>CM072540.1:24713000-26009500 GCA_036898165.1 Silybum marianum
ATTATTATTATTTATCTTGTAGGTTGTGCGAAAAAGATTTGCAGTTTCCTTTCATGGCTCTTCTTATCTCAGGTATACTCAAGTATAAACCACGTTACACTGTTTCACAATTACAACTGATAAATCTATCGCCTTTGTATTTGGATTGTTGATCAACACCCCGTTTCAATTGAAACCATCCAAATTACAGTAAAATGTGATAGATAAAGGTTATAAATCACAAATGAAAAGAAATATTGTGTACTTAATGATTCAGCTGTGTGAAACGGAACAATCCTTCAAAAACATGAAACATTGGACATATCACTTCATATGAATCTTATAGTTCTGGATACCAAGGCTAAACAGAAATAGAAAATGAACTCTTATATTGAGAGAGAACTGTATGCTACTATGCTAGTATCACAAGCAGTTTAGGGATTGCCACTTGTGTACAACAATATTTCAGATTCCCATTATACTTTCTATTACTTCACTCAGTATTCAACTACCCAAACTTGATAAGTTGTACATTCTAAAGAATTATAACAATTAAATATGGTTGGATTATTTGTCCTCCCTATGTGATTTTGCTCCAGGGTTCTCATATATTCATGATCCTTTGAGTAATTGAGTTGAAATACACAAACAAGAAATGGAACATCCGAATGAAGTCTACCTTATTACCGTGCCTCCTAGACCCTCATCCCCAGTAGCCTTGAAAATGTAAGTAAAGATAAATAAGTAATATTAAACAATAATCAAATCAGAAATCTCATATTACTCTAACCCATGGAGAGTGCAGGGAGTGGGAGGGTGCACTAGGTAGAATTTTCTGGTTTTCTTGTTCAATTTAATGATAAGATGTTAAATTATTTCGGGAACTAAAAGAAGTTAGCTATTTGAATTTAAATTGTATGGTGTCGTAGGAGATTATCGTCCTGGCCTCTTATGACTGTCAACATTTTGTTCTACATCATCTCTCCTAAATCTTTGAAAATATGTAGGTTGTTTTAATGAAGTTGTCAACCAAGGTGCATATTTTGCTCAACATTTTGCACTTATCATTTTGTTTAGGCATTCATATCAGATGAAGGATCGTGTGAGAATAGGAGTTAAGGTGAAAAGTGTAAGAAAGGATCTGGACCCTTGATCCCTTTTAATCTCACCCCAACCCCATGGATTGCGCTTGATACGGGAATTGATCTGGTGCATCTCATTAGTGTTGATCTTCAATTAGGATTGATCCAAGGGTGGAGATCCCTTCTGACCCTTCTCACCATAACTTCCATCCTGACCGGAACCCAATGTTCATGTCATGTGTTTCTTATTTGCATTTATCATTTTGTTAGTTGCAGTTTGCCCATCATGTTACTCAACAAGGTTTACTTTGTTTACATAGATGGGTTTATGATGGTGAAACTAAAATCTTTCTAGTTTTGAAGATCGTCCTATATCTCCATGAGTTAAAAATTGTTGATATAAGAGGCACTTGACATTGTTAGAGACCTCAATCATATATCATATCTTAACTTAATCCTCCACTTGCTTTGTTTTACTTCTTAGGAGGACATAACCTTCTAGTTCTTGCACATGATCTTGGTCATTACTTGCAACTTGGGACCACCATCGATGATGCGATAGGTGAGGCATATGACAAGACCGCAAAATGGCTTGGCCTTGATTTAAGGAGGAGTGGGGGTGCAGCCATAGAGGAGCTTGCTCGACAAGGTGATGCTGAATCTATAAATTTTTCTGTAAGTTATATTTGGGAATAATATGTACAATATATGCATCATTCCTTTCGATTTATTTGCATAATTGGGTATGTGATTTCTTTGATTCAGGTTCCAATGAAACAACATAAAGATTGCAACTTCTCATATGCTGGTCTAAAGACTCAAGTGAGGCTTGCAATTGAATCCAAAAATATGTATGCAATTTATTTAAAAAGCAATCATCATGACCTGTTATAATTTCTCTTTATGTGTGGCGTGTCTTCTGAAGTTGCAAAACTTTTTCTTGTTTTGAGGATTGCTTGTTTTACTTCTTATAGAAACAAACATGAAAACTACTCTGGAGGTAATTAATATGGCTTGTTGAATGGTTCAGCCATATCTATATATCTTAACTTTTCAGTTTTATTTTCTTTATGCATGTTTTGAGGCGCTCTCATGCAGTAATTCCCTAAAATGATAGTTAATAAGTACAATATATAATTATATTATATAATGTAGAATTGATATATGTTTCGTTACTGCTGTTTCTTCAATCTTCTATGTTGCAAGCATAAAATATCCTCTAGCTATTCTCTCTTTAGGCCCTTCACTTTTTCCATGTCATTTGATATATTCATCTGCAACCTCATAGGGGGGACAAAATAAGCCCTAATTTTGTGCTGTGAACTGTTTACATTTATCTGATCAAACTCACTTGACTGTATAAATCGACCTACTTAAAACATAGTCTCTAAGTTAATACACCATTTATCACTTCTTATTTCACGCCATCTAGTTACTTCCTTTTTACATTCTATTTATTCACCGTAAACTTATCTGAAATCAACCATCAATCATTCAAGAGAAAAACATAATGTTATGGAAGTGAAGAATAGTTGTTTATGTTTTCTTCTTTTTTCCATATATTATTAAATCACGTTATCTTTTTTGCAGTGATGCTGGGATCCCCTTCTCTTCTGCAAGTATTGAAGAGCAAGGCCTACGAGCTGATATTGCTGCCTCTTTTCAGGTGACGATAAGACGCATATCACTGCAAATAGTAAACCTCATTGCTTACATTTCTTACATGCTTCCATTTACCTTTGCAGAGGGTTGCTGTATTGCATCTAGAAGAAAGGTGTGAACGAGCTATTCAATGGGCATTAGAGATCGAGCCTTCAATTAAACATTTGGTATTTTTTTGCAGTTTTTAGTTTAGTTTTTTTAAAATTATTTGATTGAAGTCGTTCACTAGTAGCTGGCATTCTGGCAAGATGTTTAGTTTAGTTGTATGGTATATCATTAAGCCATTTTATTGATCCTGCTTCCTGCAGGTCGTTTCAGGAGGTGTTGCATCAAATCAGTATGTGAGGGCTCGGCTTAATGAAGTTGTTGCAAAGAACTCTCTTCAACTTGTCTGCCCTCCTCCAAGTCTTTGCACTGATAACGGTATCTTGTTTTATTTTCTACTATATAGGTCTAAGGCCATGTTTGGAAACCATACGCTAGCTTATTTTTTGAGCTTATTGGAAAAGCACCATTTTGTTAGCCATAAGCTAGCTTTTTGAAAAGCTACTTCTAGTAGCATTTCATTAAGCTCCAGGGTCTTCTTCCAAAAAAAATTCCTATTATGCCCTTTATGTTTTTTCCAATTCAGTTTTCAACATATCCTTTTAAGCCATTTTACATTGTCATTTACATTATCAACTAGTTTTTACCAAACATTACTAGTTTATCAACTAGCTTATTAGCTAATAACTAGCTTTTATCATATTTGGATTTTTTATCATTGCAAAAATGCCAAAAGGACACTGTTTTTCTAGAAAAATGGAGCAATCTTTGACAAAAAGGTGTCAAATATGATATTTTTTCTTACATTTATGTTTCCATTATTTTTCCCAAAATGGTTCACTATCACAAATCTATCTTCACTAGAAAGATTGATAGGTTGCAATGAAAAGACATGTAAAATGGTGTAAGAAGTTGATCTTCACACATGAATAACAATAGAAAAAGATTGGCCAAGTTGCATGAAAATGCTACGTATTTTGGTTCAATTTTAATTTTATGTTACATACCTTCAAAACCTTCATTTTGGACAAACATTTAGATATCTTGTTTACATCTGAAAACACATGAAAATGCTTATACAATTACTTATTTAATTTTCCTCCATTATTCATTCTACATTTTATGGTCTCTCTCATCTTCATTTTTCTACTTGCATCAAGAAACTGGCCTTAATAAAAAGCATCTTTATTTCTTCAGAGACCATATAAATGGGACCGAAAAAATGAAAATGTTAAATTACCGAAGGGAATTAGACCTAATTTCTAATGTTATTTTCTCTTGTAGGTGTAATGATTGCTTGGACCGGCATCGAGAACTTTCGGTTGGGAAGATTCGATCCTCCGCCACCTGCTATTGAACCTGAGGACTGTCAGGTTTGTTAAAATTTGCTATATTCGTCCATTGGTTTAGAATTTGCGGTTTTCGTCCCTATGGTTTGTAATTCATTGTTATTTTCGTTCTTATGATTTACAATCTATTGTTGTTTTGGTCCCTTAAAGGTAGGAATTAGTCCAGGGATGAAAATAGCAATAAATTGCAAATCATCCACATGGACTAAAATCAAAATTATTAACAAACCATAGGGGGACAAATCGTAATTTAATCAAATATTTATATACTTTAAATATTCGTGCACACTCATCATATTTATTGAGGTTTACACCTTTGACCTTCAAGGAGACTATGATTTATCAGTAACCTACCAATGACCCTTTGGTGTAAAACTGAAATTCTGGTAGTTATCTAGTTGTAGCATGGTTACTAAGGCCTTTGTTTTTTCATTTTAAGCTCTTAATCATCACTTATGTCTTATATTCGTTTAGACGTTTCATAATCCAAACAGAACTGAAATCAGACTTCAGATTTCAGCACCTCTTAAAAAACAAACGCCAACTAAGTTTATGTTAGGATTTTCGGTTGATTTTAGGATGATTTGTTCCTTGTATTGTAAATAGAGTGTCGGATTACCATTCCTTGTGTTTACGACAAGATATTTTTGCCTTTTGCATGAGATTTGCTAACATTATGTATAGGTAAAAATGATGGTGAAATACCTAAAATACCCTTCAACAAAGACAAAATCAAGTTATATTAATGATTTGGGTAAAATGCAGATCGATTTGAGGCCAAGATGGCCGTTGGGAGAGGAATATGGGAGAGGAAAAAGCGTAGCTCGATCAATGAGAACGGCTCGGATCCATCCATCGCTTACTTCACTTACCCAAGCTTCTCGACACCAACATTCATAAGCTCGATCGGGTTTGTATTCTTGCTTGCAACATCTCGGCTTTTGTGTATTAGTTCATTGCGATTTCGGAAAAGAAAAGTAAGTTGTTTACAAATTAACCCATATTTTTTGTAACATTTATAACTTTATTTATCGAACTTTATAAAATGTAATTGATTTTTATAACATCTTTTTTATAATACATAAAATAAGAGTTATTGCATTTATCTCGAAACAACCAAAAATTAAAATTATTTAATTTATTTTAGCGTCAAGAAGTGAACAGAACAAAACAAAACAAAAGCAATTAATCAACATTGTAATAAAAACTTGCAAAAATATATTTCACAAATAAAAGAATATTACTTATTATTGTTATTATTTTATTATTACCGACTTATATTGCTACTATTATTTTAAAAGTAGATTGCCTAAAAGCAAACGTTAATATAAATAAATTGTTCAAGATGCTAATATGATGTGTTAGACTGTCATCGTTTTAGTTTTATGGTTTAACCAGTGAGACTATTCTTTAAATATAAATGAAGAAATTAATTATTTTATTTGTGATTTTTGATTGACCTACGACTAAATGCAAAGCTTGAAATGAGCATCGGTTTGCTCTTATGCTTCGTCTTCAAGTAATACATCATATTATACTAGAGTTTTGTTACATTTTTAGACAATAAAAATGGAGTTATTTAATCTTCATTGTGTTATGCATTAAATTAAATACCTTGAAGTTTAGAACTGAATCAGACAATTTTTTCCATGAAGAAATTTAGCAAATAAAATGTTAGAATATAATTGGAACTAGAAATATTATATGATTTAAAGGACAGTCGTGATTCTTAACATCAATCAACGTGTTTATGTATTACCGCAAAATAAAATAAAAAGGCATGTGATGTCCGTAAAGATACGCCTCATTAATCTTACGGACAAAATGCCTGTAATGTCTATCTTTTTCATCCTTGATGGAAGAAATTGTTATTTAAGAAGTTTAAATACATTTATTATCAATAAATTTTACCTCGAAATAATCAAATTGAAAATATTTATTTTTTAAAGTCAAGGCTGCCAGCGTGTTTGGCATGGACGCGAGAACTTTATGCAACAATCTCAACCCAAAGGCCAATGATGAGAAGAGGAAGCGACTGTTTTCGAGCTCAATCGTCCACAGGACAAGTGCGACCCAATTTGCACCCTCAGGTGCTCGTGGAGAGAACCTTTCTTCCAACAAGTCTTTCCATCCAACCATGAAATCACTTATAAATCCATATAAGTTTCATTTTTCTACCAATGTAGGACAAACCCATTTGCATTTTTTTAGATTCCCAACATCCATCCTTTACTCACTATTTTGATGATCAATTTCTCATTCATATCAACTCCGTTTTATACGGACAATATGTTGAAACGAAGCTTTCACCGAGGACTATGCAATCCCATAAGTATCTTTCCATCCCAAGGGGTTCATCAACAGGGCTGGTCCTAAGGTTTGTGATGCCCTGGGCGAAGACGTTTATAAATGCCCCCTCAAAGAACTAATAAAATTTTAAGAGTTTTTAACAATGTTGAATCTGGTTAATACACCTACATAAAATGTACACTATGATAGTATAAAAAAACCTTGTTCAATAATTTGTAACAACAATATTGTCAATGAACCATTTTAAATAAATTTAAAAAAACTACTTAGCATCTAGTAGAACTTTACAAATGATCATGCTAAAACAACTGATTGTTGCTAGAGTAGTTTGGTGTAACCAAACTATTTATTTCTGAAAAAAAACACTCTCAAACAAAAATTAAATAGAGTTATTTTGTACCAAGTTGATGATATCTCAAACAATGATACAATAATAAGTTTTTTTAAATATTCTCATAAGATTGTGTAGAACAAAAACTCATACAAAATACTAATTTTATTCGGTTTTTACTTTTATTTTAAATAAAAATATGTTTTTTCATTAAAACAAGAGGGAAAAAAAATCATTGATAAATTAGGAATTAAATTATAAAAGTAAAATGTGAACAATTATAAATCAAGAATAGCTTTGGTTGAATGGTAAAATTGCCTAATTTTATAGAAAAGGTTAAGGGTTCAAGTCTTGTTAGATGCAAATATTGTGTTGGATTTTTTATTAATAACAACTTGGACTAGTGCTACTTGGACCGACTTTGGGCTTTGATGCCGTGGGCGACTGCCCACTTCGCCTGGCCCTTGGGCCGCCCCTGGGTTCATGTATACTTTTTGGTCTAAATCAGGTATAAAGCCCAAATTTTCTAACATATCTTTCGGTCAATATATCAAACATAATTGCAAAAAACTATTCAAATAATTTAAAGAGTAAATTACATGCTTCCAATTGTGTATTTTTGACGATCCTTATTCCCTTTTTGAAAATTCAATGAAACGTGTTCGTATGGTTGTGTTTTTTTTAACAAATTACATCCCAAATGCTTGCATTCTTTTAACGATTTGGGTTTTTGTGGTTATAGTTTTCTAACGAGCTCGGTTACTAAATAAATCAACAAACCTAAATCCTTATTAAAAAACCCGACTCATTATAAAAATACAATCATAAAGACAAAATCCATTAAATTTCCAAAATAAAGTAAAGAACCGTTAAAAATATAGATAACAAAAGATGTAATTTATTCTAATTTAAAATATTGTAAAAAATAATATTCTATATAATTTTCGATTTAGGCTATGTTTGTAATTTGTATAATAAATTTGAATGATAAGCTAACGGATGAGATGACTGATAAACTATCTGGTAGCTGATAAGCTAACTGATGAAAAAAATCATGTTTGACAAAACTAGCATATACGAATATAAAATAACCAAAAATGACATACTGAAAAATAAATAAATTAATAATTAATATTTATGAGGATTATAATTGAAAATAATAATAATAAACTCTCAAATAATGTTTCAGTAAGCTAACTTATGGTTTGACAAACATATACACTAAAAATAAGCTAACTTAACTTATTAAATCAAATATTTGTGAGTGTGATTTAAAATACGGATCTTTTATGGGTTGGTAGGAAGGATGCCCGGGGGTTGGTGAAGGAAATGACACTCTAAAAGCCGCCACCCAACTTTTCCCCCCACCACCACCACCACCACCCTCTTCCTCTTCCTCCACCAATTCAATCTTCCATCTCGACGCTGAATATTTTTCAACCCACTGCGTGTTTGTGTGTGCAAAGCTCAGAGATAAACAATGGCGGTTCACGTTACCAACATAGCCAACAACCTACAAACAGCCAATTTTACTCCCAATCTCGCCAAAACCCATAATCCTTCTTTCAAATCATCACCATTATCTTTTCTATCTTTTGGATCGAAATTTCAAAACCCATTGATTCAAATGTCTGTTTCTTCTTCTAATCAAAACCTAGGGAGGAACTCACTTTACGTTTCAGCTTCTGTTGCCAGCACCGATAAGCCGTCAACGGCACCGGAGATTGTGTTGCAACCAATCAAAGAGATATCCGGAACCGTTAATTTACCCGGATCCAAGTCTCTATCTAATCGGATCCTTCTCCTTGCTGCCCTTTCTGAGGTATCACCATCACCAGCACCATCACTATCATTTCATATCATGTTCACAATTGCTTTCATCCTTCACGAAATTAAAAAAAAAAAGTGGGGGTTTTGACAGGTCAAATAAAATTATGTTTTATATTCATATTTGATAAGTGTTTGACCGAAATTCTATCAATTAAATCAGTTCTTTTGCATTGCAGCCATTAAACCTTATAACAAGGATAACATTTATGTTAACTTGCAAGAATTAATCGTTTATCTTGCATAAAAAAGGTGATAGGTTTGACATCCATAGCAAAATAATGTAGCTCTTTTACTGTGACAGTGCATTTGGTTTCCTGCTTTCAGAAATGTTTCTATCTTGGGTATTTTTACAGTTGGTATAAAGTATGAACTTTTTTGGATCATTTGTTAGATAAGTTGTTCATGTGTTAGTGTTGATCTACTTATGATATGGGTACTAATAAAGAGATAGGTTTGTATACAAGGTTTACATATATATATATATGTATGTATATATATACACACACATACATACATATGGGATGTTTGGTATTATCATTAGAGAATGTTAGATTATAATTCCACTACTAATTTATGATGCATCTGAACTGGTTTTGCATTTTGCATAGTCTTAATATGAGGAAAAGAAAAGATATTTATTCATCACCTATCGTTTAATAGTACATGGAAAGGAGTTTTTGGTGTGTCTGCCATTGAAGGACGCTGTTTGGGCAGATGGAAAGAAAACCTATGCTCTGATACCATGATAGAATGAATAATATTCCTTGGCTTCTCCTTTGCATTATGACAAATATATATATATATATATATATACAAAGGTTATGTGAGGTACATCAACATTATCGAAAAAAGATATTGCGCAATATTTACAAAATCCTAGATAATATTTACATATTCTAACAATCCTCAAAGCTTAAACCAATTTAGAACATGCATTTCTGTATAGTGTATCTGCTTTTGTACTTATTTGATCATTGATTTTTTAGATAGTATTTCTGTCATGGGATTGTCTTTGTATATTTTTAGAGTTCAACCATTTGTTTACAGTTGGAAATTTTCAATTTTTCACTTCATTTATGGTTTTGATAATAGAGTCGCTCTAAGTTGACTTACCACCGTGTTGTTGAAGTGTGCATGTATGAACACTTCTATTGATATAAAATGGGAATAGTCTATGTTACTTTTCAATATTTTCATTTATATTTCTTATCGTTGGAAAAGTTTGTATGTCCCACCTATTTTTATGAACATCATCAACATCAACTATTCATCTATTCTAAACTAGGGAGATAGTCTAAAGTTTTAATTCATTCTTTCCAATTTTCATATCATGATTCATGGCCCCTAACCTCACAGTTCTGTGCCGATTTTGAATTATTTTTTTAGGGGACTACCGTTGTAGAGAATTTGTTGAACAGTGATGATGTTCATTACATGGTTGGAGCTTTAAAAACTCTAGGATTACATGTTGAAGAAAATGGTGCAACTAAAACAGCAATTGTGGAAGGCTGTGGTGGTGTGTTTCCGGTGGGTAGAGAAACCAAGGATGAAATTGAGCTTTTCCTTGGAAATGCAGGAACGGCTATGCGTCCGTTGACTGCTGCCGTTACTGCCGCTGGTGGAAATTCAAGGTCTTTTTTTTAAATTATTTATCTTTTTTTTGTTTTTTGTTTAAGAACTATAAATTTTACTTGTTGGGTCAAACAAACTAATTGTCAACCATAAGACTGTTATGAATTCTTTTGAGTGTTTTTGACATAATCTTGAAACTGAATATAATTCTAAGATGAATATACGAAATAGGGATGTTTACGTGTTGTATTTGTGTCAAAACGTCATATCCAGTACACCCGTTTGATATAAAAAATAGATGGCCCAGATTCAAATGTAAGCGCCCATGTAATCGTTGATTTAGTTTTCACAAAATGTAACCATCTCTATTATTCACAAATGTTGTATTAAAATAGATGGAAGGTTCATATAGGTTCCATTGTTCTTTTTTTAGTGTTCTCTTGAATCCACACCTATATATATAGGGTCAGATTCAGGGGAAAACCGCAAAAAAGATGAAAAACTGAGGAACACCCTGGTAACCGTTCATCTGGATGGTATGCACATGTGTATAACATGCACACATGCATAAAAACCAAGAAATAGCTTCAATTACTTGTATGGACATGTGAATACCATCCAAATGAATCGTTACCTGGGTGTTCTTGAGTTTTTCATTTATTTGGGTTTTTCCCCTGAACCTCCCTCTCTTTCTCTCTCTCTCTCTCTCTCTCTCTCTCTCTCTTTATATATATATATATATGATATTAAGCGTAAGTACCTAATTCCTTAATGTTTATGGATATTTTTTCAGCTATATACTAGATGGCGTTCCTAGAATGAGAGAGAGGCCGATTGGTGATCTGGTGACGGGTCTTAAACAGCTGGGTGCAGACGTTGATTGTTTTCTTGGTACAAACTGCCCACCGGTTCGTGTTGTTGGAAGTGGAGGCCTTCCGGGTGGAAAGGTCATAACGATTACCTTCTAACATCTTTTTGGTTCAGTTTCAATTAATAACTTCCCTCCCCAACCCTTGCACACCTGAGGAACCCTGGTGCACCAGGGTCCAGGGTCCAGGGTCCATTAGTTGAGGTGCACACAAGTTGGACCCAGAAACCCACGGTTATCCAAAACTTCAGTTTTAGGTAATGAAGACAAACTTTTTGCATCTTTTTGTAACCTTCTACATTGGGACTCCACATTGCAGGTGAAATTGTCGGGATCTATTAGTAGTCAATACTTGACTGCTTTGCTGATGGCAGCTCCCCTTGCACTTGGAGATGTAGAGATAGAAATTATAGATAAACTTATCTCTATACCATATGTAGAGATGACACTAAAGTTGATGGAACGGTTCGGTGTTTCTGTAGAACATAGTGATAGTTGGGACAAGTTCCTCATCCGTGGCGGTCAAAAATACAAGTAAGTAGCAATTTTTTTTATTAAGTTCATTTGTCATAATTTTTTGAAGTATAATACATATATATATATATATATATAGAGGGAGGTTCAGGGGAAAATGCTAAAAAAAGAGAAAACTGAAGAACATCCAGAGAGCTCTCCATCCGGACGATATGCACAAATGCATACAAGCTATTGAAGTTGTTTTTTTCTATGCACCAATGCATATATATGCATTAGTGTGCATAAGCACAAATGCATGTTACAAATTACCGGTATGCATTTGTGCATACTCTTCAGATGGAGGGCTCCCAGGGTGTTTTCGGTTTTATCTTTTTTTTGGCATTTTCTCCGGAACCTGACCCTATGTATGTATGTATGTGTATATATATATATTGCATTGAAAAAAAACAACTTCAATGGTTTGTATGCATTTGTGCATACCGTCTATGCACAAATGCGTATTGTCTAGATGGAGGGTTCCAGGGTGTTCTTCAATTTTTTTTGAGGTTTTCCCCTGAACCTCCCTCTATATATATATATGTATATATATGTGGCAAATCTCACATACATTTTGGGTGGTTGGGATCTGCTGGTAATGGATACCGCTGGACCAATGGGCCATTTGACAAGATTTTTACAATAACAAAATCTTTCAGGTCGCCTGGAAATGCTTATGTAGAAGGTGATGCTTCAAGTGCAAGTTACTTCTTAGCTGGTGCCGCCATCACCGGCGGAACCATCACGGTGGAAGGTTGTGGGACTAGCAGTTTACAGGTACTATTAAAAGAAAGAGATCAACTTTTGATTTGGGTGTCAGAAATATGGTTTTATATAACACTAATTGAATTGAATTTTATTGCATATTTAGAATCTGAAAAGTTGAGCAAGTATGAATTCTTCGGCTCAATGCAACTTAAGCATGTTTTGTTAAAATTTTCTGAATCTTTCATGTTAATTTCGGAGTTTGAATTTACCTTATTGACCTCAAAAAGTCTAAATGTATCTATATATAGTTATATGATTGTTTTTTCTTAATGCAGGGTGACGTAAAGTTTGCTGAGGTACTTGGACAAATGGGTGCAGAAGTAACCTGGACGGAGAATTCCGTTACAGTGAAGGGCCCACCAAGGAATTCTTCCGGAAGGAAACACTTGCGACCCGTAGATGTGAACATGAACAAAATGCCGGATGTTGCCATGACTCTTGCTGTCGTTGCTCTCTATGCGGATGGTCCCACAACCATTAGAGATGGTATGATTTTAGGTGTTGTTTGTTTGTTTTTTCATTAATCCCCTGTATGGATTACCCTAAATTGTTTTTTTTGGTTGAGCTGAATAAACTCCCTGAATGACACAAATGACCATCCACCCCCTCCCCCCAACAAAAAAAATCATATTCCTTCCATCCAAAATATAATCATCACGTCTAAATAGAGCAAAATGGTATATTTTTGTCTATATGTATTTGCTTCCATTATTAGATATAGATACGGGTTAGGCTCGGGCCAAAAAAAGAAGAAGTGAAGAACACCCTGGGATCCCTCCATCTGGACAGTATGCATGCGTACCGGTAATTTGTAACATGCATTTGTGCATATGCACTAATGCATAGAAAAAAAAACAGCTTCAATCGCTTGTATGCATTTGTGCATACCGTTGGGACTTGGGATGGAGGGCTCCTAAGGTGTTCTTCAGTTTTCCTTTTTTTAGTGTTTCCCCCTAAACCTCCCTTTCTCTCTCTCTCTCTAAAAATATATATATATATATAGAGAGAGAGAGAGAAAGGGGGGGGGGGAAGTTCAAATGCGAAATCAAATTTGGTTGTAGACGTGAGGACAAATGAGAGTGCGACACGTGTCATATTCAGACTGAATAATGAAGGAAAATATTTAGACTGAATGTAGTATTATTCAATCCGAATATTTTTCTTCATTATTCAGTCTGAATATGACACGCTCCTCTCTCTCTATATATATATACATACATACATACATATATATATATATATATATATCGATTTTTTAAGGAAAACAAGGGATTTTAGAATGTAAAATGATCTTCTGATATTTGGCAGTGGCTAGCTGGAGAGTAAAAGAAACGGAAAGGATGATTGCCATTTGCACCGAACTAAGAAAGGTACAAGTGAAAATTGATACAATATTGCTCTAAAGAAAGTATTCTTCTACCCTTCATCCACTTCATGCTAAAAGACTTTTTTACCCTTGGAACTTTTCAGTTGGGAGCAACAGTCGAAGAAGGGCCCGATTATTGCGTCATAACTCCACCAGAGAAACTGAATGTGACAGAAATCGACACATACGATGATCACAGAATGGCCATGGCGTTCTCACTTGCGGCCTGCACAGATGTTCCTGTAACCATCAAGGATCCTGGTTGCACCCGTAAGACCTTCCCGGATTACTTTGAAGTTCTTCAAAGATTCTCTAAGCATTGAACTTAATGGTTTACGCTACGAAAAATGGTTGATGTAAAATGACCGTTTTACCCTTCACCACTCACTTGGGTTTCACTAAAACTAGATGTTTGCATTATTCAAGCATGTAATTTTATCTTTTTTTTGTTGTTGAAATTGTAGCTTTTCTTAGAGTGTTGGCAAGATTGAGTGTAATCTTGAATTTTATCCAAAAGTTTGTTAAAAAGTGTATGATTTTTAATGCATAATGTACAAGTTATTATAATAAAAGGTTGTTTTTTGGATAGAGCCAAGAAGTGAATGGTTCAACTTGATGCCAAGATTTAGCTCATGGTGGCCTAAAATGGTGATCTTTTAGTCCTGAAAGTAAAGTGATTTTTAAAGAAATTGGTTGCTAACAAAAGTGGTTTATTTAGATGTAAATCTTGAAAACTTAATGAGCTTTAAAATCATGTTCTTTTTAGACTTTATTGGTTTTGATTATAAGTTAAGAATTGTGGTGTCTAAAAAGGCAACTTTGGAGGTATACACAAATACATAATCCATAATAACTTAATTTTTATCTTTAACGTCGTTTTTTTTAAATGAAGGAAAAATCTGTGTACATCTTATTTTTATTTCCAGTTGAGTTTATTTGTTTAGGTTTATTTTTAATAAATGGGTTTGATTTTATTTAATATTTGCAAGAATATAATGATTATTTTAGGATTAAAAATATAATATAATGGTTGAAAATGTATATTTATTTGTAAAAGAAGTAGTAAATATGTAAAATGTGGAGGTGGAGGTGGAAGTTGGTTAAGGATTTATGATACTTGGAAATTACTCCTTTCCCAGCCAAGTTTGCAATAAGTTGAAGTTTGGTGGTGTAGCCTTTTTACAAACTCACATGATGTAGTTCCTACTTTAACAAATAAAGTTAGGGGAAGTGTTCACTAAAAGTCTTTGAGGTTTACCTAATTTGCAATCAAAATCTTTGACTAGGAATGCAAATGGGACTGAGAACGTGTGTGTGGAATGCACCCATGATCTCGACCCTACTCTCATTTGTCTCTGTCTTTGTCCATGCTTTCGCTCGTCTAATCCTCAACAGGTTCGGGAGGAAGATATCCATGTCAGGTATGGAGAACCTATTTGATACTTGTTTACTGAAAAAGTAATATATATATATATATATATATATATATATTATATGCATAAGAACACGTTCTTATAAACTACGGTTAGATTAAGAGCGAATAGTGTCATTTCTGACCTTATTCCGAACCCGCTTCAGGTAGAGTAATCATCATCGTCCACGCCATGTTACTCATCCAGGAGGGGAATCCCCTACCCCTATCAGGGACAGGAGGTCAAAGTTCATCTCCCAAACTAAATTGATCACTTTTTCTATATTGGAAAGCAATACTAGTATTTTGAGTTCTTGGTTTCTAAGTTTCAACCATCTTATGCAATGAAGAATGGCCTTATGGGGAGATTGTTTACAAAATACAAAATGCACAAACGTCTGGATCACCCAACAATTTTGCAGCATAAATATACCCGTTCATGAGTTCCGGTTGTCTTGATGTTAAACTGTGTGGACCAATGAGAAAAAGAGAGGGGTGTGATGGACATTGCGAGGATGTCACAATACTTAGTAGTTAGCACTGATAACAAGTTTTTTGCAATATGAAGTATCCATATCTGTAATAAACAGGGAACGTTAATATGGATGTAACTATGCACCTTAACCGACTTCATTGGTGCAAAAAAGATCTTGGCTACGTGTTGTGTACAAGTCGAAATCTCCATGTCTAAACCAACAATCTGCATATGCATAACAAAAAACGATCCTCTTTCCAGTTCTAGAATACGAAGACGAAACCCCTTTGAAGCAGGGCATGTGCGAGTCTTTTTACAAAACAATGTCTAAGAGTAACCTAATGATCTATCGACAAAAGATTCTAGTTGTTAAGTTATCGTTCTGTAACGACCATTTGTCAAGGACTGTGATCGTAGATTCGGAAATTCCAAGGGTCATTTTCGTAAATCTCCAAAATAATTAGATCCAAAGGGTACCATAATTGGTTTCTTTCATCTTCAAGGTTTGTGTACTCCTTTGTATTAACCTCACACTAAACATGACTCATCCCAATTCTCACATGGCATGTCTCTTTCCCTTTCTTTTTTAATAAATTCTTTTGTTCCATGCCTCTCTTTCATGAATAGATTTATTAATCAAAATAATAATAAATATTCTATTACCATTAAATATATCATTTTTAAGGAGAGAAAATGTAATTACACATTACAATATATGTTTTTCTTTTTACATTAAAAGTTTTTATTCGAAAGCAATATTTCTACTTTCTAAAATAAAAGAAATATATAGATATGTTTTACCTTTTTTAGACCATGTTTAATGATTTATTGTATTTCAATTGAGTTTATAAATTTGTTTTACAAAAATGACTTGATAATAAATTAAAAAGTTACTTGTAAGGTTAGCAATCCCAATCTTCTATAAGTTGTTTATTTGGTACAACAGTATATTATAATTTTACCAATTTTTATAGATGTATTGTATATTCGTTTATTAAGTGATATTAATTGTAAAATTTTGATAAAAATAAATAAATCATATCAAATGATACATATAGATATTAAATGTCAGATGAATTATTGAATATCGTTATGCTATTTTGGTGAATTATGAAACGAACAAATGTAATATAATTATCACATTGTACTCTTATGAGAAAAAGTATTTCAATAGTAGATTTTTTCAAATGTATCATCATTATATGTTGCCAATGAACAAATAAGTGAATAAAATCTCAAAAGAAATTATTTCAAAAACATTATTACAAAATAAAAAAAATACAGGTACGTTTTTGTTTTATTTTTGTCCATTTCATTATCTCCATATATTTTTATGTCTAATTCATATAAGGTAATTTTTATCAATTTATTGGTTTAATATTACATGACATTTCATGACACAAACCGTCTCCTCAGCTTTCTTTTCAAAACACCCCGTTTTTACTATGATTGACCTTTGTTAATGGTAAAGTTGGTGAGACTCTTGTACTTCAAACCCTCCGATTGATGCTCTTTGATCACTTATTGACGAATTAGGTTTAACGGTTCCATCCACCATGGCAAATCAGCATGTATTTAAACCCTAATCGACAATCCTCACCATCAAGTTCTTCTTGAAAAGACAAAAACCTTCCAACTTACATCAGAAGATCATTAAAAGATATGTTTGGCCCTAAATCAATTTTCAAAATATCATTGGCTTCAGGGTTCATAATTGTGGTTGTGCAAGTTGGGTATGTAAATACGTTTGAGTTTGTTCTTAATTTGCGTGGTCGTGTGTTGCCTAGTGCAAATTTTGGTATGACCGTGAGGACCAGAACACAAATTTCACTGAGCATGTTTAGTAATTTGTTTCAACAAGGTTTTATGTCGTACCGGTATCTGATCTAGGAAGTTTGACTTATTGTAAAAAGAGGGAGCGAGCATATATAAAAAAATGGAATCAAGCAAATTCAATGAATAAATCACCGCTAACACGCGATTTTTCAAAGTCGGCCGGTCTCAATTTTGTTATAGGATTTTAGATTTGTTGATGGCAAGTTAATTCCGAGCGAGAGGTCAATCCAATCCCATTCATTATGGTCTGATCCCAATGGATCTTGTTGAATGAATTGATCCATTGTTCTATGCCCAATTTCTTAGTTCCTTTTTTCCAACTCGAACCCCGCGTACTTCCTGTGACTACTATTGGGTATAGTGGAAACATTTTCTTATGGTGGATAGTGGGGAGTGAAAACACCAATGCAACAAAGAACGACCACATGAATCAAAAATCACTTAACTTATTAAGATAAGCGACAAAAAAAATAATATATATGTGTAGGTATTCATATTATTACAAATTCGGTAATTAAGCCATTTCAGAAACCTACATATCAAAAGAGTCTTCATGCGACTTACAAAATAGGGTAATTGACTGGTAGGATTTTCAAATTTATGTGCATTGCTATGTATTGTATCTTCTAATTGTTTTTAGCAGTGCTATGAATATTTAAATGTATCAACCGTGTTATATATGCATAGAAACAATTTGTAGTATGTGTGGGAACACAAATGAGATGTCAGTTCACTTTCAGAAAAGGGATGTAAGTCACAGTTTCAATAAGGTGCAATATACGTCACAAGGGCCTATGTACCGATCCAAGTATCAGTGTATTATCAGGTCTTTCTCAACATATATGTCATAAGGGCCTAAGTAATAACACCTTCGAAATCATATTGAAAATGTTACAATCAACTATATAAATCGATATTTCAAGTATTGTTTTCTTATTAGTTTTCTTCTTTTTTAGAAGTTTACTTCCACTCGACGCGAAAATTTTAAAAAATTACTTATATTTTATAAAACGGTACCAATAAAATCATTTTTTAAGGTATAAACATACTAATATATCATATATGATTGAAATTTAAAGCTTGTAAAACCTCAATTCATTGCACACAATCCAATAGTGTGAAAACTAAAAAACCCTCATTAAAATAAGCATCAAGATCTCATCCCCTCCATCTCCCAACAAATCCCACCCAATATTTCAAATCCCCAAATGAAGAACTCCAAAAAGAAATTGTGAATTTAAGGCCTCTGAATTCCATGGCCTCATTAGTCATTTTAGTAAATCAAAACCCTGAAAAATAGTATTTTTTTTTCTTCCAAAAAATTGTTTTGTAATTATCAAAAGTGGGAAGTTATTATTGAGATAAATTAGTTGTAATCTCTTTGGTGGAGATAGATATATAGATAGATAAGAACAACTCAGACGGATAAAACCATAATAACTTTTTTTTTTGTAGCATATCCTCTCCCAAATTGAAATCAATTTTACATATATATATATCTTAACCCTTGATTAAACTTCCCTGTTTACTTTGACAATCTGTAATTTAGCAATCAAGATCCTTCCAATTCAATTCTTCTCTTATAGTCTACTCTCTCTCTCTCTCTCTCTCTCTCTCTCTCTCTCTCTAATCAGTCATCGCCCATTTCTTCAATCAATCTCTCAATAGCTGTAGAACCAAGAAAACCCACAAAAGTAGACAATCAATCTCTCCAAGAAACCAGAAGATTCCCACATAAAACAAACAAACAACAAAAATAAAGTGGGAGGGAGGAAGAGCACCACAAACACAAAGAACCCTTTCTTTTCTTCTTCATCTTTCTTTATCTTTATCTTTTTATCTTTAATCTTTAATCTTTGTTCTTCTTCTTCATCAAATTGCAGAGCACCAGCATCAATTTTCTTGAAAAAAGAGTGAATCTTTCTTCATCCCCACGAGTTTCTTGAAGAAAAAAACACTGGATGCTGCTTCAACCCTAATCACATTCCAAGATTTTCAAGAATAAGAAGTTTCAAGATTTTCTTGATGACAATGAATAAGATGGATAAACCCCCTTACATTCATAGATTCAGATGGCAGTATTCATCTCTAGCAAAACTCACATTTTGGAGCTTTGTTTTCATGGGATTAATCGTGGTTTTCTTCTTCAAATCACCATCCACATCATCATCACCAAACTCAATGCTATCAGATCTCTCTCGCAGATCTTTAAAAACCACTTCTTGGGGCGGACCCGCTTGGGAAAAACGGGTCAGATCATCAGCCCGGATCCGTTCCAGCAATGGGTTATCCGTCTTGGTAACCGGAGCAGCCGGGTTCGTCGGAACCCACGTCAGCGCCGCCTTGAAACGCCGTGGAGACGGCGTTCTAGGTCTCGATAACTTCAACGACTATTACGACCCATCTTTAAAGAGAGCTCGCCAAGCCCTACTCGAAAGGAGTGGCATTTACATCGTGGAAGGAGACATAAACGACGTCGCATTGCTCAAGAAACTCTTTGAGGTAGCCCCTTTTACCCACGTTATGCATTTAGCAGCTCAAGCTGGCGTTAGATACGCAATGGAAAACCCAAATTCATATATTCATAGCAACATTGCTGGCTTTGTTTCCCTTCTAGAAGTCTGCAAAAATGCAAATCCACAGCCTTCTATAATATGGGCATCATCTAGTTCTGTTTATGGGTTAAATACCAAAGTACCCTTTTCCGAAAAAGATCGAACCGATCAGCCCGCTAGCTTATACGCAGCCACGAAAAAGGCCGGTGAAGAGATAGCACATACTTATAATCATATATATGGTTTATCTTTAACTGGTTTAAGGTTCTTTACTGTTTATGGACCATGGGGTAGGCCAGATATGGCTTATTTCTTCTTCACTAGAGATATCTTAAAAGGGAAATCGATATCGATCTTTGAAGGTGCTAATCATGGAACCGTGGCCCGCGATTTTACGTACATTGATGATATCGTAAAGGGTTGTTTGGGTGCTTTAGATACTGCTGAAAAGAGTACTGGAAGTGGTGGGAAGAAGAAAGGGAATGCACAATTAAGGGTTTTTAATTTGGGGAATACTTCACCGGTTCCGGTTTCGGAACTTGTGACCATTTTGGAACGGCTTTTGAAAGTGAAAGCGAAACGGAAAGTTATGAAGTTGCCGAGAAATGGGGATGTTCAATTTACGCATGCTAATATAAGTTTTGCGCAAAGGGAATTTGGTTATAAACCGACTACGGATCTTCAAACGGGATTGAAGAAATTTGTGAGATGGTATGTTGGATATTATGGTTCGGAAGGGAAGAAAGGCGATCATTGATGGATGGATATTGGATGGAGTTTTATTGATAAAGATTCGAACTTTTGAGGTTTTTCTCGTATATGGTAATATTATTTGCTCGAATTCTTGTTAATTTTGGTAATTCACATTGCATGATCTTTGTTTTTCGTATTAAAAAAGAAAGAAAGAAGGAAATCGTATAAACGATGAAGATGAAGAATCGAGTTTTGTGATTTGTACTACTACTACTACTGCTACTACCAAAAGAAGTTTAAGAATATGTTTGTTTGTTTGTTTTACTTGTGGGAATGTAATTGTTTGTAGGGTTTTCATTATTTGATAGAAGAAGAACAAATTTGGTTATTTGGTGTATCATTTTTATGAAATTCAAATAAATAGAAAGACAATATTTTGAATGTTATTTGATGACTTTGAGAACATGGGTAGTTTGAATGTTATGAGTTTCTTGATTCTTGTTTGATTTTCTGGTTTTGTTGAAATCATGTGGGATTTACTGGGTTCGTTTCTTTCTTCTCTTTCATTTGGAACTATGTTCTTAAAATTCAATTTAAAAGCATGATAGTATTGGATGTTATGAGTTCTTGAGTTGATTATTTGTGTCTTGAGTTTTGAGTTGAAAACGTGTGTAAATGTAGTTTTTAGGGGTGTTTGGTTCACACAATGGAATTTGGTGAATTTGACTTTAAAGGAACTGAGATGGAATTTGACCATGTGTTTGGTTCGATGGAAAGAGATGGAATTCAGTTTCTTCACTTAAGCGAAGGAATGACGAATTCTTTTAACTTAAGGAATCTATTGGAGTTCGAAATGATTTCATCTATTTAATTCTGTGAACCAAACGTGACAAAGGAATTTGGTCAATGGATTTGGCCATTCTAATTCCATTAGATTTCATGAACACAAAACAGCTCCTTAGGTGTTTGGTTAGAGATATTGAGTAGTAACTAATGAGAATAAAAATAAGAGAAACTGTTTGATTTTATGTAATATATTGTGTTCATTCACCAGAAGTCCAAATTTTTATTACAGGTTAAACTGGCGGTAATGAAAATTGATTGTCAATGTTATTTTCATTCCCATTCCTGAACCAAATGCCTCATATTTCTCTTTTGCTCAAGTTATCATTTGACTTTAAAGATGTTTAGCTGTGTTTCTTGCATTTTGGCTCTGCTTTGACTTTTCATAGAAGCCATTTTGTTGGCATGAAAAGCCCAGAATGCATTATATTAATTAGGTAGAGAAAGATTGGTGGTGAATGGTGATGGTTTTTTTTTTAATACGGTATCCTAATTTCTAAGCATCTGCTTAGACTAATCCCTGATAATTTTAAGACTGCTAAAGTATGCAGCCCTGAGGTAATTCTCCAGTGGCCACAAGTTGTTTGCGCCTGGATTCGAACCTGAGGTAGATGGGTTATCTAGCCTCATCCCCCACAAGCTTTAACCAGTACGCCACAAGTCTTTGGTGATGGTGTTACTGTTAGTTATAAAAAGATGTAAGTAGTGATAAATAGATGGAATGGAACTGGGTATGGACTTGTGTTAAGATGGGATAGGAATACAAGTAATTTTAGAAATTTGTATTTATTACATCTTTTTAATTAACTAGATGACAATTTTATCCTTAATAAATCTCATATTTAATGAATATTAATGAAAAAAATCCCACCTATCTATCAAAACCAATCTTTATTTGGGATTTGTTTGGTTCATATATTGTTAAAACCCACAAAGAACAATCAATAAAAAGCAGCTTTGCAGGGAAGAAGGAGATGAAAGAAATTAATAAAAATTAATCAAATACTAGCTAGCATTGGGCCACCTACTTTATTTGTTTCTTGGCCCACATAGATTTTATACATACCTATGTAGGATGATATTTATAAGTCATGTATCTATATCTATATATATATAGGCATCTACTTTTTGTTAGTTAATGCTAATTTTACCAATCCATCTCAATCTTTAATTGATGAAATCACCAGCCTATGATGAAATGGTGGCATTATGGTAATTAGTTAACGATGAATGGTTTTCGTTCTCGATGAAACAAGTGAACAAAGGGCAAAAATAGGTAAACCACTTCAATATCCAAATTTAGTTAAGGTATGTGAAAGCCGATAATCACACCTACAAATTTATGAAATATGGAACACTGTGGGTTTTAAAACACTGTTCATTCATGGGACATGTTCATTATGAACGTCTTCGTTTAGTTTCAATGTGAACATGTTCATTTGTGAAACATGTAATTAGTGCTAACTTTACATAGTTAGTTATAGGATCACACATGTGAACATATTCATTTAAAAAACATGTAATTAGTTTCACCTGTGAATATGTTTATTTGAAAAAGAATTTGGATATTCACATAGTTTAGATGCATATTTGAAACATTGTTCAGTCATATGACATGCTCGGTAAAACTCTGAACTCAATTGTCAAACATGCAACATATAGAGAAAATGCATAGAAAACAAAATATAATAGAGATAGAGATTGCATGAAGAAAAGGATTTGATTTAAGTAACTATCTAATAAGAAAATAACAAATAAAATCATTCCTATTTTACTGCTAAAAAATGGGGGATATTGTGTGTCATTTAACAAGAAGAATTCTTGCAATTTGATTGGCTAATTTTGGTTTGTATAGTTGATACTATTTAAGGGTTAATAAATATAATTGGGGGTATATATTGTGTACCCGTGCAATACTGCAGGATGCAAAATTTTCTTATAAATCTGGAATATGAAATATCAACATTTCCATTTCCAACAACTATAGCTTATAACAACGTTTACCACAAAGATTTTGTGGCTCCATGTTCGGAACCTATACATACGTCATACAACACGATAACTTTTATTGATATTCAAAGGACTTGGATTGAAAACTATAACACTTAATTTTTGCTTCTTGTCTATAAAATTTATAGTGCACTGAATGGCCCATATTCATACCTGATGGACCAAGATTTTTCCCAAGAAATTGTGCTTTAAGGTGGATTAAAGGTTCATAAAGTCGGTCATAAAAAAAAATTACTAGTTGTCTGTCCGTGCAAAGCTGCGGGATGTACACCTTTATTGTTAATCAAAAATGGAAAATGAACACAACCTTCTTTAAAATAGAAAAACTAAGGGGATGTTTACTAAAAGCTTACCAGGTAAGCTTTTGATAAACGACTCCTTAATTACTTGAAACGTACATCTGTTTCTGAGTTTTATTGATTGTTATAGCAAAGTTAAGTTGATCAGAAAATATTTCCATATATTGTGTTTGAACTTGCATTTCATGAATGTTTTGTTATGCCAAAGCTTAAAAAAACGTTGTTATGTTCGTTTGGGTTGATATGATATCATCTATTGGTTTGAATCACTAATTATTGATTTGAATTCATCAGCTTTCCCCTGAGTGTAAACTTCTTTTCAACAAAATACACAAACCATTCTGCAGGCTGCCCTGCCTTGCCTAGCCACATGAGGGTGCACGTTCGCTCCATGGATCAACTTCCGTGCTATACAGGACTATATGAAGATGATATGGTGTTCAATTGTTCGTGGGATGATGATGATTGTATTGTGTTCAACTGTTCATGGGATGATGATGATGATGATGATGATGATGATGATGATGATGATGATGATGATGATGAAGAAGAACCTGACAGAGCTGTTGGATCCGAAAAAGATCTTGTTTCTGAAGAAGCAACTGGTGTTTTAGATATTGAGGATGATGATGATGAACAACCATCCTTCTACAGTAATGATTCTCCAGGAGGATGGTTGTTCAGTAGCACTACACCGGAGAGGTCAACAATTGGCCTCTCCGGTGTGGTGCCTGCAACTGTGGAAGATGAAAACCCTAAAATGGATGGTAGTAATAAGGGAAGTTGTTCTACATATATAGATGGACACGGAACCAAGATTTCATCTTTCGGTGTCGAGGAGGATGGGGTGATAGATCTTTCTATTCCGTCACTTGTTTATGAAGAAACAACTTGTGTTTTAGATATTGAGGATAATGATGAACAACCATCCTGCAGTAGTGACTCTGCAGGATGTAGCACATCGGAGAGGTCAACAGTTGTTGACCTCTCCAATGTTATTTATACCTACAACAACTATCGAAGATGAAAATGCTAAAACGGATGGTGGTAACGGAAGTTGTTCTACAGATATAGATTCCGGTGTAGAAAATAAGGTGATAGATCTTTCTACTCCATCACCCAAGTTGAGAATAAGGTCACGAAGGATGGAAAACATGATTTCGGTCGTTCGTCCCAAGATCATAGACTTAACTCAGTCACCCATATATGTGTAGTGACTGATTTTCCTATAAAAGCATATGTTTTTTTATGCAAATTATTTTTTATTTAGATGAAGAGAACGGTTTATATTTGCTTGTTACTTTAACATCCAGTTGAATTCCCAAATATTTAAGACAAGAAATATATGCATATAGAAGGTTTTTTCGTTTTTGTTCAGAACTGTGTATGTGTACAGTTAAGAATTTGGCTTCTGTTGAATATTTTGTGATGTGTTTGCCAGTTTATTAAGCTATTATCGGGTAAGCGCTTACCCAAGTAAGGAGCTGGTCTGGACGGCTTATTCGCACAGCCATTCAGGAGTGTTTCTTTACTGCTTAACTGTTAAGCCATCAAGAGAAAATGGCTATATGAAATAAGTCAGGACCCCTCACTTATTATGTCTATTTTTGTTTTTTCATTTTAAGCTCTTAATCATCATTTATGTCTGATTCGCTTAGACGTTTTATAACCATTTTAGAACTGAAATCAGACTTCAGACGTCAGCACCTCTTAAAAAACAAACGCCACCTTAGCTTTCCCCTAGTCAATGGACCATTAGAGCAATATATACAAGTAATGACTTTTTAATATTTATTCCTAAATAAAGATTATAAAGAGATAAACATGTACAAGTATTAGATACCTGATAATATAATTATATATATATATATATATAGATGGAGGTCGGTCTAAATGATCTGGACCGTTCAAATTATTTGAAAGATTCAATCTCAGCCCTTTAAACTCCTTATTTTACAGTTATATAGCCTCCTGGACTTCATCCTCTTCCCCCCACTCTCCCAGTCTGTCGCATCTCTCCCGCTTCTCCCTCTCCCACGGTTTTCTACCACGATCGCCAGATTCACGACTCATATAAGAGGACCATGTTGCTTCCGGCGACATTGATACTCATTCAAGAGGCTGTTTCTCCAGTTTCAAAACTTTCTTCAACTTTCGATCAACTTGGAAGGTGTGTTTTTGTTTTATTTATCCTTTTCTTAGTTGTTAAACCCTTCGATTTATCAGGTTTGTGTTCGATTTTCTTTTCTTTCATGTTCGATTTTCTTTTCTTCTATTTTTTCCGCCGTGACGGAGCCATAAAGTGATGGCTTATGACTGCCCAGCCCTTTAGGCCTCATGAAGTATCTTTTCAATCAATGTTATCTTGTCTGTTGGACAGGTTTTGGCCTCAGTTTGGACCTGTTGCAGATTTTTGGCTTCATTCACTGACTGGGTTTTTAGCATGACGAAAAAGGTATCAATTTCTTTCCTAAAATGCAATGTTTTTCCTTATTTGCTTACTCATTGTGTTTCATTTTTGTTTAAACGACAAACTCCAACTTAAGAGTACCAACACTGATCAATTCTAAATCAAGCTGTCAGCTTTCAGCCCGTTTTTCTCCCGGTTCCAGAGTTTCAAAGCAAAGGTGAGTTTCAATTTTGTGCAAAAAAAAAGGTGAATTTCAATTTGTTATGGCTTTATACAGTTGATAGAGAACATCAGTCTATCTTGTGTGATACTTGATTAAAACACATCTTTAACCACATTTATTCAAATTTGCTTCAACTGATGATCATGATTTATGTATTTTTTCCTGGAAAACTAAATAGTGTAGATTTGTTGTTGAGTTTAGCACACAAGTGACAAATGTTGAAAACATGATATAGTTATTACTTGATTACCGAAGTTTAAATGTCATATCTATCGTTAATTGGGGAAAAGTAAAATCTAAAACGAAAGAATCTTATTTAGTTTTGGTAAGAGTGAGTATAAGATTGAACAAGGTGACACATGTGTTGTTTGTTAAATTAGGGAAAACTAAAGGTGAGGAATCCATTTTAGTTTTGTTCAGAAGGAGTATAAGATCAAATAGAGTAACACATGTGTTGTTTGTTGAATTTCTAATAACATCATTTTTTTAAAACTCATGTAGCATGAAAATTAGTGCAAGCGATAGATTCTCTTGTCGATGTTTTTATCTGACAATGTATATGTACAATAATATAATCTTATTTAGACTGATGAGAAGAAGCATACAAATAGACAAATTACAACTTCAAAATACAATATGCTATTAGTTGTTTAATTGGTTGTTTGTTAGTAGCTTAATGAGATTAATGGGACTCACAGCTTATTCACTCAGCTATGCATGACTGTTTGGTAGCAGCTTATTTAGTCACCTAAGGGCCTGTTTGTTAGCAGCTTAATGAGATTAATGAGACTCACAGCTTATTCACTCAGCTATACATGGCTCGTGTGCCAATCATTAAATTCGTGGAGGAAAGAAGTGGCATCTCATTTTATTTAAGTTTAGACAGTCAAACTTTTTCGGGCCTTCTGTTGATCCAAAAAAGAACAAACGAACCTTTCTTTTGGTGCTTCTCATTTTATATGTTCTTTGGTTTTTTGTTTCTTATTGTTTTTGTTTTTTAGATTCATATTTTTTAATGTTAAGAGTAACATAATATTTTCTCTCTCGACAGTTTTGATATGGCAAATGGACCAAAAGCGGCTGAATATATACAGGTTTGTACAGACATCTGAAAATAAGAGGTTGTTTGGTTGGTTTTTCATTAAGGGTTTGTTTGTTAGCAGCTTAATGAGCTTAATGGACCTCATAGTTTATTCGGTCAGTGGTACATGACTGTTTGATGGTGGCTTAATGATAATATAAAGTGGCTTTTATTCAGAAAGCTTATTAGGGGGAGCTTTATGCAGATAACCAATTTTTTCCCTACCAATTAAAAACCCTCCTTCCATCAATGAAAGACCCTCCCAGATAAAAATCTTCCCAATCTATACATACAGATTAATTCACATAGATAACTTTATCCATGCAGAACTTAATGGAAAACCAACCAAACAACACCTCCTGTATGGCTAAAGTTGTCTGTTTGGAATGTGGATCATTATGTCTGTATAGATAAGGAAGGTTTTTGTTTGGGAGGGTTTTTTCATAGATGGTAGAAGATTTTTTTAATTGGGAGGACGGGTTTAAAGAAAACTTGACTTTTTGCATAAAACTCCCCTTTAGAAGCTTTAGTGAATTAGCCACTTTCAATATCATTAAACCACTACCAAACAATCATGTATAGCTGACCGAATAAGTTTCGAGTCTCATTAAGCTTCTAACAAACAAGCTCTTAATGGACTTTAACAAATATAATGTTCTCAAGCATTAACTTTTTTAACGTACATTGAATTATTACAAAAATTGTTGTAATAATAGATCTTTTGAATAATGTGTTGTTGGTCCTATTTGTTGGCTACTCTATGTGGTAACAATAGGTTGGGCTTTGGTTATTTTGGGGAACTAAGGAGAGAACCTAAGAAATATGGTTTAATTATCTTATCGGGTGAACATAATAAAGACTTAGTAAGTATAGGTTTAATTATCTTAGTAGTTGTGGATTATAAATGTCGATCGTTGGTCATTCTTATGTAATTGTATTTTTCTTGGTTTGCAATAAAAAAAATATATGGTTCCTGTTTCTTTATCTTTCATTCTTTTACATCCAGTGCAATGCATTGCAGCAGGTACCCAACTATTGGCGCATTAATTGTTTAGGTTGATAAACCCTCGCTTAAATCCAAGATTCTAAATGGCGTGAGGCGTGGCGGCGAGGCCAAACCTTAAGCCTTAGGAGCCACAACGAAGCCATAACGTTTTCAAGGCGTGACTTACGTCGTCAAATTTGAAATTCATATACAATATTATATGTAAAAAAAACATATGTTTTGTATTGTTACTCAATCAGTTAATAGTAATAAGCAAGTTAAATTAAGTTATATATTAAAAACTAACAAATACGACATTAAAAACGTAAAGAAAAATCAAATATGGAATTACTAAAATTGTGCATTAGGCCATGGCGTGTCACGGGTTTAACGTGACGTAAGACACAAACCTTGGTGCCATGGCGGCTGGGCAGTAGTGGTGTTGATCATGATTACCAAACCACCTTTTAACATACTCTTAACATATTTTTCTAGGTCAGAGACTCGGTTTGTAACGAAATGGAACTATGGTGTAATTGTAATTTACTCGAATATTTAGCTTCGGGTTTCTTCTTTAGATTTTAAATAACATTTAATTTTGAGTTTCTTCTTTAACTGTAATCGTTGTTTTATTTGATGTCTGTGTCAAGTATGTTTAGAATCTGTTTATTATCATGTCATGTACCCGACCAACGGACGGGTATAATTCTAGCTACCGAGAGCTAGCTGATGGCCTGTTTTGCCTCTCGTAAAACTGCTGCAGGTACTGATTTTGTTTTGTTTTGTGTATTGTTTGCTGCCGTATTTTGGATTTGTTTTTTGTTTGTTGTCTACTGGTCGATGCTGTTTTATGGCTAGAGGTTTTGATATGATTATGTAAAAATGTTGAATACCTCTTGAGGTCGTAACAAACTTCAGCGGTTTAAGAAATTGATGGTTTGTTTTATCCCTATGATGAAATTCAATTTCTTACATCCCATAGCTTCGTGCATAAATTGGTTATATGTTAGATAATAAAACATGTCGTATACCCGACCAACTGACGGGTATAGCACTAGTTGGCAATGGATGCAAATCACTACATCTGAACTTGGGATTGTTTATTTTCAGTCATTTTCCCCCTTTTTAAACCATGGATTTTCCTTCATTTTGGCAAAATGAAATTATACTGATGGTATTTGGATCCAAGATTTTCCAATTTGAAATTCTAAACTCTTGATTTGCCAATCTTTCTATACATTTCCAGTAAATTTGAATTATGGAATGGAAGATAACCAACATACGAAATCACCCCAGAACATCAGCCTTAATGTCGCCATCATAACCATCTTATGGTAAGAATTGTCTTCTTCACTCAACCATCTTAGTTGCGGTTTTGGTTACCTCTCGGACTGATAGATGAGTTGATTTTGTTTTGGAAATGAAAGGAAGTTGGGTTCAAACAGATGCATCAATTTGGGAACTTTGTTGGAATGGCTTGAATATGATGAAATCTTCATTAATATAAGCAAACATTTGTGGGTTCTATATATTAGCTAGAATCGTGTGTTTCAAGTTATTTCGAGAAAACGTTGTACATAGGGGTGTATAGAAAACCGTTAATCTGTGAAACCCGTTAACAACCCAAAGAAATCCAATCCGCCAAACCGTCTGTTATGAAACCAAGTGATATGAACACTCTCAAATGCTTCAATTAACAAGGAAAATAAAGACAAACTAGCATTGGAGAGGCTAGAACTCTCCCATATAAAACCTATTAAATTTAAACAAATCTAGTGTATCAAGCTTGAACTCGTTGCTTGTTTATGCGCTTGTAATCGCGATCGATTAACTAATTTATTGATTGAGGTTGATAATTTTTATATTTTTATTGTATTATTTATGCCTACAAATTAAAACGGAAGGTTTTCCTTAGGGAAAACTCATTAAAAAATTTGTAACTACAAGGACCAAACTCATTAAAGAGAATGCAAACACATGGATGTAACTCTTTAAAAACTCGACCACAAGAATTCACTAGTTTTTAAGTTTGACATTTTTTTTGTTGATATATGTATTAAGTTCTTGTAGGAAGCGACAATAACGACACTTGAGAAAAATTGAGTTCAATATAAAAAATCCACGTGTTGTTTAAGGGAAAAACACAATGTCAGCTGGATCGAAGGGTTGTATCGAATGAAATGCATGAGATTTTGACATTTTGTTTACTTAAAATCATAGTTGTTAGTTTTGTCATATTTGACAAAATCTATGCGATAATATCAAAATGGGATTTTCAAAATAGGGCTCGTTTGGTTGGAGGATTTGAAGGGATTTGAAGGGATTGGGATTTCAATCCAATTCATTGTATTGGGATAGTTCTCAGATTACTGACATGACGACTTATTTGACTGCAGTTTTTGGTATAAATATTAAGATATAGTACAATATAATTTCAAGAAAATCACCAGAGTTCGCACTGGGAATGACTTATTTGAAATCTCAATCCCTCCAAATCCCTCCAACCAAACGGGCCCTTAGAGCATCTCCAATAATTTTTCCAAAATGGAAAACCAAATGACAAAATCTCCAAAAAAAATTGCATTTATCTTCAACAAATTCCCTATAATTTCTCCAAAATAATACTAAAATATTGCATCATCTATTAAAATATTATTTCTCTCATTAAATACTTATTTTTCAAAATTTTCTATTGGTCAATTGATTTGGTAATCATTTATAGAGTGAACTCCATATTTGGAGAAAAATTCACTCTCTCTCCTACTTTCTCCATTTTGAAGAAAGTTTTAGGAAAGCTCTTGAAGCAAAAATTTTGTTCGAAATCCTCATATTTTTTTTGTCCTTATTTTAGGGAAGCCCTCAAAGATGCTCTTATATTCAAAGAAATGAAAAAAATTTACACTAAGAAAATAAAATTTTGAAAATGGAATTATTTAATTATTTAAGTGGATAATAGTCATTTAAACACTCCCGCGCTTAAGAAACTTACGTGGCCGTTTGTAGGGCCCTAATTTTCCACGTCACGAGTGCATGGTCCCACCAACAAATCGTAATTTCTGCCATTTTGGACTTTATATTCAAAAAAAAAAAGAAAAAAACCTTCTTATAAACCCTAGTTAGGCCAGGGGTTTATACTTTGAAGCAATAGAAACGAAGGGCCTTCTCAAACCCTAGCGATACAATCCGATATTTCAATCATGTCTTTTTGGGGTGAGGTTTGGATTACTTTTCTTTGAAGATTTGGTCTTTCAATTCGAATTTGGCCGCACCTTTTTTTTGTCGTATAATTCTGATTGCATCATATTCATACGCATATCCATAATCGAATCATAAGTTTACAGGAGGAAATCTCTGCGTTCATGTTTTTTACATATGTAATTTATTGATATTTAAATCCATAATCGTTCAATTATGATACGTTAGGTATCGAAGTCAAACCTGGAAAGCCATATACGCATTCATCCCAAAATGGTAGAACACGCCTGCGAATCTCTCAGGTAAATCTGTTATATTTCACTGGAGGATTGTGGTGTGACTTTTATCTGTATGGTTATCGTTTCTTGGACTGAAATTTCAAGAACCTGTTTAATTCGAGATGAATATTGAAAAACGAGAAACATGAGTACGACAATATATATTACAAAGACAGTCCATTGGTTTTTCTTCCCATTAAATCTTTTTGTGAAACTTTTCCGAAGGAAAACCTAGGGTAATATACATTGAATTATTAGGAAAAAGGTAGAAAAAAGTGGATTGATCATATTGAAGATGGCAGGCTAACAATTTTATTTATTTATTATTGTTATCCTAAAATATCATCTGAAAATGATGTGGCAATCTCATCTAGGTTAGGAACTACCCTCTCCATCTTCCTTTAACTAATTTTTGATAATATCCGATGGGTATCAAGTATCAACTAACCTAATTAGCTTGACACTAAGTAACAAGAACGTTGAGTGATTGGATTTGAATTCACCACAGGGTTATATAGATTCTTGAACTTACAAGATATTGGCAATCAATCTGGAATCAGATGTCACAGTTATTTTGTGTATTCATGTGTGATTATGGAAAACATTCAGTAGTCAACAAAATACAAGAGAACCACAAGGCTTGTGGCGTACTGGTTAAGACTTGTGGGGGATGGTGCAAACAACTTGTGGCCACTGAGGAACTATCTCAGGACTGCATGCTTTAGCAGTCTTAAAATTGCCAGGGATTAGTCTAGGCAAATGCCTAGGATACCCTTTCCAAAAAAAAGCAAAATACAAGAGCTTCATGTGTGTTTATGGAAAATACAAGAGCTTCAGATATAACTGTTGAATTTCTGTAAAATTTTTGTTATTTAATGCTGTTTACTGAAGGTTTTTTTTGCATTTGATGCTTTATACTTTTGTTTGCATTTTAGGCGACATTGGCTAATGGATCTGCAACACTGAAGAGCTTGGTGCAATGCAACGTAGGAGATAAGCAACCTGTTCTTTTATGTGCACTGTTGCCTACTAAGACCGAATCATTGCAATTGGATTTGGAATTTGAGGAAGCAGAAGATGTGGTATTTTCTGTTATTGGTCCACGAGGCGTATACCTCACTGGATACTATCTTGGTCACAATCGACAATCAAATATACAGGATGAATCGTATCCTTTTGTTTATTGAGTGGATTGTTTGCATCATCCTTCACTTTTTTGTAATGACTTTCATCACTTTCTATGTTCAAAACAACTTAACCATTTGTCTGAAAGTTAACTTTTCTTTTACCAGTCTCATATCCCATCTGGTGTATTGCATATTAGTTTATTCCATCCTTTATAAGATGAGGTAATGTTTATTTTCCTTGACTATGATGGCAAAAGGGAATCATATGGAGAGGATATTGCAAATTCCGAGTCACAAGAATCAAATCATAGTAGTGACGAGGATGAATATGATGACAGCTTTATCAATGATGATGAACCTGAACCTCTTACACCTTCTCCTGTTTCTAGTAGCAGAGGTATGTTAAAGTTGCGTTCTTTTTTTCCTCTTTATTGAGAATGTGTACTATTGCTTCCTGTTGATATGATCAATTTTACATCAACAAATTCAAACAATGGCTATCGCACTCAGGGATTTTCTTCAATGCTCAGTGGCTTAATTTGTTTTACTTTTTGAGTCAAAGATCTTAGAAAGTTTATACCTCAATTTTCAAGTATGTATAACCACCATAAGGCTTTGATATTTTGGTTAATGATCTCAAAAGGATTGTAGCTTAGTTTTCTAGCACTGTTCATCATATAAAAATGCTTCAAGGTATGGATTTTTTGCCATTAAACTCGATTAAGGGAGTTACTTGTTTGTTATAATGCAATTGGTAACTGTTTGTTAGAGTGAAAAGTATGTTAAATTCATAGGAGAGAACTAGTTTTCATGCATTTGTTACCTAATGACAATCGTTCATTGAGTTTTTTGGTTTTTTTCTACTTCAAATGATTTTGATTTTCAATGAGCAGAGGATGATGATGGAGACTATCTGAAGAAGAAGAAGAAAGGAAATGGTAATGGTGGTCGTAAAAGGCTAAAAAAGAAGTATATGTCGATTGAATCGGATGATGAAATGAGTGTCCCAGAGATTGAAGACGAAGATGAAGATGATTTTCCAATTTCATCCATATGCAAGAACAATAAGTCACAAGTATCAGAAGAAAAAACTGGCGAAGAAACAAAAGGCGAGTTAGACAGAGTGACAAAAAATAATCATGATAACTTAAAGTCGAACGGTGTGCATCCTGGAGTTCTTGATTCAAAGGATAATGTCAATGTACATTTAATAGATGACCAAACAAAAGGGCAAGTATCCTGTGGTATCACTTGTTATATACATATATAATCGGATTCTAAAATCGAGAAAGATTTTTTCATGGTGTTCTATTCATATAATTAAGATTAAGAATAACTGTATACAGTTTCTGTATTAATAATTTTATTTTGTAACAGGAAAGGGGATAAACCCAATATGTCTATGCCGTCTTTGGCTGAAGTGGTGCCAGAAGGCAGATCAAAACCGAAAAAGAAAAAACAAGAATCCACTAAAGAGGAAAGGGCAACTGGTCCCACTTCTGTTGATCACCCTTCTGTACAAGTTCCATTAATTGAAGTGAAAACGAAGAAGAAAAAGAAAGAGAACACCAAGAAAAAGAATGCTGATAAAGCTGATGATGAAGGCCATGCTGATCCCATCGAAGATAATAAGGTTGAATTGAATTCTATAAACCATGATGTGTTGGCTGCTAAAGATGATAAAAAACCCAATGATACGTAAGTTCATTCTTATTTTCTAAAACCATTATGAATCTATAAGTGTATGCTAGAAAATGAATCATTGTTTTTATGTTGATCTCTGTTTGTTTCAATATTTGCATTTAATTATAATTCAGGGGTGTTGATCGTTCATTTGAGGAGCTGGTTTCTGCCGAAGTTGTTTCTGAAAAGAATTCAAAACCGAAGAAAAAAAGAAAAGGACGTAATGAAGTAAGCACTGATGGTACAGACAGCAATCTGTTTGCAGGAAATAAACAGGACGATGATCAACAAGCAATTGACAAGTATGATGAAATTTATTTCAACTCTTTTTTGACTTATATTTTCTTGATGCTGGTAAATATATGACCTATTATTTGTTTCAAAACATAATGGTGGTACTGGTAGCTCTAATTTGTGTAGTTATTAAATGTGGGCCGAAGAGCATGGTAACTTTTATTTGTAGTTTAATATAAGCCGCTATAGATGCCAATTGCTTGTTTCCCTAGGTTTTATATATTTTATCTATTCTATATAATGGTTAGGACTTTTCACTCAATATTTCAAAATAAACTCAATCCATGGCTTTATTATCTACTATCTATGTAATGTTTTCTTGTTGATCATACACAATGAATTCAAATGCTAGTTTTGCATGCAGGAGTTCTTGTATTGATTCCAATCAGTTATCTAATGGAATTCATTCAGAGGAGAAGAAAGTTAAAAAGAAAAGGAGAAAGACGAGTAAAACACAAGAGGTTGAGGAAAACACAAACATGGAGGTTGAAAAAGAAAATAAACCTTCTAAAACAGAACCTGAAGGGAAAGATGAGGAATCTGAATCCTGTAACAAAAAGATACTATCTAATGGACTTGTTATTGAAAATCTTGCCACTGGAAAATCTAAAGGAAAAGTCGCTACTTTAGGGAAAAAGGCAAGTTTTTAATCCTTTCTTTTTGCACACTTTGCACAAGCCGAGTGTCTTAATGGAATCAGTCGCTCTACTCATTGGGGGTAGAAATCAATTCGGCATACATCCAACCCGCCCCCCTGGGGGCGGGGATCCCACCTCCAGGTTTTAAAAGCACTTCAATCGTTGTGTACCCTTTATTTGGTTCAGGTCAAGGTACAATATGTTGTCAAGTTAAAAGAGAATGGACAAGTTATTGATTCAAATGGCAAATCTCCCCATAAATTTCGACTAGGTAAAACTCTTTATTTGATTTTACTGCTGCTATGTTGAGGCTTTCGTTCTATATTTATGTACCATGAACTTTTTATTTTATCTTATATATGTATTTATATGTATTATGCAGGTGATAAGGAAGTTATGGAGGGGTTGAATGTTGGTGTAGATGGTATTACTCAACAACTCATATTTATGGTTTATGCTTTTTCGGTCATATGAAAATTGCAACGTTTGATTTGACTATAGTTTATTAAATATCTACCGATCTGAACCACAATAGTTGGATTTCGGTTTCAAAATTTTCAAAAAAGGGTATTTTGGTCATTTACCAATATTTCATTCCAATTCCAATTCCAACGCTACATTATGTGAACCAAATAGACAGATTCCAATACCTTTAATAGATTCCATTCCAATGTTATCAGTTGAGCTATCCCAAGGGTTAACAAAAAAAGAAAATATTGCAGTTTTTTTGTGTACATTATCTTTTGTATGTAATTATTTTCAGGTATGCGAGTTGGAGATAAAAGAAGACTCACCATTCCGCCATCAATGAGGTATGCAAAGTGATTGAGTTGTCGTTTTTATTAGATATCGAACTCTTTTTCTTACATGACTAACTTGTTTGTATATGATTGTTGGTAGCTTGGGGTATAAAGGAACTGGTGAGAATGTACCCCCAAATTCGTGGTTGGTTTATGATGTAGAAGTGACTGGCATCCATTGATCGTTTTCATATATATATATATATATATATATACTTATATGTTGAATGCATAGAAGTTAAGAAGAATGTGAAAGGGTTTGTGATGGATGTGGGCCCAGAAAGTTTTGTTCGTTGTATTGTTTCTGGGTCGATCAATTTATTAGTTTTTTTTTGTGAGAACGAGTTGAGAAATATCCGTACGGGAACTTTTATTACGGTTTACTGTAATTCTGGACTTAAATGGTTAATGAAATGCCCTTTATTTCCAATCTTTTGAACAGGAGTTCTTGTTTGTGAAATGAGTGCTGTTATCTTGTGTCAATTTTTTTGGTTAAGGGTTATTTTGTCTTAAAACATTCAGTGACGATTGCATCAATATGGTTTGGATTTTGGAAGATTCAAGTTTTAACAGTTGCATCAGGGTTGGGGTTGGTTGGTTTGTTTGTTAATCCCTAATTGTCAATTATTTTTTTGTAAAATGTTAATTGTTAATATTATTTTTGCTAGAAAAGTAGAAGTATTTTTTAGAAGAAAGTACCGAGACACCTGGAACAAATAATCAATGTTTTAAAACACGGGTTTTTAGTTGACCCGGTGTGGTGACTGGGTCCCGAGTTAACTGGTTCAACCACTGGGTTAACCGTCGGTTTCAATAATTCCCTTAATCCCTTGTATTTTTTTCATTTTCCTGCGTACATATATATATATATATATATAAAGTAATAATTTGATATCCACAAGTTCCAACACTAAAAATACACAGACAACAAGTTTTACATAAATCCAAATACATTAAAAAAACATATATGACACACGGTTTTTTTTTTTAAATTTTAATACAAAAACGGATTAAACGGGTTTACCACCGGTTTAACCGGGTTTTTGAGAAACCCGGCCGGGTTGAAACGGACCGGTTCTATGCATTAACCCGACGTTAGTTAACCCGTCGGGTTAACCCGGGTTTTAAAACATTGCCAATAATAATAATAATGGTAACGATTCTCGTAGTATTACCAAAAATTCTCGTAATATTTCTTGATGGCTGTACTGCATATTTTATTAACGAGCAGAGTCGAGTTTTAGTTTATCGAGCTCGAACTTGACTATTTTTTCAATGTTCGAGCTCGATAATTGTTAACGAGCTCAACCTTGAGATCGTTTAGCTCGCTTATCGGCTCAACCTCAATATTTTATGATCATCAAATATAATTTTTTTTTTACATTTTGAAAAATAAATAAATATGAAATACAGTAATAATCTTACGTACGTACAAGTATCAGTATGTGATGGTTGTGTGAAATAAGCCGAATTCCTAACAACAAAAGAAAGCAATTGGCACGCCTTCATCTCCGGTTCACACACACCACACTACACCGGCCAGGGGGGGATCAACTTTGAAGCTCACAACAATGGCGTCCATGGCCTCATCATCACCAACTATCTATAGCTCAATTCATCACAAAGGTAAAGTAAATGAGATCAAAACTAGAACCAATTGGTTCATATCTTCTTCGTCCAAGAGCAAAAACTCCGACGACCAACAACAAGCAACTCGAAGGTAATCTCAACTCTCTTCTACCTCAAGAATGCAGATGAGTTGTTCGATTAAATTCCCCAAATGAAATGGATGTTGTTTGCAGAGAGGTTGTACTAAAGAGCAGCGAACTCGCAGTTCTTGGTGCCATTTTTCATTTCAGGTACCCCTTTCTCTTTGTGGACCACAATTCTTCTGCCATTCCATATGTTTAATTTGAGTGAATTAGGTTTTCTTCCATTTGCGCTTATCAATTGATTGCAAAAAACCACTGTAGTGATTTTTCAATTTATTCGAGATAAGGATATAAGTTGAGAGCCTGCGAATCAGATTCACTCCATTATATGAGAGGGGGCATCTTGACCTAATATGTTTGAATTTGAGAGTTAACTAATTAAAGAACAAGACCTAATTGAGTTGAGTTAATAGAGATTGTTGACCAAGAAAATAGTATATATGATGAGAAAAAGAATATCTATAGAGGCTTAATCGAACTAAGAGTTTTGTAGGTGAAATCATCTGTTCAATTTATGTAATTGGGATTCACAATTTAGAATATCTTTAAAAAGTAAAAATTTAGAAACAAATTTATGAGTTTTCATGTGTTTTTTGATGCAGTGGAAATAAGCCCAATTACCTTGGTGTACAGAAGAAGCCTCCTGCTTTAGCTTTATGCCCTGCAACAAACAAATGTATTTCGACTTCTGAGAATATCAGTGACAATGTCCACTATGCACCACCTTGGTAAGATATGTCTTCTTTTCCTCATTACATTCCTTTTATTTTGCTTTCAGCTATACAATGTTCTTTTCCATTAAGTACTGTATGGATAAAGTTGTCTGTGTGGATTAATCCGTTTGTATAGATTGGAAAGGTTTTAGTTTGCGAGGGGTTTTCCATGACTGAAAGGAGTGTGTTTTTTAATTGAGAGGGGCAAGTTTGGAAGAAAAAAAACTTGGGTTTCTGCATCAAGCTTATTGAATAAGTCACTTTCTATACCACTACCAAACAGTCATGTATAGTTGACCAAATAAGTTGCGAGTCTCATTAAGCTGGTAACAAACATGCCCTATTCAATTTCTGCAGGAACTATAATCCAAAAGAAGGACGTGGAAGCAAGAAACCCGTGAGCAAAGAAGTAGCAATGGAGGAGCTTCTCCAAGTGGTTAGATGTTTAGTTTTCAAGCCCCTATTTTCTTCATATTTAAACACACAAAAGCACGATGCATATATGCAAGTATATCACCCCAGAACCAACTGTATACTTGTTTTTATCATTTCACAGATAAATTCAACAAAACCGGATAACTTCACACCAAGGATAACAGAAAAGAAAGACGATTATATACGTGTGGAGTATGAAAGTCCGATTTTAGGGGTAAATTCGACAAAACTATATCCTGCCCTTTTTTCTGTTGAAATATGGACAAAAAAATGATGGTTTTTGAGTTACTTTGTTTTGTTTTCAGTTTGTGGATGATGTTGAGTTTTGGTTCCCTCCTGCAAAGAAACCACTTGTACAATACCGATCGGCATCACGCATTGGAATCGGTTTTGATGCCAATAGAAAAAGAGTCAAGGTGCTAAGCTTTTCCCTATTTGCCCTTTTGTTTTTAACCACCTATATCATAATCCACAATCTCTCCTATTAGATACGTTTGGTTTGATTTGGTTTGGTTTTACCTCATAAACAGTTCCATTAAGAGGCGGCCCCTGAATCGCTAAGAGGCGAATCTTGTTTGGCAAAAAATAAGTCTGCCCTCTTAATGGTTCCAAAACCCTCTGAATCATTTTGTATATCCTGGACTCCTCCTTTAACTTGCACTATATCATAAGAGCCTCTTAATCATTCTGCACTAAACCATTCAGCAATTGCCAAACAACCCCTGAATGTTCTTTTTATTATTTCTCTTGCTAGGCATTACGTTTAGCGTTGGAGAAGAAGGGTTGGGCTTCTGAAGACGATTTTTGACATGGCTTCAGTTTCTCATGATCTGTTTTACCGATGAAGATGTATAACCGTGTAAAGTAGCTACAAAAGTTGCATGCAATACACGTCGATGAGTTTGTTGAAACTTTTTGTTTTGTAGTTTTTCTTCGTGATGGGGACACAAAATGCTTCATTTTCTTTTTTTTTTAAAAACCCCAAGTTTAACTGACAGGAAAACTTGCATTTAGGAGCTTTTTTTTTTACAGTTGTTGAATGGTTTGGTGCAGAATGATTACGAGACTTTTATGATATGCTGCAAAATGAAATATAATTGTTTGGCAATTGTTCAAAATGATACAACAAAGGTCAACAAAATCTTTATGTGATTGTAAACTTATAAAGATCCAATATTCAAGTAACTCACAAGAATTCGGGTTACCAAAATGAGTGAATAACCAAACCAAACCAAACCTAACCTAATTAAACGAACCCAGTGAGTCTCACAAGGAGAAGGGTCTAGGGAAGGACCTAAAACATAATTGCAAGAACCCAATCCGATAAATGGTTTAGTTATGATGAGTTTAATCTCGACGAAGTTCCTCGTATTCACAATGAATGCCGTCAGCATTTAAGACTAGAATTTCAACCTTGTCTCCCTGTATATAAATAAACAAGCTTTAGAGGTCAAAACATATATCTTTCGAAATATGGTCATTTTAAGCAGAATATTCAACTTCACATGTTGGTTGTTTAGTATTTTCAATTTTTGAGTCCCATTCATCATATGATGTGAGGGTAATGAAAAAACGAACCAACAGTTAAACTAGTAAAAGCAGAGAAAGTTACTGTGTATATATCTCTTTCTGTAGCCGATGAAAAACAAGTCTTCACCAAATCAATAGCTTCGGTTTCAGAAAGTGGTGTAACAGCATCCTGCACATAAGAGCAAAAATAAAGAACAGACCAAACCAAACAAAACAATTCTAACCTTAATTATGAGATGGGGAAATTCCTTGCTCCCTCTGTTATTAAAGGTAAAATTGTCATCTAGTTAATAAAAAATTGTAATAATTACACATTTCTAAAACCGTGTGCTATTTTCATTGTGGATATTTATCTTGGGACGGAGGAGGTAACATATAAATATATCAATGTAACGAAGAAGAAGTAAAACTCGAGCTAGACCTTAGCTGGTAAGAGAAGAGGGCTGGGAGATTTGAGCTGGTTATCCAGGAAAGGAGTGATAAGTGTGGCACCCGAACCTTGAGCACTGTATCCAACTCTCTCATATGATCCAACAGCATCATATGTGAATACACAGCCCTTTCCTTGACGTTTTTCAGATGAGTTAATGTTAGCACACATCAGACCTCACTTTACAACTAAAAGTACATATATATATATATATAGAGAGAGAGAGAGAGAGAGAGAGAGGTTCAAGGAAAACCCCCAAAGATATGAAACACTGAGGATCACTTTTATAACCATTCATCTTGACAGTATGCACATGTGCATACAAGTAATTGAAGTTGTTTCTTGGTTTCAATGCACGTGTGCATATGTTATACTTGTATGCACAAGTGCATACCGTCCAGATGAACTGTTACAATGGTGTTCCTCAGTTTTTCATTTTTTTTTTATGTTTCCCCTGAATCTAACCCTATATATATATATATAATACCTTCACTATCGAGGCCGCCTAAAACATTGAAGGCGTAATATGGGAAGAAACGCTTGTAGTAAAGGGTATTTGAAAGAAGCTGGGCCATAGCAGGGCAACTCATCTGCTTGTTATGTTGATGTTGATAGATCTTTCATAGACAAAAACAACAAAGAAAAAAAAAGCATTGGTTATTAGTTATGATGCTCAGAACCATTTTGTAGATTTCAACAGTAATAATAAGTCATTCTCTCTTCCTCCATTTATTTTTGGAGGGTTCTCCAAATTTGTATAATTTTTTCCCTCTCTTACTTTTCCCCCTTTGGAGAAACTGTTAGGAGCAAAAAAAAAAAAGAGCATACAAACTCCAAAATCTCATTTTTCTTCATTTTGTATTAATTTATGGTGTAGGAATTATATAGAATAAGAATGGATAACAAGAAAATATTTCAAAAGAATCTTACCAAGTGTCTAGATGCCAGGACCTTCTGCAATGCTTTCACATCTGCCTGAAATCCTGAAGAAGCCAGGATACTTTTATCGGCTCTGAAAGTAAAGAATCGAAAAAATCATAAATACGTGCCTTTAAAGTTTCAGGCTGATTTACCCTCGAAAAAAAAGTCAGAATGCATGGTTTTTTTTAAACACATGAAATGAGAAAGCATGCAAGTACATGACAGAAAAAATAACCAGCGATACTTAAATTATTACATTAATGAAACAAAACTGGAATTATATGCTTTGTCCAACCAAAGAAATAGAAATTGTATTTCAGTTCAGATTGGCAATAAATTGTGAAACTGAAATGCTCTGAAGTCATATAGGTTATGTGTAACTTGAGTCAGAATCTAACAATAATGGAAGTGCATAAATTTTGTTCATAATAGAATAAGCATTTCATTAAGGGTCCATTTGGTTTGAGGGATTTGGATTTCATGGAAGGATTTGGATTTGGAGGGATTTGGATTGGAATGGATTTGAAAATCATAGGAGTGTTTGGTTTGTAGGATTTGCAATGGAATTGGATTTCTATTATTTATAAATAATTTATATAAAAATATAAAATATTATAAAAATAATTAAATCATATTTTTATTAATCAATTATTACAAAACAAATGTTTTTAACATTTTTAAAACATTATTTCATACAAATTCTACAAAATCCCGTGAAATCACGAGCATCCGCTAAGGATTCCAAAATCCTATGTTTGTAGGATTTCAATTGAATCCTAGGATTTTAAATCCGGACAATCCAACAAACCAAACACAGGAATGGATTGGATTTAAAATCCAAATCCCTCAAAATCCAATCCAATCTCGCGAACCAAACGCGCCCTAAGAGTAAACTGTTTCTTAAACAAGAGTTGAACTCACACACCTATGTCTCTGAAGAGACCTGAACTCACAATCTAAGGGTTATAGAGCTCACTTGGTACCTTTGGGCCAAAGGCCTCTTGATAGTACAATCATCAACCTAAGTATCCATTAACAGATGGTATGATCATCAACTTATATATATATATATATATAAAGGCATAGGATCATGTGAGAAGTAGAGTTAAGGCGAGAAGCGTAAGAAGAGGTCTAAGCCATTGATCATTTTTAATCTCATATCCACCCATGAATTGTGCCTTAGAAAGGAGTTGATCCAGTGCATCCAAGGGTGGAGGTCCCTTCTTATACTTCTCACCATAACTCTCCTTCTCACCGGAACACAACTCTATATATATATATATATATACCAGATTCCCATTACATATGCGAAATGAATAGAAATTAAACTCCTATATGTTTTTAAGCTACCCATTTAGTTAAGCTAAAACATAGAACTTGCTACAAAGCACCTCAGGTTGCTCCATAATAGGTTCCCATTTACTCTAGAAAGACAAAACGTGTTCAAATTTACATGTATCCTTATTCCTTCACTATTGCAAAAACATGGATGGTGGACTCTAATTGTGGAACTAAAGGAGTGTAAATTAGTGCAAGTAGCAATTTTTACACTTTTCCTTAAACTATTCTAACTCAAAAACTCTAAGGAAAAATTGAGCTAAAATGTTGCTGAATTTGTAACTAACTGATAACCCTAAGCTCTAAAAGCAGACCGAAATAGGATGATTTTTTATTGATTAAATCATGATAACGACTTAAATTCCAACATAAACTCAAATAACAAATAGGCATAAAAGCAATTGATCAAATATACACAAAATTAAAACGAAAATGGTGATACAATTTACAGATTTTGGAGTAATCTCGGGTGAGAATACTGTAGCCGGTGGACATTCGAGTATCGGCTGCAATTACACAGTAATCCGCACCGGCAATCGCCACGCAAGTTCTGCACATATACAGACATATAGCAAAGAGGGAAAATCAAACATGAAGAATTTCATATGGATATAGATGGATAATTAAGGGCGTAATGAAAGTACCCTCCATTGTTGTCGTATGGAGACCAATTCGCTTGTTCCTTTGGCATGATGATGAGATTTTAGATCAAAGAAGCTCACTGCGTTTTTGTGAATCTGTAATGAAACACTTTTGATTTCTGTTTTCTTCTTAATCAAGAAAACGTAAAAACAAATTTCATATCTTCAATTACCGAAAAGTTATTAAATAATAATTTGATTAAAATGATAAATAATTAGATACCTATCATTACTACCACATGGGAGACTAACGACACGTCTAAGGTATGCTTATGGCACCCTTAAGGAAGAATGTCTTCCTCACATAAATGCATTAAATTTCGTACACACACCTATAAAATGCATTATATTTCGTCCACCCCTATATTAAGGGTGCCATTAGCACTCCCTTTATTATATCAAAGATGTATTAAAATCTGAATTCTTATTTTACTTTCGATCGATAAAAAGTGGAGCCGAAGTCTAAAATCAGAATAAATAGTATTGTTTATTTTTATAAACCGATACATGTTTGAATTTATATAATTATCTATTTCACCTTTCAAAGTATTATAATGTTGAATTTATGTGTATTTATTCAATTTTAAGGTTAATCAATTGAAACATGAATGATTTGTAAGGCATAAGTGTCTCTGAAAATTTGAAAATAAATAAACAGTCTAAATAACTCTACCTTTTACCGATTAAGTCATAAGAGGTTGATAAGAGTTTTTTTAACAAACAAGGCCGTAATGTAGCATGGTATAAAATTTTATCGTGAATAGAGAATATAAAACTAATACAATTTTTTTTCTTAAAAAGAAAATTCAAACTTATGGAGTATTTCATCGAATCCGTAGAGCTTAACATTAACCATATATTTTTAACGTGTTTATCAGTTGTCTATATACAATAATAGGTTGCTAACTTGAATTTTAAAAAATTATACGTTGATAATTGGTATTTGATATTTAATAAACGGTTTCTAGCAATTTTTATCAAACGTAATATAGTATAAATTAGTTTTAATATCGATTTTTATTAGGTTTTCAAATATGACGATTTTTGTGTTCGTAAGTAAAAAATAAGGATCAAGATCAACACATTTAACAGTATTAAGTTCGTACATGAAATTGATAGGCTCAAACTGCAAAAGATGTTTTTTGAATTCCATAAGTATGATAAACAACCAAAGATATAACATGTCAAGTTAAAATTAGAAACAATACAATTCTAAAGACATCTATAAACAAATTTATGAATAAACAACGATGGTCAATTCTTTTGTAACCAATTTATGCCATGGAACAACTCATGTTTTAAAGTTGAACATCCAGACCACGAACAGATGTGACTTTTATTAACGTGACCATATATGCGCTGCTTGTTGGTACTAGAAATTTAGAATGGAAAACTGAATATGCAATTAAATTATTAAAAAAATATAGAATGTTGGATGGCTAAATGATAACGAACATGGTGATGAATAGATGAGAATGAAAGGAAATGAGAAGAGTTGTTATGTAGGTGCTTTGGGTGAATAATAGGAGCCCAAAATATTGTATTAACTGAGTGGGATGACTTCAAAACCTCATTCTTGCAGTTTATGTTTTGTAATACTTGTTCTAGCTCCTTACTAATGTTAATAAAATCTCTGTTGTTTAAAAAAATTGCTTTGATAAATCGGCCTGTAAAAGGAATTTGGTTTTTCACAACCTAACCCAACAACAAAGCACATGTTGGGGCAAATGAGATGGGGGAGAATAAACATTACTTGAAAATTGAGTAGTAACAATAACTTCATCGAATGGTAAATTAGTGGGACGTGTGATACACTAATTCTAAAGCAAATGCTTAAATGTTGCTAATTGATTGAGATTATTTTCTAATGTTGCAAGTTGAACCACAATTTTAGTCGGACAAAATTTTCGAATCTTAAAAATGTAAAGTAGAAAACATTTATAGGAAATAATTCAAATAGCATATAAAAGGGGTTTTAATATAAAGTAGAATACATAAACTAGTTATAAACATGCAAAGAATATCATAAATGTCCTAACTAAGGTTGGATGCATGAATTTTGTCAAGGGTAGTGCTCTTTAATAAAACAAAAAATACATATATGATGATATTATTATATTCATGGCAAAGTTCGATCAAAAAGTAAATATACATTTCAAAAGGTAAACATTAACTTTTATGTATTCAACAATAAATTAGACACTAACCTTAAACATGTAGGAACAAATTTGTTGAGGTTAGGACTTAGGACTATTTACATGCACAAGATAATAGATAATTTGCAATGGAGAATTGGTTCATACAATAATATTAAGAATCCAATAGATAATTTGTCCATATCTTTAAGTAATTAAGTTTAATTTTGCTTTGTGTTTGTATAAAATAACTCAACAACAACAATTCTTGTCTAGAAGTAGCCGCAACTCCTCAACAAGAAATAAAGGAATAGTCATCTTTTGGAAGTATCTAATCGAAAACAATGTCATAAGTAATGGAAGGCTTAAGATTTGACTATTTCAGACAGTTTTCAAATAAACAATTAACGTATTAAACCTAACAATTTAAGAATCTCATAGTATTCAATAAACCTTAAAAATAGAGTAGCAAATTAAACTCGATGTTGAAGGGAAACAGAAAGGGCCAAAGCCCAAAGGAATACAGTAGGAGAATGTAACACCCTAAAATTTAGAGTAAAATTGAACCGAAATAACATGCGGAATATAAATAAAATCACCCAATAAGTGGGGACAGAGTATGGGAGTTTACATATAAACATGGATATTAAAATAACAACCTATTAATCTATGTTATTCAGACTATAGATTACAATTGGGTGTTACTAATATCCTCAAAAGAATATGCTATAGCTCCAACTATGTATATGCTCTATGAGCATATCTCCAAAAAGGTGTCCTCTCTCTTGACACATCAACCCGCTCTTCTCTAAAGATCCCCATCAACTTGTTTACCTGCTAAACCACATTTAAAAATCAAGTGTTAGGCTTACGCCTAGTGAGAACAAACAGTTAAATGGATAAGGCAGTTAAAACATTTAAAAGATAAGATACAGTGCGTTTATCCCATTTAACTTCACTTGAAATAACTTACTCTTGATGAGCAAGGATCTTTTAAAAACAACCGGGGGAGACCCGATGTTTCATCCTTAGTGACGGATACCAGAAGTAGGTCACTACACGATGTTTGAGCTAACTGTAAGAGCCAATGGCAACCGGTCAATGACCGATTATGCACCTTAGTACACGGCCCCCGATGACTTCTTACGAAAGCCCGCGCAATGGTCACTGGCAACCGGTCTATAACCGATTATGCACCTTAATACACGGCCCCTGATGACCCCAAATTGCGCATGCATAGAGTCAATGGCATCCGGTAATGGTCCGGCATTATACCCAACGGTAAGAGGCCCCCGATGACTTCTATGCTACCAAAAAGGGACAACAATCCCGTTTTAAACCGACTATATGCCTATGGATCCATTACATACTAGTCCTACGACCGAATACATCAACGAGACGTATCGCTAGTTTTCCAACCTTGAAAACCCTTTCAATAAACCATTTCCTTTTCAAATCCAAGTTTTACCAAAAACTAGGTCAAACCATTTTGAGTTTCAAAACCAAAGATTATTTCATTTTATAACATTTCCAAGTATTTTAAACCATTAAAGATGCTCATCCCATCATCTACAACAAAATACTCCAAAACCTCATTTTGACCTAAAACTTCCAAACTTACCCAAATACACAATTACTTGAAAATAAGCTTAAGAATCAGTAAAATGCTACATTTACAACAAGTATTTGAGTTTATAAGTTTAGATTTGAACTCACAAGGCTAGAGTTAGGATAACCCTAGAAAAGCTCCTACGAAGATGGAGGTGATCAAGAAATCTGAAAGGAACCAAGAGTGCTATCACTTGAAGCTTTAACTTCCAATGTCCAACTTGATCTCTCCTCTTTAATGTTGTAGTAAATGCACTTGAGGGAAGTAGGTGGAAGAAGCAAACCCTAGAAAATCGCCTCTGATGCTTTGCTCTCGATGCTAAAACTCGTATCTGATAAAATGAGATGAAAAGCTGAAAATCGCACCTTATTGTGCCTGCTGGACCTCGCGAGCGACATTGCCTTATGCGACTATGACATGGCAATGTCGCCAATGTCATAGTCGCCCCAAATGTACCGAAACCCTCGAAATTTATCCGATTTTCCTTTCCCGCGACTATGCCTCGCGACTATGACACTGGCATAGTCGCCGTGTCATAGTCGCCGAATGCGTACCAAAGCCTTGATCTGAATTTTGGCATCTGATGGTTCTGGCGACTATGCCTTGCGACATTGACATGGCAATGTAGCCTGTCATTGTCGCCCAAAACGTACCGAAGGTCGTTTTCTGTCCGGCGTTCGTTCCTTTCCTCCAATCCATTGCAACCCATCATTATACACTTGAAACCTTCCATTTGGCCATAAAGTATAATATTACAATACTATTCTCATAATCCTTTCATACGAAATTTCCGGGTGTTACAGAGAAACGATGATATCGATCGGGACCAAAAGAGAAGGATAGAGGGTTGGCATCGACAACACTCTCAGCTCGTAATAGATTGGATCTTCTTCAACTTGCGAGAACGAGAAAACCAGGAAGGGAAAGGGATGTTGGTTACTTGATTGTTGTTGAGTTGGACTTGAACTATAGTTAAGTAAGGCCTCTTAAAACTCAAAAGGATAGGCCTCTAATGTGATTACAAATTTAAAATTTTAGGTTTATTAAAAAATATTCAATGTGAGGGTGAGTTAGTGAATCCTCTAGGCCAATAATAGTTCCACCCATGGCCCTAACCATTCAAACTCTTTATCTTTCGAACTTGTGATTTAATTGATTTTATGGCGTGTGAGTTGATTTACATTTATGTTTCTAATATACAGAACCCGAAAAGAATTATAAAAAGCATAAACAATTTAATTATTTGACATGGATATCTGTTTGGTCAATAATTATTCATTACTTTAAAAAAGATACTAAATCTTGAAAGATGTTGCTGAATGAACTATTTTTGGGATAAAATAGGACATTTAAAATATATTTAAAAAATGTGTTAATATATTTTAGTTTAAAATTGGTACTGGGTTTATTCAACGACATGGGTTTATTTGGAATAGATTATCAAGTAAGTATGCCTTTATGATTAGCTAGATGGAAATGAGATTATCTTGGTCTTTTTTGTTACTTTGGTTAGAGGAAGCTTAACTCAATCACTTAATTAGAGCAATTAACTATTATAATTATTATCCCATTTCAGTAATTATTTTGATTTGAGATTATAATTACATTTCCAAATAATATCGCCTTTCAACCTTTGATAGTACCATTCCATGCTAACATGATTGGTATGCATTTTGTACAATGGTGATTAGTAAAAAATGAACTTCGATTTTCTTGATATATTTATAGATCTAGAGTAAATTAAAGAAAGATCTTTATGTCGAACTAGAAGTGTTGATGGCCTGTCTCTAAACCTTTTGAAAGAGTGAGACGACGTGTAACAATCCCTAAATGGATTATTCTTTGATTCTAGAGTATTGGAATTGAAGTATTACAAGCCCTGAAACTCTAAACCTTAGCGGCAAAACTGCATGGATTGCATTGAGAGTTTGACCACTAACAATATCAAACACGTAATGATTGAATCGATCATCAAATCGATTTTGAATGCGGAAATAAAAAAAAACCAACCTTGAATCATGTACTTTGGTTGATGATTGTTAGGTTGCTTCTATTTTTTTTGTAGAAATGGCCAAAAATCGGTCCCGATCCAAAAAAGTTGCCTTCCCAGCCAAAAATACTATAACTGAACTTAGGTCTAGCAACCTGTCATAGTCCATCAAATAAGGTCATGGGCCCGACTTTATTATTTTCAAATCAAAATTTAAAATCGCTTTTACACAAAGTTTTTATAATTATGATTTCTGAAATTGAGTATTGAAATCCACTTTAACTATTACATTTACTTTAAAACCTTATATTGCAATATATTAAATTTAAATGAAAAAATGGTCCATATTAATTATCGGTCCCGAACCAATATTCCTCATTTTATAGGAAAACTCGTAACCAACTAGTCCTAGTTTCAGTTTCGGGTTGGGTCGATCTATGTTTGCCCATCTCTAATTTCAAGTGAGGGATAATAAGTCCAGATCTAGATTGTTTGGTCTGGGTAGTTATTTTGTGATTTCAGGGCTCCACATGTGGGCTATGTTAGGCCAAGCCGAAAACAGAAATCAAACTAACCCATGTGATGGTCCGCATGACGTTGAAAGAGAAGACAAGTGGTTCTATAAGTTGTGATCATAAAAGCAGGATTGACCAAGTCATACATTTGAATTTGTAAGAGCAAACAAAAGGGTTTGTCGAGTTTACACCCATGGAGTGGCGTAGCCAACGTTTTCATTTAAGGAGGACTTAAAATCTAAAATTTTAGTTTGTCGGTTGAAGTTATTCAAAGAAGAGGTTAATATGGATATTGGATTAATATCGGTTTTCATTAGTTTCATGAGATTTTGAGAGGAAATTTTGAGTCCGGTGTATAGATAAAAAATGTAAAAGAAAAACTAATATTATGACTTTTTGTTCATGAATGTTAAACAATATATCTTATTATTACAATATTAACTGAAGTTAAAAATATATTTTCATCATTGTAAACGACATCAATATAAATATCTTTATTATATACAAACAAAAAGCAAATTTCTATAACTCTAGAAGGAGAAAAATAATCTAACGACATCAATATACGTATCTTTATTATATATGGACAAAAAACAAATTTCTATAACTTTAGAAGGAGAAAAATCAGATGATAGAAAATTTATGATATAAAAAGCAATAATATAAAAATATTGATTTATATATTTTTAAAATTTGTTATTATAATATTATTATTGATTTAATTTATTAAGAGTTTTAATGTAATACTATTTTTTTAAAGTGTTTGTAGAAGAAAAAATAATAATAATAAAGTTTGTGATGATAATATAAACCGTAACGTTTGAAATTACATATTAAAAAAAATTAACTATCGAAAACCAAAATAGAAAAGATTAACAAATTAATAAATAAAAAACTAAAAATAAAAATAAAATGGGTACAAAAGGCTCGAACCCTACTCTTCAGTTAACAACACATAGATTCGAACCTTGATTACATCCTCTCTCTCTTTCTCACGGAATCAATTTAGTAATTCTAAATTTTATATTTTTTAGCCATATAATTAGTTAATTAAATTGTTTCTTTCTTTTTATTTTTTGTTTTATACATTCACGTTAATATATATAATTGTATATCAATTAAAATATATTTAAAAATACGTTTTTTATTTTAACAAGTTACATCATCTCGTCAATACCTTCGTAATGAGCCTAATATTAAATAATTTTTGATTTAATTATTATTATTATATATACTACGAAAAAATATTTTGAATATCTACATTTTATATCCTTATAGTTATTTATTTAATATGTGGTACATTAAATAATTTTTCAATTTTCGTTTTACATCCTTATCACATTAAAATACAGAAGCCTATATTAACTAAAATATGTTAAAAATACGTTAAAATACATAATCTTATTCAATATTGGGGCTCATTTCGAAAGTATTGACGAGACGATTATAATGATGTAACTTGTTAAAATAAAAACGTATTTTAATTGATATACGATTATATATGTTAATGTGATAATAATGTAAAACGAAAAATTAAAAAGGAATGAATGTAAAGTAATTGATTAACTAATTATAGGGATAAATTCCGTGAGAAATTGACATGAAAAAAGGGTGTTTCACGGAAGTTTTGGTTAGTTTGGTAAGTTGGAAGAGATATTGGTTAAAAATGGATATAAGATTTTTTTAAATGGTTATTTAAATAATTTTCTCTTTTAATTATAGATACAAATAATAAATAGTAATTATTTATAAACTTTATTAACTACTATATAAATTATTTTTCAATTATTATTTCAATATATTCAGAGCATCTCCAACGAATTATCTATAATTTTTCCAAAATAGAGAATCAAAAGACAAAAATCTCCAAAAAAATTGCATTCATCTCCAACAAATTTTTTATAATTTCTCCAAAATAATATTAAAATATTGCATCATCTATTAAAATATTATTTCTCTCTTTAAATATTTATTTTTCAAAGTTTTCTGTTGGTCATTTTATTTGGTAATCATTTTTGGAGTGAACTTCATATTTGGAGAAAAAACCACTCTCTCTTCTAGTTTCTCCATTTTGAAGATGATTATGTGGAAGCTGTTGGAGCAAAATACTTGCTCAAAATTCTCATTTTCTTTATTTTCCCCATTTTGGGGAAGCTATTGGAGATGCTCAAATATAACAATTTTAAAAATGTTTATGTAAGATACATAAATATTAAAATCATACTTATTTTATTTTACAAATGATAAAAATATGGTAAATTATTGTAATAAAATATGTGACTTAATTATTAATTATATTTTTAAAAAACATTAATTAATTATGATCTGTAAGGTTGACCAAATTTATTGTCATATTATATGTGATGGTAATTTAAAATCATAATTAACATATATTTTTTCTAAAATTTGTCGTAACAAATTCAAAATTTATAGCATGTATATATACTAATCAATTATAATTTCTTTCAGTTAACATAATATATTATTTAATTTTTTATTTTCTTTTATGTATTAATTAACATATTATTAGAAAATTATTCTAATTATATTCTTGGAAAATTATTTGAATTATAATATGAAATGTTTGTAATTGATTATTTTTCAAGATGTTTTTTGGTCAATTTACATGTTTATACGCTAGTTTTGGCAAACATAACTTGTTGATAGCTTATCAGCTATCAACTAGCTTATAAGTTATCACCTAGTTTATCAACCATCAACTAGTTTGCCAAACATAGCCTAAAAGCCATCTCCACTGAGCCAACTTATGTGTTTCAATTTCTATTTATATCATATTAGGTGGAACAGGGGGCTCAGCACCAGCTAGCCTACTTAATGCCTTCGCCGCTGCTAGGGTCATGCATGGGGGAGGGCGGGGCGGGCGTACACCCAGGGCCTACAAGAACGTAGGGGGGCTTTTTTTTAATATAGTAGTTATTCAAAAATATTAGAAAATAAAACAGACAAATTTTTTAAGTATCTTATTGAACTCAAGAATTTAGTATCATATTAAGAGCCCTAACATGAATTAACTATCTACACAGTTCATTGGTCGTTCATTTTATAATATTGTTTAATTTTGTTCTCTAAGTCTTTTATCTATTACCAAAGTCTAAACTACTTGCCTAGAAAATCTTGATATTTTCTCTGACATTCATTTTCCACCGACTCTTTGGATTATTCCATCATCATAATTTTGTATTGACAGACGATAGATTTCTTGTTATCAGTTAAGAGAACTAAATATTGGAAAAAAAAGGTTTTCCAACAATATGAGACGGTTCATCTTATATCAATATTCAGAATTTAAAAACAACTTTTGTCTTTCATACATTATTGACTCATTATTACTTAATATTCAATGCAATAATCATACGTACTTTCTTATCTCAAAAACAAGAATAAGATATCATGACTTTCAGTAAGATTGATGTTTCCGAAAAGTTTATTTTAACCCTAATAGTTTAAAACGGTGATGAAAAACATTAACATGGGATGAGATAAAACTCAACTGATTTATATTGCTTTACATAAAATGTTATATCAAATAGTTGACATTGTGACCCTAAATGATGTCAATGTATATATTAAAGGTATACATATCATAGGGTATATTTTTTATGGTGAAACAAATTGGCAATACTATATAAAAATAATATGGTACATAAAGTCAATTTTGAAATAAATATTGCTTAATTTTGTGTCTACGAATAATCGAAAAAATGGATTTTATATGAATTTTTAGTATTTGCTGCATTCAATGATATTTCGATGATAAAAACAATATATTGAAAAAAAATCACAATTATCGAGGGCCCTTCTTAACATCACGTCCAGGGCCTGAAAAATATCAGGAACGAGCCTACTGCATCCATGAGCGAAGCCAGACTTGACCCATAATGATCTAAGGTGCACCCTCAACTTTTAAGGAAAAAAATATATACAACCCAAATCCACTTCTCACTCTATGTCTCTAGCACTCCCCTCCTATGACTTGAGAGTTGCCCTCATCTAAAAACCTCCTTCTCGATTGGACTCTCACATACCATGGCCTTGACTACTCGACCCTCATCCTTCTCGGTCCTCATCATCTCACACTTATTATGGGGTTTAATCTAGAAAACCCCATAATAGGTTCCCTCTCAAAGTTCAGCTCTATTTCCATCTCGCTTAAGAAATTTCACTGATTTATTGTCCTTCATTCTTTTGTTGTTCATATCCGTTGACTTTCTACTGTACAATCTTTTTATGTACTTAAATTAAAAGGACCACTCTGATAAAAAAAAATCTTACCTCAAACTTTCAATTTCACCGTGTTCAGTTTACTAGTCAGCTTAAACGTGATTTGTAAAACATGCATGTTATCTGAAAATTAATGATATTCGAAACATGAGTTTTTGAATTGTTGTATAAGAACTATTGACATCAGTATTGCAATGAAATAAAACCATGAACTGATTAGTTTTAATCAAAACATTTTTCAAAGTTTGCAACCCAAATTAACAATTATATATCTAAAAGAACTTTTAGAAAAAAACGAATATTCAAAGATCAAGTCGTGTAGGATGCAAAAAGGGATCAAGATATTGCTATGATGTCGATATTGATTTACTTTCATGAGTTTATTAAAAAAATTATTTTCTGATACGATATAATATTTAAATAATTTAAAATATTTTTGTATAAATAGTCTTGGTCTTTTAATATTATTAAACTATTGATAGGTGTACCATAAGATGTACGTAGAACTTGCTATTCAAACGTCTCAAAGACATTTTGAATTTTTAAAGTCCGCCGTCCAAAAGTACATAATTTAAAAATATTAATTTTAGATATTTTATTCATATATTACCGGTAAATATGGCAAATGTTTGGTCCACAAATAAAAAAATTTGTGAATTGTGATGTATATATGAGTACACTTCAAATTTTCCCAACATGACGTCGTTAATGCATGTACTTCAGACAACAAACTAGAAGATTAAAAGAAATTTGTCGGATTAAAGTACCACTTTTTTAATAATTTTTAAATATATAAATATATTTTTGAGAAAATTATAGATTTCATCCTTGGAGTATTTCTGTATTTGCATGTTTAGTTCTAAAGTTTCAGTTGTCTGAGTTGAAGTCATAAATGGTAGTCTCTAATTTAAATATCGTTAATTTTTTTTTCATTAAGGTTTACCATGTACATGCACGACGATCAGAAGGGGGCTGGATTCTCTATTTCCGGGCCGGGCGGGAGGTGAAGGCCATAGGAGAAGATTGCCCTCCCGGTAAGAAAGAGGGGAAAAGGGCATTGTCATCTATCTCGACCAGTTTCGCGAGGTGTTGGAAATCCAGACCGTGCCCATACAAAACTTAAGGGTATTATAGTAAACATATGGATGTGGGCCCCGCCTCTGGCGTGTAGCTCAATTGGCAAAGGGGTGGAGAGACTTTGCCCAAATACATAACAGGTCCTGGGTTCGATCCCAGGCCCCCCGCTAGCCTCAACCGCTGAGTGAGTCTTAAAATGCCCCCTCACATTGGTGTTCTTAGAAGCAGGTTCCGTGTGGGGCCGGTTGGAGTTGTCGGTAATCAACTTTTTGCCCAAATATGGATGTTGGCCCGCGATTGTAATTCCTGGCCAAGTACGGTGCTTTCACCAATATGAAATTTTAGCAAAAACAAGAATTTTCGTGAAGACATCAACTCGTTGTTGATTGCAAAATTCAAACATTGGAATAGCGTGAAGAAGGCAGCAGATAACCTTAATTAACCACGATCACCGACCACCATCTACAATTAAGAAACCATAAAAAAAGCAACAAAAAAACCTTGAAAACCAACATCAACACTCACTGTTGTCCCAATCATCACCTGCAAATCCAACAAAAAACCTTAAAACCTAACTCTAGCTCTTCACAATCATTCACAACGTTTATTTTTTGGAGGATGAGAAAACTTTGGGATTGTGTTTACTTTTTTGGTGAAATATTGAATAATATAGGTTGAAGAAGTGATTAAAGATAATAAAAGTGTCATTCTTTTTAACTCAGTGAGACATGCTAACGAAGTTTCGTTAGTTTTAACGATTCATGGACCAAATCATTATAAATTTAACTATTCATGACTTTTATTGAAAACAGTTGAAACTTTAGGACTAAACCTACATATCAAAAAAATACTTCAGGGATGAAATTTGTAATTTACATATTAAATAGATCAGAAATAGCAAGGAAACATTCATTGGTCAAAAAGTGTTAAGAGTTTAATTACTCACTATGACATGTACACAAATAGTTTATTCATTAGTACAACATCACATACAATCAGCCCTTTCAATGAAATTTCACAAGTTACTTCAAGTAGACTTTATGCAATGTCTTCTACATTTATAGTTGACATCATAACTCATACATACATACATACATACATACATAACATATATGCATACATACATACATATACACACACACATATATATATATATATTCTCTCTTACCAGAATTAACTTCCACTAAAGCAAAAGAATAGTAGGCAAGAATTGAGAAAGAAGAAGTGCATGCATGAAGATCATTAGAGTTTTAAAACTTCTATCATTTTTCTTTACGAAATTTGTCTCGTTCTTTTCTTTTTCACGTAAGCACCAAAAAATTCTTGTTCTCTTTCCTAAATCCACATATGAGGTAAAACCCACTTACGTGATGTTTTTGGCGCTTACCCTTTTCATTATCGTTGTTTTCTTTAGAAGTTTTTTGAAGCCATCAAATGACAATGAAGATTTTCATACTCGTTCTACTTCTTTTCTTTCTATATTAGAAAAATACCCATTATCTTACAAAGTTGATGAAGAAATACCATATGAAACGTATAAGTTCACTAATATTATAGATGAAACTTATAGCTTCGCTAATACTATAGAGGAAAATGACGAAGAGTTCACCCCTCGTGTAGTTCACCTAGAACTAATCAAGGGTGCCACCGGAAGTCATGAAGATTACAAATACAAAGGTTTTGTCCCTCTATCAGTTCATGTGGAACTGATTGAGGGTGCAATCAGGAGCAATGAAGAGATCGAAGAGTTTCATGGGTATGATGGTTATGATGAGGATAACGATGATGAAGATGATGTCGATAGTAGTGTTGAAGATGATGGTAACGATGCTGATGATCTCAAAATTAGGATAGACGAATTCATAGCAGAACACATTAGAAAATGGAAGGAGGAGATGCTTCATGACAAGTTTCTTTGCTTAGAATACTAGCAAAAACAAATTAAGGGTTTGATCATATCAATGTTTTATAAATATGCTATTTTCTGTCTCTTTTTTCCCTTTGTTTTTGTGTAGGGGGTAAAGGGTTCAATATTTGTAAATGTCTTGTTTAAATATTTTTAAGATTCAAGATTATTTGTAATGGAAGATGGAATTATCGTTGATGTGTAATGTAAATATGTAGGATAACGTTTGTGAATAATAAACAACCCATTGGGTAATTGTTATAATGCTATGTAATGTTTGATATTAATTTCTATCTAAAATTTGTGGATAATAATGTTTTTTAATCCAATATTTTTAGCATCTTGTAAAATAGTGAAGTATATGTTTATAGAATATATCCAATGATTCTCATATACATAAGCCATTTCATAGTTAAGCTACATAGTGTTCGATCGTCATTAACCAATGTATCTGTTTACGTCTTACTTTAATTTCATATGTTTTTCTTCGTATAAATTGTGCAAGTGAATTAAGTAGATTTCAAGGTAAAAACTAAAAATAAACATATAATACATCCTCAAATTATATTTAATATTTAATTAAAAAAGTTCGATAATTATATACTATATTATAAAACATTTGAGATAAGTCTTCAAAACTATTTTTTATATTAATGTATACCACTTAAAATTCAAAATTACAAGTAAATATTGCACAAGTAAAACTTTTTAAAGCTACATGTTTGAGTTTGTATAATTGATAAACATAATCAAGAGGAGAACTCAAATTTGGTTGTGAACGTGAGAACAAATGAGAGCGCGACACGTGTCTGTATGTAAATTATTCAGACCGAATAATCAAAGAAATATTCATACAGAATATATATTTTATTCAGTCTGAATATTTCTTTGATTATTTAGTCTGAATATGACACGTGTCACACACTCATTTGTCCTCACGTTCACAACCAGATTTGAGTTCTCATTTGAAACCCCCCCCCCCCCACACACACACACAATCAAATACAAGATCTTTATATAATTTTAAATGTAACTAGGATAACCATTTTCTAATAGAATACTTAGTAGTTAATTTTATAAAAGCATTACATTATTAAAAATAAAATAAATTACATCATTATTAAACCTAAACTGAATTATAATAAAAAAATTGAATTAAACAAATTATATAAAAGAACAAGAACTTAAATTGTTAATTTAATATTAATATCGATATCTTTTTTTAAATTTTTATGTGGTCTTCAAATAGAAATAAAAACATTACCGTTTTTCCAAAACCAAACAAAATCGTATTATTAAATCGACAAAAACAAAAAGTAAAACGAAATATTAAAATCGAGATGTATCACGTTTCATTGTGTGAGTATACTTCTTGTATATTTTTAATAAACATGATATATATTTTTTGTTTAAAACAGAAAGAAGGAATCTTTTACGACCAATTAGTTTTGACTTTTAATTAAATATCTTATCATCGAATTAAACTGGTGGGTTTAATATAAGTTGTTAGCATTAAACCTGAAGAAGTTTTGAATAGCAAAAACAGTGCTTCTACTATTTCACAACGTTAATTATACATCCCTGAGAACAAATGTCGTAACAAGTGAACAAATTGTATTTAATCTAATGAACCCAATAGATTTTCTCTATTTGTGTATCCAAAATGACAAACAACCATTAAATTTGTGTGTATGCGTAAATCATTGATAAGAATGTTAAACTGGTTTTTATTTGGTTCCTCGACTTTTGTTTACTCAATACAGTTTTCAACTTTGTCTTGTTAACAAATATCTTTTACAAAATTGTTCATGAAGAATCATGCGTTTCGCCAGAAGCAACTTATTACATCATGAGCATATAAAAATGTACAAAATCATACTATTCCTTCAAACCCTAAATTCGAGTGGGAAATATAGTATATATTTGGTTTGGTTTGGTTTAGTCTGGTCTGGTTTGAATGACATGCATTTATTTATTTTTAATCATAATTGTATCCCTTGATAGGATATACCAAGGAATCATATATATATATATATACATACTCAGATGATAGATATGAGATATTATGCTCTATTTTATAAGTATATTCGAGAATCAATAAAATGGAAATCTAATATAACAAGGACGACACATTCAAATTCAATATATAGCGTTGATTAATTTGGACATCAAGGACAAATGGACGAAATGTCTACACTGAAAGTGACCATTGATTGATTATATATATATTAACAGAGTTTTGTTAATTATAATGTTTCAAAGGGTCAAGTTTGTTATAAATTAACTTTCATAACTTCTTTGAAACAATTGAAACCTTCAAGGTATAAAGTTAGAAAATAAGAAATAGTTGAGGGATGAAATTTGTAATTTAGTTTAAAAAAAAAAGATGGGTAACAACGAGGAAAGATTCATTGGTCAAATAACATGATGAGCGTTTTACTCGCTATGAAATAACTTAATTCCTTTGCCATTAATTTAATGTCACATTCAATCAACCTTCTGATTGAAATTTCAAAACTAGACTTTATTCAATATTTTCCACATTTATAGTTGACATCATAACTAAAACAAACACTTCTTTTTAATCTATTAAAATGGGTGGATTGATTTATGCTTATCAAATTCAACATCTTTATATCATACATACATACATACATGCCTACATGCATAAAATATAAATACAGAGAGAGTCGGATTCAAACGACAACAACACCTATTTAATAGAATAAGAAAATTACCGAATCACATGTGATTTAACGCTAACACAACGTACAAAATCACACATGATTCACGCGACTTTGCTCCACGACCTCAAGTCGCGACCGGCAAAGTTGCTCACACGTCTTCTTTTCACCGTTAATGTAAAATCACATGTGATTTTACTCGTGATTTAGCTGTTTTCGTATTCTCTTAAATAGTTAGCATTCTCATTTGATCCTCTCTCTTCTTATATACATATATGTATATATATATATTATAGGGGATAGATCATCCAAGAACACCTTCTATTTAAAGAAACAAAGGAACACTCTTAGGATCACATATGATGTGCGTCCCACACAATATAAAATCATATATGATTCAATGGGACCCACCATTGAATCAGATACGATTTTATATTGTGTGGGACCCACATCATATGTGGTCTTAAGGATGTTCCTTTGTTCTTTTAAATATGCAAAGTTCTCATTTGAACCTCCCTTATTATATATATATATTATAATCAAATAAGAGAACATGAAAACAGTTGAATCACATGTCATTTTACACTAAAATTATAGATAACATCACATGTAATTGTGATTATGCCTTTTTCTTATTATTCTCATTTGTGAGGATGAGTTGTATCCCACGTAGGAGGGAAACCAAATTCAAAATAATTAATCTTATAAAGCAAAAAGTAGGAATATCATATATTCATATATAGTAGCTAACTAGTGGTGTATGACTCATCCTATGATTTGTATTTTTTTTTTCAAACAATACTAATTTGGGTTTGTGATTGTGATTGTAAATTATAAAACTATAGTCCAAACCATTTATTTAGTTATATATTATAATATTTTTTTAATCAAGGCATCTTCATACGAAACGTCATAAAAACCGGTGTAGAAATTGGTGTAACAAATAAATGTACTCTAAAGTAACACCAAATGCAAGATATTAGGTGTATTATTTTTTGTCAATTTTCTATTGGTGCAAAATTTGAAATAAATAAATAGTCCAAATTTGATGTAAGATTTGGTGTTAACATTGAATATGGTTTTAAAATAATAATTATTTAGACATTATTCAATATTTAGCGGTTCATAGTAATTAGTCCGACCTAACTCCAATAATTTTTTTTAAGGACTAAAACGACTTAATAAGTAAGTTATAAGTCCATTGAATGATTAGAAAATAGACCTTAGAATTACGGTTTATGTAGCACATATCTTTGATTCTCTTATATTTGTGACTTTGTTCTCACTTCTCAACTCAAGCTCTAACTCTCGCATCTAGCCGTTTGTTTTGTGTTCTCAAATATCAACAATCAATATCATCGTCCTGTTTGCTGAGCTATTAAAGTGACCATTGAGCAACCAACTCATGATCTCGAGAGAGTGATAAATTATGGAGCTCGATTGTTCATTTGAAGCTTTTTTATTTTAAATTTGTTCCGAAAGTTATGTTACACTTTGTCATGAATTTGGAGGACTTAAATATATCATATGTATTATTTTATGGAATATTGAACTTTGTATTGCCACTTTCTATGCCTTCTATGTAGGTACAAGCCAATATAAACAACACCAAAATACAATCCTATATTTGCGGTTTGAGGCTTATGCAATTTGGGAAAAAGCTAAAACATGAATATGCGATTTGGTTTGCAGTTCTGATACATGTACTTACATTTAGGGGTCGTTTACCAAACATTTATCCGGTAAACATTTATCACGTCACATGCCTTACCGAATAAACATGGCAAGAACCAGTAATCTTACCCACTAACAACATTTGCAAGGAATGAAAGTCTTACACGGTAAGTAAGGGTGACGACTCTTACCAGGTTAGCGTTTACAACAGAGTAAATTGTTGCATACAACGCCATTTTGATGGACTAGAATCTTACCCAGTAAGGTAAGTGAGAGTGTTGATTCTTACTGTTTACTGGATGGATAACCATTTGGGTAAACAACTCCTTAGTTTTATATCAGTAAATAAATGTATGTATGTAAATGTTAAGAGAATTTTATTGATATAGAATTTCATACAGGGTTTCTTTCATATGTAGTTGAACTTTTAATCATTTTAAGTTATCAAACTCATATAATATATTGTCGTTAGACAGTTTACCTTAATAAAACGTGAACAGAAAACCATCAACCAAGATTAACTCACAATACATAAATAACAAAACCAAACAATCTCAATCTCAGTATATCGATATATGACACCCAAAGATAGGATGAGATGTATGCAGACCTGTCCTCCAGCTATTTCTTTTACCATAATTCACAAATATATATTATAAATCCTTGGTTTGGTACCATTAAACCAAATGCCTTTTTGATAAGCTCTTACCCGACTTGATACTTTGATTTCAATAGCTTGCATTTGCAAGGTTTTAGACATTCTGCCACTTGACATTTCTTCAAGTTCTACCCCATGGTGGATTCAGATCATTCAATCCTATGGAACATTCTAAAGGATCTGATGTTACTGAAATACAGACATCAAAAAGAGGAATCAACTCTAATGTGACAAGAAAACTATAGATTAACTTAATCTCATGGGACCCTGAAGATAACAGAAAAATCGCCAGTTGGCCATGTGGAGAAACGAACTGGCGACCTATCTATGAGGAGTCCCAAAGCCTAGCATTTATTTGCTAGTTGAGATGAGGGTATGAACATTTATATGCATAGATAGAATATCACCATACCATACCAAGTTCATGAACATTAAAGCAAGTGGAGCGAGATCTATGGGAAAACCCCCCAAAAAATGAAAATTTAATAACTGTTCATTTATACGGTTTGCACATGTTCATACTGTTAATTGAAGAAGTTTCCTGGTTTCTATGCACATGTGCATACCAGGAAAATTACTTAAATTACTCATATGCACACCGTACAAATGAATGGTTACTAAGGCGTTCCTCAGTTTTTTTTATTTTTTTTTATTTTTACGGCTTTCCCCTAAACCTGACCCAAAATAAGTAAGAGCAGATATACCTTCAAGAAATTCAATTATGATATAAGAACCCAACTGGAGCATGTTCACAGCATCATATGGTAGCAATGCATCCCTGCCATCTTTTTCCTCTTATCAACATCAATGGATTTTGAGACATATGTACAAGATATATATAAGAGTTTAAAAGAATGTTGAAGATAGGAACGACAAGATGATAAAAAAAAAAAAACAGATTCTCTAGAATGGATTTTTGTTTCACCTATATTTAACTTCTTGATAACTCATTTTGACACCACATTCTTGAACAAATGTAGATTCAAAATTAAAGCTAATGAAAATAATTGTGATGTTAGGAACTGTTTGTTTCTATCGAATAGCCTTAGGGTTTATTTGTATAGATGAAAAACTTCATGTTTTCCTTTAAACTTGCATAAAGCTTCAGCAATTTCGGATCTTAAAACTATTTGTGGACCATAAGAATCAATGAAGTAAGAGTTCCATCAACATTTTCTTTTTGGAAAGGGTATCCTAGGCATTTGCCTAGACTAATCCCTGGCAATTTTAAGACTGCTAAAACATGCAACCCTGAGATAATTCCCCAGTGGCCACAAGTTGTTCACACTTGGATTCGAACCTGGGGTAGATGGGTTATCTAGCCTCATCCCCACAAGCCTTAACCAGTACGCCACAAACCTTGGGGTTACATCAACATTATTTTCTTGAAAGGGTTATTTAGCTAAATGACCTCCAGACAAGTGCTTTTTAAAATCCATAGCTTTCTAACAAGTTTCTAGATGCTCTTTGTGTATGAAAGTGGCATTTTTCTTTCAGGCAGTGGCATTCTCAAATTTGTCAGAAGGTCGTGGATTTACAAAAAACAAAAAACTTGTTAGATGTCATTTAACCAAAGGACCTTTTTCTTGAACTAGCAGAAATATGATCATAATTTCATAAATGAATCTAAACTGCAAGATAAAAGCCAAACTATATAAAGAAGAAAGATGAGCATGCATATAATACAAACTTGTCAAATAATAAGTTCATTCATGTAGTAAATGAAGTCCTAATATTGATAGTTCACAACACAACTGAGATATCATATAGTCATAAAGAAGTATGTGCAAAGAAGCCCAATTCTTCCGTGTACACAAATATACACCCACAAATAACACCTAATAATAAACTCAAGATTAGTTATATGATGGACTAACCCACTTTTCCGTAGTAATCTACACAATCTTCCAGAATCTTCCAGAATCCAACCCTCAAGGAGAATCGTACCATTTGGGATTCTCCGGATAGAAATTGTCAACGTGCAAACCAACAAGACTATCTGTCTCTGGTTCATCATCATCTCTTACAGGCTTTGTTAGTTTTGAATCTTCACAATCGAGTATACTTTTTTCATCATAACCGTTAGATTTCAGCCATTTTTCAGGTTTACATGAATCATCCACAAGATCTTTCTCGTTTCTACAATCACCACTGATCTGGTCCCATGAACCAACGTCTCCAAGTGTGCGTTCAAAACTGTCGTCATCATCTTCAATCAAATCTGTATCTTTACCATCACCATAAATCCTTCGATGATCATTCCAATCCACTAAATCATTCTCCATTAGCAACCCTGATGATGATTTTGATCCATATTCTCTTACACTTCTAACTTTATTCACAAGATCGAAAAGTTCTTGAGATACCGAACTTAAAAGCTCAGGTTGGATTTTGGTAATTTTCGCGATTTTCCCTTCAAGAAGCCCGACTTCATTCTTTAATTCTTTTACTTGCTGAAAAACCAAATGCTGCATATCTCCATCGTCTTTCCCCATAAAGCTCTCATTATCGGTTTCTTCACTCATTCCATAAACCAAATCTTGATCCATTAAAATCCCACCTCTATGACCAACGATTCTATGCATAATCCGTGCATTCCCATCCAACGGTCCAGGTTCATGGCCAGAATGAACAGCAAACAGCTTAAAAACAGCCATACCTTCTTCCTGATACACAAAGGTCTTATCTTTTTCATTATAATTAGAAATTGGCACAATCGCCCTTATCCGAAACCCACATCTACACCTCTTTGATGCATAAGGTTCCCTTTTCAAGATTCTTGATTTCTTCGAAGATGATGAAGTTGGTTCCCCTGCTCGATGGCAGGCGTAATCTTTAACCTCCGCCATAAACGGTTTATATCTAATATACTTTTGCCTTATACATAAAACAACTTTATGTTTAGCTGCTAATTGTTGCAACTTATTAGGCACTTCTTTTGCAGGAACATCAAAAGATTCAGTATATTCGAACCTACGCCTTTTCGAACGACCACCACCTGACCCATTCAGATCCAAACAAACAGGACAAGCGGCTACACAAGCTCGAATGTAGGATTCGGGTATGCCGTAAAACTTAGCACCTACAGTCCAAACTTGTTTGATTCTTTCTATGGTTTCTTTTAACCCTAAATGCTTCAAATCAGCATCACCATGGAAGTTCATCACTATATCTTGCCATTGGCTAGTATATGATACAAATTGATTATTGGAATTGTTCTTGAAACAAAGGAATTCGTTACCGTGTTGGCCTCTGTGGACTGTGAGTTTATCCTGAATTCGCTTCCATGCCGTCAGGTAAGCGGTGTCTTCGTTGCGATCTTTCCACACCGACCGCCAGCTGGCGAGCACCGCGAGCGGCGTCGCCGCCCTGATCTCGTCGGGGTTCGCGAGACGAGAATCGAGTATGCAACGGATCATTAAGGAGTGTGATTCCATGTTGAATGTGTAGAATTGGGAAGATATGTAAGGGTCTGGGTTGACGTAATGAACCCTAGGGTTTGTTTTCTCGGAAGAAACGTCGGTGTTGTTTGTGGTAGGTGGAGCACCGTCGGCGTCGGAGGAGGTACGGCTGACGGAATCTTCGTCGTCGTCGTCGCGAAACAAGTCGAATTCCGACAACGGAGGTAGACAGAAGTCCATCGGCGGTGGGGGTTCCTCCTCGTGGTGATGGTGATCTAAAATCAAGGGTTGAGGGTCTGCGATCGGATCAAGGGGATGATGAAACAGACCTTCTTCCACTTTGCTTGGATTCATGATCTCTTTTTTTTTGCTTGAAATTATTCAAAAATTGGGAACAAAATCAAGATTCTGAAGCTTCTTCAGTGTATCTTTCTCTTTCTCTCTCAAGAAACAAAAGAGAAAAGTTTCTCTCTCTAACTTTGAGTATTATTTTATGGGGTTTGATGATGTTTTTTTTTTGTTGGGTGGGTGTTGTATATTGATATGGGGAAGAAAATGACAGATTGAAGAAGGTGAAGTTGTTTGACTTTGACTCATGGAAGACATGGATGAAATGGAGATATGCTTTTTAAGGTTCTGTTTTCTTCTTTCCAAATCCAAATATTTATCATTTTCAATTCAAAACCTCTTTTGATGCAAAATTTGTATACTATTATGTGTTTTCTTTGTAGGGATGAGCTTTTCATACTGTTTTTTCGAACAGAGCAGATTTCGTACTGGTCTCGTATCGAACAGATACCGAATTCTCATATTCAGTACCGTATTTGGTACCAAAAATTCCTCCGAATTGGTATTCGGTATTTCGGTATTCTGTATCGGGACTATACCGAAAAAATCGGTATTGGCACCGAACCGGATAACAAGGGACATTCCAATTTTCAATTCCATTTCTATCTCTTAACTAATCAAAATCTTCTTAAAACTAAACAATATCTATGCCTAATAAATCGATATTAATTCTTAATAAATCTATATCTTCTCCATTTGAATTCAGCTCATTTCAAAAAAATCGAAGACGATAAACAACCAAAAAAGGAAAAAGGAAATTGTTTTTGGGATTGTTTTTGATACATTGAACATTTGCGATTGTGGAACTTTTGATTCTTGAACTTTAGATATTTGTTTTGATTATTTTGTTACTAACTTTAAATTTTGATACTAACTTTAAATTTTGATACTAAGTGGTATTGACATTGAATTTCCCGTCCCGATACCGATCCCGTACCGGTAAATTCGGTTTGTTATTCCGTACTCATATTTTGTCCAAAAAAGTTTCGGTACCGGCCAGTACGGTACCAGTACCGATCTCGTCCCTATTTTCTTGTGGCAAATGTTTCAATATCTTATAGATGTAAGAAGGTGCATTTCTTATGTGTATAATCTTACTGTCTTTTTATGGTGTTTTTTAAATCGAAAATAGTATTTGTCGCTCTTTAAAGTGTCACTGATATACTGATCTCATAGGTCACCATGGCAAGAAAATCGTGCAGTTTTAGAGGCAGATGAGTCACCTCTTTTCTTAAACAAGCTTATAACTAATTCATAAATATACATATGTAAACTTGGTATATTTATATCCGGTTCTAATCAAGGTTTTAAATAACGGAAATAACTTCCAGGCGTTTTCCCCTTAGGTATCTGAGGCGTAAGTGCCAAAAATTAAAACCAAAGAATTCATGAATTCATAAGACTCCACAAAAAAACCTATCGGACCCATAGAGTCAACTGGTTTATCTATGAGTATGATCTTTTGTTGATTAATTCTTTGTAGTAAATCATGTCGGCTTTTTATAATTTATATTGATGCAAGTGTGTCACATCTCGATATTATAGATCAAGTTGGAAATATTCAAATATGCAATCCATATTATTATGATATGTGGAACCCCTAGATGAATCTCCAAAAAAGCCCTTGAGAAGAAAGGGGAGATTCCAACATATATAGAAGAGAAATGGTCCAAGTCTAGCCGATGTGAGACTCTAACACACCCCCTCCAACGAGGCTAGATGGACATTGAATTGTCCAAAGGGGGTTATCTGGAAGTGTCAAGTCCCTTGAGTGGTAAACCTTGACTCTGATACCATATTAGGATATGTAAAACCCCTAAATGAATCTCCAAAAGAGCCCTTGAGAATAAAATGGAGGTTTCAACATATATAGAAGAGGCTTTAAATAAGTGATTTTCTAAAATGGAGGTTTTAAATAAGTGATTTTCTAAAATCAAAGTTTCTCAAAGAAATTTTTTAGAAGATGTTTTTATAAAATAAATTTCGAATTCTATAAAAATTATGTTTTGTTATAAAAGAGTTCTACAAAAAAAAAAACTTCATTTTATTTGTTAAGAGTTCATGTTTATGATAAACAAAGATCATACATTCATTTAATGAGAGATTTGAATACCACCACTTGAGCTTTCTTTTCATTTGAATTCCCATGGATACCATATAATACAAAAGGTTTATTGAAAATTAGAAGCATAAAATTTTATATAACAACTCAAAAACAGTTTTAAAACAAACGGCACAAAAATGACACGATAACTCGAATGCTAAATTTTTTTCAGCATTTTAGAAGCGATTTATACAATGCTAATTAATATCGAAAACTGTAGTCTACGAACATAGAATCGCAAGTAGTAAATTTCAAATAAACATTACCTCAAATCAAGCGAGCGTTTGCGGAGGCTAACATAACATTGGCTTAATCACATGTGATTATTACGTAAAAAAATTTAGTTGCGCCAACTGTTTTGCCTCTTTGCCTCAAAGGAGGACCCGTCATTGAGCATATCTTGAGCATCGGTTTCCATTCCAAGTTTTGAGAGAGCTAGAGCTTGCATGTAAAAAGCGGTTGGCCATTCGGGCAAGCATACTTGAGCTTGCATTGCGTCTCGCAATGCAAGCTCTGGTTGCCCGATCATCAAGTAAGCGAGGGCCCGCCGCACAAAGATGGTACCCGAAGGGACGGACATCATTGAAACCAACTGCGTTTTGAAATAAATAAACATTTGGGTAAAGATTAAACTTGTAACGATATTGTAAGCAATCAAGAGTGTATGCAGATGGGATTGGACTGGACTAGACTAAACAGGCCAAAATGAGGTAAACAGGTGAAAGAATTGTGAAAGTTTTTAGGGTTTTAATTTGATATTAGTTTAGTAATTTATCAATCTTGTTTCATCTGCGTCATTTTTCTTACACCTATTTTGATAGGATAGAAAAAATGCATTTTTGTCGCAATCATGTCCTTTTTTGTCCCAGTCTAATGTCACATCAAAAGTAGGACAAGAAGTTTTTGTACCATCTTGTCTGTCCAGTCCCAGATACTAAGACATTCGCAGTCATGAACCACTTCAAGGGTTTATGACTTTGACACATCAGTTTTCTCTCTCTGCCACATCAGTTTTCTTTTTCCTACATATTTTATAAGCCTTTTCCTCTCAATCATGTACTGGTCCATAGTTTATATAACAAAAACTACAATAATAAAAATTATAATAGTTAAAAATTACTTAATACAAAAACAAAAGCTACATTAATAAAAAAAATCATAAAAATTAACTTTACTTACTATAATTAAAAATTAATAAATCGTTAAACACAAGATTGAGGTTATAAATTTATTAATAACCAGACTAATTTATTTTATAGTTAACATATATTAAAAACAGTGAATTGTTTTATTTTATAGGCAGGTGAAAGAATTGTGGAAGATTTTAGTGATTTCACAAGGATAGTTTAGTAATTTACCAAATCTTGTCTCAGTCTGGTCCTATCCTAGTCTCATTGGCACCAAACATGAAACATTTTGGTTCTCTTTTGTTCTATTCCACATACCAAACACACCCTAAAGTTTGTACGGGTCATGATGGGGTGCATGATGACACTATTCATTTTGAAATTTTATGTCATGGTAAAACCCCTAATTTCTTCCAAGATCTCAATTATTGCTTTAAAGATATGCATTTTAAGGTTTAATTTATATGAATCGATACATAATGAAATAAATACCTTTGAATAGTATTCAACCGCATTAGTGAAATCTTTGTCCCTAAATGCAATATCTCCAAACTTCTTCGTATTTAGCATATCTTGCACTTGTTGGGTCCATTCTTGAAATGATAACTTCATAAAAAGATGACAATACCCAAAACAAACAAAATCAGACATGATTAAAGAAATAGTCCAATATGTATAAAGTTGTCTGTGTGGATTAATCTGTCTTTATAGATTGGAAACCTTTTTGTTCGGGAGGGTTTTTTCATAGATGGAAGAATCGTGTTCTTTAATTGGGAGGGACAGTTTTAGAAAGAAATTGGCTTTCTGCATAAAGCTTTTTCCACTAGAAGCTTACTGAATAAGCCACTTTCTATCATTAAGCTACTACAAAAGATTAGCACACACCTCATTTTCAGCCCCCTCTTCATCTCTATATCCCGTTTTTAGCAAAATGTCATGAACTGCAGTAAGATCCATTCGTGCACAGGCTTTTCCAAGAGGAGAAAGTAAAGTTGGAACAACCACAGGAGTTTTTGTCAGACCCATTAAGACATGTGATGCAACCTACAGAACGAAAAAGACGATAAAATCTACTTAATAGGGGTCATATGTTGACAAACATACACAAAAGCATTTAGCAACCTTAGAATGTTATAAAAGATAAAAAGAGCGATGGTTTAACCTCTTTCTGCTTTTGAAGGGGTGCCACTGCTGTAAGAAGAAATTTGACATCTGGACGATCTCTACCCTCGTATTGAAGACATTTTGAAGCAAGTTCCACCATTGCGGTTGCATCTTCATCCGCATATTGTCCTTCCAAGGATGAATCCATCAACAACAAAACATTTTTCCCACGTATTAAATCCAATGCCTGCAGAAGATAAAACAAGAAAATGTTTCAACTTTTTTGGTCCCAAAATGATTGCGAGATTTAACCAAAAGCACATGGTTTAACGAAAGTGAAAAAGAAGTTTGTTCATCTTGGCAAGGACATGTGATGCAGAAATGTGTGATATAAATATATAATCACAAACTATGACATCATTTTATATCAAAACGGAAGTTGATATCGGAAAAAAAAATGTGTAGAATTATAAATTATAGAAAATCTGCAAGAGGAAAGAGGTAAAAGGATGTATGTTACATGGCTTGGAGGGATATGCTTTCCGCTCAAAAGATCCAGCAGGACAGTTCCGTAACTGTAAATCACACTTTCTGGAATTACCCTGCCTGCAATAAGTAGAAGCAAATGCCATTGAAATCCAGACACATTATTTCCAATTACAAAGATAAAACTGCTCTTATACATCATCCATAGCATAAGTTAGCATGTGAACTAAAAGTAAGTAGTAAGTAACAAAAAGAAAAACTGGAAATCATTTGGGATTTTAAAAAAATGCATCATGAAAGGACTTACATTAAAGTTTAGTAGTAGAGATGAATTTATCACAGTTTACTATATATAGGTTGATCAGAGAAGGAGTATACAGCGACACATGCGTTAATATATATATATATATATATATAGATATAGATATATATGTTTGTGCTTGTACATGTATGTACAAGACAATGTAAAGGAGGAACAATGAATAGTTAGATCTTGAAGTCATTGAAAACTTTATTGAACTTTTGGTATTAACAGTTGGAAGTATGAAAAAAAACAATTCCATTGAGAAAATAATGGTTTGCTTCTGGCATATAAGGCATGTTTTATCTTGGTTTCCTATTGGTTGATAGCTTGGGGTAAGTATCAATATTACCACCTTCTAAGCAGCATAATGACGTCAAGTTTCCTAATTTGTATGCCAGGCAACTCCTAGAGTCATGATCACACTTTAAGAAAGAAGGGTTGGGCTCCAGTGAGAATGGGAAGGGATCTCCAACCTTGGATCAATCTTAAATGAAGATCAACAGTAATGAGAGGCACCAAATGCACCGGATCAATTCCCATGAGAATGTGAACTGAAGTTATAGTCTTTGATTTCGAGCTCTTAGAGGAAAAAAACATCAAGATCTGGTATAGTGGAAGGATATATGCACAAAACGACACCCAAGCTGGTATAAAAGGTTGCAAAAACCAAGTTACCGGTTTTCATGATTTCCTCCTTCAAATCTAATCAGAACATTTTGTTGTTAACAGAGATTGAATTCCCATGAGAATGTGAACTGAAGTTATAGTCTTTGATTTCGAGCTCTTAGAGGAAAAAAACATCAAGATCTGGTATAGTGGAAGGATATATGCACAAAACGACACCCAAGCTGGTATAAAAGGTTGCAAAAACCAAGTTACCGGTTTTCATGATTTCCTCCTTCAAATCTAATCAGAACATTTTGTTGTTAACAGAGATTGAATTGTTAATATCAAACCAAATGATAATAGACCTCTATATTTTCTTTGAGAGCTTAGGTCATCATTGTAGTCACTAGTCAATCATTTATTCAACGGTGGTGCTAGGATTTAGAAATGATAAATCATCTATAGTTGCGGTTTAAGTTAGGAGGTGCTCAGTCTACCAGTGATTGTTGGACGAGAGGTTTTGTTTGGTTTATTTAGTTATCTTTTTTGATTTAAAAGAAAATTAATGATCTTGCTGGTAGACCGCGGGTGTACCATGTACCCAGGCCTATGGGTACAATTAACAGGTAAAACATTTGGGTATCCAAAAGTTATGGGTTTACTCGGCCTGTTCAACCCACAGGTATATTCTAAAGTAATACACATGATTTGTCTATTAAAATAACAAAACTAAATTGCATATGGTACTCAATGATTAGAGGTGCCTATGAGAATAAATGTAAAAGAAATTCAATAAGACTTTTTAGTTAAACGCAAAAACATTGTGCATTTAAATCGTTTTATGGATAGAAGTAAAGATAAAAGCGGGAATTCACTTTGCAATTAGCATTTTATGATGACAATCTGAAGTAATTTATATAAAGATACAACAAATAGCAAAACAATTATCAGGGGTTTGTAAAGTCTATATAAATACAACCACTTGTATTGCAATTTCAATTTATATCAGAGGAGGGTTTTTCTAATATTAAAATAAATCATGATAAAAGACATCACCATCAACCATATCATACGTATAAACTCTCGACTCCAAGTAAAATAAACTCCTTACCTTTGCTCAAATTCATGCTAATACTCTAGCATAATAATTCCTTATAATTTTCTAATTTGCAGTTCTGTGTTGTGCATTACACAGGCACACGTCTAGTTTGGCAGATATTCCAGCGGGATATCACTCTCCAAAGCTTGAAAATTGAAACTGAATGATGATGATCCTTTCAATTAAGAACTAAAAAATGCAAGTATAAACAAAAAACAAAAAACATTGAATTGAAACCATGATGTGCTGGAGCGTGTTTGGCCAAAAAATGTGTATTTTCAATTTTGATATGCAACTCGCTGACATGAAATGAGACAGATATTTAATCACAAATAGAATGTGTATAATTAATTTTGAACTCACATATTGGGACTAACTTAGAAACTGAATTGTCAAAAATTTGTTTTCTATGTAGATATACTTCCCAAACTAATGTATTTCAATAAGCTCAAACCACTTTGGAACAATTAAACTATTTATTATGCAGAAGATATTATTTTCAGTAACAATAAGGTATACCTGTGCGCAAAAATTCAGGAGGAGTGTAAGCAAGATTAGTGCTATAGCTCTTCCCATCTCGACTGTTTTTCATCAAACCAAAACTAGATAAACGGGGGTCACCATCCTGAAGTACAAAAAGCAACTCAAATTTAAATGAGGTCAAGTAAATTCAGTTTCGATTAACGTTAACATGGTGAGACAGATAGCAGGAACACTGTGTTCGAGATGATAAACATTGCAGTTTTCACTTTTTCTGCAAACGCTTACACGCTTCATGATTTAATGAATCAGTTAATATAATTGTTTCTAAATATAGCACATTAATCAGAGGAAAAAATATAATCTCAAAAGAGGAACTGAAACATAAGGGGACCATGAAGTAGGATTGAGACAAATAAGTCTGCTTTTCTGTTTGAGATCTCACTCCATTTGATCTCGAAATTAAACTTTGATTACATATTGATATTTTATTTGTAAAAAAATAGAAGGGACCAAAATAATATTTTATCAACAAGTATAGTACAAAGTGGTGTATGGGTGGAGAAATAAAACCCTAAATAAACATAATATACCTACTAATGTCATGTAGGCCTAACACCCCTACTTAGGTTGCGCATGTTTGATATTTATGCCCGGCCAACTTGGAGAGGCTTTTAGGTTATACAACCACTACTATCATATTTACCTAACATTCCTTGATCTGGAGCATATCATCTTATTTAGGGTTATATATCTCAGCATATAGCTCCCCCAAGCACACACATGTACAATACATTTTATATATATATAGGGTCAAGTTCAGAGGATAGTCCTCCATCCGGACGGTATGCACAAAGGCATACTTGTAATTTGTAACATGCACTCGTGCATAAAAAAACATCTTCAATCGCTTGTATGCATTTGTGCATACCGTCCAGATGGAGGGCTCCCATGGTGTTCTTCAGTTTTTTTTTTTTTGAGTTTTTCCCCTGAACCTCCAAATATATATATATATTAATGTATGTATGTATGTACACACTGTTCTTTTCTCTTTCTCTTATGAGTTCTGCAGAGTAAGGTTAGGCTAAGATTTCCATAACAGAAGCTGTGGCTTTAATACCGTGCAAAATATAAAGGAACAAACTGATACTCATTAATGAGAAGAAAAATTATATTAAAAATAAACATAATATGAATACTAATATCCAATATAGCTAAAGTTGCTAGAACATGCTACCTATCAATTGATGTGGTAACCATATAACTTCAAGTAAATTTTTTACCTGAGATACAGAGTTGTGATTAAACATGTACCTCATCAAAGAGGACCCTATAGGCATTCAGATCATGATAGATTTTCCGATTCTCTGCATTGCAATGCTCAAGTGCTTGTGCAATATGGTACGCAACTCTAACACGCATTTCCCATGGCAACGGCTGTTTATCCCCTATATACCAACAGTCAAATGAGTCTATTATTAACATGGTTATAACAATTTACATCTGAATGATGTATGTGTAATTGTCTGAAGGGGCAAATGAGTCTATTATAATAGTTTGTTAGCATCAGATATAAAAAGATGACTTGGAATTCATACAGTGAAATAGATGTTTTGAGAGTGTATCATTGGGCATGTATTCAGCCACTAAAAGACGCTCATCTCCCTCCGCACAACAGCCAATTAGATTCACCAATCTATTATGCCGAACCTTGCCAACTCCAGCAGCTTCTGCCTATAAAGAATGTCCATTAAGAGTAACATAAGAACCAATTGCATAAAATAGATCGTGAATTTAAATTATGCCACAAAGTAAACCAACTAAGCAAACAGTAAACTGAAATGAAGAATCTTTAATGCCGATATATTTTCCATATTTAAACACCCTTCAAAAGCGCGTCCTGCTTTTATTAGGACTTCAATAAGATTTCTTGTTTCTTTCACAAATTATGGCTGTTTGTGAATTCGCACTACAAATCTTAATACTTGCTCCAATTTATGGTTTCCCCTTGAAAATGACTAATCTACTCTGTGTTTAGAAACCCATTTTTTTAATTCCAGATATACCATTGTTACCCTAAGCTTAACAATACAATATTTTCTTTCTTTTATTTTATTTATTGATCTTTTGACATACCAATTTTGCTTCACTTAGTCTAAACTCTCAACAAAACAAAAGGTTCTTCTGAATCCAAACTTGACAGGTGAACAAATATAATATGTGAATTGAAGCTTGATGAACAAAGTCACTTGATAAAATTCTTGAGTATTTCTAACTTTACAAAGGGTTGGAAAAATCAATTTGAAAAGATAGCATGAAATGCAAGGGGTAAAATTGGCAGTTTCCTTGGAAAAAGGGAACATACAAGCATAGGTCTGAAAACTAATTTCCATTTTCCAATATGTTTTCAACAAGCTTCAAGTGACTTCATTGAAAACATTTATTTATTTATTTATTTTCGAGAGCGGGGTCAGTCAAAATAATCTTTCAAAAGCTCTACGTATCTCAAAATAGCAACTTCTGTGGTAAGTTTTAAAGCACTTACCATAAAAAGATCCGAAACGCCACAAGAACTGTTTTTGCTAAAAACAATCATTGTAACTTGCGGATTAAAGTTTGTTAAAACTACACTTCTTTAGACAAAATGCAGTTTTTAGGGAACAAAATGTAATTACTTTTAAATGTAGTAGACTTAGTTTAGACAGGGTTGTCTACTTGTCCTTAGAAAAAGCTACCAAATTCCTTAAAGTAGCAACTTTCTAAGTAAATCTAACTTGATTTATTTCACTTTTCTTTCAATCATCATATATCACTTTTCTAAAACAACTTTTCCTTGGTAAATTCATAACAAATAGATACCGACAAGGGCTAAATGCTCATCAACCACCATTCTAGCAACATTTTACCCTTAATCAAATTTAAGAAGAAAAAACACAAAAACGAAATTGAAAATCAAAACAAACAACACAATCCCCAAAAATTTAGATGCAGGTATGTGTGTGTGTGTGTGTTGGGGGGTGATACTGATACATACCACAAATTGTTGTGGGTCGGGCCAAGAGAGCTTGGAGAAACGCTTAATGGCAACGACTTTATTGCTACGAAGTTTTCCTCTATAAACCACATTGGGAGCTTTCTCTCCACTTTCCGATACTATAAGCTCACTACTGAATCCATTTGTAGCAGCTCGAAGCTCCGTAAGCTCAAACTCTTTGAATGCAGGAACTGCTTGCTCTTGATCCTGTTGACCTAATCCTTGCTCTCCATCACCTTAATTTTTCATCAATTCATACATAACATTAATTAACATCCAACCAATCAATCAGCAATTGATAATCAAAATTGAAACACAAAACCGTATTCCAATGCCAGAAAAAAAGCGCTAAATACACTAACCTGTCCAACTTCAAAGACTAGATATATAATAAAGTTAAAAACAACAAATAAACAGAATAATGTTGGACATCACATCCTTAACTATGGTAGAAAGATGTTTCAAATTTTGACAGGAGAAGGTAAAGTGAAAGAAGTTTTAGTGTGGAGCAGATGAATCATGAGATAAGATGATGAAGTATAGTACCTGGATCTGGTTTGGATTCAGGAACCTGATCAGGAGATTGAACATTGGCAGTTTTGGACTGAAAACAGCCCATAGTGATGATTTATTCACATAAAATACCTGGAAAAAAGAGAGTGTGATCTTAGAATGAAAACCCTAGAAATGTAAAAAGGGGTTGATGGAGGAAGGGAGGGAGGAGAGTGTGATGAAGCTTTTTTTTTTTTTAAAGTTGGAAATACAGGTGGAGAGAGAATGGTGATGATTGGGGGGGAAGAGGAAGGGAAGGGAAGGGACTGGGAGAAGTCACATGATAAGTCGATGATATGAGCACGTGAAGAGCACAGGGTCAACTTTAGTTGACTCGGACTACCATCTATATCTATGCATCTTCACCCTTCAATATATTTTCTATAGAAAACAAAATTACACAAGTGTTGGATGGGTTAAATATACTTTATAAATATATATATATATATATACTTTTATCTATTATTTTTATTTGTATACATGTTAATATTAAACTTTATTTTTTATATTATTAATATATGATTTGATATGATTTTGATACAAAAAAAAGGTGTACATAGCATCAGTTGTTTCTATGTCCATCATTATACGTAGCAAGAGGCTGGTACAAAGATGAAGTTGAGAGACTCATTGGAATAAAAGCTGCAAGTATCTTGCTTGTAATCGAAATAGTGTATCAATTCTTTTTGTTTTTCTTTCCACCTTTAGGACAAGGTTAAAGTTAGAGCATCTCCAATGCACAACCTCTTAATGACTTTTTACTATTTGATTTAGTTATTTACAAGGCTTTTTTGCATTGGGTTAGATGGCTTTTTTGAAAAGCTTTTTGGTAAAGCTTTTTCTACACCAAGCTTTTGATGGAAAACTTTTTACAACTTTTGTCTCTCACATTCTCTATCTAATAACCCTTTCAAAGTGTGTTTTGCATTGGATAACCTTTATAAATGACTTTTTATATGTTGAAAAGGCCTTTCTAAGACTTGAGCATTGTGGATGCTCTTAGGGGGAGAGTATTTGTTATACCATGGGTCAACACGTCTATAAGTTTAGTCAATAAATCAATAGAAGGGATATTCTGTTTTGTACACACCAAATTGAGCGGAAACGCTTATGGGAGATATCCCAGGCCTCTCGAAAGCCTGAGGACTACTGTAAAGCAGCATTCAACAATAAATACATATACCCTGCTATTTCGATCTTAGTGTATAACAATGAACAAGTCGCCATATTCATTGTCTTGGATAAAAAAGTGAATTTTTAAAGTTGTTAACCACGCACATGTATATAAAACACATAAAGACAAATTGTCAAAAGATGGGTGATCTGAATATTGTTACCTATGCACATGTACTTAAAACCCTAGGAAAGGAGTAATAAGATATTGTTACACATACACATATACATAAAACACATGGAAAATAGTATTTGAGTACTTTTTATATATGCACATGTGCATCAAACTTAGGGAAACAAATGTTCAAAAGATTAATGATTGAATAGTATTATCTATGCACTTGTGCATAACCCAAAACAAATGAGTGACTGAATACTGTTACATATGCACATGTGCATAAAACCTTGAAAAATAACTTGTCATGAATTTTTAAAACAAGCTAGAATGGTTCTTGGTCCTAGTAAAATTTGGATTTTGAAAAATAATTTAGCTTAAACTACCCTAACCCTCCAAGTTGATTAACTGATGACGGGTCTTGATTATATGTTTGAAGATAAATATTTGCATATTTTTTTTGGTAGTAATCACCTTTAAGTCTTGTTTGTTTTTTTCATTTTAAGCTCTTAATCACCACTTATATCTGATTCATTTAGACGTTTCATAATAATTTCATAACTGAAATCAGACTTCAGACTTCAACACCTCTTAAAAAACCAAACGCCACCTTAATGTCTCTGAAAAGAAGTGGAACCGAGGAAAACAGGAAAAGAGAAGGACGAGTGACAAAGACAATTCGACGTTCACATGCGATGAAAGGAGAGGGTTGGAGGTGACGAGTGAAGGTCGTCTATTGTTTATCTTCTTTGATTTGTTCTGGTCAATGGAACGTCAACAACACATAGAAGATGGGGGTTGAAGATGATATATTGTTTTATGGGTCGAATATGGAGGCATGAGGGAAGAACAAGATGATTTCATAATTGAGAAGACAAAGGCCAGTAACGGAAAAGAGATACTCTCATTTTTTTTGTTCCAAATTTACCCTCCGATTTAAGGTAATGGCTTTGAAATATTTTTTGAATTTTAATATATTTACAAAATTACCATTTAAATAAAGATCATTTGATGTATAGATATAAAATATTAAAATACCGGTTTTTAGATAATTTATTTAATTAAAAAAGTTAATTATATTTAAAATAAATTTTTTTAAAATTGATGCAAATACTAAGTTTTCAAAAACATTTTAATCTTTCAAATAATTATAAACTTCTATTGTTATTGTTTATGAAATGGATAAAACCGACATTTTTTACATACCTTATTGAATTGATTGTATAAACCATTTTAACATTGAGATTTTTTTAAAAGAAATGAGACTAGTAAAAAATTCAAATGTGTTAACAGGGGTGTTCATTCAAACAGTCAAACCACACAAACCGTTCATACCATACCGCAAAACGGAGTCTACGGTACGTTTGCGGTTTGCATTTTTACCAAACTGCACCGCACCGTATGCTTTATATATTTTAAATTTTATATATAACACATACATATATCTAGAATAATTTATTATTTAACATTTTTGGACTTTGTGTTTTACGCTTTTAGTTTGATCTAATATGACAATTGACAATATTAATAAATTAATTGGACACGTCATAACTCACACTTTCAATCTAGTTCGAGATTTATTTATTTTACTTCTTAGATTATTTTTAATTATGCAATATGTATTTGGGAATCGGATATATTGAAACTCTTTATTTTTTTAAACTACGGTCACTTTATCGTTCATTTTATAATATATTTTTAAACTTATAAATACTTGACTGTAGACATAAAGTACGATAGATACAAACCGTATAAACCACATTGTACCATATTTTACGATGCGGTTTACAGTTTGAAAAAATGTTCAAACCGTATCAAACTGCACCTTAGAGCACCCCTATGTGTTATAGCCTTATAGGGGTTAAAATATGATACAGATATACTTGAAATTGAAAGAAACAAGTACTACCGACTGCAAGACATAAAAGGATAATCTTTCTATGTCCATATATATATATATATATATATATATATATATATATATATATCTACATTCTACACTTTCAAACCCCATCGATGAAACCCAAGTAGTAGGGGGGGTGTTTCAAAATCTTGATTTAATGCAGTATTTAGTTAGCAAAGACTTTTCAGACATCTATATACAAAACGCCACTCTCTATACAGAGACTTTTCAGACGACTCCAAAAGAACCAGCGACAACCAAGGAAGAAACAAAGCCAAAAATCGCAACGGTACCCACAACAAAACTCTTCCCCTTTTCTTCCAAATAATTTTCTTTAAATCTTGGATGTTATCATCATCATCATCATCATCATGTGAACTATATCCACTTTACTAGTCTCTTAGATTCATCTATGGGTAATTTTTAATTTTCGTTTTGAACTTGGTCTGACTCGGCTTTGAATTTCGATTACTTCGATGATTTGTATTGCTTGCGATAAAATCGATGGTTATTTTGAGTTTTGATTTAAGTGCATTGATGGTAATTTCGTGATTAGGGCTTTTAATTGCATGTTATGAATTCATTTTAGGGTATAAAGATTAGTAGTAGTAATAATGGGTTTTTAGTTGATTTTTATTCCCAATTTGAAATAGTTAGCCGATTACACACAAATTCAATTTGGGATTCAACTGTGGATGTGGAGAATTTGATTGTTTGTGGATCAACTTTGCTATGGGGTTTTAGAGGATATCTTAGGAGGTAAATTAAGCAGTGTTTTCTTGAGTTTTTGTAGTTTCTTTTTCCTTACAGTCGATTGTGAAGGAAATCATTGTGATAATCTGTCTCTATAGCCTTTTCTTGACGTCCTCATTTTGTGTGAAATTGTTAGTACTAGTTTTTTATATTCTTTTTCTGTAAGTATATAATGTTTATATACGACAAATGGAACAAACAAACAAACCTGATTTGGTACCTTTTCCAATTGGTTAATGTGGTAAGGTATAATTAGTTGGAAATAGACTGTGTTTAGTTGGTTTCCATCATTTCTGATTTTGGGAGTTTGTTAGATATCTTTATATCCCTCTTTTGTATGATTGTTCTTATACCCTCCTCATAAAGGAAAAGATAAACAAAAAAAAGACTTAATGTATGCTTCAAGTGCCAATAACCTTCAAATTAACTTAAAAATATGGCAGAAGTTATTGGTAGCCCACAACTTTGAACTTATAAGAAGCTCACCAATCTACTTTTTTATTTGTTACCTGGTTCATTTTGGCTGAATCCATATATATATATATATATATATTTATTATATTGCAGGACTTGCCGTTATATGGCTAAGAGAGAAGTTAGAAGTGACGTTTCTGAGGACTTAACAAGGGAGTCGTTAATTGCTTTATCTTATTCTCTACCAGATACGAATCTTTATTCACCCGACCTCCCCAAAAGCTCGACCAGCGTGAAAAATGTCACAGAAACTGTAAATACGGATGAAAAAGAAAAACTTAGATCGGACTTGATCTCGATAGCGTATGCAGAGTCACCTGACGTCAAGGATTCATCTGGGAAAAACAAGGGTCGGATCGTTTAGCGCCATATTCCCTTTTTTTAACTTGTCGTTTATCTTTTTCATTTTCTTGTTTTTATGGTGTGAATTGTGATGACCAACTTTGGGTTTGGAGGTAGCGTTACAGCAAATAAATCAGATGTGTGTGCATATCGTGTTTTGCAGTCTGGGAATGTTTTCTTGTGACAAATTGGAAGGTGATTTTCTTGTTGTTTGAATTGTAAATCTAAGGTGGCGTTTGTTTTTTAAGAGGTGCTAACTCTTAAGTCTGATTTCAGTTATGAAATGGTTATGAAATGTTTAAATGAATCAGACATAAGTGGTGATTAAGAGCTTAAAATGAAAAATAAGTGGTGATTAAGAGCTTAAAATGAAAAAACAAACAAGGCCTAACTGTACTTTGTTTTTTCGAGCTTGTTTTTAAGCTCTTTTGCCATGCGGTTAGTTTCTTTTTGTGTCGGATGGTAAGGGGGAGGGGTTTGTGTCATATTTTGTTTTTAGTTTTGGTACAAAACCCTACCACTCCTTTTGGTTTCAGACCATTAAAGCTAGCTTAGTTTCAGTGTACACGTTTGGCAAACCATAAACTAGCTTATTGAAACGCTACTTGGAGTAGCGTTTTGGAAGCTTATTGCCATATTTTCCAATTATAACCCTCGTTAATATTAATTATTAATTTTTAATATACTTTTTTTGGTCATTTTACATTTATATACGCTAGTTTTGCCAAACATGAATTTTTTCATCAGCTAGCTTATCCGCTAGTTTGCCAAACATAGTCTGAAACCTTTGGGACCTAACCACAAGAGTTTTTGTAGTTGGGTCCCACAAGAATCTTTGGTCGAGTAGTCTGAGTGCTAGGACATTACATCTTTTGGAAGATAGATACAAATTCATTGAACTACATTTAGATGGTACAATTACTTGAAAATTTTGGGAAAAAGCCATGAAAATCTTGTAAAAATAATAATGGAAAACTAGTATCGGTTCTATACATAACCGGTCCTGATCTTGCCTTGAAATTCTCTGATTTTTTTTAACTAGTCCTGGGCTGGGCTGGGCTGGACTGGGCCAGGCCTAATTTGGCCATCTTTATTTTATGCTATCTTAATATCAACAAAGAGATTGCTATATTTTTACAAGAAAGTCAAATATGTGTAAGAAGACCATCTCCGACAAATTCCCTAAAACTTCTTTAAAATGGGGAATGAAAACTTAAAATCTTAAAAAAAAAATATATCCATCTTCAATAAATTCCCCATTTTAGAGAATTCATCATTGATTAAAATATTAAAATATTGCATTAATCTATTAAAATATTTTTTTTCTCTACATAGTTGTTTTCAAAGTTTTTTTATTGGTGGTCAAACTTAATAATAATTTTTGGAGTGATCTCCATATTTGGAGAAAAATCCTTTCTTTCTCATAATTTCTCCATTTTGGAGAAAGTTTTAGGGAAGCTCTTTTGAAACATAGTTTTTGTCCAAAATCCTTATATTTCCTATTTTCTTCATTTTGGAGAAGCTCTTGGAGATGCTCTCATTTGCCAACAAACTCATTAACACATTGTTTTGTAATGCTTTTGCTCTTACTTTTATAAACAAGTGAAAAATGGATAGAAAATAGTGTTACTTATAAAACATTGTGTTCTTTAAAGAATCGATTTTATAAAAAGAAATTCTAGTATCATTTGCCAACAAACTCATTTAAACATTGTTTTGTAATGATTTTGCTCTTACTTTTATAAACAAAGTGAAAAAATGGATAGAAGATAGTGTTCCTTATAAAAGAATTATGTTTTTTTTAAAGAATCGATTTATTTTATAAAATTATGTAAAAGGTTGTCTATAAGTTGTAAATTCAACTTTGATACTGTCATTGTTTAAATAAAACACATGTGCTAAAAATCCTATACGAGAATTCGACAAGAAACAAAACATTAAAATTTGAAAACGAAACCTCATGTTAGATGACAAGACACATATTGGTACCTTGATGCAAGGGTCTTTTGAGATTGATCTTGAACATGTCTCAAACTTGACCATGAACCATGACCAAGGTATGGGACCATGAACCTAACCATTGTTCCCTCACACTAACTCATGTACTAGAGAGGCTTCACCTCAACCATACTCATAGTTGAAACACAAAGACAAGATGCCTCAATGCTTAAGTCGGTCTTATAACGTCAACAAATTGGTTTTCATCCCTGATGGTCCATAGGTAAATAGTTTGTGTTATTCTTCAGAGCGTCTTATCGTATTGGTCTCGTTGTTTTCATGGGAGAGGTAATTTGCGGTGTCTTAGAACATTGTATGATAGGTGGGGCTGAATAGAGGCGAACCCAGAATTTTTTTAAGTGCACTATAACAAAATTGCGTTTATAGGGTGCCTAGATTGTCTAAGCGTTTTAATAGAATACTTTATATAGAACTTAGGTTTATAGTTACAAACTATAAAATGTCATATCTAAAAGCGTTACAATAGATTTATAGAACGCTTTAACAAGTTTTGAGGACACTTTTTCAGATAGTGTCATATAAAATAGTTAACATGACACTTTATTTTAAAAGTATTATAATTTTTTTGTTGAAACGTCTAGTAGCGTCCTATAAACCTATTGCAACACTTTTAGATAACGCTTTTTAGATTGGTCATATAAACTTAAATTCTATAAAGTATCTTTTTAGGAAGTTTCTTAATTTTAGGTGTCCTACAAAATCAGTTTTGTTGTAATAGTGGTGACACAATTTGACTATAAAAAACATCTAAGTAAAATTTTCGCAATGGTAGTATAGATATGTTGGTTGGTTTCTTATCCCTGCATAAAAGAGATCCATGTTCGAGTCATGTTGTACAAAGGTTGAAACATTTACCATCTATGTCATTAAAGTCTTGCATAGACATTTCAGTTTCAAAAAGTATATAATGACACCCAACGAACAATGTCGTGGCACCATTCAGAAACGTAATTTCCCCCCTTATGATGTAACCATAATGCAGTGACCGTGCCAACATATTCTTCTATGTAGGTCCGTCCATGTGCTGAATTTGAACTTGAAACCTTGTTCCGGAAACTTCAACCCCTTTTTCTTACTTCTTTAGTGAAGTGAAAGATGGATAGAAAATAATGCTCCTCAAATGTTTATTCTTTTGGAAAATCAGATCCATTTTATAAAATTTTATAAAATGTTGGTTATAAGTTGTAAATTCGATTTTGATGTAGTCGATGTTTTAAAAAAACACATGTTGGCTATATAATTTTAACGAAGCGAATTTTTAAAAAAGAGTTCTCTTAAACGTGCTTTGATTTTATTGAAATATATCACAATTATATTTACATTACAAAAAACTATAGACATAAAACTTAAAATACACGATTATTACCGCTTGAACTTCATATAAACATGTCGCTAGTTCAAGGCTTCTCAATTTCTAGTGACAAGTTACAATGATTTAAACATTTCATAGGTTTAGTTTATCAAAAATATGTATAAATCATTTTGCTTTAATGATATGGAGATTTCAAATTCATTTAGGGTTAATTACAATTTACAATAAGCACCAAGTTATTTATTAAAATTTCTCATTATATCATTGTACTTCCAAATCTTCTTCTTATAGTATTGAACTTTCAATTATATTTTATTAGAATAAGATTCTACTTGAAAAAACATAATATGTTCCACACAATACAATGTCCCTTTTACATTATATATTCTCATCAGATCCACTAAAATTATTATGAAGAGGTTGACATATATGCTGCAAACTCTAAGGTGACATTTGTTTTTTAAGATGTGCTGAAGTCTTATTTCAGCTCTAAAATGGTTATGATACGTCTAAACGAATCAGACATAAGTGGTGATTAAGAGCTTAAAATAAAAAAAACAAACAAGGCCTTAAATTTTATAATAGACGAAAATGTTTAAAATATTTACAGTAAAACAATAAATCAATTAAAAATCAAAATAAGATACAATACAAGAATTAGGGACCTCCATGCATGGGTCTTTTAAGACTAATCCTAGCATGTCTCGAACTTGACCATGAACCATGACCATGAACCATGACCATGAATCGGTCGTATAGATGTCAGGTCTGATATTCGATTTTTTTTTATTTCAATGTTAATTAACGACTTCTAAAAAATTATATTTGATGATTATTGGATCAAATGATGGGGGTTTATGTTAGCTTGTATGTATCTCGACTGATTTCATGAGGTCCTAGTTAACTGTCAGAAGTGTCTTGAAAGGACTCAAACTCGTGACAACCAGAGAGTAAACACAATTCCTTACCAATTGAGTTGCAAGCCATTTAATTTTAAAAGCGGATATATTGAGTCATCTACCGGCATCAAGTGATATATGAATTTTGAAGGTAACAAAAAGTGAGATCTATCCATGCCATGAGGTTCAATGTGAGACCGTTGCCTTTTATTGCTTATACCATACCTCCAGACTTCGAAGGTGTTGCTAAGTGAGAAAAGTCTTTAATAAACTTGCGATGTGCAAAGAATACTTATATATTTTTCAGTAGTGTACAAAAAATCAATGAATACTATGATACGTACTACATAAAGATATGGAAAAATAAAAATTAAAATAACATAAACACATACTAAAAATTAGATAAATAATCTAAAATCAGATAACGATGATAATAATTATAACTAATATAAGAAAAATAATTAATATCAAGAGTGGAAAACTTTTTGTGTGAAATCTTCTCTATCAAACCAACATATATCCAACATTTTCTTTAAGTATCCTCTAACAGCTCGTTAAATATCACATGATAATGATGATAATAATTATAATTAATATAAAAAAATAATTAATAACATGAACTATTGTTAAAATTATCACATGATAATGATGATGATAATTATAATTAAGATAAGAAAAAAATTAATAACATGAATTATTATTAAAATTGTCACATGAAAATGATAATGATAATTATAATTAACATAAGAAAACAATTAATAACATGAACTATTATTAAAATAAGGACCCAATTTTTCTAACTTCGTGCTTTAGGAGATTGTAAGCATCCAAACACTTTTAAGGAGCTTATAAATTATTCAACCCATTTAATAGGTTAGTTTCCTAGATTTGTTCTTGTTACCCATAAAGACTGTTAAAAATATAATATAATCTAAATTAACTCATCCTATAACTATTTGTTGTAATCATTCTATGTGAGAAAATGTCCATTAATCCATTTTAATTGAAATAATTAACATAGATTTTAAATATCGAAAAGCCTAAATATTTATACTTATTTATATGCATTCATTGTGAATATTTGATCCATCGGTTATATATATATATATATATATATATAGAGAGAGAGAGAGAGGAAAGTTCAAATGTGAACTCATTTTTGGTTGTGAACGTGAGGACGAATCTCAGCCACTTATCCGGTCAATAAAGGCGAACTTTGCGCAGTTCACTCCTTTAATAATCTCCACCCTCCCATGAATCGCGTCAATCCTCCGTGATCGCGTCCACCATAACCGAATATGTGTGGCTGAGATTCGTCCTTACGTTCACAACCAAAAATGAGTTCACATTTGAACCTAACCCTATATATATATATATATATATATATATACAAGAATAGATGTAACATCACCAATGATATGATGGTATCATATCATATGGCCTACAAGTTACAATCAAGACATGTTTGTGTTGAAAGCATTTGGACATATTGGTTCCCTCTAAGTGTGATTGGAGGGTGAATGTCTTTGGGAGACACAAACTTCATCTTTGCTCAATGCCTCTTTGTGATGCGACCCCAACAAAGCATTTCTTTAATTCTTCTTTCTAAAATCACAAATATTATATTATGTAATTTAAATGTTAATTTTTTTGAAAAATGCAAGTCAAAATTTGAGAATATTTATAGCAAAGAGTAGAATAAAAAAGTTTATGTATTGAGAATTTGAGATGATTCTAAAAACTAAGGGGTATTTGATTAAAAAATATAAATTGTAAATAACAATTTGGGAACCTCCATCAAATTTGGCGGAGGTTTGATATACCAATTTGACGGAGGTTTGGGTTTTCTCGGCTGGAAAAAAGATTTAGCCCCAAAATGACACCGTTTTGGGAACCTCCATTAAATTTGGCGGAGGTTTCATATGATCTCCGTCAGATTTTTTAATCTTTATACAAAATGCAAACCTATTCGATCATTTATGTATTTCGGTATATATTTCGAGTAAGTTTTGGTCATTTTAGTGAAATCAGAAAGAAAATGGTCATTTGGGTAATAACCTTTTAAAAAATGGTTATAATAATTAAATTCCCCATTTTTATTTCTAAGTAAAACCGAAGAGAATGAAAATTCATTTATAGCAACAATCTTGACATTAGGATCATGTGAGACCAGACTGGTTTTCGTGAAATCCGTAAAACTATCTTTTTACACTTAAAACTTCACAGCAAGTCAGCAATTGAAAGTAACTTTCATAGTATTTTTGCTGTAAAGGTTTGTTTTTTTACCTTCATAATATTTCACTATAAAATATCAAATATAAAAATATAATCTTACGAGTTTCATAAAAACAGATTAATCTCCAGTAAACTGAACCCACAAATCTTAACATGAGTTTGGAACTTGTGCATTTATAGCAACCGAATTTGCCAGCACGTATATGCTTGAATTCCACTAGTTACAACCAAGACAAAAGATATTGACAATAAAAGCCATTGTCTCCATTTCCTTTTTTATAATAAAATAATATAAACAAATTCTAATTATATATATATATATATAGAGAGAGAGAGAGAGAAAGTTTCGGGATCACAACATGAGAAGGAGTGGTGAAAATATATTTTATATTGTCGGTATGTTACAATATCATAAAATCGGGTTTATAGAACGACAAAAAAGTTAAACGTCTTAATAGACCATTTTATTGGTCATAACTTATAGGACCAAAAAATAGAGTATTCTATTCAAAGACATTATAATAAGGTTATAGGACGATTTGTTTTTAGGACACTTCTTATGCAAAACATGTCATTAGCAATTTTATAGAACATTATTTGAAAATGTGTCCTATCAAATTGCTAAACCGACACTTTTGTATAAAAAATATCCTAAAAAACTTGTTATGAAGCCCAAAAACGTCTTATCAACTTATTACAACGCCTTTAGATATGATGCTTTATTTTTTGATCCAATAAATTAAGTCCTATAAACAGTTTTTACGTAGCTTAGAAATTGTTGGTGTCTTATAAACCTAAATTTGTTGTAGTGTTTTACGTTATATTTTATGTGTAGCTTCACCGATTTCTATACGACGGGTGATGTCCACACAATATGAGGATACGTTGACATATGCTTTGTGAATGCTACATTTCTTACACTTTTCATGAAAAATGATATTTCTCACGAAAACTCAACTATATATATATATATATATATATATATATATTAGTGTAAGTTGAGTTGCAAACCTAACTTCCTTTGTGAATAGGGGATAAACAAGAACGTAGAACGTGTCCTATACATTCACAAAATATTCATCATGAATTATGTAAATAAGTCACGTTAATATTCATAAGGAATGAATACAAATTAGACCATGCGTTTGTGCTCTTTTTTGTTCCTTGGTTCACACAAAAATCAGGTATATGTACACCTACCACACTCTCGCACACATTATTGATTATTTATTCTCTTAAGCTTTGTTAGTTTGTGATCTTTACTTGAGATTACTATAGTTCTATAGCTAAAATAGAAAATAACTATATATGCAAATATAGTTTAAATCTTAACTATATTGTTTGCCAATTTTAGAAATAAAATTTATGTCTGCTAATATAATTCTAAAATAAACAGATCGAATAATACTAAATCGATTGCTTTTGATTTATTAGAAAATTTTAAATTAAGTACGAGAAAAATCAAAATAAAAGTATAAGGAACAACAAAGTAAAAGGGAAAAAACACCCAAAATAAAGATACGTCTTCCATCAGAACAAAAACGTGACAAATTGACAAAGTAAAACGAAAACCCTTAATGATATTTGCTTAAGTACGCAATTTCTATTTACTGAATTGATCCAAACACCCCTATCAATTGCATTAAAACTCTTGTTGAGTTGGAGTAATCGACGTTCGAAAGTCCCGAGCACAAAATCGTGGAAGAATTGATTTAGGTAATAAATCCTTAACTTTTTCTCGGGCTAGATACATAGATATGATCGATTTTAAGTTCCTAAGATAGTGGTATCATTATATAGAGTTAGGTCCTATGAGAAGGGAGTTAATGTGAGAAACATAAAAAGAGATCTCCAACTTTGGGTGGACATTGGGATGAGATGCATCGCGATGAACCAAATCAATTCTCATATGAAACACAATTTATGGGTGAGTTTGAGATTAAAGGTGATCAATGGTACAAATATATTCTTACGTTTCTCACATTAACTATCTTTCTCATACGACCCTATGCCTACAACTATCTATAGATGAATATACAACTATATATGTAGTTAAGTGCTTACAACTTCTAGATATTCGGTTAAGCATAAAAATGATTTTACGACCAATGGTAAAAGCTTGTTAATCGATATTGGGAAGCATCTCAAAATAAATATATAGACATAGAATCGTGTGAGGGGGAGAATAAAAGTGAGAAGCGTAAGAAGAGATCTGGACCCTTGATCACCTTTAATCTCAAACCAACTCATGAATCACACTTCATACGATGATTAATCTGATGCATCTCGGTGCATCTCATCCTAGTGTGCATCCGAAGATGGAGATTCCTTCTTACGCTTCTCACCTTAACCATCCTTCTCACCGGAACCCAACTCTATGTAATGGGTTGGGTTCTGATGAGAAGCGTAAGAAGAGATCTCCACAATTGTATCAATCCTAATTGGATATCAACACTAATAACGTACACTGAGATGCACTAGATCAATTCCCTTCTAAAGTGAAATTTACGGGTGGGTTTGAGATTTAAGGTGATCAAAGGTCCATGTCTCTTCTTACGCTTCTCACGTTAACACTCCTTCACAAGATCCTTCGTCTATATAAAATACACAACTCAAATATAACCATAAATCAAATGACATAACTAAATTGATATTAAAATCGTTTCATAATAGTTGATTATTAACTAGAGTAACTTACATTTTTGGTTCTTGTAGTTGCCATTCATTATCATATTTGTTCTATTTTTCAAATCAATTACATTTTTGGTCATTATGGTTGCTATTTTGTTTCAATTTTGGTCCCTCGGACTAATTTTAATTAAAAATGTTAGTTGACTTATGGATATTTTAGTCCTTTTACCTTTTCTTTTTCTTTTCATTTTTTTTATTTTGTTAGATTATATAGTAAACTACAATTTTAATCCCTATGGTTTGTCTTTATTCTTCTTTTGTCTTTCCTATCTTTTTCATTTTATATCTTTATTGTATAAATTAATAATAATATTAACTAACAATATATTAAAAATATGTATTTCATTTTGTAAATAACATCATTAGAAAAATCCTACTAATATATTTAAAATAAGTTAAATATTAAATATGTAAGATCCCACATTGGTTGGGGAGGAGAACAAAGTTGCCTTATAAGAAACTTGGATACCTCCTCTATCAGACGCGTTTTAAATCCGTGAGTCCAGGTATATGGACAAAGCGGACAATATCTGGTACGATTGGCCTGAGATGTTACAGATGGTATCAGAGCCGGCAACTGGACTGGTGTGCTAGCGAGGACACTAGGCTCCCAAGGAGGGTGGATTGTAAGATCCCACATTGGTTGGGAAGAGAACAAAAGTTGTCTTATAAGGGACTTGGATACCTCCTCTATCAGACGTGTTTTAAATCTGTGAGTCCAAGTGTGTGGACAAAGCGGACAATATCTGGTACGGTTGACCTGGGATGTTACACATCCCCTAGAAGACTGGAACATTCGTTGGTCACATCCATCCGCCAACGTCCTATTCCTTTTTCCCTCTAGATACGTCTGATCAAGAGAAGTAAAACCCATATTGGTCATAACGGTCTTTATCTCCGCCAACGTCCTATTCCTTCTTCCGTCTAAATACACCAGGTTGTGCAGGTCACGTTGTTCATCTGAGCCGGTGACCGGTTCTGTTAGAAACCTAGAGGACAAGGGAGTAGGGGGAGGGTTGTTCTGGTGACAGACAGTAAGGGAGGAGGAGAAAGAGGTTGGTGATGCTCCGGCGTTTATGTTTTGGCCGACGAAAGTGTTGGGGCAACCATGGTAGCCGCCGACGAAGACGTTGTGGTAGCCGACGAGATGATTCAAAACTCCATATATAAGGTTTTCATTCCTGGTGTATACATATATATACACACACACACACACACAAAGTTATACATAAATAATAAATTTAATATACATATTCATAAAATATCATTAATTTTTTAGGAAAACTGACAGAAACTGGAAAAGACCGAAATACCTCCTAGCTAACGGATTTATTTAACAGCCGTTAGAGCCATGGACCAAATTCGGTTGCTTTTGCAAATTTGAATGGCGAAACTGTAATTTTTAAACTGTAGGGACCAAAAATGTTATAAACAACAAACCACAAAGACCAAATTGTAGTTTACTCTAAAATCTATCTTATCATTTGTTGTTGAAATTTATAGTTTCAAAACGATTTATACATCTATTAGTTTAATTAAATTGGGTTCTGGTGAGAATGTGAGTTAGAGGTGAGAAGTGTAATTCATGAATAGGTTTAAGTTTAACGATGATCAAAGGTTCAGATCCCGTTTTATGCTTTTCAGTTAAACTTTCTTTCTTACACGATACTGCATCTGTTAAAAAATATTTATCTCTATAATTTATCAAATATGTGATTTCTTGCGGCTAGCTAATAGAAAAAAAGTGCATGTTAAGAGAATATTTATCAATCGTCAGTAATTTATCAAACATGTGATTTCTTGCGGCTAGCTAATAGAAAAAAGTGCCTGTTAAAAGAATATTTTTCGTCGGTAATTTATCAAGCATGTGATTTCTTGCGGCTAGCTAATAGGAAGAATGTGTTCAAATAATTTTAATATTGATTTAAATAGAATATTTTTATGTTGTCTAATAAATATGGAACAACTATTTTTAAAATACAATAACATTTGTTGTCGCCTCAATTATAAACCATAATATACATGTTTCTTCGTGGTTGGAGATTTAAACAATCGTTGACTTTTGAGTGAAAGGTTTATCAAGAGATAAAAATGGAATAAATGCATCTTTACTTATAATTTTTTTTTTCATATACATCATCATTAATAGTTATTTTTATATTGTTAATGTATAAATTGGTCTGATTATCAGTTCTATAAACTTACAAACTGCTGTTTGGCGTAAGGGTGTAAACAAGCCGAGTCGAGTCAAGTAATAGATTAATCGAGTCGGGCCCAGAAAATTAATACTGGGCTCGAGCTCGATGCTCGATTAACTTTTCAATGTAGGGCTTGAGCTCGAGCTCGGATATTTTTTGATCGATGCTCGATTATGGGTTCAAACTCGGGGCCGATTAGCTCGTTTATCGGCTTAATTAAGCTCGATAATTTTTATATTTTTATTGTATGATAAATAAATAAATATATGAGCATGTTTGTCTCGAAAAAGGGGTATGCTCGAATGGTTCGACTCGGCTCGGCTCGACTCGAAAAATTGAATCGAGTTTTCAAACGAGTCGAGCCGAACATTAATGTTATAAAGCTCAGTTTATTTAATTAAACGAGTTTTATTTGTGCTCGAGATCGACTCGAGCTCGAGAATTATTAAGCTCGAACTCGAGATAAACGAGCTCGAGTAGCTCGTTAAAAGTTCGAATCGTTTACACCCTTAGTTTGGCGTCCCAAAGAGGCAAAATAAATAAATAACATAATTCTAATACTTAATTTATTGTGGATTAATTAGCAATCATTTAATATAATATTAATTAGGTTTTACATAAAAAGACAAACATATAAACTAAGGAATAAACACAATTCGGATATGAAAGAATATATGCATGGTCGTAGTCTAACTTGGCTGTTTGCTAATATCGACTTACACGAGATATCATTTTTTATTCCTAATTTCTCTTAAGAATTTTCTTCCAACTATGTTCCATGGTTTAGTTAATTAAGAATTAATTAGCAATCATTTTGTTGATAAAATGGGAATTTTTTTGTAATCAGATACAACTCCGATGATTGTGGACATGTTAATCGCTGGTTTTTGATTTATCACAACATTACCACAACAAAATCATATCATTATCATAGAAAAATTACATTATAAAAAGTATTTAGTGATCAAAATATTAATACATTATTGTCACAACAAAATCTCATCTTTTATCAACAACGGAGGTAACCAAGACTGCCTCCTTAGTTGCCGAAAATGAAAGGTTTTAAGTAAAGTAAATAAGTTAGGAAACAAGTGCCATCCGAGAGTCTTCTTAGTATTCGTGGTAGCGCGTCTTGCTTCTTTTCTTTGCTATTGAATCTGCTATTGAAGGAGTAAGCAGCGCCCTTAGCATGCTTTTGCTCAGTACCGTGACATCTAAGTTGACTGGTCGAAATTCACTTCTCAAAAGCAAAAAATAGATTAGAGTCTAATCATTAGACTACCGGATCGGTTTCTTTATGTTAAGTTGACAACTTCACTAGAGATTCTTTTTTAGGGCTTCTAGAATGTGGGGTTTATGTCACTTTACACCAATCAAAAGAAAAGTCTTCAATGATACTAGCAATATTTAATGGAAAAAGACAAATTTAAAAATAAGAGAAAATTGTTGATATATACTAATTTATTTTCATTTATTCTAATTTTCATTATGGTTAATTAATTTATAGGCCTAGAAGTATTCTCATATTTTTGTAAAATATGTGTGTTTTCATTTGAACCCTGTCTATATATATATATATATATATATATATATATATATATATGTATATAGGGGAGAGATCAAATGAGAACCACCCTCCTTGTATAAAGGAACGAATAGGAATATTATAGCATGTGATGTGGGTCCCACATAATATTAAATCATTTATGATTTAATATTAAATCATAAATGATTTAATATTATGTGGGATCCACATCATATGTGATCCACAAGTGTCCCTTTAAAAATGCAAAGTTCTCATTTGAATCTTCCTCTCTCTCTCTCTCTCTCTCTCTCTCTCTATATATATATATATATATATATATATATATATAGGAAGGTTCAAATGAGAACCTTGTATTTTTAAAGAAACAAAGGAACACCTGTGAATCACATATGATGTGGGTCCCACATAATATTAAATCATTTATGATTTAATATTAAATCAAATTAAATCATAAATGATTTAATATTATGCGGGACCCACATCATATGTGGTCCAAAATTGTTTCTTTAAGGAATGGTGGTTCTCATTTGATCTCTCCCCTATATATATATATATATATATAGAGAGAGAGAGAGAGAGAGAGGGATCAAATGAGAATCACCCCTCCTTAAAGGAACAAAGGAACAAATTGTGGACCACATATGATGTGGGTCCCACATAATATTAAATCATAAATGATTTAATATTATATGGGACCCACATCATATGTGATCCACAAGTGTCCATTTGTTCCTTTAAAAATACAAAGTTCTCATTTAAACCTTCCTCTATGTATATATATAGGGTTAATTTACGTTATAAACCACGTCAATTCGTACAAACCGCATGCAACCAATATTTTTTTTAATTTTTTCACTTTTTCTTAATTATTAGGGTTAATTAGTCAATAATATATGAAAAAATTTCATAAAGAATACATGAAGGTTGGTGAATCAAGCATTGAAACAAGATTCATCAAATTGAAGTTTCATGAATTAATTCATTTTCATGTAGAAAGAAAAATAATTTCATGAAGAAAAGAATTATATGAAACAAATTCATCATGTTAAACACTTTCATGAAAAAAAATTATTCAAAAAAACAATGAAACACGCGGTTTGTACGAATTGACGTGGTTTGTATTTGATCCCTCCCATATATATATATATATAGGGGATGGATCATACGAGAACCACCCATTTTAAAAAAAAAATAGGAACACTTTGTAGACCACACATGATGTGGGTCCCACATAATATTAAATCATTTCTGATTTAATATTATGCGAGACCCACATCATATGTGGTCCACAAGGTGTTCCTTTATTCCTTTAAATTTACAAAGTTCTCATTTGAACCTTCCTCTCTCTCTCTCTCTCTCTATATATATATATATGTATATATATATGGGGAGTGATCATACGAGAATGTGGTATCTTTAAAGAAATGATTCATAGTCACCTCTTTTGTTAAATCAATTCATAATTTTATTGATGACATTGAAAAAGTAATAAATGGTAGTTGAAATCTAATTCCCATTTCCAACCAGGGTAAAGTCTTTTAAGGACAAAATTAATAGAAGTAAAAATTATAATATAATATACAAAAAAATATAATATAAGGGTTAGGTTCCGGTGAGAAATGAAGTTATGGTGAGAGGGTAAGAAATGATTTTCACCCTTGGAATTCACATTAGGATGAGATGCACGGAGATAACATACACCGAGATGCACCGGATCAATCCTCATACCAAGCGCGACTCATGGGTGCGTTTGAGATTAAAAGTGATCAAAGGTCAAGATCTATTCTTTACACTTCTCGTGATTGTGCTCCTATTTTGCTCGCGCTCGCGAGCAAACCCCAAAAAGTCGACAGAAATATGCTCGTGACCACAAGCCTATTTTCCTTTTAGATAGGACGCTTTATTTTTTGGTCCTATAATTTGTAGACTTAGGATCACGTGTGACCAGCTTGTATTCGTGAGACCCGTGATACCACATTTTTACACTTGAAACTTTAAAGCAAATCACTGTGAAGGTAAAAAAAATCGATGTTTTCGTGAGACCACTTTTTTACACTTGAAACTTCATAGCAAAACACTGTGAATGTCACATTCATAGTGTTTTTAATGTGAAAATTCGAATTTTTTTACCTTCACAGTGATTTGCTTTGAAGTTTCAAGTGTAAAAATGTGGTCTCACGGATCTCACGAAAACATGTTGGTCTCATGTGAACCCAACCCATAATTTGTAATTTATAAAGTGGTAGTAACACTTGTTAAACTTTGAACGGTGCTTTGGAATATTAAAAAGTACAAGGAATATTAACAAAAATAAACTAAAAATCATTTAAATCAATCAAAAAACTAAAAAGGTTTATTGAAATCAACCAAAAAGCTTAAAATCTCTTGAAATCAATCAAATTTAAAAAAAAAGTCTCTTAAAAAGACGGAATTCAATTAAAAGCACATCATACAATTTTACCAGTTTTTAATACAATTTAAAAGTGCAACTACTCAGATAAAAATACCTGGTTCCAACATTGACTATGCAATGCATCATGCTACAATATCTTGTTTTTCTATCATGGCCAACCAGAACCAATGCCATGCACACGTTGGAAATTGTCTACATCGGATCTTTTGAAAATCTTTCTCCAAGAAAAGTTTTAACACTTTTTCGTTGATTAGAATGATAAAATCAGACTTCCTTTTAAGTTTGAAATTTTGATTATTTGCTATATAATATATATTGCTTGATCCAATCTATTTCATTTGTAATTAGTCTAGAAGATGAATGTATATATATACATATATTTTTTTGAACGGCAATAACACACACACGTTCTTGAGGTATCCGGGATCTATTCGGGCACCCGACTAATCCTCGGCGACCAGGACCCACCACAGAGTGGTAGGCCAAGGTCTGGATATCGCCACATGCGGCCGCGGGGATTCGAACCTGGGTAGTCAGGGATACCATCCACTGACCCCCCCCCCCCTCCAAGGATGTTACGTTACCACTGGACCAAACATGTCTTGATACATACATTATTTCTTTTACTATGAAAGGACCATTGTCCTAAACGTACTTGCAAACCCGAACCTGGATAGGAAGTGTGTTATGTGTATGATTTAATTTGTCATATATATAAATATTAGGGTAAACTACAAATTTGGTCCCTGTGTTTTGCCAAAAATAACACTTTTCGTTCATGTAGTTTTGAAGTTACAAGATGGTCATCGTGATTTATAAAAACATTCGAATCTGGTACATTCTTTTAACGTATAAAATCCATTAGTAAGGCACATTTCCGTTTTCTTTTATCAACTTTTTGTCTTTTACCTAATCAAAAACCACAAAGACCAAAATCGTAAAATAAAATTTGATCGGAAAGGAATTTTTTTTTATTTATAAAAGGGACGAAAATGCCTCTCTTTTAACGGTCATTGAGGGGTGATCAAATTTGAACATTTTTGCAAACCATAATAACCATCTTGTAATTTTGAATTTGTAGGAACAAAAAGTGTTATTTCCGACAAACTATAAGGACCAAATTTGTATTTTACTATAAATATTATATATTTTGAATCGTAAACTTTGTTTTATTCAAAAAATAAAACCATTGTTTATGTGAATACCCCCATCTATCATTCGATTCACAACTTTCCAAGATACTTGACATTCCATTCACAAGCTTCGATACAAAGATTTCATTACATTTATAAAATCACTAATTCTTAAAGTTTGTAAAGGGGTGTTTAGGATTGCTTATTTAAAACGTTTATTAACTTATTTTAGTGTGATATTACTGAAATTAGCAATAAAAAGTTTTTAGTATTTGGATGGAAAAAAAATATTTATGTCTGTTTGAATACCGGTAATAAGAAGTTTTTAATAAGTTACACATTCTAACTTATTAACTTATTCTGGTGTGGTATATTGGTAATAAGAAGTTTTTACATGTATAAGTTTATCCAAATACCTTATTATCAGTTTATACGTTTTGGTACTACCATAAGCTAATCCAAACATTATTTACAAAACTTCAATTTGACACCACATAGGTTGATAAACACTTTTACAAAAAAAAGTTATTTTAAATAAGCATTCCCAATACGGGTTAGGTTCCGATGAGAAATGTTAAATATGGTGAGAAGTGTGAAAAGTAGTTATTCATCATTGGATGAGAAATGGACGCATATTAGGATGAGATGCATCGAGATGCACCAGATCAATTTTCTTATAAAGCGCAATTCATGGGAGAACATGAGATTAAAAGTGATCAATGGTTCAGATCTACTTCTCACGCTTCTCACCATTAACTCAACTTCTCAAACGATCCTACGCCATCCCAACACCCCCTAAAACTTTCATGCTATTTGGATGATGTAGTTACTGATATGTTTTGATGTTTTAATTTCTTGTTCTTATATGTAAAACTTGGAAATCTTCGAAAATGAGAATGTTTCTTTATCGATTTCCAAGAGTGACGACAAAAAAAACATTAGGTGGTTATAGTTGAGGGTTGTGTGGTAGCCGGTGTTGTTCACCGTTTGAAGAGGGTTCTATTCACTGACGAAGGTAGCCGTAAGGATGAGATAGTAACAGAAAGAATGCACATAACTAGCTGCTTTGGGATGAAATTAGTGTTTTCTGACGAACCTTTTTCCGACCAGCAAATCCGTTGGTAGTCATGTTTTCTGGCAGATTTCTGATGGATTTATCCGCTAGAAAGAGGCTTATTTTGTGTAGTGAGTTGTATTTTCAATTTAAAAAAAATTAATTGAAAAACAAATGTATTTTCATATTTCTTAATTTCACATCGTTTTCACTTAATCAAAATTAAATTACCTACTATAAATCACCGATAATAGTTAAAAAAAAGTAACATTTATTTTCTTGTCTTGAAACTATTTACTTTATTAATTGACTAAAATTCGAAAATAAAAAATATATACAAAAATTCAATCATAATCAAAAGTAAAATTTAATTTTGGTCCTCATGGTTTAGTGAAATCTTTGAAAATAGACCTAAACTTTGATAATTCTAGCAATCATCTATCACTAACTTCGTTAAAAAAAATGGCTCTGAAAGTGATCTTCCATACTAACTCCGTTAATGACAAAAACATTTTTGTCCATTTAGGCTACTTCCCTAATTTTTTAAAAAAAATTAGATTTATAATATATTGTATTTATTATAAAAAATTAAAACCATTCATAGATATAGTAAATTATCCATAAATATTTTTTTCATAGAAAATTTAAATAATCAAAACAATTCAAAGGGTCAACAAGTTTTCTTTAATCAAAGTTGAACTTTTCTAGTTTAATTTGAAACCTTAAAAATATTTCGTACAACCCCACACACACACACACATATATATATATATATATATATATATAACAAGTAAAATTTAATAATATTATCTAAACCGTGTTCAAAAAATCAATTCAAATTATTAGGAATTTAAACTCGACTTATTACTTGTTTCAAAGTAACTTTTGTATGAAGACTTGCACAAAATTGAAGGATAAATTCGGATCATCAATTTTACAAGGCATTTTATAAATTATTTAATAAATTAGTAATTAATTTAAGACTTAGATGTCATACACACACATATATATGTACAATATATTTAATTTTTTAACGAGAATCAAGAAAGTAGTTTAAATGCATAAAAATATACATGTCACTAACATAGATCATTAACAAAGTTAGTAACATGGATTATTTTCAGAGCCAAATGAGAACTATATGAACGATTTTTAGAGTTATCAAAGTTTAAGCCTAACTTTTAAACAAAACCATAAGAACCAAAATTAAAATGTACGTTTTGGATAATCCACATAATTTACTTCCATTCCATTTTTTGTTTTTAATTAAAAAAAAATTCAAAACCATTATTTAAAGGATTATAAGTTTGAAAATTGTATATTTTCGAATTTATTTGAAAAATTATATGAAATAAAAAAAAGGGAAAGGTGTGTTTGGATCTAGTAGTAGCCAAAAGGCCTTTTACGTATTCAAACAGAATCCTTCTTGTTTCACTACTCGACAAGACCCCCCATTTCTATTGGCCGGCAAACAACCTCTTCATTGCTTTTATCCATCACTTGTTACTAGATAAATGTTTATGGGATCATTTTTATTGGATCATTTAACTCATAAATCAATATAGAAAGTAATTATAATTTTATCTTGTAAAACTGATGATAAGAATTAAGAGGGTTGATTTTTATTAGATTATTACTTATCGAGTATATTGTTACATATAATGTTGTTTAAACAGACTATAACTTTTTCGACAAGACAAACTAGAGTGTGGTTCTTACTGGTAAACGTTTAAACAAACAACCCTTTAGCTTAAAACTGAATTTAAATTATATGTATACAATAATAAGTTGTAAATTTAAATTTTTAGTACATAAGTGAACCTAAATGGATCAATTGACATCCATAATTTAAACAAAATATTTTACATTATAAGCTTTATTTTATATGTATATATATATATAGAGAGAGAGAGGGAAGTTCAAATGAGAACTTTGTACACCTTGTAGACCACATATGATGTGGGTCCCACACATTAGAAAATCTATATGATTCAATGGTGGGTCTCATTGAATCATATATGATTTTTTTAATGTGTGGGACCCACATCATATGTGGTCCACAAACTGTTGCTTTGTTTTTTTTAAATAGAGAGGGTTCTTGTATGATCCCGGTTTAAATGAGAACGCCCTCAAATTAAAAGAACAAAGGGACTCATTTGGGACCACATATGATGTGGGTCCCACCAATAAAAAATCATATCTGATTCAATGGGGTCCATCATTGAAATCAGATATGATTTTTATTGGTGGGACCCACATCATATGTGGTCCCAAATGAGTCTATTTGTTCTTTTAAATTTACAAAGTTCTCATTTGAATTTCTTCCTATATATATATATATAGGGGAGGTATCATACGAGAACCACCCCTCTTTAAAGGAATAAAGGGACACATTGTGGACCACATATGATGTGCGTCCCACATAATATTAAATCATTTCTGATTTCATATTAAATCAGAAATGATTTAATATTATGTGGTCCACAATGTGTCCTTTTGTTCTCTTAAAAATCAAAAGTTCTCATTTGAACCTCTCCCTATATATATATATAGGGGAGGGATCATACAATAACACTCTCTAATATAATGGTTTGTAAAGTTTGTAAATATTTATCGGTTTGCAACAGATAACTCCCATATATATATTGTGTGTGTAAATATTGATGTTCAATGTTTTGAGGACTCCTTTTTTAATGAGATCCATTTTAAATCATATATTATAATTATTCTCTTTTAGCATTTAATTATTTATTGAACGGTTATTTTATAATTTTATTATGTTGCCATTATTTTAGGAATGAATACTATTAATTCGAACAAAAAATAACCTTATATTGGAATTTTAAGCCATATCTTTTTTAATGCCTCATCTTTATTTTATGGGATTATTTATCCTTTTGTTGTTAATTGTTTCTTAGCCATCTTCATCCAAACAAATTCCGACCACCATGGAAGCCATCTGCGGCTGGAACATCCAACGCTCCCTTACTGGAAGACGAAATCCAGTTGCAGTCTAAATCTAAAATAGATTGAAAGACGAATCTAGTTGCCAAATAGAAGACAAAACACATATGCAGATCTGAAGTAGAGGTTTGAAGTAGATCGGAAGAAGAACATATGCAAATCTCAGGATATAGTTGCCCCTGCACCATCTTCATCACAACTTGCAAACCCTCACTTCCCCCTTGCAGTTCCAGGTTTATATTCCCCTGTCGTTCTATTTAGATCGTCCCTGTTTGTAACACGCAGATTTTTGGTTCATTTTATTTTGGAGCGGAAAATAGGATACAAGAATTAATGGTGTTTTTCTAACACAAAGAAGGGTTGTGGCTTAGTGGTAAGCGCTTGTGTTGGCCCCAAAGAAGTCTACAAGAGTTCACAAGTATAAAAACAAGGGGGAGGGGGGTTGAATAAAAACAACTTTTTTTGGTTTTTAAATGAGTTTATATTGAATAAACAAATTTACAGTTGCAAGCGGAATAAGAACAATTAATTAAACCTATTCTATTACAACTTTAGAAAACACTAAGTTTGATGCATAAGGAAAGATTTGGCAGTGTTCCTGATCTTCAACGATCACTAAGTGCAATCAGTGTATGTTATCACTGAATATGAACAGTAACATAATCTTGGAATTTTCACTAAGTACATAAAGGAATCATATTCAAATCACTAAAAGAAGTTTTGATCAATAGCTTGCAGCTATATCGTGGAGGTCATGGGTTCGATTCCTGTCAATTGCATCCATATTTTCTTTTTATTGAGGGTTGTCATCTTCTCCCTTCAGTGCGTGGCCCAGTCCGCGTTAGTCACTGTTGAGCTGAAAACATTAATAAAGTCGGGTTTCATCTTCATTCCTCCATATATTCCTCATACGAACTCCGTTTTTGCCGATTTTTCTTCCCACATTCCTGATTTTTGGAGCCCTTCAATCCTAGATCCGTGGAGTAAACTCGTTGCAAGATCTTAGAGCATTTTGAAGAAGATTTTATCTTCATCTTCTCCATCCTTTTTCACCATTGTTGATGATTTTTGGGATTTTTTTCCCCAAATCGAGTTTGTAAATCATTCTAACTCTTCTAAACCTTATTCCTTGTCAAAACCTTCCTATTTAGTTCTTTAGAACTTTTATCTAGAAACATCTTTCTTGTTTTAGGGTTTTGACCATTTTGGAAGATTTGGGATTTTGACTAGAACTTTCATAGATCTTATATTTGGGGAATTATTATTGGTACATTTAAGTTGCTCATGGACTAGAGATGATTTCTAGTAAAAGAGTCTTGCAGATCTGGGCATTTATTCATATGGAGCTTTTGGGATAAACCTAGATTTAACCTAAATCTAACAAGGTGAGTTCAAGTTGCTTTGTAAAAACGGTGTACATGCCAAAAATATCCATTTTGATGTATTAACATGTTTTATTTGTTACTATCAAATGTGTGAGTATTTGGGTAAGTTATGCGTATCTGGTATAAAAGAGTTTATAAATCATGCAATAGACTTATACTTGAGTTTTTAGACATTTTGATAAATAAAGTATAAATAAGAGTTATTTGGGTGCATTACCGTTTAAATGAAGACCATTGGGTTATGTTTGCATCTTTGGAGTATTTGATTTATAAACCTTTGGAATTACATGTTATTGCATTATGAGGCATTTTGGAAATATAAGAAAATGAGTTCACTTGAAAAATGATTTGTATCAACCAATGTTTTGAGTAATTACATAAGTGTTGAGTTGTTGAGCTTTTGCTCGATTTTGACTAAAAAAGTATTGAGGACATTTGTTCGGCTTAAATTGCTCTATTTTGAGCTTTAGAAATTGTATGCATTTGTAGCATATCTATTTATAAAGAATTACATGTTTTGGGTGTGTTTGTCATTCATGTTGGAGTCATGTAATTTAGACAGCATTACAATGAATTCATAGGCATAGAAATCAGTTGTTGGTTTGGTATGGGACTGTTGTCCCTATATTCTAGTTAGAAACTGCAGATGTAACGGAGGGCTCAAGGTAAAGATCGTGTGTGGTTGAACACGAATACTCGATGACCCTATGGTCCGTCGCGAGGACCCGAGGTAAAGATTGTGGGTGGTTGAACTCGATAATTGTATGATCCGTAGCGGGTAACTCGAGCTAGATATCGTGGGTGGTTGAACTCGATAACCGTGCAGTCTGTTAGTTGGCTGACATTTCTAGCAATAGAGTCGCCTAGGTAATCCGTAGTTCGAGCTCGCCAACTTTGATTGTGGTTTATTCCATATGCACGCCACATTCGAAGGATACGGGTCTCCCCGTCATTGAAACTTGTTGTTGTTTGGGTATAGAGTCTTATCTATATTTTCGGTGACGTAATTGGAGCATGGAGTATTATCTATAATTTATAAAATCGTATCATGGAGATTTAATCATATTTTGGTATTATAGAAAATGGAGCTTTGTCCATATTTTGGTATTTGAAACATCTAAACATGTTCACGTTTTGGATGAGTAAAGGTATAGAGTTTGTGTTTGAACGGATATTTTTATCTAAGCTTTCGTTTACTACGATATTTTGATTTAAAGTTTTTGTTACGAAAATGATTAGTTTGGAAAGATGTTGCTTTTATAATGAAGTCATTTTATTTGAGAAACTATTATTTGATCCAACAATATTTCAATTTCTACTGACTACAAATACGTTATAAACTCTTGAGCTCACTAGGCTTAAGGCGTTAAGTCTAACCTTTTTCTTTGTCGGCATGTGTATCAGGTTCTTGTTGGGGTTGGTACTAGCGACACGTGTGAACTTGAGTGCTAGGAAGTGGCACAATAAAGATCTAGCTATTTGGTGACATTTTCCGCATTCGGAGATAGCGACTCCTTTGGGGTTTAGTAATACCCGACCATATGTAGGTCTTTGTATAAGAATTAGTTTCATCTTGTCGAGGTTTATATAGGATATTTATTGAGGAAATTTGGAGTTCGGTTTATAAGAGAAGTATTTTATTCCTTATTTATCGTATTGATGAAAATTTTAATTTATTCGCTCTTTCCAAATTTGAGGGTGTTACACTGTTCGATTGTCCCTTTTTGGTCGGGGTTGTTTGTGGGAGAAAATAGAGGGAGAGGAAGAAAACGATGAGTGATTATCAGGATGGGATTGGAGGGATTGGTCGGCGATGGAGGTTAGGCTCGTGGAGTGATTTCCCCATCGTATCGTTTCTGTTGCTATGAACAAAAGCAATGGTTTTGACCATGTCTTCGATGTTTCTCACAACTATGAACCTTGTTTCCATGTGTTCGTCAACAATGTGCACAAAGTGAACAATCCTTGTTCACTATGTGTTCACATATTAAAGTCTAAAGTATAAAACTCATTGTAATTCAGTAGAAAATTTGTAGGCATATAGTGAACAACTTTGTGAACCATTGTGAACCAATGTTGTTTATGAAGTTCAATTACTAAATCAAATGAAGTTAGCATATAGTAAACGCCTTTGTAAACCAATGTTATCTATTTATTCGCAATGTGTTTATGTAAGCATTTGTCACAAAAGTGTATATAAACACAAAAAGATTTTATTTTTTTATGTGTTCATAATTGTGTTAGATGATGTTTGTTTAGGCAAGAGGGGAGAGGAAACGTTTTCACATGTATTTTTTTTCACAAACACATAAAAAGCTTTGTGACTGTTTTGTGATGAATCATCTTTTAATAACATATTTTCAGGAAAAAGTTTTTTTGCAAATTTTACTAGTGGAAATGTAATTATATATATACACACACACTATTCTATGTAATTATACCTATATCTATATAACTTTCTTCAACCTTTTTAACCATATTTTCAAAATCTTTGTTAGGACTAAAATTGTATTATGACAAAATAAGGAAAAGATATGCTTAATTGTAAAATGAAGTTTATAATTTCTTAAACTCTTTCTTTTCTTATATAGGTAAGTCATTTCAATATAAATAGGAGCCTAGGGTTTTATGTTAAATATAAGTCGATTACATTAGAACCGAAATATTGTTAGATCAATATTGTAATCGTTCTAAGTGAGATATCCGACTACGAAATACATTCAATCATTATGTTCTTATTGTGTTCTTTGATATTTATGTTGTACTTGATAAATCTGGGATCCACAATCTTGATCACAAATACACACAAACATACATATATATATATATATATATATATATATATAGAGAGAGAGAGAGAGAGAGAGAGAGAGAGAGAGAGAGAGAGAGAGAGAGAGAGAGAGAGAGAGAGAGAGAGAGAGAGAATGTGTGTGTGTGTGAGGTACATAGGAGAATAAAGTCAAAACAAGAAAACACAAGAATAGATCTCAACCTCTCATTTCATCCAATTTAATGGTTAGGATTAAGTTACTAAAATTGGATTAATAAGGGTATCAAAGTAATTTGCATTTTAAAGGTTAGTTTTTTAATTCCCTTATATATCTCAATATATCCTTAATTAGATCTATTTATTTTGAGATTATGATTTTTTAATTATTTTGAGATTATAATTTTGATAATATAATTAATACTTGGATTTTGCACGATTTTTCATAGTTTTTTTACGAAAAATTTCTAATTTTTTTTATCAACATCTAATAAGATTTTTTTTAATTTATTTTTTTAAATATCACATCTGATATCTACAATCAATCTACAAATTATTTTTTCTTGATCAACATCTAATAAGATTTTTTTAATTTATTTTTTTAAATATCACATCTGATATCTACAATCAATCTACAAATTACTTTTTCTTGATCAACATCTAATAAGATTTTCTTAATTTATTTTTTTAAATATCGCATCTGATATCTACAATCAATCTACAAATTATTTTTTCTTGATCAACATCTAATAGAAAAAATTTAATTTAGTTTTTTAAATATCACATATGATATCCACAATCAATCTACAAATTATTTTTTTCAAATACTTTTTCATCATTTTGTTCACGATTTTTTAATCCTTTTCACCATTTTGTATCACATGTGATCCACTTAATACAATATAGACAATACATTAATCACATGTAATTAACAATACAAAAAGTCAGAATCATATGTCAAAAATCACTTATGATTAGCAATACAAAAAACAACAATCATATGTATATACTAAAAATATCACATATGATTAGCAACATGTCAATCGACAATCACATGCATTATACAAAATATCACATGTGACAAAAAATCATAAATGCATATATTCTGGGGGTGTTTGGGATTGTTTATTTGGAACAACTTATATTTTTTTCCCAAAAGTCATTTTTAACTTTTTATAAGTTAAAATGATTTAATTTCTTTAAAAACTATTTATTATTGGTTTGGCACTGGTATAATCTAAACTGTTTTTTCAAACACTCAAAAGTGCTTATTACCGGTGTCACATTGAAATAAGTTAATTTTTATAAGCAATATCAAACATCCTTTATGTTAAAATATCACCAATGATTAACAACAATGTAAAACACAAAAAATAAATCTAATATAAACATTACATAAGATTAATCTTTTAAAATTCAATTTTATATTTTATTATTAATTTTCAATAGCTACTCCAAAATAGAAATTTTGGGTATTATTGAAAAGCTACAAATCTTTAACTTTGGAGAAAATTTTAAAATTTGATATTAAAAAGAGAGAAATATTTTTTTATCAATGATAATATATGTATTATTATTTTTCTAATTTTTGTTTTAAGATTTATTGGAATAATAAATTTATAAAATACTTTAAAATTATGTTTGATAAATATAAGTTAAATTATTGAAAGATTACTTGAAATAACATTTTAATAATCTAGATAAACTTTTTGTTTTTTCTTTAATGATATCTCTGAATTATATCAATTATATCCATCATTGTTAATTAACAATTATTATTAATTATTAATTATAATTTATTAATAAATATTAAGTAGAAAGTAGAAAGTAAAAATTATCACTAAGTAATAATAATCAGTTTTAGTCGTAAATTATTTACCAATACTAAATATTTAGAATTATTATTAATCGTATTAATTAATTGTATGTTATCATTATCTTTTATTATTGTTTAATATATTTAATCATCAAAAAATAAATATAATAATTTTAAAAATAATTTTTATAAATTACGTAAAAATTAAAGTTACATTTCTTTTGTCTTATAGATGATAAAAATAAATATCTTTTTAAAATATCTAAGTTTAATTAGTATTTTAAAAATCTTCGATAATAAAAATAAATATATTATTAAATTTAAATTATTATTTTCAAAATATTTTAATAAATTTACTATAAATATTCATATTTGCTAATAGTATTATACATATAAATCAAATTGAAATTCTATTAATTAAAATAGTATATTATTTAGTTTGTACCATTCGGTTAGTATTAATTAACATAATATATTATTAATGATTTAAAATGTTAAAATTGACTAATTTTTTACGATATCATTTTACATTTTCAACTAGTTTTTGTCAAACTAATTATTTTATTATTTGACTTGCCAAACGAAGTCTAATAATATAATAAATGTTAGAAATCTCCAACATAGTTGATTGTAGTTATCTTTAGAGATTTAAAGTTTTGCTTCATTATTTATAGAAATTCTAGAGTAATTGTTAGAGATGTCGCTCTACCTTTTAATTGTTTCAATAAAATTAATTTATAAAACACGTATAAATATATGATAAACATTGATCAGTTTTATTAACATATACATCAGAATATCGTATAAAACTTATAATCAACCAAAATTATCTATTGTTATCTCAAAAATATAAAACAAAATTAAACAAAACATAGAATTAGGTTGAGGGTTAAAACTCTTTGGGTTTAGAATCAAAATATATCACCCCAAGATTACAGGAAAACAATTTCTATTTATCTTTATATGGAAAGGGATTAAATAATTACATTAATTATAATCAAAATGTATTATTTACAAACTATACATATGGTGTATCTTTTTTTTTAGCTTGATATATGGTCAGTATCTTAGATATCAAAATAATACATATTATTTTATATATATATATATATTATATATACGCTTAAAGTAATCACCATATCTGTTCTCTCCTCTGTGCTTGTGGATGTATATATATATACACAAAGGACTCCACCCAAAAGACCCATCACCATTTCCATCCTTCCCTCTCTCTCTCTCTCTCTCTCTACATATTACACAGCTGATCATATAAGCTATAGAAAGAAATATATCTATATATCCCCTCTCTCTCTCTATATATTTTTTTTCTTTCTTTCTCTCTCTCTCTCTCTATACATCTATATATATAATATATATATATATATATATACAAATAGATAGATATTGTGGTGGAATTTGATTATTGGAAATGGGGTTTGAAGAATTGGGTTATTATGTGGGAATTTTGTTGGGATTAGTGTTGGTTTTGAAATGGGTTTTGAAGAGTGTGAATTTGTGGATTTATGAGAGTGGTTTAGACAACAAGACTCGAGAGAGTCTGCCACCCGGTGATATGGGTTGGCCGTTCGTCGGTAACATGTGGGCTTTTCTCAGAGCTTTCAAATCCACCGATCCTGATGCTTTCATGGCCGATTTAGTTCGCAGGTTGCTCACTCCTACCTCCCTTCTTTTTATTACTTAATTAATTAATTAATACTGTATTCGTTTGAGTTTGATTCACGTACGTAAAACACTAAAACTTTTCATCGTTATAATTTATAAATATGTACAAGGAACACTCTGTGTTACGTGATTTGGACCGACTACACAAGTAAAATGTCCAAACTCGTCTTAATGATTGTCGTTATTATTTTTTTATTAAATGATCATTTGCTCGACTATATCGTGTAATCTAACCTTTTTTAAAGTCAAAGATTCCAATCTTACAAATAATATAGTGGACTATGTGTTAATTTTATTTGTAATATATAGATGTTATATTACTAGAAAATAATCATCACATCATTATTAGTGAAAATTTTCACTTTTGTACATATGTAAGAATTTATTTCGGCACTAGCTTTGTCATCACTTATTTTTTTTATTTTTTTTACCCCACGACAGAAAAGATATCATTAATATCTTTTTTTGTTTTATTGGCGACATAAAAATTGTGTTGTTGATTGTTTGTTTATATCATCTTATCATAAAAAATTGTCCATAAATAATATAGATAATATTAGATTCTTTATAAACCTTTTTCATACTTTATTTTTTGATTTTCTATTAAAAGAACTATTAGATATGCTTTTATAATATATGTTTGTATAATAAATTTGAATGGAACATGTTCTTTTTCATCATAAATATTCTTCTACACCATCAAGGCACCAACAAATGTTTGAATCTTTTCGGGTTCGAAAGGAATATAACACAATTCTCATCGTTATATGCATTATTAAGTTGTACTGTAAAATTCAATTTTATTGGCTTTATCAAGTGCATTATAAAGTTGTACTCTGAAAATCTTTAAAATTTTCATTTAGTTTGTCGGGGAAATATAGTATTTGTTTTTGGGAAGAGTTGGTTTGTCACTTTCATGAAAAGACTTGGTCTGAAATTTTATTTACCTTTCTACCCTTTAAATCAATATTTGCATGTTGAATATATTCTATCAAAATAAAACAGAAAATAGAATAAAAACCTTCAAGGGTAAGTAATAGATACGAAAAGAAGGTTAAAAAACATTTTATATCTATCTGCGAAGTCCAAACGAATATAAAATCTAATAAAAATGTTTATTAATAAAAAAGTGTAGAATAAAACCAAAGTTTGTTTGATTTTATATTGATTTTTTAATTTTTTTGGATTTTGATGAAATAGCTGTCGATTTTGATTGAAACTTGAACATTTTCAGTGCATTGGCAGGGTAGAGAACCAGTAGCATATAACTTAGACGTGTGCTATATTTTTTTGTTTTGAAACCGATTAAGATGATATTTTTGCAAATGCACTTTTTTTCCAAATCGGGATACTTTAGGCGTTTAATTTAAGATTCGATTCAAGATAACAACCAAAAATACATTACCGATTTGTTTGATCTAAAAAGATGACGAACATATAAATTTCTTAGATATGAGTTCAATCTGTTTAGATTTAAAACTTTTTTGTGTATAATACATATTTTTATTTTTATCTTAAAATAGAAATTCTAAAGTTAAAAAAATGTTACGCTTAACTTTAACAACTTATTCTTTCAAAGATCATAACAACAATAATTATGTAATTAAAAAATTATCTTTCGATGGTAATGTTAATCATGAATATTTCGATTGTTTATTTTTAAATACAATAACATAATTTGAAACTATACAAAACGAGTCATTGGAACTTTCCCAGGGCAGGCAAAGTTTGTCACTATCATTGTCATTTTTCTTTCATTTACAAAAATAAAAAATTAGTCCGTACCTCTTGCATTATATATTACATTATTTATTTTATGTTGATTTTCATATTTTAAGATAGATAGTTATTTTCTATGAAATGATTGTTCATAAATCATAAGTAATGATATATGTTTAAAAAAATACAGATATGGACCGAGGGGCATATATAAGTCATTTATGTTCGGTAGCCCTAGCATCATCGTCACCACTCCCGAAGCATGTCGAAAAATATTGAATGACGACGATGCATTCAAGCCAGGGTGGCCAGTGTCAACAGAGGAACTCATTGGGAAAAAATCGTTTGTTGGAATTTCATATGAAGAGCACAAAAGGCTTCGTAAGTTGACTGCAGCACCGATCAACGGTCACGAAGCCTTGTCTATATACATGCAGTATATTGAGACGAATGTTATCTCTGCATTGGAGAAATGGTCGCAAATGGGTCGAATTGAGATCCTGACTGAACTTCGGAGGTTAACTTTTAAGATAATCATGTACATTTTTTTGAGCTCGGAGAGCGAAGAAGTAAGGGAGAAGTTGGAGAAAGAGTACACAACGCTTAATTACGGCGTTAGAGCCATGGCCATAAATTTCCCCGGTTTTGTGTATCATAAAGCCCTTAAGGTTGGTTTTCCTGCCTTTTATTTACTTTAAATGGCCTCAACATGAGTCTGGGTTTGTTGTATCAAGAAACTTTTAAACGTTTTAGTCGATGATCATAAATTTGCAGGCACGAAAGAATCTTGTGGCCGTTTTGCAAGGAATAGTGCAAAACCGTAGGAAGAAACGCGAGGAGGCTCAAGGGATGACCAAAAAGGACATGCTCGACGCTCTCTTGGATACTCAAGATGAGAACGGAAAAAAACTAGACGATGAGGAAATCATTGATACACTAGTCATGTACCTAAACGCTGGTCATGAATCTTCAGGGCACATTACTATGTGGACAGCCGTCCATCTCCAAGAACATCCCGAGTTCTTCCAAAAAGCCAAGGTATAATAAATTGCTCAAAATTACAGATTTGGTTTAAATGATACTCTATTCGTCCAAAAATAAGTATCTACATTTCAATTTTTAGGTTGTCACATAATAAGCGTCCACTTTCAAAAGTAAGAGCATCTCAAACCGATATTTTATAATTTCTCCAAGTAAATAACCAAAAGGTAAAATCTCTAAAAAAACTCCAATAGATTTTTTTATTTTGAAGACATTGACATTAACTATATTATCAAAATATCAATATATTTAATATGTCATAAATTTTTAAATAGTTTTTACATTAACGAAAAGTATATTCAACTTGATTGGTGAGCACAATAAAAAAACAATTTCGCTCTGCTAAGCATTAAGTTTTAAATAATTTTCTGAATTTAATCTCCAAGATTGTCATTTTATTTATTTTAGATAATATGTTGGAGATGCTCATTGTCTACTTTCTAATTCTATCATTAATCATAAGATGAAGAAAATTAATTACTCATTTTATTATTAAAGGTAAATTTGTCATTTAGCTAATTATAAAGTATAATAATCCCATATTTCTAATGCATACATTTTAGACGAACATCTTCTAGTTACTCGCCTTTTGAGTTTGAATTCTAATGCAAGATTTCGGTGAATTTACTATAGGAAGAACAAGAGAGGATAGTGAAGAATATGCCCCCGGGGCAAAAGGGTTTGACCCTAAAAGAGTATCGGCAAATGGAGTATCTTTCAAAGGTAATTGACGAGACACTTCGTTTGTTAACATTTTCGGTCATGACGTTCCGCGAAGCCAAAAAAGACTTTGAGATCAAAGGTTCGATTTTTATCTGGTTCCTTTAAATATCTAAAATTCTTGAAACCCTAGTGTTCGACTTAATTTTAATTATATATATATACATATATATATATATAAACTTTTTGTATAGGTTACACCATTCCTAAAGGGTGGAAAGCGGTGGTGTGGTTTAGGAGTGTTCACCACAACCCTGAAATTTATCCTGATCCCAAAGCATTTAATCCTTCAAGATGGGATGTAAGTCTCTTTTTTTACTTGTACCATTAGCTTTATAAGTTGTACAATTTGACTAATATTTGAAGATGTTGACCAGGATCTTGTACCAAAAGCAGGAACTTTCCTTCCATTTGGAGCAGGAAGCAGACTTTGCCCTGGAAATGACCTTGCCAAGCTTGAGATTGCCATCTTCCTCCACTATTTTCTGCTCAATTATGAGTGAGTTCTCACATAAGCCATATTCTATTTTGACTTTTTTGGGTCAAGTCAAACTAAGGGACTGCTTATTATCTATTTATGGCCTTTTATCAAGTATGAGATGCTTACTTGGTCAGAAATACTGATAATAACCAAACCCTCCTTACTTACTGATCCAAGATGTTGGCTTATTAAGATAGGGGAAGGCTCTTACTTGGTCAGTAGTTTAGTGCTGATCCAGATCATATTGTACTCCATTCGACCATTGACTATTGAAAGTTTATTAGAGCATCTCCAACAGCTAGGCTAAACTTTTTTTAAAATAGCATATCAAAAATCAAAATCTCTAAAAAAATTTGTATCCAACTCCAACGGCTACTCTATTTTAACAATCTTATCATAATTATATTATTAAAATATTATATATATTTAATATCCCAACAACCTTTTAAACAAACTTTCAAATAATTGGTGGAACTATTAAAATAATTATTTCTCTCTCTATTTAGATATCCTCTAAATTTAGAAAAAATTTCCTCCTTGTTAGCATTTCTCTATTTTAGCATATGGTATACCATAGCTGTTGGAGCCTAAAATTGCAAAAAAAAACTTCATTTTTCTATTTTACAATAGCTGGAGATGCTCTTATATATACTATTTAAAAAAAATTCAATATAAATTTATTAAATATTAACTAAGTATATAATGTACTTTTATTATGCAGGCTTGAGAGGGAGAATCCAGAATGCCCATTGATGTATTTGCCTCATACAAGGCCCACGGACAATTGTGTGGGAAGGATTAAGAAGGTTTCTAAATGAATGAGTTTAAGGAAGAAGGGTAGATTTGGAATTCAAGGTTTAAATAAGTCAAATCTTTTTTGTTTTTTGTGGACAATATTACCCTCTCAATTTGAAGTATTTTAATTATATTTTGGTTGTGGTTGGTTTTTTACCTTTTCTAGTTTAGCGTTCATGTTCACTTTATGTATTTTGGTGGAATCATTTAGATAAAACTATTTATTAGATATTAATTTTTTTTTTACAATTGAGTTAATCTAATTAACTTTAGATACTTGATCAATTTGATCCAATCGATGAGTGGATTGGATCGGTTTTAGTTACATTGTTCTTCATTTGAACATGACTTATGACGGTTCAAACGAGAACAACACTGTTTTTATGAGAACAGGAGAACATCTGATGCAGACAACCATCATATGTGATAAACTGGTGATATACACATGATGGACTCATGGACACGGATGACCTAGGTCAAGGGCCAAGTTGCTTGCAAACTATTTCGTTTCCATACACTATCATATGTGATTGTTGAACTGTCTACATCACCACATGTGACATATTTATTAGTAATATAGATGTTGTAACATATTCATTACGAATGTGTGTGATTCATAATGAATAGCACGTCGATATTCATCATGAATATGAAATTCATGATAACTAACACTTTCATATTTATCATAAATGTGTTATTCATGATAAATATTCATCTTGAAAAGGGGCACATGGTGTACTGTAAACGGTTCTTAAGTTCCTAATTAATTTTGGGTTTCCTAAGTCAACTTCTCTCTCTCTATGTGTGTGTATGTATGTATATATATAGAGAGAGAGGGAGAGAGGAAAATTCAAATGCAAATTCAAATTTGGTTATGAATATGAGAATAGATGAGAGCGCGACATTTGTCTGAATATAGATTATTAAGACCGAATATAAAAGAAATATTTAGACTAAATAGCATTATTCAGACTGAATAAATGCTATATTCAGTCTAAATATTTCTTTGTATATTCAGTCTGAATATTTATTTGAATGAGACACGTGTCGTACTCTCATTTGTCTTCATGTTCACAACCAAATTTGAGTTCTCATTTGAACTCGCCCATATATATATATATATATATATATAGAGAGAGAGAGAGAGAGAGAGATCAAGGGAGAACCTTGAAAAATAAAAGAACCAGAGAACCGTGAAAAAATGGATGAAAAAATATATCAAAATGGATGTCAAATTAAAAAGAATAAAGTTATCATTTATATTTCATCTATTTTAATCTAAAAATTTGGGGAAAATATGTTTATTTTTTAAAAATGGTGGTTATAACCACCTTTTAAACCACATCCACTGGATCATCTCAATCTATGGGTGGGTTCTTCGGTTCTTTTATTTTTTTAGATTTCTTCCTGGATCTCATCCCTATATATATATATATATATATATATATATATATATAGAGAGAGAGAGAGAGAGAGAGAAAGATTCAAATGAGAATTTTGTAAATTTAAAGGAATAAAGGAACAACACCTTATGGACCACATATGATGATATTAAATCATTTCTGATTTAATATGATTTAATATTATGTAGGACCCACATCATATGTGGTCCACAAAATGTTCATTTATTCCTTTAAAAATGAATGGTTCTCATATAATCCTTCCCCTATATATATATATATATATATATATATATATATATATGTGTGTGTATATATATATATATATTCATAAATATGCGATGAACACGAAAACAAAATAAAAAGTTGTAAGTAAAAAAAGCAAAAATGAAAGATCCAAAAACAGAAACTTACCCATTGATGAACAAAACAAAGACCTTTTTTAAATATAGCAAGTAGCTTTCATGGGTTAGGCCGTTATGTTGCGCACAATTTTCAGTTAACATTTAAGTTAGATCATTGAAAATGACACTGCGGTAGGGATGATTCACAAACATATTTTAATAATAGTTAATCATTTTATTATTGGAGCAAAACGTGTATTTTCTGGACACGCAAACCAGTCCACACAGGCTGCCAACTCCCAATATGAGGGCATACCTGACTTATTCAGCGGCAAGGCGATTGCGAGGGGGTCTGGGATCGAACCCAAGACCAACGGCCTAGTCAAACGAAACCCTATATCCTGTTTCGTTATTAGTATTATATCGGATTTGGAATTGAATTTCATTCGAATACCATGTTTAGTTTGTATAATTTGTTGGATTTGAAATTCCTCAAACTTATGATTTTGAAATCCCCTAAGGGTGGATGGGATTTCAAGGGATTTCGAAAGATTTGTATATAATAATATTCTAAAATATGTTTAAAAACCTTTGTTTTTCAATAATCAATTAATAATAAGATAATTTAATTGTTTTTATAAATTGTTTTTACAAATTATTTACAGAAAATGAAATTCAATTTTATTTCAAATAAAATATTTAAATATAATATAATTCACTTTTCCAGTTTTTAATAGGGAAATATTTGAAAAAACCCAACAAACTATCCTATTTTGAATGATTAAGTTCTTAAACTATTTTTTTGAATGAAAAAACCATTAAACTTTCTCATTTTAAATGATTAAGTCCATGAACTATTTTTTTGGATGAAAAAACCACTAAACTTTCTCATTTTGAATAGAAAAACCATTAAACTTTTTTATTTTAAATAATTAAGTCCTTGATTTTTTTTTCAAAAAATTTAACCATCGATTTTTTAAAAATTGGTTACTTACAACTTTTAAACATAAATAAACTACCTTTAACTGATTATCTTTTGATCATCCCTCTTATGATGGATAAAAAATAGATCAAAAAGAGGAAGAAATATGACAGGGGCCAACAACATGTTAGGCGAAACGGAGAACAGACAATGTTGGGGTAATAGGGAGTTGACGAGGGGGAGCGATACAATTGTTTACTAGGCATTTTAATTACGTAGGGTTTTTGGAACGATAAAACCAATTTAAGTTTATTTTACTTAAAAAATAATTAGTGAGTTACAAGTAACTTATTTAAAAAAAATTGTAGGTAACTAATTTTTAAAAGATCAATGGTTTATTTATTTAAAAAAAATGTTTAGGGACTTAATCATTCAAAATGAGAAAGTTTAATGATTTTTCAATTCAAATCAATAGTTCAGGGACTTAATCATTCAAAATAAGAAAATTTAAGGACTTAACCATTCAAAATTGGATAGTTTGTTGGGTTTTTTTGAACATTTCCCTTTTTAATAAAACACACATGTAAAAGACTTAAATATCTTTAAGTTAACGGAATCATCGTTAACAAAGTTAACAAAAGGGATCATAGTTGTAAAACAATGAGAATAACAGGGACCAAATCGACAATTTTTCAAGTTTAGGAATGGTGGTCGTATTTTTGTAATTCACCTCGATGGACAATGGATGGCCAAATTCAACGATTACAGTCTCCATTCCTTCGATTCTAATTTCTTGCAAAGCTCGCAAACGATTCACCATGAACAGTTGTTCATTCGCAGCCATGGAAGCAATCAACCAATCTTCAAGCTTTTCTTACCGGTAAGCCTTTAATATCTCTGATTTTATAAACCCTAATTCCCACTTCATACGCTAAATACTTTAGTTATAATCCCTAATTTCATCTTCTTTAGCTGAAATGATCTTTCTTCTTCGAAGAAAACAGTCCTTCAAATCATTCCTTCAATTTACATCCCACAAATCAAAAAGTATTTTCTTTCCACCACTCGTTTCCCCTAAACTCCAATTTAGGGTTTTATCGTTTAAACCCTTTTCGACCCAATCCTCCAAATTCCCTGAATATGAAATGCCAACAGTTACATGGGGTGTTGTTCAAGGCCGAAAAGAGAAACTTGTATCGCGAGTAATCATCTGTGATTACTTAAAATCCATAGGCATAATCCCAGATGAATTGGAGGATTTAGAACTACCTTCTACAGTTGATGTGATGCGTGAACGTGTTGAATTCTTGCAGAAAATAGGGTTAACAATCGATGATATTAATGAATACCCATTAATGCTTGGTTGTAGTGTAAGGAAAAACATTATTCCAGTATTGGGATACTTGGAGAAAGTTGGAGTTCAAAGATCAAAAATGGGTGAATTTGTGAAGAAATATCCACAAGTTCTTCATGCTAGTGTAGTTGTGGAGCTTGTGCCAGTGATTAGGTTTCTTCGTGGATTAGATGTCGAACGACAAGATATTGGGTATGTTTTGATGAAGTATCCCGAGCTATTAGGGTTCAAATTAGAAGGAACAATGAGTACTTCTGTTGCATATTTAGTAAGTATTGGGGTTAATCCAAGAGATATTGGTCCAATGGTGACTCAATATCCGTACTTTTTAGGGATGAGAGTTGGGACTATGATCAAACCGTTGGTTGAGTATCTAATTTCTTTAGGTTTAGCAAAGAAAATATTGGCAAGAATGTTTGAAAAACGAGCGTATGTTATTGGGTATGATCTTGAAGAAACGGTTAGACCAAATGTGGATTGTTTGATTAGCTTCGGGATTCAAAAGGAAGCACTTTCTTCCATTATCGCTCAATACCCACAAATTCTTGGCCTCCCTTTGAAGGCTAAGTTATCAAGCCAACAATATTTCTTCAATTTGAAGCTTAAGGTCGATCCAGAAGGTTTTGCACGTGTGATTGAGAGAATGCCACAACTAGTTAGCCTTAGCCAAAAAGTGATCATGAAGCCGGTTGAATTTCTTGTTGGAAGGGGTATTTCATCCGAAGATGTGGCTAAGATGATTGTGAAATGCCCACAATTAGTTGCTTTACAAGTTGGTATAATGAAGAATAGTTTTTACTTTTTTAAAAGCGAAATGGGACGGCCATTGAAAGAGTTGGTTGAGTTTCCTGAATTCTTCACTTATGGTCTTGAATCAAGAATCAAGCCAAGATACCAAAGATTACAACATAAGGGGATTAGGTGTTCTTTATCTTGGTTTCTTAATTGTAGTGATCAGAGATTTGAAGAAAGATTGTATGCAGATTATATTGAAACGGAAATTGAAGGGCCGTCGTTTGTGATGGGTGGGAAGTTGGAGCTTCCGGGTGATCGTAATCAGATGGTATCTGATGAGGAAGAAGATGAGAGTGATGATGAAAAACTCTATAGACGTACGGTTTCTCTTTAGTTATTATACATGTTTTTTTGCTACACAAATGCTTCAAGTTTCAAGTTTTTTCTACTTTTTAGTTAAAAGTTTATCAATTTTGACATCCCATTTCTTCTGGTCTGCTTTATGTATGGCTAACAGATATGATTAAATGCCATTTGGTCTTATAGTTATCAGATTGTAGCTTTACTTTTGATCTTTTTAGTGCCTTTTTGTGTCTAATGCTTAGAATCCTTGAAATCATGGCCAACTTGTATAGAAGTACCCTCCTCCAAATTGCACATATTTTGCATTTGGGGTAAAATGGACAACTTTTCAAGTTCATTTTTGATATGGGTCATTTAGATTTCAGTAAAGATGCTTTTGGTGCCCTGGGTTAGTTATTATTATTTTTTTTCTTTCTGAACAACGGAAATTTTATTAAGACTAGCAAGCTGCTAAAAAAGCAATTACAAAGCATAAATAGCCATTAAGGGATTTTGAAGCCACCCTACCCAATTAATATGCAACTTCTTGCTCCTATTATGCAACCAAAAAAACGAATGCGTGACAATGCTGTCCCATAGCACTGTCATTTCTGGTTTCTTAGCTCTAAAAGTTGTCCCATTACGATAATTCCACAGAGACCACAGAACTGTATAGACTACCGTTTCTAGGCAATCTGCTTCCCCTTTCTTCAACCTCATCGTCTCCATCCAGCTCCTCCTAGTTATTTGGAGCACCCTTGATCTTTTGTTGCATACATTTAGGCAAAATAGATAAAAGCATTACCTATCATACATTTTTTATTACTTATTATTCTAACAGAAGATTGATCAATTACACATTTATCGTGATTGTATGATTTTTATCATTTTCTTGCCATTTAATCAAATGAAATTATATGGCGTAATCGTCAATGAAAGTAGAGCAGATTAACGTTTTCTCCATCTAATTGTTTTTCTTTTGTCCCAAATTTATTGTTAATTTGATCAAAATTGGGATTATGAGAAAACGAATACGGGATTGATAAATCTTATTCATCATTTGCTTGATCGATAAATCTTTAAATCGCAAAAGAGAAATATGGAACAAAGGCAAGTCATTTTTTTTCCAACATTTTCGACCGATGTAAATACACAAGTAAAAATAAAATCATAATGAAAGGTTTTTAGTGTATTTGTTCCAATAAGTAATGTATACATCATGAAATAACTAAAAATAATAATTATTGGCTTGGTTTTAGATCTATATCTAGGATCGTGTAGGAAGTAGAGTTTAGTTGAGAAAGCGCAAAAAGAGATCTGAACCCTTGATCACTTTTATTCTCATACTCACCCATGAATTGCGCTTTAGAAGAGAGTTCGATCCAGTGCATCTCATCCTAATGTGCATCCAAGGGCGTAGATTACTTCTTACGTTTCTCACCTTAACTCTCCTTCTCACCGGAACCCAACCCTACATATATATATATGTATATATATTGTCTTATAAAAGAAGCATTAAGGTAAAACTCTTAAATTTTAATAGTATAGCATCCCCCATATATCAAATACAAGTCATTGATGTAAGAATTTCACAATCTTTTAAGTTGAAACCCATATTGATATCGAGATATTTTTAACCAGGTCTTTAAAGTAATGTGTGTAAATTAAAGAACTATTTTCAACCACCACATTACAATTTATTCAAACACATTTACTTTTTTAACGATTAATTTTTCATTATAATAAAAAAACATCCCATTGACATACAACTGGTACACATATATAAACATCAAATACCTCTTTTTACATTCAACTAGCAAAATTACCAATGATTTTCATAAAATTGTTCAAAGTGATGCATGAAGTTTTTTTGGGGGCATTTGGGAGAGAATAGTTGCAAGTGATGACATAAAACATAAAGCAGTCTTCAATACCTCATAAGAACAACCTGGTCTCACTAATTTCTTCACCTGCAAATAACAAACAAACAACCCATCATAATAAATGCAACATTTCCTTTTCTTTTTCTTTTTTTGCCAAAATCTAAAACATAAAAGACCACGAACAGTAACAAAATTTTCAAGTAGACAAGTGAAAAAGTAGTAGTTACTGTTACCATATCAAGTCTATCATGAAGCTCCCTTATCTTCTCCATGTAATCTTGGTCATCTCGACTCACCAAATGTTCCGTGAAGCACAGTTTAACTTTTTCGTTGATGTCATCTGTCAATAATTTCTCCTTCTCTGTGTTCCACATACTGTTTTTATGCCCATGTTATCAACTTTTAGAAACTGAATATATATATGTATATATATATATAGAGGTGGCTTCTTGTGTTAACCCAATAATTTGTGTTAACCGTGTTAACCCATCGTTCACTGGTGAACACCAGTTCACCAGTGAACGAGCATCGTGTTTGTCAGTATACGAGCATCGTGTTCGTCAGTGAACGAGCATGGTGTTATATATATATATATAGAGGAAAGTTCAAATGTGAACTCATTTTTGGTTGTGAACGTGAGGACGAATCTCAGCCACTTATCCGGTCAATAAAGGCGGCTTTGACCTGGTTCCCCTCCTTTAATAATCTCCACCCTCCCATGAATCGCGTCAATCCTCCGTGATCGCGTCCACCATAACCGAAGATGTGTGGCTGAGATTCGTCCTCACGTTCACAACCAAAAATGAGTTCACATTTGAACCTAACCCTATATATATATATATATATATATAATGAAGCTGAGTTGAAAGAAATCCAAAAGTAAAACAAGTTCACTTCAACTTAAAGATTTATGGGTGATATTTACTTATGTATAATGTGTTCTCTTCCTTTGTATTCGTTTTCTTTACAAAATCTTCAACCAATTCGAACCTTTTTTTAGGTAACAGGCCGACCATGGCAACAAAAAAGCATAAAATATAAAATCCATTTACATCTTATAAACATGTTAAACTTCCTTTTTCCATGATTGACGCTTTTTTCTGATCAAAATCAAACTATAAAATTGATGGTATACTATAAACTCCAATAAAAATGATAAGCTATTATTAGAGGGGCATCCACAAACCTGACTGAAGGATGATCATTGATGAGGCTCGGTTCTATGACATCACTTAATGCAGCTGATGGACCACATAGCAAGTTCTCACGAGCCCACCTATGACAATCAGGCTGCACATTTGACGTATTTTAAAACCAAATTGGCAATGATAAATACGGTTATACAGCTTTTAAAGTTACTCTAAAAGGTCAATAGAAGCAGGGTAGTGGGAGGCCTTTCACATACATACTTTTAACTAAAGTAATTATATTTATATCGAACTTGGAACTTGTGTATTTGTGCAAAGTCGGCTCCGCCCTTTTGCCAACTGAGCTACACGTCCAAGGGGCTTATTGCATAACTTAATAAGGATAACAATCAAAAGGGGGAAAATGGAATCATTTTAGGTCAAAATCTTGAAGCATCTGTTAGCAGTTTGAAAACCTCATGAAGCGTTATGTCTTCGAAGCCACTGGTCACTGGGTGCTATAAACTTTTAGTTTCAAGAAATTATAAAGCAATGCCATTTCTAGATTCTAAAACCCTAAATAAAGATCACATACGATTCTTGAGGGATAATCCCTCTTGTTCGAAGGGGGAAAAGGCAAGAGATGCACATTTTGTGTTACAGTTGAGTTTCATCAAACATATGAGGGTTTGAGTGCAAGACGGTGAAAACTAAGTGGGGAATATAAACAAACAGTTGGTGTGTGATAAGAAAATGGGTAAAAAACAATCAACAAGCAGACCCATAATCACATAGAATTATGCAATAGAATTTAGCAAAAATGGGACTTTAAAGAAAAAAAGAATGTTTACAGCTATGATACCGGAGTTTCCATCGCCATACTTGTGTTCTCAAGATGAAGCCAATTCTTGTTTTGAAGCGAGAGACCCAATTGCCTTTCTACATAAATATTTTTGGTTAGGAGATGTTGGGATAAAAGGTGTTTTAAATTACAAACCGTTGACCTATATAAACTCTCAGGTATTCGCTATATCAGTAATATATATATATATATATAGGGTTAGGTTCAAATGTGAACTCATCACACATCTTCGGTTATGGTGAACGCGATCACGGAGGATTGACGCGATTCATGGGAGGGTGGAGATTATTAAAGGAGGGGAACAGGTCAAAGCCGCCTTTATTGCCCGGATAAGTGGCTGAGATTCGTCCTCACGTTCACAACCAAAAATGAGTTCACATTTGAATTTTCCTCTATATATATATAGGAAGGTTCAAATGAGAACTTTATAAATTTAAAGGAACAAAAGAACAACTTGTGGACCATATATGATGTGCGTCCCACACATTAAAAAATCATATTTGATTCAATGGTGGACTCAATTGAATCAGATATGATTTTTTAATGTATGGGACCCACATCATATGTGGTCCATAAGGTGTTCATTTATTCCTTTAAAGAGGGGGTGTTCTCGTATGATCATCCCCTATATATATATATATATGCATTTTTATTATAAAATTAATCATGAATACATGTATTATTTTCAGTAAAAGATGACTCCGATGACCGTCTCGATAGGTTTTTGATTGGTCTTGATGGAAGATGACTTCAATGAGGGTCTCGATTGATCTATGGAAGATGACGGTATATGGTCTCAGTGGCTCCAATTGTTAGCTTCGATATCATTAGTTTTGTTAGAGCATCTACAATGGAGATTCCTGTAAGAACCTCCTTTTTACACTTTTTATTAAAATCTACAATAGTAGTTCTTATAAGAACCTGCTGAACCTCCTTTTGGTTGACCCCATTGATTTTGTAAACAACAATAATTATGATAAAATCAAGAAAAATAAGTTAAAAGTAAATGAAAACGTAGTTTCTCACAAACTTTATGGTAAAAATCAAGGTTCTTGTTCAAACACCTAGAAGACATAAATAAGATTCTTACAAGAACCTCCCTACAATGGTAGTTCTTCTAGGCAACTACACTTTTTATTAACTAGTGTTATACCCGTCCGTTGGTCGGGTATACGACATGCCTTTAAACAATTTTTAAACGTCTTTGAAACAGACCTCAAACAAAATCAATTTAAACAAATCGATAATATGAGAATGTGAGATAAACAGAGAATTTTTTTGGAGCTACATAGCCTACATTAGATATGTGAAAGAGATTTTTTTTGTTCGAGTTATATGAATAATAATATCTGATGAATCAAAAGGCATACATATAAACAAAAGATAACTCTTTGTAATACAAGATATGGTTCAAATACAAGTCTTCATGAACAATTATATATAAAGTCAAAATAACAATTTCATGAAATATTAAAGGCTATATTAACATATTGCGATGTTCATTTCTAATCAAGATACAAGAAGTGTAGCATAGCCACTATATGATTTTAATGAACATTTTAGCTCACCAGAGTAGTTGCTGGAACTTTTGTGAAGAGGAGTTTCAAAAAGAAAAGACAATGTTACCTTTAGATCTCTAGACACCCCTACTACGGAAATAGTCAACAGCATTGATGAGCTGTTGAAAATATTTTTTGGCCTCAACTTCGTCCATGGTTCACCTTCGTAACCAAAGTGTAACATTAAGATCCATTCTTTATACCCCCATAAACGCGGGAAATATGTTGACAATTCATATTAAAAAAACAAATGACAAGAAAATACACTTGTATAAAGATCATCGAATTACAATCTTATCAAAAAGCTCTCCCCCTGTAATGAAACTCCAATACGATAAATACCTGAAGGAAGAGAACACTGTTAGCGGTTACACATAGCGTAATATTACCATTAACTACTGTTTAGCGTGGGTTTCAAACCCTGTCCCCTTTCGGGAATCTACTTGATGAAGAAAATGAAGTATTAAAAGAAAGGTCACCAGGAGTTCCATGTTATTCACTAGAAGATTATAAAAAGATAAGCATAAAGACACTCCCTGTAGGATAATAATTGTGGGCATGGGAGGCTAAGATAAGAGATGCTATTAGAATGTAAGCCAACATATCATCTTCTTTATAAAACACATTTTATAACAGCATATGCATCCATCAAATGTTATGATTAAGTGGATTTATAAGATTTAAACAAGTGTTTATGGTAGTATTGCAAAAAAAGATGAACATTGAGCCATTTCCTTGCTAGATTTTGTTATGACACAAGTGTTCAATGGAGGATGATGTTGCATTAGGAGCATGTCACTTCAGTACTGAAAATGGTTTGGTCAAAACAGCCTCAAATCCATAGGTAGCATAGGATCTTTAGCTCGTTCAGTGGCACCTATATTTCACCGCTAAAACATTCAACAGAAGAAGGGACGGTGATCTCCTTGCGAAAGAAGTCTAGTTATTCAGATAATCACTATGGTCAAGCAGACAAAATACTCATGCAAAGACACAAATATGTTTTTTGAGAGAGAGAGAGAGAGAGAGAGACCCCGTATAAGTGAACGTCATTTGGATGCTTTATCACCTTCATAATTGCTATTTCCATTTTTATCTTGCATCACCGAGATAATACATAAGAAAGGAAGTAAAACTACGAATTTGATCCATGGGAAGGGCAAAGTGTAAAATATTTCATTATAAATAGACAAAGCAGTGAAAATCATCATCAAATTTCAAAGGAGATAGTATATAATGATGTTAAAATATATCATGCATGTGTGTGTGCACATAAGGGAGAGAAAAGTCACAAATACAGAACATTTCTCATTCCCCCTGTATATCTCAGGCAAAAGTAGCATACAAGACTAAGGGGATGTGTTTTTTTAAAGAGCGTGTTCTTTTTTAGCAAAGGGGTAGAATTGACAACATTGTGGCTTAATGGGGACAACAGCCCCCTCCATATTGTGCGAATAAGCCCCTTTTTTATCAATAAGCCACAAGTAAACATCAATATATGGTTGTACGAATAAGCCCCTTTTTTATCAATAAGCCACAAGTAAACATCACCGTTTGGTAGTGGCTTATATAAAACTGACTTATTCAGTAAGCTTTTGGGGCCCTCCCAAGTCCCAATAAAACAACACACTCCTTTTATCTATGAAAAAACCTTCCCAATCTATACAAACAGATTAATCCACACAGACAACTCTATCCATGATGGACTTAATAGAAAACCAACCGAACAGCCCCTAACATTCAGTAAAAGCAAGAAAAACTAAGACCAGCATTAATAAGACAAGAAAAGATGGAAGTAGCATACTCATCACATATCCGATATGCTTCCCAGATTTAGTCATCCAGTAAAGAGCTTCTGGTATGGCCTCAAATCACATGTAAGAGTTGTTGGAGGATCCATTTCCTACAAAAAGTGAAAAAAAATGACTTATTGATCATGAGTAAGTGAAAATCTGAAATACCCATAAGTTGATTTTGAATGTACCTCCAAGTTATACATATTTGCAGCTCCAACCTTTTTTAATGATGATTCAGAAAGTATCTAACCATCTTCATTGGGTTCTAAAAGAAGCTAGTAACCACCCTTCTGTCTTTTTGACATGAGTAATGTTGATACAACATTTTTATATCATTCTGATAAACCAATTGAGATATAAACCAAGTTCAGAAGATTGAATTTAAATACAACCCATAACATGAAAACACTAAATAGATGTAAAGATCAAGTGAACAATTTCGATGAGGACCCATAGGACATGACTATAAGCAGAGGTTCTAAATGTCCCTGGTGGTGTTGGTTCTTGTTTCTCCATTAAAGTAGTGAAATCATCTGAATCTGCTAACCCTGTGACCCACCTCCTCATCTTCGTACAAACTCTCATCAGCATATAAATTAACTGCAATGGCAACTATTAACACATTAAGCCTAATTCCCCGCTAGATCTGAACTCTCAGCACCATTGCACCTTTTAGCACAAGAACTGAATACTGGCATGAAACCAGTAATAGCCCAAAACAGCGCCCTTGAGTCCAAAAGATGGTCGCGATATTTATTATCAATTCTATGGAACTGAATGGTCCGAAATAAACATTGATGTGAGCATTATACAGAACTGGAAGGTGGTAGAGTAATATATATATATATATATATATATATATATATATATATGTATATGGTTGGGTTCCGGTGAGAAGGAGGGTTAAGGTGAGCATATACAATTTATAAAGCTCTAAGTTAATGCTAAAACCTGCAACATTTATATCCATTATTCTAGAATTTCAAATATTAAACATTTGAAGATTGCACATACTCTAATTACGTCTTATTTATGCATTAATTCCATTGAATTATTCGACTTTCCAAACGTTCCAATCTTTTGGGATTGAACGAAAATATATAAAATTGAAATTGACGAAAATACCCATTGTTGTTGATGTCATTGATGCAAGGAGACCCAATATGCAAGAAAAAGGCAGAGATATAGCAATTGCACCAGAACCCATTTTTGTAACCTTTTACAAAAAGAGATCAATCAGGATCACTGGTAAGCTTTAAAAAGATACAAGATTTAGGATTCTTGACATACCAAAAGTTGCTCCAAGAAGCAAAAGTAAGCAAGCATGCTCACAATCACAAGAACAGGTACATCTTGCCATACCTTGATACACTCTTAACCCTTTTGCCTCATTTGTTATACATACATACATACAGATGTAAAAACAGGACTTTCTTGATGGGCCAGGGCAAGCTCTCCTTTGCAGTTGCATTCCATTTTAAGGGTATCATCAGCTTCCGACAGTTCCATCGTACAGATTCTGCACACAACTTCTTCTTCTGCAATATCCTCACTCTCTTTACTAAAGCAATTATATTAAAACAGTTGATTGATAAGTAAAATACTTCATTTGTATTGCTACAAACAACAAACAGACACAGAAAAATATCAGTACTTCGATTCAAGCTACACAATGCTGCAAACAAGTTAGCATCTCCAAACAATTTTGTAGCCGTCAAAAACTTTGACTCAAAATTTTCATACAAAATATCGAAACAAAGGTAATCCCAAGTCAATGGTTTTTAATTTGTTATCAAAACCTAAATGCATATCAAAAGATGTAGATATTTTTGTTGAAAAGAATTAGGAGGCTCAGATCTGTAAAACAATTGGAACAAAGAGGATCAAACCGTCATGGCTGCAAACTCACGGCTGGCTGTACCAAAGGTAGAAACCGAAAAAGGACAAAATATCCGATCAATTTCCACACAAAACCGCCGGAAAATTGCCTCGCCAAGATACGGTAAAACTCATCTTTTCCCGATTTCCTCAGACAATTAGAAATTCATCATCACGGCCTCTAATGAATTGAAGATTATAAAGAGTGGATTACGACTTAGGTCCTGAAAGGTTTGTTTGGCATTGGTTTGGGGAAATATAAACAGAAGAATAACGATCTATCCGGTTCAACCCCAATCAAGAGGCCTTGTTGAAGTGACGGAAGCAATCGAAACCCTACATCCTTCAGATTAAAAAATATACCAGAAATACACATGTATGCACTACACAAGAGTGTAGGGATAGGGCGGCTGATTACGAAAGTCACCGGCAGCGGAGGGCGGCAACCACCCTTACCCTTCCATCTGCTGCCTCATTTCTTCATCGTCTGAGTTTTCTGTTTCGACCAACACTCTGGCGTTGTGCGGTTTTGATTTGAGATTGAAAAAGGAAGAAGAAGAATACGAGTGAGGACGAATGGTCTAGAAGACAGAATACTTCCAATCGGAGTTGATACAGAGGTTTCTGAGAGTTTCTTGAAGAGCCATCATTCCTATTGCTTCTATGCCTCCGTCAATTGATCTGAACCCGCCATGACTGGTCTTCGTTTCAAGAAATTAACTGAGGGGAGTGGAAAGAACGTGCGAGGTTTCAGCGGCTTAAGGGAGAGATTTTACGAGGAGTATCTAGTAGTGGGGTTCCAATCGTAACTGCGCTTCAGTAACCGTAAATTAGTGAATTTAAACGGTCACGATTTGATTTCAGGATTAACTTGAATGGTCAGGATGAATCTCACTGACCTCCATCCATATATATATATAATAAGAACCAACACATATCAAAAGATAAATATGGTAGGTTATAGTTTTACATACATCAAAATACAAATTTTACACATGCAAACACTAGGAAAGATAAAGATTGTGGGCATGGTTTTGATGAAAAAAGAGACAAAACTTTATACATTTTATCTTCTTGTTTAGAAATATTTTTGATGATTAATACTAGTTTTTTTTTAATATTATGAAATTATAGTAAACAAAATGATTTTAAAGTTAGGTCTATAAGTAGTTATAAAACGATTTTAATGTTAGTTTTTTTTTAAAGAATTTTTTATGTTAGTTATAAATCAATTCTATCATAAACATTTGAGTCATGATGTTATCATCTTTACATGGAATTTTCTTGGTTGTTCTCCAGAGCCCCTGGAATTAGTCGAGGTATGCATAAGCTGGCACAGACATCCGGGAAAAAAAATCATTAGCCCATGAATCAACCAAAATATTTGCTATTGCAAAAAGAAACAACCAAAAGTCAATGCACCAAAATACATCATCTCCATACTAATACTATGCAAAGAGAAGATTAAAATAACTAATAACTAAAACCTATATTTCGCAGAACAAAAATGGAATCCTCCCTTTGTTGTGGCCGAGGGTCGTTGCTTTGAAACGAAACAAGTGTCAAAAAAAAACCAAATTTTCTCGATGTCGGTAGGTAACCTTAACAAACAAATAACATACTTCCATACCCCCAATGTTTAAGTTGCTTTGAAGCTCTCTGACAGCCGATGGTAGTACTCTTTTTGCTACAATAAAACACACAAATATATTTCAAGTAAGGTTACAGGCCTCCCTTTTTTACAATAGTTAAAAGTACAACATTCATTGTATAACCATTAACATTCTGGTTTTAGGGTTTAGGTTTAACTTTCATTTAAGCATTAATGTTGTGGGTTTTTGTCTATTATGAAATGGTCATACATATATATATATATATATATATAGGGTTAGGTTCAAATGTGAACTCATTTTTGGTTGTGAACGTGAGGACGAATCTCAGCCACACATCTTCGGTTATGGTGGACGTGATCACGGAGGATTGACGCGATTCATGGGAGGGTGGAGATTATTAAAGGAGTGGAACCAGGTCAAAGCCGCCTTTATTGACCGGATAAGTGGCTGAGATTCGTCCTCACGTTCACAACCAAAAATGAGTTCACATTTGAACTTTCCTCTATATATATATATATATATATATATTAGGACATGATGTAGAAGAGAGCTAAATAAGTCATACCTTATCTGAGACAGAAGGTGAGATTTTTCTCAATGCTTGTTCAAAATGTATAGCTTTAATGGTATGTTCTAAGGGGCTTTCTGGTGATGATACCGACATCCCCCCTTCATCAGCAGCAGCAGCAATTGCAGCTTCACGTCTCATGAATTTCTCTTCAACAGCCGCCATGGCAGCTTCGTTCATCTGAGATTTGGACAAAAACGTTATACATCGAATCACTAAAAACAAAAATCAAACACCATTCTTATTAAGATATATATACAAACCAATGCAGAAAGATCAGCTCCACTTAAATTTGCACAAGCCTCACTACGCCCAATAGCGATCAAATCCACATCAGCATTTAGGGGTTTCTTCCTAGCAAGAGCTTTCAAGATCAACCCTCGCTCTTCTTGATTTGGCAGAGGTACGTACAATAGTTTTCCAAATCTTCCGGGTCGTAACACTGCTCGGTCCATCACCTCTGGCCTATAATCATTTCAACAAGATCTCAGTCACTATAATTCATATGTGAATAAAGTAATTTAGAAGAGAAAGATGATATATGTGTGTTGCACCTGTTGGTGGCACCAATTACGTAAACACCCTTACGTTGATCAGCACCATCTAGCTCTATCAATAGCTGCAAAAAATAAAAATAAAAAACTGTCATCTCTCAAGACACTAAAATCACGAAATTCTGCAATGGAAATGATATTGATGCACAATGAGCGTAAATTTTGCTAACCTGATTCAAAAGTCGCTCAACAACCCATCCCCCTTCCTTTCCGCGCATTGTTGTCAGAGCATCTACCTGCATTAAATAAAGCTTCGGCATTAATCCCAAAAGTTTACCATTCAGCTTTAAAAGGCATTCAAATTTTCAAAGTCTTATTTTTATTATGAAATATTGAAATGTCACTTGTCACAATATCTGGGGTTGTGGAGAAAGACCAGATGAAATGGATGACACCCAAGGGCAGTTTAATAACTCAAATGAGCAGGTTGAACTTGAAAGCTATAAACATATGTAGTCTTTAAACAGCTATAATGCATCTAATATGCACATCTTTAGAAACAATAAAAAAGGAAAGAAGCTGAAAAAGAGATCTCAAGAACAAATAATTAACATACAATGGAAATTTGCCAAAATAATTTTTCAAAGCAAAAGGAAACCTCATCGAAGAACAGTACGCATGGAGAACATGTCCTTGCACGACTGAATATCGTCCGCACAGCCAATTCACTCTCACCAACATATTTGTTCAGAAGCTCAGGACCCTTCACAATTAAATAAATAAAATATCATAAGTTTTATCATTAATTAGGTGAGTAAGAAAGATATTGAAGAGAATAGAATTATGTACCTTAATGTGTATGAAATTTGCTCCTGCTTCATTAGCAACAGCTTTGGCAATTAATGTTTTTCCACAACCAGGAGGTCCATACAGCAAAAAACCCGTCTCCAAATCAACTCCATATTGCTGAAAAGGTAAGATATATATCAAGACGTAGGAAATTAACTATGAAAACTCCTCCTGAATGAAACTGGCAATACATATAGGATGGGGGCAGAAAACGAATGATGCCCCCAAACCCTAAACAAGAAACTCTCTACACAATCCGGATCAACTTTTCTCCTTTTCTCACAAATGTTGGTCACCGGAATCTAAAACTACCGATGCAATACAGTGTTGGCCTTTATACTAGTATATATGCAACAAGGTCGAAGTTCTCACTCGCTAAATCAGAGCTTGTCATCGTTGACCGTACAGGCGTAATGTATCAAACTGTCAGAATAATGGCCAACAGGACATCTGACATAACTATAATTTCTAAGTTAATTTCAATATGGAACTTATAAAGAAGAGACTCCAAGGTCTTCTTGCACAAGTAGACTTTGTAACCTTCTCTACATATATATATAGAGAGAGAGGGAGGTTCAAATGAGAACTTTGCATATATATGTATATATATATATATATTGCAGATGCTAAATGGCCACCTATGATCCTCCCGCACCCACATAGCCTTGACTACCTAGATCAAATCTTCGACACACATGGAGGGATGACTGGAACAAAAGATGTGTTCTTCAAACACAATTATCTTGTAAGAATATCCTGTTAATAGTATGAACAACCATAATTAAATTGACATTAGTGGCAAACATTTACCTCATACTCATCAGGATATTTTATACGCCTAACTATATAACGGTCGAACTCCCTTCTCAATAAATCAAGACCTCCAACGTCTTCCCATTTCACATTTGGAATGCTAGAGAATCCTTCTCTTCTCGAAGAGGGTTGAACCAGTTTGCTTGCTACCTGCACATAATTTGAAAAGAAAAAAAATCATTGGCAGCAGCAATTAATAACTGACTTATAACAGAAGACTATTGATTATAAATTTCCAGTTTTAAATAAAACGAGTTACCAACTTATTTTTTTCTCAACAAAACATCTAACAATGATCTTTCATCTTTGTTATCTCCACATTCACAAGTAAGCAGATTTCTTTATTTTTTTCTGAATTTTTTAGCCAACCCCAACTATTTTGGAATAAAAAAGCTCCTTGTTGCAAAATGCAAAGTATGAGGTAAAACATAGTGTGCCACAAAGATTGGAATGGCAATTATAGAGTTAAATTTATATTACCTCAAAATCAAACATCGTGATGCTAAGCCTTTCCATCTCTTCAGGAGTCCATTCCTTCCTCCACCAATCTTCAATTATTTCTGTATCTGTGATTTCTCTAAAAAGCTCTATCTTCCTTCCATCAATGATTCTCTTCATAGCAAGGTTACCCGCTTTGTTCACCAATGCTGCTAAATCAGCTCCAACGAATCCTGGAGTAGCCCTAGAAATTCTAACAAGATCAAAAGCACCTTCAAGTTTCAAATTGCGAGTAAGCACTGAAAGAATCTGCACTCTAGCATTTTCATCTGGAACACCTAAAGTAATCTCTCGGTCAAAACGTCCAGGCCTTCTTAATGCTGGATCAACAGCATCAGGTCTATTAGTAGCGCCTATAACTAAGACATATCCCGGTTTGCCATCAGATGTTTCTGCATTTTTTGACGTATCATCTGGTTTAGCAATTCTGTGAGATTCATCCATACAAGTCATTAATTGTGTCACAATGCGTCGTTCCATCTCCCTTTGAAGGTTCTCTCTTTTTGAAGCAATTGCGTCAATCTCATCGATGAAAACTATAGATGGTGCAGTTCTGTATGCTTTAGAAAACAATTCTCGTATATTCTCTTCTGATGCACCTGAAATTCTTGCAATAGAATATGCTTTTGTGTGAACTTTTGAACCGAGTGTGAACTCAATGGAAGGGGGAACACATTAAAGATTATGGAACATCAACAACAATGCATCTATAAAACAAATATAGGAACGGCTGTGCCATAAGTTGAATCTTTGCCCATGCTTACATGACTTGCCTTCAGACTAGAGTTTCAGGATGATATATATATATATATATATATATATATCAGTTAAGTTAATTGTTGCGAAGAGCTGTAGATTATTCTAGTTACTTAAGAATATAGACGATATGATCCTTATAGTATGAATATAAGATTAAATGTACATGTCAACAAAAACAAATGAATTCTCCAACTATTTAATTCACTCGTTAAAACAATCCTTTGCACAACTGCTTTAACATGATAACAAATTGTGTGAAACTTCAAACTTACCCATAACTTACACAAACAAACCAAAAACACCATGGCCCAAGAAATGATCTCAAGCCTCTAAATTAGATTAGCGTTTGTGGCTTTTTTCACAAAATGAAGAAGCTATCTAAGCCTAGCTATACCTTACCTATAAGGCAAACCTCAAAACAGAACTTTCTTGTGTATAAGCATTGACTCATTAATCCCCAAATATAAAAAGAACTAATTTACAAACTATATGGCACTAAGAACTTCACCTGCAATGTCACTAGTGTCAACAGACTTAAATTCTCTATCTTGATGCTATCTGAAAGTGATATAGCTAAAAAAACAACATTATGTAAGATTGCCTGCCTAGCAATGTGCATATAGGGGGTTTCAAAATTCAAATAATGTAAGCAAAAACTAATATCCTTTTTGCAGTAGTGACAGCAATCATACAAAGCTATAATTTGAGTAAAGAAAATGTAAGCTACCTGATATACCAGAGACCAACTCAGTGGCCGAAATCTTATAAAATGGAACTCCGGTCTCATTAGCAATGGCATGAGCCAATTTAGTCTTCCCACACCCCGGCGGCCCATGTAACAAAATACCAGCCATCGGCCTAACTCCAAGGCACCGTGGTAGCTGTGGATGATATAAAGGAACAATCACCTCCATCTTCAACTCATCCAAAACAACATCCATACCACCAAGGTCCTTAAACCTCGGCCCATCGTCTTTCCCACTGGCATCAACACCATCATCATTTGACAAGTTTTTCTGTTTCTGTGCCTTAGTTTTTGCCACTGGCTTAACACCTCTATCTTCCTTCATCAAATCAACCTTTGTACTTACCTTATTGTTGCTATTAGTAACCACCTCTAACTCCACATTTTTAGGTTTCTCATCGGCTTTGCCATCAATTTTTGACCCACTGTACTTGTTTCTGAGCATTGATTTCGTTAAGTCAAACTCTGGTTCAAATTGCAGGCTATAAACCTCATCCTCGGAGGTCGAAACGGCACTTTTATCTTCTTCTCCATCAGAAGAAGACGATTCTGAAGAATCAGAGGCTGGTTGTAGCTCAGTTCGTCTCCGTGCAACATGCTTTGTCTCCAACATCTGCAATCTCTGTTCTCTGCTATCAATTTTCTTCGCTTTTTTGCTCGCGGGACTGCGCAACGACGGTGATGTGCCGTCATCGTCATCGTCATCGTTGAATATAGATCGACGGTCGTCGTCATCGTTTCTTCTTGATTTCTGCTTGTCTTTTGTGTTGCTGGAATCTAGGGTTTGTTTCACCATTCTGGTGAAAGGTTGGATCTTATGGCGACCGTATTCGGGAAAAGTGGCGCGGAGGCGGTCGATGAGTTCGTCGAAGGATGGAGTGGTGTTGCCGAAGGTTTCATGTACCCGGCGGCGTAGGACTCTCTCGAACATCGAGGACGTCGCCGGCGTCTTACCTGCTTTCCCCATAGGTAGTGCGGGCGGCGGCGGTGGAAGAAGTATGTGTGTAAACAGTGAAGTTTGGAAGGGCAGCCCGCAGTTTATTATATATAGCTTCGGTCATGGGAAATTTCACAAGTTTATCAAAAATTCAAAACACCATGGGTCCCTAATTTTAATTTTTTTTTACGGATCCGGTAAAAAGAATATAAATATTTTGTACGGACTTGGTAAAAAACGTAATTTTTTGTGAACTCGAGCGAAAAATGTAAATTTTTATGGTAGAAGGTGTAAAAAAAATTTGTATTTTATCTAGGTTTGCATTTTTAAGAACTTATGGTTATATTGGTAGTTTCCTGAATAATATGATTAGAAGGTCCATTCGTTAGTCACAAATAATTATTTTAATTAATTTCTTTTTTAAAATTGTTGTATACAACTGGGTTTAAACCATGGACAGATAAACATTCCATCACATCCCGACCTCAACCATTACATCACAATTTGTGTGGTTTGATCATCGTTCTTTGAGTTTTAATTAAAAAAAAATTAATTTACACATGGTGTAATATAAATTTTTTGGTTCTAGTAAAGAATTTCAATTCTTCATACCATTATGTGACTATAATTTTATATTACCAGAATATGTAATACATGATATTCTATAAAATTTATAGATTTTATTAGGTTGGATTAATAAAATGATCTTTCTTTATGAACAATTAATTTTGAAGGGAACTTTAATGACACTTTGAGTTTGAGTTTTCTTAATAGCCTTTTGCAAGTTGAGGAACGGTTATATATGAAGATGGTGATTTTGTTAAAAATATGAAAGAGAAATGGTTAAGATATGAATTTTTTTGTTAATTTTCTATTCAAAAACTACAAAAGATTGTGAGTTTGATTTATTTACCAAATTTAGATCAGCTCAAGATTTTCTTCTTTGTTCTTGCAACAAATATTGAACCAATTATAAGTTCGGTTGTTATAGTAACTACTACTCTATAATCTTTTTTGATGTTTCACTTATTTCCAAGCAAGATAGGAATAAAGGGCCCGGGAGGTTAGAATGTAAATAGGTTTTAGCACTTTATGAGATAAAATTGCTTCCAAATAATACACAAAACTCATATGTAGAGTGACCAATCATCCATGCATCCAACATAGTCTAAATTATAATAGGACTGAATGAGCTAAGTTGAGTTTAAATAAGTTTTAATAGTTGGATCGGATAGCATGGACAATGGCATAACATAGTTAATTTTATGCTTAGGGTAGCAAAGTATCGGTGTTCAACAACCAAGTGAACATCACTTGGGTTATGAATGAACTGCCATACCTTAGGGGCCAGTTTAGTGCTATTCCGGGTAAGTGTTTTTTTTGGTAAGAGTGTTTACCAAATGTTTTTGGTAAGTGCTTACCAATAATAAAATGACGATTATAACTTCCATTTAAAGGAAAGAAAGATCAAACATCATTGCTTTTAAAAAAAAATTAAATCACTTTATTTACCAAACATATATATTTATACGAATTTAATTATAGTATTTATTTTTCCTAAAATATGTATTAATTATTTAATTTTCAAATATTTTTTTTTATTGAATTATTATAGAATTTATAATCTAAAAAACCATATTTATCAAGTCAAGAGATATTTATTTATCAGTTTAGTAGATGCTCTAGGGATGAAAACCTAATCGTAATGGGGGGTGTGCATTGGAAAAACGAAATTTGACCCGGGTAAGCATCATTTTGGAGCGGGCTCGGTCAGATCTCGGTCAAATCCGTGATTTGGTAAAACACACTGACTGCTGACTGAGTCAGATTTACTGACTGAGTCAGTCTGGTCAGCAGTTAGTAAACATCCCCTTAGTTACCACCACGTTAATGTTCAATCTAGTAAAAGACAAACACTAAAGCGAGGAAATCACACACCTATTTTGGGTCGGATCATCATAAACTTTGAAAGAGTTACACATCTTTAATTTGTTGTGCAATAATATATATATATATATATAAGAAGAGTGTGTGTGCGTGTCAGGTTCATACGTCAATAGTAATCAAGTGAAATCACTGAAATCACATGTAATTCATGCGACTTTGGTTGTGATCTAAGGTCGCAGACTCGCGGGCCATGTATCTCGCACACCTTTGCGTTGATTGTTAATTTAAAATCACATGTGATTTTGTACGTGGTTTTTAACCGTTTTCATGTTATATTATCTGGTTAGCATTCTCGTCTGGTAGGCTAATTGTATAATTGGATTCACAAAGAAAATGATAGTTGATAGTTAAGTTATAATACGAGTTAGGAGGTACAAACTACAAAGTGTGTATTCGTATAAGCTATTTATAATCTAGGGTTGTTGGATTGTACCAAATGACAATGATCCAAGGAGGATGCCCTCACGGGCCTAACAAACTTGATACTTAAAAGAACCGAGACTAATGGTTTTAGTGTCAGGTTATAGATCGGTGTCTATTTTTTAGTGTTTGGAAAGCATTAATAAATGTGCCCGTAAATGGCCGTGGATGCCAATTAGCGTCAAATGATAATGAGCCGCTGATGTCATGTTACCCACCGTTGTTGGTTAGTGGGCGTTTCTATAAGTTGGTCATTGATTTGTTTGTTTCTTAACAATCAATAATTGTCCATAATTTATAGCAATCATTTCGCTTTAATAGGACATGCATTCTCAATTGTGATTTATCGAACCGTTACAACTTTTTAGATTTATATGTTGCAATTTATGCCAAAATTGTCACTATGGATTACGATTATCCTAAATTTCGTGATACCCAAATTGATAGGGTCGAAATATTATGTAACGAAGGTGAGCTCCCAAGCAAACTCGAATTCTTATCCAAGTTATTGACATTGGTTACTCAATAGACCCTATTCCCTAACATTTTATAGGAGATGCAATAATATTACATGAATTATTATTTTAAAAATACATTAAACTGTTGAGTAGTTATAATAATTCTTGGTGGACGAGGCTTGATCGTATGTGGTTTATGCAACTTCACATGGGATTGCTTATTTCAAACAACTTATATTTTTTTTTTTTGTAAAAGTAATTTATTAACTTATGTGGTGACAAACCAGAGTTTTATAAAAATCAGAGTTAATAAGTTGTTTTTTAATAGGTGCTTGAGATTGTTTATACATGTAAAAGAGTTAGAAAAGGGTTAAAACATCTCCAACAATTTCTTTATAATTTCTCTAAAATAGAGAACTAAAAGTTAAAATCTCTAAAATAAATTACAATCAACTCCAACAGACACTCTATTTTATAAATTTCATCTTTGATTATATTATTTAAATATTATATAATTTTATGACTCCAATATATTAAAAATAAATATAAAATGATATTAATTTAACTCTCATAATAAATTAGAACTTAGAAATATTATTAAAAACTCTTTATCACTAGTGTGAAACTAATATAAACTGTTTTATTTATTTCTCCATCCAAACAATTAAAACAACTTATTAGAATAAGTTGTTTTTTACAAGCAATCCCAAACATCCTAAACAAAACTATTTTTTTTTTGTATTTATGCTATGTTGTGGAATGTGGAGTTTGAGATAAGAAAAAAAAAGGAAAAAGGAAAGAAATATTTTTTATTTGTGTTGTTGAATGAGAAGGAAAATAAAAGAAAAGAAAAAACTAAACTAAATTTTCATTTTCATTTTCATTTTCATAAAGAGAGATGTCATTTTTATAACTATGTCCATATTTATTTTCTAGCTGTTTATAATAATTGATTGGAAGGAAAATAAACATTATTTTCTTTCCTTTTATATCGCTCCTTAACAAAACTAGAGAACATAACATTAGAGCCTTATTTCCCTAAGATTTACCCTCTCTCAAGACGATCTCTCAAGACGCCACTGTTCGACTCTCACGATCTGCAGGTACATCTCGTTTTCACTAATCAATTTCACGATTTCATTAATCAATTTCACGATTTCAACTACCGATTTCATCCATAGATAATTCTGTTTCATCGATTGAATTTGTTGGTCGATTGAATCTGCAGATCTGTGGTTTCATCGATTTCATGAGGATAATTATGTTTCAGTCGATTTCATGATAGTGATTTCAATAGATGCAAATGCACATACCTTCTGGCTGAAACTCGTATACTTTGATAATAGTCACCATTTTATAGTGAAGGTAGCAAAGAATGTAGAGTGTTTATGAGAAGATAGAGGAGCATTTGTAGAGAACTGTGAATATGATATGTTAATATCTCTCCAATATGGTATCATGAACACATTTTTTTTGAGTTACCTGTATAAGTTTTAAGACATGAGGACCAGAAAATAAAGATGCAAAATAAAACCAACTGTGAAGTTCATTGCCATGGCCTTGTTCAGTAAAAAGAGTTCAAAGACTATGAGAAGCACCATTCTTCTTGATACACCAAAATCTTAGACCAATGGTATGTTGGTAGTTGTTTATTATGATACACCGAATCAAAGACCAATAGTATGTTGAATATGTAGTTTATATTTGCAAAGTAATTATTTTATTAACATATTTATCAAACAACTATATTTCATTTAGAACTAAATCATTAAGGGTCATTTTGCACTATATTTCATTCTGACCACTTAACCATTCTACACCAAAATCATTCAGCAATTGCTAAACAGTGGTATGATCTGGCTAATTAGTGAGGGGTAAGAAAGCATCAGCAAGTTAATATGGTCACATAATGTCATGATGGGTAAGAAAGCATCACTACTATGAAAGTGGTATGATCCGGCTTATTAGTGAGAATTCCTAATGTTCAAAGCTTATGAAGTAGATCAGCAAGCAGTAATCAGATGTACAATGTATATAATTCATTTTATATCTTGAAATTCAGTCATGAATGAAAAAGGGATATACTGGTCATAAGTGATTCTACTCTCTTTTTTCTGTTCTGATCATTCAGTGAACTTTTTATTTGTTATACAATTTTGTCTGTAAATGTGGTGGAATTTTTAATCTAGTAACTGTCTGCTGCATCTACATCTTCTTTTCTGATCATTTGCTTCTCTTTCCTTCATCATTTTTGATTTTCAGTTCTCCACTCTCCTTTGACTTTTGCAATTTCTGTGAAATTAGGGATTTCAGACTTCTGATCCGCAAAGAATTTGATTAAGGGGTACATTATGGCGTCATCACCAACAGCAACAGAAGAGGAAGAAAACTACAACTCTTCTTCGTCTGTTAAATTTGGTACCGCTGAGGCCCTTGAATACGTCCAACAGCTCACTGATGTTGGAGCTATGACTCGCCTTCTTCACGAGTGCACTGCTTACCAGCGTGGCCTAGATCTCCAACTCGAGAACATCCTTTCTCTCCGGCCCGATCTTGATAAGCATCTTTCTTCCCTCCAGAAATCCGCCGATGTCCTCGATATTGTGAAAGTCGAATCAGATCACATGCTTTCCAATGTTGATTCCACTTGTATTCTTGCCGATCAGGTCTCCGGCAAGGTCCGTGAACTCGACCTTGCTCAATCTCGTGTCAACGAAACCCTTCTTCGCATAGATGCCATTGTTGAAAGGTCCAACTGCATTGATGGCGTTCAGAAGGCTCTGGATAACGAAGATTTTGAGTCAGCTGCTAATTACGTTCAAACGTTTCTTCAGATAGATGCTAAATACAAGGATTCAGGTTCGGATCAGAGGGAGATGCTCTTTGCTTCTAAGAAACAACTTGAAACAATTGTTAGGAAAAGACTATCGGCGGCTGTGGACCAGAGAGACCACCCCACCGTTCTTCGTTTCATTAGGCTTTACTCGCCTTTGGCTTTGGAAGAAGAAGGATTGCAGGTTTATGTTAGCTATTTAAAGAAGGTGATATCTTTGAGATCTAAACATGAGTTTGAGCAGTTGGTGGAACTCATGGAGCAAAATCAGAGCCAAGTAAATTTTGTTGCCTGTTTGACCAATTTGTTTAAAGATATCGTGCTAGCAATCGAAGAGAATGAAGAGATATTGAGGAGTTTATGTGGAGAAGATGGCATTGTTTATGCAATCTGCGAGCTCCAAGAAGAGTGTGATTCCAGGGGTTCTTTGATATTGAAAAAGTACATGGAGTTTCGTAAGCTGTCTAAATTGACTTCTGAGATCAATTCTTACAAGAACGATTTGACTGCTTCTGGAGATGAAGGCCCAGACCCGAGGGAAATCGAGTTGTATCTGGAGGAAATATTGTCGCTTACACAGCTGGGTGAGGATTACACAGAGTATATGGTTTCAAAGATAAAGGGCCTGAGTCATGTTGATCCAGAATTGACTCCTCGAGCCACTAAAGCTTTTAGGAGTGGGAATTTTAGCAAAGTTATTCAAGACATCACTAGTTATTATGTGATCTTGGAGGGATTCTTCATGGTGGAAAATGTCAGGAAGGCTATTAAGATTGATGAGCATGTAATGGACAGCCTCACAACGTCCATGGTTGATGATGTGTTTTATGTTCTACAGAGTTGCTGTCGTAGGTCGATATCTACTTCCAACATAAATTCTGTTATTGCTGCATTGAGTAGTGCTGTAAGTTTGCTGGGTGGTGAGTATAATGATGCTTTGCAGCAGAAAATGAGGGAGCCCAACCTTGGAGGAAAGCTGTTCTTGGGTGGTGTTGGAGTGCAGAAGGCAGGAATCGATATTGCTACTGCCTTGAATAACATGGATGTGAGCAGTGAGTATGCCCTGAAACTACGGCATGAGATTGAAGAACAATGTGCTGAGGTGAGTACTCATTATTTAAACCCACATTTTCACCACTATCTTATGTGTTTCTCTTATTTCCTAAATATTCTCACATTATCACTCGGTTGGCTTTGTTCCCTTTAAGAAAACCCTTTTACTGACTAAAGGTTGCTAAGAAATTAATTTCATACAGGAATAACATTGCAAGTGACTCACTTATGTTTATGTGTATAAAAGGACTACTTAAACATTTCCCCTTGCTCATTAAGAAAATGGTAAAATCAGCTTATTCTTCTAACATGGGGGTAGTCTAGTGTCATTTTGTCATGAACATTATATTTTTAAATTGCTATGGAGTGACTAAATATCTTTAAATTTTGTTTAAGGCCCATTAATAGTAGTACTCTCGAGTCCAAACAAGAATTTCTATGTTCTTATACAATAATAACAATAATGCTTAAATCTTTAGTCGGCCTAAAACATTAGTAATGAATATTTATTTGGAGGAAACTAATTTTTTCAAGCAACAATCAAAGTTATTTTTTGCTGTGCTTGTTGCCTTAAGTCACCCTCTATCTGTTCAAGTCCGGATTCCTCATATACCATCCAATGTACATTTATGGGGTAACCGGGCAAGTTGGCAACTATTTTCTATGAAGGATCACAAATGTACATTTATGTGGCAAGTTGGCAAGCATTCTCTAAGGAAAGATCCACAATATCCTATGTGACATTTCTCACCTTCAATACCCATAACCTCAATCATTATCTGGCATGGGAAATGGGGCGGAGTGTCAATTAACAAGTTGCACGACTCATGGTTAATGCACAATACATAGTTATGGTAAACATAATACTCAGTACTATTGCACAAATATCACAACATAATATAGAGATCTGTAGCTACTCATTAATCTTTCAACTTGAGGGTTTTTATTCTTATTTACCGGTTTTGCCTTGTTGGTGTTACTATTATTTTTCGACAGCTTTAGAACAGCAGTTCTGCATACTTCAGATTGACTGCACACCTGTTATTTCAACAATTGTCGTCTTAATACTCTTATTAAACTTTCATTTTTTCATGCTATTGTTTATCCTGCAGCACTTGTTCCTTTTTTCTCAACCTACTCCTTATGCCATGGTTGACTTCCAACTCTCTTGTTTGACCTTGGGCATAATTGTCTCCATTCACCATTCTAGTTTTTGGTAAATTTATATCAGGATTCTGTTGTTTTAGCATTCTAGCAGATGAAGCTTTTGATCAAACAGTTGCTATCCAGCAGCTGTTCTAGCGACTTTCATCATTTAGTGCTTTAAAGAGCTTTATGCAATCCTCTAACTTTTTTAGATTCAACCTTTTCATAATTTGATTGACTTTAACTTCCAAGACAATAAACACTCACTTGGTACCTTTAGCTTAATCATAGTACTATTCGTTTATTCAATCTTTTTAATACCTTCGGGTCTCCAGCTTCATTAGCGTGCACTAATCATTTAGGTTAAATATAGTTGGTCTATATTGCAAAAAATAGGCTTATTAACTCATTCTAACGAAATTGGTCTCATAAAAGAAATGTACATTTGCATACTTATATAAAAAATTGAGCGTATAAAAGAAACATATTTATGTATACATTTATGGGTTGTCACACTCACAGCCTAGACAGGCTGAGTAGGTGTAGGAGGGTATAATTGTGTTATCATTCTAGAAATTATGGTGCTTTTAGAAATTGGATTAATTGGCCCGCCTAGGAGGAGGAGGAGGTAGGGGGTCCGTACAATGCCTCCCTTATAATCAAATAGGAAAATTAGCCTGTTTGTTAGCAGCTTAATAAGCTTAATGGAACTCACAGCTTATTCGGTTAGCTATAGACTGTTTGGTAGTGGCTTAATGATATAGAAAGTGGCTTATTCAGTAAGCTTCTAGGGAGGAGCTTTATGCAGAAAGCCAAGTTTTTTTCAAACCCGCCCCTCCCAATTAAAAAATACACTCATTCCATCTATGAAAAAACTCTTCCAAACAAAAACCTTCCATATCTATACAGACAGATTAATCCAAACATACAACTTTATCCATACAGGACTTGATAGAAAACCAACCAAACAGCCCCCTATTCGGTGATGAGAAGTCTCGGTGCATCCAGCTTGTCCTTTCTAAACTAGTCATAGGAGCTGTTTGTTTTTGCAAATTAGCTTAATCCATACAGACAACTTAATAGTGTCAACCTCTACTGCTGAGGTTGAGTATGTTGCCACTGAAAGTTACTGTTCTTATGTCTTATGGATGAAAAAGAAAAACCAATCGGCAAAAGATCATCTTAATAAAATTGCTTTTTTTTCAGGTATTCCCTGCTCCGGGTGATAGAGAAAGGATCAAGTCATGTCTATCCGAGTTTGGAGAGATGAGCAATGGGTTCAAGAAGGCCTTGGTTTCTGGGCTGGAACAGCTCGTAGGCACCGTAACACACCGAATCCGACCAGTTTTAGACAGTGTGGCAACCGTTAGCTATGAGCTCTCCGAGGCAGAATATGCAGAAAACGAAGTCAATGACCCATGGGTTCAGAGACTTCTTCATGCAGTCGAGACCAACACCGGATGGCTCCAGCCAGTGATGACGGGCAACAACTACGACTCTTTTGTTCATTTGGTAATCGAGTTCATCGTAAAAAGGCTAGAGGTTATCATGATGCAAAAAAGGTTCAGTCAGCTTGGAGGTCTACAACTGGACAGAGATGTGAGGGGTCTAGTGAGCCATTTCTCGAGCATGACTCAAAGGACGGTTAGGGATAAGTTTGCTCGGCTAACCCAAATGGCAACGATACTGAACCTGGAGAAGGTTTCGGAGATTTTGGATTTCTGGGGTGAAAATTCAGGACCCATGACATGGAGACTAACTCCAGCTGAAGTGAGGAGAGTTTTAGGTATGAGGGTTGATTTTAAACCAGAGGCAATAGCTGCTCTTAAATTGTGATTACCAACTTGGGAACTATAAACAAGGGTTTAATTTGTTTGTTTTTTTTGTTGAAAAGAAAAGCAGGATCTTTTTCTATTCAATATGTTTTTTTTTTAAAATTCTAAAATAGAAATGTATTGATTCAGGTGGATGTGAAGAGATTTGGTATATTGTGGTGCTTGTTTGTTTCAACTTGAATACAATAAACATGGTGTCAACCTTTAAAAATGGTAAATAATTAAGACCATAATGCTATTATCTACTCAATTGGTTCTAAAAAATAATTAAAAAAAAACCATCTATTTGCTAAGTTATACATTGTTTATTCCAACTAGAGATGGCATAATGGGTTCGGGGCCGGCTCGAATTTTTCAAAAAAATGTTACCGTTTTATGATCGTTGAATGGTCGTATGCCCATTTCCAACGGCTATAAAACGGTAACATTTTTTTTTTTTTAAAAGTCGGGCTGAACCCGGGCTTGGCCTTTTTCGCACAACCGGTTCTTAACTACCGGTCCCAAGTAGGTCCTTGTCCTAGTTTTTCGACGGTCCTGTTCGGACCGGGTGCCATCTCTAATGACTAATTGCTAATCAATAGATCAAGAAGAAAAAGTGGGGCTTTAAGAGCATCTCCAACAGCTATGCTAAAATGAAAAAAAGTATAATTTTAGCATTTTAGTTGGTCCAACAGCTATTCTATCCTATATGCTAAAATAGAAAAAAGATGAGAGAAGTAAAATTCTCTAAATTTAGAGAAATCTTTAAAACTTATTAGAAGAGAGAGAAAATAATATTTTAATTATATCAACTAATTAGATTATTGAGATAAAAATGTGTAAGAGAAAAAAATATTATTTTATTAAATGTATTGAATATGGATGTAAATTTTTATAGAGATTTTTTGAATTTTTAAATTTTTTTTAGCATATCTGTTGGAGATGCTCTAAAAGCCGGGCCGGATTGGACTTTGGATTAGAAGTAGGCCCAATTGAATATTTTCGTACAATCGGGTTCGGGCTTGTGTTCTTTTTTCCTCTGACCGCCAAGGCCTCAACGACGTCGTCCCGCTTCTCTTCGTCGACCAACCGGTGCGATATGCTCTCCTCCGTTAATCGCCTTGCTCCGTCGTGAGGCTGTACCCTGTTCCGTCGCCATTGCTCCTCTGTTGAAGCACAACCGTCCGCCTCCAAGGTTTCAAAAGGTAATCCCTTAGTTAGACAGCCTTCTTCATTGGTTCCTTTTGAAACTAGGTTCTGTGGGGTTTTAAGAAACTAGCTTATTCGATTGATGAGATATCTTAGTCGATCATCTTACTTGTGTTCATCCTTGAACACTGAGGTTGAAACTTCAATCTTCCTGTATGTATTTTGTTTTTGATTTTCAGTTGGTTAAATTTAATGACTGACTGGTTTGGGTGGATTTTATATTAAAATTCACTTCAGTTGCTCAAGATTTTGTGTGTATTTATCTGAATTAGTTGCTGAATCTTCCTGCCCTCCAGGTGTTTGTGGTTATGTTTAGCTGAAACTGGACGTCATCTTAGCAAAACAAGATCACATACTCAACAAGGGTTTCTTAGTTTCATGTTTTTCTTAATCATGCTATGGTTCACACCTTAACTTGATTGCAGTAAATATATGTGAGCTTTTCCATTTAGTTGCAATATCATACAACTTTGGTTTTTTCATATTAGCACAGGTAATATAGATAGAGGCCATTTGTTGATTTTTCATACATTTGTTTATTATTACACCTGGTTAAAAAGATTTGTGGGAAAATCTGTGTTCTTGAAGTACATTTGCTGCTGATCTATATCTGCTGCTGATTTGTGTACTTGCTGAAGTGTCTATGTTCATGTGAAAGTATAGAGAATGCATAGATATCATCAACTATCCTCTCTTATATATTTATTCTATTATCTTACTATATTAAAGGTCTCTAAAATTTTTGGGATAAACACTAATCATAAGGTCTGAGACGAAGTTAGTGCATATCTTGATTTTTTATTGACTTTTTTCGAAAGAGGCATTTAATGCCTATTGGTGTTCCAAAAGTACCTTTTTCGAAATGCCACTTGGTTTTTTTAAACGGAGCCTGGATACTTCAATGTTTTTGGTGTGCACTTGGATTCTGGCACAATGTGCCAAGTATCAAGTATTTTAAGTATCTTTTAATCAATATTGCTAGTGTTAGTATCAAGTATTATTAAGTATCTTTCCAGCATTACCGATAATTTTGTGTTCTCTATATTCAGTCATTATGCTCAACAATGTGGCTCAAAACCTCTCGTCATCAATGCATGCCGTTTACAGTGAGGCATTTCTCCAGAGTGTCTCCTCCACCACCTGATTGTGGTGAATCTGTTATACGAGTATCTAACAACATAACTCATTTGGGTCGTCCTAAAACTGGCTACAAGCCTCGACAACTCTTATCTTTACCCCCATTCCCATCTCATCCTCTACCCGGAAAGAATGTTGCTCCTGATTCTCATACCACTGCCATTAGCTGGATGAAGTATTATTTTGCTGATGTGGCCGGCTCTGTGATTCAGTCCCACTTTAACAAGGGCCTTGTGAGTACATTTCCTTTTTACACTTCTCTCTATTAAGATCTTTCTTACATGTTTCTACCTGTATTTAATAATTTGATATTAGTATTTATTCTGAGGCTTTTCAAAATCGTTCAAATATTCAAAAAAAGAAGTTCTATTCTCAAGAAATCTTGTATAAAAGAAAATTACTGAGAAGAATAAGAAGTTTGAAAGATGTAATTTTTAATGTTCTATGATCTATTATATCCTAAGCACCTGAATTGATACATGTTGCTAAAGTTTGAAAATATGTAGTTTTTTAATGTTTATATTGTTCCAGGTGAAAATGGAGTGTCAATATGCAGGGAATCATGAACAGATGGAACCTGTGAAGGTATAAACTTAAAGTTACTGCACAATTTTTGTTTGCAGTGCATGATATACTTGTACCTTGTGAAAAGCTGCTTGAAAACATGCGCATTTGGTGTTTTGCTGCTGAAATTTTGTGCAGCGACTGCTCAATTTTTCTTACTCTCATTTTACCATTTCATTTTGGGTCCTATTTATATGGTGTGACTCTTAATAGTTCCATTAAGAGGCAGCCTCTGAATCGCTAAGAGGTGAATCCCGTTTGGCAAAAAATAAGTTTGCCTCTTAATGGTCCCAAAACCCTCTAAATCATTTTGTATCCTGGAATAAACCATTCAGAGGCCTAATTTCATTTTGAACAATTACCAAACAATTATATTTTATTTTGCACTATACCATAAGAGCCTCTTAATCATTTTGTCCACTTAATCATTCTGCACCAAACCATTCAGCAATGCCAAACAGCCCCTGAGTCCCATTTATGTGATGTGAGGACAAATGAGGATAGAAACCATAAAATGAAGAATAGAGAATGTAGGAAAATGGTATAAATGAACCTAATTTTACTTATTGTTCCATTGGTTATCAAATGAGAATAAGAAGTTTGTGCTCCCCCACCTGTATCCATGTAATATTTTCTGTAAATCTGCTTGTTAATTTCTTTTATTTTGATTTATCTATCTTGCATTACTGTACAGATTAAGCACAATGAAGTCATGAAGACCGGTTCTACAATCTACGTGCCTGTATCTGTTGCTGAATCTAAAATCTCCAGAAGATTTGATACCATTCCAAGCGGGTCTCTATGTCCAAATGCAGACGAAATAGAATATTTACAAAGGCTTGTTATGTACAAGGCATGTCTTTAGCTCTTTATTCCTTTTCATGTTATGTGGATATAATATTAGGTTTTTTGATTTGCATCTAGTTCGTGTGATACCCTTTTCCCATTTTTTATCTGGTCAAGATATGATGGAAAAAGGTACCTTTCCAGGTACCCTTTTGTAGTTTTGTGAAATTTATTTCATGGCATTTTGTGTAGTTTATTATGCTGTACATTTACTTCGTTGATCACTTTGTTCTGAAACTTTAGGACTCTGCTCTACTTGTGCTGAACAAGCCACCAAAGGTTCCGGTTAAGGTTGGTTTCTTGGCTCAAACTTTCTTTTTTAGGCTGTTTTTTATGTTCTTTTCCCTGATGATTTGTGTATATATATATATATATATATGTTTTAGGGGAATATGGCTGTTCATAACAGTATGGATGCATTGGCAGCTGCAGCATTATGTTACGATTATGATGAGGGACCTAAACTGGTAATCATTTTTCGAATATGATTTTAGTTTTAGATTTGTATTGAAGAGAGAGAGAGAGAGAGAGAGAGAGAGAGAGAGAGTGAAAAGATGAATTAAATAAATTTATATATAAAATACTGACGTGTCTTCACATGATTGGTGGGACATTTGATTTGGAGACTCAAGATTTTTAGTGGCAAAGTTGCTAAATTTTTTGCTTAATATGTGACTACCATGTAGGTTCATCGTCTTGATCGAGAAAGCAGTGGCATTCTTCTAATGGGTAGATCAAAAGAGAGCATCTCTCATCTTCATTGGCTGTTCAGCGATGCCAATAAGACAAAATCCTCACTTAAGGTATACATTTATTTCATATTGAGCTTATTATAAACTTTTTTTTTATCTTGGTGCATGCTAATGTTATTTATCACAACTTTTAGGCATGGAATTACGCATGTGAAGCTACATATCAAAAGTATTGGGCACTGGTCATAGGTACCCCAAAGGAAAAGGAGGGTCTAATTTGTGCCCCTCTCACTAAGGTTTTTTTGTCTTACTCTTGTATGTTTATATTATCACTAAGAGTGTATTTGGTACGTAGAAAGGACTTAAGTCTGTTTGTTAGCAGCTCATTTCGGTAAGCTATACAACTGTTTTGTAGTGGCTTAATTATATAGAAAGTGACTTATTCAATAAGCTTCTAAGGGGAGCTTTATGCAGAAAGCCAAGGTTTTTTTTTTCTTTTCTTCCAAACCTGCCTCTTTCAATTAAAAAACGCACACCTTTTTCATCTATGAAAAACCCTCCTAAACAAAAACTTTTCCAATCTATACAGACATATTAATCCACACAAACAGCTTTATCTATGTACCAAATGCACCCTAAGAAAAACATAAGATATGAAGTTATTTTTCTCGTAATTGGTCACAGGTTCTGTTAAACGGAGGAAAAGCCGAGAGGGTAATGTTGGCATATGGTTCTGGTTTAGAAGCTTCACAGGAGGCCATAACAGAATATCGAGTTCTTGGTCCTACAATAAGCGGTTGTTCATGGCTTGAATTACGGCCACTTACGCACCATAAGCATCAAGTATGAACCCATGTTGCCATTCTATTCATAACCCAATATTTCATATATATATATATATATATAGGGGCGGGTTCAAATGAGAACTCAAATTTGGTTGTGAACGTGAGGACAAATGAGAGCGCGACACGTGTCATATTCAGACCGAATAATCTATATCCAGACACGTGTCGCGCTCTCATTTGTTCTCACGTTCACAACCAAATTTGTGTTCGCATTTGAACTTTCCTCTATATTACACACACACACACACACACACACACACACACACACTGACACACACACTATATATATCTTGGAAGGGCGTCCCATCCAGTGCCTGGACTAATCGCGCCAAATTATGACTGCAATACATCAGCTCTGATAAACTCAGTGGCCACAATTGTTGTGTATGCCTGGATTCGAACCCTGGGCAGATGAATATTTCATATTTTACCCTTTTACCCCCAGATCCGGGTACACTGTGCTGAAGCTCTTGGTACACCAATCGTGGGTGACTACAAATACGGGTGGTTTGTGCACAGCAGATGGAAACAAATGCCAAGGATTGATTTTGAACCAACAAGTGGGGAAGCGTACAAAATGAGAAGGCCAGAAGGATTGGATGTTCAAAAGGGAAGTGTGTTATCGAAGGTACCATTGCTACATTTGCATTGCAGGGAGCTTGTAATACCTAATGTTGCTAAGCATCTTGAGGTCGAAAATAGATTAAAATCAAAGACAAATTGCAAGAAGAAGTTGAATTTGAAGGGAGATGTGCTTAGATTTGTGGCTTCAATGCCTTCCCACATGAAGATTAGTTGGAATCTTATGTCATCTTACTTGGTTTGAGACCTTTCACTTGTGTTTTTATTTATAGATATCATATATAATTCGAAAATAGGGGCGTGGGTGAGATGCATGTAGGTATGTTTTTTATTATTTTTAAAGGGTAGGACGATTGTTTCTGTGAAGACCATGACTTGGAGGAAAAAATAGAGCGAAAAAGAGAGAGAAAAGATGGATCAGAATTGTAATTAATTTTTATAGCAAGGACATTGTTTTCATAGGTTATAGAACAGAGTCAGGTTCAAGGGAAAATGTCAAATAACGAGAAAAATAAACTGAATAACACCTTGGGAGCTGTATACACTGATGCATACTAGTAATTTGTAACATGCATTTGTATATGCACTAAATGCATATGTAATTATAAAAATATTGGTGCATAGGGAAAAAAAACAACTTAAATCGTTTATATGCATCAGTGCATACCGTCCAGATGGATGACTCCCAAAGTGTTCTTTAGTTTTCTCTTTTTTTAGTGTTTTTCCTTGAACCTCCCTCATACAACATGCGCGTGCATACACACACACACATATATATATATATATAGGGTTGGGTTCACGTGAGACCAGTCTGTTTTCGTGAGACCCGTGAGACCATATTTTTACACTTGAAACTTCACAGCATAGGAGTCTGGGCCGTGTCTCAGTCCCAGTGTGGCTGATCATCCTCTCGGACCAGCTACTGATCATCGCCTTGGTAAGCTATTACCTCACCAACTAGCTAATCAGTGTGAAGGTAAACAAATTCGAATCTTCATAGTAAAAACACTTAAATGTTATATTCATAGTGTTTTGCTGTGAAGTTTTAAATGTAAAAAAGTGTTCTCACGAAAACATAATTTTTTTTACCTTCACAATGATTTGCTGTGAAGTTTCAAGTGTAAAAAATATGGTCTCACGAAAACAGGTTGGTCTCACGTGATCCTAAGACATACATATAATATAATGTATGATATCACAAATATAACATTATTTATGAGACCATAAAGAGTCATTGATGATTATAGGGATTTCAACAACTTTTATAGGTGTGATATAAGATCAAGAAAGATGACTCATAATCGAAAAACCATGAAATATAAGACGATAAACTTGTGAGATTAACTCAATTGGCAATAAGTCTTAGGTATTTGAAGATTCTTTTAAGAGATCACCTGTTCGAGTCTTGCAAAGCCACTGAGGATTTTCCTGATTGTTCTTCAGGCCCGGGGATTAATCGAGGTACCCATGAGCTGATTAAAAAAGACAAATATGATACAGACACAATCATACTACAAAAGTAGAAATTTACAATATTATCATTTAAAATGAACTAAATTGAACTAAATTGAACATCATACTACAAAAGTAGAAATTTACTAAACTAAATTGGTTAAAGTAATGATTCAGTAATTACAATATTATCATTTAAAATGTCCATAAAGTAAGATAATTTCTGATAGAACCCAAGTAGCTTCTTGAGGAAATCAAATGCTCTTTAAGTGATTTAAAAGCTTCATTTATTTAATATTATTTTTGTTAAACGATTCCTTGGAAGGTCTACCAAACATGGGATTAGACCAAAAATGGTTTGTACAAACTATAATTTTTTAAAGGTCATCTGTTTTTGTTTAATATGATTAGTTTTGAATTCAAATATTATAACAAGAATTGGTTTTAGGTCTTTTTCATAAGATATTTTTTATATAAAAAACTCATAAGATCTATTTTTAAGTGTCATTATAATATAGTTTGATAAGATTTATAGTAATTAGTTTTGTAAGGATAAAAATTAAATTGTTATATTGTTTAATTTGGTTTTAACAACTTATTGTAATCCAATTTGTATAAGATGCGTACTTGTTGATTTTGGTTATAAATTTGAAAATCTTATCATAGAATAGTTAACGAATATCATAACAAGCCAATCTTATTATAATATTTCACTACTAAAAACTGGACTGTCATCCATTGGAAAACTGTCGGGAATTTTTTGGTTGGAATTTTCTTTCTGACGATCATTATTGAAGAAGTTCAAAATATTACGACATGTTTTGTCGCGAAAGGCTCGGCAAACTACGTACACCCTTTGCAAAAACATGAATTCCCGACGAGCTTTTTGTGATGGTTTTTCGACAAGTGTGATTTCCGATGGAATTTTGACCGTTACTACTCCGACGGAATTTTGACAGTTCTTATTTTCGACGAATATGATTTTTTTTCTGAAAAAAATTACATTTTCCCGACGGATATCCGTCGGAATGTTGAACATTAAAAGAATCTTGATGATTGAAATTTTCAATTTCTTTTAAATATCTGCATATAGCTACCTTATAAGTCATAATGTACCTTATTAGCTACTTTTTGCCAAACATAGCCTTAATTTCAAAAATGGATCAAGCCAACCACAAAGCTTTATCTTGAATAATTGTACATATTTTCTATCCTACACTCATTAATAGACATTATTATGGTATCTTAATATCATTTATAGATGAAACATGTAATTGCAAAATGCTAAGAAGTAGAAATTCAATTTAACTTTTAAAGATCATAACCTGAAGTGCTATAACAATTACAGTTTAACCCTGCATAACCACTTGGGTTGTGGTAAAACCTATGAGATGTAGTGGAATATCTCATTCAGTACCCCATTTTTAGATAAAACATTTTTTCTTGTTCCTTTAAACATAGGTCATATAAAGTATTTTATTAAGATGCTTAAATATTTCAGACGTTTTATAAACTTTAATGTTATTGTAGTGAAAAACGGATTCCTTTTATTCAGTTGTATTATTTCCTTCGGATCTCTATTTTCCATTTTGTGGGTCATATATTCATTTGTCCACACATCAAGTGAGAGAAATATATATAATCACATCTTAAAATCAAATATTGATTCCCTTCGAAAATGCACAAAAACATGTAGCTGATTTTCGATGGTTTCAACATAAATTTACATAGGTGAAAATGTAGTTTCTACAAATGAGATAAATATGCAAATTTATTAAATGATGATATTTACTTGGATTAATAAATTAGCAAGACATGTAGCTCTATATTTCATAACTTTGTTTTGGGAAAAAAAATGAAAAACAAATCTTGACAACTAAAAAGCTTTCTTATTGTGATTTTTCGAATTAATTAAATCAAAAGATTCATTATTCTTTTATTTAAAGTGTAACTAGTCTTGCATATTTATAGTTAAGAAGAATATAATCATGTGAGTAAAATATCTCCTTTGAAAAGATTATGTTTGTGTTTTTATCGTCAAATATAATCATTTTAAATAAGATATCCTATTATAAAAGACATAAGACATGTTTTTGATTGAGGAAAAATATATATTTGCATTGATGTTTTTATTGACGAGTTTTATATAAGACCTGTTAAAATTGTTGGTAATCAGTTTATGTCGAGATATCTCGTTACAAAATAATAAATAAATTTATTCAAAAAAATAATAAATAATTAATTAGCAGTTGCGATTAGTCTACATTCAATCAATGTTATTTGTTTGTCTTTCATAAATGATAATATTTAGCTAGATGCCGAGATACTGATTTATGGCAAACTGTACAAACAATGTTAATTTAAGTATTGTTTTTAAACCACAAACCACACCGTATATGTTTCAAGTAGTTGATATATGTGATTTGTAACAAACACATTTCAATCAATCATTTTAAAATAATAACTTCAAAATAAAATTCAATGATAAGATGTCCATACAATAAAAAGTATCAACGCATTCAAAATACATAATTAAAAATAATTAAAAACAAATGAAATAGTTTCATAATTAATCCAGATACATCCGAAAAATTAATTTCAAAAATAAATTCAACGATAATAATAATGTGTGACATGTACATATGTTTCTTTCATCTCAGGTCCCGAATCTTGATAATTTGTTCAAGATATACAACTTTAAATCCGTATCTTTACAAATAGCTAGTAACTTCATTAATGGATCGGAACAAATGACTTTTATACATATGTGTTAGGCCAGGTTTAAACGAGAAGACGAAAAACAATTTAAATCACATAATCCATTGAAAATACCATAAATGAAAAACCAAAAAATAGTTTTAAAAATTAGGATAATTATCATTTTGATTTGATACGGATATTGGTAAAAATGCGAACAACAAATTGCATCACGGAAATTCTAAACCGCACTTAATTTGTGGTGCCATGTGATGCGATGTAGACAGTTTAATTAGATGAAAATTCCTATATTTTATATTTACAAGAACAAAATCAAATAAATTAAACTTAAAATTATTTTGCAATAATCGCTTATGGCCAAATTTATAAATTTCCATATAAACTAAAGTAATTTTTGAGGGATGTCTCTGTCGAGAATATTCGCAGGTGAAACTGTTTCTAGTAGGAGTAATAGTGATAAACCAAAATAAGATTAAAAATAATAATTAAAAAAATGCAAATAACATTTTTTTTTGTAAAGATTCCTAAACTTCTAATGCTAATAATTACCACACTAACTCTGGCAAAGAGATGTCATTTGCGAGCAATGCCATTATTAATTTAACTCTTCATCAAAATATCCCAAATAAATAACAAATAAAATGTATAATTTCATATTTAATTATATAACTTTACTACATTCATTTATCTATTAGAAGTATCATACGAGAACAAAAGTCCAAATCCTTATTACACTTCTTACATTTACTCTTGTTCTCATAGTGTACTAAGGATTTGGACCTTTAATGGCTTTTAATTTCACCCACCCCATGACTTGCATTTGATACCAGAATTAATTCAGTGCATCTCATTAATGTTTATCTTCAATTGGATTATATTGATCCAAGGGTGGAGATCCTTTCAAACATTCTCGTCATAACTTCCATCCTCACTAGAACTAACTCTATTACAAATTATGTACAATTTCTCAAAGCTCAACATGTTTGAACTGCATACAAATTAACTAACTGAAAAAACTGATAACTAAGTTTCTAAATGATGTGAGACATAGCGTGACAACAAGATCAAACCTAAAACGTTATGAGTTATGGCAAGGTCATGACGTTTTTCAAGGTATGACTTTAGACGACAAATTTGTATTACATATACATGTGTGTGCAATATAACAAATTAATTCGGGTTTACAACACAGAAAAAATAAAAAAACATTATCTAAAAATGTTACAATAAATTTATAGAACACTTTTGGACGTCCGTAACAAGTTTTTTAAAATAAATCCTTTTAATATAAAGTGTTGTATTATGCATTCCATTACAAAGAGAGTATTATCTTTTTCTTTATCCTTACTAATGATTTATTTACATATTTAATTGATATGATTAAACTTTTTTTAAGACATACATATAACCAAGATAAAGAAAATATCAATAATGACTTTGAATGGTTACAATATTCTCTTTGGGTTGATAGTTATCAAGGTTGGTTGAACCCCACCCATCCACATTTCACCAACCACTTATAAGAACCTTTGCCACAACTTGGAGGTTGAATCATCACCATCAACATCAAGTATATGATCAACACAACTCAACCACCCCCTTAACCCCCCTAACCCTAATCCAATGGTCATGTCAACAAGCCATCCATCATTTTCACTTCCCAAAAAAATAATTAAAGATAAAGTTATAAAACCCCAAAAATATATTAAAGTCAAGAATTCAAGAAGATGGTAGACCACCCAAAAGCTAAAGTAAATCCAAACACAAGAATATTAAGAGACACATCACCACTCTCTTACTTTGCTTCCCTTCTCATCTAAGACCCCCCATCCCTTTACTCCTCTCCATCTTTAATTCCATTCCAACTTTCTCAAAAACTACATAACTTAACTTCAATTCTTGCTAACTTCCATTGAATCTATCTTGTTGGTGGTCATATGGGTTCAATGGACAACTCCAATTGGCCACCATACAATGGTTATAGAGATTGTTCACAAGGTATATGTAGCATGTATTGCCCACAATGGTGTTACATCATATTCCCACCACCGCCGCCATTCCAGTCGGAAAACGATGATGGTTCCGGAATGAACTTTTCCCCTCTCATCATCGTTGTAATCGGAATCCTAGCAAGTGCTTTCCTTTTGATAAGTTACTACACCATAATATCAAAGTATTGTAAACGGAGGAGGTTAGGAAACCAGTTGAATCCGTCGACGACTGATTCCGACCAACGGAATCAGTCGTCGACTACAGACCAGTGGCAGCATGCTGCCACTGGGCTAGATGAATCGCTGATCAAATCCATCGCGGTTTGTCGGTACCGGAAAGGCGACGTCGGAATGGTGGAAGGATCTTCGGATTGTGCGGTGTGTCTTTGTGAGTTTCAAGAAGGTGAGAGTTTAAGATTGTTGCCCAAATGCAATCATGCATTCCATCTTCCTTGTATTGATGCTTGGCTTAGATCTCATTCCAATTGTCCGCTATGCCGATCTCATGTGATGCCCGGAATCCCGATTCCATTCCAACGACCTTTGGAATCGGAGATTATGTCTTCTAATCTCCAATTGTCTTCACTTGTGTTCCAAAGGAGGAATGATCTTGTTCTTGTTGTGGAAGAGACACCACGAGGTGATCATGATCATAGAGATGAAGCTGTTGTGGTCAACGTGGTCAGAAATGAGAATTTACCAAAATACCCTTTTCATGTTGATGATGATGGAATGAGGATTCCCATGAACATGGGAATTGGAGATGACCATGAAACTATTAGAAGATCAACTTCATTGGGATCATCAATGTCTTGCCAAAATCCAAACCTTTTGATTGCTGATATATTAGGGATTAATGAAGAGGATTATGAAGATCATGATTATAATCAAGAACAAGAAGAAGGAGAAAATAGTAAATCAACAATGAGTAGTAGTAAAAGAATGAAGAGATCTGTTTCCACAGGGAGATTCATGTTTACAAAAGGAAAGGATTCCATTCTACCCAACTGAGGACAGAATGGTAATTTCATATGTACAAAGAGAGAATATATATATATGATTATTATATATGTAGGTTTCTTTACATTTACACATGGAAATGTTGCTTTAATCCATTGACAAAAGAGATGGTAATTTTCCCACCATAAATTATAATTATTAGATCTACAAAAATTGTAGCCTCTTGTACTTTATGTTACAAGGATTGTACATTATTTTGCTTTGGATTTGCTTAAAATAATCCGTTTATATACTTTGAGTAATCTTCAATCCATTTACAACACTACTACAAAACATAGAGACTTGACCGACAAATTTTTATACGGATATGTGACGGATCACTGACGAATTGCTCGTTACTGACAGATAACCAATAGATTTTTCCTTCGGTAATTGAAAATCCTCCGTTAATCACGATCACTGGCAATGAGATCCGCCGGTGATAATTTGTTTTTTGACGGACTTTTCTGCCGGTAAAACTTATTTGTTTCATACTTCAATTGAATTTACTTATTTGATCGGTAAATATTTCGTCATGCTCATATAATCAAAAGAATGAGTCACATTTTTTGATCTCGTTCTGAAAGTCTAAAATTTAACAAAACTTGTTCATGTAATTGCATTTTTGCAACTATTTGGTCCCTATTATTAACGATCATTAAGAAAACCAATTATCTGATCCCATGTGTGCTTCACATCAAGGGGCATTTTTTTAACCTATCCTTAAAAACTTTCATTATTTGCTTTTTTTTCATTTTTTTTAATCTCAATATCATAAAAATGTTCAAAATTAATCAAATAAATGCAATTTAGAGTAAACATGACTTATTAAAGCCAATGGTATCAATCATGAGTCATGACCCATTAAGTAAGGCCCATGAACGTTGATTTTGATTCATTTAGAACAAATATGATCCATTGATTATGATCTACTTAAAAGTTAAAATATTATGAACCATTAATATCCATAAAAACTATTAGACAACCATTACTAATAAAAGAAAATGCAACAAAATTTGATAATTGTCGGTAATTCATGGATAATTATAATAAATTACCTATAATTGTTGTGTAACAAAAATTAGGGCATGTTTGGTTGGTTTTTTAATTAAGTCTTTATAAAATTGTTTGTATAGATTAATTTGTTTATATAGATTAAAATATCTTAGTTTGAGTCTTTTTTTTTATAAATGAAAAAGCATGTGTTTTTAATTAGGAGGAACATGTTTGAAAAAAACTTGTTTTTTACATAAATATAATATACGTGCCCCGTTAAACCGTTCAAACCGTGCATAACGTGTTTGTACCTCGTGTTTACCCGACTTGTACCTCGGACTAAATTGTAAGGCAATATCATACAAGGGGTCATATATGTACAAAAAAAACTTGACTTAACCTAAAATGTTAAGTTTATGCCTACTAGGACATAAAATTGATAGTTTAGACTTGAAGGGTTAAAAATGCCAAATGACTAAACTCTCAATAATTATAAAAGAAGAAATATTGAGAATTAGAGTAAATTGACAAAAATCATCATCTTCTTTTCTTCTGCTTAGCACCGACTTATGCACCTCCATCTCTAAAACTCTTGTTCTCTCAATTTCTCTCAAATTACTAAGAGAATCAAAGAGATAATCATAAATTCGGAATCATCTTTTCAAATCCTTCCTAGATGTATAATTTTCTTCCATCTTTATTAGGTGTGTTTATGTTATGATTTTGGAGGTTGGTTGATAATCGTTTAGATGTTTATTAAAGATTATGTATTGCAAATTATGGTTAAATATATGTTTGGATGGTTGAATTTGGTAAAATTGATGAAGATATAAAAAGGGTTAAGTTATGAATTCAATGAAGGTCAAGTATGTGTTCAATATGGTTATGCATGCTAAGTGTTTGGTTTATGTCTAAAAGAAGCAAAATTGTGTGATTAAACTTAAGGTCTTAACCATTAAGCTCCTTTATAGTTTTAGTATGTTAGATATGTTTTGAAGTCTTTAAGTATTGCAAAATATGAAGATTGGATCATAAAATTGGTTTGTGGAAAAAGATGGAAATTGGTAATTTAGACAACCCTATGTCCAGTACTTTGACGATGCGTAACTCTCAAACCACACGTCCAAGGAAGCTCATATTTCCAGTTATAAAGGTCTTACCGTATACTACAACTATTATGAAGAGTCGAGAATCCAATCATGTTTCTAAATGTGTCAAAACAGTGGGTCAAAACAGCAACTCACCGTATTTTGTTGAAGTTGCGCACTGTTTTTATAACGATTGTATTGATCTGCTCGTAACTCCGAATGAGTTGATTCTAGGTTCTGTAGAATCCTAAGAGGTTAAACTACAATTTTCATTTAGACTATAGAATCTAGATTGATCTCTAAGTTGGGTAAAAATGGTCAAAAAGAAGAGGTCCAGAAGTTGTTGGAAGGTAACCGTATAAGCTTAAAATTGCGTCTAAGTTCTGAAATTCATATATGGTTGTATTTCTGGATGTATAAGTTGTTTAGGGTCATTAAGATATAAGTAAATCTATTAGAATAGTTATGTTTTGGTTTATACACCTTATAAATAATAAACCGTTTGTATTCGTTAGGCACGCGGGCGAGTCAAGCTTGATCTTGAATTCCATTTGATCGTGTGGTAATTGTTGAAATTGATCAAGGTACGAATATCTTACCTCACTTGATACGAGGATAGCCGTTTGCATAAGGCTTCCTAATCCGAATATATCAGTTTCAAATTCCTTTTATGGTTGTTAAATACAATTGAACTCTTGTTTCTTTTGGAATACAATTTACTTGTTTGGAACTTGGATCATTTGAACATTTGACTTGTAAATCATATCGATTGTGTAATTTTTTCTATAGACTCAATATCCGGAGCGCCGGTATTGAGATGCTTCCATGGTGGCTAAAACTATCATGGCGTCCTCCTGATATATTGACTTAACTTGGTACCGGTCAATTATAGGGCGTATGGATCGATCCTAGAAATTTTAATGGATAATAGTTATGGCCGTGGTTAAATCCACGGAGAGGATTGCTTGTGTTGTGCTCGCACCCCTTTCCTCACTGTCCCCCGAATGACTGATCATCCTTTGGGAACAACGTATCCTCGTGATACGGTTTAGTCTTCGGATCTTTGATATGTTTTCGCATTATTTGTTGCTTAATTTTCTTTTGGATTATCATTTAACGTTCTGAATCCCTTTTGAACTTGATACCTCATATTAATTGTTTAATTATTATTATCCGTTCACTGAGCGTTAAGCTCAGCCGAGTTTTCTTTTTCCTCGGCAGGTACTTGACTTAGCTGGGACTTTGGGCAGAGTGCTGTGGAGATAACATGACTGAACTTATCTACTTTTGTTAAACTTCAAGGACTAATGTAGATATTATATACTCGTACCTTGTGACCGTATTTTGTTATACAATGTTATATCCGTTTATGGTTATGTAAATATTGTGTTGGGTAAATTATACTAGTTGCTCTGCTTTGACCAGTAGTTTGTTTTACAATTGTCTTAAAGCCAACTGTATCATCTTCCGTTTTTGAACCACGTGGGACAGGGGTGTTACAATAAATCTCCTATAGTACACATAAAAAACACAAACATTTTTATTTTGATTGAACATATAATTTTTTATCATATTAACTAGCTTTTATGTTTTTTCACATGATGATAACTTTTTTAGGTTACGTTTGGCAAACTAGTTGATAAGTTAGCTGATTATTTAGATAAGTACAAAAAAAACTAGTTGACAAGTTAGTTAAAAAATGTAAAATAACCGAAATAAAGAGTGATATCTAAGACGTTGTAATAAGTTTATAGATCGTTTTTAGACGTCCTAACAAGTTTTTTTAGGACACCTTTAATACAAAGCATTACGTTACCAATTTTATAGACCCTTTTTTGAGTGTCCTATAAACTCCGCTTTTATACGACACTTGTTTTTATATGACGCTTTTTCAAATAATGTTCTATAAAATTGTTAATGCAATGTTTTTTAATAAAAACATCCTAAAAATTTGTTAAGACGCTAAAAAACGTTCTATGAACTTCAACACCTTAAGATAGGATACTTCAGTTTTGCATCTATAAATAAAGTTTTATAAAGGTTTATTAGGACGCTTAATTTGTTTTTAACATCTTATAAAATCGCTTTTCTTGTAGTGTATATTGCTATTTTTCGGTTAACAGTTGAAAAGTTCTAAATTTTAGTCTTATATTAACCAATCATTTTTTCTAAAATTTAATAATAGATCATAGCAACAAAAAAAAGTTACATGCACGTGAGTTGAATCTCTGAATTTTTACAATACTATATTTTGAACCCCTAGGCTACAACGGTCGTGTTCCGCTCACTGGTCTAATCTCTACTTATGTAATGATAGCATCTAGTTAGTCTAGTAGTTTATTAATTTGACAAAATAATTTTTCATAACAAAATATTGTAAACCAAAATTTTCATTTGGACCTCCCTATATATATATATATAGAGGGTCCTTCTTGTGTTAACCCAATAATTTGTGTTAACCATGTTAACCCAAAACCAACCATAGAAAATTTTCATTAATTATGGAATTAAACAAATTAATTATATTTAACAGGGGTAATTTCGTATTTTAGTAATTGACATATATAATTTTTATTTAATTAATTTATTATATATTTAATGCATTCCTTAAATGTAGCATAGTTAAGTATGGAAACATATCTCTAATTATCTTAACTGATAAAATCATTCGATCCAATTTTTCGATTCTGCAGAATTCATGAATGAATTTTGAATTCAACATAATGGTTCAGAGCAACAACGATCTTCCTAATCAACAAAGTCAAGATGAAGAAGTTTGTTATATGTTTCTGTCGTCCAACGAAATATATGTTTCTGAAGTAGTCGTTGATGTTCAGAACCCCGTCAATGGAGGCACCGAAGAGCAATTTAACGATGATGAAAGCCAAGAACAGTCTCAAAATAATTGTAACAACGTTTTCACTTTTATATGGTTGAACAGTTACACAATAAAGATAGGGCAAATTGCATTAAAAGGTAACCTACTTTGGTTTAATTTCTGTTTTGGGTAACGTAGTTTTAAAACTTTTATTTTGGTACTTATAATGTGATATCTCAAACATTTAGGTACCTCTTTATTTTAATTGAGGGGTATTTTTGTCTTTTTATTATTTTCTTTAAAAAACAGTATATTAAACTTCTACTGTACAATTACTCAAAGCATTGGTACAAGTGCAAACCATCTCCTTTTAACTCATGTTTCCTAAAAATAAAAACCGCCGGCGGTACTTAAAATGGTTGATTAGGAGACTTCTAGTTGATCCATTTCTTCTCTCTACACAATTATTTATACATATATATATATATATATATATAACTTATTGATAGCTTATAGCAATTTACGATAACAATCGATCAATATATACGTATTTGCAGTTCTTCTCGCATATTTTGTATATCAAATATGTAAATATATTGTGTAGGGGTATAGTCACTATCAATGGTATTTGTGATTCTTTGCTTGAATATCCAGAAAGTAATGGAACTGTGGAATGCAAAGGGGTAGAAACCACGTCACTGTCAATGGTTTTTTTGAGGAAACAAGAGTTAAAGGAGATGGCTTCAATACTTGTACCAAAGCTTTGAGTAATTGTACGGTAGAAGTTTAATATGTTATTTTTTAAAAATATAATAAAAAGACAAAAATGCCCCTCAATTTAAATAAAGAGGTACCTAAATGTTTGAGATATCACATCTCGGGTACCAAAATAAAAGTTTTGAAACTACGTTATCCAAAACAGAAATCAAACTAAAGTAGGTTACCTTTTAATGCAATTTGCCGGTAAAGATAAGAGGATGATGTCTGAACTTTGTTCAGATATGAAACTTGTTCAAATGTGAGAGAAACATGATTGAAGAAACTCAACAATTTCAGAAAATTATTGTCTTCTTCCAATTCATTTTTAACACTTCTTCAAACAATATGGCGGATCTGGGTTCATAAAGGTGCGTTTGGTAAGCAGACTACATGGGACGGGACGGGACAAAAAGAAATAGTCCTGTGTTTGGTGCGACACGGGACAAGGACAATGTTGGACTAGATGGGACAAAAACTTATTTTGATGGGACAAAAACAGAGTTTTTTTGTTCCACCAAAATAGGTGGAACAACCTTGGACAAAAGCTCAAATTACCATCTTACCCTAACTAAACCACAGATCACCGGACTCTCCTGCTATCAGCTTTGTTCACCCATCTTCCCCGATTTGTTCATCCATCTTCCCCGATGAATCTCCATCACCAAGATTCATCATCTACAAACTTCCACTGTCATAACTCAACCATCGATCCACTTCACAACCAGCATCAGCAGATGAAGATGAAAACGAAAATGGTGGTTTGGTTTTTGATCTTGAAGCTTTGTGTTGGCTTAAAACCAGATGGGATGAAGATAGTGGTTTTCGTTTTGGATCTTGAAGCTTTGTGGCTGTGGGTATTCGTCTAGCGGTGACTGCGTAGTGGTTCTGTGATGGTGGATGTGGTGGCGTTGCAGGCAATGTTAGAATCAGAGAAGGTTGCGATGGTTGACTGGTTGTGGGTTTAGAGCTAAAGAAGGAAGTGCGTCGGCGGAGGTCGGCAAGGAGGTACAGTGCGGCGGAAGAGTGTGGAAGAGATGTTCCCTGTGTGTGAAATAAAGTTTGTATATATATATATATAATGTAAAATAAAATATTAATATATAGGTTTCATGAGTAAAATTCTTTATAATATACAAATACAATTATCAATTTTACTAGTAAAATTTTTAATTTTTATAAAATAAACTTATCTAAATTTTTGGTTGAATTATATTATTATAATTATTATGTGTATAAAAAATATTAAACAACTCTTTAGGGGTGATTTAGTCATTAAAACAATTTTGTTTCGTCCAGTCCAGTTCTGCTCTAATCGTGCCAAACGTAGGACAGAGAATTAGTTCTGTCCTGTCCCGTCCTATCCAGTCCTGTCCAGTCTGCGTACCAAACACTATCTAAGTGAACTGAGTTCATAAGTGGAATGAGTTCATAAGCGAACTGGCGATGAACTATCAACACCTTCAGTAATGATCAAATAAATTATATATTCAAATTTGCTATCATTTACCGGTGAACAATTAAATTTTAGTAGCATATATAAATAAGCCAAGTTAAACTAAATGTTCAGTGATGAACTAATAATATGTTCAGTAGTGATCAAATAAACTACGGATTTAAAGAACTCGTTCACTAGTGAACAATCAAATCGCAGACACATATATAGTCCTAATTAGACTACTGCATTTTATCAATAATCATCCCATCAAAATAGGAGTTGATTGACTTATTCAATGTCGATAGAGATAATTTAGGAAAGATGATTGTTTTCAATTTTGAGTTGTAATATATTTTTACCTTATTACCCTTGTTCATTGATGTTCATCATTTTTCAAATCCAATTTTACATGGATTAATTACAAAATTGCCACAACCATATCTCATCCGTTCATTAAATAGATTAATGGTCCAGATTGGTTAACAAAACTAACACAAATAAATAAGTTAACAATTGAAAGGGCCTCTATATATATATATACACACACACACACACATATATATATAGGGCGATAATCAAATAAAAACCAAAAAAATGTTACAAAGTCGTGAAAACTGATATAAAAATAATTTTTTTCATGATTTTTTTTTCATCAAAGGCTAGGATTAAGAATATTATTTCACATATATTCGTTTCATAACATTAAACCTTCACATGTATCTGTTTCACCATATGAATATTTTTTACGCATAATTTTGGTTTCACCAGGTGAATCCGAAAAAAAAAATTCACATGTAATTATTTCATAAGATGAACCCAAAGATATGTGAAATACTATCTTAAATTATAGGTTTTGATAAAAAAAAATCATATAATTTTTTTTATAGTGGTTTTTATGAGTTATAATTCTTTTGTGGTTTTTATTTGATTAGACCTATATATATAGGGAATTAATCTTATAAAGACCAAAAAAATGTTAAAAATTTGAGGACTAATCTAATCCATAAATTAGATTAAATCAAAGGTCATTAAAAATATAAACCTATTTGTAATAAAATGGTAACATAAGGATAGATTTGTCAATTTGTAAGACATCAAAATGGTATTTAGGATATTTTAATAAAAATTAAATTATGGACCCCAAATAACAATTCAAATCAGTTTAGTTTTTCATCTTCAATCTTCTTCACTAAGATTCATATCTCAAATATCATAAATCCTTCCATGGCAAGAACTCAAAACAAAAGTCCACATGAAACAATTTGGTGGATCGACGGGAGGAGGACGGTGGTGCAGATGGTGGTTTCCGATGAGCTCCATGGTTTCCGGTGAGATCCATGGTTTCCGGCGAGCTCCATGGTTCCCGGCCATCTTCTATCTTTTTTTATGAGCACCTGTGTTTTTATTAATTGTTTCTAATTTCATACGGTGAAATAACATGTATATAAACATTATGTTGGATTTCAAAAGGTGAAACCACATTTTTGTAAAAAAAAGTGTTTTATTTCATGAGGTGAAATAAGGTAAATACGCGTTTTATGTGATGAATTATTATGTGTTTCATATGGTGAAACAACATTTTTGTAAAAATAGTGTTTTATTTCATGAATGAAATAACGTAAATACACGTTTTTGTAATGAATTATTATGTGTTTCATATGATGAATCGTGTTTCATATGGTGAAATTAATTTGATTGTTTCATATGGTGAATTTTGTGTATTTCACCAATTGAATATATTTCATATGTTGAAATTAATTTGTATGTTTATGGTGAATTTTGTGTGTTTCATCAAGTGAATCTGTGTATTTCATAAAGTGAAATTAATTTGTATGTTTCATCCAGTGAATTTGTGTATTTCATATATTAATATGTAAGTTTCATATGGTGAATCTTGTTACCAAAATGAAATAAATTAAGGAAAATATATTATTATTAATTATAAAATATAAATATTTGTTGTCAAAATTACCATAATACCCTTTTTTTTAATTAAAAAAGACCTTCAAAATTAGAGCCATAAGATTAATTTAATCTAAGGTTTAGATTAGTCTTCAAGTTTTTAACATTTTTTTGGTTTTTATTTGATTAAAGCCATATATATATAGGGGCGGGTTTAAATGAGAACTCAAATTTGGTTGTGAAGTGAGGACAAATGAGAGTGCGACACGTGTCACATTCAAAGAAATATTATAGTATATATTCAGTCTGAATATACAAAGTAATATTCTTTGTATATTCAGACTGAATATATATACTAGACGGAATATTCCTTTGTAGATTCAGACTAAATATATACTATATTCAGTCTGAATATTCCTTTGTATATTCCGTCTGGATATTGCTTATTTTGACACGTGTCACACTCTCATTTGTTCTCACGTTCACAACCAAATTTGAGTTCACATTTGAACTTTCCTCTATATATATATATATGGTTGGGATCCGGTGAGAAGGCAAGCGTAAGAAGGGATCTTCACCGTTTGATGCACATTAGGATGATATGCGTTGAGATGAGGTGCACCGAGATTCACCGGATCAACTCCCTTCTATAGCACAATTAATGGGTGAGTATGAGATTAAGGGGCCATTTACCAAACGCTTACTCGGGTAAGCGCTTACCAAGTCATATTACCTTACCGGAGGAATATGAAAGTACCAAAAATCTTACCCGGTAAGAACAAAGACATGGAAAGCAAGGACCAAGAATCTTATCCGGGTAAATGATTGCGGTGACTCTTACCATGGTAAGCGCTTACCGGGTAAATTGTTGCTTACGATACCGTTTTAGTGGACTAAAATCTTACGCGGTAAGTTAGTGATAGTGTTGAATTTTGCCGGTAAGCACTTACCCGGGTAAGATTTGATAAACGGCCCCTAAGAGTGATCAATGGTCCAGAACCTAAATTTAAATAATTTCGGCTATAGTTTTGCACCAGTCGATAAAACACCCTAAACACATGTAAAATTGGCCCCCAAAATTTTAGGGGAAGTTCAAAATCTCACATTTAACATGATAAATGACGACCCTGATATATGATATATGTCTTGGTAAGGGCATCTCCACAATGTATTTCTCTATTTTACTCTCTATAAGAGAATATTCCAAGTATATTCTATTCTATTTTGATTACATAGATTTTTAATAATACACTTATATTTATTAACTTTATAGATTATACTCTTATATTTTTTATTTTCATAATAACCTTATATTTATTAAGAGGAAGATAAGTTTCTTTGTCAAATATATAATTCTAGTTTATTAAAATTGGTATTAGATAACAAATAAAATAAAAATACAACAATCTAAAGAATTGAAGGGTCATTTTGTAATTATTAAAAGCTTAGAAAAAAATAGAGAGTAGTGAATAATAACTCTGTATATTTAAATAGTTACTATTCATTTGTCTCTTATAAATAGTAAAATAAAAAGTTGATTGAAAAATATTTCGAGAGTAAAATAGAGGATTTATTGGAGTCTGGAGATGGTCTTCTTAGTTGTACTTGAATTTGGGTCTGCTTTCACAAAAAAATAACCTTAATTAATTCTTCCTATCTCTTTCTGCTGAAATCAACATATACAATAAAATCATAAATTTATTACATCTTTGTGCTGATGATATATATATATATATATATATATATCTTATCTTAGTAAGTGCTTGACTTTTAGTTGTACTTGCTTGAATTATTTGGGTTTGCTTTCACAAACAATTAAGCTTAATTAGTTCTTCCATCTCTTTCTGCTCAGATCAACATATACGATAAAAGCTACCATTTTTACTTTCTCTTGATTTGGTTTTACCATTTTAAGATCTTCTTTTTCCCACTAAAATAGATTTCAGGAAAGCTTTTGAAAGTCTATCTTAAGATAGGAAAACGTCTCCAAAAGCTTAAGAGATGTTTTTTTTTACGAAAAACCTCTCTAAAAATCCGATCTAATATTGGTAGGTAGACTTTATAATATATTTGTTACTTAAAGCAAGCAGCTCCTAGCTAGCTGGTTCTGTTGGGAATGAAAGTTAAGTTAAGAAGCTTAAGAAGAGATATTCACCCTTGGATGTACATTAAGATGAGATACACCGAGATGAGATGTACTGAGATGCACTAGATCAATTTCCTTCCAAAACAAAATTCATGAATGAACATGAGATAAGTAACCAAGGATTCAGATCTTTTCTCACGTTTTTCACCTTAACTCTTCTTATCACACGATTCCAAGCCTTAACCCATAACCCATAATTAACTATTTTTATTTTAAATATTTAATTTATGGCTTATAGATGGTTGATGGTGATTTTCAAAATTTCAATGGATGTGTTTCCTTCAAATGTTGTTGGTTGTTATATACATATGACGTCGAGATACATGTAAAATGGCTAAAAATTACTCATCTTTCGGGATCGTGCTTGTGGGGATTTTTTTTAAATATGTCAGAATTAATGATAATACTGCTAGGTTTGAATGGTTGAATTAAGTTTGCTCAAATGAAAAAAGTTATTAAAACAATTTATGTTGATTTTAAATATTTTGTAGTTGGTTGTTGTCTTATAAAGTTTATGTGACGGTAATTTGATGTATTCGATTTTGAGTTTTTTTTTTATAAATGATTGCAATTTGAAATGGATGACACCTAAAACCAACTTATTTTAGTTTTGAAAATGCAGTTATAGTCACTTGCTATTTTTTTGACGGGATTTTAACACACACATTCCAGGGGTATCCGGATCCAAACGGGCATCGACTAATCCCCTGCGTCCATGATCCAGTCCTATGAACTGGCCATAAACTCGTCCCTGAACCGGCTCAAGAGCTGAATACCTCATAATTGTCAGCCATCCATGAAATGAAATGGAAACAAACAATATCACATGAATCAGTGAAGTTTTTGAATGGTAATTTGATTTGGCGGGTTTAGGTAATCCAATTCAGCATGTTTAACACAACTTTGTGAAAAGTTATGACAAAATTATGGCCTTCAATTGTTTACATACTACAAAATGACTTTCACTTCACAAAAATCTATCCAGAGAAATTTTTGATAGATGATACCTAGAAAATACTAATGGTTCGATAGAATTCGATGTTTTCTAGAAAATACCTATGGATCACCTAGAGAATTCTTGGGTAATCTGTAACTGATTTGATTTACCCACCAACAATTTGGCCACGAACTTTTGTCACGGTTTTGTGACGAATCACCCATTAACGATAGATTTTCAGGATAAAAGTTCGTAGGCAAAAATCTTTCATTTTATAGTGACATTCATCTATTCAAAGATGTATATATCGAACGATAGTATGATGTGAAAAATATCGATCAAAATACAACGGTTTAGTTATATGAAACAAATTAATATATGTGATAATGATGACATTTACTGTTCATAAATATACATTCGAAAAGACACTGACATATATAAGTTCAATATTGGTCAATAATATTGTGAATAAACCAGAAAAAGAATTAGATGGTGAAACGAGTTTTTGTGGTACTAAAATGTGACAAATTCGTAACAATATTACAAACTTGTTATAAGAATGCAATGAATATTTGTTAAAACCAAATAAATTGGAAATTTCCTTAGTTTCATTACTACTTATTTCAATATCATAAAAATGTATTTACGATTTGTTTTAATTTTAAATTTCATATAATGTTAAAATTAAGTAATTACGTTATTTTAGTCATTTAAACACTTACCATCTATCTTATTAACTAGTTTTTCTCAAACGAGACTAACTTATAAGTCATTATATACGTAATATTTCATAAGTTCAACCTTCAATGCAACTAGCCTATATAGAGACTCCCCAACGTATGAATGGATGCGAAATTTTACCCTTTGAATCATAAATTAAATATTTTGATGAACGATGTCTATCCTTCATGTTTAATCAACGACTACAAAAAGAAATGAAATAGTTTCTGAACTTGATCCTTTCCGGGATTACTAGATCTCTAAAATTCAATCTCATATACGACTTAACTTAACCATTTTGGGAATACATCTTCTAATCACGACTTCAACATTTTCACGCATGTAGGCTAGCTACCTAGCAAACTTTTAATACTTGACAAACGTTTACAAGTTCGTTTTTTTAATTATATAACATTTATTGCATACATCTTCTAATCACGACAACATTTTCAGGCATGTAGGCTAGCCACCTAGATAGCTTTTAGTACTTGGCAAACGTTTACAAGTTCGTTTTGTTTATGGACTTTTTCCTAGAAAATCTGTCACTAAAAAGTGATTGAGAAATCGTCATAAAAGTTGGTGCGTAATTCAAATCAGTGACAGATTACCTAAAAATTCTTTTGGTAATCGGTTCTGGGTGATCTGTTGGTAATGACCGACAAAAATTTTTCTCGGTAATTTTTATGGATAGAAGTCATTTGTTTTGTAGTGTTGTTGATATGTTATATGGGCACCATTTTAAATCTGACATCATTATTAAAAAAACTAGTTTCTTTTTGTTTTTTTGTTTTCTGTTTTTAACGGGACATGTGCTTGACTTTCTTGTAGAGCGGCAACAACAAGGTACCGATGGGATAATGGTTATTTGTTATCTGGCCTATTCAAAATAACAGGTAACATAACGAATATTTATACATGTTACAAACTATATTCTTATATCCATATTTTATCCGTTAGAATAACGGAAAAACCTATAAATTGTTAGGGGCATTTGGTTCGTAGATTGAAATTTGGGGAATTGGAATCCATCAATGGAATTTGATTTTAAAGAAATTGGAATGTAATTTGACCACGTTTTAGTAGAAATTGAAATGAAATTTCCCAAAAGAATCGGAAACTCCTCCGACACCACCAACCCCACTCGCCCCTGCCCCTGCCCCGACACCCTAACCCTAGTCCCTCAAACCTCCACCACCTCAACATCATTTCCCCTGATCTTATCCCCAATGACTCTCCATCTTCCCCCAGGCCCCTAGGTCCCCAACCTGCACCTATTTAAGGATGAAATTCACTTCCTTCTATTATGCCAAGGAATGATGAATTCATTGATTTACGGAATTCAATGGAATTTAAAGGTAATCCTTGCCATTAAAAAGAAAATAGAATTTAAATGATTCCATCTATTTTAAAAGTGAACCAAACAAACTAATTGAAATTTGTCATTCCAATTCCATTATATTCTTTTAACTTCCACGAACCAAATGACCTATTAGATTACTTAATCCGATAGATATGATTATCGGGATAGTTACAACTTTATTTTATGTTAAAAAAATCTCCCCATACCTAATTTTAATAAAATATAGAAGAAATATGTAAATTGGGCCGAAACAAATTATAAAAAAAAATAAAATCATTATTATCTTTAGTTCAACATATATTGATATACTAAACGGGTACTCATGGCATGTAGTGAGATACACATTGATTTTTATGTTTCATTTTATTTTTTTGTCTTTATTGATGATATAATGATTTTATTTAGTTTGAGAAAACGATGTTTAGTTTTCATTTAAAAATTCTCTTTTTTGTTATATTTTAATTTAGGTTTAATAACAAATTAATTAATTTTTTGTTAATAATATAATTTTTTATATAACTAATAATTAAGATAATGTTATAAGTCAATGATATCCTAATTATATTCTATATTTTTTATATTTAAAATGAGACGTTTATCCTATTTTGATTAATTATGTTTATCTATAGTTAGGCTATGTTTGACAAACTAGCTGATAAGCTAGCTTATGACTTATAAGGTAGCGTATGACTTATAAGGTAGCTGATGAGTTATAAGCTAGCTGGTAGCTGATAAGCTAACTGATGAATAAGTTATGTTTGACAAAAACTAGCTTATGAGCATGTGAAATGACCAAAAAAGACATGTTGAAAGTAAATAAATATAATATTAGTTAGGGGTATAATTGGAAAAAGTGTCAAAAAGCTCCTCATAAGCTACTCCAAGTAGCTTATCGATAAGCTAGCTTATAAGTTGACTTATAAGCTAGCTTATGTGCATCCAAACGATTACTCAGAAAATAAGCTAGCTTATAAGTCAGCTTATAAGCTACTTATTTTTGCCAAACAATGCCTTAGTTATACGAATTAGAAATTTAGTTTTAATAAGTTGTACTTATACATAATTACTTGTAATCTTGAATTTTAAGTAACACGTCAATAAATAGTACTACATGCACTAAAAATGGGTTTTAAGAGTTTTTGACAAATGTTTATAATATAGTATAAGTACAATAATTTTCATCCTTTTTTTGTGGTTTATATATGCTCTCCCATTTTTATGGACGACGACGAAAAATGTTGTTTATCGATATCTTAGCCATTAAAATATCGGGTAAAAGGAGCAAAGAAAAAATGGATAAAATGAATAATATTTCATTAATACTTGTAACCTAATTACAAGTATTGAAATATCAGGTAAACGAGTAAAATATTAGGTAAACATAATTAATAGGAAATGAGTGTACTATTATCCATCGTGCTTACACCTAAAAGACATTATCTATCTTAATTAGCCATTAAAATATCAGGTAAACGAGTAAAAAAAATATAAAATAAATAAACATAAGTAACGAGTTTACTATTATCCATCGTATGTACACCTCAAGACATATGCTTTACTTCAAAGAAAATTAGAGAGCATAGTAAGAACTCATGGTCGACGTATATATATTATTTTATATATATATATATATAGACACACATATATATACCTTAACTTCAAAACATACTTTTTGATTATTACCCTTTCAAGCCAACATTTCACTTGCTTAACTATATAATCTTCCATAAATCTCCTCCATTAACCCTTTCCACATATATTTGGTATAGTGTGTAATGTTGTTATCATCAAGACCACTTTCACCACTTAAAAAATGGACCTTCTTGATGATGATGATGATGATAATGATGATAACCACCATGGTAACCTCTAATCCTCCTGAAGAGCCCATTAAATGTTCAACCAATTTCACAAACTGCAATATCACCAACTCTTATGGCGCATTCCCCGATCGAACCACCTGTCATGCGGCCGAGGTCACGTACCCTTCATCCGAACAAGATCTAATCTCAGCCGTTGCCACCGCTACACGGGCCCACAGAAAGATGAGAGTAGCCACCCGTTACTCGCACAGTATACCCAAGTTGGTTTGTCCAGCTGGCAACGATGGACTCATTATTAGTACCGAAAAACTAAACCGTGTTATTGAATTTGATAAAGATAGCGGGCTCGTGACCTTAGAGAGCGGTGTGACATTAAGGCAACTCATTGATGAGGCTTCAAAAAATGGGTTGGCTTTGCCTTATACTCCTTATTGGTGGGGGCTGACGATTGGTGGTCTTTTAGGCACGGGTGCACACGGTAGCACCCTTTGGGGCAACGGTAGCGCGATTTATGAGTACGTGGTTCGGATGCGGATGGTCGCCCCCGGTCGGGAAGAAGATGGTTATGCTAAAGTGTGGACGCTTGAAGAAAATGGCAAATCCGATGGAGACATGAAGGCAGCTAAAGTTTCTCTCGGAGTACTAGGAGTTATTTCTCAGGTATATCGATTGATTTAGTTTTTACTGGAAAAAAAATCTGGTGTATAATATTAAGATGTCAAATATATCTAAATTTATAGGACCATATATAAGTATCCTCCCTACATAAAAGTGTTACGATAGTATATTAAAGACATATTTAGCATGGTCATAATTCATAACAAGTTTTTTTTAGGTAAAGTGTAACTTTTTTATATGACATTTTTTAAGTCACTTAATAAGACAATTTTAATATAGTGTCATATTAATTTTTTATAGGACAATTTTGAAAAGTTACCTATAACATGACACTCTTTCAAATAATGTCATAAATATACTAATATATGACACTTTATATCATCAATTTTTTCCTAAAAAGCTTGTCATTACACCCCAAAAAAACTGTACTATCAACTTATTGTAAAACTATTATATAAGACGCACAAATGCACAATTGATATAAACGTAAATCATATATAATACAAGACTCGGGACTAGTTAGGTGAGAAATTTCCATTTAATTTTCAAGAGAATCGTGAGAAATAGTTAAGGTACACTTATATTATGTTAATGCTACGTTGTGAAATTATGTTATTGTTACATTATGAAGTTTTATTTTAATCACTTCTTTTCATAATTGGGTATTTCTCAGAGAATCCAACCCTATAAGGTTCTAACATTTACTCATTTAGACATATTTTGTTATCAATATAAAATAGTTTTATTATTGTAATGCTTTTTAGTTTCTGGTAACATGTTATCATATATATATAAGACTTGAAGCCATTAATTAAACTATATATAGGTAACTTTAAGGCTGCAGCCATTGTTCAAGAGGTCTATTACCTTTGTAACCCAGAACGACACGGACTTATCAGAACAAGTGAGCACCTTCGGGAGACAACATGAGTTTGCAGATATAACATGGTATCCAAGTCAGAAACGAGCGGTTTATCGGATCGATGATCGAGTCTCCTCCAATGTTTCTGGAAATGGCCTTTGGGATCACCCTGGTTTTCGAGCTACGCCTACACTTGTACTCCTTGTCCTAAGATCTTCAGGTAACAACTAACTAACAAGACATGTCACTACTAAAAAATAGACTTTTTCCGGTGGATTATCGGCAAGATTTAAATTTTTTTAATTTAACTATTTTACTAGTTCAAGAAAATAGAAATAAAATCAATTTTTTTAAAAATTTACCTGCCTATATTGCCGGTGGATTTTTATTTAATTTTAAAGGTTTTTTTAATTCAAGAAAATTAAAAATAAATCATTTTTTTAAATTAACCGGTGGATTTTAAAAAATTATATATTTTTATTAAAAAAGTTAAGAAACAAAACTAATTTAGTTTTAATTAACAAAAGTTACCGGCGGATTTTAATTTTAAAAAATAATTAAGATAATTCGCCGGTGTTTTTGGTTAATCAAAAATTATTATTTTTAAAATATAATAATTAATTAAATTAAAAAAATGGTCGGAATAACTTTTTTTCCTTTTAAAAATATTTACACATAGATTAGCAGCGGATTTGTGGCGAAAGTAAACAGAAGTTGACTCTTTTAATCTCCGCTCGTAAAAAAATCATTTTTCTAGTAGTGACACATATATGTAGACACACATAAATAATTGTATTGTTTGTGCAACTCTTGCTTACATATATACATATATCTATATATATATATATATATATATATAGAGAGAGAGAGAGAGAGAGAGGGGAAAGTTTAAATACAAACTCAAATTTGGTTGTGAACGTGAGGACAAATGAGAGCGCGACACGTGTCTGAATATAGATTATTCAAACTGAATATACAAAGAAATATTCAGACTTAATAAGCATTATTCAGACTGAATATATATTATATTCGGTCTGAATATTTCTTTGTATATTCAGACTGAATAAATATTATATTCAGTCTGAATATGTCTTTGTATATTCAGACTGAATAAATATTATATTCAGTCTGAATATGTCTTTGTATATTCAGACTGAATAAATATTATATTCAGTCTGAATATTTATTTGTATATTCAGACTGAATATTTATTTGAATAGGACACATATCGCACTCTCGTCCTCACGTTCACAACCAAATTTGAGTTCTCATTTGAACCCGTTTCTCTCTCTATATATATACATATATATACATCAAGCATGGTTTTTGTGTTTAAATATAGAGGAAGATCAAGAAGCCAAAGGTGATGTTGCTGGAAAGTGTAGTGGTGGTAAATTTATTACAGACGTTCTAATAAAGGGTGCATACGGGCTAACCAACGATGGTAAGCAACTAAGCATGCACAAATTAAGGTTTCACAATTAACATAAAAATAAATACAATAAATCGGCTTTATGGCACGTTAAAGATGTCTAAATTTCCCGATATAAATTTTATTAAAAAGCTAAGTTGATAAGACCAGACAATTATACATGATATATAAAGGTGCCACAATAAGATCTTGATGCGTATTTAAACATTTAACAAGTTGTTATAATGTTTTTGAAGTAAAGTGTTTTATATTAGTTTTAATAGGGAACTATTTTTTTTACTAAACGAAACTTGTTTTTTATAATGCATGTTTTCAAATAAAGTCATGTAAAAAATAAAAAATAAAAAGCCTGATATAACGTTTTATTTTAAATTTTCCTAAAAGTCATGTTAAAACCCATGTGTTTTTTTATCATCAGCTTTCCTAAAAGTCATGTTAGAACTTTTGACTATGGAATTTTCTCTTGGAAATCCATCGTCAAAGGGGTATTCGTCACAAAAGTTGGTGGGGACTCAAATCAGTCAATTAAGGTATTTTCTGGGTGATCCATTCGTATTTTCTGGATTCTACCGGAGCCATTGGTATTCTTAGGATTCTACCAGAACCATTGGTATGTTCTGAGTGATCCGTTAGTAATCATTGACTGAAATTTGCTTGGGTGATTTTTATAGGTAAAAGTCATTTGTTTTGTAGTGACAATTGTCATGGTCCTACGACTGAAAGTCTTATAAATCAGTTTATTATGACATTTAAACATATTTAACGACCTATAAAACTTGATTTTATCATAGTGATATAGCTTAATAGTAATATATGTCTTGTACATATGTTATATATATAGGTATCATCTTTAAGGGATACCCGGTGGTTGGATATCAAAATCGGCTCCAAGCATCAGGGAGTTGCCTCAAAGGCCCGAAGGACCCCGAAATCACCGCCTGTCCATGGGATCCCCGAGTCAAGGGCTTATTCTTTCACCAGACCACATTCAGCATCGTCCTTTCGAAGGCTAAAGGTTTCATCCAAGATATACAAAAGCTCGTAAATATCGCACCACAATCATTGTGTGGCCTAAACCTCTATAGCGGCATTCTCATGAGATACGTTACAGGTTCATCATCAAGCGCTTACTTAGGCAAACAAGAAGACTCAATTGATTTCGACATCACCTATTACAGAAGTAAACATCCAAAAAGTCCAAGACTTTTTGAAGACGTGCTCGAAGAGATTGAACAAATGGCGGTTTTCAAGTATGGTGGGTTACCCCATTGGGGAAAGAATCGAAATGTGGCATTCGAAGGGGCTATCAAGAAGTACAAAAAGGCTAGAAAGTTTATGAAGGTTAAAGAGAAGTTTGATCCATTAGGGTTGTTCTCAAGTGAGTGGACAGATCAAGTTTTGGGACTAAAAGGTGGATTGAGCATTGTTAAGGAAGGTTGTGCACTTGAGGGTTTGTGTGTGTGTTCAGAGGATATCCATTGTGCACCAGAAAAGGGTTATTTATGTGGATATGGGAAAGTCTTTGAAGATGCTAGGGTTTGTACTTTAGTTCATCAAGTCAAAGAAAATGAGACTTTATCATCCATAAAGTTTGAGCTATGATCACTAAGGTTGGGTTCACGTGAGACTAGCCTGTATTTGTGAGACCCGTGAGACCACCTTTTTACTCTTGAAACTTCACAGCAAAGACACTGTGAAAACACTATGAAGGTTATCTTCATAGCAAAAACATTGTGAAAGTTCATATTTTTTTTATCTTTATAGTGTGTTTTTGCTGTGAAGTTTCAAATATAAAAAGGTGGTCTCACGGGTCTCACAAAAACAGACTGGTCTCACGTGATCCCAAGTCTCGATTAGTATCTTAATATTAGAGATATGAATGGTAGAATGGGAGTGGGCTACTTTAGATAAGGTATATATGGTTTATTGTATTACATTATTTACATGTAATATAAAACATCTTATGTACTACTTTCTCTCTTTATCTCTCTCTCCCTCTCTCATTAAGCCATTACCAAATAGCATGTATTTATACATGATCGAATAAACCGTGAGCCTCATTAAGCTGTTATTTGTTAAACATGCATGCCATAAGTGACCTTAGCTAGGGAGGTTGCTTAAACATCCAGATCAGCACCTCATAGTACTAATTAATCAACTCTTCACAAAAATAATGAGTTGGATAAAATATATACCTCCATATAAGGGTGACCTCACTACCAAAAAAGGACTATTTCCGGCAGCCAAATCAGTCGGAAAACTGCAAGAAAACAACATTTTCATCGGATTTCGGCTACCGGGAAAATGCTCGCCGGTGATTGTGTTTCCGGCAGATTTATCATTTCCGGCGGAAATCCGCCACTGATTTTTTTTAACATTTCTGATTTTCTTGACTTAATTAATTAACCTGGTAATTAAGATCAAATTTTCCAACGGATTTTCCAGTCGGCAATTTTAATTATTATTATTTTAATTCATAAAAAAATAAATTTAAAAAAAATGAATTTTAAAAAAATAAAATTATAACACCCTCGATTTCGTTACCTAGTAATCTTGATATATTCATCTACATAAATATGTGGGTGCTTTATTTATTTGTACCTTTTGTTTAAGATAGTTGTATTTTTTTTTGGACTAGAAATGTTAAGAAAAATCCATGTGGGGACCAATGGTGAATTAAGCAAATGATAAGGGGTAAATTTTGACAAGTAGTGATTTTTTTACTAAGTATAAAAACCCCAATTTTCAGCCAAAAATAGTCATTTGTAATTGATCTCTCTCTCTCTCTCTCTCTCTCTCTCTCTCATGCACTAAGGAAATGAAGATGTTTTAAAAGATTGGTGAATAATCTTTGAAAATTTGTTAGTTCTACAAGTAAAATCTAAGGTATGCTCTCTAATTTGATGGTTTTTGTTAAAGATTGGAAGGTCCATGTTAGGGTTCATGAGGTTTTGATGATTAAGACAATCTTTATTAAAATTGATGTTAGTTTCTTGTTTATATTAGTTAAATAAATGGAGAAATAAGTTTAGATAATTGATTTATGGTTTGAAAAGATTTATAGTTGTTTCATCATGTTTTAGTATCAAAAATTTAAGAATGGGACTGTTTTGAGCTGTGAATAGTAGCAAAATAATCAAAAATGTGACTGTTTTGAGCTGTGTAGAAGTTTTTCATAGCTGCTGTTTGTTTAAAAATTCGTAGAAAATCACTCGTTTATTTGATTGAGGTGTACGATATATCGTTGGAAAGGTATCTGAGCATACTACAATTTTGTAGTTTTAGTCCAGAGCTGATTCAAAACTTATAAGGCTCAAAACAGTAGGTTTTTATAACTATCACTGTGCAAAAACGAAAACTGCACACTGTTTTTATAAAAATCATATAAAATTGGTATTTGATCAAAATGATATGAATCCAAAGCGATTGGAACCGTTAGAAACAGTTCTACAAGTTTTGTTTAGACCTTAAGACCTAGATTGACCTCTAAGCTTGTTAAAAAGGGTCATGAACACAGTGGCTCAAAGCTGTCCGGTGCAGGAGAATTGTAGCATTATTTGTTTGTACTTTGAGTTTTAGGGAGTTGTACCATCCGCAAATCTTGTTCCAATCATTCTCAATCTATTGTAAACTTGTTTAGGGTCAATCTTGGAGTGAAAAGGTGGCATTAACAACGGGATAGGAACTACATGATTAGCACATCGATTACCATCTAAGGTACGGATATCCGATCTTGTGACTCTTCTTAGTCACCAGACTTCTATACAGGTAATACATTTCTCATTCATCATTTAGGCATCTATTATGATCTCTTAATTTCAATTCATGAGATCATATTGGGCATTGTGAGTTTGATAACTCCTTTACTAAGTGGTATCAATTTGTTTATGATAATTTTATTTTAATCTATTAACATAGTTTTGGTCTTTGATGTATTTGTTATTGGTTAATTGAATTTGAATTAAATCACTTTTGGATTTGATCCTTTTCCTTTTTGAACCGTTGTCGGATTTGAACCGTTTTCGGAATTATAATTTGATATATAGTGACTAAAAGTCATATTTTTATGAGATTGTTCTTTACATATCAAATTGACATGTTTTCACTATTTTGGATGTTTTGTGATTTAAGGCACGGCATCGGGGGCAACGATGTCGTGACGCCTCCATGTCGGCTATAATTGTCATGGCGTCCTCGTTATTCGAACCTCAATGTCAATAAGTTGGTATGGCCCGGTACCGGCCAATTTGAGGGCGAATGGATCGATCCTCGGAACCGTTATCGGGAGCCGTTTTCGGGAGCCGTTTATCGGAAGGAATTTGAGTGCATTGCCCTCTACTCATTTTCCATTGTTCGAGTGGTCCGTACAACCCTCGAACCCATTTGATTTTAATTATATATCCTTTGTTCCTGACATGATGATATTATTTTGATTCATTTATTAAGAACATTTCACGTTAATTATCAATTATTCATTTCATATCCCGGTTTTCAGATTTCATATGATTATTATCGTTAATTAATTCGATTATACACTTGCGATCTTTGTTATTTTTATTATCCGCTCACTGAGCATTTGGCTCAGCCGAGGTTTGTTTTCTCCTCGGCAGGTACAGGATCGTAGGTGGGCTTATGGGGGACCGAGAGCGAAGGAGTATGACTACTTTGAAGACGACTTTGGATATTATAATAGTTTTTGGTTATGTATACATTGTAATTATAACTATGTCGTCTTAATTTTAGTCTACCCCACACTTTTATTTTGATGGTTAATCGTAGTAGCTCTGGTTTTCCGTTTATGTTAGTTTTGTTGTTATCTTTCCATTGTGGCACACCGTCCTCTTGCCACGCGGGACGGGGGTGTTACAAAAATAAAATTTCCGACGGAAAATACGTCGGAAATTTAATTTTTAAATTATTATTTTTCTATGGATTAATTTTTTTAAAATTATCGGCGGATTTATCCGTCACTAATCTGCTGGAAATAAATAAATAAAAATTGCATTTTCGTATTTATTAAAATTTTATCTAAATAGCAAATAATATTATAAATTACTAAATATGTGTAACATTACAAAAATATCCACAAAAAGCACTCCAAGAACTTGAGCTATCATACGAGACAACTCGCGAGCTACTCGAAATCGACTTGGTCAAAACTCGATCAACACTCGATTCGAATAGGCTCGGATCGAACTCGAACTTGAACTCTACTTGACATATTAACGAGTCGAGTCGAGCTATCCAATACAGCAATACTCGACTTTTAAAGCTCGTGAGATACTCAATATTTTATATATATAATTAGTTTTAAAATATAATCAGTTTTATAAAACAGTTTGTAAAATATAATATAATAAAAAATATCTTATATGAACAAATTAGTAACTAAAAATAGTGAATTTTATAACTTAAAAAACTAATCTTATACATGAACAAAATAGTGAATTTGATCTTATATGAACAAAATAGTAACTAAAAATATCTTATACATTAACAAAATAGTGAATTTCATAACTAAAAAAACTAATCAATTTTTTTTAGTAAATTCATTAAGAAAAAAGCAAAAAAAAACTATAGAATGGTTGGTGAAGTTATCCTATATTGGAAGAGAGATGATAAAGTAAGGGTGATGAGGTGAGGTGTTATAAAAAGAGGGGGAGGTGAATGAAATTTTCAACTTTGTCTTTTTGATGATAAAGTTTGAGGTGCATTCATTTGGTTTATAAAATTATAGAGAACACCTCTAAGTTTAAAATTTATAAGAGAAGACCCAAAAAATTTATAAATTTCAATGGATGAGCTTGGTTCGAGCTTGATTCGAGTTCGATCTCAATCTTGATTAATTTGAGTACGAGTTCAAGTTTGGTTCGAGTTCGATCTCAATCTTGATTAATTTGAGTACGAGTTCAAGTTTGGTTTGAGCTTCAAACGAGTTCGAGTTCAAAAAACTGCAATTGAGTTCGAGTTGAGTTTAGTTTTTTTTTTCTACCCGTGAGCTTTCAAGTTGAGTTCGAGCTTGAGAAATGGCTTTCGAGTTCAAGTCGAGTATGTTGATACTCAAACTCGACTCATATCATTTACACTCCTAACAGTGACAAAGTCGAGTAAATTCAAGAGAAAGAGTTATCCAATACTCGAACTCGACTCATATCATTTAAGGAAATCTGATGCTTGAAGACAAAGGAAGGCAGAAAATGAGCTTTTAATTTTCATGAAAGAAATGGAAAAAAGACAAATTTGTAAAGTCAAAGGAAACATCAACACTCCATCCAAAAGATGTTTTTATTGTTAATGTCATGATCAACCTTTTCTTTTCAAACTCACTATATAGGAAGTGTAGGGTGGGTGAGCCATTTGAAGATCATTCCATCCGGTAGCAAATAACAATCTCCATTCTCTCATTAAGTTCTTAAGTCTTACTTAGATTTAATTTCCTTCTAATTTTAACTTTTTTTGTACGAGTTTCACCATTGTGGTGACAACTTTTTTATTTTCATTAATGTAAGTCAACTTTAAGTATTCTTATTCTTCTACTATGTTTTCTCTTTTCATTAAGAGCTAAACACTTTTTTTGTGTGGATATGAGCCAAAGCTAAGACTACATCACTAGCCATTTTTACTAACTTTTATAATTATTCACTTGAAATGACACTTTAACTCAAACACGGACAAGCCGGTCACTTGTAAATGTTAATATTATATCTTAGATCCAGAGATGGATATATCCACAAATATGGCTAGAGTACGTGATGTAAAAAGACTTGTGAAAGTCTTCTATAACCATGGAGAGATACGGGTTTTTGCATGATTCTAAGTAAGGTTTAAATGTCAGTCGCTGGCTATTGGTGTCACAAGAGATTTGGGCATATATTTTCATACCGGTAGAACTACGAGTCTTAGAGGTCAACTTAGTTAAATCAACAAATCTTTAGTCGGTAAAAGTGGTACCTTTGTGGAGACAGGTGGCCGCTCTTTGGTAAAAGTTCACTTTCGAGAAAAAGGGACTCTTGTAGACGTTTTGCGACACATGTTCCTGACCCTAATGTTACTACAAATGTCTTAGAAAATGCTTATGCTCATACCCTCTTGTTTTAACCATTTGTTTCACTTTAATCGTTAATTAGCACAACTTTAACTCTCAAAAATATTGATTATTGTTTCAAACTAGAAGCTAACACTAAAAGATCATGAAGATTCTTTGATTCTTAGTTGTCCCAGTCCGTCAGTCCCTATGGAAAAGATTTCGGTATGTTACTACTTTATTGCTTATAGTGATCATAGTGTTCAGTGTACACATGCACTGGCTATTGTATAGTAGCAACACAGGTGGCGACTTTGTGGACCAAAACAGTAGTTCCCATGGCTTAGGCCAGAAGTTGTTTCGCGCACGCCAAGTTCCCACGTCGTATGTGTATCGCGTTCCCACTTCATGTCGCTTCGTGTGCCAACCATTTTCTTGGCCGTTCATCGAACGTTTTTCGCTCGTTCCTCAATCGTTTTCCCAACTGTTCACCAACCATTTTCCCGACCGTTTTTCGACCGTTTTCCTGAAATTACAGGTGTTATAGTTGACCAATGTTTATTAGATCGGATCAATTGGAAAAATCCAACATTCAAAAGGATGATAAGATCGGTTTGGTTTCCCTCACATCCAATGGATGTCAACCGATGATAAAGCCTAGGTTTTACATATTTGAGTTTAAGCACGACAAAAGTATTTGATATTCGGTTTGATAGTAATAGGTTTTGATTCATGTATTTCAAACGACCTCACTCTTTTTATCAATGCTTTTTTTTTGGGTTTTCTACGTAAAAATCACAAGCTCACTTTCTCCGTCTCTTTAATCTTTGTTGCATTGTGGTTGAGACTTTGTAAACTTGTAGTATTGATTCATTTCTAGAGATCGATGTCTGCATTTAAATCGAACTTACTTTTACGCCGAATAACTTCTATAAAAGTCATAAAACTTCATAAATAAGATTGTAAAATACAAAAGAGTAATCTTGTTGATTATCAAAACAAGGTAAATGTGAAATTTAAATACGAACAATTCCAATATTCTACGTTAATTTACACAACAATGCGTCTATGGCAAATGAATACGAACAAGTATACGTAATATACTTATATACATTCTTTGATCCGTAAGTTCCGCCTCCACTATTCACAAAAAAACTACAATAGAGACCCTTCAAATTATGAGTAAATGCAAAATGGGCCCTTGAATCATAATTATATGGGTTTTTGAACAAAATAACCATTTTGAAAAATGGTATTCCCAAAAAACTAAGAGTTTTCAAATTTAACCATTTTAGTGCCCAGTGCCACACTGCCACCATCCGGTGAGCAAAAATATTCTTTTGCAAAAAAAATCATTTCAGGGACCAATATGCAATTAATCAGAAATCGTATGACACGATATGACAACACATTACCCATCCCCCCACCCACTCACCCGCCGTTGGTCAACCCCGGTCAACAGTACGGCCACTCACCCGCTGATGAGCGGTGAACACTAAACACCTACACATTCCTTGATGCAAGACTCTTTTTTCCTTTTCAACTATTTTTTCTTATTTCCTTTATAAAATTCATTTTTTTTTGATACAATTTTTACACGATATTTTTAAAAATACAAATTTGATTTTAAAAATACAGTTTTATTTTAAAATAATTTTTTTACACCATTGACGATTTTATTTAAAATACAATTTTTATTTTAAAATTGTATTGGTGGTCTTCTTGTGGTGGTGGTACATCGCCTCTTGGCGGCCTTCTTGTTGTCATGGTACCTACATTTGTAACATCAAATGCATTAGCAACGAGTTGTGATCTATTGACCGGATCGAGCCAGTGATCCTAAACATTTGTTCTATGTTTTTCGTCCCCCGCAATGATGTGAAAATTCTATTTGCAATATCTAAAGTTGATCTTATATTAAGACGTGGTGCATAATAATCCCCTGGTAGATATAATATAAAAATGTTACAAAAATATCATATAAATACAATTTTTTGTGAAACGAAAATGCATATAATGTAATAAAGCATACCATGATGAACGACGATCAATTGTATTTTTAAAATAAAATTTGTATTTTTTTAAAAAATCATGTAAAAATTTGTATTTTTTAAAAAAATCATGTAAAACTTGTGTTTTAAATTTTTTTTGAATTTTATAGACGGAATAAGAAAAAATAACTGAAAAGAAAAAACAAAAGTCTTGCATAAGGGAATGTGTAGGTGCTTGCCGCTCACCAGCGGGTGAGCAGCCGTACAGTCGACTGGGGTTGACCGACGACGGGTGGGGGGAGATATAGCGTGTTGTCACATCATGTTATACAATTTCTGGTTAAATTGTATATTGGTCAGTGAAAGAGTTTTTCTTGTAAAAAAAATGTTTTTGCTCACTAGATGGTGGGAGTGGGCACAAAAACGGTTAAATTTGAAAACTTTGAATTTTTTGGTTAGTTTGATAATATTGGAGCAAAACGTATATTTTTCGGACACGCAAACCGGCACACAGGCTGCCAATTTCCAATGTGAGGGGTATACCTGACTCACTTAGCGGCAAGGCGATTGCGAGGGGCCTGGGATCGAACCCAAGACCAACGGCCTATTAGAGCAAACATCTCCTCGCTTTTAACCAACTGAGCTATGCGCTATTCGCAATATTGTTTGTGATAATATTATTTTTTTGATAATATTATTTTTTGAAATGGTTATTTTAGTCAAAAACCTTAATTATATGGCATCCCTCATAGGTTTTTTTTTTTTTGAAAGAGCATCCCTCATAGTTAATTATGGACTATATAAAGAAGTTAAATCGTCCCCATAAGTATCATTTCGGCTTACAAAATATATATGCTACCTAACTTTCATTAATTATAAAAGGTTACAAGTTTTTTAATATTATTCAATAACTATAACAGTTATGATAAAGACACTAGGTTCTATAAATTTAAAGATCTTATTAAACATTTTATTACTATAGTTGTCTAGACATTCTAATTATATCCTTCCATCATCATCATCACAAATAGACATCAATTTAGGTCACTAGACTAACTAAGAATCACATTTATCAACATAAAAAATCAACAATAGCATAAGAAATTAATGTCACAAATTAATAATTCAGTGATCAGAAACAAAACACGAGAACAATTTCTGGGTAAAGGTTTTCGAATAAGTTTTCCGATGAGACGATGACGTTCCATTGCACACGATGTAAGAGTCGTCTTTCCCCTCTCTCTTTGCAATTTCACAATCATCGCAGAATTTCTTGAACGCGGCTCCTACATATTCTACGGCTTCGTTAACCTTCATGTTTTCTACTAATTTGTCGGGATAGATGCTCTCTTTATCGTCCCCTTTTAATACCGCGCCTAATTGAACCAATTCCTCTTGAAATTCCGTTAAATTTGCATCTTCGTTTGCTTCATCTTGTCTCATTTTCTCGGGCTCGGGTAAGGTAACTGTTGGCGCAAACATATAAACACTTATCAATATAGAATAACAAGTGATAATCTCCATATATCAAACCCAATTCACCTAAGTCAACCGAAATTAATTAAGCGGTCAAATGCTTAAAAAAAAATACCCTATTGACCAAAGGGCATTTCGTCTAGCTGTACTTTTTTAACCCTACCTTCTAAATAGAGGTCATGGCTTCAAGTCTTGCCAAAGGTGATAGTATGTGTGTTTAATTTACCGTACATAAATATTACATATTTAAAAAAAAATGCCCTATTGTCAACGGCTTTAGCTGATTAGTCTATGGAAACTGAACATCCGTTTTATATGAATCAGACAAATGTTAGGCCTTTCGAGCAATTGGCATGACTCTCAAAAGTTGTTTCTTGGGCTTGGGTACGTAGTAAGTAGTGACATTTATTTTTATTAGACACTTTTTAAAATAACGTCATATAAAAATACTAATACAAGTCTTTATTTCAAAGCTCTAAAAACTTTTTAGGATGTCCAAAGCATTCTATCGATTTACTGTAACACATTTATATACGACACACAATTATTTGTTCCTGTAAGTCTTATTAAGCAATCTATAATGATATTTAAACATAATTTGGCGTTGAGGACAAAACGTTATATATATATATATATATATATATATTCGAGTATACTTACGTGGGCAATCTGTTCTCGGGATGGTTCTAGTGAGTATACCCTCAAAAGTTCCGGCCCATTCATCTCGTTTCGTCAAAAACTCTTTCAGGTTGAAGATCTTCTTAACAGTAGCTGGAATCGAAGAATGCTCGAACTGAGACGATGGAAACGGTCCCGAAGGCCCATGTAACACTGCAAACAATATTGCATTCAAGTCAAACGTTAGAATTTACAATATAGTTCTTTTATTAACCTGGATATCCAACCTGCTATAATAAGAACTTAAGAACAGATGATATTTAATTAACATTTGACATATATATATATATATACCAGTTCCTCGTTCGATCCAAGGAGAAATCAAGATCGCTGGAACCCTAACTCCAAGACGATCAAAACCGAAATTATACGGTGGTTGACCCACAACGCCATCTGGGCTCGGGACGTCTACGACTGGGGTGGGGACATGATCGTAGAAACCACCATGCTCGTCGTAAGTGACTACAAACAAGATTTCATTCCATTGAGGACTCGATCTCAATGCTTCATAAACTTCTTTCACAAACTTTTGGCCTTCCGATACATCGTGCGAAGGGTGGTCGTCGTTTCCCGGTAAGATTTTAAGGTCAAAATACCTTTGTTCAACAACAACGTAATTTGGCAGCTTTCCTTCCTTACAATGTTGTTTGAAGTCAAGATCGAACTGATGAAACTTGTTTATGTACTTCAGTTTTCTTAGATTCCTGCCAAATAATTAATAAAGATATAAAGATTTCTTGAAAGATATATATAAAGATGTCATTTTGTTCTTCAAGATTACGATCAAATTTCTGAAATTCAAACCTATAGAAAAGTGTTGATGGAGGGTATTGATAATAAATCCCGAAAGAAAACCCACTTTCATCCAATGACTCGAATATCGTCTTCTGTGGGAACCCTTCGATTAACTTTTTCGTATCGTTGCTTATCGCACCACGTGAAGTGGCCGAGTGAACATATAACCGGTTAGGTTGAGTCGATGCAGGGACCGAAGCGAACCACCGATCACAAACCGCAAACTCCATCACCAAATCTCTATAAACCGGAACAGCATCTGGTTTAAAACCCGACATTACGATCTTCGATAACCCTGGCTCTACGGTTTCCGCTTGTTGTGCGAAACCCTCCATGGTTGGAGAAGATGATGATCCTTGGGTCCATGGTTCACCAAAAACTTGCTCGTAAACGGCTTGGAACGAGTGACCAGGGTCAGGTTGGATGTAGCCGGAACCGTTGCTTTGATAGAGCCGGCCGGAGTTGGGGTTGGTGGTGGAAATGGGGTTGGATTCTTTTCCGGTGACACCGTCGATTTCGGGGTTGAGAGATTTCATCCATCCTAACATGTGATCAAATGATCGGTTTTCTTGAACTAATATTACAATGGTTTTAATGGGATTAACCATTTTTGCTTGAAGAAATTGCAAAGGTGAAAATGTTACGAATTAAATCATGTGTTTGTGAACTCTCTTGAGCTTTATATAGAAAAATACTAGTAGAATCGATATTTAAAGTGGAATGCCATCTTGGAATTCTTTTCATTATTCTAACTAATTTATGTTATATTAAAAAAGAAAATATGTAGATGTGAAAGATGCAGTTCATATGTAGCTATGTGTGTAAACACAAAACAATATTGTTTTGTGTTTTTGAAGGAATCTGGTTTTGGTGGTTGTAAAAACTTGGATAAGTTTTTAGATCGTGTATCGGATAATTAACACTTCAAATACTATAGTTCGTGCTTTTAATACCTTAGGTTATCATAAAATCAGTATCGACATAATTTAAATTTTTTACAAAACTTAAGAAATTCCCAAGTTTGGATGCGTATTTTAGATCTCTTAATTATCAGAAGGAACAAATCTCTGACCACCGCCAAGGGGCTCTACTCCTTGGAACCCTGCAAGGGGCAGTGCCCTCGAAGGCTCGAACCCGACAAGGGGTGCGGCCTTCTTGACCTCCACTTTAATGACAATCTAAAGTGATATGAACAACATTTGTTAGTGTGCACTTTGCACTCCCTAACCCACTTAAGTTTGTTTTACCACTTTAATCAATATCAAGTAAATTACAATTATACCAAATAGTTGATGGAACTAAAATCACCCAACATTTTATAAAAGACTTAATGTTAAAAGTTTTTATTAGGCATGACGTTGTGTTGGTTTATACAACAATAAAGTTGTTTAAGATCTTGGTTTATTCTTTAATATTAGTTTCAACTTTCACATCATCAATTTAAGTACAATTTATAACTTTATAATATCTAAATTTATGATGTCGACTATCATCAATTTTAACACTATTTGTATTTTATTTATTCACCATATTAATTATATATATATATATATATAGTGAAGAGCTCAAACGAGAACATCTTCATATTACGAGAATGTAAAAACACTCTTTTCCTATTTAAATTACATATTATAATCCATCACATATGATATATATATGTGATATTAAATCAGAGACATGAATGACCTTTGTCACGACCTAGGTTGCGAGCCAACCACTATGTCACTTACGTGTATAATCAATCACATGTGATACTAAAACAGAGATGTAAACAGTCTTTGGCACAACTTATGTCGCAAGACACGTCTGCACATCATCAGGTCCCTCTCGATAAGGATATTCTCACGTTTTCATAAAATTAAGGTGTTCTCGTTTGTACCTCCATCCAGGGTCTATATGTATACACGTGTGTGTATGTGTTGTGTTTTCTTATAGTATACGTAGTAGAAGGGAAGATAATTGTTTAAGAGGTTCTCTCTTTTTAGAAGCAATTACTTATAAGGTGTTTGCGACAATGTTACGCACAAGGAAGTAGAAAGGTCAATGCAATTTTAGAAGCAATATATAATATGCCATAAGTCCATAAGTATATTCCTTTAAACTATTTGACTCATAGTATTGTATATAAACAAGAGATAGTTATTCGTTCAATATTTAAATATATTCTTAAATTTTATTGTGTGAATAAAATAAGAATATTTGAACATATATTTTTCGAAAATTCGTAGACATTTAAATTTGCATATCAATGCACGTGACCGATTAAATCTTATGATTGTTTTTTTATTGTGTAATCTATTTTGGACATACAAACTACATCATGCCACATGCGGGAGATTCTCATTACACGGTATCGATGTTCAATAACTTGTTAAGTATTGACGTTCATCCCTAACGTTTGACATGTAAAGTTACGACAACTCGATAAGTTGGAGATCTATCAAAGTATGTCTAGCTCAGTGGTAAGGTAACATCCTGGGGGGTCAGTGGATTGTATCTCTGACTACCCGGGTTCGAATCCTGCGAAGAGCATGTGGCGATATCCAGATCATGGTTAACCAATTTGTGGTGGGTCTTGGTCGAGGGGGATCACTCGGGTGCCAGAATGGATCCAGATACCCCGGGAACGTGTGAGTGTGTGTTAACCTGCCGTTCAAAAAAAATGATCAAAATGATTAAGAAACTTTTATGATATAGTGCAAAATGAAATATAATTGTTTGGTAGTTGTTCAAAATGTAATTAGGGCTCTTAATGGTTAAGGATGTTCATGATACAAAATGATTCAAAGGGTTTTGGAACTCTTAAGAGGCAGGCTTATTTTTTGTCAAACATGATTCAACGTTTAATGATTCAGAAGGTTGTCTTTTAATGGAACTGTTAAGAGGTAACAAACAACCTCTTAATTGTCATTTGTCATGATAACAGGATTAATCATTATATATCAAGTTGTCAAGATTCTATATAATTGTATGATTTCATTTTATTAAAGTGTGAAGTGAATAAATGAGATAAAAGTTAAAAGACCGATATATACTATGCAAGTGTCAAGAAAGAAAAGAGGCTAGCGGGTCAAGAAAAAGGAGGTATGGGAATAAAATTATCATCATAATTGTGCAAAACGCACTTAGATTTTGGGGCGGACCCATCCTATGGGGAGGGGGTCCCGTATTACCGCTCAAATATGTTCCGTAAGGGTAAAAAATCGCATTTCGTAAGGTTTTGCATAAGGTGCACCCGTTCATTTTTAGATATTTCAAAGGTTAAAGGAGCATAACTTAAAAAATTCCTTGAAATCAACCAACAACCTTGAAAAACTCTTTGAAATAAACCAAAAACCATAAAAAATCTCTCGAAATCAAAAAAAACCTTATAAATCCTTTGAAATCAACCGAAAAACTTAAAAAAATCCCCGAATGCGGAATTCGGCTAAAAAAATTCCTTGAAATTAACCGAAAATACATCAAACGGCTATTCGGACATTTGATAAAATTTAAGAGTGCACCCGCTCTGAAAAAATCTTGGGTCCGCCACTGCTAGATTAGTTTCTGATTTGTCTCAAATATTTGTCTTCTTTTGTAAAATATTTGATCATTTGTTCGAATATTTTTAAGAATCCACTGATAATTTCATATAACTCAAAATGCTTGTAATTTTGTCGTGCTTTTTGCCTTTTTAGAGGATTCCTTTACGTCACAATTTTTCTTAGCACTTTACTTTTGGGTATACATTTGACATTACTAAAATTCATTTAAGAAAAGATATTATATGACTTGCAAGATGGATATTTTTACGTAGTGGGGTCATCTTTAAGGTAGACTAAGGGGTGTTTCGTTTGCAGAATGGAATTGGATGGAATGGAATCCGTCAAAGGAATTTGATTTTGAAAAAATTGGAATGTTGTCAGGTTTGACCAGCTGTTTGGTTAGCAGAATTGGAATGGAATCAGTTGAAAGAATTGGAATCTGTCTGTTTGGTTCACAGAATGTAGCTTTGGAATTGGAATGAAATTCCCGTAAATGACTAAAATACCCTTTCTATTAAATTTAATTTTTTAAACTAAAATTAGTTTAATAAAATAATTATTAATTACTTCAATTTTTGACACTAAAAATAATTTGAACTTTTTTACAGCTAAAAACTGCATAAAACAGTTAAAAACTGCATAAAACAGCCAAAAACTACTGAAAATGCTAAAACAGCAAAAATCATAATTTTTTTACAGCAAAAATAGCTAAAACTGCAGAAAAAAAGCAAAAAACTACAGCAAGACAACATCTGTTAGGGGAAGACATATTTTAGTTGTTACAGGAGACGATGGAGAATCTAACTGCTAGGGGTGACGAAAAACCGAACCGAAACTGGGAAAAAAAACCGAGAAACCGAAAAGCCGAAAACCGAAAACTAAAAAAACCCACCGAAATGCAGAACCGAAATCGAAAACCCGAAAACTGAAAAAAAAAACCCCGAAAAAACTGAACCGGACCGAAATCGAAAACCCGAAAACTGAAGAAAAAAAAACCCCGAAAAAACTGAACCGAACCGAAATCGAAAAACCGAAAACTGAAAAAAAAAAACACCGAAAAAACCGAACTGAAAATCCAAGTGAAGAGGTGTCGATATTTTTTGTTTGAGATTAGGGTTTAATTGTTTTTAGGAGGAGGGTATTTTAGGTATTAAAGAAAAACCAACTCAATTCCTATGAATTCCCACCACTAGGGTAAGGAATCTCAAATTGCCCAATTATGGAATTCTTTGGAATTTATCAAATTCCAATTTTTGAAAATACTAAACCAAACAAAGGAATTGGAATCTGGTCAAAGGAATTCAGATTCTAATTCCACCAGATTTCATTCCTTTCCGGCGAACCAAACGCCTCCTAAAGGTTTGCAAAGTCGTCCCGCATGTTTTTAGCATAATTACAGCATTTCGAAAGACTTTTAAGTTTTTTGATGATTTCGAGGTGTTTTTTTAGTGTTTTTGTTGATTTCTAAGGCTTTTTCGATTTTTTTATTGATTTTAAAAGACTTTTTAGGTTTTTGTTTGATTTCCAAGTCTACTATGTCGTTTTCTAATCTTATAAGTTCTAAGTTCATTTAGTTATTTAAAATAAAATAAAAATTAGTCTTAGCTCAAACTAAGGTTATTCAGGTACAAACCACATAAAAGGTACTACATTTTTACAGTGCAGTTTATGTGTTTTGACATGTATGGTTAGGAAAAATGCCTAAATTGCATGAGACTACAAACATCCTATATAAAAGTGAAATAGATAAATATAACTACAAATATTTACTATATATCCTTCATCTCATATTCAAGGGAATCGTTATTCAAAAACATCATTCCACATTACAACAAAGCTATTAGGATGTCTATTTAACGTCCTAAAACCTATTTAATAAGACACTTCAAATTATAAGACCAAAACATAGATCTTCTATCTAAAGACAGTTACAATCAGTTGTTAAAAGAGACAAAATTAGGCTTACTGATACTAATCACATAAGTAAAAATTACTTGCTCAAATTCAAAAAAGCCTCTTAATCATCTTAGAAAGAAGACCTGTAAATCAAAATATGACCAGAGAAACCTTATCGATCGGTAATAAATATCTACCAAAGAATAGACATTTAATATTTCAAATGTTAAGACTAACAACAATTCTTCCCATTACTGAGCTACAAAACTTGTGTTTGTCAAAATACAAGAGAAAAATGGGTGCCATTTCTCCAACATAGCTTTACAAAAATGGCTTCTCCAAGATCAAAGAATTGGAAATTTAGGAGAAAAAGATTAAAGACTTCACCTTTGAACTTCTTAAACTCCCACCAAAATATATGATCTTAAATTCTTCAATCGCCATCCTATCTGCCAAAATCTTACATTTAGACACCAGCATTGAACGAAAAGTGCTTTGACTACATTCAAACTTGTAAATATTCGGAACCCAAACTTGTATATATATATATATATATACCTATATTTTTGTGACATACTTGACTCGCCAATGTAGAACTCGGAAGAAATTTAATCAATGTCCATTGTCTTCTCCTTTTCGTAATTTTTGCTGGTCCATAGTTTTATTGTCCTGTCATGAGAAACAGTGGCAATACTTTGTCCATCTGCAAAACCAATAACGACACCAAAAATCACAAGTTGAAATGCAAGAAGACCGATGAAAACATTATAAACAATAATTACAATTCCACGAATATATATAGATATATATATATAGAGAGAGAGAGAGAGAGGAGGGGAAAACCTCAAAAAAGAGAAAACTGAAGAACCTGGGAGCCCTCCATCTGGACGGTATGCACAAATGCATATAACTGTGTTTTGTTCTATGCACGAGTTAGTGCATATGCACGAATGCATGTTACAAATGACCAGTATGCATTTGTGCATACCGTCCAGATGGAGGGCTCCCAAGGTGTTCTTCAGTTTTCTCTTTTTTTTTTACGTTTTCCCCTGAACCTGAACCTATATAATAAATATTAGGGGTGTTCATCCAAACCGCCAAACCGCATAAACCGCCCACACCGCACCGCACCGTAAAGCGCGGTTTAATACTCTCGCGGTGCGGTTTGCGGTTTGTATTTTTACCAAACCGCACTATGCGGTGCGGTTTGCGGTTTTGAGTTTTCAAACCGCGGTTTGAACCGCACCGCACCGCATATTTTATATATTTTTAATTTTATTTATAATATATATTTAACAATATATTATTTAACTATTTATAATTTTATGTAATATATTTTATAAATTTAGCCTAGTTTAGTAGTTTAATTAAGCCCAAATAGGCAAATAACCCAACAGGCACAAGCCCATGGAGTCCAAACTCAAATTACCCTAGGCCCTAGCTACTGTCACTGATGGCCTCCCTCATCGGCTCATCTGTTCATGTGGCCATAGTTCTCGACCCTCGATACAAGATGAAATTTGTGCAACTTTGTTTGTCTAAATTGTATAGTAAGAATGAGATGCAAATTATCATCGGGTCTTTGAAGAGTTGTTTGTCAAAGTTGGTATCTCACTATACCATTGAATTCAAAAAAAGAAATCCAGAAGGAAGTGGCACTCAAAGTGGGGTATCCACTCAACAAAAAAGTCTTGATATGGATGGGTTAATGGTTGATTCAGATGATGATGATTCTTTCGACATGTTTGAAACTGAATTTGAAAAAGAGTGTCATGAAAACGAGGCTTTAGATATGACAAATGAGCTTGACAGGTATTTGGCTAAAAGGAATGATGGAGAAAGGAAAAATAAGGACTTTCATATCTTGGAATGGTGGAAAGTGTCTTCATCTAAATATCCTATTTTGGCAATGATGGCTCATGATGTTCTTGCCATTCAAGTTTCAACTCTAGCTTCCGAGTCCGCATTTAGCACGGGAGGACAGGTGCTTGATTCTTTCCGAAGTTCTTTGAGTCCTACCACGGTTCAAGCTTTGATATGTTGTCAAAATTGGTTGAGAACTTCGAAGTTGGCATTAGACATGGGGTCATTACTAGAAGATACAGAAGCATATCAATGTTGTGATTCTGGTAAAATTAATTGTTATTATGGTTACTAAAAATCGTCATATTATTCATTTATTTGTTTGCTTAATTTGTATTTTTTCTTTATATTGCAGATTTTAGTGAAGTTATTGACCTTGAGGATGGTGCTTAAGGATGGAGATGGGAGTTGGTGCTTAAGGATGGAGATGCAAGAAAAAGTTGGTGCTTAAAAATGTTTTAGACTATTTTTAGGATTGTTTTTAGTTATGAATTATTGTAATATGTATTTGACAAGGATGTATTCAAACTTTTCTTGGACTACGATCATTTTATGATTTTACCGTTGATTTTATATCGCATTTTCAAAGTGTAACTTTAGGATTTTATGTAAAAAGTGCGATAGGGACAAACCGCATAAACCGCACCGCACCGCACCGCAATATGCGGTGCGGTTTGGTGCGGTTTGAGGTACATGCGGTGCGGTTTGCGGTTTGGAAAAATGCTCAAACCGCATATGCGGTGCGGTTTGCGGTTTTAGCCCAAATCGCACCAAACCGCACCGCGAACACCCCTAATAAATATATATATACACACACACACACGAAGCTTACCCCCAACTACATCAACAGATGTAACTTTAGCTTCGTGACCAGAAAGGATCTTCACAGGCTTAAAATCTCTAGCTGACCATACCTGAGAAGACACAAATCCAATAATAAATTCAACAAAATAGCCAAATAATTCAACATCTAATCAAAACTTTAACGAATTTCTTGAAAGGATTACCTTAGCAGTCATATCATAAGAAGCCGTAACCAAGAAATATCCCTCTTGAGGCTCAAATTTAATTTGCGATATAAGATTACCATGGGCAGGAATTGTGTACAACGATCTCTTCTTCCTCAAATCCCAAATTCTACAAGTATTATCTTCGCCTCCTGTTGCTAAATGATACCCATTTGGTGAAAAACTTATACCATAAACCTGAAAAAGAAAAAAGTATTAGCCAACTTACTTCACAAAACGAAGATAAACAAAAAGAAAAAAAAAAGTAAAATCAAATAACGGGTCTCACCGGTTTCACATGACCTTCCAAGGAAAGTATGCTTCTCCCTGACCGCAGGTCCCAAACACGAGCCAGTGCATCGAGCCCACAAGAAGCGGCTAAAGAACCATCAGGGTGAAAAGCTAACCCATATACACTTCGGCTATGACCTTCTTGGAGTAGCAACTCTTCACCAGTCTCTGTATCCCATAATCTCCAAGTTTTATCGAAGCTAGTTGTGCCCAAATATTTCCCAGATGGATGGAAAGCAATACGAGCAAGACGATCCAAATGACCCTTGAATGTGTGTAACAAAGTGCCTTCGGTATTCCATAATCTTGCAGTGCGGTCAGCAGAAGCAGTTGCTATTTGGTGATTTATTGGAGAAAATGTAACATCGGTAGCCCGTTCAGTATGCCCCTTTAATGAAGTCGTAAGCTTTATTTCTGGCATGCTCCATATCTTAGCAACTCCAGTTATAGAACTAACCAAGAACCAAGAAAAAAAGGATAATGTCATTTATTTGGGGAAAAAGATGAAACTTTAGGGTATATGATCCTTATATAAGCTTTATTTATTTGACAATGGTGTATTTGAAGATGAAACTTCAGGCTACAAATCAACTAACTTATGACTTATCAAGATGCCTATATCACTCATATACATTCAGAGATTACTCTTTGACAACATGATAGCCATATAGTTCATCATAATCTAAACATACATACATACATACATACATACATACATACATACATACATACATACATACATACTTATAACCATTTGCTAAAGAGACATACCAGGTGGCAAGAAACTTGCCATCATACGAAAACGAACACCCTGAAAGAGGCCGAGCATCCCCAATCTCACTGCAATCCATACCAAAAGTCTTTGCATTCTCCAAAGCCCAATTAATCTCTGAATCCAAATCTTCATCAGGATCATCCCTCTTCCTCCTGGCCCTCCCTAACCTCATTGCAGCCTTCACCACTGAATCCTTTGCAATCTCATACCGAGCCTTCAACAAAGCCGTAGACCCTTCTGTATAAAATGGATACTGAATCGCTTCTCCTTCCTCTTCACCCCCTCCATCCTCCATTCCCATCGCATTCACAGCAGCTTCTTCTTCTTCCAAAACTTTCATTAGTCTCTCCAATTGTCCTTCTGAATCCAATTTCGCCATAATCATCCTTAACCTATCTCTCCTCTCCATCTCTCTCTCACCGAATAGTGTCACTGGTTCACCTAATCGCCTTAACCTAGACCTTACCGCTTTGTCATTCGTCGGAACCGCTAGTGCAGCAGCTCGTTGCTTCATTAAGAAATCCTGCTTCGCTTTCTCTTGTTTCTCCCTAAACAACCTGCTCTCTTCTGAAATCTCGTATTCGGGACCCGACCCGTCGCCCTCTTCATCAGAATCTGCGTCTTCGGTGGTTGGCTTTGCAGCGTCGCCATTTTGGGGGCGAACAGAGGGAAGAGGGGCAAGTGGACGTGGGATTGGAGGTGGCGGAGGAGGAAGTACAGGGATTGGAGCAATTGTGGGTACGATTGGAGTTGGAATGAGTGGAATTGGAGGTTCAACTGGTGCAATTTGAACAACGGAATCTGGAGGTAAAGTGGTGGCATTAGGGTTAGGGTTTTCTTTCTCGTCGATCTCCATTGCCGATGATGATGATTGCAGGCAACGGTTATGCCCTTTGTTTGGTGCTTTGGGTTTTAAGTGAAACCCTTTTTCAAATCAATAATTACTAAATCCAATACAAACGCCCTTACATAACTTGTACGTTATACAGTGATACTTGTACCTTTCTTTTACTAAATCAATTTCAGCTTGTAAGAAGTGAAATTGGATTTTGGGAGGTTTATGGAAAGTGGAAGTAAAAACGTTAAATTCCTCACTCCACCCTACACTTTGACATATTAACAAATTAAACCCTTTTTTTTTCTAAATCAATTCTTTTTGTGGACATAAATTTATTGGGGAAGAATTTTATAGATAGTGCAAATGCGATTATTTACATAAGTAGGGAGGGGTGTATAAAAACCCGACTAATGCAACCAACTCATTTAACCTAATCAGAAATAACTCAACCCAATTTGAAATCATTCGATTCGAGCTATAAAAATTTTAAATTATAGGTAATTGATTGGAATTAGGTTAGGGTCATTTGAACTCAACCCAACCTAATGAATCTTATGTATTTTTATACTAGATTTAATATGATTGTGAAGTCCGCAATTAATACATGTACATTATATATTAGATCAACCTCTAATTAGCTCTCTTCATAATTATATAGCAATTTTAACCATGATTTTACTTTTGTTTATTTGACCTTCAACTTTTTTTGAGTTAATTGCATGTTTTGATAGAGGTGTAACTTTAATGCATGCATAAAATTGTATTGGTTCTTCTTCCTCTTATTTAAGCATGTTATGAGCAACCATACCTATACTCTATTACCATATAGGGTACATACTTGTCTATATAATTGTTAGCACAAAGACTCATGCAAATATTTCCTATGTAATTGTTAGTTTTATTTGTATATTCTCCCTTTAATTTTATTTCGTTTAAACACAATCATTTAACTAGATTATAAAATGATGTACTAGTTACCAAAATTTTAACCCGACCAACCCAATTGTGCATTTAGGTTAGGTTGTACTTTTGTGTAGGTTGGGTTAAACATTATTTGATGAAGGTCAGATTAAGTAAAATGTTACAACAAATCAGACCACATATGCTTTTATTTAGCAACAAACAAAATAAATCAATATTTGTGGTACATAATTAAAAAAAATACATTTGAACAATATGAAGAAACAATTCTCAGATACATTATAAACATCAAAGATGGTATTAATCACCACAAGTTAAACAAGATAACAACTTATGAGCAAATGATTCCGACGGTTTCTCTATCGATGGAGCCGGTTGTTCCTTCGAACAAACGATGTAAGACTCATCTTTGCCATCACTTCTGGCTCGTTCACAATCGTCACAAAACTTCTTGTATGCATCTTGAACATAGTTTACCCCTTCGATTACAGTCATGTTTTCGACTAATTTATGATCTTGTGTCTCGTCTCCCTTTAAGACCGCACCTAGTTGCACCAACTCTTGTTGAAACTCGCTTAGTTTTTCGTTTTCATCTGGCTCGGTTTCTCTCATTTCCATCGGATCCGGCAAAGTAACTACAACACAAAAACACCATAAATAACAAAGAACTAATTATCAAATAGTTAAGTTTCAAACTATTTTTAATATAAAACTTAAGACTTGAGATCATGTGAGGCCAGTCTGTTTGCGTGAGACCTGTGAGACCACTTTTTTACGCTTAAAACTTCACAGCAAAATACCGTGAAAGTAACCTTCGTAGTGTTTTTGTTGTAAAGGTTTGGATTTTTTTTAATTTCATAATGTTTTGTTGTGAAGTTTCAAGTGTAAAAATGTGGTCTCACGAAAACAGGTTTGTCTCATGTGAACCCAACCCTAAAACTTAATGTTAAATAGTTATATAAAGCTTAAAAACAAATTAAATCATGAAGTGCACACCGAACATTATGCATCCTATTAATTAAAGATACATGGACGTACCTGGACAATCGGTTCTTGGCGTAGATCTAGTTGCAACGCCTTCGAACGTGCCAGCCCATTCGTCTCGTTTTGTTAAAAATGATTTCAGACCGAATATTTTTTTAACGGTTGCCGGAATAGATGAATGCTCAAACTCTGATGTAGGATATGGCCCCGTTGGCTTATGTAACACTACAACCATTGTTGATATATGTTATAAGGGTAGTTAAATTAATTAAAATTGAATAAAAATGATATAACTGATATAATTAATATAATATAAGAAAAGTGGACTTACCGGTCCCACGTTCAATCCACGGAGAAACAAGGATGGCTGGAACCCTAACCCCGAGCCGATCAAATTGGAAATTATAAGGTGGAGGACCAACCAAACCATCGGGGCTTGGAATACCAGCATTTGGTGTGGGGACATGATCGTAAAAACCACCATGTTCATCGTACACGATTACAAACAAAATCTCGTTCCATTGTGGACTTGATCTCAATGATTCGTAAACTTTTTTCACAAACTTTTGACCATCGGAAACATCATGTGACGGGTGATCGTCGTTTCCTGGCAAAGCCTTGATCCCAAAATATCTTTGTTCGATAACGACATAGTTTGGTAGCTTTCCTTCTTTACAATGGTGGTCAAAGTGCAGATCGAATTGATGGAAGTTGTCTATGTATTTCAATTTTCGGAGGTTTCTGTCATAGGTAATGTAATTAGGTACGTAAAACTAAAATTAGTACATGAAAATACTAAAGGGGTTGTTTGTAGTTAGGTACGTAAATCTAAAATTAGCAGATGTAACGGATTTTATATTATTATCATTTTAATTCTATCAAATTCCATTACGTAACGGATAGAATAAATATAAATTTAGTGTAACTAATTAAAATAACAGGGTTCCAAATCTAATGGTCAAAATGTGCATGCAATTGGTTTTAATTTGATGCATGGTTGCAAATCTAATGGTCTACATTAAAATAAATTTAAGTTAAATAATTATTTATTTATGTATAGACAATTGTTAGATATATTATTAAAGGAAAATAAAATCATCCACTTGATGAAAAGATGTATAAGATAAGGAGTAGTTGAAATATTAAAATGCAATGGTGGGTGAATGGAGACATGGAGTTGGTATGGCCTAAACTTTTTTAATCTTATTGTCTAAATAAAAAATAAATTTATTATTTGATATTTTGATTTTAAATTATGTAACATGTGTTGAATGCAAATCAAGATAGTTATAATAAGTATTTGGTAAACAAAGTTGAATGTGAATCAAATGTTTCAAAGTTATAATTATAATGATTACATTTTAAATAACTTTACATTTTGAACGATAAGGTGTTCTACCATTCAAATCAGACCAACAAAATTGATGTATTATGTAATTTTATACTATGACCAACGCTGATATGAGAATAGGAATTAAAGTGAAAAACATAAAAATAGATATGGACCATTGACCACATTTAATCTCATTCCCACCTCATAAATTACGCTTGAATACAGAAATTGATCTGATACATCTCAGTACATCTAATTAGTATTGGTCATCAATTATGATTGATCTATTCTTACTCTTCTCATAGAATGAAAATTTCCATTCTGACCAAAACTCAATCATTATTATTATATTCAAATGTTATATATATGATGAATTATATAGATATATTTTTGTAACTGTGAGTATATATTGAGACAAACACATCTCCATATAATATAAACATTATGGGTATTAACATTATTTTATTTTAGTTGTATCTTATTTACAAAAAGCAACAAATAAAAGCAAAAGCTAGTAGGGTCGAAATTATAAGACTCGAGTGTCATAATATGCTATGCCAAAAAAGGTATCTAATAATTGATGATATTGATAAGTTAAATTCTCTTAATTTAATCACTCATCAAGTCCGATCTTAAAATTATAAAAAAAATACCTGTAGAAAAGAGTTGAAGGAGGTAACTGGTAGTAAATTCCAAAAGAAAAACCACCCTCTTCCACCGATTCAAATATGGTCTTTTGTGGATAACCTTCGATCATATCCTTGGTGTCGTTTGTGGTAGCCCCATATGAAGTCGCCGAATGCACATACAATCTGTATCATAACATGATAAAAATAAGATATATATATATATATCATTTTATATATTATCATACCATGTTATTAATAGTAAGGGGTTATTTGGTTGGTTTTCGATCAAATCATGTATGGATGGATAAAGTTGCATGCATGGATTATCTGTCTGTAGAAATTGAGAAAGTTTTCTTTAAGGACAGTTTTTAATAGATGGAAGAAACAGGTTTGGAAAAATCTTGACTTTCTGTATAAAACCACTATCTATATCGTTAAGCCACTATACCAAATAAGTTATGAGTCTCATTTCCCTAATTCTGGTTATACATGTATGTTTAACTTAGTTAAAATGTGTGATCAGTTAAAAACGAACGAACACGAACCTGTTGGGTTGGGTCAAAGTGGGAATGGACGAAAACCACCTATCACAAACCGCAAACTCCGAAACCAACTCTTTGTAAACGGGTACAGAATCCGGGTCGAACCCACTCATGACAACCTCAGACAAACCTTGTTGCACCTTTTCGGCTTGTTGTGCAAACCCGTCCATTGTGGGGGTTAGACCATGGTTAGCAGATTCGGACCATTCTGAACCAAAGATTTGTTCATATGTGGCTTCAAAAGAATGACCAGGGTCAGGCTGAATGAATCCAGCCTTATTGGTGTGGTAGAGGCGTAAGGACTGGTGGTCAGCGGTGGACAAGAGGTTGGATTCGTTCCCAGTGACACCATCAATATCGGACTTGATGGTTTTCATCCATCCTAACATGTGATCAAAAGATCGGTTTTCTTGAACCAGAATTACGACTGTTTTTATTGGAGATGCCATTTTTTGAAAGTTGTATGGTTTTGGTGGTGGAGATCTAATTGGAGCTAGTATTTGTTATATGGTAGAGGAGGAAGAGGCTTTTTTTTTCTTTTTTTTAATCATGACGGCTTATGTCTATGAATTTAAAAATCATTGTTGTGAAATATCTTTGAAAGATTCGTTTCAACGGGTATTTAGAGCATGTTTAATATATAGTTATATATTTTGAAATTTTAGAATATAAAAAAATTGTGTAACAATTATGTTAAACTTTCTTCGAAAATAAATAAATAAATAGAAAATATTTTAAATTAATTTAGAAAAAGAGGGAAAAACGTAGTATACATATTAAATACGTTGAACATTACAACTATATTATTTTATGGTAGCGGTAGGAGATGTTGTATGGGATCTTTTCTATAAAATGAGAACTCACAATCGGTCAACTCTCCATCATCTTTCTTTGACTGAGTGGCGTGTATTGCCACGGTGTTTGTTTATCCAATTATGAAACACGGCTAAGCGATCCAACTTACATTGGGCCTAGTTCTTTGATGGTTTAACCGATAGTGGGCCAAGACATGTTGAATGGTGATGTGGGCGGGGACTTCCGAGGAATACAAACAACCTCTGAGATTTTTTCAAATTTGGCGAGCATCTGGAATAATTAGCAAATTACAACTCTATAAAAATTTGGAGGCTTTAATGATTCACGCTGATACCACTTGTCAGGTTTTATTTTTCCCAGCTCCACTCATCCAATAAAAAAATATATGTACCAACAGATCTAATTTTTTTAAACTAGTTTTAGCCTTCGACATGATCAAATAACCTTATGCATCGAACACGAGGTTCTTAAAATGACACGTGTTACATTTAAATGCCATAACTGCGCTATAGCATTAGTTATAGTATCATTTACTATATTACTTAAAATCCAATCTATTCATTTTATATTACATATTCAGACCCAAAAAATCTTAAACCATGATACTAAAACTACTTATTTGAACTGTTTAGGTTGCGTTTAGTTCGTGAAAAATTTTCTGTTTTCTAGAAAAATTTTCCAGAGAAAATGAAAATTTGGAAAACGCGTTTAGTTCATTCAGTTTTCAAAAAAATTTCAAAAAAAATTTCATTTTCATTTTCTAAATTTATATTAGATTTAGAAAACAACTTTTTTGAGTTTTCAGAATTTTTATTTTCAAAATAATTTTCTACATGCACACACACTTACACTTTTACACCGTGCACATACACACTTTCACACACACATACACACACACACACACTCTTTCACTTTCACACACATACACATACACACTTTCACACACACACACACACACTTTCACACACACATATACACTTTCACACATAAACACACACTTTCACTTTCACACTCGTACACACTTTCACGCACACACACACACAGTTTCACACACACACACACACATTTTCAAACACACACACATACACTTTCACACACATTTTCACTTTCACACTCATACACAATTTCACACACTTTCACACACACACATACATACACTTTCACACACATTTTCACTTTCACACTCATACACAATTTCACACACTTTCACACACACGCACACACTTTCACACACACACACACACACATATATATATATACACACTTTCACACACACACACACACACTTTCACTTTCACACTCATACACACTTTCGCGCGCGCACACATACACACATTTTCACTTTCACACTTCCACACACACACTTTCACTTTCTCTCACATACACACACACTCACTTTCACACACATACACTTTCACACACACACACACACACACACACACACACTTTCACACACACACACTTTTTCACACACTCACTTTCACACACACATACAAACACTTTCACACACACATACAAACACTTTCACACACACATATATACACTTTCACAGACACACACACACACACACACTTTCACACTCATACACAATTTCACACACTTTCGCGCTCACACACATACACACATTTTCACTTTCACACTTTCACTTTCACACACACACACACACACTCACTTTCACACACACATACACTTTCACACACACTCACTTTCACACACACACACACACACTTTCACTTTCACGCTTTCACACACACACACACTTTCACTTTCACGCTCACACACACACACACACACTTTCACTTTCACACTTTCACACACACACACACACACACTTTCACTTTCACACACACACAGACACATTCACACACACAGACCAACCACATGTGTGTGTGAATGTGTGTGTGTAAAAGTATGTGTGTGTGTGTGAAAGTGAAAGTGTGTGTGTGTGTGTATGTCTGTGTGAAAGTGAAATTGTGTGTATGTCTATGTGAAAGCGAAAGTGTGTGTGTGCGCGCACGTGAAAGTGTGTGTGTATCTCGTGTGAAAGTGAAAGCGTGTGTGTGTATATGTGAAAGTGAAAGCGTGTGTGTGTGAATGTGTGTGTATATGTGAAAGTGAAAGTGTGTGTGTGTGTGTGAAAGTGTGTGTCTATGTGAAAGTGAAAGTGTGTGTGTGTGTGTGTGAAAGTGTGTGTGCGAAAGTGTGTGTGTGTGTGTGTGAATGTGTGTGTGTGTGTGTGTGTGAATGTGTGTATATATGTGTGAAAGTGAAAGTGAAAGTGAAAGTGTGTGTGTACGTGTGTATGTCTGCGTGAAAGTGAAAGTGTGTGTGTGTGTGAAAGTGAAAGTGTGTGTATGTGTGTGAACCTGTGTTTATGTATGTGAAAGTGTGTGTGTGTGTGTGCGCGTGTCTGTGAAAGTGTGTGTGTGTGTGTGTGCGTGTATGTGAAAGTGTGTGTGTGTGTGTGTGCGCGCGTGTATGTGAAAGTGTGTGTGTGTGTGTGTGTGTGTATGTATGTGAAAGTGTGTGTGTGTCTGTGTGAAAGTGAGTGTGCTTGTGTGTGCGCGAAAGTGTGTGTATACACACTTTCTAATTTGAAAAAAAATGGAAAATGGAAAATGAAAACTGGTAGAAAATGCACAACTAAACGCATTTTCTAAAAATCTGAAAATGAAAAATGAAAACTCCACCATTTCAGCTAAACGCGTTTTGAAAAATTTTCATAGAAAACTGAGAATAAAAACTCAACTCCATTTTCTGAAAACGTTTTCTTGGAAAATGAAAATTGTTTTCGCTAACTAAACGCACCCTCAGCAGCTACCACATTTTTTTTGCAAACAAAAAAGAAAAATAATATAACATGGACATATGATACAATTGTATTAATATAACATTGATTATATTTTTAACAGGTCACACAAACATAATTGAGGCACATATGTGATTTCAACTTTGAAATAAAAACAATAAAATGTATGAAAATTATTGTTACAAGATTTTAATATTTTGAATTTGGTGTTGTTTTTATTATTTTATTATATATATTTAGAAATGTGTTGAATTTAGTTTATAAATTATAGTATGTGTGTCATAACATGTTGGTTTTAGTTGACCATCCATGCTACCCACTTTGTATTTTCCAACTATTGATTATTATTTTGTCATTTTATAATTTATTTTTAACATGTTTTAATACAGAGAATATATGTAAGGGTTCTATGTATTTTGTCACCATTTAAATTATAATTTTCAACGGTTAATTAATAGTCAAATATTTAAAATATATATTAAACCTGGTAAAAATTATTTAAAATATATGTAAGGGGATATTAAATCGGATCAGATATTTGAGCTACAAATCAAGACGTTTGAATGGAATTTCGACAAGGGGAGGAGATATTAAAATTGGATGGCAGGAATGACTGGGGAATCCTCAAGGCTAAAGTCGGCTTCAATTCAGCTTTTTGATCGATCTCGAATTAGCTGCTGAGCTTCTCGATTATTTGCGGCTTTTGTGAATATGTTGCAGGTGCACGGCAGCATTGTATTGCAGATTGAGGGTGGTTTATTTCTTCAGCACGTGGTTCTTTTTGCTTTTTTAGTTTGCGGCTCGCAAGCTTATTGGTTGCTCGGTTTTATGTTTTTGATTCCGGTGGTCTTTGTTATATTACATTGGTTTTTGGTGGGTTAATAATATTATTTGTTTGTTGTCCAAAAAAAAAACTTTAGGGGATCAAATAAATACGATCAATCAATAACTTGCATCATTACTCGTCATTTTTTTGTCACATTATTATTATCTCAACATAGTAAGAACATTAATAAAACTTCATAATGGAGGTTCTTACAAAAACCTCATTTTTATAATTTATAAAATGTAATTATATATATGAGTTTAGAGAATGTTTCAAATGCAGCATATTCTATTTTTATAACCGATACAACACAATTAATTAAGATATTTATAGAAATGATTTGAATTTTTATGAAATATGATTAGATTCATTAATTATGATCAATATTTTATATTAGAAAAAAAAAATCAAGATATTTATGAAACCATATATTTAACAGATTAAATAGACGGTTGAGATTCGATTGCAATGGTTGTACAAATGATGTAGCTTACTGCTTGTATAATAAACCACCTCTGTAAATAATATATATATATATATATATATTATAAAAAAATCAAATATAAATTATTAATTTTCACTTTTCTATATTAGTTTTAACTAGAAGGGTACTCGCGCAATGCAGCGACATACATCTCAATTTTTGGTTTTATTTTAGTTTTTGCTCCTATCGATATTCTAATGGTTTTATGTGGTTTTGAGAAAACGATTTTAATGTTCATTTAAAAATTCTCTTTTTTATCTAATTTCTTTAATTCAATGTTTTTTTATCATAATATAATTATGTTTAATAACAAAATAATTTATTTTTGATTTAATAATATAACTTTTTATAATGATAATTATTAAGTTTTCAAATTAATGATTATCTTAATTATACTTATAGATTTTTTATATTTAAAATTAAATGTTTATTCTGTATTTTGGATGATGGTTATATGCAGTTAGTTACACGAATTCAGAAATAAAGTTTTAATAAGTTGTACTTACGCGCAATTTACTTGTAATCTTGAAAATTAAATAATTAGCATTAAATACCAGTACTTAAGGCTTAAAAGATTGTTTTTAAGAGTTTTTGGCCAAATAATTTATAATTTAGTATAGATTTGTTATTTATATATTTTGTTAACATATTTATTAAGCAATTAAAACATAAACATAATTTGTATTACAAATTAAAAAAGTGCAAAAATACAAAATAATAATCTTAATAAAAAGTAACACTAAATGTTACAATATTTATGAAAATTTAAACGATTTACTATAAAACTCATCGACCTACTTCAAATTTCTACCAATTATAGATGTTATTTTTTATATTTTATTGCTGGTTTAATTTAATCATTTTATATTGTTTATCTTTTCTTAACCTCCTGCAAACAATCAATAGTTTTGATCATCCCTCTACAACATGAATGTTGATATCACATGTCGCCATTGTAACCTCGATGGTGGCTTTTGTGGGGGTCTTCACAAAACAATTATACTATTTCAATCCACTTGATGAAAATAAGTAATTAACATAAAAATATATAATGAAATGATTTTTGGTGTATATATAATACCTTAAAATCTTGGATAGTAGGTGGTGGGATTTGGATGCCACCACCTCCCTTTGACCCCTTAAGTTTGATTTTACTCATTTCTCAATTGAATATTCAAGATTGTGACAAGTCCTTAATTTTTCTCCAACTTGTGTAGGATTATATTTTTTATTGTTATTTGCAAATCAATCAATATGATTACTAATCATTTCTATCAAAATTTACAGGTTTTTATATTACCGTTTAGTTTTATATTAAGTGCCTCAATCATTATTTAAATTTGCATCTTTTACATCATCTGAAATGACAAACTCAACGAACATGTATCCTTCATAACTTCATTTACATTTCTGCTATCGCAAGATAATTAACATTATGTGTTTCAGTCATTTTTTTCTTTAACAACATGATTATTGTAATGATACCAAATAGCAAATGTATATACTCGTAAATGTGGGTGCAAGTGCATGCCGGCTACTATGAACGTTTTCAAGTAATAAAGGGGTAAAAATACTGAGGTCATATCCATACGGATTGAACTTCAAAGTTAATTTCGAGTACTAAGTCAATAAAACACCGATTTAAATTAGAAGGAGAAAATATTTTGAATTAGTTGGGTGATTTTCTATACTAATTAATAACAATTAATAAAAAAAGTTTTTCCCTAATAATACAGTATCAACAAGATGGTTGAGAGAACTAGCCATGAAACAACTCTTCACGGTCTCTTTCTCTGGAAATAAATCGTGATGGATTGTGGTCACAGTCCAGTCACAAAGTGGCCACAATTGTTAACTTTCGGTTTTGCCAACTTTACTAAGTAGATCTTGAAATCTTAGTTTTGCATGTATGAAGATATGCACATATCTCTATAAAACCAAGTCGACTGACATGACCTTAGTGAAAGTCATGCAAAAACCCAAATCTCCATGTGATTGTTGAAGATTTTTTCAAATCTCCTTGCATAATTTAAGTCGTATTTCAAATCTGCATATCTCTAAGTCAAAAATATAATATCAACACATACAAGTGAGCGTTTTGTATGCATTGAGTTAAATCTTCAACTTGAATGAGCAAACCGAAAAGTTAACAAAAATGATAACACCCAAGTGTTACATATTATTTCTTATGTTTGACTTACAGTCGCACCCAAATGAAGGGTTTAGCTAATGCTTAAAGTAAAGAACATAGTAGCGAAGAAAGTAGTAAGATAAATTGCGTTAAAATAAAGTTCGCCATTATGGCCACGCTTGTCAACACAGTTGTTCACTAAGGCTCTAATATATAGGCAGAATAGAAGAGATAACTTGAAAGTGACTTGAGAGAAGAAAAGATCTTGATTTCACCGTTTTGACAACAAATCACTGCATAATCTTACAAGTCATCACCATTGTACAGACACTTGTGACCATATCCCATAGTCCAACATTTATCTCACAAATGAAATATACAATAATGAAAACACAAATTTTTATCCTCTATGACTACTCATGAAAATAAAATAAATAAATAGGGAAAACACGAACATATAAAGAGAAAACATACACTAAAAAAAAACACTAACCAGTATAAATAACTTCCTCCTTTTATATTTTGAATTTTCTTTACGAGATTTGGGTAAAACTCTTTTAATTTATTTATCACCTACACATATATATTGGATGTATGGTCCAAAAAAAATTCAACCCCATTATCTATCTCAATTGTGATTTTGTGAAATAAGAAACACAAAAAAAACGATATATTGAATTAGATGTGAATAACACTTTTAAGTTTTAACAATTATCAACCTGTATTGAATTTATAAAATTAAAACATTTGGGCTGGGCTCTACTGATCAAAATAGGCCCAACTACCTTCGTATACCCAGATTGGGCCGACCTTGGTATAACTTTTATTTTTCTCTAATAAATATTCAGTTAAATAAAGAATATTCTAGAAATATTTTGTCACCAAATTTAGTTCAGTTTAAATTAATATATTTTACATTAAGTATATATATGTACATTTTATAAACATATTCTAAATAAATTAAATATCATATCAATAATGAAGCCCATTTAAAGGTATCAAATATCAATCGACTGCCCGTCTCGTTATCCCATCAAACCAAATGCATGACCTGGCCTGGCCCAGGCCCAATAAGGTACGAGGTCCGCAACAAGCAACAATTGTTAAAAAGGATAGTTTTAATTAATTTAGTACTAAATCAAACTGATTAACATATGTATCAACTGTACTAATTAAATTGGTATTAATTACAGCCGATACTAATAGTATTGTATTAAGAAAAAAAACTTGGTTGATAGAAAGTCTCGTATCATGATACTAACTTATTTAATTATATATTAGTTTTTATATTTTGATGTATTGAATATCAAACATCGTAACTTGAACTTTTTATTTGACCATTTGAATGTTTACTAGTTTATTCATTACAATTAAAATCCCCCTATGTATGACATGTGTTACATACAACACTTAAAATATCACTTAAGATTCGAACAAAATTGCTAGTTTACATATATACAACTTGAAATTGGTACAAAGTCAATAACAACACTTGTACATAATTATCATTTAGCGTGCACATTATATATTAAAGTAATGGTTGAAAGTAATCGGTATTCTTGTATTTTAACTTGAAAACGGACAAAGTTTATCGTTTTTCTTTTTTAAATTTTGTAATAAATGATGTGTATATTTCACCTGATATTTAATATAAATGTATCACAGTGTCATGTGCATTTTAAGCCCTTCCGGATTCTACCTACCACCGTAAAGTACTCGTAGTATTTACCAAAAAAAAATCATTAACCATCATATTTTGTCAATAAAATTAATCCAATCGAAATGGAACTCAGAAACCACCCTGTACGTGTGATTATGTAGAAAATGGATTAGGAATAAACCTGAATCCAACAAAGAATCAAACGTTGAACTCGAGTTTCTTAGGCTATATTTGACAAACTAACTGATAAGGTAACTAATAAACTAGACATGTTGAATGAATTAGTAACAATATAAAATGAACTTAAAAGATATGTTGAAAAAGTTAAGGGTCATAATTGGAAAAAAAAAGTGACACAAGCTCGTATAAATTATTGAAAAGCTATCTGAAGTAAATTTTCAACAAATGTAATTTAAGAATTAGTCTACGAGTTACCAAAAAAGATGTTTTTTTAATAAATTGAACAAATTAGCTATATGGATGTCCTTGATGAATTGAAGACGGAGCCTGAATTAATTTCTTGAATCGGTCAACAAAATCGTGTTTGTTGAATAAGTCATAATAATCATTTCCAACCTATCATAGAAGATTAAAATCAACGTTTCCTTGTGAAAGGACTTTTGAAACCTGTCTAGAATAAATTAAATCAAATTCAGTAAAAATCCATTAATAGGCACGTCTGGTTACTTCTAGGAGAGGTGACAATGTGCACCCATACACTAGTCAGACCTATCTTATCGTGTTGTCGAGAACACCACCCTACTTTCACTCTATCTTCCACATATATAAAACTATAAAAGAAAGCACCGAGTGTGCGCCTCTTCCACTTCCGGGCACACTCGTTACGTCTGCTAACATACTTTACGTTAAATAACACTGTATTTGAAGAATATTTAGTTACCATTTAACAAAATATATTAGATTTTAGTAAAAAATTGAAAATTTTGTGACATATGTTTAATTTAATTAAAATTAAATATAAATTATAATATATAGAGAGAATAAAACAAAAAGTAAAACCATAGGAATTGGGGGAATATGGGAGTGAATATCAGGTGGAGCATGTTGCAGGGTAGGCCGAACAAAATCGTTTGAGAGAGAATATCAGGTGGAGGTGGTTGCAGGGTAGGCCAATGGTAGGGGTCCTCCTCACATCATCCTTAATATTATTTTCATTTTTTTTAACTGCGGGTCCGAACTGCTTACACGTATCTCGATTAATTTAATGATCTCTGATAAGTAGTTAAAAAAATCTCTTATAATCTTAAAAAAATCTTTAAAAGCTCAAGTTTTATTGTCAATTTAGTTAATTCAATAAGATTAGTTTGTTTTTAATGTGAATAAAAAATATAGTATCATAATTAATAAAGGCATAATACTTTTGAAATTATAAAGAGGAATTGTAGTATTAATTTTTGAAGCAAGAAAACATTATATATATATATATATAGAGAGAGAGAGAGAGATTGGAGAAAACGCTAAAAAAGAAAAACTGAAGAACACCCTGAGAGTTCGTCATCTGGATGATATTTTTTTTCTATGCATCAATGCATAAATATGCATTAGTGCATATGCACAAATGCATATAAGCGACTGGAGCTCTTTTTTTCTATGCATCAATGTACAAATAAGCATTATGCACAAATGCATGTTACCAAATGGCGGTCTCCCAGGGTGTTTTTTAGTTTTTTTTTTTTAACGTTTTCTTCTGAACCTCCTTATATATATAGAGGAAAGTTCAAATGAGAACTTTGCATTTTTAAATGAACAAAGGAACACATTTAGGTCCATATATGATGTGTCTCACACAATATAAAATCATATTTGATTCAATGGATTGAAATCATATTTGAATCAAATATGATTTTATATTGTGTGGGACCCACATCATATGTGGTCATAAATGTGTTACTTTAAATGGGGGTGTTCTTGTATGATCCCTCTCGTATATATATATATATATATATATATATTATGTAATAGTTAACTTTGTAATACTTGTGGATGTTGGACAAAAACAGAAGCAAGCACATAGACCTAGAAATAAGATGCATGTGTTGGAGCATATGATGTTAACATGTACATATATGAGAGCTAGCTAACGGACATAATTTAAGACAACACAACATGCGTTTTTTTGTACTTGGTATATTATAGTGGTCGATCAATGATATTGGGGCCATTTCGTTATCTTTTAGGAACAACTTTGTGGGGTTCGTAGTTGAACCCTTCTTTGTGGGTTTCGTGTTGATGTAGATATATACATACATATATATATATATATGTATATAAATTTTTATTATTTTCATAAAGAATAAGTTTGAGGCTAAATATTGTTTTAGTAAGAAACTTTTGAAGGATTTAAAACGGCAATTTACTACTAATAAAGTATCATAAAGATAAATAATACGTTTGAAAGTCTCCATGCCCTAAATATTACTGAAAATTAAAAAAAAATTATAGATTCAATAGGATTAGACACAAAGGGATACATATATACAAACCCAAATTAAATCATATAAAACCTCTTATACATATATATATATATATATATATATACTAAACTTTATCAACTAATATTGATCACACATTTTTAACTTTTACAATTATCTTATTAATTACCTTATCAATCTTTTTCTTAGAAAAACTATATTTTGTTTTATATTTGAAACGACATTAGTTTTAATTATTTCACCAATTAAACAACATATGGGTTGATGTCTATTGATATGTTTTAATGGAGTGATTTCAAATATGAAAAATTGACTTTCTTTAATATATGAAACAGTCGATAAAATAATTAATATAATTGACGGCATAATAATAGAAGTAAAAAATTGTTTGATGAATACTGGTTCATCAGTTCATAATTTATAGACGGTCTCTTTACCCGTTTGATCAAAAAACCAACTACCTTAAAAGATTCAGAAGTATTCTAACATCCTCATGGAAAGAAGTTCTCGCATGATCCATATATATATATATAATATAACACCTTGTGGACCATATATGATGTGTGTCGCACACATTATAAAATCATATCTGATTTAATGGTAGACCCCATTGAATCAGATATTATTTTATAATGTGTGAGACTCACATCATATATGGTCCATAAAATATTCCTTTGTTCTTTTTAATAGGGAGTGTTTTTGTATGATTCCTCCCCTATACATGTATGTATGTATGTGTGTATATAGTTTATTAATTCATTGAGGGTATCATCATCATTTTATAATTTAACCATTTTTAAATTAATATTTACTAATTTCTTATCATGAACACACTTTATGACGACTTCGTCTTCTCTAGCGAGTTTTCCGGCAAATTTTCTTATTCATGAATACACTTTTGCCATTCGTGAATACACTTTCACCATTCGTGAACACTTTCAACATTCATGAATATCCAATTGGTGTTTTATCATTGTGTCGACGACGAGTTTGCACAGTTTGCAAAAATCGATTAGTTTGCAACGGATACCATCCATATATATATATATATATATTTGGGTTCTTTTGAGAAGTAAATAACATATCATAGTCTTTTATCTAGTCAACATTTACGGTTTTGACTGTAAAACATCAGATTATTCCTCACATGGGTATGTGGAAAATAGATGTGTAGTTTCGTAACTTTTACAAATAGACGGCAAACGGGTTCATATATGAACCTATGTGCTTCACATATAAACTATATGTTCATATGTGAATTAGTTAATTAGTTGATATGTGAATCATAAGGGTTCATATGTAAATTATACGGGTTCACATATGAATATAGAGTTCATATGAACCACACGGATTCACATATAAACTCATTTGTCACATATTTGTAAAAGTTACGAAACTACTGTTATATTTTTTGCATAGCCATAAATTTTGACCAATTAAAACCGTAATTCTTGACTAGTCAAAACCGTAATATTTAATCAATCAAATCCGATCTTGAACGTATGAATAACTAGGATCACTTATTGACTTCTCAAATATTTATCAATTTTTAAAATAACCTATATATATATATTAGTTTGTAGATGAAGATGACAATTGAAGAAAGAGATTTAATTAAATGATAAAAGAGAAGACGTATATGTGGCATGAAACCTATGTAGATGGAAGCTTAAAACCACTTGAAGGAGGGCCGGCGGATATAGAAAGCAACCCTTCACCAATATATTCTTATGACTTATCACTTCTGCTCCTCCTTTAATAATGGTTCTTTGGACACAACTTAATTAACCTATATATATATATAGGCTATAGCTACCTTCTTTTATTTATTTATTTATTATTTTATATATCGTTTTGGATAATATTTTACATGTGATTGATGATCACAAGAACGAAAGAGACCTCCATTCTTATCTCCACAAACCCATGCAATAATATATATATATATATATTAACACCACATATTCACAACTTCTCATTCAAGCTTTTCTGCTTCTACCTTATCTTAATTAATGCCACATAACTAGTGGGTATAACCACCACTAAACAACTCCAATCTCTTTAATTACTATATATATACCTACACACACATATATATACACACATACATACATACATAGAGGAAGGTTCAAGAAAAAAACACTAAAAAAGAGAAAACTGAATAACACCCTAGAAGTCTTCCATCTGGAGAGTATGCACTAATGCATACAAGCGTTTTTTTATTCCTATGCACCAATGCTTCTATCATTACATATATATATATATATTGATGAATATTCATAAATGCATATTACAAATTACCGGTATGCATTAGTGCATACCGTCCAGATGGAAGGCTCCAAGGGTGTTCTTCAGTTTTTTTTTTGACGTTTTCCCTTGAAGCTGACCCTATATATATATATATACATTGACAGGTTTTTTTCTTGAAATATATAATATTTATATACGGCAAATGAAATAAAGAAACTCACACACCCTCCTCACTTTTGGTGACGTTTAAACCTCCGACCTTCTAAAAGGTCAGAGGCTCACATATCGGTAGACCAAAAACCCTTTGTTAAATATATTGACAGGTTTAGTTAGAAGTTAGGACCATAAAATTGATTAGAAACCCCTAATCATAAATTTTAAAACATGTGTATTATTACTATGTGATTTATGATGAATAATACTTCCTTATTCATAGTTAATGTGTTATTCATAATGAATATTTAACAGGAAAAACACGTGGCACACTATATATGGAGGGTTCACGAGTTCCTAATCAGTTTTGGGTTCCTAAATACTAATGGAACTTCCGTCTCTCTCTCTCTCTCTCTATATATATATATATGTGTGTGTGTGTGGCCGAATAAAATAACAAAAAATGACTAAATCACATGTGAATCATACTAAACTCACTTGTAGATCACATGTGATTTTGCGCGACCTATGTCGCAGGCCAAGTCACTTGTGCTCCTATTTGTTGATCATGTTTTATAATCGGATGAGAAATCAATGAAAATCACATATAACTTAACCGTTTTCAGGTTCTTTTATTTTGATATTAATTTTATTGTTTGATGTTCTCTCCCCCACCCGGTATTAGGTGTACACATCTATTTATGCAACTGTGCATGCGTGTAAATGTACCATCACAATAAATCAGAATTAGTCTTGAGAAGCAATTAGTGTTTCGGTTGAATGAAAGTGAAATGAAATTAAGAGCATAAAAAAAATTAAAACAAGATTCGTAAAAGTCATCAAAAGCTTTAATCAACCATTTTCATTCATGTTATTATCAACAACTAATTTAATATTATAGTTATATGTAGTTGCATCACTTTTTAGCCAATTTATATATTAGGAGAAAAGCTATATACAATTGGCAAAGATAATTCATTATAATACGTTTTTAATATTTGTTAGATAATTATATGCATATAAAATATTTGAAATTAAAACATTTAAGGGTGTTTGGTTTGATGGAACGGTTCTAAAGGATTTGGATTTTCAAGAAGAATTTGTAATTGGAGTGATTTAAGGGGAGTTTTGTTCACAAAATGTTTTTGAAAGAGGAATAGTATATGTCAAAAGGATTTAACTTTGAAATAGTTACAATGGAATGTTATCATATTTAATCACTTGTTTGGTTACACTACTAAACGAAAGACTTTTGCCTACGAATCTTTTCCTAGAAAATATGTCGGGTGATTCCTCACAAAACCGCCACAAAAGTTGGTGGGTAAATTGCTGATGTGTAATTCATATCAGTGACAGATTACCCAGGGATTCTCTGGGTGATCCATTTCATGTATTTTCTTGAAAAACATAGGATTTTACTGAACCATTTGTATTTTTTAGTGATCTGTGGGTAATCACCGACCGAAATTTTCCTAGGTAAAAGTTATTTATTTTGTAGTGTTAACATACATTAGAATGAAATATGTTAAAGGAATTGGAACTTGTCTACGTGGTTTACATAATGTAGATTTGGAATTAGAATGAAATATTGGTGAATGACCAAAATTGCTTTTGAGAATTTTGAAACTGAAATTTAACAATATGGTTCAGATTGGTGGTGGTCAGAGGTGATTCATAACGATGGTTTAGATTGGTGGTGGTCGGTGATGATACAGAACGATGGCTCAGAAAGATGGTGGTCGGTGGTTTAGACCGATGGTTCAGATCAGCGGTGGTTCAGAACGGTGGTTTAAATCTGTGATGGTCGATGGTGGTTCAAATCAGTGGTGGTCAACGGTGGTTCAGAACGATGGTGGTAGGCAGTGGATCAGATCGATGGTGATTGGCAGTGGTTCGGATCAAGTAGGGAAGATGTAATAAATTTATCTTTTTGAGAAAATGGGATGAAATGAAATATTGAATTTCTTCTCAATTGTGATGAAATGACCAAAATCTTTTTATTAACTAATTATCATAAAGAAAATGCTTTTAACATATTTTAAAACATTGTTACATACCAATTCTATTAAATCACATGAAATACCAACCAACCTAGTGGTTTTCAAAACCCTCTATTTGTGGAATTTAAATAAAATCCTGTAATTTTAAATTTAGGAAATCTTTCAAACTAAACATAAAATTGGGAACAAAATTCATTTTCAAATCCAATTCAATTCTACAAATGAAACGACAACTTAAGTTATCTAGAGCAACCCAAAATATTTGTGCTATACTGACTACCCAACAAGATTCTCAATCCTTGTTCTTGTAAACCCACAACGACTTTTGTATATGTATTCTTTGTATGTGAGTTGGTTCGTGTGAAAATCAAAAAAAACATTGAGAACTATGAGAATTTCTATTTTTTCAATTTGAATACATCTATAAGTTTCAATAAGTATATGTATATTTGCATACATATTAGATATATTGATTAATAAAGTGATCAATGCCGATTTTAATGTATCCTTTCAGTGACTAAAGTGATTGATATCGAATGGATCGACTTCTATAATTAATTAATACATGGGCCTCTAATTGTAATTATATCAATTTCAATTGAATTAATCATGGTTTGATCACCAAAGGTTGATAAAGAGTGGCTGACGTAATTCATTTATAAGTTAAACATATTTCACATTTTATCGAGTAGTATAATTGGAAACATGCAAATTGGTGCAGGCTTAAATTAATTTCTCTAACATATTTTGTTTTACATGTCAGAGTTACGTTTGTTAACAGATGTTTGTCCATAAATTACCTTTTAGTTGGACAACAGGTAAGAGGTATTCTCTGTTTCGAGCCGGCAAGAAAGGACCATAAATTTCTTAGGTAGACACCACTGTATCACTTGTTTACTGATATAATGACAAATTTTGTTGTTAATTAATTGAGTTTAACAAATTATCAACCTATTCCAAAAATATAAACCTGAATTTTAAGACCAAATTCATGATAAAAATACATGTTTGAAATACAACATAAATAATTGGTTATTAAATTATGTATGAAAATTATTGAATACGAGAATCATATTTAAGGAAAATATTATACTAAAAAAAGAAAGAATTGCGTATATGTAAAGATAAATAGATAAAAATAAAAATGATATTTTTGTGGAATGTTGCATGAACCAGCTGTCAAATAAACATAAAGTAATACATATGAATCATTTGAATTCTTCCTTAGCTTCTATGAAACGCAATTAATTATGTCCTCCAATCATTTTTTAAAATTCAATTACTTTTCGGTTTAAAAATCGGTTATAATTTGTAATAGTAAATGATACGAGATAAAGCTGTGAAAATTAAAAAAAAAACATGTTTTTTAATCCAACACTTATATAACAAAAGAGCTTATATTGGTGGACTTTTCCGTCGAAAATTATGTCAGATCATTACCAGTGGAAATCACCATCATCGGTCATCTTTACTCCAGACGTAAAATACGCCGGTGATGGATTTTTTGAACATGTTTTGTCATCGATAAAGACTTTTTCTTTTATACTGTAGTTTTTTTTTCCTACATAAATTGTTGATTCAACAAGTGTTTTTTTTCCAACTTTGGCATTCGATTTCTTTTTATTACGAACGCATCGTTTTTGTAAAAATGTGAATAAAATATTACGTTTTATAAAAATGAACAATTTCAAACACGAAAAAACCGCTAGGTAAAATAGTGTTCTTGTAACCTATTGTATTTTTAATTTAAACTTGTCCAATAGTAAATGTTTACAAATTATTTATAAGAAAAAATTTTAAAAAAATCAATAAACTATCCCATTTTAAATTGTTAAGTTCTTGAACTATTTTTTTTGATTGAAAAAATCATTAAACTTTTTCATTTTGAATTATTAATTTCTTAAACTATTCGTTTAAATGAAAAAACCATTAAAATTTCTCATGTAAATGATTAAGACCATCTTCATAATTTTCTTCAAAATAAAAAACTAAAACTAAAAATCTATATAAAATATTACATTCAATTCCAAAAACATCTTTATTTTGAAGATTACAAAATTCATTATATTATTAAAATAATCTATATTTCTAATAAAATATTATTTATTTTATCTAAACATTTAATTTCAAATTTTCTTATTGGTGGAACATAATAAAAAAAATCTCTTATGGTAATCATTTTTTGAGATGCCTCCAAATTTGAAGATTTTTGTAACATCTTTCATACTTTTTCCATTTTAGAGATGCTGTTAGAGCAAAAAAATGCTCAAAATCTTTATATTCTTTATTTTAGAGATGTTGTTGGAGATGCTCTAAGTCCCTAAACATTTTTTTGAATAAATAAATCATCGATTTTTTAAAAATTAGTTATCTAAATATTTTAAAAAAAATAAGTTCCCTGTAACTCACTAAAAAAGTTTTAAAGTAAAAAATAAACTTAAATCGCTTTTACCGTTACCCCAACGTTGTTGGTTATCCATTTCGTCTAACACGTTGTTGGCTCATGCCATCGATCTTTCTCTTTTCGATCTATTTTTTAATCCATCATAAGAGGGACAATCAAAAGATAACCGGTTAAAGGTAATTTATTTAGGTTAAAAATATGTAAGTAACCAATTTTTAATCATTCAAAATAAGAAAGTTTAATGATTTTCCATTTTTCAAAAAGAGAACGTTTAATGATTTTTTTTCATCCAAAAAAAAAGTTCAGAGACTTAATCATTCAAAATGAGAAAGTTTAATGGTTTTTTCATTCAAAAAATAGTTTAAGGACTTAATCATTCAAAATGGAATCGTTAGTTAGGATTTTTTTTTGAACATTTCCCTTATTTGTAATAACGAAAACTTATTAATCACTGTTATATATATGGAGTTGGGTTCCAGTGACAATGAGAATTACACTGAAAAGGGTAAAAACAGATCTTTATCTTTCGATTAATCCTAAATCCTAATTGAAAAGAACCACTAGCTAAACATTTGAACAATTGCAAGTTTCACATACACCACATGAAATGTACAAAACAAGTATCAACATGTACCTACCAAAAAAGATGATGCCAATTAAGTTGGTATCAAATAAGGTTGGTTAAAACATAATATAAAATTTTGTATCTCAATTATAATTAGTTGATATATAATATTGAAAAAAAAACATAATATGATACCAAGTCTATCCTACATATAAATCAATCTTTTCCTTTTCCTTTTTATTTTAATTATATAAAAAAATATATAGTTTTTGGACGATATGTCAACAATCACGGGTTGCTTATTAATGACAACATCTTTCAATCTTGTGCTTGAGAATAAGACAATTTAAAAAATTATTTTAATACATTTTAACATAACTAGAAGGATACTCGCGTAATACAATGAGATACATCTGAATTTTAGGTTTCATTTTAATTCTTGTCTCTATGGTTTTAAAAAAACGATTTTAATGTTTTATTTAAAAGTTCCATTTTTTATGTAATTTCTTTAATTCAATTTTTTTTATCGTACTTTATTTTGGGTTTAATAACGAAGTAATTTATTTTTGTTTTGATAATATAACTTTTGATAAAGACAATAATTAAACTTGATAATTATCTTAATTATATTTTAATTTTTTTATATTTAAAATTAGATGTTTATCCTGTATTTGATCATAATTATCTGTAGTTAGTTACACGAATCCAGAAATGCTGTTTTAATAAGTTGTACTTACACATCATCTACTTGTAATCTTGAAAATTAAGTAATTAACATTAATTAGCAGTACCTAACGCTTAAAAAGTTGTTTTTAAGAGTTTTTGACCAAATACTTTATAATATAGTATAAATAATATTTTAAGAAGATAAGTTATTAAATTTAATTCAATTAGAATTACAATACCTTGGTGGTAGTCTTCATTTGAACTGAGAATAAGTAAGAAAACCATTTTTTATGAATATCGAACATGCTTTTAATTTGTTGGAAATAACGAAAAAATAGAGACAAATTAATTTGTTGGCATGTCATCAGTTTTAAACTTGTAGTATTTTGTTTGAGGTAAATTGTTATTACAAAGTCTTTTTCGACAAATAAAACTCCTCATTTGAAGACTATTTTCGAAAAATTAATTTTAATTTGAAATTAAGTTAAATCTAACACAACCACAAAATATAAGTCACTATACAGCATACAAGTCAACAATGGTCAAAGCTAGTCCACACTAGTCAAAATATAAGTCACTATACAACATAAAAGTCAGCTAAGATCATGGATCCGATTCACGTCGACTTTCTATGCACGGTTTGTTTGGCCACCTTATTTTTCCCCTTACATGCAACTTTACACCGGAGCTTTAGCTCGCATTGCAAGTCTCATACAGTGCTATTTAACCAGGAGCTCGTGTGTACTCCATATGTTGTGCAACCACGCACGACGATCTCGAGCTCACAAGCCTAGGTTGTGGAAGTCCCTTGTTGTGCCCACTTCACGACCTAGGAGCCTCCAACTTCACCAAAAACCCGTCTCATAATCAAATTTAACCATTGCTTCTTTTTTTAATCCAACCATTATCTCCAAACTTATTAACATTTATTTTTTTAACAACAGGTTTTTGACTATTTCTCATACCAATCATGCTTCAATGTGGAATTAGAACTACCAGCTATATGCATAAACATAAACACATTATTGCAATCGCAGTCATTTTGTGTATAATTCTACTTGGACATGATAACATGTACAATGCAAGTAAATTACAGAAGATTAAAGACAACTTTTTACCTTAAGTTTGTATCATTTGACCTAAGAATGCTTCTACTTCTTTATTCTCTTTCTCATGTAGTCATGCTCTCTTTATCTATTCTTTTTAATTTCTCTCCGGTGCTTTTCTAAGATGACAGGAAAATGATAAACCATAACCATCCCTACCGTTTTGGATAAAATTTGTTGTTCCCGATTTTCCCTTCTCCCATTTGTCCCGTAAGTGACATGAAACCACTTCATAATTTTTATTTAATAGAAAAATATTTTTAATTCATATTTTTTTTATTTTTTTCTACAATAAAAAGATGATATGACTTCATGTGACTAATAACAAGGAAAAAGTGAAAAAAGTTAGGGTGCCTTTGATATCTAGGCAAGATAAAACCATGGTTCTAAAACACGCGTTATGACGGCGTTATGGCGCGCCATAACGTCGAGGCGTGGCCTCGCCGCCACGTTAAAGCCCATGGCGCGACTCTGAGGCGCGACTTTGAGCCCATGGCGCACTCTGGCGCGTTATGGCGTGTTATAGCGCGTTATGGCGGGTTATAAGGCGTGTTATGGCGCGTTATGGCGGGTTATATGGCGTGAGTTGAGTTTTTTTATTTTTTATTTGCAAACCTTGTGTATTTAATATAAAGTTATAAATGCATGTTTCTTCATTTGTTTGGAGTTTTATATGAATTTAATTTGTTTAATCATTATTGTTTCATTACACTGACTCAAATAGACATATGTATATATAATATACATAAAAATTCGCCGCCTTAAGTCGCGCCTTAAAAAACGCCATGATCTCGCTGTAACTTGTAAGGGTTGAGGCTTGACCTCGCCGCCACGCCACGCCTCACGTCATCTAGAACCTTGGATAAAACAGAACTAAGTTTTATTTTAAGATTATATTAATCAAACATAAGTATGTTTCAGCTAATTCCACCTTGTTTCATGGAGTAGAGATGGAACAAATATGTTCCACTTTGTTCCCGTCTTTTCCACATACAAGTTCTACTACTAAACATAAAACGATGATCTTTGTTCTGTTCTATCATATTCTATCAGTATACCAATCGTATCCTTAATAAACCAACACATTTTTAATCGCCATTTTGTTCCCCCAATTCCTCCCCGTCAATTACCGTTGCCGGCTCCCGGATCAATTCCCTGCCATTTGAAACTTGAAAGTAAACTCCCCATTTCCAAATTCCAACTTAACCCATGAAGTTTCTTGATTATTGCAATTCAATCCGTCCACTTAACTTTACTAAATCGACAAAATTAAAACCCCTTTAACTTTATTTTAAATTTTACTTATGTTATTTATTTTAAGTAAATTAAATTATAGGAATTCTGATTTATAACTTCCTCTTATTTGTTGATGGCCAAGTTGTACATTTTCATTTAAATATTTTTAAAAATCTTTAACTTTTTGATCCTTCAAATTCTGGAAAATAAAAGTTCTGACTCAATTGGTGATGAACAATATATTTGTATGTGTAAAGCTTGTTGATGTAATCGAGGTTCAAAATGACGTGAGGTGTTACGTGGCGAAAAAGTTAAGCTTTAAGTCTTACAAGCTACAACGAGTATGTGGGGTCTTCAAGGCGTGACATAAGAGTATAAGACGGTAAATTTGTGTGTCATATATAGAATTATATATATGGATATACGTTTTCTATATATTATTCATTCAGATAGTAATATTAAAACTATTACATTCATATTAGAAAAAGAAAAATCATATAAATTATCATTAACAAAATAAGATTCAAAACATAACTTAAAATAGTAATTCCTCAACTTCGTTTTAATTGTCTCCTTGGTGTGTATAAATTCATGAAACTATGAGTGATGTGATTCGATAAATCTACAAAAATGTAAAATCTAAAAGTTAAAAAAATGTTAAAACACAAAACTAAAAAAATTTGAACACTGTTTTTTTCTTTTGAAAAAAAAGTCACAACTTGTAAAAAACGCACGTCGAACCTCAAGGCATCTTAGTCGGAGTCAAGCCTTACAAAAACGTTGTAGGCTTTTTTGTAGCAAGGGAGACACGTCTTGTGGCATATCGTGTCATATCAGACACCATGACATGCCCTTTTGAAGGTTGATAAAAATACAATAAAATGCAAATCATAAACTAAGGACTTAATCTGTAAATCTTTATCGTTGTTCGTGTTAACGATCATTAACTATGTTGTTTGGCCATGAACTGTATTGGCTACCTAGGTTTTGTATGTCATATTCATGAGATTTTATAGGATGCAAAGACAAACATGAATCAGCTACACATACACCAACCATTATGACAATGGAAGATTATTTCGGTTCTAACATTGATTTCATCTATCACAGATCAACTACATTTGCAACAAGAGGTACTAAATTGTCACAATGACAACGGTTGCTCCTCTACAAACACCAGGTCATGTTGAAACGCCTCCAAACAGTAGCTAGACAATGTCCATGAGCATCAAACCCTAGCTCCTAGGATATATGCCACTATCGTTGTCATTACTTTTCTCCATTGGCTGACGTGATACTCTTCATTTACAACACCTTGTTCTAATTACCTTTGTTGAAATCAATACAAACTTCATATCAACTTAGTATATCATCATAGAACTAGCCATGCTTGGCAATTAAGAGTGTTATGGGTACATTTCATATAGAAGCTTAACTATTAAAAGGGAACTTCTAAATTTATCAACTACGTTAAATATGTTTTTACTATCTTCATCAGCTACTTATTCTTATGATGATGGGAAAAGATCAAAGAATCGTGAAATCTTAATTATATATAACATCCTTAATAAAACAAAGCTAAATGTGGTTATCATTAATGAATGTGGACAGTTGACCGGTAGTGGATCAGTACCCTCTGTTACAAGTAATCCTACATTTATTAATAGGAAAACAAAGAACAATCCATCCGTATTAGGTTATCCTCAAAGTATAAGCAACTTTGGCATAACGAACCATGTCATCATTTCAATAACTACAAGACAATTGATCTGATGGCACAATTTATTATTGTAACTTCTAAAAACAATTTTTATTTTATAAAAAGTTAATGTTTAATTTGGATGTGATTATTAAGCCTAAAAAATAAGTTGATTATACAATTATAAAAAAAACGCATTTTCCAATATTTTAAACAGAGGCGGAACACAATAGGGGCCTAGGGGGGCCATGACCCCTGCGTTTTATTCCTTAAATACTAGATATTAGAAATATTATCAATGAATTGCGTTTAGCTCAGGTGGTTATGTGTATATGGCCCCTGTATATGTGGTTATAGGTCCTATTCACCTGTCACACGGTTTTTTTAATAATTAATTGAGCTTATCAATGAGGATGTTTTGTTGGGTTCGGTCCCCTTAATTAGATGGTTTGTGTTCCGTCCTTGATTTTAAAAAGAAAATTTATTACAATAATTTTTCCATTTCACATTAGTTGTTATTCTTTGTTTTTGAATGTCCAACTTGTATTTGACCAAAAACTACCATTATAATTTATTCTTTCATGTTGTAAAACTGGTTTTTGTTGCATTTATAATTTGTATTGTATCTTCAAAGAGAAATACATTTATATCAATTTGGAAATAAATAAATAAACAATTTATTTAGACTTCAGGACAAAAACTAAACAATGAACATAGAGAACTATATCTATTGAATGGTATGTGCACATTTATTTATTGGCATAAAATTATTTACAAACTTACAAACAAGTTTTTATTTATGTGAAAATACAGTGTTATTTTATATGTGAAACGTTTATCACTGTTTTATGCGAAGAAATAGTGAATGGTCGTTGATATACAGAACAATATTATATGAATATTGTACTTTTATACATAAAACTGTGTAAGTCTGTATGATTTTATACTCGATCATTTTGTTCTAAAAGATGCAACGTATGCTTTGAGTTGTAGTTAAATAAAAAATATTTGATTATAACTAAATATCTCACTGAATATATATTTTTCCAAAACTCTTCCTTATTTATTATTATCTTTAATTAGTCCTTTTTTTATTTTCATACAAGACAATAATAGAAAAGGTCAAGTGATTAAATAAAAGGGAGGAATTTATATCTGGACACATGGTTTGGAAGCATCAGACCTTTTCCTTTCCATCCAAATGCAAAGTCAGCCCTTCCTTGTTCCTTCAATAATTCAATAATAATCGTGTTTTAATTCAAATAAATACGAGTAGATTTTAAGAAAGAAAATTAATCAAAATAAACATTTTGACTTGTAGTTTCACCTCTTAATTATCTTTAATAAAATTATTAAAATAGCTATAGGTCTATAAATGACAAGTCCATAATTTACGGAAAGGTCAAAATGTAACATTTATTTTCAATAATTGATCAATAAAATTAAGGGTGAAAATGGGTTTACAAAATTTGTACTAATGATATAGTTTGCAAATTATTAAAATACCTATAAATTATTAGAGTCAGGTTCATACAAAAATGATACTTATTTAAGAAAAAATAAGAGAATAACCGAATCACATGTGATTTTATACTAACATCACGTACAAAACTACATATGATTCACGTGACCTTGTCATGCAACCTTGACACACGGCCATACGGTCTTCCATACATTTTTTGGCCATTAATGTAAAATCACATGTGATATCATTCTCGTATTAATCTGCTTCTAAATTATTACTAACACACATATACGTGTATATATATAAACTTAATTTTTAGTAATTTATTATATAAAATATTATGTTAATTTTAAAAAGGGACCACTGAGATCATTTGATTCCATACTTGAAAGGAGATGTGAAAACTTTAAAGGAAAAAGAAGAAAACAAAGATGCATACAATCATGTACAAAAGAAGTTGAAATAGAATTTCTAAATTCTTTGTGTAGCCAAGAAGGAAATTACAAATCGGGTCGGGTTAAGTTGGTTCCACCTTCGTTATATTATGTCACGAAATGATAGATATTTAGTTTGGTTTCATCGGTATAAGAAAAATTAATTGGGTTGGTTCAAGTGCATGTGAATGTGATGGTGGATTCAAACTCAAAATATTTGATGAGCTAACTATTCATACATCATAGTTATAAAAGAATGATAGATAATAATAATAATGATAAGGTTGAATTTCATATATGTTAGGAGAATCTTTAGTGACAACAAATACAGTAAATACCATTTTTGATTGGCTTCATACTAGCGACATTGTAGAGCGTGTTTATCTGGTCGAAACCTGAGCAAATCGGTTTTGAACTGAAATAAATAGAATGGAACTATAAGTTGAAACGTCTAAAAAACGTCCTATAAGTTTATTACAATGCTTTTATGCATGACATATAATTGTTTGGTCATATAAGATAGTCTAATACGACCTTTAAATATTTGTAGTGTCATATAAACTCAATTTGTTGTAGTAATACATGCTATTATTAGTTTTATATTAAGTGAGGTCATGATTTATATACTAAACAATAAATAAACAAAATTCATGAGTTCTTGAGTAATAGAGCATGAGCTAAAAGCAATAACATAAATTTTTTGATGACAATGAACTAAATGGGCACATGAAACTATTTTTTGTAAATCATGTTTGAACCTTTATACCTTTGCAACATAAGGCGCCTAAACAAATGATATCCTTGATGTTGATATGGTGTAAGGTGAAGGTCAATCTATCATAATTGAAATAACCACGTACATTAACTGCAATATGTAATATTGATAACATAAATTGGGTATTGACGTATCCTCACAAAACATATACTATATCTATGCATCTTTAGGGTGTGTTGTCTCAAAATACCAACATCCCAACACGTAACCCTACACATATATCTATAACTGATGATGCATATGTCAATATCATGTCATAAAACACTTTGCATAATTAACTCTTTTTAAAACGCGTAGTTTGTGAATGGTTTGTTCGTAGTTTGAACATACCGAACCATAATATATATTTCTAAATATACTAAACATGGTTGAAGCTACTAAATATAGTTGCGAATATAGAACATAGTAGAAAATATTACAAAACTGATCTTTTGTCTGTATATGTAAATCTAATTTTGCATAGTAGCCACCTACCAAATCATGAAAGTCTCTAATCACTTGCACCGAACGTTGATTACGTACATTGAGCTAACTCAACCTTCTATACTCATTTGGTTAAGTCAAATTGGTTATAACTTGCTTTATAACTCGCTTGCATCCATCATGTTATGACCAATCAATGAAGCCTTGTATGTGAGCATGAGCCCGAGTCGCCTAATCAGTGCATTTTATCTGACATTTTGGTGTTTACACAAAATGAACCGGCAATTGTTTTTTTAATTCTTGAGCCAACAATAGTTTGAGAAAATCCTATAATAAGACATGGCCAAATATATATATATATATATATATATATATATAGTTCGGTTCTTTACTTTTGTCGATCTAGAATGAATTATGCACACGCTAAACTTGAGAATAACTCAAACGAGACAGATCATAAAACATTTTTTTGTATGAATCATGTTTACCTTTTATTACACATTCACTTAATTATCATTTTACGTATGAGACCACATTGATTGACTATTTGACCTTATTTTCATGATCCTTGTTTAAAAAATTTATATCATTTTATTTCATCTGCAAAATTATCGTTTAAAATCGGATTCTCAACTCGTCACTTCAATTATTTTTTATTTGAAATGTGCACTTTCACTCATTATACTTCTATAAATATTGTGTTTATATAAAGAAATTAACCATAATTTCGTATGACACTTGCTAACAACGTAAAAGAAATACATTTCTTTAATAAGACAAACATGAAGCGTTATTATTTTTTGAGTTCAAAGAAAATATTGTTGTTATTATTATTTTTATTATATTATTTGTCTTTAAATTTATTTTAGGGGGGGTTAAAAAAGGTAAAATATTAATTTTATAAATAATCTTAGTTGTAGCTTTCTATGCACACTTTTGTAAGGTTGATCAGCGTTCTACGCAAAGGGGTTTTGCTTGGTACGCGTTACACATTTTTGACCTTTTTATTTCTTTTTAGTGAATTACGAGAATGCCCCTGATCTCAACCCCAACCAAACATGACGCATTTTTGACCGCCCACCATATATATAAAATAAATAAATATCCAACTCTCTATGCTTTTTATTTCACATGATTTCTAGACCACCCAACCCCATAATAATACCATTTTTTTATATTATAATTACAAACTTCAATTTTTTAATACTAATTTTAATTTATACTACCTTATTTTATACAATTTAATCAAATTATATCATGATCAAATATTGTTGGGTTTTTTAGTGGTAACCATTAGAAGATCTAAATGGTAATGATTTTGATTAATAAAATTCTTCTATTTATTAAATTAAGTATATTTTTATTCGTAATAAGAGAAGAGTTAATGTGAGAAACATAAGAATGAATCTTCATTCTTATATGTATATCAGGATGAGATGTACCGTGATGTATCAGATCACCTCTTTTTTAAACTGCAATTCATGAGAGGGTATAAGATTAAAAGTTAACAAGGATTCAAATCTTTTTTTTTACGTTTTCTCACAATATTTTTTTTTCCACACATCCTAAGTCTAATATTGATTTACAAAAATATTATGTCACATGGAAAACATAAAACAGTGGTAGAATTTGTTAGTATTGCTTCTTAAGCAAGATGATTTAAGACTCTTTAAACATTCTCAATTATTTTGGACATTAGTTAATTAATAAATCCATTTATATTTTTTTAAATTGTAGTATAATGTCTAATAATATAAATAAATAAATAAATTAGGCGGACAACACCACACCTCTTCTCTCTCTCTCTCTCTCTCTCTCTCTCTCTCTCTCTTCCATATATATCTGATATATATAAATATAGAAAAGACGAAATTACGCTGTTGAAAACACTAGTTGAAAAAATGGAGGACCAAGTGATGAATTCTCTCTCTAAAACCATCATCTCTATATCCTTCTTCCTCCTCCTCCTGCTACAATCCATCGCCGGCAAATCGCTTCCAAAAATAGTTTCATTCGAGAAAGGCTTCACTCAATTGTTCGGCGGCGATTCCAATCTCCTCCGCTCCGATAACGATAACACCGTTCATCTCCACCTCAACCAATACACAGGCACATACCATTCTCTCTCTCTCTATATATATATATATATATGTATGTATATATATGTGTGTATATATATACATACTCAGCAAACATGGATTTTTCTGGAGGTTTCTCTAAAGAAAGATTGGGTTGGCTTATATATATTTATTTTATAAACACTTTCAGGTGCTGGATTTAGATCATCAGACCTTTACAACCATGGATTATTCAGTGCTAGAATCAAACTACCTTCTGAATACACTGCTGGAATCGTCGTAGCGTTCTATGTACGTATATATATCTTTATCTTTAATTATCAACTCTTTTCTTTTTCAAACAAATACATATATGATATATATGCTCAACTTGTAATTACTTGTTGGTTGTGTGGGTGTTTTCTTTATTGTAAAATAGTATATATATATAGTGTTATATATCGTTTAATTGGTATATATGTATATACATGCAGACTTCAAATGGAGATGTGTTTGAGAAGACACATGACGAATTGGATTTTGAGTTCTTAGGGAATATAAAAGGGAAGCCATGGAGGTTTCAAACCAATTTATACGGCAATGGAAGTACAAGCAGAGGTAGAGAAGAAAGATACACCTTGTGGTTTGACCCTTCCAAAGCCTACCATCGTTATACCATCTTATGGACCTCTTCCAAAATCATGTACGTTACGTAACCTTTTCATTAAATCTCCCTTCTACTTCTTATTATATATATATATATATATATATATATATGGGCAGGTTCATACAAGAACACCATTTGTTCCTTTGAATATGCAAAGTTCTCTTTTGAACCTCCCTATATATATATATATATATGTGTGTGTGGTTGGGATCACGGAAAATTAGTCTATTTTGGTAAGACTCGTAAGATCATATTTTTACACATAAAACTTCATAGCAAAATATTGTGAAGATAACAGTGTTATTGTTGTTGTAAGGTAATCTTTACAGTGTCTTTGTTGTGAAAATTCATATTTTTTTTTAATCTTCACAGTTTTTTACTGTAAAATTTCAAGTATAAAAATATGATTTTTCGAGTCACACAAAGAGAAATTGGTCTCAAACCCAATCCTATATATATATATATATATAATTATTTAAAATGATTACGTTCAATATAATAAGTTAATATATAATAATATCTTGGAAAAGTCAATTTACGTATTAGAATTTGATACTTGGAGTCTAAGAAATTTGAGTCATAAAGAAAGGACAGCAATAAAGTTGCATGTAGTTGCACCGGAGACCATTCAATGAACATTTTTAGTTAAAACCATTTAATTAAAGTTATAAGTAATAAAATTTTCGAATTAAAGTTCATAATTATGATGTTTTATGATAAATATATAATCTTATAGTATTTGTTTTTTTTTAAATATTTACAGATTTTATATAGATGATGTTCCAATACGGGAGATAATAAAAAGCGATGAAATGGGCAGCGACTTCCCTTCGAAACCCATGGCGTTATATGCGACCATATGGGATGCTTCGAATTGGGCTACTAACGGTGGAAAATATAAGGTGAATTACAAATATGCCCCTTTTGTAACCGAGATGACAGACCTTGTCCTCCATGGTTGCGTTTCCGATCCAATTCAACAACTTATAAGAGACGACTGTGTCCAAATGGACAAACAGCTTGAAACAATTCACTACAACAACGTTACACCTAAACAACGGACTGCCATGAAAAGATTCAGAGAAAAATACATGTATTATTCATACTGTTATGATACTTTAAGGTACCCTGTTCCTCCACCAGAATGTGTGATTGATCCGTTGGTTCGACAACGATTCAAAGAGACCGGGAGGCCGAAGTTAGATCGGCGACATCACCGCCATTCGAAGAAAGGAAATCAAGTTTTGAGCAATAAGGTATATAAAATTCAAGATGAGGATTAAAGATTGGGGATATAGAAAGATTTATTGTGTACAATACGAGTGTTTTTATTACATAGTTGAATTGTTTGAATTTTTCACTGTAATTTATATTCATAATGTATACATAGCAAGATTAAATGCGAGTGAATAAAATAATACATATCAAATTACAACTATCAAAAAATTTCACTATTCTCTTGTTTGATTTAATTAGTTAAATGATCAAAACTTGTGTATAATAATTTAATTTAATGAATACAACCGTTTTTTTATAATATTCTATTTAAATTAGAACAATTAAATAAGAAAATTGGTGTACGCTATTTTGAGGCATATATGTCTTTTAGTAAAATAATATTAATGGATTATTCTTTATTAATGAGATGAAAGCATTTAGAAAAAATGAACTAACTGAGAAGTTTTCGTACATTTTATCTTTTTACATTTGTTTAATTAAGAGGTAGAATTTGACAAGTTCTGGAACTTAACATAAGAGGATAAAAAGCAAACACTACAAAAAAATGATTTTCATCTAAAAAAAAATAAAGGAAAATTTTTGTGGGTGATAACCACGGATCACCTAGAAAATACTAATGGTTCTGACGAAATCCGATATACTAATGGTTTCGACGAAATCCAATGTTTTCAAGAAAATACCAATTGGATTACCCAGGAATATCTTGGGTTATCTGTCACTGATTTGATTTACCCACCAACAATTTAGCAACCAATTTTTGTGACGGTTTTGTGGCGGATCACTTTTTAGCGATGAATTTTCCAGGAAAATGTCCGTAGATGAAAACCTTCCATTTTAGTGGTGAAACCAATAGGGTAAATGTATTACTTGTAAAAGATTAAGGACGTGATTGAACAATTTCTAAAAAACGTGAAATAAGGATGGACATGCATCGATGGTATTCTAATTCTGCTGGTGAGAAATAATAGTCGGATTCTAGATGGATCACATGTATCTTCACAAATGCTTTTGTATGTTTGCATAAATCTTCGATGAAGAAAACCCCTAAGAAAATTGGAGAAATAGATGAAGGTTTCAGAGTCTTATTGTGGACTAGGGTTCCGATGATTTCGAACCAAATCCAAAGGTAAAAAAACGATCTTCCCTTAAATTAATGATATAATACTGTTCACCTCTAGTTTCTATGTCGATAAAATATGTTTGCATGGTGAAAACGTGGCCCTAAAGCCACTATCGATGGACCACCACTGCACCAGTGTCTATCTCAAGTTTCGTAGCTTCATCGCCCCTATACTTGGGGGTATTTAATGCAATTAATGGTGTGACGATCACTTATATAGCCATAAAAATAGGTTTGGAACTTAGGATTGGTTGAATAGGAGTTCATGGAAGGCCAAAATCGATGGTAGGGGTTGGCTGCTCCGGGTGAAGAGTCGGGTAAGGAAGACAACCAGATGAACTTTAAATAAATTTAGAGGAATTCCATAATTGGTCGTCAGACTATAGTTTTCCTTTATGTGGCCACATGGGTAAGTTTAAAGAATTTGTATACAAATTCAATTCAACTAGTTAAGCAAGTTTCTTTTGAATTTGAAACGTCATACTTTTAATACTTTATTTAAAAAAATTATAACATGAATGTTATAGATTTTCGAGCCCATGGTTTAATTAATTTGATCAATGAATGGATTTAAAACATCTTTATTAATTTTAGCATCTCCAACAATTTTTCTATAGTTTTTCTAAAATATGTTATTGTAGTATTATCTAATTTATTATCCCAATACATGTTTTATATATATAAAAAAAATAACTCTTTTTTATTGATGAAATTGAATAAAATAATAATTTATTTCTTCGAACATCAAGTTTTAGAGATTTTTATATGATTCTCTATTTTAGAAAAACTGTTGGAGTATTTTAGGAAGAAAAAAACCTTCTGTATTTTTATCTCAGAGAACTTCTTAGAGACGGTGATATTTTGGGTTTATAAATTTAATGGGTGGGATCTATAGTGGAATAGTGAATCCAATGTATTTGAATCAAAAAGTCATAATATAAGGAGGGTCTTAATTAAGATTTAATTAAAGTTAAAGGCACTTGTAATTGAGTATGTTAGAATTAATAATTACACTATTTGAGTATTTGAAAGAAAGGTGAATACCTAAAGACACTTTGTGGGGGTATGGAAAATGGTTCATTAGTGAATTATATTCAAAACATATTAAAACTTTCTGGACATAAATTATTTTTATCGAAATACTAATATATTACAATTATTCAATATTAAGTATTAACTCTCAGTAATCGTATATGTCCTGATTGAGAATGATAGGTCGTCGAAAGGTCTAAAAGGAGGTTATCGGGGCTCGTATCTTAACATCGAGAACTTATGTATATATTTGTAGAAAGAGTTTCTGCTACCCTCCACAACGTCCTCACTATACCTGGCCCATGATCGTCGCCAGAGGTTAATTGTACGGTAGGATGGTAAACCAGATTTAATTAAACCCGCTACTTTTGGTGTGGAAACTCCACCCATTTTTACAAGGATAATTTAGGAGGGGTGTTATGTATATTCTTTGAGACTCGTGAGTCCCAACTCGCTCTTGCAACAATAAGGGTCTTGGAATTGTAAAATCGAAAATAAACAATGCTTTGCTTATGTATTGCATGATTGCAAATCTTGCAAAGGTATTCCGATTGATATTGGTTCATCATGATACAAATAGTCATCATTTATTGTAAATACGGCCCCTCAACCATATTTGAAATTATAATTTTGCTCTTTCTTTGTTTGATGTTTTATTTCATTCAACTTTATTTGTTATTCAGATCTTCTCAATAAATTTGAAAAGCAAATTTAGCATCATTTGGCAACAAAAACAAATTATTATGTTGTCTCCAAGAATTATTATGTATCAAGAGAATACAACTAAAATCCAGATTTGTTTTTCTATAACAGAAATGCATGAGTTGGGTGTATATTTTGCACAAGAGTTTGTAATAGGAACTCCGTTCTTGCCCTATACCATATTGTCCCAAAAGTATAAAGACAAATCAGATACATATTGACTCGCTTGGTGGCTTAAGAGCTCTTGTCCAGAAGGAGTTAAGTTCTAAAGATATCGTAATTTCAACTATGTAATTGTTAAACTTGAACGCCCCATGTTGGCTTTGTTCATTGATGCAAGTTTTTTAATCTTATATACCAGTAGTTACACAACATCGAAGAAGTTGGTCATGTCAGGTTGGATTGATACGAGAAACTTTTTTACATTTTTTAGTATTTATAAAGAACTGATATATTATATATATTTTCTCAATAAATAACTACAAACCATTTTTCTATCAAATGAGTGAAGTTATTGAAAACCTTTGAATACACGTTAATGTTTAAACAATTTATTTGTTTTCGTAACCAAAATTCTTATTATTAACTATTTGACTTTTTAAAAATAAAATAAAATATAGTGTTAAAAAGCAATCACGATTGTTATATCATATAAATTTTATTTATGCACATAAAACTCAATATCATATTTTATTTGGTTGTTCGTTCTTTTCTTATTTTATGACATTTATGTAGTGAAATGATTGAAGTACAAATGATAAATCTACATCATTTATATTCAATTCAACCATAAATTATTGTTTCAAAATTGGAGGTAAAAATAATAATATTTAATGGTTTAATAAAAAAGATACATTTAATTCCATAAGAAAAAACAAACAAACATGATGGGCTCAAATATTTTCAAGCATTCTTAAAATAAATATTGGTATGAATTCTTAATTGTTAAAACCTATCTTGGGCTAGATGGGCGGCCCAATTTAGTTTGTTTGCAGATAAATTATTTTAGAGTAAATTACGTTTTTAGTCCCTGTAGTTTGTTGAAAAATTCTATTTTCGTTCTTATGGTTTTGAAATTACGATTTTCATTCATATGGTTTATAAATTCATAATCTTTTTCGTCCTTGTGATTTAAATTTTGTCCATATGGTTTATAATTCATTTCTATTTTAGTCCTTTATTTTTTAAAGTAGTGTTTTGACCTTAGCGACCAATATAGAAATGAATTGTAAATCATAAGGATGAAAATTGAAATTTTAAAACCACAAGGACGAAATCCATATATTTTAACAAACCATAGGGACTAAAATCGTAATTTACTCATTATTTTATGGTAGGCCGACTCACACTTTAGCGACTATTAGTTTGGCCTCTTTGGCTGATTGAAAATATAAACGCTAATTGTATTTTGTTTGATCTAAAAATAAAGATATAGTAATGAATCACTAAAAAATAATGTGTGTATACATTATTATAAAATATACTAGTACATTTTTGCATATGAATAAATTGTAAAACGAACTAAGGTCTAAAAAATTTCATTTTCTAAAATAATATTTCATTTGTGAAAGAAAAACTACAAAAAAGGTATACTTTTAAACAAAACCCTACATCTTAAATCGATGATTTTTGTCGTTGTTTGGTTGATGGATTTGGGCTCTGGGCAATTCGACATGAAGCACAATTAAGACTAAACTACCCTTATATCGAAATTCAATAAATTTAACATGAAAGCCGACTACCCTTATATTGAAATTTACACCCAATTTACCTTTATATTTAGCACTAGAAGTCATATGATTTTTGGTCGGGACCAGGAGCGGCACCTGAAATAGGACCGAGTGGTTTTGAAGGGAAGGATTTAGGATGAGACATGGTTATTTGTTCATCTCGACTTATAAGGAAGGTGGCCTATCAAAAAGGCAAAAAAATACCTTCCAATGTATGTCATATTTCAACAAACTTTATTAAAAAGGTAATCTCTGACAAATTTTTCATAAGATGACCAAAAAGTTATCCAACTAGATGAAAGAACATCTTGTTAACAATTCGTGGAGAGTGAACAGTGGTTCGTTTTAGGCCACAAAGTTATCCATCGTGATCTATCTAGGGTTATGAATGATTTTATCATGACTAGTTTTGCAATTCTCCAAAATAGTCATTGGCTCTTTCAAAGAAGGTTGAGAACAGTGGTGTTGGTTAAATTAGATATAGAAGTTTTTTTTTTCTTTCTAAAGCCAAACTCCAAATCTCGTTATATTTGCCACAAAATGAGATTCAAACCCTTCTTAAAATGAAATCTCTTTAATCGGGGAATTTGTAGGAATCCAATCAAGTTACTCTACTAACCAACATCAAGAAGGAATTTAGTCCAATGAATTTTGTTATTCTAATTACATCAAATTCTTTTAAATTCCAAGAATCAAACATCCCATGGTTTTGATTTTCCATTAGAACGCGTTAGAAAGTGTTATTTGCACAAAAAGTTTTTTTTATTAATATTTTTAAAAATATAACTCGAGAGATAAATGATAATTACCTAACGAAATCTAAGACTTAAATAAACATTAAAGAAAACATATAAATTGAAACCCTAAATAGGTAAATTCTTACTCTTATTTCCGTGCATAGAGAGTCGAACTTGAACTCTTTGAAGATTGAATAAAATCGTGAGTAGAGACAAGCTTGATATATTTATTATAAATGGTTCTTTTTTTAATAATTTTATATGAATTTAAATAATTCTATTAGATTATTTAAACATCAATATACACAAGTATATAATACATACAAATATATATGTATATGCCATCTTAGGACACGTCTTGAAAAACGTTGTATCCACGTTGTAACATGTAAGGTTTGAGACTTGATCTCACCGCCACGTCACGCCTCATCATTAGAATCTTGCATGTTGGTCCATTCCTAAATTGTTTGCAATGTTTGCTTCTAGGCTCGAAAATAGACGTTTCGAAAATTAATTCCATAAAATAATAATGAACTGTAAAGTTGAATGCATTTATGTATGTTTTGACGTTAAATAAAAATATAAGAACTACAAGAGAAAACCCGATCAAAAAAATTGTTGGTTATGTGCATGCATGCTAAGTTGCTTTGTCGTGGAATTTATTTTAGTAAAACTGATTAAATAACAAAACATGTTATATGTTATCATCATATTTAACAGATTATTCTTAAAAGAAATCAAGGTCGCTTATTTGCAAAGACAGGACATACTATACATATATTTGTCCACAACTCAACAAAAATAGGGCTTGATGTTTGTTATTAGTGGTATTTATCGAAAAATGTATAAAAAGGCAATATCTCATGGCGAAACACAAACCAATATTGGATAAAAGGCGAGGGCCTACTCTGACTCCAACAAAGACAAATTGTCGATGAAAGACAAAACAATCATATAGGAACAATCAAATGAGGACCGATTTAAGTATTTAAGATTCATATGTTTTTATTTTGGATGTTATTAATAGTTTACACAACCCTCAAAAGATAACACCTTTTGTAAATCATAATTTATGCTCTCTACAAATTACTATATTATATGTATTGCTAGTAGCGGAGGTCAATATATAAATTTTACATGGAGATAGGTAAAAAGAAGAACAATGACCAAATAAAATAACACGATAACGATTAAATCACATGTAATTTAACACTTAACTCACATGTAACATCACAAGTGATTGCTGAGATTCGCGCGAGAACATCCACTTTGAATTTGAAAGAGAAGGTTTGAAAACATATTTATTCTGACTCAGAGGGCAAAATGCACTGGAATACCGATGTGTACCATGCACCTGAATTTACATATGGTAATATCCATCTCTTACCAAAAACAAGTCATTCATGTGATTACGCACAACCAAGGTCGCAGGCCAGGTCGTCTGAACACTTAGAGATTGTTTGGTTCACGGAATTCAAACGAATTTGATGGAATTGGAATGACTCATTTGACCAAATTCCTTAACGTCGTTTGGTTCGCGGAATGAATTGATTGGATTCCATCATATTCCACCAAATCCCACGGTTGAGGGATTTGATTATTCCTTAGCATATGTGAAGGATTTTGAATTCCATTTCCTGACGAAATGTAACATAATATATAATTTTCATTTAGAAAGACAAAAATAAATTTAACCACCACCCTCGGCCCGCCCCACCCTCCCCGGTAATATATCTGCCACCATCACCGCCGTCACACCACAACCACCACAATCAATTAATAGTATCATTTCACCATCGCTACCGCCACCCCAACCTCCACCCACCATCACGACCATATGACTGTTTTTTTTCGTCATAGTCGTCACCCAACCCCACCTCGGCACACCACTAATGTTGTCAACACAATTGTCACCCCCACACCCGATAAATGCATATTTCTATGTTTTGCAAGATTCCATTCCAATTCCTATCAACCGAACGCGTGGTTAAATTCAATCAAATTCCATTCCAATTCCTATCAACCGAACGCATGGTTAAATTCAATCAAATTCCATTCCAATTCCTATCAACCGAACGCGTGGTTAAATTCAATCAAATTCCATTCCAATTCCTATCAACCGAACGCGTGCTTAAATTCAATCAAATTCCATTCCAATTCCTTCAAAATCAAATTCCTTTGATGGATTTCCAATTCCATCGAACTTCATTTTGCGAACCAAACACCTCCTTAGGGTGCGTTTGGTTTGCATGATTGTTTTTTAGGGATTTGGATTTCATGAAAGAATTTGGATTTGGAGGGATTAATTGGATTGGAATAGATTTGAAATCATTGTGGTGTTTGGTTTGTAGGATTTGAAATGAAATTGGATTCCATTATTTATAAATAATTTATAAAATAATTAAATTACATTTTTATTAATCAATTATTACAAAACAAATGTTTTTAACATTTTTTAAGAGCTTATTTCATACAAACCTACAAAACAAATGTTTTTAACATTTTTTTAAGAGCTTATTCCACAAGGATTTCAAAATCCTATGTTTATAGGATTTCAGTTGAATCCCATGATTTAAAATCCGGACAATCCAACAAACCAAACATGTTAGAATGGATCCAAATCCTTTCTATTCCCGTAAACCAAACTGCACCTTAACTCACATGTAACATCACATGTGATTTAACACTTAACTCATATATTGGTTAAATAAAAAGCGTCTAAACACCCTTATGCTGACCCTATTACTTAATTAAATGTAATACTATTCTAAAATCAAACTTAATCCGACCGTTTTTGTTTTCTTTTATTTTAACAATATTCAAGTTTAATCCTTTATATTTGTGCATAGTTAGTGTCGTTAATAATGTATATAAATTAACATGTGCTACATATATGTTGGCACATGTTATATGTTTGCTCATTAAATAAATTCATGTTGATGTAATATGTTACGTGTCGACATAAATAGGGAAAATTATATTATATTATATATTTTTTTATAATGAAAAACATTTGCTTAAAATCTTTATCGTGCTTTTTGGTGGATTCATTTTCAACTAGCAAGACGTTAAAATGTAAACGCGTCTCGTATAAATATGGTGCACTAAAAAAGTGATTCTAAACAAATCACTCTTAACCCCTGATCATTTCCAAATTCAGATACATTAATTATTTTTGTCTACATTTTAAATACAAGATTTAATTCTGAACCAAGTTGTGGCGTACTGGTTGAGTCCTGTAGATATGTTGGAATATCTTATCTGTCCAGGATTCGAATCCAGACGTACATAACAATTGTGACCACTAAGTTTATCAAGACTAATATATTACATTCATAATTTATACAAAATTAGTCTATGCATATTTTAGGATATCCTTCACATGCAAAAAAAAAAAAAAAAAAAAAAAAAAAAAAAAAGATTTACTCCTGAATCTACTTAAAAAAGGGTGTATATAATAAACCCCTACATTAAAAGACCACGTGTACTATTAAAAACTTATGGCATATATATTAATGAGTTTGTGGATGATAACGCTTTGTCGACATTGCTACAAGTTTGTGACTTGTGACAGCCATCTATCAACAATATTTCTTTCAAATATAAAATACTTTTTGGATAAATATGGACTTCCATTCAAATAATAAACAGACAATAATTGTATACATATTACACTTATGGAAGATATGTGGGCGTTTACTTGTCGAGTAAAATTTTAGTCTACAAAAATGTTGTTATATGCAATAATTTATCTGATAAATATTTATCATGGTAAGACTCACTGTATTTACTTATCGGATAAGACTCTTGGTCATTGCCTCGTTCTTACCGGATAAGATTTTTTGTCGTTACCATACTAACCCGTTAATATAATTTGAACTTTGATAAAGACTTACTCAAGTAAGTTTTGAAAAACGGCCCTTTAAATTAATAAAAAAAAAAACTAAATAACCTAAAAATATAAAAATAAAAGTCAAAAGAAAAGTTTCGAACAACTGAAAAATCCATTAGAATATACATATACGAACTAAGTACAATAATTTGTAACACCAATCCATATATATGTATATATATAGCTTCAAGTAGAATTTTTTTTTCAATTATTAACATATAAACTTTATTTTCTTACATTTTCACGATATTTAATTTTATTATTTGAATCCAACTATTACACTTGTATATGTATCTTAAATTACAAAAAAGTATGCAACAACCATCCCAATTACATATTTTACACCCCTATTTAGATGACAAATTTTATACAAATAATAAAATCAAACAGACGATCTATTCTAACGTTTTTGAGGGTTTGGTAGAAGGAGAAACCTCACCGTCGGCAGGGAAGTCGGAAAAAGCTGCAATAATCCGGCGAATGCTACCGGAACGAGCTGTTTTGAAGCTAGTTGCCCTAAGACTAGGGGCTGAAGTTGAAAAGATAGTTGAAGATTTTTTTATGATAAGGTAAACAAGAGCTTGAACCAAGATGAATAAAGCCACCTTCAGAAGGGTGTCGCCGGAGATCACCTGCAATTCAACCACCATCTCGCCGGAAAAATATATATATATATATATAGAGAGAGAGAGAGAGAGAGAAGATGGATACAAAAGTTCTGCTTTTTTGACTTGCTTCTTCGTATTTTATAAACACATGAATTTATAAAATATTTTAAATTAAAAAAAAAATATGTTTGATTAACAAATTTTTTTAGCAAATAATCAAGTTGCATTCTTTATTCTATTTTAAATTTAGCGTTAGAAGAAAACAAAATAACAATCTAATTTATAATTTTTTTTAAGAGTAAACTACGATTTTGGTCCCTGTGGTTTACTGTTTGTAACGATTTTGGTACATGTGGTTTAAAAATTGCTTTTTTGGTCCCTGTGGTTTCATTTTGTAACTATTTTTCGTCCTATCATCTAACAAAGTTAAAAGGTGCTGTTAAAAAGTTTCAAAAAGTTACATATTCAGTCCTTGTGTTACATAAACTTTAAATATTCAATCCTAAATTTCATCATCATCTTAATAAACTCTTAATTTGACACTTATAAGTAAATAAATAAATAAATATATACACACACACACAGGGTTGATTTCCGTTACAAACCACATCAAATTGTACAAACCGTACAAACCGCATGCAACCAATATTTTTTTTTTAATTTTTTCACTTTTTCTTAATTATTGGGTTGATTAGTCAATAATATATTAAAAAAATTCATCAAAAATACATGAAGGTTGGTGAATCAAGAATAACAAGATTCATCAAATTGAGAGTTTCATGAAACAATTCATTTTTATGTAGAAAAAAAATAATTTCATGATAAAAAATAATTATATGAAACAAATTCATCATATTAAACACTTTCATTAAAAAAGAATATTCAAAAAAATAATAAACATGCGGTTTGTACGAATTGATGTGGTTTGTATTTGAAATCTCCCTCCCACACACACACACACACACACACACATATATATATATATATTATATTTTAATACTATATAAGTTATATATATTTTGATACTTTTTCTTTCTTTTTATATAGTTATGATCATTTTGAAAACATACGATATAATTAATAAAAATAAATAATTTTTGTGTTTTAATTGATAATTTTTTATTGTTATATAAAATCGAAGTTTTATTTATTTATTTGAAATCGGCTGTTATTTCTAATTAAATTTCTTTTAAAAACAGATTGATTTAAAATGGGAAAATTGTGAATTTCTAAAATTATTGATGAATACGTGATATCTTTTTTTTAAGTTTTATATTTATTTTAAATTATCATCTGAAAAAGTTTAATATAATTCGAGAAAAAAAATAGTTTTATTAATACCCAATCGATTGTTTTTATTAAATGTATTTTACTCTCACTATTTTTTTAAAGTACTTATTTTCAGATTTTCCCACTATTTTTAATAGCCGGTTGGGTATAAATAAAATGCATTTAATTTATAATTCGAGTAAAAAGCATTTAATAAAAACAACCGGTTTGATATAAACACATTTGTTTTCTCGAATTCTAGTAAACATTTTCAGATGATATTTTAAAATAAATATAAGACTTTGAAAAAAATAAAATATCACTTATTTATGAATAATTTTAATGATTTGCAATTTTTTCTCATTTTAAACCAATCTTTTTTTAAAAGAAATATATAAAAATACCAACTTTTTTCAAACAAATAAATAAAACTTCGATTAAATAGTAAAAAAAGTTATTAGTTAAAATATCAAAAAATAAATTATTAATTATGTCGTATGTTTTCAAAATGATTATAACTATATAAAGAAAGAAAAAGTATTAAAATATATATAACTTATGTAGTATTAAAATGATATATATATACAGTATTAAAAAGATAATAAATAAATAAATAAATGATAATATATATAGGCGAAATATCCGTTATAAGTGTCAAATTAAGAGTTAATTAAGATAATAAATGAAATTAGGATTAAATATTTAAAGTTTATGTAACACAAGGACTAAATATGTAATTTTTTTAAACTTTTAACAGCATATTTTAACTTTGTTAGATGTAAGGACGAAAATGATAGCAAAATGAAACCACAGGGACCAAAAAAGCAGTTTTTAAACCACGGGAACCAAAATTGTTATAAATAGTAAACCAAAAAAAAAGCAGTTTATTTTTTCTTGCAATTTTATATTTTAGATTATTTATTATAAAAAATATCTTCTTTTTTAATTAAGTTATTCATGCCTTCCCGAAAATATATATTGGTCGATCAAAACCATTAAAGTCTGTTCAATAATACTTATCAAATCATCCAAAATCAGTAAAAGGAAATCTTTACTATAATTTGTTTATAAGTTAGTCATATCTATATTTATATTATATTATAAAACATTTGATAAATACTTTTAAAAATTATTTATATGTATATATTACTGTTTATTGATATATACTATTTAAAGTTCAATATTACAAGTAATTTATACATAAATACAATTTATTAAAGCTTAATTTATGAATTCGTATAAGTAACTACAGATAAACATAATCAAATACAGGATAAACATCTTATTTAAAATACAAAAAATCTAAAATATAGTTAAGATAATCATTATTATTTTTATACAAAAATTATATTATTAAATCAAAAACAAATTGTTTCGTTATTAAACATAAATTAAAAAAATAATAAAAAACGTATTAAATAAATTACATAAGTTAATTAAACATTAAAAATTGTTTTTTCAAAACCACATAAAACCATTATAATATCAATAGAGAAAATAAAAATAAACTAAAACATTAAAATCGAGATATATCTCGCTGCATTATGCGAGTACATTTCTAGTATGGCTATGTTTGGCAAACTAGCTGATAAGCTAGCTTATGACTTATAAGCTAGCGTATGACTTATAAGGTAGCTGATGACTTATAAGCTAGCTGATTAATAAGTTATGTTTGGCAAAAACTAGCTTATGAGCATGTGAAATGACCAAAAAGAGCATGTTAAAAATAAATAAATAATATTAGTTAGGGGTATAATTGAAAAAAGTGTCAAAAAGCTCCTCATAAGCTACTTCAAGTAGCTTATCGATAAGCTAGCTTATAAGCTAGCTTATGTGCATCCAAACGATTCTTTCGGAAAATAAAATTTATAACATAATTTAGAACATAAAATTTAGGCTTATTTTTGCCAAACAATGCCTATATAACAAAATATTTATTGTAAACTTTTAAAAACTATTTTTTATGTATTAAATAAATGCATGTTACTTAAAATTCAAGATTACAAATTTTAAATTCATATAACTAAAGACAGATATACATAATAAATACTAGATATAACACACTTATTTTTATTTTCTAAAATTTTAAAAAGTTTAAACTATTCATATAACTAACTAATACATAATCACAATAAAATCCGAGAGATAAAACAACTCATTTTATCTCTTTAATTTTAAATGTAAAATATCTTAAATATAGTTATTATTTAAATTAAACGATTTTTGAGTCCTAACAAAATACTTTATCATTATTTTTATAAAAAACATAATTAAACTAAAATAAAAAACATTTTTTCTAATCTAAATTATAATAAAAATTAAATGAAATAGTTAAACTAGCAGGAAATTAAATTTTTATAAACTCTAGTTTGAAACCCATATTGATATATATTTTAACATAAAATAATAAGCAACTCATCTCTCCCTTTCTAAAAACCGTAAAATAAAACTGAGAAAAACAATCAACAAAAAATATAAATCATGACTAAGAATTCGAGTTCTAAATTTTAAAATTGTTTGCATTTTGTAAGACTACATTTATAGTTATATTATATAGCATCTTAAACATTAAAGCTGAATTTTAAGAGGGGCTATTCTTTATGCTCTATATATGAAACTGTTCATTTAAAAATCTCTCGAAAAAGTTTCTTTGTTTTTCGTGACCACATAACTCTCAAAGCTATTAACCTCCCCGGCCTCTACCTCAATCCATTGTCCTTTTCGTCACATATCAAGGATTGTAAAAGAATCGAGAAATAATCCGGTTTTTTTTCTAAATTAAACCCTATTTTCCTATTATATATATATATATATATATATATATAAGTTTGGTATTGTTCATGTTTAAAATTGCTAGTGCAGCATACTTCTTGGGTTGTAAATAATAGTTAGCTAGAGAAGCACCCTCTTTAACGCTAGAGTTCCAGAGATTAAGTTAAAAGCCACATGACAACAAATGTAATTAGTTTACAAAAACCTTTATCCATCGATTCCATTGTAGAATCTTTTACCACTCCACAATATTAACCTTTAACATGTGGATATATATATATAGGGCCAGGTTTATACAAAAATGATACTTATTTAAGAAGATATAAAGACAGTACAAAATCACATATAATTCATAACCAACTGGAACATGTGACTATTGGGGGGCATGAAAAAAGTCATATGGCATCATGGGTGATTCAGTACAAAATCATATATGATTTTATACATAAACGACCATCCTCGTATTCATGCGAATAGGTTTCATTATCGTATGAATCTAATTATATATATATATATATATATATATCTTGTTATATATATAGGGGTTGTAAGATGTGGGTTGCACGGGTTGCAAAATAAGGGTTGTATTAGATCGGTCCTCTCTCTCTCTCTCTCTCTATATATATATATATATAACAACCCCTATATATATATATATATAACAAGATCGTTGTTTCAAGTTCTTGGCTTCGAAAACGAGACAGTGTATGGGTATATAACTAGTTTGGGAAAAAAAAAGTAATTGAGTAAATGGTTGTTTATCAAATGTTGTATGACTTGGGTTACTAGGGTGATTATTACAAAAATAACGAGAATTTAGAGAAAACTTTCCAACGTTAACGTTTACCGGGTAGGCTTACAACTATCTCTCTTGAAGACTAAGAATACAAACCAACAAGGTAAGTGGTTGTAACTAGATAACCCATCTATCCAGGTTCGAATCCGGACACAAACAAGTAAACAACTTATAGCCACTAGGGAATTATTTAAGAACTGCATGTTTTAGCAGTCTTAAAATTATCAGGAGTTAGTCTGGTCAAATACAAATCAACTTAAAAAAAAGGTTTGTGATGACTATTATTAGTAAACGCTTATCTCGTAAAACAATACAAATCGACTTAAAAACGATGTTGAAAAATATAAGGGAATATAGTTGGAGATTGTTGAAACACTACTTTTTAAAAAGATAACTTTTTATACAAAAACGATCAGAGTTTTTTCATTGTGACGATTACTTGAAATTAACTTTTGTCAAATAATGGAAGAATAAATTGTTTCAATTTTAATTGAAAAAAAACATAATTATATATATAACTGATGATATAAACTAAACTTATGGTTATCGATCGAATCAACAAATCTTAGAAGCCTCCAGATCAGCAGCCTTTATCAGAAAATTCTGGTCATCGTCTCCGACCACCATCTGCATCGGCGACGGTCCAATCCCATCAGCAATAGCAAGCATCATCTTCTTCACCTCCGATCTGAACTCCTCAATATCAATGCCGCCATTGTTATCCTGATCCACACCAGAATCAGAGTCTATTAATCGCATCACTTCAAACGCTTTTCGCATCTCGGATCTCGATAAAACGCCGTCGTTATTGGTGTCAAGAGACACGAACCGTTTGTCGACGCTGCTTCTGAATTGAACGTCGTCGTTCACGAAGGCTCGCACCGTTGATCCGTTGATGATTATAATCCCCATTCTTTTCTCTCTGAAAACCGTCGAAAAGATGCGATACGTGAATTCAAGAGACGATGATGAAAGCATTTATGGAAGTCAGTTACCAAAAATATAATGATATTTTTACAACTAGCCCTTCAAATTTACTACTTTACATATTTGATCCTTCATCTTTCTTTTTTAGGACCTTACAAGTTACAATACTCTAGGAGGCCGTTTGGTTTACGGGACGGGAATGGAATGGATTTGGGGTGAATCCATTCCAATCCTATGTTGGGTTTGTTGAATTGTTCGGATTTGAAATCCTACAAACATAGGATTTTGAAAATCCTTAGGAGATGCTCGGGATTTCACGGGATTTAGCAGCATTGTATGAAATAAGGTTTTTAAAAATGCTAAAAACATTTGTTTTGTAATAATTGATTAATAATTATTTATTTTCATAATTATTTATACCTTTTTTATAAATTAATTATAAATAATAGAATACAATCTCATTCCAAATCCTATAAAACAAACACATAAAAATATTTCAAATCCATTCCTATCTAAATCTTTTAAAAAAACCAATCATGCAAACCAAACGCACCCTAATAGTTTTTCGTTGAACTTGCTTTTTTTATCATTCGGAAGGTTTTCTTTGTGCCATACCAACCTTGACGATTGTTTATTTTAATTTATAAGTTATTACTAGTTGTGTAGGTTTTTGGAACAATTTTGTAATCGTTAAATGCAGTGGAAAAATAATTTTAAGCTACAAATATATAGAAAACTTTTTAAAATAAAACCTTTCTCAGATCCAGAGATATTTAAAACAAATCTAAACAAAGAAGAAGATGTTTAAAGACATTACCTTTTCAGATTTATTATCGTTTTTTATGAAGAACCTAAAAACCAAGTTAGTTTACTGGATGCTAGTCCAAAATCGTTGATCTAATAGAATTGGTCTTTAGTTTATTACCTTATTTATATGTATTGAGTTATAGATGGACTACAACTCAAATAAAATTATATAATTATTTATAATATTTTAAACTTCAATATATAAGTATTTTAAATTTTAATATAACGCATAAATTTATTAAATAACTTAAATTAAAAAACTGTTGAGTAGTGTTAAAAGAAAACAATTACTATTGTTGTTTTATTTATTTATTTTGCAATTTTATATATTTAGAGTATTTTTACAAAAATATCGCTCTCTATAAGCCATTCATGCCTTACTAAGGTATTGATGGAATGATTTTGGATTTATTTTTAAGGTGAGGATTTGGAATTTAAGTCATTTGGATAAATGATCTGAAATTTTAGATATGTTTGGTTTGATAAATGATATGAGGTTATAGTTAAAATCGTTAGTAACGTTAATTTTGAATTTTAAACGGTACCCTTCCTTATGCTCTATGTACAACTCTCAAAGCTATTCACCTCCTATTATATCCTATAACGTTGATATTCAAACCCTCTTCCTACTCCTCTCTTTTGATCCCTCTATAATTCTTTAATCTTTACCTTAATCTGTAGTCATCTGTTGACGATTGAAGAAAGAGAATCAAGGAATAATCCAACATTTTTTTTTCAAAAACGATAAAAGATTATGGTATTATTCAAGTTTAAAAAAAGTTTAGTTGGGTTGTAAATAATGTTTAGGGAAACATCCTCTTAAACACTAACAAAAGTTCCAAAGAATGTTATTGGTTTAAAAACATCTTTATCCAATGATTCCAATTTAAAATTTCTTACCACTATGATAATATTAACCTTTTGATGTATATACCATGCTATTTTGTGGTTTAAAACCATTAAATTACAGTTGGGAGGAACATAAAATTAGAATGGTGTTTCTAAGTTCTTGATTTATGGATCGAGATATATACTCTGGCATCAACTAGTTTAGGAAAAGTAACTAATTGACTAGAGGGTTGTTTATCAAATAAGTGTCTACTTGGTATCACTTATATTATCGGATGAGTATTTTTAAGGATAACAAATCTTACCCAATGAAAAACTTATCAGTGATTGAGATTTTTTTTTCTTATGAATGGGTGAGAATACTTTTACCTGCTTACCGCATACCATTTTGAAGAACGAGAATATAAACTAATAAGGTAAGTGAATGTGTTCACTTTTGTCGGTAGTGTGTGTTTTTTAAAATGTACTGAAATCTGAAGTCTGATTATAGTTCTTGTTAATAAAAGATGATGCTTGAGGTTTTGAAATCAGAATCAATAAGGTTGTTTGTTTCTGTAAAATGATAAACATCAATGTTTGTAATCGTCTATTTTACTCTTTAAAATATTATAATGATGAATTAATATTAAAAAATCCCCTTTTACAAATAAATATGTAAATTAATTATCAAAAACTCTTTTAAAAATATGACATTCATCCTCAAACAAATATGATCCAAAAACAAAGTGATATCGATTAAAAGTCCTTCGAGATTCAATTGCATTCAAAAAGAAGCCCTCAATAGGGCAAAAAATTTAAAAAAAAAAGAGATAGAGAGAAGGAATGTGGTTTTGGAAATAGGGGTTACTTTAAGCAATTGCTTTATTTTTGGCAAATCGATAAGTATGTTTACCAATCACACAATACAGTATAATTAATCTTTCAAAATTTTATCATGTATGTACGACGACAAACTCAAATTGAGAGAACGAAAGGGTGATAGGGAGATCGATTTGGTTAAAAATCTAGAGATTGATATGCCTTGAGAGATCGAAAGGCTTGAGAGATCGATCAATAAAAGGATGATAAGGGTTTAGGTTATCTCTTAATTTTTCCCGGACACGTAAACCGGTCCACACAGGCTGCCAATTTCCAATGTAAGGGCATATCTGACTCACTTCTCTTAATTTTTTATAAGAGTATCTGAAAATTTGGAAAAAACAAACTATCTGAATTACATTACTTCTTACCGAATCAGACATAAGACACAGGTAGCAAGTATTAAGAGGTATTTTTGAAAAAACGAACATGCCCTAAGTAAACATCCTCTAAATTAACATTAAAAAAACCAAGTTGAAAAGTATCAAAATATAATTAAAGATTACTCCTACTTATAAAAAATTGAAATACTAAAAAGAATAACTACAAACTATCCGAACATTATTTAAAAGATAACTTATAAAAACGATGCTTATGGTAATCATCCGATCAACATCTCTTAGAAGCTTCCAGATCAGCAGCCTTTATCAAAAAATTCTGGTCATCGTCTCCGACCACCATCTGCATCGGCGACGGTCCAATCCCATCAGCAATAGCAAGCATCATCTTCTTCACCTCCGATCTGAACTTTTCAATATCAATACCGCCATTGTTATCCTGATCCACACCAGAATCAGAGTCTATTAATCGCATAACTTCAAACGCTTTTCGCATCTCGGATCTCGATAAAACGCCGTCGTTATTGGTGTCAAGAGACACGAACCGTTCGTCAACGCTGCTTCTGAATTGAACGACGTCGTTCACGAAGGCTCGCACCGTTGATCCGTCGATGATTATTATCCCCATCTCTGTTAAACCGTCGAAAAGATTGCGAATGTGAATTCAAAAGACGATGATGAGGAAAGCATTTATAGATGTCAGTTATGAAGATATTTGTAATTATAGCCCTTCAAAATTTAGTACTTTATATATTTGATCCTTCATCTTTCAATTTTAGGACGTTAAAAGTTACAACGCTCAAATGGTGTTTTAATTTGGTCAAAAACTTGTTTTTAAATTATTAGAGCATCTCTAACACCTATGCTAATTTTTTTAATTATTACGTCCATCTCCAATAGTTATTATATTTTAACAATTCTATCATAAAATATATTAATAAAATATTCAATATATTTAATATAAAAAAAGGGTATGATTGGTGGGAAACTATTAAATAATTATTTCTCTCTCTATTTCTCTAAATTTATTGATTTTTTCTCTCTTTTACCCATTTCTCTATTATAGCATAAGGTATAGCATAGTTGTTGGAAAGTAAAATTGCTAAAATCCTTATTTTTTATAGTTTAATATAGCTGTTGAAGGTGCTCTTATCTATTTCAATTTGTAATACTTTTGATATTTAAAATTTTAATTTTTTCAAAATTGCATAGGTTTTTTGGTTTATTGCATAACTTATCTTGTACTACAATTTGTAATATATACTTCTGGTATTTAAACGTTACTTTTTTCTATAAATTTGTTTGGATTTTTAGGTTTATTGCGTAAAATTAAAAGTTTGGTACCAATAATAAATATATGCGGAAAGTGGAGGGGTATTTTCTGCTTTTGCTTCAAGTTGGGACGACAAACAAGTGGAAGCATAAATTTACGTGCTTTGTAGAATGCAAATCAATCCATCCTATTTTTAAGAAGACTTTATTTATTTATTTATGAGTTAAATTCAAATTTCGTCCCTGTGGTTTACAAATTATAACGGATGTGGTCCCTCAATGATTTTTTTAACGAATAACGTCCCTGTGGTTTCCATTTTATAACACATAAGGTCCCTCCATCTAACTTTTCGGTTAAATATAACATTTTTAACATATTTTCTTTATTTTTCATTTTTCAAACCACATGGACCAAATCTGTAATGTACTCTAAACTACATACATATATTTATATTTTATGTATTGTATTGTATAATTATATTTTTATTTCATTAATTATATAAATTACCTATTTTATTAATTATATAATTTTCATATTTTATAAATTATATTACATTTATATTTTATAAATTATTTTTTATTTTGTATATTCATATAAATATAATATATTACATTTATATTTTATAAAATGTTAATAATTTAATAAAATATATGAAAGGTCCAATTTATGCTATAAACATTAAATTATGTCAATATACAAATTGCATACATGGAATATTTAAATACATAAAATATATAAAAATATAAAATATAAATATAATTTTTTTATAAAATATAGATGTAATATAATTTTAAATATACAAATAATTAATAATTCATAGATATACATATATGAAGTGAATAGAGATGGTAACGAATGTTAGACGTTAGATTTTCAGGAGAATCATCTTGATGACATCAATGTTGTACGTGTTTGAATTTAATTTTTATATTATACTTACTGTATATATTTATATCAATAGATTAATAATTTTTTGTATATTTAAGATTATATTATATTATAGATCTCAGTTCATTTACAAACTGGATAAAGGATACAAATTCACAAACCAATATAAAAATAATTTTTTTCATTTTTTTTTCCATCAAATGTTATGATTTAAGATGTTATTATACATATGTTTGTTTCATCTTATGAAAAAGTTACATGTGAAAAATGCATGTAAGACTTTTACATTATTAAACAAATATATGATAAACTTTTAACTTATGAAAATGAATACATGTGAAACTTTACATTATGAAACAAACATGTGTAATAATATCTTAAATCATAACATATGATAAAAAAAAGTATATTTTTACATTGCCTTGTACGAGTTTGTACTCTTCATCCAGTTTGTAAATGAACCAACATCTTATATTATATTTATATTTTATAGAATTTGCTTTGTACTTGTATTTATATTTTATAGAATTTGCTTTGTACTTATATTTATATTTTATATTTTATATTTGTATTTATTTTATTTATTTGAATCTTCCATATATGTATATAATTTGTATAATGAACTGATTTAGTGTTTTTAACATAAACTGAACATTCGATATATTTTATAAAATTATTTATATTTTATATATAAATATAAATACAAAATAAATTTTATAAAAGATAAATATAATATATCACAAATATATAAAGTATAAATATTTTTTAAATAAAATTATAAGGTGCCTATAAATATGTAGTATAATTTATAAAATAAGAAAATTATACAATTAACAAAATATGTAATTTATATAATTAATGAAATGCAAATATAATTATACAATATATAAAATATAGATATATGTATATGTATATAGTTTAGAGTAAATTACAGATTTGGTCCATATGGTTTGTAAAATGGAAAAATAAAGAAATTATCTTAAAAATGTTATATTTAACGGAAAAATTAGATGGAGGGACCTTACGTGTTATAAAATGGAAACCACAGGGACGTTATTCGTTATAAAAATCATTCAGGGACCTTATCCATTATAAGTTGTAAACCACAGGGACCAAATTTGAATTTAACTCTTTATTTATTTATTGATTAAAAGAACAAATTTGTCATTTACATTTTATTTTATAATTAAAAAAATAAAGTCTATTAATAAAGGGGAAAGTTTTATTGTTTTATTGTTTTTTTAGTTTTTGGCAATGATACAGTTATAAGGGAATGGTTTTATATTTTTTTTTTATTTTTGGCAATGATTTAGATGATAATCTATGTTATATTATAAAGAATTTAAATTAAATTTTTAAAAACTATTTTTAATGCATCATACTGTTATATTATATATATTACTTGAAATTTAAGATTAGAATTAATAATACATTAATATAACCTTTTAAAGCTATATGTTAGAATTAGAATCCATATTAAATAATTAAATCATCTCATTTTAAATATAATTAGATAATCATTGAGTTTTAAAATAATATACTTAACTATTATCTTTATAAAAACATAATTATATTATTAAATCTAAAATAAATTATTTTGTTATGATACCTTAACTAAATCATAATAAAAATTGAACTAAAAAATATTTTTATGAAAAAAGTTATAATATTAAACATAATTAAATTAAGTTATAAAAAAAACTTAACGAAAAAGTTATTAAAAAACGAGAATTTTTTAATCTTTTCATAATCCGAATTGCTAAACTCACCGGAGGAAAGAAATGGACCTGCTCGTCTGAGTTGGGGCCATTGGGCCCAAGTTCTAGAAATTTAAGGCCATTTTAAAGTCTACTGAGGCCTTGTTTTTTTCATTTTAAGCTCTTAATCATTACTTATGTCTGATTCATTTAAACGTTTCATACACATTTCATAACTGAAATCAGACTTCAGACTTCAACACCTCTTAAAAAACAAACGCCACCTAAATAATTATTGCATAAGTGCTTAACAATATTATTTATGTTACTGATCGAGTATGAAAAAAAATCAATAATCTCATCTGATAAAAGGTATAACAAAGATCGAGAAAAAAAAAATACCCGGTAAAAGCTTACCATGTTTAAAGCAGTTTACCAACAATCCATTACGAAAAATTCGATAACATCCTTAGCAAATGTGATAATACACGTGAGCGGACTTGGTAATGTGCTAACGACTTGGCCCGCAACCTAGGTCCCGACAAAAGTTGTTTACGTCTCTGACTAGTATCATATGTTCCCAAGCCAGCCGTACCAGATATTTTTGTCCGCTTTGTCCGTACACAAGGACTCACAGTTTAAAATGCGTTTGATAGGGGAGGTATCCAAGTCCCTTATAAGGCAAATTTTGTTCTCCTCCACAATCAATGTGGAATGTTACAATCCACCCCCCTTGGGAGCCCAGCGTCCCGCCTTGCACACCAGTCCGATTCCCAGCTCTGATATCATTTGTAACATCTTAGACTAACCGTACCAGATATTATTTGCTTTGTCCGTACACATGGACTCGCGATTTTAAAACCCGTCTGATATAGAAGGTATCCAAGTCCTTTATAAGGCAACTTTTGTTCTCCTTCCCAACCAATGTAGGATATTACACATGTGATGGTTATAATATTCATACGTCAATAACATATATTACAGTGATGTGCGGGTGACTTTGACCGCAACCTTAGTCGCACCAAAGATCATCCACGACTCTAATCTAGTTATTACGTGTGTATTACATTTAATCGACTTTATAAAAAAAGGGTATTCTCATGTTTTCTTATATAATAAATCGGATAATATATTCTAATAACGAAATAAATAAATAAATAAATAATGGACTCTTTTATTTATGATGAAAGTAAATTTCTATTTAATTACACAAATAATTTCACACACAACCAAAAGAGAATTCGAATCAACTAAAAGACGTCTATGACCAATTGACCATATGATTACATTTTGAACACTTAGGAGGGAAAATATATATATTCATAAATGAATATTAAAAAGAAACCAGTTGTTGCTTGCTGACGGAATCCTGCCACCCACCGGCACTCTTGTTTCCATGTTGAACCACCGGAACCGCCACACCTCCGCCGTCGTAAGCTGCAGCCATTAGTTTCCGATAATATATATATATATATATGTATATATATAATCTCAGATGGGGAAGAAAGCAAAAAACAAGAGAATGATTAGAAGCAAAAGAACACTCCAAGCAGTGCCACCACCCAACTCCTTTTCTGCCATGATTGGGGTTCTGCTATCGAATAGGAACAGAAACACCAAAACAAGAAAGATTGATGATGTTATGAAAACAAGCTTGATTTGATGAAAAAAGTTTATAAAGGCAATGGAAATGGAGTTGTCGTAGTTGGAATAGAATGACACAGAGATGAACATGAAGAGAATCAACAGGAATGAATACAGGTGCATAGATAATGACAAATTGGAAGAAGAAGAAGAAGAAGAAGCAGCAGGAGGAGGGTTGTTTATGGACATTTTATTTTGGAATATTTTTGGTAAAATTCAATTTATAGCTTGAAAGATGCTATATATAAGAGAAGAGAAACCCCCACCCTAAAGGAGTGTAATCGTATATGATATTAAAATTTACTTGTCTTTTCGTACAATATTTAACTTCTCATATTATCATTCCCCTCTCTCTTTCTAGATCTCTCTCTTTCTATATATATATACATATATAAATATAGATGAAAACTCAAATTTGGTTGTTAACACGAGGACAAATGAGAGTGCGACACGTGTCTGAATGTAGATTATTCAGACCGGATAATCAAAGAAATATCCATACCGGATATAATATTTATTCAGACCGAATAATCAAAGAAATATCCATACCGGATATAATATTTATTCAGTCTGAATGTGACACATTCAGATTGAATAATGTTACATTTAGTCTGAATGTGACATTATTCATACTGAATAAATATTACATCCGGTCTGGATATTTCTTTGATTATTCAGTTTGATATCACACGTGTCGCGCTCTCATTTGTCCTCACGTTCCCAACCAAATTTGAGTCTCATTTGAACCCGTCACTATATATATATATAGTATATAAAAAGTTAGGTCCATCCGAAAACATTAATTAAATAAGATAACAAGAAAACGGTAGAATAATATTTGATTTTCCACTAAAATCATGCATAGAATTACATGTGATTCATGCTATTTTGGACGCGATCCGAGGTCACGGGCCACATCGTCCTCACACCCTTTTGTTGACTGTAAATGTAAAATCATATTTGATTTTGCACGTGATTTGGTTGTATTCGTATTATCTTATTTAGTTAATCTTCACGTTTGAACCTCCTCTCTCTCTCTCTATATATATGTGTGTGTGTGTGTGTGTGTGTGTTGTGTTGTGTGTACATGTGTATTTGTGTGTTTTAACCATTTGATAACTCCAAAATTCGTGAGATCTTGTAAACTTCTATCTTGAGGTTTTGTTTCACAAAAGAAAATCATCTTAATATAGTATAACGAATTTATATATATATATTTGTTTCATAATGTGTTTGTTTCATATGTATTTGGTTCACAATATAGAAAAAAAATTACATGTATTTTTGTTTTCACAAGCGCCAAAGAGATTAATATTGTGAACCGGACAGATGTGAAACAAACATATTGTGAACCGAATATATCTCAAACAAACATATTATGAAAACAAATTATGTTAATCACTACATTAAATTTTATAGTCATAAATGATAAATTCATATAAATTAGCACGTTATATATTAGTTCTCATATATCTCACAGTTTAGAACATTTTTAAAACAAGGTTATCTATATATCTTTTGGTAGGGTTAGGTTCAAATGTGAACTCAATTTTGGCTGTGAACGTGAGGACGAATCTCAGCCACACGTCTTCGGTTATGGTGGACGCGATCACGAAGGATTGACGCGATTCATGGGAGGGTGGAGATTATTAAAGGAGGGGAACCAGGTCAAAGCCGCCTTTATTGACCGGATAAGTGGATGAGATTCGTCCTCACGTTCACAACCAAAAATGAGTTCACATTTGAACTTTCCTCTCTTTTGGTATATATATATATATATATATATATATATATATATATAATTAGTTGTGCGAGTCAGTGCGTTTTCCCTATTCAATCGTATAGAATGCACTAAAAAAACTAAAGCACTATGATCCGTCATTGTTCGGGGGTCAAAATATCATGGTTGATGCCAACCGATGATGGATCAGCAACGGACTCAGCGACAGTCCAACAGATGGGTTTTTTGGTCAATCCCTCGATAATCTGTCGTTAATTAGCTAGGGATTAAAACCATCGCAATAACCCAATTTCTTGTAGTGACTTTGATTTGGACCATGCAAGCGGTAACCATTTTGGTTGTGGTTATACCGACGTAGGCGTGCTACATGATCTGCTAAAACGCGCACAATATATATATATATATATATATATATATATAGAGGTTCAAATGAGAACTTTGTAAATTTAAATAAACAAACGGACTCATTTGGGACCACATATGATGTGGGTCCCACCAATAAAAAATCATATCTGATTTTCAATGGTGGACTGCCATTGAATCAGATATTATTATTTTTTTGTGGAATCCACATCATATATGGTCCCAAATGAGTCCTCTTATTCATTTAAATTGGAGGTGTTCTTGTTTAAACCCTCCCCTATATATATACATATATATATATATATATATATATATATGATTGTACGTTCATATATTTTCTCGTCTTTTTAAATTTTCTAAAAGACCATAACAAAAAGGTCATCAGAGGGATCAATTTTCTTAGTCACAACAATTCACTAAAATTTATAAAGTCTATTAATGAACTACCAAAAAACTAATTAATTTAGCAGACAGAATTACAAGAAATATATAAATCGCTATTTATTTTAATTACAATGTTTAACTTAATATATACTTTAATAAAAAATGATAAACTTATCGAAAATCGACGTTCAAGTGGAATATCTTGATAAAGTTTTTTTATTTATTTCAATTTCAACATTAATTGGAAATTAGTGCCAAATTATGTCCCACACGACTCCACCAACACTACAAATTCGCAATTAAGAGCATCTCCAACAGCTATGCTAAAACTTCTTTAAAATAATATAACAAAAGCTAAAGTTTCTAAATTTTTTTGCATCCAACTCCAACAGCTACTCTATTTTAGCAAATCTATTATAATTATATTATTAAAATATTCAATATATTTAATATTCCTACAACTTTTTTGAATAAACTTTCAAATAATTGGTGGAACTATTAAAATAATACTTTCTCTCTCCATTTAGAGATTCTCTAAATGTAGAGATTTTTTGACCCTTTTTTAGCATTTTTCTATTTTAGCATTAGAGATACCATAGCTGTTGGAGCATTAAAATGCTAAAAATCTTCTTTTTTCTATTTTACAATAGCTGTTGGAGATGCTCTAAGTAATCACCCTATTGTAAAGTAATATAAACGTTAATTAATATGGATTAGATATATATAAAAATATTTTCATAACAAAAATAAAATAAGCTTTGTAATCCAAGAAAATAAATATTATATGTTTAGATAATAAAGTGTTATATTTTTCAGTGAGAAGTAAAAATATTCTGATAAAGACGTTCCTCAGTAATATCATCATGACTCTCGAAGTTATGCGCGATAGCAATACCAAACCAAATATGACATTTGCTACAAATGGAGAATTGCTTCTCATCTTACAATGCACTCCTCGAACTGAGAAAGAGGGACTGCTTGATGTTGCATGTTAGCTCCACAATTCTAACACCTTAACAAGAGGATCAAATTGCAAAACATGTATTAGATAGAGGGTTAAGGTTGGCAAGTTGTGAAAGTAAAATCCGGAGGTCTAATGTGTTAACGTGTGAAAGATCGGGGACTAAATGTGATGTTGGACCAAATCAAATTCAAGAACATACGTAGGATAAAAACAATGTTTTAAAACTCGGGTTAACCTGGCCGGTTTAACCGGTTGGACCGGACCCGGAGTAGTGACTGGGTTAACTAACGTCGGGTTAATGCATATGATAGGCCCGTTTCAACTCGGCCGGGTTTCTCAAAAACCCGGTTAAACCGGTGGTAAATCCGTTTCCTAAACCCGGTTAACCCGTTTTTATATTAAAATTCAATTTTTTTTAAAGTGTGTTATGTGTGTTTTTAATGTATTTGGATTGATGTAAAACTTTTTGTTTGTGTATTTTAATGTTGGAACTTGTGGACATCAAATTATTATTTTATATATATACATGTATGCAACAAAATGAAAAAAAAGGGATTAAGGGAATTATTGAAACAGGTTAACCCGATAGTTGAACCGGTTGAACCAGTTAACCTGGGACCCGGTCACCATACTGGATCAACTAAAAACCCAGGTTTTAAAACATTCGATAAAAATCCACATACCTTAAAATCGCATACCAAGTTGATATAAGTTCAAACTCTCCCATTAGTTGGCTTTATATGAAAAATTTTGATCAAACAATTTGATTTTGCACCTAAAATTTTGAAAAAAGTTATCTGTAACTTTATAAAAAATAAAGAAATCAGAAAAAAGAAAGTAGTGAAGTATTAAAAAAACAATCTTTGATTGAGTTTGAATCTTTTAAGTTGGGTGATTACCCAATAATTTTTCTAATTGATTAGTGGAGTGGGTTTATGACTTTATGGTCAATGACTCAATGTAGGACCTAGTATTAAGATTTTCTGGTTAGGTCATCATTTACGGGTTTAGACGGGTCAATGATCAGACTAATATATTTTTCTTGTCTAACTGGTTTAATATAGTAAACTCAAGCTCGTTTTTATGGGTTTGAAAACTTACCATACACTTCCTATAAACGGGCCAGACTTGTCTGTAACAACATGCAAATCCACATAACATATACCATAAAAAATTTACTCCAAACATCATCAATAACGTTAAAATATATGAACAAATTTCATAAAACATCTTTTTGGAACCGAGCATGAGAAATAAACCAACTAGATGAGCAAATAAATGGATTGAATCCATTTCACCAACACCCAAAGCAGACCAAAGACAAAGTTACCTAATTAACAATGAAGGAAACCATAACTTGAATTCCAAAATGATTCAAAACTTCAACCCAAAGATTAGACTATTATGAAGAAACATTAGAAATCCATCCCAAAGGATCGAATTCCTCCTTGAAATCCCAACATAAACTCAACTCTAGCTCAAAAACTACTCGTGCCTGGTCCCACATTTGAAGAGTAAAGAAAGGATTCATGCTTGGTTATAAACCCAAAATCAAACTTGCAATGAAATCATTTAGTAAACTCAACCAAGGCCAGGCAGAGGGGAGAAGCAGGAGCTTGCACGCACTTTTGCCAAGATCACGTAAAGTTAATAGCAACTCTGAGCATACAAGTGAGGTCGCATCCAACAAGCCAAGCAAGGTTGGCAGGCACTCATAAGTCGTAATAGTAAACGCAAGTTCAAAAGCGACCTCCACAAGCTCACATCCAATGTCGTATCCACTATCCAACCCCCATGGTTTTCTAGTGTCGTATCCACTATCCACTATACAAGTGAGGTCGCATCCAACAAGCCAAGCAAGGTTGGCAGGCACTCATAAGTCGTAATAGTAAACGCAAGTTCAAAAGCGACCTCCACAAGCTCACATCCAATGTCGTATCCACTATCCAACCCCCATGGTTTTCTAGTTTTTGGCATTTTCATTAAATATTCAATATGAGTTCAGTAGTAAAGTTTTGTTGTATGTTTGGGCACTTAGCATGTATATCATGACATGGAGGTGCTCTAAGTTGTAGCATACTATATCATTTCAGTTCACTACCCTTTTAGCAAATCAATTGAGTTTTCATTCGTTTTTCCCGAACAAAATATTATTAACATGTTTTCAGAAGTAGGTGCAATGGTTGCATGCTATGTGTTTACAATACATTCAATGTTTTAATATGCTACTACTATGTTTAAAGAATCATTAATTTAGTAAGTTATGACCGAAAAGTTATTTTTAATAAGCCTTAATTACAGTAACGACTAGTATATGTTTGAAGGCCAAACATATGCATTAGTGTTTTAAATATGTTTGGTATTTGCTTAACATGCATGTTTTATGAAAAATATTTTAGTAGTAAACGGTAAAACAAACTTATATCTGATATTACATTCGTTAGAAATGAATGCATTTTTTATCAATAATATTTAAACAACATATAAATGTTCGGGGTTTTTTTATTTAAATCAATTACATCTTAATGAAAAAACTAATGCAAAATATTTGTGTTATGGCATATACAAGTTTAATAACATTTGATTAGCAACTAAAATGAAATTGGATAAAACAAACATGTTGAAGATAACATATATAAATGAAAAGTTAACTTTTATAAATAAAACAAACAAATATTAATATTCTTCCTTCCAAGCTACTTAAAGATTAAAGACTACAACATCCAAAAGCTAGATTAAAGCCGTTAACTTAATAATGAAGATATATGCATATATAACAGAGTCATTTATACATATTATTTTCCCCTTCTTGTATACTTCTTTCATTCCAAAATAAATATTCATAATAAAACAAACTACAATTTTAAAAAATATATAACTTTTACACCTTTTTTTATCTTATAATTAGATAAAATAAGAAAATAAATATTTACTATTAAAAATGGACACACTTATTTTAAAACAAACTAAGGAATTATTTGGTTCGTGCTAAGAAATGAAAATGACACTACAACAAAATTGTGTTTATAATACGTCACCAATAAATAATCAATCGTAATTATAAACCACTTTATAAAACATAATTTATAGGACTAGAAAATAAAGCATTGTAATGAGTTTATAGTATACTTTTGAACGTCGTAACAAGTTTATTAGGACACTTTCGTAAATAAATAAAAATATCATAGTAACTATTTTATATAACATTATTTGAAAAAGTATCGTATAAAGTGTCCAATAAAAAGATAAGTTTATAGGACACTCTCTAAAAAATCGTTTTATAAAATAGCTACTGTGAAATTTTGTATTAAAAGTGTCCTAATAAACTTGTTAAAACGCCTAAAGTGTGTTATAAACTTATTACAACGTAGTTTAGATTGGACTTTTAGTTTTTCGTTTCTATAATTAAATCTTATAAAACAGTCTATTAAGTAGGACGTTTTATTAATTGGTGGTGTCTTGTAAATCCACTTTTATCATAGTGTGATAGTAATTTAAATGGGAATGGATTTTTTTTCCCACACACCTTATTTTAACATAAAATGAGAATTTGGATCGTGCGAGAATGAACCAATTATATTATATAAAATAATTTTTTTTTTTATTACTATCGATTATTGTTTAATATTATTTCTATTAAACATAGATATCTATTTTTTAAGATGGATCAATAGACCATTAATTTATTTTCAATAAATTTCAATGATAAAAAAACTTATATATTAATCATTATTTTTTATTTGAAGAAATATGGAGGGGTTTTTCCTTTTACACCCTACTCTAATTTCCATTTACACCCTACTTTTTTATTTTATTTATTTTAATTGGTTAAATACTAACTCCCATGATTATCTATCAATTTTAATTGGAATACATATATATAGATTAGGGGTGACAATCGGGTCGTGTTCGGGTTAGCGGGTCACGGGTTGGCATGTCAAGGAGAGTCAACCCGGACAGGACCTGTTTAACTAATCGTGTCGATATATGCAACCCTAACCCGCACACACTTGGGTTGACGGGTCGTAAACGGGTTGACGGGTCATAAACGGGTTGGTGAGTCGTAAACGGATTGGCGGGTTATAAACGGGTTGGCGGGTCACCTAATAATACAATCAAATTCAAACATTCAAATTTAAACAAAAAGTCCAAACAAAAGTTTCAAACTAATAAAAAGTTCATACACAAGCAAATTCATCTAATAATATAACCAAATTCACCTAATAATATAACCAAATTCAAACATTCAAGTTTCAAACAAATAAAAAGTCTAAACACAACCAAATTCAAACAAATAAAAAGTTCAAACGCCAACTTAAATAAGCCTAAATAAAGCAAACTTATTTTGACTATTTGAGACTTTTAAGTTAAATATAAATTTTTTATATAAAAAAAATTATTTTTTAACTTTTTTTAATTTTTGGCGGGTTGGCGGGTCAACCCGTGACCCGTTTGGGTCAATCCGAACACGACCCGTTTATTTGACGGGTTGGCGTGTCAAAAAGTTCAACCCTAACCCTTTTATTTTCATGTCGGGTTTCGTGTCATGTCGGAAATTGTCATCCCTAATATAAATTAAGGTTTAAAATATATAGAGTAGGGTGTAAAAGATAACACCTGGAGACATGTCGGTGACTTTTTGTAAAGAAAGAAAAGAAAAACTTTTGACACTGATCCAACTGTATCTTTACAAACGGCTAGTCACAAAGTGGATTACAAACCCGTTGAATTAGCAACTGGATTTTGCCACGTGTCCTACACAATACCTTATGAAATTTAATTTATTTTAGAGTGAATTATACGTGATTGATTCATGTGGTTTATATAAGATCAAACTTTACGTTTTTAAATCAAAATAATTGTATGGTTTATATTTTCATACGTCTTTGGCCACTTTTATTTAATACGATTAAAAAATATATGTTAAGTAGATTAATTGAGAGGGTGCTTCAATCATTTTATTACTTTTTAATTTTCTATTAAACTTTTTTAATTAAAATTTTTAGGGACCAACGTAACACACGCTATCACCTAGGACTACCAATACCCATCATTGGTCTCTTCCCCCTCCCCTAACCCTATTCTATCGATGCCGCCATCTTTGACCTTCTTTCTTCCTTGTTAGGTTCGATTCAACAAGATCAACGAGGAATCATATGCAAATCATTGAGTCGAATGTTTTATGGAAAGATTTCTTATGAAACTACAAACGCGAAACTACTTTAGACGACTCTCATTAACGAATTCTCTACCCATAGAGGTGTCTATTACAATGTAAGTTCAAGTCCATAAGTCCAAATACTATATATAAAGGATTACAATAAATATTTTTCTTTCTTTATAAAACTTTCCTAACTTAGGATATTTGATCCTAACATCCCTCTTGTTCTTCCCTAATTTTCAAAGATTTAGAACAATACGTTTATATCATAAAACCGTAACACCTTCATAACATGAATCTAGATTCCCAAAAACCAATTAACTAGAAAAAGAGCATGACGTATAAAGAATTGTGGCTCTTAGTTTTTACTACGAAAATGACTACGAGAAAATGGTTTCGTGATCTGCATGAGGGAGATAACTTTTTTACTTGTAACATGGAGGGAGATGATTTTCTTTTAAGTTGTTTAGGGTGCGTTTGGTTGCGGAAAACTGTTTTCAATTTCCTAGAAAACGTTTTCAGAAAATGGAGTTGAGGGGGTGCGTGGAGGTGTGTGTGGGTGCGTCTCTCTCTCTATGTGTGTGTGTGTGTGAAAGTGTGTGTGTATATGAAAATTTTTAGAAAAGAAAATTTTGGAAAACTATTAAAATTGGTTTTCTAATTTACATAAGATTTTAGAAAATGAAAATTTTGTATTTTTGTAAGTTTATTTTGAAAACTTAATGAAACAAAAGGGTTTTATAAATTTTCATTTTTCTTGGAAAATTTTCCACAACCAAATGCACCCTTATTTTTTCAAAATTTACAAGTGGTAAATTTTTGTAATTTGGATGGTCGTAACCGTTTTGTAATCTCACCGTAACCATGGCAGTAACAACTTTAAAATCAATTTCATATATAAGTTTTGACTCCTAACTCTAATCAATATTTTTTAAAATTATTTCGTTTTTTAATATTCATATACTAGTAAAATTTGGAGATCTAGTTGTTCATAGCCATTCCAAAATCCTTTCGTTTCATAAAATCTTTTCACATAAGAATTTACGAAGATGGTTTACGGTTAAATATTTTCTTTTGTCCCACATTAATTATGATCCCACCATAACCATCATAGTATTAGTAGAATAGACTAAGAGGCCGTTTACCAAATCTTACCCGGTAAGTGCTTACCGTCAAAATTCAACACTATCACTGACTCACCGGATAAGATTTTAATCCATCAAAACGGCATCGTATGCAACAATTTTAGTCGGTAAGCGCTTACCGTGGTAAGAGTCGTCGCCAGAACTTACCGAGTAAGACCCTTGGTCTTTGCTTTCCTTGTATTCGCCCTTACCGGATAAGATTTTTGATACTTGTCATATTCTTCCGGTAAGGTAATATGACTTGATAAATGTATACTCGGGTAAGCGTTTGGTAAACGGCCCTAATACTAATTTGGCGAGTTTCATTGTATTTTAAAGTTCGAGGGAAAAAAAGTTGTAACGTAAAGGAAATAATGGGGAACGAAATAGTTTTTCAATTTTTATAACTAAAATGGAAGAAAAGAGAAATGGCTTAATTATTTGAGAACTCTATTTATTATGATAATTATAAGAAGATTTGTTTTAAGATATTGTTTTAGACAAAAAAAAATTTCATCAAAGACCAACATTAAAGGTATAGATAAACTAATTTTCTTTTTCATAATATGTATGCGATTTACAATGTGAAACTTTTTTATCAGTAATTTTTGTTTTACAAACATGCTAAAAGGTTTGCATTGTGACAAATATACATATATAAATACACACACATACACATTGTGAATAGGGTCGGACTAACATGGCATGATATGGGGCATGGGCCACAACAACTTGGTTTTATAATAAGGGGAAAATTACGTTTCTGGAGAGTGTCACCGTACTGTTTTGTTGGTGCAACCATATAGATATAGAAACTGAAATTTTAACATAAGACTTTAGCTGAGATGGTAAACGCTGAGTTCCATTGTAACACCCGAAATTTTGTATGAGGTTTAATAATGTTCGCATCCTAATATTTTGATATTTATAGTTATATGGAGTGTTTTAAGGGTTTTATGTTGGATTACATTGAATTGGAAGAAAGGAGTGAAAACCGAACACGAAATGAGTTTCGGTACACTTTGGCGATTAGGACTGGCTATCTTGCCATGTCATGATCGCAGGGCATGATAGCAGGAAAACACCAGTTAGCCAAAAAAAGTACTTGACAGAAATGCCAACAAAATTTCTATTTTGGAGATTATACAATTAACTAGATTATTAAAATATTCAATACAAACTCATTGGTAAATGAATAAAAAATCATTTCTGTTTAATAAGTAATCGTTTTTTGAGAAATCTTCAAATTGAAGAATTTAATCATCTATCTCATATTTTCTTTATGTTGATGAAAGTTTTTGAAAATCTGTTGGAGATGCTTATAGATATATAATTTATCTTCTACTTTCTTCATTTTGAAGAAAAAATTTAGAAAATTTGTTGAAACCAAAAAACATGCTCAAAATTCATAAAATATCTATTTTCTCCATTTCATAAAATTTGTTGAAAATACTCTTATAATTTTACGAGTTCTTAAAAGAATATCCTCTAAAATTTATTTTTACAAATATATTTTTTTGGGAGGAAAGTGATTTGAGATGTTAGCATCATTTTTTTTTTTGGTTTTTTTATCACTTATTTGTTGTTCATCCTAATAAATACATCATTTATTTTCAACATCAATTATTGATAGTTATGTCATTCATTTATATAGTTTTGTCATAATTAATTTAGGCGGCTTTAAAACTAACTAGAAGGCTCATCCGCTGCAATGTAGCAAAATTTCAATATTTTATCAACAATAACTTTAGAATTCTCGAACTCTTTTAAGATATCAAGTTGTCTATCGTTATGAACTTATAAATCGACATCCATTATCTATACTATATTATAAAGCATTTGACAAAAAACTCTTAAAAACCATTTTTTATGAATGTAGTACTATTTATTGATGCATATTACTTAAAATTCAATATTACAAGTAAATTGTGCGTAAGTACAACTTATTAAAGCTTCATTTCCGAATTCCTGTAACATAAAAAATATAGGATAAACATCTTATTTTAAATATAAAAAATCTAAAATATAATTAGGATAACAATTGATTTCTAACAGAATTCTTAATTATTATCTTTATAAAAAATAATATTATTAAACCAAAAATAAATTACTTCGTAATTAAACCTAAATTAAATTATAATAAAAAAACTAAACTAAAGAAATTACATAAGAAAAATAATTTATAAATGAAAAATTAAAATCGCTTTCTTAAAACCACATAAAACCATTATAACATCGATAGAGACAAAAAAACATTAAATTCGAGATGTATCTCGCTGCATTGCGCGAGTATATTTCTAGTTTTTATAAAACATAAATACAATCTTAATTTAAAAAGAACAAAGTAGTACATTTAAGACCCATTTGATTTGACGAAATGTTTTTTTTAATAATTTGGATTTTGTGGAAAATTTGGAATCTTTGGTGTGTTTGGTTTGTATGATTTAGAATAAAATTGAATTTCAATATTAATTGATTTTTACAAAACAAGTATTTAAACATTTGTAACTATTAAAAATCTAAACAGTAATCACTCTTTATAATATATGATAGATATCGATAGATAGATAAAGCCATAATGGTGTAAAATGAAAAACTAACAATGAAAAATTAAGATGTAAATTAAGTTTTAAAAATAACTCAGTACATATTTATAATATTTAATGTTATTATTAAATTTAAAAATATCGATACTAGACTCTTTTGAAGATATTGAAGAACAACTATAATCGTATAATTTATAAAAAAAATGTGTTTTTTAATATATTTTAGTTAATATACGATTATATATGTTATTATAAAAAATGTGTTAAATGAAAATTGAAGAACTATAACGTAAACTATAACAAATTATAACGGTGTAAAATATAATTTAAAAATAAAATATTAATTATTATGTTAAATCGTAGAAGTTGTAAAACTTCAAAAATTGTACATAATACATCAACATTTGTATCTCTTAAATGAAAATGACGATAAATGAAAATTAAAAAAGTAAAAGATATAAAAGTTAATTAAATAACTATAATATATTAACTGTAAATTTTAAAAATAATTTATTACATATTTATGTTATTTAATAATATGAGTAAGTCCAAAAATATTCAATATTGGACTCATTTCAAAGATATTGACAATACGATTATAATAGTATAATTTGTAAAAACAACATATTTTTTAATGTAATTTGGTTCATATAGTGGTGTAAAGTGAAAAATAAAATAGTTAGGGATGTGATGAAATTTAAAAACTAATTATAATATAGATAAAAGTGTAAAATGAAAAGGTTTAGAAATTAAATAAATAACTATACGGTATAAATCGTAATTTTTTTAAAAACAACTCGTTACGTATTCATGTATATAATAATATGATTAAATTGAAAAATATTCAATATTTGGCTCATTTTGAAGGTATTGACGACACGATTATAATGGTATAAATTATAACAAAAGAAAACATGTTTTAATGCATTTTAGCTAATTTAAGATTATATTTGTTAAAATGGAAAAATTGTGAAATGAAAATTGAAAAAAAGGGATATAGACTAAATTAAAGAACAAAGTTTAAGGGTATAAAGTGTAATTTAAAAGTCAAAATTAATTACATTCTAATTCTAAACATTGAACTTAGGAGGTAGGCATGCATCAAGGCAAGAAAATTTGTAAGTCTTAATTTTTGTAAACAATAACCACTTAACCGTAATAAATGCTTTATATAATAGTATAAATATTATCTTGTTTACTTGTTATCAATAAGTTACACCTTAAGTGAGTTGATCCTTTTTTATACTTTGGGTTTGTAGCCTCTTTTTTCTTAGAGCATCTCTAACAACTTCTTTATAATTTATCTAAAATATAAAACTAAAAACTAAAATAAATTGCAATTAATTCCAACAAATTCTCTATTTTAGAAATTTCATCATTGATTATGTTATTAAAACATTCTATAATTTTATGATCACAATACACTTCTAATATATATATATATATAATGATATTAATTTAACTCTCATTTGTGGAATGGATAAAAATTTATTTCTCTCTCCTTTTTTTGAAGTTTTAGAGAAAAATCTCTATATTTGGAGATTTTTCCATGAATATCTAGTTTAGATAACGGATAGATAAGCTGTATAGTTTAGAGAACAAAAAAATGATTTTATCAATTTTAAAGAAGTTATTAAAGATGCCTTTAAAAGACATAGCCATTGAAAAAGTGTATGATTATTAACTTTCAAAATCTTCGAGCATCTTTTAAGCAACTATGATAGAGTATACATTTTGGTGATTTTTGGTTTTATTCTTCAATAATTATGCTATATTATATGATAAAATTATAAAAAAAAGGAAAATATGAAAATTTCTTAAATTAAATTTATTAAAACTCTATATAGAATAAAAAAATAGTATTTTAATTATTTTTCACCAAATACCATTGGTATTGAAAATAAATATTTAGAAAAGACAATTAATATTTTATTGAATGTATAAATTATTTTAATGATATGGTTAATGTTGAAATTGCTAAAATAAAGTAATTATTATAGTTTGATAAAATATTTTTCAAATATTTTAAGTTTTAATATTATGCTTAAAAAAATTATAACATAATTGTTGAAAATACTCTAATGAATTGATTGAAATTTACAAATCCTAAGCATCCACATTGATGGAACCTCTAAAAACCCAGTTGTCATATTTCTTTCATGTCACATCATTGACATCTCACCAAAGTAAGAACATTTATAAAACTCTACAATAAAAATAAAAGTATTAAATTAACAAATAGTAGCCACTAATTAAACTATCAAATTAACAAATAGTAGCCACTACATTTGTCAATATTTAAACATCATTGACATCTCAGCAAAGTAAGAACCTCTAAATAACAAATAGTAATATAGATCATATGTAAACTTGATTCAATCAAATACATTCAACCAATTTCGAGCAAAGTTAATAATATAATGAGATAGTTAAAATACTTGTATAAAATTTTATAATAAACGAAAAATAAAAACAAATTTTAAAAAATTGTTTTATAATAATTATTTTATATTTTTTTTGCATCAAATTTTTAACTAATGTTTTATAGATTTATTAAATAAAAGGGTTAAAAACGAAAGCGTGGAAGAACCTAAATTCTTGTTAAAACACCTAAATTTTAATAAAAACATGTAATTGTACAAGAATCTATGTCTTATACTAAAGGTTTTTGTAAAACTAAAAAAAAAAACTCATCAAAAATCTCTATTGTAAATGACCTTAGTATTAAGGATACCCAAGAATATTCAAAGGAAAAAGATTTTACCAAATATTGTTATGCAATTATTAAAATAATATTGGAGAATGTAATTTAATGCAGTTGTAGACTCGTAGCAGGTGTTTGTATTAGCTTATTGACTTATAAATTATTGACTTCCTGGAAAAGTGCTTATCAAAAGTTGATAAGTTAAAATTTTTGACTTTTTAAAAGATGACTTATTACCAGTAAGTTGTTTTTATCAAACACTTAAAATGACTTATCACCGATTTTACAGTAAAATAAGTCAATAAGTTATTTGATAAGCTAAAACAAACACCCCGTAGTAACCGTAAATTGATGTTTAAATAGTGACAAATGTAGCCACTAATTAAATTAATGATTAATTAATTATTACTTAATTTTTCACAAAAGAATATCACCACAAACTCACACATGGCCTCGGATCCCCTTTCCATTTCATTTGTTATGTTACGTCTAATCAACCCCCGTATAATATATCTTTTTTTGGAAGGGTGTTTGGTCATACACAAATAAAAACCACAGAGAAAAGAAAAACAAAATGAAAATGCATTTTCAATCTTATACTTTAATTTGAAATAAAAATCTAAACTTGTAGAAAAAATTAATAGGTTAATTTGAAATAAAAATCTAAAATGAACTCTCATTAAGAAAAGTTTCAAAATTCAAAATGTAGAAGAAACACAACTAAAATTGATTGTTAAGGAGAGATAAATGATATTTTGTTATTTTATATTAATATAAAATTTTGAAAATAAATATATACGGAAGAGAAATACAAGCGGGTTTATGTGAGAACGATAATAATTTACGAGAATACAAGGACAATCCTCAGCCTATCATTTTGTACATGAAATTTTTTTCATGTACAAAATTATATGTGATTTTGTACTACCATCAAAAATGATACGCGTGACTTTTTTTGCGGGAAAATTCTCGGCTAATCATATATGATCTTGTATGTGAATCATATATGATCTTGTACATGAATCATATGTGATTTTGTACATGAAAAATTTCATATACAAAATGATTGGCTGATGATTATGCTTGCAATTTCGTAAATTGTTACCGTTCTCACATGAACCTCTTTTAAAAGAAGTAATATATTATTAAATATTTAAATGATATAATTAATTTTATAATCTCCAAAATCAAGAAGATGATAGAATTAAATGTAACTTTTTTTTAGATTACGTTTTTTGAAGATTGTTATATCAAAGACAATCAAAATTGTTTAGCAAGATGTTCGTAATCTTGGCACCTTTACGATTTTTGTGTTACAAAATCAAAATAGGGTTACAATTTCTGGGTTACAAATATTTCTTTAATGTAAACCATCTTTATACATTTTATGTTTAAGAAGGTATATAACTTTAAAACACAAATATATTTTACCAAGATTTTATGAGAAGATGTGCGAGATTGTTACTAAATAAACTACAAGCATATTAGAGGATCTCCAACAGCATCTTTAAAATGGAGAAAGTGAAGTTTTTGAGCATTTTTTTGCTCCAACAGCATCTCCAAAACTTTCTCTAAAATGGAGAAAGTATGAAAGAATTTGGAGAAATTGGAGAAATCTTTAAAAATGATTAACATGATGGAGAAATCATATTTTATTATGTTCCATCAATTAGAAAATTTGAAATTAAATGTTTAGATAAGATAAATAATATTTTATTAAAAGTATAAAATATTTTAATAATATAATGAGTTTTGTAATCTCCAAAATGAATATGCTCTTGGAGTTGAATGCTATATTTTTTAGAGGTTTTTAGTTTTAAATCTTTATTTTGAAGAAAATTATAGAGATCCTATTGGAGATGCTCTTACAAATATCTTGCTCCCCAAATTTTATCGGTACGTGGATGTTGAAAAGTAAACAACTTTCAATCCTGATCACATATAAAAAGTTATGGCCAATTGGCCATCAAAGTTTTTACCTCCAGACATTAGAAACAACAACTTTTTACTCGTATCGTTTATAACGAAGGTAATAAAAGATTCTGTAACATAATTTCTTAAAATGTTATATTAAATTTAATATTTGAGTAAAAATGTTGATTACTGACAACCCGAACGGTCTTACAAAAAAATATCTTGTAGGACCCTTATGTGATAAGGTATTTCAAAGTTTACTCGAAATATTAATTGAAGCTAGCAGAAAGGTCCAACTCCATCTTCCATGCACAAGTTTGAACTTGAACCTTTTTATTATTATTAACCCAGATATCCAACTCGTTATGCAGGCAGACTAATCGTAGGGTGACCACCCGAAGCCCGGAATCACCGTATTTGAACCTTCGTGGCCACAAGAGGATTTTTATTCCTTCTTGGATTCGAACATGTGACCTCCAGGTATTTTTGACTTTTAGAGCACAAACTCAAACTGTTATGACACCATCCTTGTGGTTAACTTGAACCTCTTTTGTATTTAAGTAAAGGCGTTTTGTCTTTTTACCAACTGAACTACACGTCCAATAGCCATGAAAATGACAAAAAAGGAAAATATGAATAACTTTTCATTCACTCCAGACTCCAGTAGTCCAGTTTAACTGGAATTAAAATCTGGGTTTCGAATACACTATATTATATAAACCAATCAGCCAGTTTTTTTTATTATCGTTTTATTACTACTTAATCCATGTAACCAAACACCTCTTTAATATTATTTAAAAGAAGATTGTTATATATATATATATATATATATATATATAAGGGTTAGGTTCAAATGTGAACTCAATTTTGGTTGTGAACGTAAGGACGAATCTCAGCCACACATCTTTGGTTATGGTGGACGCGATCACGGAGGATTGACGCGATTCATGGGAGGGTGGAGATTATTAAAGGAGAGGAACCAGGTCAAAGCCGCCTTTATTGACCGGATAAGTGGCTGAGATTCGTCCTCACGTTCACAACAAAAAAGAGTTCACATTTGAAATTTCCTCTATAATATATATATATATCGAAGATAGTAAAAGATTCTAAAAAAGTGAAATGAGTCCACTAGTAAACACAATGAAAGGAAAACAACAAAACATACGAAAATGTTATATAAACATATACATTTACAGTCATCAGCTACCAACTTGATTAATTAATTGTCGCCGTCGTCACCGTCACCGTCACTGGAATATCATCAACTAAGAAGCGGAAACCACCGTTCCCGGAGATCAGACTGGTAAGAAAGCAAGAAGAAAAGAAGCACAAGAACCAAACCAACACCCCAAGGAGTCCCGCCGGCCCTCGAATCGTAATCCGCCGCCGCCATAAAGAACGGAGATCGGCCGCCGGTGGCGTCGAAGGTGGAGATGAGATGCAAAACCACCAGTAGCAGCACCGGCGAGACGATGAAAAACAGTTTGAGATTATCGAAGAGACCTTCAAACATCGATTCGTAACTGGAGTACCATGAGAGGCTTACGAACATGAAGAGGATGGTTAGAAAGAAACACAAATGGATCGGAAGTGGAGATTGAGACGCCATTGTTGTTCGTGATTTTTGGGGAAGAGATCGAAGAATTTTGTAGGGTTTTAATTTTGTTTAAGATGGGAGGGTTTTATTTATAATGGGTGCATGATGGCTTTTTGACTGTTGTGGGGCCCACTAATATATTTGGAAATATAGTGAATGTATATATTATGAGTTTTTCGATATTTATGAAGAAAATAAGTAACGTTTTTAGATTTTAGAGGATTGTAGCTTGTTATTTATGTATTTATTTTTCTGTATGATATGGTAGTGATGAATTTGGCTTTCTTTTAAGGGCTGTTTATTAAAACTTATTGGCTAAGTATCGACAAAATTCAACAATATCACTTATTTATCAGGTAAAATTTTAGTCTATTAAAATGATATTGTATGCTACAATTTTTCCAGTAAGCGTTTATCATGGTAAGAGCCGTCGTCCTCACTTATTAGATAAGACTCTTGGTCATTGCCTTTGCTCTTACCGTTCTTACCGGGTAAAATTCTTGGTATTTTTCATATTATTCCGGTAATGTAATATACTTGGTAAACGCTTACACGGGTAAGTGTTTGTAAAGCGGCTCCTTCATCTATGATTATGGATGACAATTTTGTATCAACTGTATCAATTAAATTGGTATATGGTAATGAAAGTTGCATACCATGATACCAACTTATTTATTCTTTTATTAATTTTTTTAAATATTTGATATTAAACCTTTTAACTTTAATTATTTTATTTGAACACTTGAATGTTTTTAAATTTTATTACTTGCAATAAAAACTCGTTAAATATCATATGTGTTACCTAGAAACACAAAATTTCACTTATATTTTGGGGAAAAAAAGACAATTTTTTATATGTAATGTGAAGTTGGTATAAAATTAGTACCAGGTACCAAGTACAGTTGTTTGGTATACGATATCAAATTTTACATACCAAATATAATTGTTGGTACATGGTATTAAAGAAAATAACTTGGTTTCATACCAAGTCCATCCGGCCATCCCTGCAGGCTGCAGACATTTATTTAAAACATATTTTTTTTTTAAAACGTATTTTTTATGTGAATCACTATATTGAGATCCAAACTCTTACACTTCAATTCATTTCCCAATTTCTTACACCGGAAACCAAACTAACTGAAAACACAATTAATTTGATACTTATTACAAAACCAACTAAGCTTTTATTTGAAAATCCAATTAATTGATATATTTTTTTAAATGGGTACACAGCTAGTTTCGCAAATTGATATATTTTCTTAAAAACCAACACACAGTCACACAGATATACTGACGATCAATGTTTCAAAACCCGGAAAACCCGGCCGGTCGAACCGGTTGGACCGGGATCCGGGGTAGTGGCCGAGTTAACTAACACCAGGTTAATGCACATGACCGGCCCGTTTCAACCAGACCGGGTTTCTCAAAAACCCGGTTAAACCGGTGGTAAACCCGATCGACCCGTTTGTATATTAAAATTCAAAAAAATCTTTAAAAAATATGTGTTACGTGTGTTTTTTAATGTATTTAGATTGATGTAAAACTTGTTGTTTGTGTATTTTTAATGTTGGAATTGTGGACATCAAATTATTACTTTATATATATATATATATATATATGTAGGAAAATGAAAAAAATACAAGGAATTAAAAGAATTATTGAAACCGGTTAACCTGATGGTTGAACCAGTTAACCCGGGACCCAGCCATCATACCGGGTTAACTAAAAACCCGGGTTTTAAAACATTAGTGACGATTAAGATTGATTTGTAAAGTGTGTTATATTTAAATTATTTATATTAGAAGTGAAGTGTATATATATACACATTAGAATATGGATGACTGGATAATTTCCGGTATATTTGGACGGTAAGGTCGGTGGAGAGCTGTTTATTGGTCTTTATTTATGTGGTCGTTATTAAATATATACCAATATGTTTGAATTATTATCAACCTTTTTTAAAGTTTGACAGTTGATGATTGACACGTGTCATCATCCCTTTATGCCTCTAAGTCGACTCTCATTGATTTGTACCTGTGGTTGAATTGGATCCCAAAAATAAAAGTAATAATGACTAGACATTAAAGTTTTAAAGTATTTTCAAGAAATTATTAAAATTTAGAAGATGAAAATTTTGCAATTTTATGGCATTTCTTTGTTTTAAGATCAAATTTAAAATATTCAAAATTAGAATGTTTTCATAAATTTTGGTTTCTTTTTCCTTTTTATTATGGAAATTATAAAAAATTTATTAAAGATATCAAGATGATTTTAATGTATTTGATATTTGTGAGATCTTAAACCATCTTGGTGGACCTCTGGCTTTGGTTTGATTATATGTTTGGCAGGATACTCTTTGGTCTGCGGCATAAATGTTATGGAACATCGTCGCCAAGTTGTTTTTTGGAATAAGTCTTCTTTTAAAAAACAGTATATTGCAGGGCTTTGGCTTACTGCTCAGTTTTTAATACCATCGTCTACTTATTGAGTCTTTCCGGTTGCTGGCTTCCTGAGTTTTAGTCGTGGACGATCTTTGTCGTTGTTTCTTTTCTTTTGCCTAGTTGTGTTTCGGTTAGCCATTTTTCAGGTTGTTTTCTGTATTGTTTGGTTCTGCCAGTTGCAGAATCTTTTTTCCTCTTTTTGCAAGTTCATTTTGGGTTTTAATAAATGGTTTACCTTTAAAAAAATGTATTTCGTATTTGTTATCTATATTTATGTATTTGTTATTTACATTTATACGTTTTATTGTAATCAGGACGTAAGTACTATTTAGTTGGTTTTTCATTGAATTATGTGTGGATAATGTTGTCTCTAGGGATTAATATGCTTGTATAGATTTGAAGATTTTTGTGTATAAGAGTTTTTTTATAGATTGAATGAACATGTTTTTTAATCGGGAGAGACATGATTAGAATAAACTTGGTTTTCTGTACGAATCTTTAGAAACTTACTGAAAAAGTCACTTTCTATATTATAAAATTACTACCAAACAATCATACTAGTTGATGGAATAATTTATAAATCTCTTTGTAACAAATAGACCTTTTAGTTTAGATTTATTTAAAGACCATTAATTAATGTTAATCATTGTTGATCAACTAAAATGATTGCACAAAAATTTGATCAAATAATTAATCGAATGAAATCTTTAAATGTACACACATGGTTCAAAAAGAGTACTTTAAAACACTATTTGGACCAAAGGGCCTCTGGTCTAGCGGTACCGGGGTTTTTACATCATCCTCAAGGTCTCGGGTTCGAGCCTTGGGAGTGGTGGTTTTCCTAAAAATGGTGGAGGAGTGGGGGTTTATCCCCTAAGGTGAAGGTTCGGGTCCCGCATACTGCCCATATAGATGTCACTGTGGGTCCGAATCACTAACTACTAACTTGTCGTTCAAAAAAAAAAAACACTATTTGGATATTAATTACACATAATTTATGTAATCAATTTTGTGTGTGTGTTTTTTTCCTTATTCTTAAGGGCATCCGCAATAATTTGTTGTATGAATTATTCAGGAAGCCATACATGCGTATTCGAAAGTGGCCCAATGGGTCGGAAAACGACTCATTCGTTAAGGCCATAAAGAGAATTCATCACGATTCACCCAAACACCTTTCCATCGCTGACTTTGAAAAACAAACTCTTTCAATTGTTTTAGACTAAGGATGGTAAAAAAACGGAAAACCAAACAATTCGGGTCCGGGACATCGTAACAGGGATGGGGCAGGGATCGACGATGTTAACGGGGATGGGGACAATACTCACCGGCCCAATAATATGTATATATACATATTTGTTTATTTATTTATTATATATATAATATAAATAATATTCAAAAACATAAACTTAAATAATATATATATTTTTGAAAAATTTATGTTTTTTCTGTTCGGTTTCAGTTTTGGGTAAAAGCAACGGGTAACGGTAATTTCATTGCTTAGCGGGTTCCCAACAGGGATCGGGGAAACCGCGGGGACCCAACGGGATCCCCGATAAGCTCCCCGACGTGGACGGAGATGGTTTTTCCTTATCGGTTTTAGGGACCGGAATACCAATAACCGGCCCGAACCCGCCCCGTTGTCGTTCCTATTCTAGATGGCTCATTGGTTCATCTCTCTCTCTCTCTCCCTCTCTCTCTCATGAAACATATTAATCAATTTTTAATACAAACTTTCATCATTCATATTATTATTTATCCAACCAAACAATAATTCAACCAAGTTCACGTATACAAGTAAATCTATTGGGGTGTTTGGGATTGCTTATAAAAACGACTTATTGACTTATTACCGGTACCACACCGGAATAAGCATTTTTGAGTGTTTGGATAAAGTGTTTATATCGGTGTCAAACCGGTAATAAGGAGTTTTTCAATAAGTTAAAGTTTTCTAACTTATGATAAGTTATAATAAACACTTTTATAGTAAAAACATAAGTTGTTTCAAATAAGCAATCCCAAACACCACTATGTATACAAATTGATTCGTACATGATTAGGTGGGCAAATAACCGACCAACCTTAAGATATGTTACATTAATTTTCTATATTTTTTTTGAAGCAACAGCATTTTATTAACACAAAGAAACAAAGCCAAAACAATTTACAAGCCACAACAGAGGCCAAACAGCCCCCTTTGCAAAAGACAACAGAAACAGAAAACCCAAAATATACAAGAGATTAAAAAAAACAGTAACAGTGTTTTTGCGAGATGCAAAACAGCCACCCGACGTGGGATTTAAGTATAAAATGAAATTTTATTTTACAATTTCGGTCCCTCTACCCTATGAAATCGTGAGGTATATCGTGGGATAGAGGGAGCGAAATTATAAAAAAAATGTTTTATTTTAAACCCAAACCCCACGAAATCGTGGGGTATATCGTATACCCGAGACGTTTTTGAAGAAATACCACGATATGTCGATATTGGGTATTTTTGTAGGGTATTTCATGGAGTTTTTCTTTTGCTATTTTGGTAAACTTGAAAAGAAATTAATTTTTTAAATAACAGTTTTTTTAAAAAATAACTGTTTTAATTAAATTTTATTATATCATATAAAGGCAGCCTTGAGAAAAGGGTTCACCTTAGTTTAATGGAAAATTGTAGATGGTGATGAGTATCTTGTACAGAGATCTATGCATTGTAAAGCTGAGTCATAACAGTATTCTTCAATTTTTTAATACCAGCATCAATCTCCACTAACACCAAAAAGAAAAAAAAATTAATTAATAGTATTTGGTTATACCTTCCTTAATAAATATATTTTAGTGTGTCTATGCAGTGATATTGATGTGTTTGAAAATGTATTTTGTAAAGGGTTGATAAAAGTTTCCAGTAATTAACCTTTTTCACCCAAATAATATATTTTGTTGTAACAATGTTTATTCTTACTTTAAATATTTAATAAACTAGATTAACTAATCGATAAAATAAAAATTAAATTGGAGAATTTCATTCAATATTATTCAATAATCTAGGGGCCTTTTATCTAACCTTCCTTCAAGTAAATCTGTAAATGTTTATTAAGTTACGTTATTTTATCAGATGAATATAGTAAGAATCAAGAATCTTACCCAGTAAGAGCGAGACAAAGATCAAGAGTCTTATTGGATAGATGAGGGCGATAACTTTTACCACGGTTAACACTTAATGGGTAAATTGTTGCATGCGATGCTGTTTTATTGAACTTAAATCTTTTTTTAAGGGTATACTAGGCACTTGCCTAGACTAATCTCTGACAATTTTAAGACTGTTAAAGTATGCAGCCCTGAGATAATTCTCCATTAAGTAATAATAATTTTGAATTTTACCAATAATGTTTACTGAACAAATATTATAAGTGTTTGGTAAATGTACCCTTAGTGGAATGGTTATAAAATAACTTGGACTCGATCTAAGAACCTATACTGTGGCGACAGGTTTTTGTATAAGACAATATAACTAAACCACGTAAATTTCCTTTTGTAATATTCTTGACGCTGCAAGTATCCCAAATGAGATTTAATATTGTCATGTGGAATGTAAAAGGAGGGTCTAATGATGTTTTTCACGGAAAAGCGATCATGTTAAAAGGCCAGAATAACGACCCGATAACCTAATTAAGCTGTCCACCTAGATTCCTTTGTCATCATCTGAGTTGGTACAAACCTTTAAGCTCATGTAAGATGAACTGTGTGAAAGATTGACAAAACGATTCTTTAGCTTCTGTCTATTGCCACATCATCTCACTATTAAAGTAGAAATCATGGATGACCAACCCATGGTGTAACACCCCTAAAAATGGGAGTTAATTTAATCATCTCACTATTAAAGTAGAAATCATGGATGACCAACCCATGGTGTAACACCCCTAAAAATGGGAGTTAATTTAAAACAAAATAAAATGCGGAATAACTTCTACTTCATAAAACATCACCCATAAAGATGGGGAGAAAGTTAGAGTGAGTTTACAACATCTATAGGAAAGTTAAATGACAACCTAGTAATCTATATAATTCAAAATACAGATTAAGTTCGGGTGTCACTAAAATCCTCAAAATAATCTTCTATGTAACTCCATCTATACACACGAGGTGCACTTCAAAAGAATGCCACTACCGGCACTTAGCTTCTCTCATCCCATCAAGCCCCATCCGCTTGATCACCTGATATACATGTCATTTTAAGAAAAAGTGTTAGGCTTAAAGTCTAGTGAGAACAAACAGTTCAAAATATAGAAAAACCATTTAAACTTCGAAAACGGTAAAATAAACATATAACCGAAAGCTTTTCTCAAAACATCTCTTTTTCTTTACTTCTGCGATTTACACCTGAAAGATACGCTTTACTTCTCTTGGGGGAAACTTCTACGGGAATGACTCGTCATCACATTAATCCTCACGAGTTCAACCCCAAACCGGGATCTATTACAAGTGCCCTCCCCAAGTGCTTCTGACTATATGTGCCTATGGATCCATTACACTAGTCTAACATCTTAATACAATTGTTTCCAATGTATTAGCTTCTCTTCACAAACCTTTGTGAAGTATAACATCATGCTTCCAAGAACCTTCCTTCCAAAATTAGGTCAAATTATCATTTAGGTTTATACATCATTTTTCTTGCATTTAAAACTCATAAGAGTATTCCAAAACCGTTCTTGACATCCAATTCATCATTTCAAAGAAAACCATAAATGACACATTTTGACCTAGTTTTACCAAAATCTTCCAAGTATAGAAATACTCATTTTAAACATCATGTTAAGGTAAAATACTTCATTTTGACATGTATAAAGTTTTAAAGGTAAGAATGAACTCACAAGCTAGAGTTTGACAAAACCCTAGAAAATCTCTTAAGAGGATGGAGGTGATCAAGAAATCTGAAAGGAAGCAAGAACACCACTACTTGAAGCTTTAAATGCTTGAACCACTCTTAAATCTTCAACTTGAAAGGAGAAATTAATGAGCTTGGATGAGGTAGGTGGAAGAAAATGAAACCCTAAAATCGCCTTCAATGTTTTTCTCCCTTTACTGAGTTTTGGTAACTGATAAATGAGGAAAGAAGCTGGAAAATCGCACTTAAACACCTTTCAGATCCACCGGGCGATCTTGCCCTGGCGATCATGACAAGGCATGATCGCCTGTCATGATCGCGGAACACGTACCGCAAGTTTCGTGCTTAAAATTGATTTTTTTGGATAACTGGTTTTCTCGCGATCTTGCCTCGCGATCATGACAATGTCAAGATAGCATGTCATGATCGCAAGGTAGGTACCGAAACTCAATTCGGTTCCGGTTTTCACTCCTTTCTTCCAGATCAATGTAACCCAACATTATACACTTGAATCCTTCCATTTGCCCAAAAATAATAATATTACAATGTTAATTTACATAACCTTTCGCTAAATTTTCGGGTGTTACACATGGGTTCGTTATAAGTCGCACCGGTTATCACACATTATACAATTATTTATGGAAAAGTTGTTCGGGACGATTCGTCATCACCATATCACCGACCAATAGCATGAGTTTAAATAAGACATTGTGGAGCAAACGAGATCCAAAGCACCACAAAAAGGTGAAATTTTTGGAAGGTAACGTTGCGATTTATAATGGTCATTTAAAAATTTGTTGGTATATTTCAAATATGTAAATACCAGTTAATTACTGTTTTTTGTTGGGTTTTAAATATCTTTTAAAATAAAGTTAGTGTCACCAAGTCCTATACATATAGGGGGCTTTATTTTAGAACCAATGAAAACGTGACAATCTTGAAAATCAGTGCATCATGTGCTATTGACATGAAATTTTCCCATCTTTGACTTAGATTTGTGTATTGATTAAGTTATATTTGTTTCACAGATGGAAAAAATTATGTAAAACAATACCTTACGATAATTGCTCTTATAATTTCACAATATATGAAACAATACAGCAAATCAATACCTTAGGGTTGGGTTCACGTGAGACCAACATGTTTTCCTGAGACCCGTGAGACCACATTTTTACACCTGAAAGTTTACAGCAAATCACTGTGAAGATAAAAAAATTCGAACATTCACAGCAAAAACACTATGAATGTTACCTTCATAGTGTTTTGCTGTGAAGTTTCAAATGTAAAAAAGTGGTTTCACGAAAACATCGAATTTTTTTACCTTCACAGTGGTTTGCTGTGAAGTTTCAAATGTAAAAATATGGTCTTACGGGTCTCACGAAAATAAACTGATCTCACGTGATCCCAAGTCTATATATATATATATAAAATATAAATTCTTGTTTAGAAAAATAAAATATGAAGATCTAAGCTATATTTTATACATTTCAAGAAAACATAAAAAAACAAAACAATCAAATATTCAAAATATATTTATAAAAAATGGTTATTGGTAATTGTCAAATCATGTGACCACCACCTAAACATTTTTTTTACATTTCAACCGAAAGTAGCATCCTCATATTTCTATTAATCTTCAAATCGGTCCCCGTATTTGTCGTTACCCCCTTGCTAACTGACCTTCTTGGTAATATATAAATTTAAAAATAAATGTTTGTATTATTTTAACTGTTTTAAAATAAATGATCACTTTCATAAATAATTTTTTTTTTACTTTTATTTTTAATATAAAATGAAAAAGTTCATTACCCTGTATTATTATAAGATGGATGTTTGTATATTATCGAGAAAGGGTGTGTAAAATGGTCTACTATTTTATTCTTGTGAAGTATGATGATAATCACAATTAATGTCTTTACAATGTATAGCATTTGTAACGAAAGAATTAGGTGGTTTTTATTTTACGCAATAAAATTTGGTAGAATTAAAATACATCAAAGAAATTTAAATATGAAGAAATTGGAATGAAATTTAACTATGCGTTTGGTTGTCAAGAATTGAATTGAAATTTCACAAAAATTAGAATCTACATGAATTGGGGGTGAGGGTGTGACGACGATAGTTGTCGCGTGGTGGTGGTGGTGGTGGCAATACTGGGAATGGGGGTGACGGCGATAATAGTAGCATAGTGGTGGCAGTTACACTGGGAAAATAAGGGGTGGGTGTGGCGGTTATGGCAACATTGAAGGGTGGTTAGGGAAGGGTGGGGTGTGCGACAGTTGTGGTGGCAGAGATGTTGGCGTCGGGAGTTCATGCGAGGGGGGTGGGTTTGAGGGGAGTTGGCGGTAATGATTAAACTGGATTCACAAAATTATTTTAGCTATTGTGGGGACTCTTTCGCCTTTGCTCTTTTTCCTTTGGTTTGTGGTCGTGTTGTATTTGTCTCAACCATTTGATTTGACAATAATACAAATACATATGATCCAACACTTAGAAGAATTCTTAATTGTAGTATCATCCTTAAGTTCGAATGCAACATCCGGTCTTAAGTTCCCAGAAGCCAAAATGACTTAGGTTTTTTGTATCATCCAAGTTTTATACTTCTTGTTGGTATCCGAAGTATATCTGCAAACTTATTTGACACATACTACTTATGGCAAGCGATTTATGGAGTGCAAACTTATCTAACAAGTTTGGTTCACTAACTCTACCAACTCTTGTCCTGGTATGGGAACATGCATGACATGTTAGACAAAGTGAATTCTAAATTACTATTTTATTTGGTACCATACTTCATTTACTGTTTCCTCTACTTATAAAATGAAGGGTTGAGTTGACAAATGTCTACATCAACTTTAAATGCTTAAATAAGGAGTACAAACATGCACCGATCAATGAATCAGATAAAGACACACGTTAAAGTTGGACAAAAACATTTAATACATTTTTTACTATGAAAGATCATCCTTATCATTTGTTGGTAGGAGTTTCACGATAAAAACGACTTGTTATCTTAAATGGATAACTTAACATAATAACTGTTATCCAATCAGTATCCTATGCATCACCAATGCTACCAAAGTCAAACAATTATTGAATTATAAGTAATGATGTTTGAATAATTGATGAATGTCTTGATTTAATTGCTTAAATTTCAAACCAAAACTTTGTTGTTTATATTCAAATTTGTTTTTTTTAGTGTTCATAAGCTCTATTATTATATATTATAGTTTGTTATTGTTAGATGTTACATATTGGTTTCCTACAATTATTTTTAAAAAGTTGAAAGACTGGTTTACTTGATATCATTAGATTTAATGACATTTTGGCACTAAGTGTTTTTGTCATGTCGATATTGATCTTCACAACAAATTAACGATTGCAAAAACCTTGTTGCTATATCCTTGCCATGAAACTCATCATTAATTGCAAAAAATAATTCAAATTTGCATGACAAATGTCACCAGCAAGATTTCTATTATTATTTGAATTGGCAGAATCGACAGATTATATTTAAAAATCAAATCGGTTTGAAAACGTCATGTTAGATCAGTGCATTTTTTTTATCATTAGGTAAGGTCCCGGTATAACTTGTCTTGTTATACCAATGTAAGAGCAGAGACCTTAGCCTACAAGTTTATAACTAATATGTAATTATTCTCTTTCTTAATTGGTTTTGAATAAATTTTATGTTTGAATCTAGGTTATTAGAACCATTAGTCCCAACCCCCTAGGAGGGTCTAATACACCTTGGTTGTAGCTGAATGCTAGGCCACGACTTTCAGTCCAAATGTCTATCTTTAATTTATGGAAGCACTGAATCACAACACCAAATGAACAATCTATTTTGTTTTATTACGAATAAAATCACATGTGACCTATTTGTCCCTCAAATCATATGAAGACACGTTATTAATTTATTTAATTTATCTTTTCCCTTTCTATATTCAATGAATTAATAACGTGTTTTAACATGATTGGTGGACAAAGTGGGAGACATGGGATTTGAGGACACATGATTATTATATTTTGTTATATAAGATGTTTAGTGAAGTATTATGTTATTTGTTGGATTATTTTAAAAAAGAATAACATGCAATTGGCAAAACTAATACTATTTATTAGACCATGATTTTACTCGCTCTATTATAACAGAATTAGAGGACATGTCACATGTGTATGGTTGATATTGTATGGTCTTGATGTCTTTGATATATTTCATCTACCTATTAAATGTCATTTGTAATAATTTTTTTAATCAACAAAATAAACCCGTGCCCTCACAATTGATACTACTCTGTAATTTACAACATAACAAATGTAAAAATAATTGAATACTAATTTTAATTATTTTCAATTGTTCTTAACATGTAATTTTACTTATATAAGTTTGATACTTTACGATATTATTCGTAATTTAAAATAATTATTTTCTCGTTTCATTATCCCTTATTTTAATAGGTAAGAGCTTCATAATAAAATGATTTATTATGTTAAATTGATAGGATAGCATAATATTCATTATCCAATAATTATCCTATACATCACAAATGCTACTGAAATCAAATGATTATTGGATTATAAGTATTTATGTTAAAATAATTGACGAATGCTTTGATTCAAATGCTTATATTTCTAAGCAATACTCCGTTGTTTATGTCTGGATTTAGGTTAGGACCATCGGTCCACTCCCCTAGGAGGGTCTAATGTACCTTGGTCTTAGCTGAATGCTAGTCATGACTTTCAGATCCAAATGTTTATCTTTAATTTATGGAAGCATAATGCCAAACGAACAAATTACTTTGTTTTGTTACGAATAAAAATCACATGTCATATTTAAGTCCCTCAAATCATATGAAGACACACTATTAATTGATTTAATTCATCTTTTTTTCTTATCTATATTTAGTGAACTAATAATTTGTTTTTATATAATTGACAGACAGAAAAGGGACCTGAAATTTAAAAATACATGATTTATATATATTGTTACATGAGATGTTAAATGAAGTATTATGTTCTTTTTGTATTATTCTTGACAAGAATAATAAACAAGCTACAAAACTAATACTATTTGATAGACTATGGCATTAATCACTCTCTTACAACAAATTTAGAGGACACATATATGGTTGAGATTGTATAGTGATGATTACTTTGATATATTTTATTTGCCTATAAAATGCTACCTGTAATAATTTTTTAATCAACGAAATAAATATGCCTCTCACCTTCACATAACAAATGTAAAAATAATTGAATACTAGTTTTAATTATTGTTGTCATGTAATTTGCTAGATATTGACAAATAAATTAACATAATGTGATTTATAAGACTATGGAAATATAGTGGGGCATAGTTTTTTTATTTATGAAATAGGTTTAATATAGCAAACTCAAATCTAGTTTTACAGATTTATGGACTTGTTTATATCCTCCTTATAAACGAGTCAGGCTTGTCCATATAATAATAGGTTATTTTATTCACATTTGAAAAACAAAACTTATATAAAATCATAGGTTATGTTTTCACTTAAATTGTATAAATTCTTTCAAGCATAACATAAGACGTAAAACATATCAATGTACATACAATATATAGAGTATGTACATTTTTTCTCTAATGATTTATCAAGTTTTGAAATCCTAGTTTTTTCAATAACAAAATATGTATCTACCTAATATTTTAAGATCGAGATTCAAGACATACCATATATATATATATATGTAGAGAGAGAGAGAGAGCGAGAGGCAACTTCAAATGCGAACCAACCAAATGTTACAAACTATACAAACCAATCTCAACCGTCCATCTAGTTTAACAAATATATAATCTCATAAATACATTAAATGTTTCCTAATATAAAATGTTAATCACAATTAATAAATTCTAATATATTTCTTAAATATTCAAATAATAATAAATGAACATTCATCATTTCCATATATATCTTAATTATTTGGTTTATATAGTTTGTAACATTTGGTTGGTTTGCATTTGAAGTTTTCTCTCTCTCTCTCTCTCTCTCTCTATATATATATATATATATTAGTGACGGTTGGTATTGAGTAGATGGAACCAAAACCAAAGTCACTTATACATTTTTTAATAAAAAACAATAAACTAATGGTATATAAAATTTAATCAACCATAATATAACTGTCCGGATAGGCTTGTCCAAATTCCTTTTATCATTGCCCAAACCCGCTTTTCTAATGGGTCGAGCGGACCTGGTCTAGCGGGTCATACCTCTTATGAACAACTCTAATGGGGGAGTGATGCCTCTAGCGTGCAACTCATTTAACAAACTGATGAAAGCTTTTGTCCAAATATAAAACATGTCAGGGTTCAATCCTGGGTCTCCGCTAGACTCATCCGCTTGACGAGCCAAAAATTCTTATTATATTAATGTCCTTAAAAACGGGTTCCGTATAAGGCCAATTAAATTTATTGGTAATTAGTTGTTTCCCAAATAATGGGGACTTGGGGAGTGATATTTCAAGGGAAAGGGAAACATAGGGACTGAAATTGATATATGAACAACATTGAAGGAGGTCTATTGAAATATATCCAAACAAAAGAACAACCTCGACGATTTACGAGGGTTTCGTTCTTTTCTTCTTCATGTTCATTTCTGATTTCTGTATTCAATTGGGAAGCATTTTGATCGATAGAACGACTCCTTGATATTGAAACCCTAGCTCTTTATTATATGTATACACACAGATAATATATATAGGAGAAGATGAGTGTGGATCTAGCTTCGAACACCCATGGGAACCTGGACGAACAGATTTCACAGCTCATGCAGTGCAAGCCCTTAACCGAGCCTGAGGTTAACTATTTCCCTCTCTTTCTCGCTATCTGATTCACGTTTCTTTTCTTTTTAGGGTTATCCTCAACTTTTTTTCATCTTAGATTGTGTGATTTTTGATGGATCTGCGATTTGGATTTTACCAGGGAACTAGGGTTCTTCGAATTTGATGTTGGTAGAAGGGTAACAAAATGTGAACTTGTGTTTTTGTTGATTAGTCCGACTTCAATCAGACTTCTGTGCATGTTTTTTTTCTAGGCAATTTATGATGCAATAGTGATTACTCCCTCCATTCTAAATAAAGACATCCACTGTGACTTTGAATGTTTGATGGGGGCACTTGTCAAAAATGGATACGGATTAATTTTTCTGAGAATTAATTGTGAAACAGGTGGAACTTTGTATTATATTCCATCAGTTCCTAAAAGAACAAGTACATTTTAAAGTTTGTAACAAAACAAGAGATAAAAGTAATATGTGAACTTTGTAATGAAACAGGAAATAGAATAATGTTGGTTTTAAACAAGAAGGTTGCATATCCATTTTGCGTTATAGAAATATAGGATTTTTATATAAGGAATCAGCTATCTCCTTAGAATTGACGCCGAAGATGATTTGCTAGTTCTTACTGGAAGAACATAGAATTGGTGGAGTCTAATTATCTTTTGTTTTTCGTTTTTTTATTCCTCTGTTTGGGAGAACGAATCAGATAACTAAGAGACATTGACAAGATATGGAACTTTCTTCAGACATAGTGGTTCATCTTTGATTCTTTATATATATATATGAATCAACCGCTTAAACTTCTTTGCAAAGCATTCATCTTATTATTATTGGCTTTATTTGACACTATATGTGCTCTTCTTTTACTTCATGTCTGCATTTATGGATCATTTGATCATATTACCTCTCATTGTATTGGAAGGTTTTGTTGATAATTTGGAATGTTCATTAGAAGCCAATTACGCTTGCACGAGATATTTATAAGTTTCTGAAGATGTCTTTTTCGGCGTCATTTGGAATGTGGCTCGTTTCATATGGTTCCAGTTTGCTATGTGGGAATGTTGTCCACCGTCTTCGTCTTAAGCTTTAGAGATATAAGATGTTTATTAATCAGACATCAGTACAGTTCAATGGTTGCACAAGAGGTTTCTTCTACTTTGAGTTCTACTAGTTTGGTTCACAATATAAATATGTTATCATCAAATAGATGGTTTATAGGAATCCCAGTGTTTAGAAGATATATTTGTGGTTTAGGCATGATTTTATTATGTTTCCTTCTATCCTCCCTTGATGTACACTATATAACCAGGCTGTTCCCTTCATACGAGATGCAAGAATACAACCCCAATTATTTCATGGTATCAGAGCCTTAGGTCGTGAAGAGAGCTGTCTTTGCTAATGTCGACACTTGGCTGTCTTAGAGGGATGCCACAGTCTAGTACCACCCCCGTTCTCTTCTAGTCTTTTGTCAGTCTTTTGTTTTGCTTGTCGTTCTGTCTATGATATCTTCTGCTTTACGAATTGTCTTCTTTAAAGGCTTTGTTCTATTGCCATTTTCCTGACCTGTGGTCGGATCTGACTGTTTCTGCCTCGACTGCTGCTTCAGAGTGCAGATCCCCTTTTGCTTCTATCTGCATTTGTGACTATTTTGTTTTTCACATGTTGTGTACTATACTCTTGCTGGCTTGCTGCCACACAGAATCTATTCCACTTTGCCGGATCTGGCTCTCCTGTATAAATGATCACAATACCCTTTCATAATCCTAGATCTGATCCTCGAGTGTAAGCCTGAATCCATCCAGAGGTTTTAAATCAGATCTAACCCTTATGAAAGACCCAGATTGACGTTGGCAAATGAGGCATGATGGATATAAATACACCAACTTGAGGAGTGTTACATCCATGAAATAGGCCTGTGACTTTGGCATGATTTTATTCTGCTTCCTTTTATTCTCTCATGATGTACACTATCTAATCAAAGTTTTCCTCGCATAATGTGATACACAATTCCAACCCAATTATTTCAGTGCCAATAAAGGATGCTTCGTATTGGCCACAGCAAATAGGTACATATAAGAGCAGGGTGGGTGAATTAGTGAATAGTAGTGATATGCTTTGGAGAGTTATATTCCAGAAGTTACAGGATGATCTTAAAGATGCCTTGCAGACTAGGTGCTTCATAGTTTAAAATGATGAGCCACCAAGTGAGACACGCAGATAAAGAAATGAAGCAGGACAAAACACTAAGATGGATCTGTGGTCACATGTAGGTGAATAGTACTACGACTAGAAATGATGATACACAATAGAAGGTTGGGGTGGGACTTATGCATACAATGGTATATAGTAGACCAAGTGGAAGGTCACGTGCCGATAAAGAAATGAAGTGGAACAAAAACACTAAGATGGATTTGTGGTCACATGAGGATGAATGGTAGTATGAGTAGAAATGAGCACACATAATAGAAGGTTGGGTTTGCACATAGTAGACCAAGTGGAGGGTCACAGTAGAGATATGACTGGGAAGATATATATGTAGAATTTCTTCATATATCTGTAGCTTTGAGGGTAATATACTGATATGGACATCAAGAAAGGGGTTCTTCTTGCAGGAATCTCTAAACTTAATGTATTGTGCTAGTCATCAATTTACTTGATTCCTGACAACATTTTTTTAAAACTTAATATCTAAGGAAAATGAATTTCACCCATCTGTCCTGTTCTCCATGCCTCCCTGGAGTATTCATATACAGAATTTGGATTTATCCTAGAAGTTATACCCATTTTCAATGGTCATTATGGTCAACGAAGGATTTTTCTTATTTAGCTGATGTAAGTGAGCCATGATGCATCTTTAAGAGAATCATATGAATTATCAACCATGTGGTATTTCTCAACAGCTGAAACTTTTCAGAAACATTTATGTTATGTTGCTGTAGTCTTTAGCTGCTTGGTAGTTGATGCTACTTAGAAAATGCTTGTGTTTTTAAGAAACACATATATTCACTAATTGATAACTTAAGTGAACTATGTCAAAATAAATGAACAAGCCACTATAAATATTTAAACTAGAGTGATTTACATTTGCTGTTGTGAACTTTTAGTTTTCACTTTTTAGAACCAACTGTGTTAATGTACATGCTATATGGATGTAGGTTAGGACATTATGCGAGAAGGCGAAAGAGATACTAATGGGTGAAAGCAACGTCCAGGTATGAGTTTTCTCCCTTTTGTTGTTGTAAACTTGTAATTGCTGTATCAATAATACACAGTGAGTCATTCTTAAATATTTATCCAGTCTAGATGTTACCTTTATGGATTTATGTTCGAGTTCAGGATCTGTCTGCATTGTTAAGCAGACATACAATGAACAACACATATCTATAAGCTACACGGATATAAATAAAACACGTGAAAGTATGTTGAAAGAGCATATAATCCATATATAGACATGGCCAATAATCATAGTCCTCACTTCTCAATAAGAAACTAATAACATATCTATCATAATATAATCATCTGAGCATGCACAGGATCTTGAAATTTCGACAAATTTGCTTCTGGTTTATTGTGACATTTAACCTCAACTGTTCCTACTTTTTTTTTATTGTTTGGATTTTCCCTTGTGCAGCCGGTAAAAAGCCCTGTGACCATCTGTGGTGACATTCATGGGCAATTTCATGATCTTGCTGAACTTTTTCGCATAGGAGGGAAGGTAAATTCTTTGTCCATCACATTTGTGTTACTGTTGAGGTGTTCACCTTGAAAAATGTAATTGTCATAAATCTTGGAGAGATACAATGTTTTTTACTGTAGCATATCAGATCTAACTCCTGTCTCAGAAAAAGAGTTCACTTTAAAATCTAGAAGGATTTTTAAGGACGATTTTATGAAGAGTTTTTAAATTTGATACATTTGCTAAATGACGCTTTATGAACACTGTAAAAATTGGACTGTTAATTTAGGAACATCAAATTTCTAATGTAAAATTTTAAAATAGAGTGCAATTTTGTCATCTTTAGTCCATAGGTTCTGCAAGCTTGATATATATATATATATATATATTATATATGGAGAAAGAATCCCCTGCAACATGCTGCTGGTCTTGGATATAAAGTATCTTTTATATATGTACATTTAAAGAAGAGGAGAGTAAAGGATAATCATATTTGCTAGGGTGTGGGAAGGGTACATGCAGAGTTTGATCCTTGCAAGCAATTTGATAGTGAAGGATGTACCTAAATAGGTCATTGGAGGATAATTATGTTTTAATTTATTCCCCTTGGAGTGGTATACTGTCATATGTAAGATAACTTTGATTCTTTAACTGATGACAGTGAACTGTATGGCTATTTAGTTGCTTATCTGCCATCCCATAATTATATTTTTTGTACTTCTTTCGTGGTTGTAGACATTTATATGTTTCATCTTCTATGGCAGTGCCCAGATACAAATTACTTGTTTATGGGGGATTACGTGGATCGAGGGTATTATTCTGTTGAAACTGTCACGGTAAGTGGAAGCTGAAATGTGCATGCATCTATAATCCCACATGTATGTAATTATTTGCTAATAAAGTGACTAAGTGACCTGGAGTATTTTTTCCCCATTTAGTGGATTAATGCCTATATCCAAATAGAGGTTACTTAAAAAACTTTGGAAAGAGTTTAATGGCAATAAGGATTTAAATACTCAATGTACTTCTTTGCTATTCTCTTTACTGTTTCTTATTTTGGTCAGCAGAAAACAAACATTTGATATAGAAACTCCACACGTAGAAGAGTTCTACAAAAGAATGGCATCTCCTTTTTGCTACTCCTTTTGCTCACAAAAATTATTAAAAGTAGAGGACTGTTATCGAAAATCCCTAAAAACACATTTGCTTTGAACTCATGCTGAAATTGAAGTAAGTGTCTTCGACAAAATCGAACACAATAATGCTTTGGTTTAAAAGACTTCCAAGGTTGAAAATGTTGCAATTACTGTGGGACACATCACAATGAATATACTCATTGAAGTTGCTTGACTGAAAAAATGGAATACAAATTGCGGTTAGCAAGAATAACAGTTAATATGATGGAAAATGAGATATTGTTTTGGTAACCAAATTGGATCAAAATACAAATTGTAAATGTAAAATACAATTTCATGAAAGTGGTGTAATTCGATTTTTAACATATGAGTCTCTCTTGACCTGGCACCAATATTCTTTTCTTTAGCTCTTGGTGGCTCTGAAAGTGCGGTATCCTCAACGAATCACAATTCTAAGGGGAAATCATGAAAGTCGTCAGGTATTTTTTCTCTCCTTATGTTAAGATGTTAATATTCAGATCTGAGTAGTGTGTCTATGACTCTCTCTCTCTCTCTATATATATATACATATGTGTGTGTGTATATATATATATCTAGTTGACTATCAATCGTGTTTCTTTAAAATGTATTTTGTGAAGCAGGTCACCTGCAAGTTGTCTGATTCTGTATACATTCATGATATTGAATTAGCCCACCTCTAGAACTAACCAGTATTTTTGTGTGCAGATCACTCAAGTTTATGGGTTTTATGACGAATGTCTTCGGAAGTGAGTTTCTTGCACCCTTCTAATTCATAAGGTTCCAAGTCACTCATGATATTTCATCACTTATTCCTCATTAATTGTAGACAAGTTCCAGTCATTCATCATAACTTTTGGACCCCAATAAAGTGTACAAAAAGCACAAAAGTAAAAGGGCCTGTTTTTACATATTCTTTCTTACCTTATGGCTGTTTTTGTATTACTAGTTTTTTAAATAAAAGTCTACACAAATGAAAGCAAATTGAAACTGCTAAGTTTAATCTTGTGACCGATCTCTGAAGAGGAGGAAAGTAATCACCGGGTAATCAAGGCTCCAAAAATCTCAATATTTCCAACTGAAGCAGCTTTGTTCAGCAAATATGTTATCAGGTTACATAATGTATTGTAACATAAAATATCGTCCCAATTTGGTTGTATACTTATTTTTCCGTTTATAAACGTATTAATTAAAATTTTTTAGATACATATTTCCAGTATATGCAGACATTTATAAACTTCTCCCTGACTCTAAACGACTTGTATGCTTAATGTCCTTGCTGGTATATAATTGTAGTTTTTTTATAGGTACGGAAATGCTAGTGTTTGGAAGACTTTTACGGATCTCTTTGATTATTTTCCATTGACTGCATTGGTTAGTATGCTCATTTCTTACTCTATTAAATATAATTAACTTCAATATATTTCTCACTTTTAACAACCATAACATCAAATATATATGTTCACCTTTTCCTTTTTTTCTCTTTCTGCTATGAAACATTTTGATTCCCTTTTTTTCTTGTGGCTCTAGGTCGAATCAGAAATATTTTGTCTTCATGGTGGGTTGTCACCTTCAATTGAAACTCTTGATAGTATAAGAAATTTCGATCGTGTTCAAGAGGTCCCACACGAAGGTCCAATGTGCGATCTTTTATGGTCTGACCCTGATGACCGTTGTGGTTGGGGCATTTCACCCCGTGGAGCTGGTTACACTTTCGGTCAAGTAATCTGTCTTCCTTTAACATATCTCATTTCCTAATTGTTCGATTGTTATATTAAGATAAAAATTATATTGTAGGATATATCTGAGCAATTTAACCATACCAACAACCTAAAGCTTATTGCTAGAGCTCATCAGCTGGTCATGGAGGGATTCAACTGGGGACATGTAATTACTTTTATTCACATATATTTATTTATATATATTGTGGTACCCTTTTGAGTCATGTCTATGGCGGCTTAAACGGTTTTTATTTTATATGGCAAATTTTGTTTTTGAAACAGGACCAAAAGGTCGTGACCATCTTTAGTGCACCAAACTATTGCTATCGATGTGGGAACATGGCATCTATCTTGGAAGTCGATGATTGCAAGGGCCATACGTTTATTCAGGTTTCTCATCGTCTCAGTAATACAAAACTTTTGTTCTTTTAGGGGCAGTTTACCTGCAGCTTAATGAGCTTAGTGGTCTGTGCGGCTTATTCGCTCAGCCATATAGTAGTGTTTCTTTACAGCTTAATCATTAAGCCATTAAGCCAAAATGGCTATATGGAATGACCAGGACCCCTCACTTGTCCCCATTAAGCCATCTCAAACAAATTAAACATAAATGCCTAGAAATAATCCAACCCTCTTTATCTTTGCCTCCCTCAAACTCAAACCCATTGGTCTCCCGTCCCTCAGACAGACATATTTATACAGACAGACGACCTCACCATACAGGACCTAAAAGTAAAGAACCCCTTAGTCTGTAGGAGAAACATATTTCAAATTTAACGGTTTCCAAATCATTTATTTGATTTTATGTGACGCTTCTATACTTGAGTTAGGATAATAATTTAAAGTGATTAAATTAAATTTGTTGCAGTTTGATCCTGCTCCTAGAAGAGGAGAACCTGATGTAACGAGAAGAACGCCTGATTATTTCCTGTAACCGATGGAATTGGAAAACGATCGCTTGTTGGTAAAACTGGTTCGGTGATGGTCCTTGCCGGAATTGATACAATGGTTATGGCCAATAATATGTGGTTAAAATTCATGAGGAATGCAAAAGGGAAAGGACCAAATGGTCTTCATTTTTCAAATTCATGGTTGAAGTGGTGGGATTTAAAGGGTTACTCAAATAGTTTGAATTTTAAGATGCATAATTAATTAACATTTGTATCAAGCAATTTGCCCATTTGATATTTTTGTTTATTGATGTGGTTCATCGGTTAAGTTTGTTTTCTAAACAGAAGGGATCGATTTGATGGATGGTTTGTTATCCGTAGAAGGTGAATGAATCCCGAAGATTCTTAATTTCGTTTTTAAACATAGTATAGTAAATCCCTTTTTAAATTGTTACTATCAAATCAAACATTTACTAAATAATTGCCGTCTTTTACTGACTAACTAAACATTGTTTGCCTCTTACTGTGTCATTTTGTTAACCGAGAATCTTAACCGGTTAGTGCTTACTGTGAAAAGAGACTTATACTATGTAAGATTTACATTATATTTACACCATTGATTTCTTTATAATCCTATATTTGTTTTAGAATCTATAAATAGTAAAAATGACTTGGTTATAGGTTTGATATCTGCTTACCAACATTGATTTCTTTATATTGTTAATAAACTCATTATGTTGGTTCTAACTCTTTATTTATAATAAATAATTTTTTAAAAGGTAGTAAAAAATCTTGAATTTTGGAAAAAAAATGACGTTCTTTAATAATTTAACAAAATATAAAGTAACCTAAACAAACTTGCTTTTCAAAAAACAGAAACCCTATAATATAAACATTTTAAATTAAATAACATGAGGTGTCATTTTATACAAACGCTTACCCAATAAGTACTTACCAATAAAATAGAACACTCTAATTTAGGGGTCATTTACCAAAACTTACCCAGGTAAGCGCTTATCAAGTTGCATTACCTTATCGGATGATTATGGTAAGAACCAAGAATCTTACCCGGTAAGAGAGAGACATGGATCAAGAGTCTTACCTGGTAAGTGAGGGCGACGACTCTTAAAGTGCTTACCGGGTAAATTGTTGCATACAATAACGCTTTTGTGGATTAAAATCTTACTCGGTAAGTAAATAATAGTGTTGAATTTTACCCGGTACGTGCTTACTGGGTAAGTGTTTAGTAAACGGCCGCTTAATTCACTGGCTAAGATTGTAGTCCATTAAAACGATATCATATGCAAATCCGGTGAGAGTCATCACTCTTACTTATTGGGTAAGACTCTATATTTATCATCGCTTTTATGATTTTATCAAATAAAATTCTTGACCCATATCTGTTCATAAATCACCTGTTACGCTTACCGGATAAACTAGTAGATTTCTATCCGAAATGAAAGTACAAACGTAACGTATTGGAAACAATTTGAAACGTGCGCACCATTGAAAGATGCTTCTACTCCTAACATTTAAGTCTTTGTTGATTTGATACCAATAAATATCATCCGATTAGTATTGAAAAAGTTCACTTTTAGAATTTAGAATAAATTACAGAAATGGTTCTATGGTATAATTAAAATTGTTCTTATAATTCATTTATAATATTGACGGTTTACTATAATACTATGGCATATAATTCATAAGGAATTGGATCATTAATATTAATTCCGTTAAGTAAAAAATATTTTGGTCATTTTAAATGTATAAAGTAAAAAAGTACACACCCTTAAACTTATAATTTAAAAAAAAATTTAAATACCATATACAACCGAAGCGAAATTGGATCTTAGTTGCATTTAAAATTCATTAGGGAAAAGAAATACTTGTATGTTTAAGATTTCATGCCTTAGACACTAAAATAAAAATAAAAAAGTATAATACCAACAATAAAAGTAAAATAAAATACACAAATTTTCATTCAATTTACCCAATAATTTATCTAGTTGTTTAATCAAACATTAGAATCTTATCCAACAAACTAAAAGGTCATACAAATAGTACACTATCTATATACAAAACCTTATATAAACAATTGTGTTTGACTTTTATATTTATGTAATACAACTTTTATTATTATTAGTTTTTACAATATCAATAAAGGGTTGGTATTAATACCCTACTCATTCATACTATTTACATTTCATTTCATATTCTCACTTACATAAGACTCATATAAAAAAAAAGATATAAATAAGAATTAACCTATCAATATTTCATAAAGATTTAAAAGTCAATGATTCATTACATTTCATCTCCACTCCAATTATTTTTCACTTTGGGCCCAGTGGGCCCTTCCTCACCCAACACCTCACTTGGTATACTTTTTACAAATTTATCAAAAGCCTTTTTCAACTTCCCAATCATAATCTTCTCAATCTTATTGATTTCTTTATCAAGATCATACTCTATTTTTGGACCCCATTTTCTAAAATAGTTCAACCATGGTGGCTCCACCACCCCCGACCCCAAATACTCGGCGGCAACCACCGTTGCCCCGACTCCAGTATCCATCACTCTGCCGCCCTTTGCCGTATCGTCTCTGAGCCCGATATTGTCCCCTATGGGCCCAACTAAGACCAAACCAGGTTTAGGATAAGACGCATGACCATTTAACGACGAGTACACAACTGGTTTATTTCCGCTTGCATACTCAAGAACTGAAGCACTCACCCACGTCCCCCAACTATGTTGTGAAAAATACATACTGTTTAACTCACCGTTGAAATTACTGATCCTTAAAGTGACATGTTCCCAATCACTCACATGTTCCCCTATTTTTCCTAATGAAATGTTGATAAACTCAACTTTGGCTCTTGATGCCCCATTGAAAGGGTAAAAAACCCAAATGGCAATATCGGTAAATAACCCTCCATACATTGGTTTAATATGGAAATAAGCATTTGCATCTTGTAAGTTTCCTTTCTTGACCATTTCTTTTGAACCATCTCTTGGAAGGTCTAGCCAATATGTGTCATCATTGGAACCACCTTGTGGAAGGTTTGAGCCATTTGGGTTAATAGGGTTAGGGTTTGACTCATCTCCTTGATGATAAACCAATGCACCATTTTTAAAGAACCAATCAACCGAAGAAGGGAGAAAAGGTTCATTAGGATGGAAATTAACTATAGGAGAATAAGTTTGAATTAGGGTTTCAATTTGTTTCAAATTTGGCATCAAACTTCCCAAACTTCCCTTCAAGTTCTTCAAACTAGATAGTGACAATGTGGTTCCCCCTATCCCATTTTGAACCACAAAACCTCCTATGGATGCACCCATGGCTCCAACACCTCTATTTGTTGGCCTTGAACCATACACATTGAACCCGTTAGCATTTACACTCGTGCTCGGTCCCCATATCCAATTACCACTGCTTTCTAAGGAGTCCGTTAGGTCAGCCCTGACACAACGGACTCTGTCAAACGTCGGTTTTACCGACGAACTTGTAACCACATACCCGACGGCTCTATAGCCGTCGGGTGGGTTCGGAAACCAGACGAACCCATCACCATTTTTCTTAATATTAAGAGATTGACTACTCCAAACAAGAGTGTAATCAAGTGGTGGTTTGAGAGTAGGGTTTTTAGGGTCATTTGTGGCATCTTTTCCCACAAGAATATGTCCAAATAAAGGCATGTTGTTGGGTTGACTATATGATCCTAAAATGGAAAACCCTTGTGGGATCGAAACCGGATCATAAAATGTTGCACCGAGATTGTCGGGTCCTCCTTCGTTGGCTCCCCAAATCTTGTTGAATGTCGATATTTGACTCACTTGTAATCCTCCTAAATCTATGGTTCCACCTCCAAATCCTCCACCTAAAAGTATGCCAAAAAATAAAACATAAATATTTAAAAAAAAAAAACCGAAAGTTATTAAGCGATTACGTATAGTGGAAATTAGCCGAAGGAAGTATGATCGAAACCTGGAGGCCAATTGGGTAATGGAGATGGAAATTTGAAGGTTGTTTCAATTCCTGCAAGCTTTCTTCTTTGATCAGAAACATGATGATGGTTTGAAGAAGAAGAAGATGATGATGATGATTCCGCCATTGTTGTTGGGCCATTGAAGATTATAACAAGATTGAAGAATATTATTATAGAGATTAACGAATGCATTTTGATAATAACAACAAAAAATGGCTTTGTTGTAGTCAAAATGAAGAACCTGTAAAGTGTTGTCTATATATATATATATGTATATATGTATATTATATGTGAATTAATGGTCACATGATATATATATATAGAGACAAACAGATGAGAACTTGCCAGAACTTTTGGTTGGGAGATTGTCACTTTTTAAAAGTTTATTTTAATTTATGTTCAAGATAATGGTAAGAAAATAGTTTATTTGGTGTAATAAATGTTTGATTTTTTATTTATTTTGGTGAATTTTGTTATTGATTACATTGATATTGAATTTGTAATATCTTATTTTGGTTGAGGTAGGAGAATAAAAGTTGTTGGATAGGAACTTGATACCTTCTTTATCAGACACGTTTTACATCTGTGAGTCCAAATGTATGGATAAAGTGAACAATATCTGGCACGGTTAACCGGAAATTTTACAGATTTTGTAATATTCAACATTGGTTGGGGAGGGGAACAAAAATTGTCTTATAAAAGACTTGATACCTTATTTATCATACGCTTTTTAAAACCGTAAGTCTAAGTATGTAAAAAACGAACAATATCTAATCCAATTGACCTGTAATATTATAAAGTTTGTTGGAGTTTGAATACGTTGAAAAATATCATATAAAAAACAGTCAAATAGTGTATAAGTTACTAACCCATTCACCAAATAATTAAAATAAAAAGAGTTAAACATTTATTGGTTAGATCAATTGAGAAAATTTTCATTTTTAAAGTAAGAATTAAAAAGTAAATTTCGTTTATGGCGGTACTTTTTAGGTATGGATATTTATTTCTCAATGCTTCTCATTTAATATCGTCATTTTAATTAGTTTCAAAATAATCGTAACGTTTTTCTGTAAAATCTATAATTAATTACATTATATTTGGAAATACTCAGTTTTGTCCAAATTAAAAGAATCGTTACATATATGTTGCTAATGTTGAAAAACAGTGAATTTAAATTGAATGAAAATTAATTGAATATTTTAAAGAAGTATATAAATAATGAGTTGAAAATTGAATTAAAAAATGAATCAATTATGAAGTCGTCGTTTTCAAACGAACTGCAACGCTGGTCCAAAGAAACAACATTTATTTAAACATCCTCTTCGTAGATTCTAAGTTTATGACTTTGGTTTTGAATACCGATTTTTGTAATTATATTTTATAATTAAGTTCTATAAAGGTAATAACGTTTTGAAGGTCTTGCTTAAAATAATCTATTTTATTAGTAATTTGAATTTTTTTGAAAAGTGTAAAACTGTCTTTTATTTATACAAAATAATTAAAGAAACTAATTGACTCCAACACTTTGAAAATGCATTTTAAAAAAAATGCATATTTTGACGTTTATAAACAAATGATTCACAAGAATATAAATATTTTAATATTTATATACTTTGATTGTATTTTGTTATTTTTATTTCATATATGATTCCCAATTTAAGTCAAAGAATGGTGTTCATATCCAACTAAACACGAATAAAAAAATGAGAGTTAAACATCAAACAAATACATAAATATTAAACCATATAATATAAATTTATCGTTCATATCTAATTAAAATCAGTTACGTAGACACAAAAACTATGCTAAAAGTGTTTAATGTACATAGAGATTGTCTGAGAGTAAGAATTAAAGTTATAGTAAACATAGAGAGTGATCAGAGTTTAATTAATTGGAATAAACTGGTGCTTATAAAAGTAAATATTTTACTATGGAGGATAGAGTTGAATAAAATTCCCACCGAGAATAATATTGCTAAAAGGGGAATTAAGGTTCCTCCTATTCTATGCTCGATCTGCAAGGAGAAAGATTTATCCGTGAATCACTTGTTTTTTGATTGTCAATTGGCTCGTGATATCTGGAGGAATATTGGACGATGGTGGAACATCGATATCCTTTCTATCAATAACTCGCAGGCTGGAAGGGCTGGATGGAGACGATGAGGTTGAAGAAAGGGGAAGCAAATTTCTTAGAAGCGGTAATCTACACGGCTCTATGGTCTCTGTGGAATTATCACAGCAGGACAATTTTTGGAGTTAAGAAACCTGAAAAAACGGTGTTATGGAACAACGTTGTTATACACTCGTATTTTTGGTTGCACAATAGGAGTAAAAAGTTGAATATTAATTGAGTTGGGTGATTGCAAAGCTCCTTAATGGCTATTTCTACTTTCTAATTGTTTCTCTAGCATCTTACTAGTTTTAATCAAATTTCCGCTGTAAAAAAGAAAGTAATAGTAAAAATGGTAAGAATATTTTTGAGCTTTTGGAGGAGTTGAATTTTCAATTAGTTTTGATACCTTCAATTACATTCATCTGTCTTCAACTACATTCATCTATAATTATCTTCAAATTTATCTCCACTTTAAGTCACTTTCATAAACTTTTACACACATTAATTACTTTTACATGCATGATTTTGTTAAAATAATTTCGGTCACGATGACAAAAATAGATAAATAAAGGTCGTTGGATTTATATGAAAGTTTTGTTCTCATATTCTCACCATAGCTCTTATTTCCACCGAAAACATATATGAAGGATCGTGTGAGAGTAACAATCACAATGAAAATGGTGAGAACAGTTATGTGCTTTTGGATTAGTTGACTTTTTCTTATCAACTACATTCATTTATTTCTATGTTCAAATCTATCTTTATGCTTAACGTCATTTTTTTTTTACTTTTACATACATTTAATCAATTTTACATAATTGAATTTGTTGAAATTTCATTCATTATAATCAAAATATGGTATATATATATATTGTTTAAAAGATTTGAACTTGGGTGTAATAATTATTAAACCATTCACTCAGTGGGATTAAGGACAATTTGGTCTTAATAATATTGTTTGTATTTAACAGTAGTTGCGTGTAAAATGGACAACTAAATTGTTTTAAATGCATGGAGTACTAAATTAATTGTTTTTAAAATAATAAATAAATAATAGAAAACAGGTACATATTTACATTAGTGTTTTGGTGCATAGTCCAAACAGAAGTGGTTTCCTCCTTTAGGGGCGGAGATAAAAATTTGTTGTACTAAATTTATAGGTTTCATCTGTATTCAATCAATAAAATGATGATAATTAAGATTTATATATATTTTACATTTATTTTATTTAACTTTAGGTTCTCTTTCATAATGTATATTCATGTGATTGATGGACATGAATGAAACGTATGAATTTAGGACACATGAATTTGGTACCATACTCAAGAATATATCGTTAGTTCTTTGTGACATTTCATCAAACACTTGGCAGACAGTATATTTCTTCCTTGGAAATGATTCAATATTTCTCATCTCCGTTCCAATTATTTTTCATTTTAGGACCCGAAGGACCTTCTTCCCCTAATACCTCATTCGGAATCCCGCTTACAACTTTCTCAAATTTTTCTTTGAGTTTCGATGGTAAAACCCTCTTCACTTTCTCCATCTCCTTTACAATTTCATAACTAATCTTCGGACCCCATTTATAACTGTAGTTCAACCATGGCGGCTCCGCCACCACCGTACTTAAATGGTCGGCCGCCACCACCGCCGCCCTCACTCCGGTATCCATCACCGCCTTCCCTTTAGCCGTATCGTTTCTTATGCCGTTCCTACCATTCCCTTGTATAACAAGCCCCGGTTTGGGGTAAAACGCGTGACCGTTTAAAGAAGCGTAGGCCACCGGTTTATTTCCGGTTTCGAACTCGAGCTCGGAAGCGGTTGCCAACGTGCCTCCACTATGTTCGGAAAAATAGACGTTTTTTAAACTACCGTCAAAATTACTAACTCGTAACGTCAGATGCTCCCAATCACCGATGTGTTCCCCAATTTTACCTAGCGAAACGTTGATAAATTCCACTTTTGCCCTTGCCGGGCCGTTGAACGGGTAAAATACCCATACGGCTATGTCAGTAAATGTCGCGCCAAACATGGGTTTTACGTGGAAATAAGCGTTAGCATTGGCTAAATCTCCTTTTTTGACTCGCTCTTTAGCTGAGTCATCCATAGGGAGGTCTAGCCAATACGAGCTATCGTTTGAACCCCCTTGAGGGAGATTCGAACCATCTGGCTCGACTGGGCTAGGTTTAGTTTCCAGCCCTTTTTGGTACAATAATGCACCATTTTGAAAATACCAATTAACTGTAGAAGGAAAGTATTTTTCGTCAGGATGAAAATAAATTATTGGCGAATAAGCTTGAATTAAACCCTTAATTTGTGATAAATTGGGCATGGCCAAAAGGGTATTTTTGGTATTTTTCAAACAATAAAGTAATGACACGTCAGCAGAACCACCACTACCTTGGACTAAAAACGAACCGGTTGAAACACCCATGGCTCGAGCACCCCTATCTTTAGGCCTTGACCCATACACGTTCAAACCGTTAGGGTCAATCTCGTTTTTCAACCCCCAAATCCACATATCGGATTCAATAACTTCGGTAAGATCGGACCGGACACACCGGATTCTTTCCGGAGACGGGTTTTCCGGTGAGGTCGTGACGACATAGCCAACGGCTCTGTAGCCGTCGGGAGCCACCGGGAGCCAAATGTAGCCGGTGTTGTCTTGTTTGATCTTTTGAGACTCGCTACTCCAAACTAGGGTGTAATTGGTGGGCATGGCTAGCGATGAAGGGTCATCCGCATTGGGCTTAGCGGCTATAACCCATCCGAATAGTGGCTTTTTGTTGCATTGGCTATAGTGACCAAGCACGAAGTAGCCTTCGGGTACTGAAGATGGTTCGTAGAACGTTGCACCAAGATTATCCGGTCCACCTTCGTAGGTCACCCAAATTTTGTTTAATGAAGACACTTGACACACTTGTAATCCTCCTATATCGATCGTTCCAGTTGCAAAACCACCTCCTATCATATTTTAAAAAATAAAAGATTTAAATTGGGAAACGTAATGATGGTAGGACCCATGAAATGAAAAATAAAATTAAAAAAAATACGATGTAAACAACTAACTGAAATACCTAAGAGCATATGGCTGAAAAAGTTAAAACCGTTTTTTTTTGCTAACTGAAAACAAGATTGGAAGGCTTGTGTCCATTACTAGAAAATTGAGTATTTTCAACGAAATTTTTTCAACTGATTTTAGAGGGATTATTGACAGAACATAAATTTTCAACGAATTTCCGTTGAAATTTCGTAGAAAATTTATGTTTTGTTAATAATCCCTCTAAAATTTTTAGAAAATTTTCAACGACATTTTCCGTTGAAAATACTCAATTTTCTAGTAGTGGTCCAAGTCTGAAAGTGTCCGGTCTTATGTATCTCTAGTCTAAACAGAATAAAATTTAACAGAAAAACGAGATTTGACTTTATAGTTTAACAAAAATAAATCGAGAGTTGAAAAGATCGAATACCTTGAGGAAAATGGGGCTCTTGGAAAGGAAATTTGAGCATGGTTTTTATTGGCAATGGCTTCTTTTTCATCTTGAAGATATTTAGTACCAAGCTTAATAATCGTAATACATTTCCCATTTTTTTGAGTTTTTTTTAAGATTTCAATTTTTCTTTGAAACCAACTCTTATTTATAGCAAGAAGGATTTAATCCAATTGGTTTTTAGGTTTTAAAAAGATATAGATTTTGATAAAAATAAATAAAAATGATGGAATTAAAGGGAAGAATGAAGTGAATGGCGTGCAAGGAATCAATAAAAATGGTTATACAACCGTCTAAGCCTTTTAACAAACTTCTTTTCTTTACTTTCCTTTTTGGATTCATGTTGCCTTTTGGCTTACATTTTTATTTTATAAAGTTAACACAATATATATTTCTTTTATCAGATTCACTTTAAACCAACATGTTTGTTCGTTCTTTATAACACTCTTTATTTTCACATTTTTTCTTTATAAAGGATGAAGTTAAAATTTCGAAAAAAGAATTGTTTGTGTTAACTATCCTCAAGGTTGCCCTAAAATCGGGTATATAATATTCCACCAACAAAATCTAATCTATAGTTTAAATTATATATAAATATTGTTATTCTTATGGTTATAAATCCAAACTTTTCGATTAGAACTTTTTTCTCTGGATATACTTGTTTGATTCATAGATGGCCACTATACCCTCTAGGTTGCTCCAACGTTGTACTTCCTGAAGATCCAATTTTGGGATAACAATAATATATAGAGTTTGAGAAATATCTTACTAGAGGATTTAACAAACTATTTAAGTTTTATATAAAACTTGAATATTGACGATGAATTTATGCTTCCAATGAAAAACAAGAAACAATCCAAAAGTTTTGTGAACCTAGATTATCCAGATCAAGTTTGGCATTTATACCTTTCCATCTTTCGACTCTCAAAAATAGTTATAATCAAAATCTCTCGATTAGGTTCAGAAGAGTTGGAGGAGTTGAAAGATCTGCCGAATAGACATTCTCGCTCTTCTTAATTAGCTAAATTACTGGGATCGCTTTTGAAGAAAAGAAAAACAATCATTTACAAGTTTAGAACTTTAGATCATTCTTGGATCGTATGAGCCCAAGGCCCAAATAACAAGCCCAACTATTTGGTGCTAGCCTATTTTGTTTGAAAAAAACAAAAAAAAAACATGTAAGTGAAGAATTTTCATTTCTAGTTTTTGTTTTAAGTGGGACAAGTTCCAACAACATCATTTCATTTTATAGATTGTATTCATGTACTATCTAAACTCATTTAATTTCTAGAATTCACTTTATAAGATCCTTACTTATAAAACAAATTGAAACACTAACGTGTTCTCGAAACTCATTTAACGAAAGAAAGGAAAGAAAAGCAAGGAAAAACGGAGAAAAGTGAAAAAACCTCGTGTTCTCGAAACTTTTTTAGAAAAGAAAGGAAAGGAAAGGGAGGGAAACTAAAGCTTATTTTCCTTCCAAACCTTTCCTCCCAAATGTGGGAGGAAAGGGAAGGAAAGGAAAGAAAAAAATTAAAATTATTTAAAAAATTAATAAAATTACAAAACTACCCAGTTTTTCATCCTATATTATATTAATTTTAAGGACATATTAGTAAAAATGACAGTTTTCCTTTCCTTTCTCTCATCTTTAAGAACATGAAAATTATTTTATTTCCTTCCCTTTCCTTTCTTTTACTTCACTTTCGAGAACACAAATAATTTTTTTATTTTCCTTTCCTTTCTTTTCCTTCCTTTTCTTTTTCATCCCTTTCTTTCCCTTTCCTTTCTCTCCAAATTCGAGAACACAGTGTAAGGACAGTTTGGTTTGTAAGAATGGAATGGAAGTAGGGAATTTGGATTTGAAATCTACTTTGATTTCGTGTTTGGTTTGCAGGATTTGAAAACCAGTAATTTCTTTAAAATCCCATGAATGATGGATTTGGAAATCCTTTGAAAAGAGTTGGTATTTAAAATCTCAATCACATCTGATTTTATAAATTGATTCTAATCCCAATCCCGTCATGCATTCCTAATTCATCTTTTGCATCCCGCATCTTTGTTTATTTTATTTCTTATATCACTTCATACCTATCTTTATTTGGTTTTAAATATATGAATTATTTATTAAATCTTAATAAATAAATAAATAAAATGTTTAAACTAACTTAACATGTTTTAATTCAAACAGCCTACCCTAATTAAGTCAACTCGTTGTTGTCCGTTCGTTGTTCTTTTGACAAATTATAGGACCTGGATGAGGCTTTGTAATACCCTTTCAATTGACATAGACCCAAGTTATCTAGTAAAATGAAAATAAGGATGAGACATCAGGAATAGTCGGGATAGCTCGGTTTTAAGAAACCGGTTACTAAATGTTTATCTAGGTTATTTACCTTATCGGAGGAACATAATAATCATTGCGAATGTTACCCAATAATAGGGGTGTAAACGATTCGTGCTCGTTTATCTCGAGCTCGAGCTTATATTCTCGAGCTCGAACACAAAATAGAACCCGTTTAACTTGTCCGTACAATATCACTTAAACAAAACTTTATTTCTATCTAGTATACAAAAAAAATTAAAAAGATCTCACAAATTTTAAAGTGTTTAAAATGTTTTTTTTTTTTTGAATAATGTTTAAAATGTTTTAAAAACATTAAACTTGTATATTTAAATGTTTAACCTAAAATGTTTAAACTTAAACATTCATGTTTTTATTTAAATGTTTAAGTTAAAAAAACATTTTAAAAACATTATACTTGATTTTATTTTAAGGAAAATAAAATAACGTGCATAGGTAGAAATCAAGTTTAAATGTTTTTTTTATATTAAATAAAAAAAATAAAATTTTATTTCAATGATATTGTACTGAGTATGAAATGACGGTGTTTTTTAATTAGGAGAAACATGTTTGAAAAAAAAACTTGGCTTTTTAGATAAAACTCCCTCCTAGAAATGAGAATGTTTTTTTACTGAATAAACTAGTTTCTATATCATTAACCCACTACCAAATAGTCATCTATAGTTGAACGAATAAGTTGTGAGTCTCGTTAACCTATAATAAACATACCCTAAGTTTGATATGTAAAATCATAATAATCGTACTTTTATTTGAACAAAAAATTAATTACTGATAACTCTAATCGATCTTATACAAAACCTGCCTCAAAGAATATCAAATTCTATGGGTAGGATATCAAGTTCTATAAACAACTACACCCCAGTTAGAAAGTAGGCCCCAAGAATATTCAAAGTTTACATTTGGACCCCCTATCTATCATTAAAATATTAATCACAATTTTAATAAATTAAAAAACTATAAGCTGCCCGCAAGAAACCAAATATTGAAATCGACCGTCGAAGCACTTAGAAAAAATCATCATAGTTAACGGCTTGCCGGCACTCACCAATTAACAATACACATTCCTTGTGCAAATTTGACTTATTTGCCCCTTTTATATCTTTTATATACATAAAATATTTAAAATATTCTAATAAAAATTAAAGAAAATGAGTTATGTGATATTAGGCGGTTTAAAAAAATTGACGTTTGGTTTAACTTGTATCGTTATCATTTACGATTTCGAACAAATCCATTATGATGGTGAAAATTCCAATACAGTTTTGTTCTTTTTGTCGATATTTGACTTGTTTTAAAAGTATTTGAATTATTATTGTCAGACTAAGGATGAAGGAGCAGGTTCCGTTAAAAACGTATTTTCATTGATAACTGGGGAACCAGCAGGAGTGCACCACGTGTTCTAATATCCATGATGAATATGAATGGGACATTCGTTCTAAATGTTGGATAACATCTTTATTTTTTTCGTTATAAAGCATATTTTATTTATAGGTTGCGATTTCATTAGTTTAAAGCAAAAGTAACCTAAAATTCGTAATTTCTAGTGTATTAAAGAAAGTAAAGTCATTAACTTTTCAAGCAATCCATTACTAGTGGTTGGTGAAAGATTAATTTAGCTTCAATCATCGTTTTATTGTTTATTGTAACGAAATTAACCGTTTAACCCGATGAGATATAGATCAGGTACATGCATTATATCAGTCTCGGTTGATCTAATCCCATAACAGTTAGGTCTTTAGGGTGTGTTCGATATCCGAACAGGACTGAACAAAATATGACAACTATTCAACATTTGGTAAGACATAACTGGACAAAACATGACCGATAAAATGAACAACTTACTTCTCACAAGTTGTTTAGTGTTTTTTTTTTAATAAAATAATCAATCTCATGAAAAATAATAAATAATATTTAAAAATACAAATGCATCAAACATAAATATTGAATAAAGACCTTCATAAATTCCAAAATACAAAAATCCAGTGAAATACTTTTCTTGTTGGCGAGTAAACAAAACGAATTAATTTTTTGAATTATAATAAAAAAGTATAAAAAATATTTCTACTAAATCAAATACAAAAATCCAAATTGAAGAAACCAAAAACAAAATAACTAGTCGTCCTTCCATTGACCTATTTATATCCTCAAAACCTATATAAACACACCTTCTTCGTTCTTCTATTCACCACACAATCTAATTTCCAAAAAAAAAATGAATATTTATCTATTATTATTGTTATTCATTTTCCAGTATGTTCACTCAATTTCAGCCGTTGGATCTCCAATCAACATATGGCCGAAACCTAGAATCTTCACCTGGACCACCCCACAGGCGATCCCTTTCTCCCCGTCGTTCACAATATATTCACCATCCCACCCTTACCTAACTCCCGCCGTTAACCGTTACCTCCGTCAAATCCAAGCCGCTCACTACAATCCTTTGGTCGTTCCGGCCATTAACGTTACCGTCTCCCCACCGTTACAAACGTTAACCATAACCGTATCAGATCTCGCAGCGACGCTCTCACATGGCGTCAATGAATCCTACACACTCACCGTCCCGTCGAACAGCGCCTCCGCTACTCTCACGGCCGCGACGCCGTGGGGAGCCATGAGAGGACTCGAGAGCTTCTCACAGCTGGTGTGGGGAAACCCTGCCTTAGTGGCGGCCGGATTGGTGATCTCCGACTGGCCTATATTCGAGCACAGAGGAATTCTTCTGGATACTTCGAGGAATTACTATGGAGTTGATGATTTGTTGAGGTTAATTGGGGCTATGAGTGCGAATAAATTAAATGTGTTCCATTGGCATATCACGGATTCGCATTCGTTTCCGTTGGCTTTGAAATCGGAGCCGGAACTCGCCGGAAAAGGATCGTATGGGCCGAACATGGAGTATTCGACGGAGGATGTAAAGCGGATCGTCGAATTCGGGTTGGAAACCGGGGTCCGGGTCGTTCCGGAGATCGATATGCCTGGTAAGTTCTTTACTCATGAGTGTGTGTGTTAACTGTAAATCCCAATAAATATTTAATTTCCAAAAATCTAAGAAGATATGATTTATAAGAATACGTTAAGAATATCCAACAATTTTTTTAAATAGGAAAAATCAATGCTTCGATAACTTTTCTATCTCATCCTCTAAAATTAGTTTTTATATTCATTTCATCAATATATTATTATAAAAATATATTTTTTAATGTATTGAAATGATAAAATTATAAAATATTTAAATAATATAATTAATAATAAAATAAATAATCTATTGGAGTTGATTGTAATTTATTTTAGATTTTTTAACTTTTAGTTGTATGATGCTGTTAGATTATTCAAAAGAGTCGGAAAAAATTGAGGCTTTAATGCATCTCCAACAGGTTTTTTGTAATTTTTAAAAAATAAAGGACCAAAAGTTAAAATCTATAAAAAAAATTACATACATTCAATAGATTTTCTATTTTAGAGAATTTAACACACGTTATATTAATATAATATTCTTTTATTTATCATTTAAAAAAAACTTAGTATAAAATGATAAAAATTTAATCTCATTGGTGAAATTGAATGAAATAATCATTTCTCTCTCCCCACGATCAAGTTTTAGAATTCAAGTTTTTTTCTATTATAGAGAACAAAATAGCAAAGCTGTCAAAGATGTTTAGACGAAAAAAATATTTTTTTCTATTTTAGAGAAGTTGTTGGAGATGCTTTGACAAAAATTGTCTACGTTTAACTGATGTGGGATTTCAATAGACAAGTATAGATTGTTCGAAATTGTGCGTGCAAAGTCCCGAAAATGACCTAAGAATACCTGGCCATTGGAGTTAATTACTTGAAAGTTACTTTTTTTTATCAACAAGTTGAGGTTCTTCAAGTCTCTAAATAAATGGATTTGAGAGGCAAAGAAAAAGAAAATGTGTATTATGATGTGTTACCAAAGACTTTTTTATATATTTTTATTTTGTTCAAGTGTTTTACTCAACTTGACCATTGTGGATGCGAGATAATGGTAGATATCATGTGAGAATAGTTGCAACTATGTTAAATTACTTTATAAAAAGAGCCTTTAAAGGAAGAAATGACTTTCCTAAATACTGATCCAAGTCTAGTCGATTTAGATCTCTAATAATCCATAAAACATTTTGCAGGACACACCGGCTCATGGGCCGAAGCATATCCGGAAATCGTAGCTTGTGCCAACATGTTCTGGTGGCCGGCTGGGTCCCCATGGGAAGATCGGCTAGCAGCCGAACCAGGAACCGGCCACCTGAACCCATTAATACCTAAAACATACGATGTTGTCAAAAACATCGTCAAAGAAACAACAACCTTATTCCCGGATTCATTTTTTCACGCCGGAGCCGATGAAATCATTCCGGGTTGTTGGAAAACCGACGACACCATCGAAAAGTATCTTTCCAATAACGGCACTCTCAGTGAAATCCTCGAGATCTTCATCAACTCAACCAACCCTTTCATTTTGTCACTTAACCGAACCGCCGTCTATTGGGAGGACGTTATTCTCGATGCCGAAATCAAAGTGAATCCTTCGATTCTCAATCCCGAGACCACCATCATGCAAACATGGAACGGTGGCCCAAATAACACGAAAAAATTGGTGTCGGCCGGTTACCGAACCATCGTGTCCTCCTCCGATTACTATTACTTGGATTGTGGGCACGGTGATTTTGTCGGAAATAATAGCGCTTACGATCAACCACCGGGTTTCGAACAAGGAAAAGGCGGATCGTGGTGTGGGCCGTTTAAATCATGGCAATTGATATATAATTACGATATAACATACGGATTAAATGAGACCGAGGCTAGGTTGGTCTTGGGTGGGGAGGTGGCTTTGTGGTCCGAGCAGGCGGACCCAACCGTTCTTGATTCACGGATTTGGCCACGAGCCTCGGCTATGGCCGAGGTGTTGTGGTCCGGGAATCGGGATGAGACCGGGAAGAAAAGGTATGCGGAAGCCACAAATAGGTTGAACGAGTGGATTAACCGAATGGTTAGCCGAGGGGTGAAATCCGAACCGATACAACCGTTATGGTGCGTTCGAAACCCCGGAATGTGTGATACCCTTAATCCCGTTTAATATTTTTATATTTGAAAATATGTCATTATGGTTAAAAAAATCAAGAAATTTTATTTCGTTCCAAGGTTGTGTTCTTAAGCACATTAAAGAATATCAAAAGACATTTGGCCTAGTGGTATGGGGGTCCTGGTCTCCTAGGACGGTCAGGGTTCAAACCTCAACAAAGTTGAGGAGGGTGTGTGTTTATTTGTTGAATTTGTCGTATATAATATATTATATACTTCAAAACTATATTATATATATATATATATATATATATAGTTCGGTTCTTCTACACCCCAGTTAAAAGTTACACCCCGTGCACCCCAATCAAAACCGTCCATTTCATGATCCATTTCATAATACATTTCATATCATTTAGGATCAAATGGAACAAGCTCGTTATGAAAAAAAATGGATAAAAAGTTGTGAAAATCACAAATGGAACGAGTTTGTTCCATTTGATCCTAAATGATATGAAATGTATTATGAAATGGAGAATGTTATGAAATTCACTATATAGTGGGATGTTTTGATTGGGGTGCACGGGGTGGGGTGTAGAAGAACCTCTCTCTCTCTCTCTCTCTCTCTCTCTCTCTCTCTCTCTCTCTCTATATATATATATATATATATATATATTTGAATCAACTCGAAATTATCGATGTGGGCCTCACAAGAAATCGAACGTTTTTCTAAAACATGGATTTCCATTAACATACAGAATTGAGCAATGTCATTTTTACATCTAAAATGCAACGGAAAAACTAGATAGGATCTAAATATCTAATCATAGCATGAACAAATTATAAATTGTCGCCCATTTGGCGAATGACTTTCACGCACGCTCGAATGCATTCATCTTTGCATTCTCGAGGAGTAAAAATGTACATATTCATGCATTCGAAAGCGCAATCTCTGATGCAAATCTCTGTAACTGCCGCCGCTACCCCCGTCATCAGAAACACCAATACGACAACGATCACTGCCGCTACGGCCGCCGTGTTGTTGGCAGCCATGGGAGATTTCTTCTTCCAATTTTAACAATGGATTGGGAGATTGGTGGGAGGGGGGTTAAATTTGTTGGGTTGTGATGGTTTCTAAGATTTTAAGGGGAATATATAGCCATCAAACCTTTACCATTAAGATTGTGGTTGGTTTATTTGGACTCACTAATTTGGCTTTTAAAAGAGGATGTCATTTAAAACATAATTTTTTTTGAAAGGCAGCAAGGTTAAAACCCGGGAACTTCGGTATAAATTATATATATATATATATATTAGAAAATAATAAAACAATTTTCAGTTGTCTGAAAAGTATGGTATTTTTCGTTTTATGAAGATTTGGTTTAAAAATATATATTTAACTGTTAGTAGTTATGGAGCAGGTTCAAATGAGAACTTAAATTTGGTTGTAAACGTGAGGACAAATGAGAGCTGACACGTATCATATTCAGACTGAATAGTGAAGGAAATATTCAGACCGAATAATAGTATTATTCAGTCTGAATAATACTACATATATATAGAGGCGTGTTCAAATGAGAGCTCAAATTTGGTTGTGGACATGAGGACAAATGAGAGTGCAACACGTGTCTGAATGTAGATTATTCAGACCGAATAATCAAAGAAATATTCAGACTGAATATAGTATTTATTCAGTCTGAATAATACTTATTCAATCTGAATATGACAAGTGTCGTGCTCTCATTTGTCCTCGCATTCAAAACCAAATTTGAGTTCTCATTTGAACACGCCTCTATATATTTGTGTGTGTGTATATATATATATATATAGAGAGAGAGAGAGAGAGAGAGGAAAGTTCAAATGCGAACTCAAATTTGGTTGTGAACGTGAGGACAAATGAGAGCGCGACACATGTCTGAATATAGATTATTCAGTCTGAATATTTCTTGAATGAGACACGTGTCGCACTATCATTTGTCCTCACGTTCACAACCAAATTTGAGTTCTCATTTGAACCCGCCTCTCTCTCTCTCTCTCTATATATATATATATATGTATAAACCATCTTCAATCCAGATACCATTTCTTATACTATTCTTGTGTAAGAATTGATAAAAGGCACCTATTCTTTTTCAATATATTAAGTATTTTTTACATCATATATATATATATATATATGTATGTATGTATGTATAAACCATCTTCGATCCAGATACCATTTCTTATATTATTCTAGTGTAGGAACTAGGCATGGGAATTGTCCCCGACCCGTCGGGGAACCCGGTCCACCCGCCCCGGTCGGGGACGGGGATTCCCCACTAAATCGGGGATGGGAACGGGGACGGGGATCCCCGTTTTTCTCAAACCGGGGATGGGGACGGGGAAGGGTATTGCACTCCCCGCCCCGCCCCGTACCTATTATATATTAATTAATAGATTATATGTATTATTTATTTTAATTAAATTGGTAATTCACAATTTCATATTTCCTACCTAAGTTTAGAATCTAAATTTTTTATTTATTTCCGATGTTAGTGTGTATTATTTTCGATGTCAAGTCAAAACATAATTACGCTTATGTTTTGTATATTACTGTATATAGTTTTATGTTACTCGTTATATGTTTTGGTACGTGTGACGTCAAGTATTTTTTGGATTAAATTGAATTTCTTTTAGTTTTAGGCTATTAATTATTATATAATCTTGTGATTTTTTTTTGTATTAAATTAAAATTGATTTGATTTTATGTTTATTGGAAATATGATAAATTTAACGTGTGTGATCTCTCGCGTTTTTGATTTAAAATACCTTATATAAACGGGGAAAAATCCCCGTTTCCCCGTTGGAGATCCCCGTTCCCCGTTGGGGATGGGGATGGGGATGAGGATGTGATTTTAATCCCCGGCGGGGATGGGGACAGGGATGGGAATGAAGTTGAGGAATCGGGGACGGGGATGGGGATCGAGGTCCCCGCCCCATACCCGCCCTATTACCATCCCTAGTAGGAACTGATAAAAGGCACCTATTCTTTTTCAATATATTAAGTATTTTTTAATCATATATATATATATATATATATATGGTTTGAAATCTCCTCTCTCTATATATATATATACATACTAGAAGGGGTATTCGCGTAATGTAACGAGATACATTTCGATTTTTAGTTTCATTTTAATTTTTGTTTTTATCGATGTTATAATGGTTTTACATAGTTTTGAGAAAAAAGATTTTAGTATTTCAATTAAAAGTTCTCTTCTTTATTTAATTTCTTTAATTCAAATTTTTATCATAATTTAATTTAAGTTTAATAATCAAATAATTTATTTTTGATTTAATAATATAATAATTTTATTTGTTATAAATCAATGATTATGTTAATCATATTTTAGATTTTTTATATTTAAAATTAGATGTTTATCCTCTAGTTGATCATAGTTATCTGTAGTTAATTATACGAAATTAGAGATGAAGCTTTAATAGGTTGTACTTACGCATAATTTACTTGTAATCTTAAAAATTAAGTAAATAACATTAAATAGCAGTAACCAAAGCTTAAAAAGTTGTTTTTAAGAGTTTTTGACCAAATGCTTTATAATATAATATAGATATATATTTAATATTAAATCATATTAAATCAGAAATGATTTAATATTATGTGGGACCCACGTCATCATATGTGGTCCGTAAGATGTTCTTTTATTCTTTTAAATTTACAAAGTTCTCATTTGACCCTTCCTATATATATGTATAAACCATCTTCAATCCAGATACCATTTCTTATACTATTCTAGTGTAAGAATTGATAAAAGGCACCTATTCTTTTTCAATTTATTAAGTATTTTTTACATCAAAGCAAAATATTCTTGGTATATATATTTTCTAAATCTTGATCATATAGATTTACCTATATATTATTGACTTCATAAATTATACTTGTGTGTATTTTCAGAATAACTAGACAAAACTCACTATTATAAATAAACTAAATTGTTTATAATTAATTTCAAAGTATATCTTATCATTTAAAACAAACATTCAAGTAATAAAAAGGTTACATTATTTACAAAAAAAAAAACAAATGTATTTAAGCATGAGGTTGAAACGACAAGCATTCAATATGGTGCGTGCATATGAAATCGTTTTTCATATTGGTTTCAAACACACTTATAACAGCATCCGGAACCTTTAAAAATTTTAGCTGTTATATTTTTTCATGTCATATCATTGTCATATCAACTAAATAAAAACCTCCATAAAACTCTACAACAAATGTTCTTACAAAAACTTCATTTTTCTTATTTTTAACTTATAAAATATAATTTTATTTAGATAATTTAATTTAAATAACCATTTTTTTGAAAATTAGTTACCAATTTAACCAATATCTCTTTAGATTTACCAATAACTAGTGTATACATGATCTACCCCACGAATAGCTTACTCTTTCCAACCAGGTTAGCGAATTCAATATTTTTGATCCCTGAGTACACGATCCACCTCACGAATAAGGGATCTGAGATTGAAAATGAAAATATATTTATAATTTTGGTCCATGAGCACACGATTGGGTACACAAATTGTGGGTATACACAACGAATTTAAAATAAAAAAACATTTTAACCCTAGACCAAAATCGTGGGGTAAATCAAAAAATTCAACTTTAACCAAAATTGGAGTATGATTTGGACCAAAAAATCTTGGTGTACCAAGCTTCAAGGAAAAAAAATTCATTTGTGGGTCAGAATCGTGTATTTAGGGACCAAAACGGTAAATATTCTTTTTATTTTTAATCCTAGTCTTATCATTCATGGGATGGATGGTGTACTTAGGGATCAAAAGCGTGAATTTGCATATCTGGTTGGAGAGAGGCCAGGCCATGATATATGGGTCTATAGCATACATACGGATTATTCGGTAAAACTAAAGAGATATTGATTAAATTGATATTCGATTTTTGAAAAATGGTTATTTAAATTAAATTCCCTTTTATTTATATATTATTATGTAAATTTAATTTATGTATGTATTAAAAAAAAATTAAATATAATTTATTAATTTTCATCTTTCCATATTAATTTTAATTTGTTGATATATATATATATATTGTTAAAATATTTGAAAACAGTTAAAACACAAATACAATTTTATACGGTAATTAAAAAAAGTACAAAATTACAAAAATATTATTTTTTATAAAAAAAATAATTCTAAATAACAAATAGTAATACATATCACTTGTAATCTTGATTCGACCAAATATTTTCAACCAAGTCGGGGCGGAATTAATAATATAATGAGATAATTAAAAAACTTGTATATTTTTTTTACAAGAAACGAAGAATAAAACAAAGTTAAAAAAAATTATAATAATTATTTTATAGCTTTTTTGTATGCAGAGACCACAAATAGGTTGAACGAGTGGATTAACCGAATGGTTAGCCGAGGGGTGAAATCCGAACCGATTCAACTGCTATGGTGCATTCGAAATCCTGGCATGTGTGATACCCTTAACCCTGTTTGATATTTTTATATTTGAAAACATGTCATTATGATTAAAAATTCAAGAGATTTCATTTGGTTCCAAGATTATGTTCTTACGCATATCAAACAACATATTTGGATCAACTCGAAATTGTCGACGTGAGGCCACAAGAAATCGAACGTTTCTAAAACATGGATTTCCATTAACATACAGAATTGAGCAATGTCATTTTTAATTACATCTAAAATGCAACGGAAAGCTATATAGGATCTTATCATAGCATGAACAACTTATAAATTGCCGCCCATTTGGCGAATGACTTTCACGCATGCCCGAATGCATTCATCTTTGCATTCTCGAGGAGTAAAAATGTACATATTCATGCATTCGAAAGCGCAATCCTTGATGCAAATCTCTGTAACTGCCTCCGACACCCCCGCCATCATAAACACCAATATGACAACGATCACCGCCGCTGCGGCCGCCGTGTTGTTGGCAGCCATATGGGATTTTTTTCTTCTTCCAATTTGACAATGGGGGTATGGATTGGGAGATTGGTGGGAGGGTGTTAAATTTTTTGGGTTGTGATGGTTTCTAAGATTCTAAGGGGAATATATATATATATATATATAGCCATCAAATCTTTGCCTTTAAGATTGTGGTTGGTTTATGTGGACTCAATAATTTGACTTTTAAAAGTGTATGTAATTTAAAACATAATATTTACACATTTTCAAAAAATAAAACAATTTTCGGTCGTCTGAAAAGTATGGTATTTTCTATTTTATGAAGATTCGGGTTTAAATTATATATTTATCTGTTAACAGTTATTACAAAATATTCATGAGATTAATCATATCTATTGAAAAATTATATCGGTCTTTATTCTCCCTTTGGAAATTAGTTTTATGACTTTGTGATCTTAGTATCTTACCTTCAAGAATAATTGATTAATCAATTTAGGTTAGGACCAATGGTTGTTTATGATGAAAACAAAATGTAGTTTTGAAAGGATAGAAAGATACGATTCCACGATGTTAGGATCGAAAGTCGTTGAACATCCATGTATCTTCAACAGGTATGTTAAAATAGATATTTTAGAGTTTTTTTCCCCTCCAACAACTATCTTAAAGTGTATGCTAAAAAAATACAAAATAGCAATGTTTTAAAACCTGGGTTGGCCCGGCCGGTTGGACCGTGACCCGGGGAAAAGAGCGGGTCAACTATGGTCGGGTTTTGGCAATTTCTGACCCTGATTGACTCGGTTGGGTTTAATAAAAACTGATTGAACCGGTGGTTGAACCGGGTTTCATCAAAAAGTGTATTTGGATTGATGAAAAACTTATGGTTATGTGTGTTTTTTAATGTATTTGGATTGATGTAAAACTTATTGTTATGTTATTTTTGATGTTTGAACTTGTGGACATCAAATTCTTGGTTTATATATAGATATATATATATATGTATATATATATATAGGAAGGTTCAAATGAGAATTTTATATTTTTAAAGGAACAAAGGGACACTTGTGGATCACATATGATGTGGGTCCCACATAATATTAAATCATTTATGATTTAACATGATTTAATATTATGTGGGACCCACATCATATGTGGTCCACAACTTGTTCCTTTAAGGATGAGTGGTTCTCATTTGATCCTTCCCCTATATATATATATATATATATATATATATATGCAAGAAAATGGAAAATACAAGGAAATTCTTGAAACTGGGTTGACCCTGTGGTTGAACTGGTTGACCCGTGATCCGGTCACCACACCGGTTCAACTAAAAAACTAGGTTTTAAAACATTGTAAAATAGAATTATTAAAACTTGATATTGAGGGGATAAATATATTATTTTAATTGTTTCCATTGATAAAGTTGAATGTCTTATAATTTTTTATAATGGTTCTTATAACGAATGAATGTATTAAATATTTTAATAATATAATTAATGCTAAAATTATTAAAAGTAGTTTTTTAAATTGAACCCTTATAAACTTTGATTATAACAAGTAAATTAAAATATTATTTCAGAATAAAATACAAATACATATCTCTCAAACTTGAAAAGATCATTTTGTGATATTAAATCTTAACATCAAAATATAGTATAAGTGAATATTGTCGCACCAAATATATTATAAATGATAAAATGAATGATGTTACAAGGGATTTAGTATTTTTACTGTTTATTATACACCTTTAATATAAATTATAATATCTTTACTGAAGATGGAAATAGTGCAAAAAAAAAGGTTTGGTGTTAAAATTGGTGTCTTCATTGGATATGAGCTTTCGGCTTGAAGCCCAAACCCATTACACTACCGTTACCATCAGAGGTGACAATCGTGTCATGTTCAGGCACGCATGTCGTGGATTGATGGGTCAGGGAGGGTCAACCCGGACACGACCTGTTTAGCTAATCATGTCGAGATACACAACCCTAACCCGCACACGTTCGTGTTGACGGGTTGGCGGGTTGGTCACGGGTTGAGTTTTGACGGACGGGTTTACAATTTACATAAGACAATGAAAGAAACTCTATTAATTAGACTTTTAAATTTTAAAATAAAACATAAAATATATTATTATTTTTTTAATAAATTTTGGCAGGTTGACGGGTCAACCCGCGACCCATTCATGTCAACCCGAACACGACCCATTTATTTGGCGGGTTGACGTGTCAAAAAATTCAACCCTAACCTGTTTATTTTCGTGTCGGGTTCATGTCGTGTTTCGTGTCGTGTCGAAAATTGTCACTCCTAATTACCATCCATATTCATATGTCAAGGGCTGGTAAGGTTTTGCGCGTTGTATCGAATTAAACCACATGCTCCACCGGGACCAAGTTGATTACGCTTGACTCTTGAGCAATGTTTTTTGGATTGGCCACCAATTACAAAAATGATCAAATTGATATAACCAAAAAATGATACATATATATACAAGATAAACATATATAACAGTTAGTACATAATACACTTGCATACATATATACATTCAAACCCCCGTCACCCCAGTAGAGATATAGATATATATATATATATATTGTTACTACAAATATACTCTTTTTATTTACTTTACAACATATTATCCTCTCTCTCTCTCTCTCTCTAGAGATATAGATATATATATATATATATATATATATATATATAGAGAGAGAGAGAGAGAGAGGATAATATGTTGTAAAGTAAATAAAAAGAGTATATTTGTAGTAACAAAATAATAATAAACATGTTTTTAACATAGTAAAATGTTGGATGATATTTTTGATAAATGGGGTAATGGGTATATTATGCATTATGAATAAAAACTAAAGCTATGGATTGTGGGATTAGAACAAGAAATCAATTATGTTATGCCTTTCTTTTGAGACCCACCCACAATGATCCCACCAAAGACTTTTCAATTCATAAACAATTAACATGAATAACGAAAATTGTGTGGAAAATCATTTAACAAAAAGTAAAAAAAAAAAAAAAAAGAAATTTGTGTTCCAGATCAAACAAGATCAATTGATCCTTAACGAACCCCTGAAATGCCGAAAATTACCCGTTGGCTTTTCATTGCATACATATTATTGTACCTGAGAAAGTGTATAAAAATTAAAAATACCACATACACATGTACATAGCGTTTACAAACGCTATTAAAATAATATAATATTATTAAATGCCTCTTAGAAATTAGAACAATCGGCCTTTAGAGGACGGATTCAGTTTTGACAGATGGTCAAAACCATAAAATTAAAAAAAACCCGGTAATACAATAGCTTCTTGCCTGATGTAGAAATTAGAAAATGTTAGATTTCACAGCCATCTACTTATAACATAAATAAATAAAAGTAAAATAAAAAAAAACAAAGGAAGATGTTCAAGTCGGTTTCGGGACCCATACGAAGGATTGTGGGGCCAAAAGATGGGCCAAAATGACAGGAGGCGGTTTGTCATGATATTTGGCAAGTCGTGATCTTTTTTTACCTGTCTTATAACTCCTAACGGATCAAAAGTTATGACTGTTTTAAGTTGGATTTATCTGGCTTATTTCTCATTCTCCCTCTTTTGGCCCATGGAAATGAATCTGCTAACTCTTGGATCTTTTTCACATCATATTAATTAAAAAAAAGTGGGTCCATAATCCAACTGTAAGATAGGGGCAATAAAGTCATTTTATAAGGAATGTGTGTTTCATACAGCAAAGAATGACAGATAAGCAAAATCTTTGATCCCATTTTTAATTCAAAAGTTAGGGACAAAACAACTGTTCAAAAGCAGAAATCACTATTCTTTTAAATGTAAACTAAGTACCACCTGCAAATGTTGATGATGCCTCCCACAACTAGTCAAAGAGACTCCTCCTTTATTTTGAGGGTCAGCATAAAAAAATATGGTATACAGTATTCTTTTAAATTTTATAAGCAAATAGGTCCATTAATATAAATAAAAAAAAATCTAAGACATATTTGACCTTTTAAATCATCTGTTTGACTTTTTTCTTGCAAACAAACCATCTTTTTTGTTGTGAAAATCGATTCACCAAAAGGATTTTGGTTCTAGCAGTATCCAGTGACCCAAAAGTAGGGGAGTCTGTATGAGTTTCATTTGTCGTATATAAATATTATATAACCTAAAAAGGGTTGATTTGCAAGAAAATGAAATTTACAAATTACAATAGTCGAAAAGGTCGGTCACATGAAGATCTAAATAAAACCCTCAAATAACCCGGGATCCACGTGGCATCTAACTAATGGACAAAACAAGAATGACAGACTTAAAAGGTTAGGTGCCAGGTCAGCATCTTATTAGCAGTGACCATGGAAAAGGTGACAGGAGGTGGACGGTGGGGGTGACACCCACCAGGTCCACCATCACCATTACCCTCTTCTGCTTTCTATTTCCTTTGAGACCTGCTTTATTTTCACATTCTTTACCAGTTTTTCTATTTTCCAAAATCTACCCAACTCATAATCCCCCCCTTTTAAACACAAAAACACACACACAAACACACAGTAATTAATCTCTTTTCTGATGATCCTATAGACTTGAAGAAATGGTAAGCTTTTTTGCAGATCAAGGAGTTCATGTTATATACTTATATACAAATATGAACAAAAGTTGTAAATCTTTACCTTTTTATGTTGTCTGATGAATCCAGGGAACTCCAGTTAACATCATCGTTGGATCACACATATGGGCAGAAGATCCTGAAGTTGCATGGATTGATGGAGAAGTGATCAAAATCAATGGCAACAATGCCACCATAATCACCACAAATGGGAAAACTGTAAGACACTTTATTAGATTGTTCATATTGTACACTAATCATGATATATATATATAATTAGTACAAACAATAAGTAAATTAAAAAAACAGATTCAAATCAAGAATTGTTTATTTATATGTTTTTCAGATGATAGTAGATATTTCAAAATTATACCCAAAGGACACAGAGGCACCCCCTGCAGGGGTTGATGACATGACTAAGTTAGCTTATCTTCATGAGCCAGGAGTTCTTTACAACCTTTCTGCTCGGTTTGCTCTTAATGAAATATATGTAAGTTTGAAAACTAAATAGTTGAAAGATTTTAGAATTTTTATGTGAAAACTACTACTACTAAAGTATTAAGTTATGATATAAGCAGACTTACACAGGGAACATTCTGATAGCAGTGAACCCATTCAGAAGATTTCCACATTTATATGATGTCCATATGATGGAGCAGTATAAAGGAACGGCTTTTGGGGAGTTAAGCCCTCATCTTTTTGCCGTTGCAGATGACTGCTACAGGTACTTCAGTGCAGTTTAGCGCGTTAAACTTAGTATGAGAAAGTATAACTTTTAACAAATTTTGATATATATATATATAGAGCAATGATCCATGAACACGGAAGTCAGTCTATCTTAGTGAGTGGAGAGAGTGGCGCAGGGAAAACAGAGACAACGAAAATGTTAATGAGATATCTTGCTTTCATGGGAGGCAGATCCAGAACTGAAGGAAGAACCGTTGAACAACAAGTTCTGGAGGTTGGTAATTTAGACATTTAGTAATTAAAGATTTAGAATTTTCAAAACGTACGCTCCCTCGATCCTATAAAAATTGCAATATTTAAATGGGCATATAGTTTTGTGAAATCTTTACTCCAATAAAAAGAAAATACAGGAATCTTGTGCATCAAATCAATTGGATAGTATTAGTAAGATGATGATAACAGGAAAATAAAGAAAATGTTAAGCTTTTTATGGGACATCCTGAAACAAAGGGCATTGCAATTTTTATGGGAATGGAGGGAACAATTGTTAAAGATAAAATATTAATGAGAAGTTTTGACTTTACTCATCAGTCAAATCCAGTACTAGAAGCTTTTGGGAATGCCAAAACTGTCAAGAACAACAATTCCAGGTGAAAAGTCATGTAAATAACTTAAAACTTGAGTTTAAAAGATCTTGTAGATCGAATTACAAGAAAATTACACATAACTGAGTGTTTGTACCAGTCGTTTTGGTAAATTTGTAGAGATTCAGTTCGACAAGCAAGGAAAGATATCTGGGGCTGCAGTCAGAACTTATCTTCTTGAAAGATCGCGTGTCTGCCAAGTTTCTGACCCAGAAAGAAACTATCATTGTTTCTATATGCTCTGTGCAGCACCACCTGAGGTATCTTGGATTCATTAAAAAACATATTGGGTCAGAGGTAGCTGAGACTAAACTATGATTCTTTTCAGGATGCCAAGAAGTTCAAACTAGGAGATCCAAGAACATTCCACTATTTGAACCAAACTAATTGCTATGAAGTAGCAAACATAGATGATGGAAGGGAGTATTTAGAAACAAGAAATGCGATGGATGTTGTTGGGATCAGCCAGGATGAGCAGGTAAAAAAGTTACCAAGATTACTAAAAATAGAAGGGTAAAATTGCATTAAAACGCGATGTACTTTGGTTCAATTCCTATAATTCCTATTTTTTGTAGCATACTTTCAAAACCTTCATTTTGGTACCTCAGAATGTTGCATTTTCATGCATTCTCATATGTATACCAGATACCTAAATGTTTGAAATGAAGGTTTTGAAAAAGAACGTAATGTTGGATTTTCATAGAATTTGCCAAAATTACAGATTTCTGAAAAATAAAGCTCGTACCTTTGTAGGATGCTATATTTCGTGTGGTGGCTGCAATTCTTCATCTGGGGAACATTGAATTCAAGAAGGGAAAGGAAGCTGATTCTTCTAAAATAAAAGACGAGAAGTCAACCTATCATCTTCGTACAGCAGCAGAGCTACTCATGTCTGATTCTGTTCAGCAAAAAACTTATTCTCCACTTTTGTTAGTTCTTCATGGTGCATCTAAAACTAAAACTAATCTTAGCTCAACTCGCTTTTTTTCCAGGTGTGACGAAAAATCACTTGAAGAATCACTTTGTGAACGCGTTATTGTAACTCCTGATGGAAACATTACAAAACCACTTGATCCGGCCTCGGCTGCTTTAAGTCGTGATGCCCTAGCAAAAACAGTTTACTCCAGACTCTTTGATTGGTAAGGAAGTTTGAAATTTTAAATTTTAAATTTTAAATTCCGCTATCTTGGCATCTAGATTTGTTATTAAGATGGGCACTCGACATTTTAAGATCAACTTTACACCAGGAGTTTACTTATGAAGCACAACTCACCAAGCCATCTAGCAGTTTACTATCTGATTATATATATATATATATGCACATATATGTATGTATGCATGAATAGATGCCATTTTTGTTTTTCCACAAAACTTGGAAATGTAACACGACTACAATTGCGTACATGTGATGTCATGTCATGCATACTCAAATTTATGAACTACGGCAGGATTGTGGACAAGATAAACAACTCAATTGGTCAAGATCCAAATGCTAAAAGCATAATTGGAGTCCTTGATATCTACGGTTTTGAAAGCTTCAAGATTAACAGGTACCTAACAGTAGTTTCACCGACTTCCAAACAGTAATCAACTCTTACCGCTAATAAACGTGAATTCATAAATTTCTTCATGACAGCTTTGAGCAATTGTGCATCAACCTGACAAATGAAAAGTTGCAACAGCATTTTAATCAGGTAATGTGTGAAAAAAAAACACATAATTTTGTGTGAAAAAACTTAGAAAAGAATCATTACAAATATAAACGGGCAAAAACATGTTTCCAGCATGTATTCAAGATGGAGCAAGAAGAATACACAAAAGAGGAAATCAACTGGAGCTATGTAGAATTCGTAGATAATCAAGATGTTTTAGACCTCATTGAAAAGGTATCAACTTCATATATTATTTTACCACATTGAAGCATTATTTTGATCATGTGTAATTAAATATGCAGAAACCTGGGGGTATCATTGCTCTTCTAGATGAAGCATGGTACGTAATTATCCTACATTTATTAACGATTGCAATGTTGGCTTAATGAGGCCAATTGTTGTGCTTAATAGCATAATAAACACTTAAAAATAATTCATATGCAGTATGTTTCCAAAGGCCACACACGAGACGTTTGCGCAAAGAATGTACCAGTCTTATAAAGCACATAAACGCTTCAGTAAGCCAAAACTTTCGAGAACAAACTTCACGATCAATCATTATGCTGGAGATGTAAGAAGAATTTATCAACTATTTATCATATATTTGTAAAAAAATAAAATTTTCTTTCTTACTGAAGGTTTCTATCATATAGGTTACTTACCAAGCAGACCACTTTCTAGACAAGAACAAAGATTACGTTATAGCTGAACACCAAGCCTTATTGGATGCCTCAAAGTGCCCATTTGTGGCAAATCTTTTCCCATCATTAGCTGAGGAAACATCTAAACAATCCAAATTTTCTTCAATTGGAACTCGCTTTAAGGTAAGTTGAATCTGCTTAATCACAAATAACTTCTATTCAGCTTTTTAAGACCCTCATCCAACTTTTCAAATTTCAGCAACAATTACAATCTTTAATGGAAACCTTGAGCACTACAGAGCCACATTACATCAGATGTGTAAAGCCTAATACGGTCTTGAAGCCCGGAATATTTGAAAATGACAATGTTTTGAATCAGTTAAGATGTGGAGTAAGTTACTTTTCTTGAACTTAATTAGCGGAAATGATATCATGATTGAATATTTGATTATGATGAGAAATATGTGGTTGTTATTTTGGCAGGGTGTACTAGAGGCAATTAGAATAAGCTGTGCTGGTTATCCAACAAAAAGAGCTTTTGATGAGTTCCTGGAACGATTCGGAATGTTGGCCCCAGAAGTTCTACATGGGTAAATACATTCTCATTCTCTGTATAATTTTGTAATATGCAAGTAAGGGGCGGTTTGGTTGGTTTTCCATTATGTCCTGTACAGATAAAGATGTCTGTGTGGATTAATCTGTCTGTGTAGATTGGGAAGATTTTTGTTTGGAAGAGTTTTTTCATGGATGAAAGGAGTGTTTTTTTAATTGTGAGGGATAGGTTTGAAAAAAACTTGGCTTCTGCATAAAGCTCCCCCTTCGAAGCTTACTGACTAAGCCACTTTCTATTTCATTAAGCCACTACCAAACAGTCACGTATAGCTGACTGGATACGTTGTGAGTCTCATTAAGCTCATTAAGATGCTAACAAACAGACCCTAACGAGGAAGGGGCTGTTTGGTAGAAACTGAATGATTAGCTATGAGAAAGCAGTAACCAGCAAGTAACAAGCATGCTAACAAAGTTATATTTTTTTTACCTTATTTGTTTTAAGCAGCATCATAACCATCGATATTTATAGTTCCAGAATTGTCTTTGCTCTTTCTGTATGCAGATGTGACGAGAAGTCAGCATGTGCAGCAATTTGTGATAGATTTGGACTGAAGGGTTATCAGGTAGTAAAGTTAAAAACCATTTAAAACTCCTATCATACAGCCTATGAACAGTCGATTTTTCTAGGAGCCTGATGAGAAGCATTCCAGCTTACTGCTCTATATTTCAGATAGGCAAAAGCAAGGTTTTTCTAAGAGCTGGACAGATGGCTGAATTAGATGCACGAAGAACTGAGGTTTTGACAACAGCAGCAAAGAGGATTCAGAGGCAAATCCAAACATATCTCATGCGTAAAGAGTTCATTATCCTTAAAAGGGCCACAATTGACGTACAAAAGTTATGGAGAGGTAACCTTTTTCTCCTAAGGACTTCTTTGATTACACCATTACTAATAAAGTAATTAAGTAACTCCAGAGACATATAGTCACAGCACATTGGCATCTCCTTATTCCACTTCTAACATACTCGGCAGCCAAAATTATTCTCAACCTGACATTACATAGTGGAACAGACGTAGTAATCAATAAGTTTCAGGGAACCCCCCCCCCCCCCACAAATAAAATGAAAAACTGAAGAAGAACTGGTAACCATTCATTTGAACGATATGCACGTATGCATACAAGTAATTAAAGCTTCTTGGTTTTTATGCTATGTGCATACCGGACAAATTGCTTACAAATTACTTGTATGCACGTGTGCATACCGTCCAGATGAATGGTTACCAAGGTATTCCTTAGTGTTCATCTTTTTGCGATTTTCCCCTTGGACCAGAACTTGACCTATATATATATATATATATAGAGAGAGAGAGAGGGGGGGATCAAACAAGAACAGTAACTAAAAAGAGAGAATACAAAAACGTGCAAAATCACATGTGATTTTACATTAACGGGAAAAAAAGGTGTGTGGCCGACTTTGAGGAGAAGTCGCGTGAATCACATGTGATTTCGTATGTGATTTTATTGTAAAATCACATGCGATTCGACCGTTTTGTTATTCTCTTATTTAGGTACTATTCTTGTTTGAACCTGACTCTCTCTCTCTCTATATATATATATACACACTCTAGATAGCACAATGCCGTTCCAACTAGCTTCATAAGCATCTTTTGCCCAAAGTATGCTATGACAATTTTCCTTTTTCCTACCTAACACAGCAAGACTTGCACATAAGCTATATGAATACATGAGGAAGGAAGCTGCATCTGTCCGAATACAGAAGTACCATCGTGGTCGCACATCAAGAATGGCATACAAGCACTTACAGGAAGCGACACTATCTATTCAAACTGGGTTAAGGGCAATGGCTGCCCGAGATGAGTATAGACGCAGAAGAAGGAACAAGGCTGCAACTATAATTCAGGTAGTGCATCTGTCCTGATCCAGAAATTATGGGTTCGCTATTCATAGATGCAAACTTTACAGGGAATAATATAAAAACCATTTTTAGTACGGTGTAAAAAAATACAAGAGTTCATTTGTTGTTTATTTTCTCAGTTTCATTTCGTGGGGCCCTTCTCCATGATGTTAAAGTAAATAGAGATGGTGGCTAGAAAGTGTAGACGAGAGATGTAAAATATAAGTTAAATGGATGCAAACCAAAATTTAAAGTGAGCCAGTACCCAGTAGTAATCTTATCCTCAATAGAGAGTTCAAGGAGAAATATGGTTCTGGAACCATTTGAGGAACTAAAGTACTAAACAACTTCATTTTTAGGTTGGTAATATAGATTGAAAAAATGAAAATGAGAAAAAGGTCATTGTGATTTCATGTTTTTTCCATTTATATACTTAAACAGAATATTTATCAGTTATATGTTGTTGCTCTCATCACCATATCCAATTACATCATTTTTATCCATATTTAATAAAAAAAAATACGTAACAATAGTTGAGATGATTGACATTTTCTTTGTCAAATTATTCTTCCCCTTTCCTTCTTGTCTGAAATTTACTATTCTATGGTAGTTAATTCATTAAAATTGGACGAAATGATGTAACTGACATCATTGTGAGAGTATAAAGTATGTGATCGATAATTCTTTAGTTTAAGTATGTTAAATTAAAGATTTGTGAAAATAGTCAAATACAGTAACCACTTTATCTATTTACCTTTAAAAATTGATGGTTCTCATCCTACTCATTTAGCATTGAAGTAGCTAGTTAAACAATATACAGGTTACTAACATGCACTCCAACTAATTAATATAAAGTTCAAACTTTACCTCTAGATTATGATTCGCTCCTTGCTTTGCAGACAAAATGGCGGAGATTTTATGCTCTTTCTGCATATAAGCATCAAAAGAAAGCAACTCTTACACTTCAATGTCTCTGGAGATCAAAGGTAGCAAGGAAGGAATTAAAAATGTTGAAGATGGTCAGTGCATCTTGTCTCTAAAACCAAAGTATCTTCTCTATTTATCCAAAAAAAAAAGTATCATCAACTTGGAGTCAGCTAACTGCTCCGAGATAAAAGATTATATATAACCAAATAACTTATAAATTATAATCCCTTATTGCAGGCTGCAAGAGATGCTGGGGCCCTTAGAGAAGCTAAGGACAAACTAGAGAAGCGTGTTGAAGAATTAACATGGAGACTAGACTTTGAAAAGCACTTGAGGGTAGAAGTTTCCGTTTAATTTTAATGTAGCTTGCAAATGTTTTATATTTACATTTATACCTGGTTTAGCACACACAAACTTTGTCACATAATGGTCAAAGAAAAGCCATAACTTCTAATTCCATAGAGAGTTGGATCTGCACCTTAAGAGTTATATTTACATTCAGCCGTGCTCCTATAATAGTAGATCAACATGCATTAAATATATGGTGTAGAAAGGTTGGGAGAACCTGAAAGTAAAAACCAGAGAACATATATGATTACTCGAGGGAAGGATATTTTTTATAACTATATTGTAACTTGCAGGTTGATCTTGAAGAAACAAAGGGACAAGAAATTACAAAGTTGCAAAATGTTTTGCAAGAAATGCAAGGGAAACTGGAAGAAGCACACAACCAAATCATTTGTGAGAAAGAAGCAGCAAAATTGGCTATTGAACAAGCACCTCCAGTCATCAAAGAAGTACCAATCATAGACAACACCAAAGTGGAAGAATTGACTAATCATAATCATGAACTGGAGGTAACACCAAGCATCTAAAGCTCCTATTCCTTTATTCTAATCATCATTTTGCCTGGCCACTCAAGAAACAAATGTGAATAGTGTACAGAAGGCATGTGAATATCATATCGTAGCATATGAAAATATGATACAGTAATAGAAAATTATCTTTTTAAGTGCCACAAAGCCATACAGGATACAAGATTCTCCGTGACAATTTTTAATGGTTGGGTTTTGTATTATATTATGAGTAATGATATATCCTCCTAAGGAACATGTGGCAAATGATGTTGTGTTTAGACTTTTGCAGGTGGGTTCTTTAGGAGGATATAGCATTACTCTTATTTTATCTTTTGTTTTCTGCTTTTTTTTACATTACTGTTCTGGGGATGTGGGTTTAAAGTTTAAACGAACAAATAAAAAAAGCATTCTTAGCTACTCTGATACATCCCTGTGAGCATTTAAACAATCAGCATATGACAAACATATATAATATGATAACTAGAAATAATTGTCGATGTGCAGAATGAAATTCTAGAACTGAAGAAAAGAGTTGAAGAGTTTGAGCAGAAGTACCAAGAAGTTGAAAACAAGAGCAGAGATACACTTAAAGAGCTGGAAGATTCACAGCTTAAAGTCTCACAACTTCAGGAAACCATTGAAAGGTAGCTGAGTCCATTAAGTTACACTGATATAATAAGGTTGGCAGGTCGCTACTTGTACCTTGAGTTACTAGCTCTCTCTTTTTGCACATAAACAGATTAGATGTGAATTCATCCACCCTCGAATCAGAGAATCAGGTTCTACGACAACAAGCATTGGTTGCTTCAACAAATGAGGACCTCTATGAAGAAACTGAACAGTAAGAATACAAATTATATAACTTGCTATTATCTCTTACCCTTTCTTTTCTTTATTATATCTACCCCCACAAGAAAATCGAGTTCTTTGAATGTGGTGGTGCAATTTAATATTAAAAAGACCAGTTATGTTAAAATGCAGTTTCTAAGATACATTGGTTTACAACAGATTTTTGGAGTAAAATCATGAATTTCACGTTTCTGTTTCAGCCTCCGAAGCAAGATCAAAGAATTAGAGTCAGAGAATAAATACCTTCGTAACCAAACAACGGTTGTGGAGGTTGTCAAGCTGATAACCACTCCAGAAAAGGATTCACCACAACTACCGGTAGGTTAGACTAAGTAGCATTGTTTTAGAGATGATTGCTTAAATTTAATGTTGATTTTAGACATCACAGAGTTCGGTTAATGGGCATGGAACGGAAGACGGCTTTGAAACACCCAACGCAGAGCAAGAAAAGACAAGAGTATGTCCATCTTTCTCACAGAAACTCTCAGAATCATAGTAACAGAAAATTTAAGGTTTTTATGTATCATTATTATTATATAACTATAAACAAATTCTATATTTTAGGAGTCCAGCAATGATGCATCCTTCCTAACTAAACAAAAATCACTAACAGACAGGCAGCAGGTATGCATTCAAAATTCAGGGTTCTTCTTCTTTCTCAAATTGTAGGTCCCACTAGTTTCTCCTCACATCAAGCAAATGGGAACAAAAACATATCATCATTTCTTCCAACACCAGATAAATGGAACCCGAAAACTGAAAATGGAATTGCCAACATGAAATGAGATCTAGAACTTTTTCAGTGATTTCAACTAATATGTTTTGATTGTCCAACTGCTATTGTTTCCTGTTCGTTCTTTCCCACAACCAGGAGAACCATGATGTACTAATCAAGTGTCTGCTGGAAGACAAGCAATTTGACAAGACCAGATCTGTTGCTGCTTGCATTGTGTACAAAACATTACTTCAGTGGAGGTCCTTTGAGGCAGAGAAAACACAAATATTTGATAGAATTATTCACACAATTCGATCATCTATAGAGGTAATATTAAGCATCTATTCCAAATATGCTAAAAATATTGAAAAAATCCATGCATCTAGCCGGTTATGATCCTCTTGCATAACCAGCTTGTGGGTACCTTCTTATTTGCAATTTTGGAACTGACCCGACATTTCATGCCAATAAAGACTCAGGATAACATCAAAGATTTAGCATATTGGCTATCAACAATTTCAACTCTTTTGTTCCTACTACAAAGCACAATCAAGGCAAGCGGTTCACCCTATAAGTCTCCACAACGAAATCGCTTCTCGCCCTCCACATTGTTTGGAAGCATGGCACAAGCACAAGTAAGCTCTTCCAAGTGTCTTTTATGCGACAAAGACCTTATATTTAAATTCTATAATTCTAATTACGCATTAGCAGGGTTTTCTTGTATCTCCTATGGCCATGGGTATCTCTAGTGGGTATAGTGGAATGGAAGGAAAGCCAAGTGCACAATCCAAAATAGAAGCCAAGTATCCTGCACTTCTGTTCAAGCAACACCTAACAGCCTGTGCCGAAAAATTGTATGGAATGATTCGTGATAGCTTGAAGAAAGAGATAAGTCCATTTCTGAACTCATGTATACAGGTAAACACTTAACGAACTACATTTTCATCTTAAATTCTCCAATGCAACTACATTTAACATTTCGGCTCTCTAATCCAATAATAGGCACCAAGATCCACAAGGGCTGGATCGATAAGAAGGGCATCAAGAAACATCCTTTCAAATATTATGGCAAAACAACAGGCATCAAGCATACACTGGCAAAGCATTGTTAATAGCTTGGATCACACCCTGTGCATTCTGTCTGAAAACCATGTAAGCATAGAAAAGAAACTTCCCTTTTGATCACTTCTCTTCTACAAGCCAACATATAGCAACAATTGTCTTATCTTTAGGTCCCTTCAATAATCACAAGGAAAATTTTCAGTCAGATATTCTCATTCATAGATGTCCAGCTTTTCAATAGGTAAGGTGCCTCTACTTCAAACTTCAAAGGAAGGTTTTACTTATGTTACTCAAGTTTCAAATACTTATCATCTTGTTCATTTTGAAGCTTACTGCTTCGTCGTGAATGCTGCTCGTTTAGCAATGGTGAATATCTAAAGTCTGGTTTGCATGAACTTGAGCAATGGTGCACGAAAGCAACGGACCAGGTAAGTAGTTACTCCTTCAACCACTTCCTATTGAACATAGGAAATACTCATCTCGGGATTTTGTTAAGAATTCATTGTATGTTATACTCTGTAATAATACAGTTTGCTGGATGGTCATGGGATGGATTACATCACATAAGGCAAGCTGTTGGATTTCTGGTATGATGTACTGCCCTCTTATATTTAATGAAGTTCCCACAATAAAGGATTGAAGATAATAAAAGATGCAACATTCATGCAGGTATCAAACCAAAAAACTCAGAAGTCCTTGGAGGAGCTTACAAATGAACTATGCCCGGTAACATGTCAAATGCATTTCTGCCATCTTTATAATTATTCAGTTTTAAATACATCTTGAAGAGGACTTCAAGAATTACATCTGGAAAAATAATCACCGCAATTATGAAAATAAGATTACCACAAATCTAAACTTTGCTTTCTGTTTTGCGTACTTATCTAGATGTTGAGCATTCCACAAATATATCGTATTGGAACTATGTTTTGGGATGACAAATATGGAACCCAAGGATTATCCCAGGAGGTATGTAACCTGATTTCATTATTGATATAATTTTGGCTATTTAGATCACCCTCAAATCTAAGCAGATTATACGTTCTTCAATGGGTTGCTATCTAGAAATTAAATAGAATTGCATGTACTTAGCAAAGCTCCATAACTTATTTTGTATGCACAATTTTGCAATAAATTGGTTCTCATGTTGTAATTGGGGAGTATGCATAATTTCAGAAAATTTTCAGAGTAACTTTTTACTAAGTTATAAATCCATAAGTAGTCTTTATCAAACTCGCCTCAAAGGCACAAATTGGGATCAGAACATTTCATGAAAGACAAAAAGAGAAAGAATGCATTTGAAGGTGTCATGATGTAACTTTTATCTATGCTTGATGAAAGATATATTAATTTGTTATCCGAGAACTCATTTTTTATGGAATTCAGGCAATTGGCAAGATGAGATCACTAATGGCAGAAGATTCAATCAGCATGCCCAACAATTCTTTCTTGCTTGATGTAGACTCCAGGTAATGAACATGCAACTATAAGTCTATAACAGCTACCAGAGATCAAAGCTTGACACATTACTAATTTAACAAATTTTTACATAATTTAGCATACCATTCTCTGTGGAAGAAATATCACAAAGTTACCAAGATTTCAACTTGTCTGGTATGGATCCACCACCTCTCCTCCGCCAGAGATCAGATTTTCATTTCCTATTGCAGCAAACAGAATGAAACTCTTTATTATCGAGTAACAGAAGAAAGATCAATTCCACTGTAATTGATTGATTGCAAATCCCCATTTTGTTTCAGAGGGATCCACAGTATGATAAGATGAGTGATAAGAATGTGAGATTGATTTGTTTTTTTATTCTTTCTTCCATCCAAAAGTCAAAAGATGACTTGACAGTTTTTCAATTTGTTATGGAGTGGTATTGAAAGTGTGAGAGCAAGTGATTGTTGTAAAGAAGACAGGAAGTGGTATACATGAATTTGTTGTAAAGAAGACATGAACCAGTATACTATTCAAGATAAGTGAGAGATTTTGTTCTTGTATAAACAAGTTTGTTGGTTATCAATTTCCCTATCTAAATGATGAGGTTATTTTATTAGATGATCCATGGACATACATCAAGAAATGCAGCAAAAAAGCATTCACAATCTTTAACACCATAAGAACAGGTTTTCTAAGCATTGAAAAATATCAGCAATCAACAGAAGTGCAAATATATATATATATAAGCTCTATTTAGAACAACCAGTGGTTAGATTCAATGATCATTCTAGCTATTTGAATTTGTAATGAATTTTAAAAACCATAATAGAACCACTTAAAAGCAGTAACACACTACTTTTCCATTTGAAGGGAAGCTGCTGCCTGTTGACGGAAGGGGCGAAGGGCATTAGCAGAACAACAAAACATAGAAAGGCAAATATACATTGACATCCTTACAAAAAAAAATTAATGAAATCATGCATGTGAGTTGATTGTTGTAATGCTTCGATTCAGTTGTAATTGTAGTCAGAATGAATGGGTACAAAAACCTAATCGGGATTTTGGAAAGAAGTAAGAAATCCTGAAATAAGAGAAGTACCTGAAGATTTTACTTTATCTGGAGACTGGAGCTTGCTTCCATGGGAATTGGGGGCAGCAATAGGCATTTTTTGGCAGGCATCCATGGCTTCCGCTAACCACAGTTTGATTCTAAAACCACGCGGGAAATCCCTACAATATACGTACTATAGGCACCATCACTTATGTGATTTATAAATCAAATGGTAATTGTTTGGCAAAAATATGGTGCCTTACGTTCTGTAGTTTGTATGACCATAAATTGTACTTATAAGTACCTTATTGATAAGTTAAGAACTATTGATAAACTAGCGTATTTACTTATAAGCCAACCTAAGGCGATAAATTTGTATTTGAATAAGTTATGTTTGGCAAAAACTAGCTTATGAGCATGTGAAATGACCAAAAAGGGCATGTTGAAAATAATAAATAATATTAGTTAGGGATATAATTGGAAAAAGTGTCAAAAAGCTCCTCATAAGCTACTCAAAGTAGCTTATCAATAAGCTAGCTTATAAGCTGACTTACAAGCTAGCTTATGTGCATCCAAACGATTACTCAGAAAATAAGCTAGCTTATTTTTGCCAAATAATGCCTTAATAAAAGTAAGATTTTGATAAGTTACCTTATAAGTCATAAACTATTTTATTAACTATTTTTGCCAAACATAGCCTTAATAGTAAGCGACCAAAACGATTAAGCGGACTAAAAAAAAGGGTTTTATTTGATAAGTGTAGACAGTTTCGGCCTATTATGGGGACTTGAACTAAAGAAACATAACATTTATCTTCAAAATAATCTTTAACTAGTATAAGATTATTGAAAAAAAACATTATACTTAATTATAAAACAAACGTCCATCTCCAAAATAATTTAAAAAATTCACTAAGTTGAAAAAAGTTAAATAAGTCTACTAAGAATGGTTCACATTTTAGATAAATCTTGACCAAGTCAAGTGACTATTATTTTAGATTCTAATTTTTCATGTATTTTCAGAATTGCAATTTAGGGGGCGCGATCAAAGGAGAAGTGAAAACTAAAAGTCTAAAACTTCGTGTCTTGGATGGGTTCTTTTTTTTTAATTTCTAGCATAAAATTGGAGTCTACAACATGAAAATTGATTATAATTTATACATATGTATTTCTGTCATAAAATTAACATTTCTATTGAATGAATGCAAATTGTATAGTGAAAGAATATATTATGTTAGGACTTGATAAGTGTGTTGGAATTCATTTTTTATTCGATGATTATTTATCTTCAAATGCAACGAATGATGATAATTCTAAACATATTCGTATGGAAATCATTTCATGTTTAATTTTAAGAGGATTGTTAAAACTGCTTCATTTTTTATGATGTAGATTCATGCATTTACGTTTGGATTGAACATTATTATCAAAATGATATTTTTATACTCTTTTTTCCTTTTACTCAGAGGTGAGGATCACCCACGATAATTTTTCTAACTATCCCCTTGCATTTACATGGATTGTAAGAGCATCTCCAACAGTTATGCTAAAAATTTCTATAATAAAATATGAAAAGTTAAAATTTCTAAAAAAAAATTCATCTAACTCCAACAGCTACTCTATTTTAGCAACTTTATCACTAACTTTATCAATTAAAATATGGTTTATCTCTCTTCTATATACTTTTAGAGATTTCTCTAAATTTAGAGATTTTTACAATCTCTCTTCTCTATACTCTATATTAACATAAATGATAGTATAGCTGTTGGAGCACAAAAAAATGCTAAAATTATTTTTTTCTCTATTTTAGTATGACTATTGAAGATGCTCTAAGAATAATATCACACTAGATTTGACATAGGGGTTGAAATGGTGGTTACAATCACGGTTCTAAAAAACGCGTTATGGCGCGCCATAACGTCGAGGGGTGGCTTCGCCGCCACGTTAAAACCCGTGGCGTGACTATGAGGCGTGACTTGCAGTAAGGCGCGTTATGGCGTGTTATGGCGGGTTATAAGGCGTGATTTTGGTTTTTTTTCTTTTATTTGTAAAGCTTGTGTATTTGATATAAAATTATGAATGCATGTTTCTTCCTTTGTTTGTAGTTTTATATGAATTTAGTTTGTTTAGTCATTATTCTTCATTACACTCGCTCACATAGACATATGTATGTATAAAATATATAAAGATTTGCCGCCTTAAGTCGCGCCTTAAAAAATGTCATGGTCTCGCCATAACTCGTAAGGCTTAAGGCTTGACCTTGCCGTCACGTCACGCCTCACGCCATTTAGAACCTTGGTTACAATGCACCAATCCTTCATTATTTACAACAAATACCAACTTTACATTTTCATTTATGTATTTAACCACTTTATTAAAATCGTTCTTTGTATTTCGAATTTTTCAAAGAAATCCTAAAAATAGAGTATTTTTACTTTTATTTAACCAGAAAGAAAATAAAAAGAAATTTTATATTATTTTATTTTATTTTTTCATATCGTCATAACGCAGGTGGATAAGAAAGGTCCCCTTTCTTCTTCCTACAATTCCATCGCCATTCGCCCAATGCTATCTTCTCCAATCTTCTCCCTCTGAAACCTCCCATTCTCAGAAGCCATGGCCGTCGCCGCCCGTTTTTCTTCAATTACAACCACCATCAAACCCCAATCTCACCCCTCTTCCTCTTCCTCCTCCGCCGTACTCCTCCCTATCCGCCTTCACAAACCCCCCACCACCCATGCTTCCCTCCGCTGCTCCAACTCCTCCTTCCTCAACCCTATCCATATAACCCCTCTCAAAACCCCCAAATCCCTCACCCGCAGACCTCACTCCATCCGAATGAGCATGGAGGCCGGAATTGGGTTAATGGGTACCAAATTGGGCATGATGACTTACTTTGAATCCACCGGCAAGGTGGTTCCGGTGACTGTTATAGGTTTTAGAGAAGGGAATGTGGTGACTCAGGTGAAAACGGAGGATACTGATGGGTACAATGCGGTTCAAGTCGGGTACAGGAGGGTCCGAGATAAGAAACTGACGAAACCCGAGATGGGTCATTTGGAGAAATCAGGGATAATTCCATTGAGGCATCTTCAAGAGTTTAGGTTACAATCTGTTGATGGGTTTGAGACCAATCAGAAATTGGTGTTGGAGGAATTGTTTAAAGAAGGTGATTTGGTTGATGTTGCTGGTACCACCATTGGCAAAGGGTTTCAAGGTCTTCTCTTTTACTCTTTTAAATCTTCCTTTTTCCTTTAGTTTTACAATTTAATTACTTATAAGTGTAACCAATTTGTCTGAATGGAATAATGTGTCTGTATGGATGGATTGGGAAGGTGTTTGGTTTGCAGGGATTTTTCATAGATGGAAGGAGAGTGTTTTTTAATTGGAATCTTACTGAATAAGCCACTTTCTATATCATTAAGCCACTACCAAACAGCCATGTGTATTGACAGAATAAGCTGTGAATACTATTAAGCTCATTAAGCTGCTAATGAACAGGCCCTAAGTACTTATATTATCTTGATACAATTGCTCATAGATGATCACAAATGTTATCTTTGAGTTGAGGGAAGTTAATTAGGACCAAGAAAATTGATTAATTAAACCCAAAGTTATATTTTGAAAAGAAAATATAGTAAAAGAAAATCGTATGGTTTTATACGTTGTATGTAATGTTTGGTAAACTAGTTGTTAGCTGAAAAGCTAGCTTGACCAATAAACTTGTTGGTAGCTGATAAACTAATTATGTTAGCAGTTTATCTAGGTAAAAACTAACCGATAAACCAAATGACAATATCCAAGAAATTAAAAAGGACATGTTGAAAATAAACCGGAAAACATTAAGGGGCATAATCGGAAAAAGTGGAAAAAAAGCCCTAGAGCTTATTGAAACACTATTTGAAGCCATCTTATAGCTAACCAAACGAGACCTTTTCAATAAATTTAAAAAATAAGCTAGTTTATGGTTATCTGAAATGACCTTAACTCACATCGAGCTCCAATGGTTTTTTTTTCTTCACAAAATGGTATTTTTGAAATGCGTTTGTTTGTATATACTTATGAAGCCTATATGTTATATATTTATTTCCAGGTGGTATTAAGAGGCATCACTTCAAAAGAGGTCTTATGACTCACGGGTCAAAAAGTCATCGAGCTCTTGGTTCAATCGGAGCAGGAACAACACCTGGGCGTGTATACAAAGGGAAGAAAATGCCTGGCCGAATGGGAGGTACAAAAACAAAGATCCGAAAACTTCAGGTCATTAAGATCGATAGTGATCTAAGAGTTGTGATGATCAAAGGGGCTGTTCCTGGTAAGCCCGGAAACTTAATCCGAATAACTCCAGCCAAGATCGTTGGCAAGAATATCCCCAAGAGTTAGTTTGGTTTTATCTTTCCTTCAATTACCATTTTCGTTCGCTTTTTTAAAACATGTATGACTTGATTTTTGTGAAATTTTTGTAATATGAATGATGATTTCGAACTAGGGTGGTCTTAATGGAGTAAGCTATAAACGAATGTCCGATATGTATTTGTTAGAATTCGTATATGATTGAACGCTTATGTTTGAACCACAAAAAATTTACGTTTTATGTTTATAATCACCGATGGGGGTATTTTAGTCATTTTGTCATGATCGGGTTTATTTGATTGAACGCTTGTTTGAACCTCTAAGACGTTTGCTTGGTTACAAAATCAGCAATAGTACATGCGCGTATGCATGTTTTCTTATTGTCGTCTTTTAACAAGTAATATAAGAGCAAAATACCATTTATTGTATAAATGGGAAAGTGTTTCAAAAAATTTAGATTTTAAGTGAAATGTTAAGTTTAGATTGTGAACTTGAAGAATGGTTTATAAAAAGTGAATATGGTTTTTTAAAAAGAAGTAAACAGGTATCACAAATATAAGCATCTAACACCAATATTTATAAGGGGTTGTTTAGTTGTTTTCCATTAAGTTGTGAATGGTTAAAAGTTGACTTTATGAATTAAACTGTCTGAATAGATTGAGAAGGTTTTTGTTTTGGAAGAGTTTTTTATTGATGGAATAAGCATATTTTTTATTGGGTCGGACATGTTTGGAAAGAAAAAAAAAACTTGGCTTTATGTATAAGCTCCACTAGAAGCTTCTTGTTCTACATCATTAAGTCACTACCAGACGGTCATATATAGCTAACCGAATAAGTTGTGAGTCTCATTAAGCGGTGCTAAGAAGTAGGCCCTAAGAGTCTTTTAAACCACTTTCAAGTTTATGTGGCATTGTTGTATGAACCAAACTTGCAAGACCGCTTTCTAAGTTTGTGGAGGATGTTTATTCACAATGCAAAAACTATGTCAGGCAAACCAAAAGGTTCGTGGCGTACTGGTTAAGGCTTGTGGGGTAGATAACCCATCTACCTCAGGTTCGAATTCAGGCGCAAACAACTTGTGGCCAATAAGGAATTATCTCAGGGCTGCATGCTTTACAGTCTTAAAATTGTCAGGGATTAGTCTAGACAAATGTCTAGGAACCTTTTCCAAAAAAACTATGTCAGGCAACCTTCAATCTCTTCTTTAAGTTGCACGAAAAACGCAAGTTCCTTTGTGTCTTGTAACATTTCTGAGTATACTTTCATATCATTCAAGTTGTATTGTCTTTGTTTTTCAAACTTGAATTAATATTTTGACTGGTAAATAACTTGTCTATGAGATGTTTTGTTAATTTAAACCCATGTCGTCTTTCGGTTTTACTCAACTTACCTTCATCCATGCTCAATTTAGTCTACCATTATACTCAACTTAAAAGATTGATATCATAAATAGAATCCCAACAATTTATGAAAATAATTTGTAGGTTGTCACCACTTCTAAGTGAACTTGTTCTAGCGATGGTAAAATAATATGAATCTCGATAATTGAATGATGCCTTCATATCCTAAGACTCACGGGGTCATGAGCAATAAGTGGCAAATTCATGATTTTTGTCTAGTGGGGTCCCAATTAAGGTAGACTAATGGCACGTAAAGTCACTCGACGTGTTTTTACCCCAACTACACTGTTTCGAGGGATTTTAAAAAAAATAGTTGATTTCGAAAGATTGTCTTAGTGTTTTGTGTATTTCGAAGAACTTTTTCAGTTTTTTTGATTGATTTCAAGAGATTTTTTAGTGTTTTTGACAATCGCTAGCCAGATGGAGTCCCTTGGAAAATTTTATTGGGGGAAACTAAGGGTAATTTTTTTTGGACCTATTGACTAGGGACCCTCCCCCACCTTTTGTACACTCCATCGGCTACTCCATTTTAGAGATTACAATATTAATAATGTTATTAAAATATTCTATAGTTCTAATAAAATAAAATATTATTTATCTCATCTAAACACTTAATTTTAATTTTTTTTATTGGTGGAACATAATATAAAAATATTTCTCTCTGGTAATCATTTTTGGAGATTTCCCCGAATTTGAAGATTTTTTTACCAATTTCATACTTCTTCCATTTTGAAAATGCCGTTAGAACAAAAAATTACTCAAAATCACTGTTTTCTCCGTTTTGAGAAAAGTTTTAAAGATGCTGTTAGAGTAAAAAGTTGCTCAAAATCCATATTTTCTCTATTTTAAAAAAGTTGTTGGAGACACTCTTAGTTCCTATGACTTAAGATTTTTACAACTCGATTAAATATGGAATGTTTTTGGGTTATCAAATATATTAATTATTTAATATGGGGGTAATCTGAATTTTATTATACCGTAGGGACCCAAGTGAAAATATTTTTATAATTAAAAAAAAATTGGGTACAAAAATCGTCCCATCAAAATTCCTAAATTGCATCATTTGAATGGCAGAGAGTTCCTGAGGATCGATTAACGATCTCATCATCTGCGTAGCACTCACCGGGAAATCGTATCCTAATCTTCCAAGATCCACCTACCTCCGCCTATCGCCACCGCGATCTCGCCACCAAAGTTCCTACCACTTCCCCTTATCCTCTATCTTTCTTCTACAATCATCTTCAGGTAATTATTCAATCCAGATCTCCTTCCGGTCAATCTGGTAAGGCATCTTATCTGTTTCTCTAGGGTTTAAATTGAAATTATTTCATCTGTTGATTTACGTGTTTGATTACAACTCAGATTGTTAGGCAATTTGTTGTAATTTCGAGGTATTCTCGTAGGCAGAGAGAGTTCATCGGTAGGCGGTTTGAGTTGTAGAATTATATTAGGTTATTGCGCTGGAATATGAACGAATTTTTAATCAGTGTCTTAGTGCTGATGTACAACCTTAGTAGCCTTTTGCTTCAGATTTAAAGTTCATTGATTTTGCTCATCTAAATATTGCTCCCTTAGGTGTAATTCTGTAGTTACCAAGTGAATAACAGTAAAGTTCTTGCATTTATCAATGCTCTCGTTTAGGTACATGTGTATATTCCTATTGATGTTGTTTTCTTGCCAACCATCTTTTTGGTGGTGTTATTTGCATCAAAAAACTTTTCAACCGAGCTTTTATCCAACACACAGACATATCCTCATGCAAAAACGCACATATATGCCCACTTGGTCACGTATATAGATTGTTCGATCTATTCAGATAGAAAAATAAGCTTGAGGAGTTTGTGAATCTTTTGTGAGTGCTTGGGTCACATACTTGTGTTCGTCTTGCTGTATTTGGGAGTCTAATATATCTTTATGAGCACCGGTGCCTGCCCTGTTTTCCTAATATGTGTTATATGTATACTTATGTACATACACACACACACACACACACACACTCATTCATCTTTCTATTAGCATTTGGCTTCTGAACTTGGTGTCTTGTATATCCTGGTACCAAGTGGGAATTAGCTTTGAGACTATTTTGATAATATATGTTTATAGGTACACTGAGCAGTTCACACTTATTGTCTCCAAAAGAGAGAGATGAAGACGATTGCAGCAGCTTTTGTGGCAGTCTTGCTTGTGGTATCTGAACTGCCACTCGGGCTTACCTTCTCATCTACGGCCCCTGCATTTTTGTGGACAAATACCCAGGACGAGTATGTGTACTTTTCTTAGGATGTACTACAAACCTTTCAATCGTTTGAGTCTTGTTGGAAGTTAAAATAACTTTTTGTGTATACATCATACTATTTTTGCTCGTCATCATTGGTCAAGCTTTTTGATGTTAGCCACTACATGTGTTTAGTATAACAGATGAGGATCTCTTTCTAGTTTATGTATTTACCTCAGTGAATAAGAGAGTTTGTTAAAACATAATATGAGATTTACTTGATAGTTGTATAAACCTTGATATAGGCAGTCATTCAAGGGTTATACTGTTGTTTGAAGTAATAACTCACTTTTATTAGCTAATCTTTCTTTTGGTTATCTCCTTAAGCATGTCCTTTATGTTCCCTTGCTGCCTTTCTTTTTTATCTGTTATGGGTTTATGCCTCTATTTTGATCTTTTACTGGTATGGCAACCACAGATTGACCACCAACAAAGTGAAGGAAGCTGTAAGTTACCAAACTCTTTCTCCAAAGGATCTGGCCAAATCTGTCATGTCAGAAGGTGGCTGGTCGAACTTACTGGTAATCTCTATTTGATTGTGTGGAGATCTATTGCTTATCTAGTTGGATTTTGTTTATTGTTATATATATTCTCTATCTTTGCGGAAAAGAGACAACGAGGCACCTACTATTTGTTTTAATGCAACAGTTTGCAAGCCTAATGCAATTTCTGTTTTTTCAGTGCCCCAGTCAGAAACCTGACGGTTCTGTCGATCTTGCAATTGTTTTTGTTGGGAGAGAGGTAAGAATCTACAGTAAAGAAAAAGAAGATTACAAGAGTTCTGAAAGCATTTATTGCAATTCCTTCAAATTCTTTTTTACTTCCATTTATCAGATTGTAATCCAGATTTTCAATGAAAAATACCCATTTTCTTTCAACGAAATCTGATTGATTTGCAAGTTACAAATGGAGACATTGAAAATTAATATCTACAAGACTACAACTATATAACTTTATTTTTGGAGAATCATATTGAGCTGATATTTTTGAGATCCTTCTGTGCTTAATTGACTTCGGTACTTCTGTAATTAACACCCATTCAATTTTAATTACAGTCTCTGGATATTTCTGGACGTAATCGTGGAGATCAAGGACTTCTAGACTTGCTCAAGGTAACTGCAGTATTTATGAGCTTCTGAAGTTAATCCCTCAAATAGGGATTATTTGGTTCAAGTTTTTAAAAGTTTTACCCGACTGCCCACATTCTGTTTTTTATATCCATACTCCATTCTTAACGAGCAGGTTTCATTCACAAAGTCGACATTCTCTTTAGCATACCCTTACGTCGCTGCATCTGAAGAGAATGAAGCTCTGCAAACTTCATTAGTTTCTGAGTTTGCAGAAACTTGTGGACAAAATGAAGCACTAAGCAATGTCGGAATACTGGAGGCATGTGCTGCTGAGGGTGGAAACTTTGAGAAACTTGCTGACATCAACTCAGTCCATGTAATAGTTGCTGGAATCTTTAATCAGATGATATTTTTTCTTTGAAGTATATAATATTTAATCAGATACTTACATATGGTATTTGGTATGTATCTAATATATCTCCATGTATAATGACAGGAGTATGTAGTTTCAAATATGGAGAAGAAATCCAACGGGCAAACACCACTGGTTGTCTTTTGCAATGGCGGAGCTGACTCACTGAAAGGAAATGGTCCTGATGGTACGTAATGATGGTAGTCTTTTTTGGTTGTTATTGTTATTTGGGCTTGATCTTTTACCTAGTTTAAATGTTGGATGGTTCTGTTTATTGGTTTTTTTGTGTAAATTGGTAAAAGCCCATTTTGTTAAACATGCAGGTGAAGTTTTTTCTGAGCTTATCAGTTCTGTGGAGAAGACAGGAGCAAAGTATTCGGTTTTATATGTCTCTGACCCTATTAATGTCCTCCGTTATCCTTCTTACCGTCAGCTAGACAGGTTTCTTGCACAAAAATCTGGAAATGCAACTGACGACAACACTTCGTGTGATGGAGTTTGCCAAATTAAATCATCGATGTTGGAGGGACTTTTTGTGGTAAGTTGACCCTCTTTCTTCATCTGATAGACTCAGAGTTCTCTGATATAAGTGGATGGTTAAGAGGAAGCATAAGCAGTTCATATATATATATATATATATATATATAGAGAGAGAGAGAGAGGGAGAGGAAAGTTTAAATGAGAACTCAAATTTGATTGTGAACGTGAGGACAAATGAGAGCGCGACACGTGGCTGAATGTAGATTATTCAGACCGAATAATCAAAGAAATACTCAGACTGAATATAGTATTTATTTAGTCTGAATATTTCTTTGATTATTCAGTCTGAATATGACACGTGTCGCGCTCTCATTTGTCTTCACGTTCACAACCAAATTTGAGTTCTCATTTGAACCCACCCCTATGTATATAGATAAACCAAAGTAGCCCGCTTGCAAAAAGCATCTTCAAAAAAGAAATCTCGCTTAAAAAATCTGAACTAAATGAAAATAGGAGATGAAATGGAAAAAGAAAAAAGATTAAGGCCAGAGACGAAAAAGAAAAGAAAACTACCTTATAATCAAAGTAAGTACAAAGGAACATAGTAAATGTAAGATAACAACACATCCCCTAGTCTATCTTAGGACTCTGGTAGCCTATCTTTTGGCTCACTAGCGTACCCCCCCCCCCCCCAACCACTACCTCTCGAGCTCCCTTTTAGGATCTGTTTGTTAGCAGCTTAATGAGCTTAATAGGACTCACAGCTTATTCGGTCAGCTATACATGATTTTTTGGTAGTGGCTTAACGATATAGAAAGTGTCTTATTCAGTAAGCTTTTAAGGTGAAGCTTTATGTAGAAAGCCAAGTTTTTTTTTCCAAACCTGCCCCTCCTAGTTAAAAAACTTGTTCCTTCCATCTACGAGAAAACCCTCCCAAACAAAAATCTTCTCAGTCTTTACAAATAGCTTAATCCATACAAACATCTTTGTACATACAAGATTTAATGGAAAACCAACCAAACAGCCCCTTAGACTAGCTAGAGGTCTCCATCCCTACTTTATTAAGATAATTCCATGAACCCAAATGGGCCAAGAGCGAAAAGAATATAGTAAAATGATTTTATCCACTTTGCTACTACGATTATTTATTTGGTTTAAATTACTTATTGATTATTATTTTAGGATATATAGGGATAAATAAGTATTGGTTTATGATGATGGATCAGGCACTTGTTTTGCTGATAATTTTGATATCGGGACTTTGCTGTATGGCTGGTATCGACACCCCAACAAGATTTGAAGCTCCTCAAGACTCTTAAAGCAAGCGAAAAATTCCAACTTATGGTATTCTCATTATTGCTATTGCTTCACTGGGTATGGTAGTAGTATTAAATTAGTTGAAATTCTTGAATCAGTTGTTCTACTATTTATTGTCAATAAGGGTTTTTGTCTTCCAACATTTGGTGTGATGTTTTTTGTAATGCCATAAAATCAACCTCTGCAAATTCACTGCAAGATACCAAACTGGAGTTCTTTGTTTTTTTTTATCTGTAGCTAAAAAAAATCATAAAATCAGAGAGTAAATTACGTTTTTCGTCCTTGTGGTTTGTTGATAATTGCTACTTTTGTCCCTCTGTTTTTGAAATTAAGGTTTTTGTCATTGTGGTTTGTGATTTTTTGCTATTTTTGCCCCTTTATTTTTTGAAAGAATCAACTCATGGTTATACAAATGCAAGTTCAGGTTTAACCTTAAGAAAAAATGAGGATCTTTATTAAGCATTGGATCTGAAAGATATATAACTCAGATTTGAATGTAATTGTTTTTATAATCGTGGATATAATTTTGGTAAAATATATACGTTCATATTATTTATAACTGTTAGATTAAAAAAGATAGGTGATTCAAATGTGTTCCTTTGTTCTTTTTTTGAACGTTCTCTCTTGCACCCTCATCTTGAATTCTAATACCTTTTATTTATTTATTTAACTATCGTTATTTAAAAACCGATATTATATTAGTAAGTTTGTTTAATGGCCTTACAACTTTTCTATTAAAGATAATCATATAATTTATCGAATGTTTGATTAACAATAATGGAGATGGGTGAAATTTGGTTTTGACCGGTAACAGTTAAAATGGTTATTGTGTAACCGTTACGGTATAATGGATCCCAATCTTTTTATATAAAATCAAATGTTTTACTGTTGGGTTTTTTCTTTTACACCCTAGTCTAATTCTCATTTGCACCATAGTCTATTGTTTTATCTATTTTGATTGGGGGATACATTAACACTCATATTTATTTATCTATTTTAATTGGGAGACATGTGTAGAATAAGATTTAATATGTAGACTAGGGTGTAAATGATAACACCCTTTACTGTTTTAGAATGAAGACAGTACCATTACTGAATTCAATAATCTAAAAACACGATAAGAATAATATCTTGGTCCACGACATTAACTTGTACCCATTATATTGGCCAAGATACCAAAGGATCATTAGCTCTATCAACAGAGTCCAACCTCCTAAGAATATAAGGATTTAAATTCATTAAACGTAAAAGTTATGCATAAGCATTCGTCATATATAAATATCAGATACTTAAAAGAAAGTTAGTGGCAACATAAACATATATGTTAAATATTTCACTAATATTTTTACAATAATTTTATAGTTAAAAATGTAACATCAATGTTACACAATTTAAAATATTGTTTTGTATATATTAATAACTTTCTATGTCATATTTTTACTATATTATAAAATATTTGATAAAAATTCTTAAAAACAATTTATTAAAGCATGTTTTTACTATATTTTTTACAATTTTCTTAACTGGATTTTAAAATTTTCGATCTAGGTTGAAGACAATTGAAAACAAGCAAGTATATTCATATTGATATTTTTACTATATTATAAAACATTTATCATTTTTTTATATTATTTTAAAATTCAAGTTTAAAATTTATTTTTACACGTACAATATTTTAGAGTTCCGTATTTGAACTCCATAAAACCAGTTGATAAACATGTACAAGATAAACATTGATTCCTATTAGTATGTCAATACTCATAAACCTGATGACCAACCGAAGACTCTTTCAATATCTCAAAACCACACTAAATCAAAAATATAATCGAAAATGATAGAAAATATAACGAAAACACAAACCAGAATTAAGCGTTCGATTTCTCGATTTCAAAATCAAGATGCTCCCCTCCGCATTACGTATGTATCAGAAAAAAAAACTTTCCATCATAAGCATCAAAATCAAATCAATTATGAAGGAATCATATAATTCAAATTGTACTTCTGTCTCAAAATACCTCATTTTTAAGAAACCAATCTCATTTCGCTTATTTAACGATGGCATCAGTAACTTGGATCTTCTTGTTTTGTAAGTTTCATACAAAACGTCTCCTTCATATGAACTAGATAAATTTTATCCTCTAGAGTTTAGAGATGTATCGAAAAGATATACACATTTTTCATCATCTAATTTCCTTTTTTTTCATCTATTTAACTATAAAACGAACATAAACCACAATATATTATATAGATCAAGAGTTGAATCAAACGCTTGGTTTATATATGACCTTAACTTTAAAATAAGTCATCTTATTCACCCTCTGAGGTCTCGATGACACCATCAAATTGCAAATAAATGCTAGCATGACGATTATCGTCATAAATAGAAACATGTGCAGCATAACGTCAGGCCCAGACTCCTGGACTGTGGCCGCCACCATAACCTCGTTTTCAACAACTTCAACCAACTTCGATGATTCAGCTAAGCATGCAATTATGTTATTTTCACGTTGTAGACCATTCAAGCTCATAATCGTCAAACCTTTAGTGCATATATTGGAATGGACATGAATAGAGGTTTATATTTATAGGTGAAAGTTTGGAACTATTTAATTTTCATTTGCATTGAGAAACTAAAATTCTAAAATGATATTCCATGTTTCAGAATAAATGTTTATAATATAAAATATATACAACTTGATAAATATAATAATTATTATTTTAGTTTTAAAATAAATATCTACAATGAAAAACATACAATTTAAAAAATATGTAATTATTATATTTTTTAATGAATTAAATGACAATTTTACTCTTAATAGACTGAGGAATTACCATCTTCATCTTATAATTAAAGATGGAACTGAAAAGTAGATTTATTTCAAAAGATAGACACTAATTTTGAAAACACATATTCAATTTCTTCGTCTTAACAACTCTTAAATATTCGTAAATTATAATCATCTATTTATGAAAATAGATATTTTTTTCAGAGACAAACTTAACTAAACATACAAACATTTATTTTAAAATAAAAAAAGCTTTATAATTTGTTAGAATTTGTTGGCCATTTATTACAATTTTGGAGCCTTAAATGAGAACCAATTAATGTATTATCTATATTACATTATAAAACATTTGGCGAAAATTCTTAAGAACCATTTTTATGTATAAAGTACCGTTTATTGATGAATATTACTTAAAATTACAAGTAAATTGTGCGTAAATATAACTTATTAAAGCTCCATGTTTGAATTCATTTAACTAGCTGCAAATAAGCATAATCAAATACAAGATAAACATTTTATTTTAAATATAAAAAAACCTAAAACATAATTATGATAATCATTGAGTTCTAACAGAATACTCAATTATTATCTTTATAAAAAAAATTAGATTATTAAATTAAAAATAAATTACTTCTTTATCAAACCAAAATTAGATTACAATAAAAATTGAATTAAAGAAATTATACAAAAAAAGAATCAAGAAGTTTTAAATAGTTAGTTTGATACTAATAACGATATAATTTTTTCAAATGTATAATTTATTTAAATATAAAAAAAATTATCACTTTCTTAAAACCACATAAAAACATAATATCGACATTGACAAAGAATAAAATGAAAATCGAAATGTATCTCGTTGCATTACACGAGTATCCTTCTAACCCATAATAAATAACCCTAAATAATCATAATAATTATTCTTCATGAATATCTATCAAATATTCATCACTTAAAAAATACATTAAATAAGCAATTTCCTAATTCTTAAAAATATTTACAATGGTATTACAATATACACGCTGTATTATTGGAGATCACTTATATTTCGTATTTTATTATAATATATAAAAAATATTAAACTATTAAACAAATATTTAAAATACTTTAAAATAAACAAAATATAAAAAATACGTATAAAAAATCCCATTTTTACCAAAACCATGTAACCATAGAATACCTTTTTCTTTCTCATCAAACATTTACACAAAAAAAAAAACACTTAATCTTCGTCAGAACACAACAAACCTTCCCAGTAATTAAAAAAAAACCAAAAACCAAAATAAATTATATTTTAATGGATACCATATTCCCTACTTTAATTATATTTCACCTGCCAACAATACTTTTTGACTCAATTTATTGACAACAAACTTTTTATCAATAAAAATAAACAATTTTAATTAGGTAATAACAATAATAATTCATATATATCTTTAATAAATTATCTGTTGAAATGTAACTGAAAAATATAAAAATCAAATAAAAGTTTTTATCTACCAACCAATGCAAAATCCCAATAAAATATCAATCAAAGTTAAAGATAGATATGATAAATAATTAAACTTAAAAAAGAGGCCTGATTACAACACATTAAGAAAGAAACTTCATCATCACAAATTCACAATACAAAAAAATCTAAATAAAATTTTCTTACTACAATTCTCTTCTGCTAATGTCTTCTTTCCCATTTCCCTTCGCGTCTTCCGCCATCTCGTTCTCTCCGCTCAACCATCTGCCTTGACTTATTCCCTCTCGACATATGTCGTTGACCTGACCCGAAATTACCAGATTGCCCCTCCAATGCCATCACTAGATCAGCTTCACCAACACTCCCTGTATCCCCAGAGTCCCTACTACCATCAAAGTTTTCTTCATAACTACTACCGCCTTCATCTGGGCGGTCACGTGATTGTAGAAGAGTCGGAGGTTGGCCGGAAAATTGTCGTGGGCCCGTAAGAACAATGGTCGGCGTGGCCGACACAGAAGAATTAGGGTTTGTGAAATCGGGCGGCAAACCGCCACTGTTTGTTCTCAAGGTGCCTTCGTTCGTTGATCTTCCATTATTATCCCTTTCACGATATCTCTCTCGAGGCCGACTAAATATAAAAAACGACCAAATAAAGAACACAAAATAGTGAGTTTGTAGATAAAATGACCAAAAACTAAGGCAGTTGCCGAATGGTTTGGTGCAGAATGATTAAGTGATCAGAATGATTAAGAGGCTCTTATGATACCGTGCAAAATGAAATATAATTGTTTGGTAATTGTTCAGGATGTAATTAGGGCTCTTAATCGTTACAGTAGGTACATGATACAAAATGATTCAGAGGGTTTTGGAACCATTAAGAGGCAGACTTATTTTCTGCCAAACAAGATTCACCTCTTAACGATTCAGAGGCTGCCTCTTAACGGAACAACAAACAGCCCTAAGTTTGACAAATCTTGAAAGAACTTCAGAAGCCATGAAATTCATAACGGATATTGAATCTAAAAAATGCTAACAATAAATAAATGCGGGAATGAGAAGGTTATTAATCCAAACGAATTTGATCATAGAGACACGAAAGCGTACCTACTATGAGAAGAGGAAAATTCCCTTCGTGAGGCTGGTCGAAGCCCTGACTCTGCCTGCTCTAGTTCTCGTTGGAGTTCTCTCTACAAATAAAATCAAATAGCTTTAATAATAAGGGTTTAAAATATGAAAGAAAGAACATAGGGGTGTTTGCGGTGCGGTTTGTACCTATCGCACTTTATGCCTACAATCCAATAATTTTAAGTTTAAAAATACAATATAAAATCAACGATAAATTGAACGCAGTAAAAAGAAATAAGAGCTTTGATACATCCGATTCCCAAATACATATTGCATAATTAAAAATAGTCGAAGAAATAAAAAATATAACTTCAAACTAAATTGGACGTGTGAGTTGTGACATACCCAACAAATTTATTAATATTGCCGGTTGTCATATTGGATCAAACTCAAAGTCTAAAAACAGTACATAAATAACAAATTATTCTATATATATATATATTATATAGGGGCGTGATCAAATGAGAACTCAAATTTGGTTGTGATCAACACATGTCATATTCAGACCGAATAATCAAAGAAATACTCACACTGAATAAGCATTATTCCGACTGAATATTTCTTTGATTATTCAGTCTGAATAAATCTACATTTAGACACGTGTGGCGCTCTCATTTGTCCTCACGTTCACAACCAAATTTGAGCTCGCATTTGAACTTTCCCCACTCTCTCTCTCTCTCTCTCTCTATATATATATATATATATATGTGTGTGTGTGTGTGTGTGTGTGTTATATATAAAAATTTAAAAAGTTCTAAACCGCGATTTGCGGTGATGCGTGGATAGTTTGTGCGGTTTGGATGAACACCCCTAAAAGAAACAATAATACATTATATAGTTTTACCCTTTAAACCTGATTATAATTATAGTGAGCAAACCATATTCGAAGCACTATGTTGTGTTCTTTAGTATTTTCAAATCCATCTTACACAATCTATGGTCATGTTTATCATATTTTTATTTGTGTAAAAGATAACATAATTACATAACAAAGGGAAAAAATGCATTCAAGTATTTTCAACTCAAACTCAAACTCATCTAATCTTACTTGTGTTTTCTTTTCTTTCTCCATATCAAGATTGTGTTGAAGCTCCCGAGTTTTTGCACGTTCAATTGCTAACAATTTTTGTCTCTCGATCTCCTTTTCCATTTCTTCAGCCCTTTCTCTGTATTAAAATTTATATTTATAAAGACTATTTTTATTTTAAATAATTTTCAAAATTGAGAGCACAATGAGCCACAGAAGAAGAGGTGAAACCTATCAAGTTCCTGAAGGAGCTTTGCTTCATTCAGAGCCGTCTCCTCTAAGTATTTCTGACGTGCACGTCTTATGAGTAACTTCTTCTGTCTGCGTGCTGCAATTTCTTCTTTAAGCTTGGCCTTTTCGCTATTCACAGAAAATCAAATTAATCATTTCCAACATACTAGGATTAAAAAAAAAGAAACTGAAAAGATAATATGCGATTAAAATACTTAACCATGATAAATGCAAATGCATATGAACATTTTGGAACAAAAAAAATCCTGATAACATCCCAGAAAGTTGGAAGTCGTATACAAATCCACAAATAAACAAAATAAAACAAATACATTTAATCTACATTTCTGCAAAAAAAGAGCAAATTTTCCGTACTTAATAATGAAGGATCAGGTTCAGTGGAAAACACCAAAAAAGAAACTGAAGAATGCCCTGGGAGCCCTCCATCCGGACGGTATGCACAAATGCATACTGATAATTTGTAACATGCATTTGTACATATGCACTAATGCATATATATGCATTGGTGCATAGAAAAAAATAACAACTTCAATCGCTTGTATGCATTTGTGCATACCGTCCGGATGGAGGGCTCCAAGGGTGTTCTTCAGTTTTCTCTTTTTTTAACGTTTTCCCCTGAACCTTCCTCTAATAATGAATAGGATATACTTAAAAGATGCCATCTGTAAAGCATGAAGTATCATATAGTAAACTTCACCCCACCCTTCCCATTATCGGATCTAAAAAGCATTCAATAAAACTAGTTCTCTACTCATTCTCACTTATATTTCTATAATTTTCTATAGATCGTCCAAGTTCCATAGGATAGAACAAATAAAGATCTAATCGGGATATCAAGATATAGTTTTAGTAAGATGGTACATACAGAGACTGAATGCCATCTTTAATTTCTTGAAGACGTTTATCTTCCTTCTCATAACCTGGATCAAACAAGGTGGCATGAGAAATATTGTTTAATAGAGATCATTAAGTTCAGAATATTAGAATATATTTGGATTAAATAATGCTAAGGTAAAAAAAGTTACTGGCTAGAAAAGGAAGCTTCCTCCAATCTATGAAATCATTAGATGACTCCAGAACAGACTGCTCTTTCTGTATTAAATCCATTTCAATTTCAGCCTCCTGAATTTCCTGTGACACATCAAGAATATGTTAGTTATTTAAGAAATCAAATATTAATCATGTAAAGTCCGAACTTACCATAAGTTTTTCATCGGTTTTCTTGGAGAAAAAATCAAAGTATGATTGTACAGAAGTCAAATTGGCAAGGACCTGCACAATATACATTAAAATATCCTATTATAGATAAAATAGAACACAGTTATTATTTGTATGAGATGGGCTGTTTGGCAGTTGCTGAATGATTGGGTGCAGAATGATTAAGAGGCTCTTATGGTATAGTGCAAAATAAAATATTATTGTTTGGTAATTGTTCATGATGTAATCAGGGCTCTTAATGGTTAAGGAAGGTCCTGGATACAAAATGATTCAGAGGGTTTCGAAACCATTAAGAGGCAGACTTATTTTTTGCCAAACAGAATTCACCTCTTAGCGATTCAGAAGCTGCCTCTTAATGGAACTGTTAAGAGGTAAACAAACAGCCCTTAATGGAACTGTTAAGAGGTAAACAAGCTGCCTCTTATGAAGAATACAAAACGAACACATCTGAACAAGAAAACTAATATCTCCGCTTTATTTAAATTCCAAATCGTTATTTACCTGAAGAAGCGACTCACGCGTACTTCCGAAATCTGGGTCTCCTTGTTTTGTAAAACTTGATGTGAGAACTCCCTCGAGAATCTTGGCATACAACACTTACATGTTAGACTAGGGATTTAACATCAAATGCACTTTGTTGGGTGAAAAGATGATAAGCAAATCGACAAAAAGTTATAAATACTTACCCCTTTGGCTTCATCCCCTTCGGTTTTAAGACTACATAAAGCTCGGCAAGCACTCTGAACAGGATCTTCATGCTTTCCTATATAAAAAGTTACAACCATCACCAACAAAAATAGACTGAAACAATACAATAGGTGCATAAATTCAACGGATTTTCTAAACAAGAATTCTTTTCTATTTAATCATCTTTCCAATTAAGTAAATAAAAATATACCAGTTTCCGATAGACCCAAAGTTTCAATATTTGTCCAAATACTTTGAGGAATCAGATTAACATCTTCAACAGGAGAGTATAGACAGATGCTGGCAATAAGAGCTAAAGAAAGTAGCATAAACGGGCCTTCACATGTCTGTCGACCAAGGTTGATTAAGCAAGGGAGAAAACTATCAGCTGAACCAATAAGAGATTGTAATTGCCGCCTTTCTGCAAACGGAACACAGTTGACTAAAAGTGCCATCGAACGTGTTCTCAAAAGTGGTGACGTGTCACATGAAGCTAACACAACGATTCGATCCCATGTATTTGAAACAAGAGATGATAAAATCGACTCATCACATGAATTATCACGTTCAATTATAGTTGACTTAATGTAATAAGACGCAGAAGACAGTAACGTTGTTTCACTGTCTGTTTCTTGGCCAACCAGCTTCCCCAAATGCTTCAGAGCAATAAAACGTTGTTCCGGTTCAGCATGACCCATCATTGAACTTAACAGATCAACTAAAGGAACTTCACTCTCATTAAGACGCTGAATGCCTCCGGAAAATAACGATGACAACCATTTATCTGTCTGCAACCGCCAAGAAACTTTTGGTGCAGTTGATGAAAATATCTTCATGGCTGAACAAAGAGGAATGATGACTTTATCCAAACCAAAAAAACGAGGTGCCTCAAGTATGCAGTCGAGAATCGTAGAGGCAACTTCCCAGCAATTATTTTCTTGTAAAACGAGAACTATTCCAGCAAGTTGTTCAAGACTATTCTTCCAATGAAAATGATCATTCAGACCCTCCTTCTCAACCTCTGAAAAAGTTGAATCTTTTTCCAATAATGATGATAAGCATCGTGAGTACACGAAACATTGGGCGGACATGATAGCGAGTTTCTTAGCTGGTTGATAATGAAGTTTCCAGCACAGCTCGATAGTGGGATTAAGCTTGGAAATAAGTCCTTCCAGATCTTTAGAGAATTCAGCTATTTCTTCAACAGACAACTGATGACCTACTCGATCCAAGACCAAAGTATTATCACACCCTCTGAAAGCATCTAGAAGGAATTTTGTATGTGATTCAGAGTTATCATCACAGGATGCATCATTCATCTGTGAATCAAGAGGTATTTTGATCGGAATAACACCCAATACTTGTAGTCTCTCAACTAGCAAACTTTTGCAGCTTTCTATTACCACCCGAAATGCAGAAAGGTAGTCATAGAAGGATGTTGTTGGCTCAAAGGTAGCAAAATCAGCCCAAAATACAAGCGACTGTAATATCTCCCGTTTCCTTTGTAACGATAAATCAAGAAAAATAGAAGCCAAGACAAGAATTGTTGGAGCCCTGCTATATCCTTGTTGTTCAGCCGGACTAACTTGATTCTCAGAATGGTTTTTCATGTTGCTAAAAAGCTCATCAAAGCACACCGACTCAAAATCAAGGCATGAATCACCAACAAATTGATTTTCTTCGCTAGATGCCTTCCTTAAAGAATACGAAATGATTGGCTTTATCAAACCCAAAACAGAATCAAGAAATGCCACATCACAGTATGAGGTTTTACACAAGGATTGGAGCACTTGTACAACTCTAGGTATTTCAGGCACCATTGCTTCCATGTGTTCAGCTACAATGGCTTCAAGTACATATAAGATGATAGCTTTTGCATTCTTTGCAAGAAACCCCTTAAAAAAAGAAGATCTTTTAGAATTCAGAACTTGGTCATCTTCTTTTTGAAATAAGGGCCACGAACACAAGTCAGAAAACCAGCATAATAGATCTGGTACAACACTAGAAGGAAGAACTCTTAATTGCAATCCAACAGCCTCCAATATAGTCTCCCCAAAGCCTTTAAATTGTCTCTTTAAATTGGGAAAAAACTGGCTAATTTCAGGGTAGATTACACGAAAAGAATGATCTCCTTGTTGACTAGAAAGTTGCCCTTTAACAGAATTTATATCTTGTTTGAATCCTATTCCATGAATCTTGTTTTCAGCTTTCTTTTCAACAATGTCATCGACTACAGCAAGTTCATCGGTGAAAATAGATAACAAAGTTGTTAACTGAGATAAATCAGAAGCAAGAATGAGTCTTTCTTTCTGATACAATTTTGCATTACGAGATACCGCCATCCATCCAACAAACCGAACCAGAGGAGATGAAGAAGAAGAGAAAGAAGATATTTTCGTCACCCAAGCTGAAGAAGGAACCATATTACTGAATCGGGCCCCATTGTTCATATTAGCTAAGATATTAGAACCTTCTTCACCTCCGGTTGAAGCTACTACCAATCTTTGAAGAAGCATCCAGTGACGTTCTACCTCACGTACCTTAACCAAATCCAATTGCAAATTCCCTTCTTTAGATTGATGACAATAAGATACAAGCAGATCATTCAAATGTTCAGCAGATTCTAATATGATATCAATTATACGTTCAGGAGGACAATAAAGTTTAGTTGCTGAATGCAACAGAAACACCAAACTCTGAAGGAGAATCTCACGCATTGAATGCTGCTCTTTCAACAAAGAATTTATCAAAAATTTGCATAATAAGGCTTGATTTTGTCGAACCAAGGTAATGGCATCCATAGATGATGTATCTGGCACAGAAAATTGTATATCATCGTCATTTTCGTCAGGGACTGGGGAAGAATTATCACTGTTAAGCACCGTTTTCTGATACTTATGATCTAATTCAGCAGCCTCAAGAAGAACTTCAAGAACTATTTTGTCCCTCTTCTTTTCAAGACGAGCTATAGTTTCCAAATTACCATCACTCTTTTCCAAAATTCTTCTGATTTCCGCAAACCCATATTTATCATTAATTTTCCCAACTTTTGTTTCCACGACTAGCTTAGGATAGTCTCTGAATGACATCATAAAGAAGGGATTAACATAGCATTCAGCAGCTAACAACAGAGCATCTATGGCAGCATTATGACCCTCGGGGGTAATATCACACTGTGAATGTAAATCAAAAGCCACCCGCCTAAATTCAGAGGCCCACAACTCACAATCTCCATAATTCATAAGCTGTAGACACTCTGTATGCAATTCAGAGTATTCCATAGCACCAAAGGCTTCAACTTTATTGTTATTGGGTGCTTTTCTTTCAATTAAATGTTTCTCTTCTGAATTGGTATTGCAATGGCTCAAATCTGAGTTTGTTTGATCAGGAACGCCATGAACGTATGTAAGCACCATGTCCCTGACTTCAGGTGGAGCAAAAAGAACGCTGACATCATCAAAAATATCCAGTTTAGCCATAGTATCTGAAGTGTCTATCCTTCCATCAGCATCGTCTTGATCAATAATCTTTGAGGCAGAAGCTCCGTTAGAAAGAGGGGAAACATCTGGCTGTTGAGGAGGATCCATGGCCTCAGAAGTAGGAAATTTGCCGAGGTCAATATTAGGTGGCAATTGCATGTGAGGCTCCAAAATTGAGAGAAGTACACTGTAAAACAAATATAAATAATGATAATAATGAATCAATGCATACAATTTTGCAAAAAAGGAATTGGAAAGTATAAAATACAAGGTAACTACAACTGCCAAAAACACTGATAATAAAATAAATAAATAAAAAGACGACCCTTACTTACATAGGAGCAACTGAACCACGCCTCCATTCAGATTCCAAGGACGGAAGAATGGCAGATTTTGTTACTGCCGTTCGGATCACATTTAATGCAACGTTGCAATTCTGTTCCTGACTATCAAGAAAGATAGGAGATACGTTTCCGAAGGCTATCATGCTCTTTAAGGGGGTTAGAGCCGGATCAAGAAAAGGCTCCAGAATTTCCAGAAGAAAGAGAATCTGGTGCTTAACATCCTGAAAACAAACATTGAAGAGGTTCGCAGAAAGCCCATTTGTATATGACTCAAAGTAAGTTGCAAATCTAAATTAAGATCATACAATACTTAGGCCTTGTTTGTTTTTTCAGTTTAAGCTCTTAATCACCATTTATGTCTGATTCATTTAGACGTTTTATAATTAAGACTGTTTTTTTCTTTTTACCATTTTCAGAGCCTCTTATCACTTAATATGGTCTGAATAAATAAGTGGTAACATAACCTCTTAAATCCCTTTTATTATCTTCCAACGCCTCCGGTTCTTTCACTTTGCTTCTATTTTCTAAGTCTTTGACTTTTCAAAACATCTTCTCATAAATGTTTGAGTAGTTGATAGACTCCTAGCCAACGACATTAACAATACAGTTTTGATCCCAAGATGAAAAGAAACAGTCGTGTATTCATGTTGATTCAGATTTTAGACTTCAGACGTAAAAACAAACAGTCTTATTGATTTAGATTTCAGACTTCAGCACCACCTCTTATAAATCAGAAGTGAAATCAGACTTCAGACTTCAGTACCTCTTAAAAAACAAATGCCACCTTAGTCCCCATGGAGACAGTTCAATAGAATTATTTGCATATTCATGAAATAAGCTCCAATTAGAGGACAGTAAATAGAACAAAATATGAGCTATACCTTATATTTTGCCATGACATCATCCATATGCCCAGATAATGCCAAAACAATGTACTTGAGAGCAGCACGTGCATCGGCTATTGCATGACGAGCACCCTAGGAAGAAAAGGAAAAAGACATCCTTCAGCTGCTGGTGTTTTCATGATAGCATATACACTACAATGATATTTTAAAGTTATATGTCAGTCTGTTTGCAACCTCCCACATGGCTGCTTATATGTTTATTCTACCCCTAGAATAGTAGCATACCATATTTATTACTCTAAAGTCCCTTCTCCCACCTGGACATAACCTAATACTTACCATATTATTTTATAGAGTATAGTATCCAGTGGACTTAAAATCCCCATATAGTTTGTGTGATGGCAAATTAAACTTGCATATAACGTTTCCATCTAAGGCCCTAAAAGACCATCAAGATAGCAATTAAACCAAACTTATCAAAACAATTATATTAGTTAGTCATTTAAAAAAAACTTCAACAAGCCACATTACCACACAGGATTAGACTCATCCCTCCTCTATTAACTACAAAGAACAGAACTAATGGGACCTGCAGGCACAAGCATTCAGATGCAATATTTCATGCATTTGTGTCCCATATTATAAAGATAAATGAGAGATAATTACAGTCAAGCAGAGAATATTATTGCTTTAATTCTGATATAGAAGTCTCTATAAGAGTGAGAATACCTTACCTTTAAGGGCTGATTGAGATTTACATCATTCACATCAATGAATTGGGCATACAACAAACAAACAAAAAAGTAGAAACCAATCCCAGATCTAATTTGTGTACTAGTATCACTCTGATACAAATATTTAGAATATTCTAACTTCTAAGATACAAGGTGTCAAGATTATGCCATCAGCTTACTACTTCTATGCAAGCATCTTAAGGTTCATAAAATCGTGACTTACATGAAGTACGCCTAAAAGGTCCTCGACAAGCTCCACAGCTAAGTCCACCTGCAATCCTCTAGCAAAAAAATGTGAAAAGTTTTATAGTTGAAATAAATGTACAAAAATATATTATGAGGTAACAGATCGTCGGCTAAATATTTTTAACTTGTACGACCTTTGCAATTACTTGACCCATCCATGGTCCCAGCACACCGGTACAGAGATCAATCAGAACACATGCAGCCTTGGCCTGCACCACAGGGTTAAGATAATAGAAATTAGCTTTAAATGGAGACAACTACATGCATGAAATACAAAGTTACAAACCATAGCCTTAAATGTCAATAGCATGTACACTAGTAGAGGCTTTTATGTGCCATCAATGCTTTGTCTCATCTCCATAATCCAGAGACAGAATAGTTTATAAGTGCTATGTCTGCAAGTGTTGTAGAAAAATACACGACATTTGGAAGCTTGAGATTCAAGGAGTTGGAACTTTAAAAATAAGCAAGGCAAAATAAGAGAGCGGACTAACTTTTTTGTTTGCAAATCAGAGTTTTGATGGTGCATAAAGAACAAAATCAAACCTAATGTATCTTGTATATTTCACTCGAAAGTGGGGTTTGGGGGTCCAAGGTATGCAGACATTTTCTCTACCTCAAGGAGTAGAGAGGCTGTTTCCATGGTACATACAGGACCATACCATTTTTATTTAACAGATAGCAAGTTTGATAAACTATTCCTAGCAGTAACAAAATCACTTAGACCGGTAGTTTCGTTGCTTTTTTGTGGGAATGGGTCCTAGGAAAGCTATTATGGACGGGGATGCATGTGTGACATGCCTTGAAAGTGTGTATTCAAACTTTAAAATAATATAATAAAACAAAATTCAAAGGCCTAGGCATTTCACTGCTAAATTCAACACAAGGTGGTTCAAGGAATGGCAACATTAGGAATAGATATTACTACTTCCCTTCTATACAAACTGTAAAGGTTTAATGAAGGGCGTTGACTGTATGGTATGTCACTTGAGATATAATGTTTTGCTCGAGGCACCAATATTTATTTCTTCTTGGAATATTTTGCTCGAGGCACCAAACATTTTGCAATTTATTAGGCATACAGCAGTACTTCGCACCATGGTTTTCAAAATCGTTCGAGGGTGAGGCAGTCCCAAACCGCTCATGAGGCGGCGCCTCGTGGTCCCTTAAAATATTTGTACTTTAAATATTTAAAAGTACAAGAAAGCTTTTTATGGGATGTCCTTTTATGTTCTCAATCAAAAGACAAATGTTACCTTTCATTTCCTACTTTCTTCTCCTCCAAGCACCAAGAATACCTCTCTAACCCCCATTTTTTCCTCTCTCAAGAAAAATCAAGTGTCTCTCAAAGGCTACCCAAATAGCAAGTTCTTTTTAGTTTTTGTCCATATTTTAAGTTTATGTACAATGTATTATATTATATATATTTCAGCCAAGTATAAGTTCTATATCACTATACGTATAATCTATTTTGATTTTCTATATGTATAACTTGTAGATTGATATGTTTTTAGACTTATAACTGGTAACTTAATGAATTTACAACGTTTAAAATTTGGTATGGGATTATGTTTTGCTTATTATTAATATTTATGAACTTTATTTGTTTTCCGCCTCGAGGCTTACGCCTCAGGACGTGGAAGGAAAACGCCTCAAGTCCCGATTCCACATTTTAAAACTATGCTTCACGCCTTTGGGAAAAAGTGCAAGAGCTTCTACATATAGAGGGGGGGGGGCAGAGGGATGCATATGTGTGAAGCGTTTAACCACAAGAAGGCCAAGTAAAGTAATATGGTAAGGCAAGAAAAAATAACCAACGTGTGATGGTGAACAAGATGACAAGTAGCCAGCACATCCATGAAGCAGCGGACGATACAAGGGAGAGGTTGATGTCACCACAATCTGCAAAGAATCCCAACACCATGAAAAATGAAATAAAATAAGACATAAGAATTGGCATATTTGAATCATTAAAGAAGTGGAAAACCTGAGACAGAGCATGTTGCACAAAGGGTTGTCTCCACGCAGAAAAACCATCATCAACCTGACCAGAACTGCTACAATTAGGACGAAGTGCTGAAAGAAGTAAGAAAGTGAGAAAAAGTCATATTGCAAGTGAAAGTTAATAATGTCAAAGTAATCCCTTGTTTAAAGGAAACAAAGAAACGTTCAAGGTAAAACATTAGGAACTGCTAGAAAGTAGACTGCTCATTATTTTATGGAATAAACTATGCACACATGTTTCTATAAGAAATAAAAAAAATCCACCTCAAAGAGCTGGCCAATCGTTTTGTAATCAAGGGAACGCTCTAAGCAATTAGCATTATAAGTGACCCCGAGACATAATATGATCTCCAGGTAGGCATTCCTATCAAAATCATGGCACTAATGCATAGGAACTGTTTAGTTTAAAAAACAAACTAATTTAACAAAATAAAGAAAAGTTTTGTAATTGACAAGTGTATCATATTTATTATGTGGCAAAACGGGCAGGCAGGTGGGTTGGGTGGGTCAAACGGGTTTATGTTAAAAACTTAAAACAGGAAACCTTTATGACTTGTCAAAAGGCGTAGGTTTGATCCGCCAATGCCTTTTTTGTCTTTTTGCAAAAGTTAAAAAGATACCCAACCGGCGACAGAATTAACCCAGCAGCACCACCCAACGTTTGACTTTTGTAATTCGCAAAGAAATCAACACCTCTTAGGTCGCGGGAAAAGCCTGCCTATCTTCTACCTTTTGTGTAGATGTCATTTTGAGGCCGCCGAGAAAAAACCCACAGTAGTTTCTGGCGAACTAACCGGATGGGATGTGGGAATGGAGTTCAGAGTGGTGATTAAGAAGATGTCGGTTAAGACTGGTGATATACAAGTTGACAGTACAAGTCTTGTTGCCAGAACTTGTACGCAGCACTTGTACGGGGGTGCATGCATAAAGGTACCTACCTAGTGTCGGTCGCACATTCAACATAGCATTCGGACTCATGTGCCTTCCAGAACCATTAAACATTAAACTAGGATTAATTAAGTTTTTAAGATTTGCAAGATACCCCCTGAACTTTATAGGGGTATTATGGTAATTTTTCCCAATGTTACTCAAAATGAGACTTAATTTCACAACAATAAGTCTTAGTTTTAAAACTTGGTTGCTAATGATATTAGACCTTTTTTAGTTTCATACTGTCATACATAAAAAAAATGTTAAATATGATTAAAGAAACTATTAGGAGGCTGTAAACATGAGCAACAGTTAACCCGTTCAACCCCTTTCCTTTTTAGTCAAGTTGACCTATTTTCACTTAAGTGTGTTCAAATTGCCTTTTCTAATCATATTGAAAGTCTACATTAAATGCCATGCATTGGACATTAGAGAGGATAGAGCCATATTCTAGATCAAGAGTAGTAACACAAAAAAGGAGCTATAGCTAGCAGACCTGGCAATAAAGCTTGTATGAGTGGCATTGTGGACCAGAACTCAGAACTGTTTCCAGCCAATTTGCTGCAAAGCATAGGCTGAAAGATAAATAAACTTATCAAGATGTAATGTGAATGAGGTCACAGGAATACTTATATTGAAAAATTACTGCAGTTTTGTACATTTTCTAGAAAAGGTAACCCACCTGGGATGCACAAGCAAAAAGAACATGTAAAATTCCCTCTTCAATCGCCTTTATGTCTAGAAGTTGAAGATATTTAAAGTCCCAATTATCATCAGCTACACGAAACTCCTCCCCAAACAAGTTTGAATAATCTGTGGTTTGAAGAGCACCAAGTGACTCAGAACTTGGGACCTTATCATTAACTGTTGTGACATCAGATGAAGAGATAGACGCTTCTTGCATTATGCTGGGATGTTCAAGCTTCAGTAGAACCCTAGAAGCCTGAATTAAAGCACAGGAACCAACAATTGAAGATGGAAGTTATAGCAAGCAGAAGCAAAACAAAAGAGATGCCGATTCAGAGTATGTGTTCGACAGAATAATGTGTATATGATATCTTTTGGCAATAGGGCATTTCTTCTCAAAGTCAAAAGTATATTTCTCTACAAATGAAAACTCTTTCTGTGGGCATTTTATCCCTTTTACCACATATATAATTAGAACAGAGGCCAGTTATTACCATTCTGCAAACGGTTCCCAGATGAGAATCCTTATAAGCCTTTCTTAACAACAGAAGGATTGCATCAGGGCGGAAAACTGCAGAAGTGGAAGTGTGTGAAGAAGTAGCAATTGCGTTTCGTGATCTCCTTGGCTGAGGATGAAAAAGAAAACATGTAAACTATTAGTGACCTGAAAGAGAGCACTCTCTACGTCAAAATTGGGTAAACAAAATCTTCTCGTACATAGAAGAATCACAAATAAACATGCACCAAAGGAAGGCTTTAAGATAGCGACACTTGATGCTTGCAAATACATGTATTGCCAAAGGAATGAAATGAGAGAAAAGAAGTAGAAGGAATCCCCATTAAGAATAAGAAACACACTTCTAAGAACTACTGGAAATTATATAAAATTTAATATCAAAGCATAAAGGTAAATACAAAGAATATCCACTATCTACTATAAGAAACTATGAAGGTGGAAGCTCTTTTGAACTCCGCATAATTGCAGAGTCTTACCATTAATAATTGCATGCAGTGAAAAAAAACAGTAAGGAAGCTCATGTACTAATAGAAATAAAGATGACGGTTGAAATAAAGCAGTCTCGTTGTACAAAATATAAATGAGGGCAAGTGAGAACAAGGTTGAGCTAAGCAAGTAAATTGGAGTAAATCTCAAACACAAAGAAAAAGGTGGACTTTGTGTTTTGGGATGAAAAAGGTTACTACCTCAAAATTAGAAGAAACTGTTAAAGCTGGTGATGGAAGACTGTTCTTAGATGCTTCTATGTCCGAGGCATTTCCAGCTGATTTAGAAGTTTCCCTGTAATGTTACAATGAATATGGATTAAAAATTTAAACTTATTACAATGGAAATTAAAATTATTACATAGCCTTCACATGGACACAGAAATTATCAGATTCCAACTCTGCTAGATGCAACTTGCTAAGGAGAAACAACTAACAGTAAAAGTGGATTAGTATGATTATACAAAGATATAGTCTTTCATCTGGGTGGTAGGAACATTAGACTGTCATTCTTGCAATGCACAACTTCCTTATGAAGAATAATCTAAGTACAACAAATTACTATACTTCTAAAAATATTTCTGGAAGCCCATTGTACTTTTATAGTTAATGCTACATGCTTATAGGCTTCTGTAGATATGTTAAAACTAATAGGGTAAGCTGTCCAATTTGAAAGGAGAACATGCAATATAATTTTCTAACACAACTAAAAGAATGGGGAACATATGCATGCCAAGTGATAGAACAAGTCATAGAGATAAGTCTCATCTCGCTTAAAGTAACATGAGGCACGGCATAACTGGGAGAAAATTTTGATGGCTGAAATTGGCTGAATTTGGCTGAACTATCAGATATTATTTTGTCTGCTCACTCTTAAAAGCTCAAGGTATACAACCACAAGGCTTGTGGCGTACTGGTTAAGGCTTGTGGGAGATGAGGCTAGATAACCCATCTACCCCAGGTTCGAATCCAGGCGCAAACAACTTGTGGCCACTGGGGAATTATCTCAGGGCTGCATGCTTTAGCAGCTTCAAAATTGTCAGGGATTAGTCTAGGCAAATGCTTAGGATACCCTTTCCAAAACAAAAAAAAAAAGCTCAAGGTATACCAAAATCAACATACAATAAACTAACAGGTAAGCATTATCTCTAATAATATGAAGAAGAAAATAGAGAAATTGCATTATATGTTGATACAAACATATTGAATGGTATGTTCAATAGGTAATAATTATGTGACTAAGAGCAGGCTCTCAAAAGACTGCATGCGCTCAAGATGAAGGTACCAGAAATCTGGATGGTGAAGTGGATGTGTCCCCATAGATGAGATCATAAACATGAAGAAATAAGGTTAAGGTCAAACAAGTTGACAAGAACTTAAGCCAACATCACTTAAGGATCAGTGTTCTAAAAATCATTGCCTAGGGCCATTAAGCGGTTGCCAGGGTGTTAAAGGTCCCCCCCCAGCTTCGATTAGTTAGGGACACCTAATCCCCCTCCTAAGAAATAAGCATCCCCCACTGCTTCAATTAGGCATTAGCTACTAAGCATGGATTAATAGACTTTTCTCAACTTGACTATATCAATCAACATTTCTCAACTTGAAGATAATCCTTCCAAACTTTCCTGGTAAATGTCTCAATGAAACAACAAAACTAGTCATTTAGAAAAGTTAGTGTATTAACATAATATGGTATAAAATTTAACCATCATATGCTTATATATTGTAAATATAATTACATTTTATATTTTGAATCAGTGTTATAGAAATCGCCAAATCAGATTAAGCGACCTCTTAGGCATAGTGGGTGGTCAACCGTCATGATTCAGGTTAAGTGGTTGATTATACATCTAAAACCTATTCATAAGTTTTGTTAGGCTTCATTTTACCCCAATGAATAAAAGGTTTCTTATTGCAGTTTTAAGAGTTTATCTCTAAATTGGCTTAATGTCCAACATTGCGCCTCTTAAACAAAATAAAAGCAATCAATATGTGATATGGTGATTGTAAGGTGGGGAGAAAATATATCTCTCTATATTTCTCCTCAAGCCTTTGTGCTACATTTATACATTATAAACCTAACGAATAAGTTTAACACTAGGAGAATATTCACATATTTAGCATACTTCTACATATTTATATATTACACCATATACTCTACAGTGACATTCATTGATCAACAAAGCAAAAGTACATCAGATTGGTGGTATCAGGTCCCAATCCCATACATCACCAACAAATACCCAAGTACAGACCTCAAAGATCATTGCCCCATCAACATGCAGATATTTCATGAATCATGGAGCAATTAAATTCATGATGGAACATGGGTACACTTCCCTCTTGCCAGACCACCTGAAAGGTACACACTAGACTTTTTTCTGTGAATAAAAAAGGGGATTATGGGACACGGTTCTTGTTGGACCAACTATAACATATGTCGGACTCCAAGGTTACCATTGGTTTCTAATCATGCAAAATAAGCAGGATTCTCTATAAGAATAGAGAAGATCTCATCTACCAGTTGTTCCCAGAACTGTCCCTCACAAATATAGTTAGAACACTAGTGAGATTATGGTAACTCGTAAAATAAAAGTTGGAGTACAGACTAGAGTTATTACAAAAGTAAACGATTGTAAAGTTGACAAGGCGATAACTTAGATTGCTGCCATTAGGACTGGATATCAGTAGCCAACATGAACTTCCAATGAAGACAAAGCATGCATGAAAATCAACTAGCAATGGCTACTAACCTCTCATTTAGTATGTGAAGAATTGGGTAAAAGGGTCCAGCAAGCATCGTAAGAAAGCGAAGAGTAGGTTCCGGAGCATCTGGAAAGCTGTTAAGATCTGCCTGCACGATAACAAGTTCATTAACTCGTCAAGTATGAGGACAACAAACAACAAAGTTGAAGGAAATTCAAAAAATTAGCAGTGAGAGGTATACCTCAAGTTGAGGAAGGAATGTCACCAACCGGTTTGTCAATTCTTGAAGCAGCTAGAAACTAATGGAGTTAGATTTAAAAAAACTGTATGCATAAATAGGCATGCAAACATTTGCACACAAATATCCTTACAAAATAGAGACGTAAAAGGTTATCAAAAATATACATATATATACATGCATATACATATCAAGATATATATTTATGTATGTACAGCTCTGTGTGCGCATGTGTGTATCCAAATCTGTATATGAATATGATGTTCCACCTGAAGATGTATGTCCTCGGCATCTTGTTTGTGAGAAATTATGTGTGGTAATAGGTGATTAATAACTGGTTGAAATTCTGGTTCAAGACCGGTTACCGGAACACCAATCAACTGCAAGGTGGAAAGCATTCAACAAAAGTATAGCAAATATTAATTGACCTATAAAAATCATGAATATAGCATAACTAGAAACAACAGAAGTAACAAGAAAGTCTGATCATAATTAGATAACGTACTTCATGTAAAACAAAAGAAAAAAGTAAGGATCGTATACAACGAGAAACAAATAATAAACTAAGCATAAAAGCCCCTCCCATCCCTTTGCAAAGATTGAATAGGCAATTTGAATTTGAAAATTGCCACTGGTTTGAGGTAGTTTACACTATTGATTCATCACAATGTCCCCCACTGATTTCTGTAGAGATATTCTCACATCTAATTTTTCAATAAACAGGGTATCCTTTCACATCATAACTACTTATATCTATATGCACACTCCTGTAAAGATTCATAAATTGTGCTACAAGCTCCAAAGGTGCCAAAACAACATATTACTTTAATGAAGAAAATATGTGTCAAAAACAGGATATTACCTCAATGAAGAAAAATAGGTGCCAAAAACAGTATATTACCTGAATGAAGAAAACAGCTATGGGATTCCCCCGCAAACAAGATATTCTCACATATCGACATGCAGTATAGTTCATCGGGTACATCATGTCACGGCGAGGTGCTTCACACCGTGGGCGGACTTTTATAAAGGTCTCTGGCTGTAAAAAAAGAATAGGTCCAAGAGGCAGAGAGGACATTAAACTTAGATGAACAAAATCAGATACTGTGTCCTCCGTAATTTTTCATTTGCTAATTCAAACCCAGATTAACAATTCCAATTTTAGAGAAAGATGTAGTAGTGTAGATTTCAAGCAACTTGTGTCATGCATAAAGTACATTTTTTTCAAACTAACTACACATGTTACAGAATTTGCATAAAGTTCCTCTACTGAATTTAATATTCAATTACCAAATTTGACTGTTACAGATCTATACCGTTTCTGTTATAGAAATATCAGAAAATTTTATGGTATCCTTCTCTACTGGATTTATGTGTTATTACCCTTTAAAATTAATATTTTGCTTCTAAATATCAAATGGCTTTCTCATAAACATCAAAATTATTGGTTAAAGTAGGCATTTAACTGAAATTTTATGAACGCACCAAATTTTATGAACATGGACTTGCTTGTGTTTTGTGTTTGATGGCAAAATACACTTCAGGGGTATGTTTGAGAGTATTTTGTAGTTTCTGAGCCATAGTTAGATGTACTTCTATATGCCAACTTCTGCCTACCTGTTAAAGCTGCACTAACCTCGTGTACATGTTAACTTTAGTGCCACCAATTCAGCACCATACAGCACAGCAATCCAACATTGTGTATAGAACTTAATTATCTTAAGATCCAAAATTAGACATGGGGGATTATCCTTACTTTGGTTATTGTAGTGTGATCACAAAGAAAATAATGACAACTCAAGAAAGATCACAAATCATGCTTCCGAGTAAAAACTAATTATTCATGTCATCATGTGAACAAACGATGTTGAAAATTCTTACCTTATATCGCAAACCAACTGAAATTTCCCATTCCAGCACGGATTTATTGTATATCCTTATGTGTGATAGAAGGCAAGGTTCCTACATTTAAAAACATGCTTAATATGTTAAGGATATAACATATCATGTATTTATAAAAAGACGTTAGAAGAAGACGACAATAAAATCAAAAAAGAAGTTCCTTCTTGCTACAAAAGCAGTCTAATGCTCCACAAAGAAGGTAGAACAAACAAGCCTCTAAATTTCAGGTTATCTACAGAATAAAGATTCCAGGCAAAAGTGCTGATAAATGAAAAAATATCACGGCTTTCAGTTACCTACCAAAGACAAATATCACTAAATAAAGAAGAGCAACTAAAAAAATCTACCGTAAAATAGCAATCAGCATGTAATGCTAGCTATCTTTCAAGTTTCATCAACACCTAAGCAACAAATGAATATAGAATGAAAAACAAGTATAGATATCTAAATTAAGCTAAACACGAGAAAGCATACAAGTTGTGTTACCTGTAAATCAAGAAAACTCATGTCCAAAATGCAACAAGACGTGATTCTGTTCATTCTAAAAGTAGAAGTAGCAAGGCAAAGATTAATCTTCACAGAGCTATGGTCTATGGACAAGTTAAGTTAAAGGAAATGCAGAGATGGTCAAATTCAGCTATCCTTCTAACTACACAGCCTCGCATCTATGATCCACTAACATCCCTTGAACAATGGTCCACCTCAAAGAACATATCATATGTTCAAAATCGTTTCTACCTAGTATATTCTCACCATAGCTGCAAGTGTCAAATGTCACTCTTACCAGCACCTTCAGCTTGGAACTAGTATGGTTAGTCCATACATATCATAAATCCTTTCTAACCAATATGCATCATCACATCACCCCAAGTCACAACCATAGAGGTGTTACCACAAGCAGATTTACTTAATCATTAACACATCTTACGCAAATAGATGAACAAGAAAAATAGTTCCAAACGAAGTTTGTTTTTGAAGCTAAACTAGCTGCTCTCGCAATAATCTTCTTTAGCATGCATGAAGCCTTGGGCAATGTTTTTTTATTTGAGCTGAAATTGATCATAAACTACTTGTCTTCTTGTTGTTCCTTTGTTTGAGGTGCAACTTTGTGTGCCTTCAGTGGCCCTCCTTCCTAGGATTATGTAAATATCGGCATTCCATTTTGAATGATCTCACATCATCAGTAACCTCCATGAGTTTTATATATAAATGTCTCTTCACAATATCAAGTACCATATGAACTCTATGCAAATATTGCATGACTTCTTTGTGATACCAGAATCAGCAATCTAACCACTTACGATTCAAACTTGTCATAATTAGTACCTACTAACTGTAACCTGTATCCCGAAGACCGTTCAGTTCTTAATGGTTCATATTCATGCTATTTAATGAAACTCACCCACTTCATCACCAACGTCAATCCATAACTCTACAACCACCGGATAGCAACAGTCCCTTCATGCCAATGAGCTAAGCTAATTCCAAAGCTAGAAGGTTGTCTCATTATGAATAGAAGACTTGACTGAAACTTCTGATCCAAATTAATTCTTATATTTCCCTTTCTAATCAATTGGTTCTGAAGCAAAAGAGAATACCAAATTGGAAACAGCAGCAAATTTTGTATTTGTTTTTCTACAACCTATGGAAACAGATATAGTCTTTCCTTTCTGTTATATTCCAAAAATAGATAGGTAAGTCCCCCTTTCAGACTACAACTTGTCACCCCCAGTTTACCTTTAATTAAACCAAGATAGCACACTTAATAAGAAGAGTCATAGCAAGAATCTAGTTGGGGAACAATAGGATATCTAGGTAAAATTCACCTAATTTCACAAGTCCACTTCCCTGTGCCCTAAACCCATGCAAATATGCTAATATGATAGTACCCCTAACATTAAGTGGCAAACAACAAAACAAACGTAATCAAGATACAAAACCTTATTGAAACCATAATCAACTCAAATTAACTAGTTCAAAGCGAAAACAATTACAATAAAATTAAAAAAAAACAAGACAGAGAGACAGTACATCGAGTTCGAGTAAAATCCATTCTTTGGTGTTTGTAGCTGTTGACCAGTGATTACGAAGATCAATGTCAAGAACATGTGAAGCCTTCTGCGACGGTGATTCTCTCGAAATCCCCTTTACTTTGTAAGTTAGGGGTTTCACCCGTGGCTCTAATTCCATTTCATTCATCTCCAAATCAATGCTCTCTGCGAATCTCCCTTCTCGCTCTACAATCCAGTAGGGTTTTTCAGCTTTGCCGGCCGGTGACCGGAGGAGGAAAGAAGAAAGGTTTACTGTGCTTATTCGTCAAAAGACCGCTTCTTCCGATGACTTGATTACAAAAAAAAGTATTCAATCTTTCCAACAAATTTTGACAGTGTTTTTTTCTTTTAAGAGTAAACTACAATTTTCGTCCCTATGGTTTATGAAAGATTGCTATTTTTGTCCCTGAGGTTTTGAAATTTTTATTTTCGTTCCTATGGTTTGTAAATTATTACTATTTTTGTCCTATTATGATTTGTAATTTATTACTGTTTTCATCCCTTGGATTAAATTTATTAAAAATCCTCCGTTTAACTTACAGGTATTTTTAGCATTTTTACATTTTCCCCCTTTTTTGGTCCCCTACCCTAACCCCCGTGTCGGCTATAACCTTTTTTTTAAATATATAATATTTATATACGACAAATGAAATGAGAAAACTCATACACCTTCCTCATCTTTGGTGAGGTTTGAACCCCCGATCTCCTAAAAGACCAAGAGCTCACATACCGCTAGGCCAAAGACCCTTTGATGGCTACAACCTTGTTCCTACTATTGTTAACAACCATTGCCCCCTATTAACTTAAGAGTAATGGTCTTGTAACAACGAATCAAGCAAAACCTTGTCTTTTTTGTTTATGAACGGAAAACACCATTGTCATGTTGTTTTCTACGCATCATTGAACTTGTTTTGTCAGTTATCTCCATCTGACATTCTCCGTCAACCAAACAGCCGCGTCATCATCTCTACAATAGTCAATATCCACCTCAAATATTTGTTGACTTCCTCTGTAACGCCTTTACGTCCACCACCGCCACTTTCATTAGACTCGTACCTTTTTCTACTTCTCATTGGTTTGAAGAATGTAGTTTCGAAATTGAAATGAAATAATAACAAAAGCAAGCATACCTTTTTAGGTTAGTGATTGCATATCAACAATAGGCTGAGAGCTTTGCATATCGAGTTCAGGTTAAGGGGCCGTTTACCAACTCTTATTGGGTAAGTGTTGTCTAGGTATGATAGTACTTCTTAAAAATATGTAAAGAAAGAAATTTCAATTATTTATTAAACTGCACAAAATTTAAATTCAATCTTTGGTGGATAGTGGATAATGTACTAAACCCAAAGAATCTAAATTTGATAATCTATGGAATTTAAATTCCACAAACACCCAAATTTCTTGAATATAGTTATCGATGGAATTCAACTTATATACTAAATCCCAAAGAATCTAAATTTAGTTATAGATGGAGTTTGAATCCCATAATAACCCAAAGAAATCACAAAAAGCAAAAAAAAAATTAGTGATTAGAATTGACCATTTTGATTCATTTAAATATTGTCCAGATCCGACGAACCAAAAATTATCTTAATGATCCCTATTCAAATCAAATATTTAGAAAAATATTACTTTTACCTTAAAAGTAATATTTACAACAGTTGTATTTGGTTTTATCTCTGAAAAATCCTTATACTTTATAATATTTACAATAAATTATGATTTCATTCATATTGGTTTGTTAATAATTTTGATTCTCATCCCTGTGGTTTAGAAGTTGCTACATTTGAAGCATTTTAATTGTTTTCAATATTTAGCTTAAAATAAATCCGCATGCGTTGTTTTACCGTTAGAAAAATCAAATATAATTTATTGATATCTACCATGGGCATCTTCAATTCAGCGGTAAAACATCAATTTACCGGCCAATTTTACTCCAACCAACCGGTAAAACAATCAGATATGTTTTTAGTAAAGCGAATGATGCCGCCATATTTGGCGGTCCACTCCGATATTCGACTGTTCATGACCTGCAAATAAATGTGTGGTGACTTCGAAGTTTTATGTTTTAGCCCGTGGTTGAAAGAGAGATGTATTTTAGTGCGGATGCACTCACACTTTAGTGGTTTGAATAAATTACATTTTTTCTCCCTATAGTTTGTTGAAAATAGCTATTTTACTTTTGGTGATTTTAAAATCATGATTTTCATCTCCATGGTTTATATTTCATCATTATTTTTGTCCTTATAATTTAAAATTTATTGCATTTTTCGTCCATGTGATTCACAATTCACTGCTATTTTAATCCCTCATACTTAAAGGCAGGAGTTAGCTTCATCAGAGACGAAAATATCAATGAATTGCAAACCATACTGACGAAAAACCGTAATTTTAAAACCACAGGGACGAAATCCGCAGTTTTTAACAAACCACTTAGACGAAACGTAATTTACTCGTGTTTTTTTAAAAGGCGTGAGTTGGAGATGGTCTTAATTCTTAAACATACACTTTCTACATCATCGGAAGGTACAAATTGCTCGAGCAACATGTACAAGTTAACAATGCAAAGGGTCATATCATTTCCATAAATTGGACAACTTTTGAAGCTACAAGTTTAGACAAACAATTTGCTTACATTTTGCGAACCACTTCTTTGAAAGCAAACCTTCAATGGCTCGGTTTACTTGCCTACGGCAATGGGTGAGATTTCCCCGTGTCTTTAAACAACATATTTATGCTCTAACCTCTACTCGAAAGAACCTCTAACACCTTCCAAGCTCTCTCCCAAAGACAATCTGAAAAACAAATAAAATCAATTATTACACGGATTCGGATGTTTTTTGGTAACCGTGGATGTCTAGGCCAGCTTGCAAACATCTCAACTAATCCCATGGGACCTTGAAAATAACAGCCAAGAAAAATCCTGAGTGCCCTAAGGAGACTCAAACTGGCGACCTATTGGTCCTGAGGCCTAGCCTTTATTTGCCGGTTAAGCTCCTTTGAATAAGATGTGTCAATGTAGCTTTTCATTATGAAAAACATTTTAGACTAGAAAGATCCACATAGAAAGTCCATGGACATCCTTTTGGGATTCTAGTGCAAATTATAACTAAAACATTTCCTTTTTTAGAAAGAATTTATACTCCCCAGATCCTACATATCCACATTTCTATTTTAACTTGTCCCAAATAAGTGCCCACTTTTACAAGTAAAAAGTTATTTGCCCTTGCTACCCTTAATTATGAGATTGAGAGAAAATTTCTCTTTCTACTATTAAGGGTAAAATTGTCACTTGGTTAATTGAAAGTGTGAGAATTAAACATTTCTAAAATTGTGTGCATTTTTTTCATTGTGGACAGTTATTTTGGGACGGAGGGAATAGCTAAAGTCATTTATTTGCTCATTATCATAACGACAAATAGAACAATGGTGAAGATCTTGGTCTACAAGATTAACCGACAAGGATATATCAGAATACGTTTAACATCCACCAAATACGCTTTAGGATATCCGATATATTAATTGGATGCAAATATGAAATAATTACATCCTATTCATTTACTCCCCTAGAATTACATATTCATCCCTATCTTCATAAATATGTTACACCATTCATCGTGTTGGGCTTCAAATAAATACGGGTTATTTAGGAGAATAATTTTCTGACATACATATTTTCTAAAACGTCTCTGTGTAACCGGGTTATTTAAGTATAACACCTTAAATGAAATTTAAGAAAAAATCCATGACCTCCGGGCATGTTAAGGAAAAAAAATGGCTTCATACTCATCAGAAGGTCATGGATTTAATAAAAATCTCATTTAAGGTTATATATCTAAATACACCATCTAACTAAAGAATGTCTCTTCCTAACACACAAAAAAAAAACTCAAGATATATATATATATATAGGGGCAGGTTCAAATGAAAACTAAAATTTGGTTGTGAACGTGAGGACAAATGAGAGCGCGACACGTGTCATATTCAGACTGAATAATCAAAGAAATATTCAGAGTGAATAAACACTATATTCAGTTTTATTCAGTCTGAATATTTCTTTGATTATTCGGTCTGAATATTTCTTTGATAATTCAGTCTGAATAATCTACATTCAGACACGTGCCGCGCTCTTATTTTTTCTCACGTTCACAACCAAATTTGAGTTCGGATTTGAACTTTCCTCTCTCTCTCTCTCTCTATATATATATATATATTTATATATATAATATATATATAAACACCTAAAATGACAATCATAATCCAGAAATGGTCTTTAACGGCAAGAGATCTAACCTGTGCATACAATACTTGTACTCCTGGCTCCTCACATAATCTCTCTCCCCTTCTTCCAGCTGATAGAAACATCCACCAAATGAAAAGAATAAGCATATAAATCCTAGTCGAATATTAAGATTCAGAATAAATATACCCAATTAGACTATTTCTTACCGGATCACTCTCATAAATAAGCTCATAGCAAGTTGGTGATAAGCATTTTAAAGCACAATTCTCCTTTGCAACTATTGAAGACTTGCATTGCGCACCCCAGTATCCACTTTTCCAGCCACAAAAGCACAACAATAAATCAGTTATGAATAGGAATATAAAGAAAAAAAAACATACATGTTATTCTTCTTGATTTTTTGCTTCTTTGCTTTATTGGACGAGTCTGCTTAACAAAATTTATTTGTCACACTCACACAAAAGAGTCATATATCGAATTTTAACATCAAATCAACTTTGCTTCTTCTTTTAGAGGTTGGGTAAAGGATTATTTAGCTAAATGAGACAAGTGATTTTTAAATCCATTGCCTTCTGATAGGTTTGTAGATATTCTTGTATGGTGAAGTGACATTCTTTGTTTAAACAGAGCTATTATCAAATCTGTAAGATGATCATTGATTTAAGAAAACCAGTTAGAAGGTCAAGTAATCAAAGTACCTTGGGTAAACAAGATGGCAAGTCATATAGAAACCTTAAAAGCCAATTTCATGTGTTGTTTCATAGACGAAACAACACATGTGAAAATCAACCAGAACCGTCCAATGAGTCTGATTTTAAGCTATGATTCATATTGTTTCACATGTGTTCGATCTTGTGTGTGAGTATGAGTGTGAATTTTTGTGTTTTTTTTCACAAGCAAAACACTGTTTGACGTTTCATATACGAAACAACACTATATGAACACCGAATGTTTCTATGTTTCATCGATGAAACATCACATACAAATTGGCTTTTACGGTTTCTATATGAACCCTAGACATTCAAGCATCATAAGAACACAAATTTTTAAAATGCTTCATTTTTGGGGGAAATAAAAATGGAAAAAAAAGATCGAACATACAGTTCAATGTCTGCGTAACAATTTTGCTTCTTTTGTCGAACCTCAATGTCCTGAAACACCCAAAAAACAAAATCAAATTCCGAAATTAATCAAACGTAGATGAGACTGAAAGAAAAAAGGAATCTGTTTTCAAAACTTCAATCGAAATCTTGTAAAACTTACAGAAATCGGGCGGCGAGATTTCTTTGCAAGGGTTTCAACAGAACATATAATCATCACCGAGATGAGAACCGCTAGGGTTTTGTGAATCTTCGCCATTATACCGATTGATCGACGATTGAAGAAGGTAAGGAAAGTTTTTAACGGAGATTAACGAACACCGTCTATTGGCACTTTTTTTTTAATACTGCTGACGTGGATTTTTATTTAACCATCATGTTTCTTGAGATTTATTTAGGGAAAAAAAAACAAAAATCCAGAAAAAAACCCATTAATTTTTTAAATATTGTTTAAACATACATAAAAGATCGATTAAATGGTTAACAAAAATATAAAATTATCTCATTATAGATTCGTATTATCAAGTAATCAGTTTACAAGATAGATGAGTGTTAAACTGGTAAAATTACACATAATATTGATATAAAATATAAAAAAATAAAGAGAACATCTGAAGTTCTAATTATATGATTGATCGTGATTAGTGGTAGATCCATAATAACTAACTACTACGATCACACATTGGGCGTTGTTGGAGGCAAGACTATAGATAAAATTTTAGTGACCAAATTAGCATTGTACATATTTAGAATGAAACAGCATAAACGAAAAATAGAGAAAAGTGATTATGTTTGCATATACATCATTGTCATCATCATGTTCATTATTTGGAACTGTCTTAATTACGTGAGGCGTGTTAAACAATGTTTTATTTGATATCATAAATAATAAATTTTTCGATTAACATAAATCTATGTCAGTTATAAAGATACAAGATCAAAAACTATTGAAAAAGTACAATAAACATCAATATTTACACGTTGTTCATGCATCGAGATGTTACAAATGTCTTGGATGGATCTTCTAGTCGAATTCCCATGGCTTGACCTCTTATCTTGACTCATATCATCGTTTACCACCATGATTGCCACAACATACGTGCCTCCCGTTGCAATTTGGTGATTCTGTTTCCTATTTGTACTCGTCTCTATATATATGTATATCTATACCTATCATGTGGTTGAACCATAACCAATGATGACCCCTCCTCCATACATGGGGTCATGGGGCTACCATTTTATCTTGCGGTTTTTCAGCTGTCGATCCTGGTTTTCCAGCTTTCGATCCTGATTTTGCAGCTTTCGATTCTGATTTTTCAGCTCTCGATCCTGCCAACCAACGACACCAAGATTTTATGCACATGAACACATACATCAACAACCAGAAGATCCAAGGGGAACCGATAAGGACTAGAGCAACGATATGTATCCATGGTGGAGTATGCTTGGGCGTACAAACGTACATAGCAAGAAAAACAGCACCAACAACAACAAAAAGGCATAATAGGGAAGAGATTAAAGGTACTAGTATCTCTTCATCCTCCTTATCCTCCATTATTTTAATTCTTTCGTTGTTTCGTAAATTTATTTGTGTTTGAATATCTAATTCTCAATATTCTTTTGGTTTTTGCGATTTTTTCTATCTCACACCCACTCTTCAAGGCATTATCGTACGTTTGGTAAGGTTGGCTTATTTCCAACCTTATATGTTGATAGATTATAGGGTTCAATTTTGTGGGAAAAATTTTCAATCTCCTGACTATTTTTTGGGTGCAAATTAGGAAAATTGTCGTTAGACTGAGTCACAATATCCAAGTTTATCAAACAACTTTTAGTTTTACGAATTTCAACATAAAATTCAATATATTGAACGTTTTGGGCATTCATTGTTAAAATGCCCAAATGTCGGAGTTCCGAATGCATGCACCTTTTGAAAGGTAATACATCACGTATATTTTATTTTTTAAGAATACCCCAAAAATGCTTTATCAGTAGTTAAAAAAAATTGAAAAATAAAGAAAGTCATAATTTGTGTCTCTTAAGTATAAGAAATAATTAAAAATAAATAAATAAACAAAATGTTAACAAGAAGCTAACTGTTGGAGAGGGGGGTTGGGCCAAATTCTAACTGTCGTTCCGATCCCAATACTAAGTTGAAAACTAACGGATGTCTGGCGGCTGGCGGGACAAACACCCCCCCCCCTCGCCTCAAGATTTGCTCTTTGTTTTTATATATGATTTTTAATAATATTTGTTGTAAAAACCGATAACTTTGTAAATAGTGGCTTAAATATCTAAACCTTAAGAAATTTAAAGTGATATTAGACATGAACCAAAACGTGTGTATTTCTTGAAATACAATCCGGTGAGTTACTTGAGATACAATATGAAGGGGGTGTTTGGGATTGCTTATTTGAAACAACTTATGTTTTTCTCTCAAAAGTCTTTTTCAGCTTCTTATAAGTTAAAATAGTTTAATTTATTTAAAAACTCCTTATTACCGGTTTGACACCAGTATAACTCAGAAAGTGCTTATTACCGGTATCACCGGAATAAGTCAATAAGCTCTTTTTACAAGCAATCCCAGACACCCCCGAAAAGTTAAAATGATAACTTCATTCATGTCCTCTAGGACAACCTCACAAAGAAGAGCCAGATTCCCGAAGGCTGACTCTAAACAACTGTTTACCTTCGATGACATCCCACCATCTCAATGGCGAGAAAGAAGTATAGAAATGTTGACACTATTTATTGAATACACAACACAAACGAATGCAACTGATCTTGGTTTAGACACACGTCTTAGGCTAAGGATGCCTTAATAATAATAAAAAACGAAACCCCTTACTTTGGTACACACACCTCTATTGTAAATTTCTAGTTATTTTATAATATGAAAGTTCCACATGTATTTGTTTCATAATGTGAAAGTGAACAACTCTTTTTTCACATTTTTTTTTCATAATGCAAACACAAACATATGTGAAACAATATCTTAAATTATAGCGTTTTGCTTAAAAAAATAATGAATTTTTTTATTTTTATATTGGTTTTCACGAGTTTGTAAGCTTATGAGATTTGTAACCTTATGAGAGTTTGTATTTGCAACTTAAATTTTTTAAAAAGGAAACAAGAGAGCAAACTGCAAATGAGAAAAGTAGCATAGTGCATGCAAACAACCAAACAACAAATATAGCAATAGGTCAATAGGACATTATAGTAAAAGTAGGAAAAACTAATACCTAACTATACATATAAACATAAATAATAGAAAAAACTAAAACATGTATAACATGTAATTATATATTTCAAAAACAATTGAAATCCATCCACAACTTATACTACATAAATCTTACAAAAACCTTTGATCACATTTTACTCAATCTTAACATTTCAGGATTATTGGTAGTTTTATATATACATAACCTGAAGAACACTCAAATCAACAACTTGAAATTATATTTCGACCACCAATTTACTCATTAGCTTTTTGGATCATCATAACTGCAAAAGTGATAAGGCCCGCGTATACCGAATTGGGTAGCTTCTGAACCACCTTTCCAATGCCCGGAACACCCTCAGTCGACCTTTTTGTTGCAATAGCGACCGTTGGTGCTAGGGCTAATGTGATAATCAATCCTTGAGTAACATACACAAAGGTATCGGCCGTTTGCCTTTTCATGAACTCCTCAAATTCTTCGCGGTTGAGCCCCCCATCAAGATCCATATCACATTCCTAAAAGATCAAGAAACCATTAAATATATATATATATATATATAGGGGCGGGTTCAAATGAGAACTCAAATTTGGTTGTGAACGTGAGGACAAATGAGAGTGCGACACGTGTCCCATTCAAAGAAATATTATAGTATATATTTAGCCTGAATATTGCTTATTTTGACACGTGTCAGTTGCCACGCTCTCATTTGTTCTCACGTTCACAACCAAATTTGAGTTCGCATTTGAACTTTCCTCTCTCTCTCTCTCTCTCTCTATATATATATATATATACACACATATATAAGAACTAGGGATATAAGAAAATCAAAGCAAACTAAACGAGACCAGTATATCCTATTCGAAAGTAGGGTCTGAGAGAGGTAGGATGTATGCAGACCTTAACTCAACCACTAGGATCGAGAGGTTGTTTTCAAAATTAGGGATATAAGAAAACACAATTTCTAACAAACCCACAAAACAAATAATATTGCTTGCTTCTAACTAGCCTTGGGCTCAAGCTCCTTTTCGAAGTTTGTTTTTCCACAAATTCTTCAAACTTTAGGCGAACTTTCTCTTTATCACACACTTTTCACAAGCAGATACTTTCTTGGGTAGAAATATCCGGAGTAGATGACAGGTCTGCATATATCTCACTCCCTGGACCCACCTCTGGGTAGAACATATTGGGCTCGTTTGGTTTGTTTATTTTTGCAAGTGTAGAGGACTATTTCCCATATGTTGAACTATAAACCATTTAAAACCTTTGAAGTCAAAGAGGCATTTAACCATATAATGTTATGGATTATTAAGATTCCGTTCGTTTATACCCTTTTTTTCAATTATCTTGTGTGTTTGATCTTCATTTCTCGTCACATCAACTACAAACGACCCACCCATCACATCTTTACTTCTTTAACCATTCATATAAATAAGACGCACAAACCTAGAATGAACATTAAATGGCATTCAAATCCAATTTATGCAACTTGAACATACCTTCATCAAGATTCTGATATCCTCCTTCTTTGGGGGATCAAAATGAGGCCCAGGCAAATTCTTGTTGATATCACTACAACAAAAAAAGAGTCAACTGCATAAATTCAAGATCACGCTACCCAAGAACAAATACAATAGGGTGCATTTGGTATGCAGTTGGAACTGGACAAGACTAGACTATAGAGGTGACAGTGAGGTAGGCAGGTGAAAGAATTGTGGAAGGTTTTAGGGTTTTAATTTGAGACAGGAGTTCAGTAATTTACATATCTTGTCTTTTAGTTCCACCTATTTCGATAGAGTAAGGTAGGCAGGTGAAAGAACTGTGAAAGGTTTTAGAGTTTTAATTTGACATGGGTAGTTCAGTAATTTACATATCTTGTTTTTTAGTTCCACCTGTTTTGACCAATGAGAGTGAAGTGAGGTAGGCAAATGAAAGAATTGTGGAAGGTTTTAGGTTTATAATTTGACATGGGCAGTTTAGTAAATTTACATATCTTGTTTTTTAGTTCCATGTATTTTGATAGGTGAGAGTGAGGTAGACAGACGAAAGAATTGTGGAAGGTTTTAGGATTTTAATTTGACAAGGGTGGTTCAGTAATTTACATATCTTGTCTTTTAGTTCCACCTATTTTGATGGGACAAAAAATGCATTTTTGTCCCACCCTGTCCTATCAGAGTCTAATGTCATGCCAAAAGTGACACAACTTTCTATTTTGTCCAGTCCAGTCCTGTCTATACAGTACCAACTTAAATGATCTTACTTGTACACAAGTAACACGGCGATGTACAAGTCTTCAAACGTCATATTAGCCTTTTCGGCACTATCCTTGAAATGATCAAAAACCTTGTCACTTATCTTTCGTATTTGCTTTTCTCTCCATTGCTTACCTGTTAAAACCATCGGCTTATTAAGAATAAATCTTCAATTTTATAGAGAGCCCAACTCCCAAAAGACGAATTTTGCTAAGAATTAAAAAAAGTATTCTATTATTTCTATATAACTATATGCATTTTTTAAAACAAATATCATACAGAAAGAAGTTACAATCCATTGGAAATAGTACTCCCTCCATCATGTGAAAAATGGAATGTTTACAGATTCATTTCAAAAGATTATATGAAACCGATTTATCGTCAGATTAAACAAAATCCAATTCCAAAATGATAATAATTACAACTGAATCGTATATACAGATACAAAAGTATACACAATTTGAAAAGCAATGATATGGGCAAAAACAGTTGTTCAATTTACTTCAATTGTTTTATGAATTTATTAGCAAAAGATCATACATAATTAACTAATCTTCAAATGATTTGGAATTACAATAGAACCAACATGTAATAGATTAAAATCCAGAAAAGGAATAACCATCGAAAGGGATTCAATTTATATCGAAAGCTATACATTTATTACCAAAAGAACATACAGAATCAATCAATCAATCTTCAAATCAAACAAAACCCAAATCGAAAATGATGGAAATTACAACAGAAGCGATTCAATTTACGTTTATTGCAAAATAATAGAGAATCAACCAATCTTCAAATTGAACACGAACCCTAATAGAAAACGATGAAACTTACAACATAACTAGCAGAAACAGACCAAAATTCAGAAGAAAATAAGCAAGAAACAGAATCACCTTGAAGTTTTTCCAGAATTTGTCCCATATCGCAGTGAAAGAAGGGGAGATATCAAGGAAAAAAGAAGACAAAAAGTGAAATATATGAATGTGTAAACGTGTATGTAAGTGAGATCTAAATCACAATTTCATTTGTGTGTTATCGAGATGAGATGAGAAGGGTCAACTTGGGTTGGAGACAGAGACGATTCTTTGTGACCGTAAATCAGCATCGATTAGAAGAAGATAATAGCAAGACACTTGGACCCTTTCTATTGCAAATTCCTACAAGTAATAGATAATTCTGTTTTTGAAAAAAATGGTTTACATTTTTGGACCTTCATTATTTTTGGTTTTTTTGCTTTACAATTTAGGCTATATTTGACAAAAGTAGCTTATAAGGTACCTTATGACTTATAAGGTAGCTTATTAAAACCTTACTTTTATTAACTTCTCAATAAGGTACCCTATAAGTTAATTTATGGTCATCCAAACAACTACACTAAAAATAAGGTACCTTGTAAGTCACTTTATTTTTGCCAAACAATGCCTTAGTAAAGTATATTGGTGTAATTTAAGAGCTTATGTTGGTCTCTTCGGTTAACACTGTTAAACGAGGTTCCTTTTAAGGTAATCATGTGCCCATCATATTAGGGACATTTCTATCATGGAAAATTGACTCAAATGACCAAAACGCTCGTTTAAATTGCTCTCTTAACATTTTCTCTTCAGACTTTAACCAAATGCCACTAGTATTTAATATACTGGTTAACATATATTTGTTTTACAATGTGTTTGTTTTACATGTATTCATCATAATAGAAAACTTTTTTTACGTGTATTTCTTGTTTCACACACACGCCAAAAAGGTTCACATTATGAACCGATTACATGTGAAACAAGTATATATTAATCAATATTCTAAATCTCAGTCTTAGATGCAAATAAAAATCATATAAAATAATATATGATGCACTAGTTCTCTGCGTTATCACATTTTCGTTAATTCTAAAAAGAAGTTTCCCTCCTTCAATATAAGTAAAAATGGCCAAAAATCATGTCCGGTTTCAAATCAGTCCCTTCAAAACCAGTCAACCAGTCCGGTTACACATCTTGCTCCAAGCCCTGACTCAAAATTGTAGGACCGATTTAGCCCGGTCCCATCGGGATGGTAAAAAATTTTACAGAAAAATATTATACGTATTTTTATAATAAAATACGGTTCTTAAAATTTATAATTAAAATATACTTTTAAATAAAATATCGGTATTATGTTATGAAAACTTGTAGGCTTGGCCCAGATAAGCCCAGGCCCACTGGAAAAAAGAAAGAGTAAAATTTCCATTCCAAATAGTCGCTCAGAAGCTGAGTCACGAATCACAATCGAATCGGTAGGTTGAAATTAGATAATTCTATCTAGGGTTTAGAAATTACTTGATGAAATCGATTTTACTTATGGATATTTTTGATGATGTTTCTGTTGTATGATTCCAGTTTTCCGTCCTCCAATCTTCCATAACGCATTACACCTCTAAATCGGAAGAATTTCAGATTCCAGATCATCAACAACTTTGCTGGTATGTTTAATTATTTGGCAGGATTCCATGATTATTGACTATTTGAGTTAACTGTTAATGAAATTTGAACGTGTTAACTACTGCTATTTAATCACTTCAAACTCTCGAAGAAATACATGATTTTTGAGGTAACTGTTTAATTACTACTACTTGGCTGACATCAAATATTTTCTTGAAATTGTTAGGATAATTGACACTTTACTTAACATTGTATTTTAAGATATTTGATAGTTGCTTTGATAGAATGATAGTGTTTGGCAATTGTTTTGGTTATTTAACAACTATGGATAAGTGGCTGTTTGGTTGGTTTCCATCAAGTCCTTAATGGATAAAGTTGTCTGTTTGGATTAATCTGTCTGTATAGATTGAGAAGGTTTTTCATAGATGGAAATGGAATGAGTGTGTTTTTTAATTGGGAGGGGCGAGTATGGAGTTTTTTGGCTTTCTGCATAAAGCTCCTCCCTAGAAGCTTATTGAATAGTCCACTTTCTATATCATTGAGGCAGTACCAAACAATCATATATAACTGACCCAATAAGTGTGAGTTTCATTAAGCTGCTAACAGGCCCTAAGTTTTTAACAAATAGAAAAGCAGTTTTGATTCATCTGAGCCAACTAATGTTGAATTGTTGATAATCTTAAAGAAAATCATGTGGAAATTAACTTAGCAGATCTTCCCACAGACCTGGAATGCGGATTAGGATTAGGATGATGTGAATTAAAGATATCCTCCATTGATTGATACTTAAAAACTTGTTAAATGGTACTAATTGTTCAAGGATTTAGTGTTGATTAATCTTTGTCATAAACTCAAAGTAGAGGTGGACCTAGAATCTTTTTTCTTCACATTTTGACTATAGAAAACGAAGCTATGGATATTTATTACAAATCATTAAATCATTATTAGTTTGTTGGTTAGTTCCTTGCTCTTTGTATGTGATTGTGAGGTCCTATGTTCGAGTCTTTTATACCAAATGTTTTCAAAAACATAATAACTCTGAAATTAAAAAGCTAAAAACTAAGAAAATAATACAAATGTGATTTGCACCCATGCCAAGAAGTTGCTGAACGGTTTGGTGCAGAGTGATTAAGTGGTCATAATGATTAAGAGGCTCTTATGATACCGTGCAAAATGAAATATAATTGTTTGGTAATTGTTCAGGATGTAATTAGGGCTCTTAATGGTTAAGGGAGGTCCAGGATACAAAAACGATTCAGAGGTTTTTGGAACCATTAATAGGCAGACTTATTTTTTGCCAAACATGATTTGCCTCTTAGTGATTCAGCGACTGCCTCTTAATGGAAAAACATGACGAGTAAGATTGTTATTTGTTTTAGGAATCTTGCTAACAAAATGGAAAATATGTTTTTTTTTCTCCAGAAATGTTGATGTCTTAGTCTTATAACCAGAAATGGTAGTATGCTACCGATTTATGCTAACAAAAGCTCTACTTTCAAGTTGTGCTTACTGGGTCAGTTTGGTTTTTTGTCCTAAAACTTGTTTACTTGTTTTGAAGTTATTGGGCAAATGTCGAAAGGGCTTATCTGGGCAACTGCAGAGGATTTGGCGAGAAATAGGGGAAAGGTTCTTTCGCTTTATAGACAAGTACTTAGGAGCCTAAATTCCCCCGATTTGCCTTTAAATTTAGCAGCAAGATTGCACAGGAAAGCACAAGCACGCGCCATTTTCATGGTGGCCGCCGAAGAACGTTCAATCCATAACATTAAAGATCTCATGGATATAGCTGACTACTCTTTATCCCTCTTGAGAAAAGGAGAAATCCCTAAATACATTCAGTGAAAATTTCATATCTTAATGTTAAAGATCTTATAGATATAATATAACTATATAGGTCGTCAGTTTGAGTCTTCTTTAATGAGGATTTTGTTGCTTGTTATCTTCAGGGTCTATGAGATTAGTCGAGGATATGTTCTTAGTTCTTAGAGAGTTAAAGAGTCATAAAAGCTGTTATAACAATCCTGTTGGTGTGAATGGTGGCTTCGGTTGATCGATTTACATTTTACACCCTTGTATTTTGATAGTTTACAAAGTGATCCCTTTATAGTTTATATACAAACGAACTTATGACTTCTAGATTATTTGTTTAAGCATGAAGAGAAGTTCACAATTATATATTTAAGCTCCGGAACCCGATTTTGGGAAACATGTATATATATATATATACACAGGGTTAGGTTCAAATGTGAACTCAATTTTGGTTGTGAACGTAAGGACGAATCTCAGCCACACATCTTCGGTTATTGTGGACGCGATCACGGAGGATTGACGCGATTCATGGGAGGGTGGAGATTATTAAAGGAGGGGAACCAGGTCAAACCCGCATTTATTGACCGGATAAGTGGCTGAGATTCGTCCTCACGTTCACAACCAAAAATGAGTTCACATTTGAACTTTCCTCTATATATATATTGGTCTATCATTTTGTGGGATCTTTACGATTTTGTTGGTAGGCTTTTTTTTTCTAGATTAGTTTGAATCGTTTGTGAGGGTGTGCCCTTTATCAGTTTATGACACTACTGTTAAAGAGTCCAATTCAAAAGTTTATCGAGGAAAGTACTGACGATAGAAGATCTTAAGGGTCGTTTACCAATACTTACCCGGGTAAGTGCTTACCAAGTGACGTTATCTTATCGAATGAATATGATAAGGACCAAGACTCTTACCCGATAAGAGCAGGGCAAAGACCAAGAGTCTTACCCGGTAAGTGCGGACGATAACTCTTACCATAGTAAACGCTTACTGGGTAAATTTTTGCATACAATAGCGTTTTTGTGAACTAAAATCTTACTCGGTAAGTAAATAATAGTGTTAAATTTACCCGTAAACACTAAGCACTTACCGGATAAGTATTTGGTAAACGGTCCCTAAGATACAAACAGTTGTATTTTATCCATGACCTTCGGCTCCCATTTATCTGACGAGAAAAGATTAGTAGTAGTCTCCCAAAAGCACAAATTCATATTTTCAACACTCATTTTTAAAGCAATTATCATAGTTTACAGAGATATCACATTGATCCAAAGTGGGTTGGGTTATTCATATAACTAATCTTAAACTGCAATTAACTAACACAGTCCAAAACCAATAAGAAATGTGTTCATCAGTTATTAGTTATATGTTGAAATTGGGATTCAAATGCATCAATGACAATGACATACAAACAATCAAGATAACCAAATTGGGATTCAATTCAACTAACTAACCAAATGACACTTTTACCTTTGATAATAGTTCAGATAAAAACTTTCTCCATCTCATAATTGAGAGTAAAACAGGAAATTATAAACTTACTTTTGAAAGTAAAGAAGGAACTGTATAAACCTTGAGGGTCAACTCATCTGTTTTATCGAGAAAGTCTATGGTTCGAGTCCGTATAGCCCTAGATCGTTATCTCCTCAAGGTCACTGAGGATCTTTCTAGCTGTTATATACTTATATTTAGGGTTCCATAAAATTAATCAAGGTACTGGTACGTACAAGTTAGACTAGCCATCTTTTCAAAAAAGAGAGAGAAAATCACAATATTTGCGAACATTCACCAAAGTATGTTTGTTATGGAGCTCCAATTTGGTTCCACTTATTCCTCTAACTATCACTATTTTTAATTATTGAATAATTATCTATAAAGGATAAGTTTTGAGTTTAATTTTATTAGGTGCTATCAAAATTTCGATCTTTATTTTGGTTGATGTCAATATTTAAAACATTATATTCTTTTAACATGGGAAAATATGTACAAAGGATTAAATAAAATAGAATCTAGGGATATTATCAAAAATAACAACTTTATACTATATAATTTAATAAAATAACCATTTTTTAAATTTTTTAACAAAATAGCCATTTTCCTTGCTCCCAAGGGCGAGGAGTAGAAAATTTTAATTTTAATTTACAATATAACCCCTAGAGTTATATAATTAATTACTTTACATCATTTCCTTTTTAATTTTTAATTTTACACCCTTATGACATAATCGTATATCAATTAAAAATCGTCTAAAAAATAAGTTTTTATTTTAACAAGTTACACCATTAATCGTCTCGTTGATACCTTCAAAATAAGTCCAATATTGAATATTTTTTTATTTAATTATATTATTATATATTATATACACACTATCGGACCGGTAAGTACCGTCCCCGTCCTCGTTAAGATCCCCGATCCCCTTTAATATGTCTCCCAACCCGACCCGAATTGTTCGTTTTTCGGTTTTCACCGTCGATTTCTGGTTTTTTTTGCCATCCCACCTTCAGCGACAGATTAGCGAAGGAATTTTTCGTTGCTGATAGCCCTTATTTTTGTAGTGTTTAATATATTATAATTATCGTAATACATTTGTATACAAAATACATACGACTTAATATGAAAGTTAAAAAAATATGAAGTTAATTAATTTATATTATTATAGTGTAGATTAAAAAAATAAAAATATGTATTCTTAATATTTTAATATTTATTTAATTGTTAATAATATAAAGTTAATATATGATTATAATATATAATAATATAATTAAATAAAAAGATATTCAATACTGGACTCATTTGAAGGTATCGACGAGACGATTATAATGGTGTAACTTGTTAAAATAAAAACGTATTTTTTAGACGATTTTTAATTGATATACGATTATATACCGTAATATCATAAGGGTGTCAAATTAAAAATTAAAAAGGAAATGATGTAAAATAATTAATTATATAAATTTAAAGTTGTAAATTAAAATTAAAATTTTGTACTCTCGCCCTTGGGGCGAGAAAAATGGTTATTTTGTTAAATTTTTTAAAAAATGGTTATTTTATTAAATTATATAGTATAAAGTTGTTATTTTTGATAATATCCCTAAAATCTATATGTGTAATTAGTCAAAAGTCAGAATTCATAATTAATTATCAGAATAAAAAAATAATCCTATTTTATTTAATCCTTTGTACATATTTTCCCATGTTAAAAGAATATAATGTTTTGGTTTGTAAACCTCCAGCAAAAATGGCTATGAAATTGAAAATCTACTCAAGAATTGATAAATGTTAATTAGTATGTTATTTTTTTTATATCTAAAAATCTATGGTAAAAGTATTCGACAACTACAAAAGTATTCGACCTTCATAGGAATCACATAAATGAAACTTTTCTTGTTTGATTAACATATTATACCTCCAGAAGTATTGATTTATCTAAAAATTCATTTTCTGAAATCTTGCCAGTTAAAATCAAAAATCAATCGAGTTTGGGAGAACTTAACGTGGTTTTCAAAGGTTAACGTTCCCCTCACTTGGAAAATAATAATATTATTTTCAATGTGCGGATACCTTCAAGTATTGTTGGCTTCTTTAGAGTATCTCGAACTGTTTATACATAATTTCTCTAAAATCAGGGGAAAGACCAGTTTTTCTAAAAAATACATCAAGAAAGTCAAATTCTCTTAAAAAAAGATTACATCCAAGTATAACAACTTCTTTATTTCTCGAGATTCCAACATGTCAATTATATTATTAAAAGATTCAATGATATAAAAAATACAGTCTCAAGCGTATATAGTTCAGTTGGTATAAGGATGAGACGACTTTTTTCCAAATACAAGACAAGTCCTGGGTTCGATCCCGCCCCCCTTCTGGCACCGCTGACTGAGAAAAAAAATGTACTTTCACATTGGTGTATTTGAAAGCAGGTTTCGTGCTGAGCCAACTACCATTACTGGTAATTAACTTTTGCTCAAATATAACAAAAATACATGTTCTTTCATTTAATTAATCATGTTGGTTGGTTGGAGATAAATACATGAAGAATAAGAAAAACCTGTATTTTTCATCATTTTGAAGAAGCTATCAGAGATGCTCTTAAAACTTGAATCGTTATATTTGAGCAACAATAAATCAGCATGAGCGCTCCTATTAGTTAACACAAGTTACCAACTCAACAATATATTACATCAACAATATATTACAAGCAGACATCTCGTGTGGATAGTAAAATAACATAAAAACATGTTAATTTGTGTCATCTCATCGAAAGTTAAACAAAAAAATTATACACTTTTTAAAGTAAAATGCTTTAGTAACAATACGATATTATACTAAAAAGAACTTAAAAAATACATTATTAATTTTTGAGTAAATTATGTTTCTTGTTCATATTATTTGTTAATAACTATTATTTCCGTCTATATGGTTTAGAATTTACCGTTTTCAATCTTATAATTTATAATTTATTGTTGTTTTGGTTCACATGGTTTACAATCCTTTACTGTTTTGTTACTTGTAGTTAAAGGTAGAAATTTAATTAAGGGCAACTTGTAAATTATAGGAACAAAAATCACAATTTTTTATACCACAAAGACAAAAATAGAAACTATTAACAAATGATAGGCTAAATACACCTCTATATATTGCTATATATTTATATCAAAAACTTTTCATCTCACACACATCAATATCAAAACTCACATTTTATCGTTCTCAATAAATAAATTGACATAATTTTTATATTAAGGTTATGTTTGACAAACTAGCTGATAAACTAGCGGGCAGCTGATAAGTTAGCGGATGACTGGTAAGCTAGCTGGTAGCTGATAACCTAGCTGATGAAAAAAAATCATGTTTGACAAAACTAGCGTATAAGAATCTAAAATGACCAAAAAGGGTACGTTAAGAAATAATAATAATTAATATTAATAAGGGTTATAATTGGAAAAATTGACAATAGACTCCTAAAACGCTACTTCAAATAACGTTTCAATAAGCTAACTTATGATTTACCAAAAATGTAAAATAAAAATAAACTAACTAATAATCCAACTTATAAATTAGCTTATTTTTGTCGAACATAACCTTAAAAAAAAAATTACATATAAGAAACCACCATGGCTAAGATCGTAATTTACTTTTATTCTTTTACGGTTGGGAAGGGGGTGGCAGACCATCAGATGGTGGGCCCGACACAAAATCTCCTCTAACAAACTTTCATTCTCTTTACTTATTTTGGTAAACTTCTTCCCGCCTACAAAATCTTTTAAACCTTTTATGCTTATTTACTTATTTCTTTTTAGTGTAAAATGATTATGCTAAATTTAAATTCTAGACTAAATACATGAAAAAATTATTTTGAACGAACAATATAAAAATATATCATAAACTATGACTTTTCCAAATTAAAATTTCTGATATAATATACTAGAGGAAAGTTCAAACGTAAACTCAAATTTGGTTGTGATCATAAGAACAAATGAGAATGTGACACGTGTTTGAATGTAAATTATTCAGACTGAATATATACTATATTCAGTCTGAATATTTCTTTGAATAGGACACGCGTCACACTTTCATTTGTCCTTACGTTCACAACCAAATTTGAGTTCTCATTTGAACCTGTCCCTAATATACTATATCCTATTTTTTTTGTTAAAGCCCTTAAACTTTGTTTCAAGGTTATGTGTTATAATTGTCTACATTTTTAGTGTTTTTTTTGAATAATTTAGATATTTATGCGCTCTCTCTCTCTATATATATATATTATGTATTATGTTTGTACAGTAGGTGTAGAATCGTGTGAGAAACAGAGTTAAGATGAGAAGTGTAACAAGAGATCTGGACTTTTGATCACCTTTAATCTCAAAGCCACCAATAAATTACATTTCATACAGGAGTTGATCCGGTACATCTTATCTCGATGCATTTTATTTTAATTTGCATTTAAAAATAGATATCCATTCGTACGCTTCTCATCTTAACTCTCATTCTCATCGAAATCCAACCACCAACCATTCTACTTTAGCATGAAAAATGAGTCGTTATGTACTTGAGACTCCATTCCCCTACTCCCAACCTACTTTCCTCTCTCTCTTCCTCTCTCTCTCTCTCTCTCTCAATTGCAATTGCTTTGTTTTTTTGATAATTTCTTCTTTAAGTTCTCATTCTAATCACCAGATATTGAATTTATCTTCGTCTTCTCCACATCAATTCTTCCAGTTTTCAATCATTTCCAACAAAGAAACTTACGAATTTCCAAAATTCTTCTCTTTTCTCTGTGTGAAATTTGCAGAGAAAATGATGGATAATAATTCAGATATGTTCGAAGAAACTGATTGCTTCGATCCAAACTCTCTAACTCATGTTCATATTCATCATGAAGACGACAGTTTCCCACAATCTCACGCCTCCAATTTCCACCAAATCCCCAATTTCTCCGCCATTGAAGCACCTGGAGACGAGCTTCATCACCACCAACAACAACAACTCAACTGGATTCATAATGATCAGATTCTAATGGCGAATGATGACGATTGTTTGCCTACTCCAACTCCACCACCAGATCTACTCAATTTCTTCCAGTTACCCACATGTTCTTCTTCATCAATCTGCTTTTCCAACCCGACCCGTATTATCGATCAATCCATCATGTACGACCCGTTATTACCTCTTAACCTCCCTCCACACCCTCCCTTCGTCAAGGAATTGCTCAATTCTCTCCCAAACGGGTTCAATTTCTCGGGTTGCGGGTCAATTTTTGGCCAGATGGATATGGATCAAAATCAATTGTATCATGAGGGTGATTCAGTTATGGAGTTCGGTGGTCGAATTAATGGAAAAGGAAAAGATATAAAACATTTTGCATCTGAAAAACATAGAAGACAACAATTTAATGGCAAGTTTGAAGCCTTGAAGGAATTGGTTCCAAATCCCACAAAGGTATATATATATATGTATGAGAAATTTGTGAAAATAGCAATTTTTAAACGTGGATTCACCAAATAGCCAATTTCTTTCAAAGTTACCAAAATAGCTATCAGTTCGTAATCGTAAAGGGGTGAAAATGTATAAAAAAAGTTTCTGAACTTGAATTAGGTTCATAATTTCAGGGACCAAATATGTAAAATTTGGAAATTACCTTCATATGTTTGGCGAAAATAAGCTAGCTTATAAAAAAATAAGCCCGCTTATTTTCAGTGTACACGTTTGGCAAACCATAAGCTAGCTTATAAGTTAGCTTATAAGCTAACTTATTGAAACGCTACTTGGAGTAGCGTTTTGAGAGCTTATTGTCATTTTTCCAATTATAACCCTCATTAATATTAATTATTAATTTTTATTTTTGTTTTTCAACATGCCCTTTTGGTCATTTTACATTCTTATACACTAGTTTTGCCAAACATGATTTTTTTCATCAACTAGCTTATCATCCAACAGCTAGCTTATCAGCTAGTTTGCCAAGCATAACCATATTGCTAACCTAAACCAGATTTTACTTATTTGGTCCATGAAATTGTGAAACTAGTTCAAAAACTGTTTTTTATTTTTTTTACATTTACACACGAACGTGATGACTATTTTGGTAACTTTTGGGAGAAATTGGCTGGAAGGTAAAACCACAAGTAAAAAAATTGACTATTTTAATAAATTTCCCGAAATTTTACATCATATTTTAACATTTTTGAATCAATTTAAACTTGTTTTTCTTGTTTAATTTTATGAACGAAAAGGGTGATCGAGCATCACTGGTTGGATATGCGATTGAATACATCAATGAACTGAAAAGAACTGTGGAGAAACTCAAGATCTTGGTGGAGAAGAAGCGATGCAATAATCGAAGTAGAATCAAAAGGCGAAAGACCGAAGAAGATTCGAGTTTAGATGTACAGAGTACTTACACAAGAAGCAATGGTGATCCTGCTAATAATGATCAACAAGCCATTAATGGTAATTCATCTTCTACACAGAGGAAATCAAAGAACACCGAAATAGATGTTCGAATTGTTGATGATGAAGTTACGATCAAATTGGTGCAACAAAAGAAGATGAATTGTTTGTTAGTTGTTTCAAAAGTTCTTGATGAACTTCAACTGGATGTTCATCATGTTGCAGGTGGAGTTATTGGAGATTTCTACAGTTATTTGTTCAATTCTAAGGTACAACTTGTTTTAGCCAATGGTATGCAACTTTGAGTTGTACATTGAGATTTGAGATCCATTTGTGGGTATCTTAAATTTGAAAAGGAAATTTATTGAAATAGTCATTTACCTTCTAGACCAAGTTTTACCCAAATAGCCTTCAGGTTCACAATTGCGAAGGGATGAAAATGTAAAAAAAGAATTTTTTAAACTAGGCTCGTAATTTCGGGGACCAGAAATGTAAATTTTGAATATTACATTCGTAATTGCTAATTGAATATTGCGAAACAGGACAAAAAATTAGATGTTTGGTCCCTGAAACTGCGAACCTAGTTCAATTTTTTTTTTTACATTTTCACCCTTCACAATTACGAACCTCAGAACTATTTGGGTAAAACTTGGAAGAAATAAGTAAAAAAAATGACTATTTCAATAAATTTTCCAATTTGAAATTATTTTGGTTGATTCTTGAAAACTTATTATGATCTTGAATGACATTTGCAGATTTGTGAAGGGTCCTCTGTTTATGCAAGTGCCATAGCCAATAAGGTAATTGAGGTGGTGGACAAACAATAAGGTACAACTTCTTTTGCATAAAGTACAACCCATTTTAGAAAAATATTTTTTCCATGATGTTTCCACCTTTGGGCATGCAAATAAAAAGTATGCATGTTTATCTACCTTATTAAGACAATTAAATTATGTGTATACATTTTTTTATTATCAAGAAGGGTTTCATGGGAAATTGGGAATACCTTAATGTTATGAAAACATGAGAACACCCTTTTACTATAGACGACCTATAACACGAGTCACGACTAGGTTGCTGGTCAAGTCGTCCGCACACCAGTGGTCCCCTCTTCTGTATTATCAGAAGTGTATTATCAGAAGTGATAATAAGAGTAGTGTTTTGTAAAATGAAGGTGTTTTCATTTAAACTTTCACCTTTTGGCGAATACTTGATGGAATCACATGTAAAGTTGCAAATTACGAATTCGATTATTCTAGATTTGTAACTGAAAATTTACCATTAAATAAGGAAACTTTTTTGTACCAATATGATCGTAATCGGAAACTATGTTAAAAAAGCCTTTTACATGCGACCATTTAGGAAAAAAAACCTTAAGAAAATTTGTTTTTAATTGGGAGCTTTGTATACTGGTCGTGTAATCTGAATGATTCATTAAAAAACTTAACCCATTTCGAGAAAAAAAATAGGTATCATGAAAAAGTAATCTTTGAATAATTGTATTTTTTTTCCTTCTATTATTTACATTAAAATAACATAATGGTAATGTTTTTATTTCTTTTATTTTGCAGATTAATGAGGGGATTATGCTTGTTTGCTTTGATATTAACATGTTCTTGCCTTATGAGGGAAGCATTTTTTGAGAGATTAGGGGTTCAAATTGACATTTAACTATAGGAGCGATGGACCACATAACATATTTGAATTTAGAAATAAAAGCAGGGGTAATTTGGGTATTTGGACTTAAACTTGAATTATATATGATTTGTGGTTTTTGATCATTTTTATTTCATGTTTTTATCATCTTTTACTTGTGTGTTTTGCTTTTCTTGACCAAAGGATTTCGTGTAACGTTTGCCTCCAATTAGCCGTTACGAATGGTGGTTGGTACAAGACAGTGTAATCAATGTATTAAGCTAGTCAGTTATTAAAAGGTGAAACTCTATTTGCTAATAACAAAGTCGCATTATATTGTAGATACTAAATCATTAAAAAAACTATTGATTATGAATATAATTAAATAAAGTAATCTTGCTCACGAAAGCCTAAATTGGTAATCTTATTTATGTTCCTCTCAAAACCAACCACATTTGCGACTCGTGTGTTCTTATCTTTATTTATCACAGATTCTGCAAAGTCTAATCACATATCATGTATCTGACTTTTGCATCCAAATCACTGTCTGAGCTTCTCAAAATACACCCCCCCCTTAGGAATTGGAGATTGGAGATGACACGTGAACTGGCTAACCACTTGGATCGCAGAAAGTACACTTTCCGAATACAATAATATGACCCTCAAGTGTTGTTTAGTTCGTAGAATTCAAAGGAATTGGAATGATCAATTCCTTTGACCAAATTCCAATTTTTTTGTTTGGTTTACGTATTGAAATAGATGGAATCCTTTGAATTCCACAAATTAAGTAATTCATCATTTCAAAGCCATAATTCAATCAACCAACACCACCCATCCCCTTGCCACCACGACCATGCTAGTTGCTACAACTGTCATCCTCGCCCACCCCTGATATGGGAAAAGTCCATTCAATTCTTGATGGAAATGAAGAAAACAACTAAATACCGCCACAACCACCACCATGCCTACTACTGTCATTTTCATGTCCCCACCCCCACCACATCCCAATCCTCAACCCACCACTCACCACCATGCCAATATTGTTGTCATTGTTACAGCTGCCACCCCCAACCCACCCCACCCCACCCCACCCCATCACCCACCAACCCCGCCACCTGACCACCATGCCACACTTCTCCTGTCGCCCACCCCACCGACCACTATGGGGCTCTGACCTAGAATCCTACAAGGGGGTGCAAGCCCTTGACCTTTGCCTTATGGTGATAGGGGCTAATTTGTGAGTGTGCACTACGCACCTCCTACCTCACTTATGATTGTTGTATCATCATTAAAATGACTGATGACACTAAAATCACAAACAACAACAACCTACACAACCAATAATCACTTATTATAAAATATCAAACGTTACATATAGGTGTCAAACAATATAATCAAGACCAACCAAACGAGAAATTATATCAAAACCCGATTTACGCATGACAATAAAATTTAAAAAAAAAGTCAAATGGATTTGAACTTGCAACCTATAGAACTACATGTAATGACACTATCAGTAGGCTGTAGAGGCAGGGAACACACATCAAATTAAAGCAGATGTACTTTTAAGACCCTTAAAGAAAACGCAAGAATTTTTTTCATAGAATAAAAACACGTATATAAATCGAGAGAGAAATATCGGTCCGTACTTGTAATAATGGTGCATAACCTACAATACAACAAGAGAGATGAATTGCAATACTCTACAATCTTACAAAATTGGAGACTAGAAGAAATTTATTCAACTGTCAATCGCTGAAGATAAAGCTCCCCCTAGAAGCTTTACTGAACAAGCCACTTTCTATATCCATTAAGCCACTACCAAACAGTCATGTATAGCTGACCGAATATCATTTTCTCGTTTTTCACTATATCATAAGAGCCTCTTAATCATTCTGCACCAAACCATTCAGCAACTGCCAAACAGCTCCTTAAGACATTTTTGGCCTCATATAAAACCCGATTTTGTTGTAGTATATTATCCTAGATACAGACAAATTAGTTACGCTTATAATCTGCAGATCGGAAGCCAGCTTTTCGAACTTTAATCTTTTTAATCTTCACCTTCACCCATACACCATTGTTTATAACAGACTGAACCACACTTTCAAGTTTCCCTTCCAATTTCTCACCTTTTCTTGGTGTATAAACCACATTATGTATATCATCAGCCAACGCTCGTTGTGCTAATACTTTCCCAACAGCATCACAAGCAGCAGCATTTACATTTCTAGTCGAACCCAAATCAAATTTCATGTCTTTAGAAATAGAATGTGCAACAACGACAACTTTACTCGTTGATCGATGAACAATGCAAGCACGTACAGATGCTTTCGAGATGTAAATATCTAAACAAAATGGCTCATGGTATGGTGCTGTAACTTGATTAAAAGTTGGAATCCTTTGCTTCTTTTCGATAAAAGATCCTTCTGGTTTCTTAATCTCATCAATCTTGGAAATCTTGTAGTTGTTTCTTGGGGTTTCTTTTGTTTTGCTTTCTTTAATCTCGTCTTTTCGTTTTGAAACGTTTTCATTTTCTACCACCCTTGAATCGGTCTTCTTTTTAAAAGATTTCCTCCTGTGGAAATCGAAATTGTACTCTTCGTACTCTTTTGAATCTCTGTCGAGCTTATAGAACAGATTTCCACATATTCTCAAATCATCGATTTCATCAAAATCTGGGTCGATTGAGTTTCGAGGTGCATTGTTAGCCACTTGAGCATGAGATGGGGCAGTATCGTCTTTCCACGCATTCGCAAAACCTGTTGAAACTTGCCAAGTTTCATCGTCAACAATGTCGATTTTGTAATCATTGGATTGACCACCAAATTTTGAACTAAGTAGCGGATTATGAACAGGTTCGGTACCATTATGGAAAGCTCGCAAGATACTTGAAAAAAGGGTGTGTTTTTTCGGTTGAAAATGATAACTTGCAATTTCTCTAAAGATGATTGCTTTTCTAACAAACATCCATGTCATCTTGTATGGTTGAACTTTTAGAAACTAGATTCAAATTTTTAGCAAGAATCAAAGTGAGTAGTTAACCATAAAGTTGGTGGTGATTTGTAACATTTCTAATAGACAAAACATCAAACAGTTGGTGTGCAAAACCAGAATGAGCAGACCTTCAGTCGAAATAACCGTAAATTTCCCAAAAGAAAGGTACGCTTAAAAGCTATTGAAGAGAGTTGAATCACCCACATGGAAGTTGTAGTTAACACCAATGGCTTCCTGCTATCATACAGTCCAAACGAAGAAAAGCAAATTAATTACATAGGATCATTATGGGAATTCAGAATATCAAAAGTGCATCTTTATCTTCTCGATTAAAAGTTTGTCTTTCTTGAATGAATTCAGAATATCAAATCATTACCCAAATAATTGTATAAGAAAAGAAAAAAAAAGATTATGTTTCAAGAATTATAACATTATGTCTCTCTATCTTTCTCTAGAAGAAGATATTATTGAAAGGAGAAGAAAACAAAAAAGAAGAAAATCAATTCATAAAAAAACCCAGTATTAATATGAACCATTGGGTTTTGATGAATTGAATCGGAATGAATAAAAACAAGTCCGTCGAGGTTTATAAATGTATAAAAAAAAGATTACATATAAAGATGGATGGATACCTCTGTTCTCTTCTTGAATCTAATAGCAGACGAATGAAAGGTTGTCCCCTAACAATAAGAGAATAATTTTGGAACGATTTCTTTTCCCTTTTTGTAAAAAAAATGTGAATCAAGTAATATCTGAATCAATAAAGAGTGGGGAGATTAGGGTTTCAAATAGGAGGGTTTTTTTCCTGAAGAAGAAGAAGAAGAACAACGGAAACGTATGATTGCTCTTTCTGTCTGTGTTGGTGTTGAGTTGAATGTGTTGTTGTATTTAGAAAGTGACTTATAAGCCAACTTACAACTTACCTTATTTTTATTTTGAATACAGTTGTTTGGATGACTATAAGGTATCTTATTAATAAATTAATAAAAGAAAGGTTTTGATAAGGTAGCTTATAAGTCATAAGGTACCTTATTAGCTACTTTTGCCAAACATAGCCTTATATGGTCTTATTTTCCACCAGGCCCATGATCAAGAAAATCTGAGGACTTTAATCATTTGTCTCAATTAGGGATGGGAATCGACCCGCCCCGATCGTAAACGAGGATTCCCTGTTAAATCAGGGATGTGGATGGGGATGGGGACGGGGACGGGTATGTCACTCCCCGCCCCGTCCCGCTCCGGACCCGTTATATATATATATATATTAATAAATTATATAAACTATTTATTTCAACTAAATTGGTAATTCATGATTTCATATTTTATAACTAGGCTTAGAATCTAAAAGTGTTTTTTTTTGATGTTGGTGTGTATTCGATGTCAAGTCAAGATACAAGTACACATATGTATTGGATATTAGTCGATATGGTTTTATATTACTCGTTATGTTTTGGTACGAGTGACGTTAAATATTTTTTGTATTAAATTGAATTTCTTTAATTAGTTTTAGGTTATTAATTACTATACGATGTTATGACTTTCTTTTATTATATTAAAATACTTTTGATTTTAGGTTTATTGAAAATATGATACATTTCAACGTTGTATGGTTGCTCGCATATTTGATTTAAAGTAGTTTTTATAAACGGGGAAAAAAATCCCCGTTTCCATGTTAGGGATGGGGATAGGGATGTGATCTTATTCCCCGGTGGGGATGGGAACGGAGATGGGGATCAAGGTCCCCGCCCCATTCCCATGCCTAGTCTCAATCTCTTAAATATATTTTAATTTCATGTTTTGATAATTTCTATAAATTCAAATAAAAAAATTGATATTTATAAGAAGAATATATTTGTGTATACTTTTGTATTTATTCGAATCAGTTCGAGTTTTCAATAGTGAGGATTTTATTGGTTGTTATTTTCAGAGTCCCTAAGATTAGTCGAGGTTACTAAAATAGAAGCATGATCAAACGAGAACGGTATCTATTTAAAAGAACACGAGAATGGGCAAATCATATGTGATTTTACAGTAACATCACATACAAAATCACATGTGATTTAGCCGACCTTTGGAAGACGCAACCACAAGTCGCCAACACACTTTTTTGTTACCGTTAATAGAAAATCATATGTGATTTTGCACGTGATTTGTTCATTCTCATATTCTTTTAAATGGATATTGTTCTTGTCTGATCCTGCCTCTACCAAAGTATTATTTGATATGTTCTTGGACAGTTAAAGAGTCATTGAAGCTTGGAACCCGATTTCAGGAAACATGTAAAAAGGACGACACATGAAGAAACTTCTGATCAATGATAAATCTCAAGGATCACTTGTGAATTAGAAGTTCTAATAAGTATAAGTGATTACAGATGACCAGATGATCGTCAAAAAAAGAATACTTTGGTCTATCCTTTTGTGTGATATTTATGATCTTGTTGATAGACTTTTTTTTTCTAGATTACTTGATTCATCCACCACCTCAACCACAGGTACCTCCTCCACCATTGTCGACCACCACCACCACGATCATCCACCATTTATTGTCGACCACCACCACCACCACGATCATCCACCATTTATTGTCGACCACCACCACCACGATCATCCACTATTTTCACGTCCTCTACAATGCAACAATCTTCACCGTGCATTCTCCAATTAATAAGGATCTTCCAGTCCGAATAAAACACAATTTCTTATTTGTACGGATCAGGTTTTTTTAAACTACCAATAATTATATCAAATTTGGTACTATTATATATGTATGTATTCATGTATATGAAAATTGTTTAAATTTTATTTACTTTATTTGTGTTAATTTTGATTATTATATCATATATAAAATCATCAAATAAACCTTTGGGGGTCATTTGTCTAGTTCTGTCCAGTCCTATTCATACCAAATACCAGACACACTTGTCCAGTCCAGTCATATCTGTGTGGCAAGAAATCTTACCATAGAAGGTAAAAACGTCGTCTATATATAAATTGTGAGAGAAATATCGGTGCATAACCTAGAATACAGCAAGAGAGATGGATTGCAAATACTGTACAATCTTACAAAATTGGAGACTAGAAGAAATTTATTGAACTGCCAATCGTTGAAGATGATCTAAAAAGATCTCGAAGCTAACATCATCCGTAAACAAAACATCACCACCAGGAGTAGGAGGAGCATCCGAATTATATGTAGCCGATGGATTTAGTTTCGCCAATAGAAAACGAGCCTGCATACATACATACTTTTACTACTCAGCAAAAACTACAAATCTTGCTTAATAACTGTTTTCTAGCCGTTATAATAAGTTTTTTACTACTCAGTAAAAACTAAAATCTTCCACATCACTATTTTAGTTTGTTCCATAACAAATGTTCACTTTCAAAAGTAAGTGCACACTTTCCAATTCTACCCTTAATTATGAGATGAAGAAATTCAATCATTTCCTCTACGATTATAAAGGGTAAAACCGTCATTTAGTTCATTAAAAGATGTAATAGGAAGTTGAGATATTTATGACCTGAGATCCATGCTGATCGCAGATGACTAAACGGGGTACTGGAAACCGTTCCTTTACTATACCATCGGCATCGTCAAGAGGAGCTTGCAACAACTGAGCGAAAACCTGCAATCAAATTAAATTTAGCAAAGTTGTTAAATGCTCAAGGCGCGCACTTAGGCACAAAGGGGTTTTGGGGCCTAGGCGCAAAGGGGTCTCAGAAATGTGAGACGCATCTTATACAAAAAAATTATATGTATATATATATATATAATTATATAGGGGCGGGTTCAAATGAGAACTCAAATTTGGTTGTGAACATGAGGACAAATAAAGGCGCCACACGTGTCATATTCAGACTGAATAATGAAGGGCATTCAGAGTGAATAATGAAGGTGAAGTTCATACATTGTTCAGACCGAATAATACTACATTCCGATTGAATAACACTACATTCAGTCTGAATATTTCCCTTCATTATTTAGTCTGAATATGACACATGTCGCATTCTCATTTGTCCTATGTTCACAACCAAATTTGAGTTCTCGTTTGAACATTCCTCTCTCTCTCTCTCTCTCTCTCTATATATATATATATATATACACACACACACACACACACACGCGTGGTTACACACAACTCAAATATGTAGAAAGTACAAGCCTCCAATGCAACAACCAACAATACTTCAATAGAGGTAGAAGGGAGAAGGGTTTAAAGCGTAAGTCAAGAGGGAGCTTTATGTAGAAAGCCAAGTTTTTTCAAACTTGTTCATTGCAATCAAAAACACACTCCTTCCATCTATGTAAAGAAACCTCCTAAACAAAAACCTTCCTAATATATTCAGACAGATTAATCCACACAGACAACTTTATTCATACATGACTTAATGGAAAACCAATCAAACCCACCCTAAGATGTATGCAAACCTGACCTCTACCCAAGTTCTAGAAAACACGTCATGGCGGCGTCATAACGTTGAGGCGTGGCCTTGCCGCCGCGTTAAAGCCCGTGGCAAGACTCCGAGGACTGGCTTGCATTATAACTTTTTTATATATAATTTATGTCTTTTTAAATCAAATATTAATGATTCTAGTTATTCATTGAAGGTGGGAATTCATTAACTACAAGTTGAAGGCGAGGAAGATTTTAAATTCAATTTTGATGACGAAAATAAATGATGTAGATCATATGGAAGGATAATTTCTTTATAAGATACATCTAATCTAATCCAATCTAACATGTTTTTGGCATATGATATTAGAATTTTAGATTAGATATGTATGGATTATTAAGCCACTTTCTATATCATTAAACCTATACCAAACAGTCATGTATAGCTGACCGAATAAGCTACGAGTCTCATTAAGCTCATTAAGCTGCATCTCTAACTTAGAAAGAAGAAAAAGAAGACTACCTTGTGTTCAGGCTCGTTTTGATAGCCAGCTTTACGCCACTGAGCAATCGTCGATCCATGAAATACAACAACCGTAAAATACGAATCCAAAAGAAGAATCCTGTCAGCAGCAATAGAAGCCACATCTAAAAGAGCCGGTTCAGCTCCAGAGTTAAAAGCGTAAGAAATCAAAGACGGCTGAATCATCACGACTGAATTAGCAACATTTTCTCGGTTCATAACCATCCTAAAGTATGCCGTCTCATCTGGGCTGTTATTAAAAACCTGTAAGAAAATAAGGCAAAATCTCAAAATCCAAAAAAAAAAAAAACAATTTGATTGCATACTCTTATAATTTAAACGATCTTAAGAAACAAATAAAACAAACAAACTAACACCTGTACGAATTGAGATCTTCGTAAATTAAATACAAATTGAGGAATAATTGATAATCGTGGAGATAGGACAAAAGAAGACGGGCTGTCCTTCTGATAGTCCCCAAATCGAGAACATAGATGTATCAAAGATTTGTCAAGCCACCTTATGGGATCAAATTCAGCCTGCATATGTTCAAACAGATAAATAGGGTTCAACCAATAAATCTTTACACCAAAACCAACGACCCTAAAATATTGACCACAATTATTGAAAACCATACGTTTATATACATCAGCCAGCATATAGTCATTGATCACTTTTAATCTCATGTGAGATAAAGAGTTAAGGTGAGAAGCGTAAGAAGGGATCTCCACCCTTGATCACTTTTAATCTCATGCCCACCCATGAACTGCGCTTTAGAAGGGAATTGATCTAGTGCATCTCAGTGTTGTTGACCTTCAATTAGGATTGATCTGAGGGTGGAGATCTCTTCTTACCCTTCTGACCATAACTTCTTTTCTCACCAGAACCCAACCCCTCTATAGTATTCAATACAAATATTTTCTGGTTACTCTATTAAATTTATTTATTTTTAGGGTCAAGGAGAATTTATTTCTTTGTGTTTCAAAAGAAAATTTATTACAACTTATCCTAGACAAACAAGCAAATTCTCAACCGCCCCTTTTGCAAAAACACGCCTTCTTGAAAAATATCGTTAATTATCAAGCTACTTATTGTATGTAAGAAACTAAACTGGTGATTTGGTGAATTATCAAACTAAAGCAAAGAAGAAAGCGCGATGATTTAAAAGAAAAAGGCATTTTCTTTACATCTTGTAAGGAGGTGCACATCAAAAGCGTATACATATATATAGACATCGTTACCTCGGTTTCCATTTTAAAAGAAACTAGGCGTCCCATGACTACGGCAGCTGCTTCTTGATCAAACCCAGCAATCAAATCCTAGAAATGCAAAATTAAGTTCATCTTTTGTCAATGTTAAATGCAATAAAAATAATCGAAAAATGATTTCGTGCAAAGCTGGAAGAAAAGAGGAGAAAACACTTCTAAAAACAACGAACTAACATTTAGGGCCAGTTTGGTTTGATGGAATGTTTTTGAGGGATTTGGATTTTGTGGAAGGATTTGGAATTGTTGGTGTGTTTGGTTTGTAGGATTTGGAATGGAATTGAATTCTGTTATTTATAGATGTTTTATAAAAATAATTAAACTACCTTTTATTAATTGATTGTTTAAAGACAAATGTTTTTAACATATTTCAGAACATTTTTACAAACAAATTTAAAGAAATCCCATAAAATACCAACTACGCCCATGGGATTTCTATATCCATCAATCGTGAGATTTCAAATCCATGCATTCCTTCAAACCAAACATGTTGGATTATCTATTAAAAATCCTAAATACCCTTCAGTAAAGACAAATAAAGAAATCTTGTGAAACCAAAATCAATATCATAATATATTTGTATTTGTAAGCTAATAGCTGGTAAACAAGTCACATTTAATTAGAATTATCCAAAAAAATGTAGCAAATTTCACAGGACATCAAAAAGAAATGTTTGCATATTCCATATGCAATGCACTACTATTAAAAAAGTACAAAAAATAGACTAACATATAACATAATAGAATGAACAAGCTTGCCTGTATTTTATCTGGTCCAGTGACCCATCTTCTCGAGAGGGTGGTGGCTCGAAGCCGCATTTGTCCATTGCTATGCTGATAACTAGCCCAAATTACATGCAAAAAGTCAATAGAAGTTCCACTTGCAAGCCGAAGAGGCTCATATTTTTAATAACCAATCTTTAAAGAAAAAACAATAATCACATACTAAGTCAAAAATTGGAAATAAAACTGATTATTCGCTGCTTGACCAATAACATCTGGGTTTTCTTTCTTCACGATATCAAATATTAAACATAACGATGTAGATTTATCAAGTCCACACATCTTCCATGCAGTAGTACCCCCTTGACCAATAGTAGTATCGGAGCATAAAGGACCTTTCTGCACAATTTTAACAAGAGTTAGTCAAACAATATTGGAATTTGGATAGCCAATAAAAGAGCCAAATATTCTTAAAAAAGAACACTAAATCAACCTTTTCAAGTGACGCACATGGACCAAGAATCCCCTGAATTTTGATATCATTCGAGAAATTTACCTCAAATATACCGCTGCATAAAGTGACAACTTTATTACAAACAAAAAACAAGATGATGGAAGTATTATGCTGAATGAAATTTTAGAAGATATCTATTTGAACTAAATTGATCAGTCGTCTGAATTATGCAAAAGGTGGTTCATATGGCCAATAGTCTCACTTTCAAGTTGAACGGTTGCTTGGTGTTTATACATCTTAATCAAAGAAAAAGTTTCAAGAGTCTAAGGTGTTGTTTGTTTCTAAGAGGTGTTGAAGTCTGAAAGCAGAATCAATAAGACTGTTTGTTTTTGTAAATTGATAAATGTCTGAATTTGTTTAAATTGTCTATTTTACCGTCAGAATATTATAGTGTTGAATTTATGTATAAATTTATACAACTTCACGTATTTATTCATCATCATTACGAAATTTGCATCTACATTATACAAATAGCATTCATTTAAACGAAAATATGCCATTAACGGTATTTAACAAATGTAAATCCTATAAACATATGTTAATTGAAAGAGATGAGGATCGATTAAGGTTAATCGATTGAGAAACGTCGGCAAATAAGGGGTTGGTTTACCTCTTACCAGATAAGAGGACAACAAGACATAAGTGTCTGAAAAATTGGAAAAAACAAACAGTCTGAATGGCCCTACCTCTTACCGAATCAGACATAAGAGGCTCATAAGAGCTTCTTTTTTCAAAACAAACAAGGGGTCAAGGCCAAACACTTGAAAAGATCCCATAATCATTTTCGTGTCACAAAAGGTCTACACCAAATTATCATGCCATACCAATTACTAGATGGCAAGAGTTTAAATCAAACCTTACTTTGATGATAGACCTAGGTCATTGTCATCCGATTGGAAAACACGCAATAAAGAATCTTTAAAAACGGAATGGCCAAAGCTTTCTGCTAGCACAACAAGTCCTCCAGTTTTTTCAACCGCAACTTTAAGCTCAGCTACCCCAACCTAGAAGAAATAAAACCGTTAATTTTAAACAATTTTCGTTTAAAATGAAGTACATACAAAAGAGCATGAAAAACAGCATAGTATTGAACAATATCACATAAAATAGTAAAATACAGACCAATAACATATTCCTAGTTATCTTCTGATTCTTAATCTCTCTTACATATGTATTGATAGATATACTATCTATACTGTTAATGTGACTATAAATAGCATATAGTGTACAACTAAAATATTAAATAAAAAACTTGTTCTCGCACTTTGTTAAAAAAAAACACAACTACTAGGTCCCAATTTTATCCATTTTTTGGTCCTTATTAGGTTTAGGTAATTGAAAAGCGTGACAACATATACATGGAATGCAAGAAATATGTGCAATAAGTTATGTGGACACAACCAACTACCTCTGCATTATTATTTATTAGCTGTTTGTTTACCTCTTAACAGTTCCATTAAGAGACAGCCTCTGAATCGCTAAGAGGTGAATCCTGTTTGGTAAAAAATAAGTCTGCCTCTTAATGGTTCCAAAACCCTCTGAATCATTTTGCATCCTAGACCTCCCTTAACCATTCAGAGGCTTAATTTCATTTTGAACAATTACGGATTACCAAACAATTATATTTCATTGTGCACTATATCATAAGAGCCTCTTAATCATTCAGCAACTGCCAAACAGCCCTAAATCAACATCTTCACACACTCAGTAGCAAACAATCACCTGATCAAGAGCACAAGCAAACACATCAAGTACATGTCCTTGATGTATGAGTTGCTTCGTGAGTCCTTCATATAACTTCACTGCTTTGTGAAAAAAAGGAGCGTCATCTTTATCCAGATCCTTATGAGAACGAATAGGTTCCAACAAGGCTTTTGACACAATCTGAAAAAAAACAGTACATAATCATTTAAGCATCTCATTGCTTTAGTTGAAAGATTCCATTTGAATTGGAATCTGGTCATTCACTATGACCCGCTAAGCCCTGTTCATGGATTAACGAAAATGTGCAAAAGCTCTATTTATTATTTTAATATACATGAAACAAAACAAATTTTACTTCACAATATATATATATATATACAACAACTACACAAAAATCACCTACAATATCATCTAGAGTTCAAGTAGCTATCTATCTATCTATCTACACGAAGGTTGAGAAACAGTTAAAGAACGTAAAATTAAATATTGTAAAGAGTTTGTGACTATAATACTCACAGAACCTGGTCCTTCGGTTGCGGGCCCACCCAAAAATGCCATAATTCTAGCCCCAGAGCCAGGAACACATACTCCCAATAAATGAGCAGCCACAGTTAGTGCAGTGCCAGTGCACCTTGGTGCTCTTTCATCTGCAGGAACTGGCCATGGATCTTTTTGAAGCTCATCCAATACCTGATTTAACATCATCAAGCTATATTTCATTTTCAAAAAAGACACGAATAATTGAAAGCTTCCATTTCAAGATGATTCATATAAACAATTGAACATAACAAACAACTTTAAAGTCACATCATTATTAACAGGGTCGTTCCAATCTTTTTGGAGGCCCTACTAAATCCGAATCTTTTGATTACATTACATAAATGAGATAACAGAGATATATATTAAGCACAAAAACAGACTAAATTTAAACGATTAACAATCTGAACCTAAACCTAAACCTAAACGAGATTAATAATGTGAACATGAACCTAAATAATTTCGGTTTATAGCTTTACATTGGTCGATGAAACGCCCTAAACACCATGTAAAATTGGGTCCCAAAATTTTAGGGGACCTGTTCAAAATCTCACATTTAACATGCTAAAGGGACGGCCCTGATTGTTAATGAAGTAATAACATTAAAGATGGCTGGTATATCAATACTACAAACATATTTAGCTCTTATGCCTATAAAATAAACACATTTTCGACTTGATATATAGTTTATGCAGTGGATTATATCGATGATGATACCGAATTTAGGGCAAATTCGCACTCTGCAGCTGGCAGCAAGAATCTTGAAATGCTTTCCTGTGAAAGCCCATCTCTAACTCCAGCAACAACTCCGGTGGCGGGTCTTGGTTTCTTTAAAAAGAAACCCATCTGCTCCAAAACCTGATCTTTCGTAATCTCCTTAGCCCCATTAAACACATAAACCTTTGGAATCTTTCCAAAAAACCCCAATTCATGAACACAAACATACCTCCCAAAAGTAATCAAACCCACAAGTGAATTCTCAGGAATCTCACCAATCACCCTTGAAAGCCCTGATCTTAAAAACCCAATTTCTTCCTCAATCATACAAGTATCCAACACGAAGAAGAACACCTGAGGGACGATGGGTTGGGAAGTGGGGGGTCGGTCGTTATGTGGTTCGTATTCGACGGTGGTGTATTGATGGAAGAGTTCTGCAGGGAGGTTGTCTTCAGAGATGGATTGCTGGTAGTGAAGAGGGAAGTGATTCCGGTGAAGGCAGAAGGAACAGATCCAGATTTTGGTGGAGAAGTCGACGATGGAGAAAGGGTTGAGTACGGATCGACAATTGCGACAGCGAAGAGGGGAGTAAGGGAGGAGAGGAGTGGTGGTTGGTAAGGGCTTGATTGGAGTGTAGATGGCGGAAATTGGGATGACACATTGAGCGGCTTCTTGTTTGGTTCCGGGGAGCACATTCCATGGCATCCGCACGGCGTCTTGGGTTTCCAAATCCAAGAACTCCGCCATCACAGATTTCACAAGTGGTGTGTGTGGGAGATCAGTGGACTTTTTGGGGGTTTTCTCGATTTGGAATTTTGATTAACAGAAAGTTCCTGTTACAGGGAAGAAGAAAGAGAGAGAGAGAGAGAGACAACTTTAGGTAAATGACATATTGTCCCCCTCAATCTTGAATATCACATGTATTTGCTCTAGGGATGAGCTTGGTCTTGATCGATACCGAACCCATCGAAACCTAGAAAGATTTAAACCGAGAAATTTTGGAAAAATCAATACCGAATATCGAATTGATAAGAGAAATTCGATGCGGTACTGCATGCTCGGCAGGATTTTCGGGACTAGAATCGTTTTGGTACCATTTTTTGGGACGACAACCTTTTTTCACCGTTGACCATTAAACATAATAACAAAAACCAAAATCACTTGAGTGGAAACCGGATTGGAGGAGCCGATTGTGCAAGAACCGGGTTTTGGATAAATTACGCAACCGATTTTGGAGAATTGCAATAACCAAAATATGAAGAATTACAAGAAAAACTCGGTATTTGAGTGGAAAATACAAGAACCGAAAATTGTAATATATTTAGCAGGATTTCTATAAAAAAAAAGAAATAGTTTGTTACCAATTCAAATAAAAAAATGACTTTTTAAATTCCCCGGTTCGGTTCGGGATTTACCGGGACTAGTACCGGTACCGGTACCGAAAGTACCGAATCCCGAATATGGAAAATCTTGGTACCGAATACCGAACCGGTAATGATATTCGGTACCGGTACCGGTACCGGTTCGGTTTCGGGATTTCGGTCCGTATGCTCATCCCTAATTTGCTCCATATTTACCATATCATAGCATTATATTTGATTTTTTTTTCTTTTCACAAGGGGATCTTCGTGATAGTTTAATGTCGGTGATTTTAGTGTTGCTGGTTTATTTAAGTGTAATTAGAAATAATGCATGTTCTAAAAGGGTTTTATATTGTGTTTTAATACAAGTCAGGAGGTGCGGAGTATACATTTGTTATAAAACAGAGTATGAACCCGGAAACGACGAAATAGAGGGGTCAACGGGAAAACTTGATCAGAGACTCTGTATGGTCTGAGCAGTTCTGTATAGTCTGACCAGAGGCTCTGGTTGTGTTTCTTTGAGACTTAAGACTTTCTGGATAAATGAACCAGAGCTCTACATTAATTGCTTTATCTACAAACCTATCAATTCCTTTGTACCTGATTTCATCAACAAATTCCTTGTCTCCACCGTCTAATTCACTTCTATTTTGATGTTAATCTTTTTGGTAACATCGAGTACCTCCAAAATGATTTGATTAGGGGTATATATGCGACGGAAAGGAACTAGGATTAAAGATGAGCTTGTGGATTGACAATCGTATGATGTAATTGACGTCCATGTTTATGGTTGATAGAAAAGGGCTAGGGTTATGACGAAGAGCTAATGTGAAAGTCTCGTCGCTAAAATCGTAGCAAAATATTTTTTCGACTAGCTGATTAGCTACAACTTGTTTTCTACAGATTTGTGCGAGGGATTTGACTTTCATCTACGGATTTGCTACATATTTGTCCGTCACCGATGCCCAGTTTCTAGTAGTGTTACATGATTAAATCATTGAATTTTTTTAATAAATAAACCATCGAACTTTCAGAAATTGATTACTAACAATCTTTTTACCAAAAAATGAAAAAAAAAACTATCAATAACCGGCTAGGATGGTTTTAAAGAAAATTGACTCCCCGTTATTTTGATATTTTAAGGTTAACCCATGACTTGATAATGTTTTTATTAAAATGAGTGTCTTCACAGTCACGACCTCTTTATGTTAGCTTAAATATATAACCTTAACTTAATTTTACAGAATCCAAGAAACTGATTACTTAAACATGCATGTTTCTTGTATAAGATATTTAGTGTATCGTTAAATAATGCTACAAAATAATAATATTAATAATAACATTATGATTAGATTAATTAAAATGTGTTGATGGTAACTATTTCATAACATTGTCATGGTTGTAATTTATCGCTAGCTTATTTGCATTTTTAACATAAAGTTTAGAATAATGAATCACATAACTTTTTAAAGTGGACCGGATGCTCTTCAAATATATGGACCGTGGTTAAGTTCTAAAGGTGCAAGAATTAATGTTGAAAATTCTTGTGAGGGCTTTAACCATGAAGGGATCAGCACCTACTGATCCAAAAAGCAGGAAAGTTGTTGCTTAATTTGTTGTTTAATTAATTGTGTAGAATACCCAATTTAATAACATATATAGCTCCACTGTTACATTCACAAGTACCAATAAACATGATAATTAACTTCTTTACATTTTTAAGAGATCTAGGAGATTCTCAGTCATTCCGACCAAGTAATATCTAAATCTCCCCAGTTACCTTCAAAAACTCCTAACGCTTTCCACACTGCTTTGGAAGCATCAACAATATTGTTAGAACATGGTGGTTGATAGTCATGATCATCATCACATCCCATAGTAGAGTCACACTCATCCACGACCATTGCCTTCACACTCCTCCCATTTCCATTGATGGTAATATAGTTGTGGCACCTATCCCCTCCCTTGTACCATCAAGTTGATAGTGCCACAACTGGTGTGTCATCAGAGTGGTATTGGTTGTCACACTCTAATGGACCACCGCCATCACCTCCCTTTTGGAAACTGTTTATCGTAAGTGTTGCTTTTGTGCCACTTGTCACAGGAGGCGAGCATGTGTAAGTGGTGTAAAACTTACCTTGGACACAACAATCTGAGTCATTCTCAATGTTGCATTGTCCAGGTGGTGGTTTTTTCCCACGGATACCACCACTAGGTTTGCAAGTTTGAGCATTGATCTCGAATGATGTTGCTGCCAAGAGAACCAAGACTACAAGAAAACAGAAGCTCTTCATTCTTTTTTTGAGTTTATGAGTCTCTTTTTACAAAGGTGTTGGATCTATGGCAAGGTAAAGTGATTAATTTCTCTTTTATAGGGGTTCTCTTCACAAGAAGACTAAATTGTAGTCATACTTATTTATCCTTTCTGCAAGTGGCATGTAGATTTTCAACAGCAATGAAAAGGACAAACGGCCATCGTTGCAACATTTATCGTTAATTGTTTGCAACCTTGGAAAAATTTATGGTTTAGCCTGGACGTTCCATTCACTTCCCTTTTTCATAAAATAAAGAAATCATGATTGCCGTGTCAACTGCTTTACCGGCAGCAGGGGCGGATGCAGTATAGAAAAGGGGGGAGGGGGTCCAAGGACCCGATGAATTGTAAAATAAATAAATTATACAAACTAAAAAATATTAAAAATACTAAATTTAGCCTCAGTTCCCCCCAGTAAAATTTTCCAAGGGACCCCATCTTGCCCGTAATTGACAAAAACGCTAAAAAATCTCTTGAAATCAATAAAAAAACCAAAAAAATCCTTCGACATCTACAAAACACTAAAAAAATCCTTTAAAATCGACAAAAACACTAAGAAAATCTTTTGAAATCAACTAAAAAACTTAAATTTTTTTTCCAAAACACGTCGGGTGACTTTATGCGTCTTTAGTCTACCTTAATGGGACCCCAGTGGACAAAAATCCTGGATCCGGCACTGATTGGCAGACTGCAAAATTGTACACTATGGAGTCGAGTATAATTTGTCCATTCTAGTCGAAGGTCGTTGTTCTACATATATAGTACAAAGTTGTGGTTTTAGTTTGACTATTAGGGAAGCATTTTGTGTAGGACATCTGCAAGTTTAATCATTTATGCCGTCAAGCATATATTTCTTGTACAGTCTACATCTGGTGTGTACAACGTTGTTAAAAAAACGCTTATTTTGAATATGCACATTTTTAATCATCCTTGCCAATAACAATAATAAGGCTATGACTACAATACTAATACTTTTTTGGCCGAAAGTTTGAGTTTTATAGTTTATTTATTCTCCGAACGATAATGAAGAGAATATTGCTTAATTAAGGACAAGAGATATGGTAGTTTTACCAACAAATAATGCTTAGATTGTTTGGCATACACTAGATCAGCCAAATTTCTGAATTCATTCGATCGTTTAATATTTTGCACAAATCTAAGTACTCTCTATTCTCTTCATCTCTAGGTTTCAGAGTAAAAGTTTTTGCAATAATAGTTGTTATAAGGTCTACTCTGAAGCTGAACCCCCTCTATATTTACACTATAAATAAATTTGGGTTTATAGAGCATCTAAAATGTCTAAACATCATAATAACATACTTTATAAGACTTAGGTTTTTAGGATCAAATTATAAAGCGTCATATCTAAAAGGGTTACAATACTTTTAGATGTTTTAACAAGTTTTTTAGTATATTTTAAAAATAAAATGTCATATTAGCTATTTTATACGATAATATTTGAAAAGTATCCTGTAAACACGTGTCCTATATAAAAAGATGAATTTATGGGACATTTCTAAAAATTGCCGTGTAAAATAACTAATCCGAACACTTACTTTATTTTAAAAGCTAGAGTTCTAAAACTTGTTAAAACACGTAAAAACGTCCTATAAACCTATTGTAACACTTTCAAATACTAAATTTCATAGGTTGGTTTTATAAATCTAAATCTTATAAAATATGTTATATATTAGTTCGTTTATACATTTTAAAACTCCTATGTATAAACCTATTGTTGTTGTAACGTGATAAGATAGATAAGAGGCATGGAAAGGACGAACTGCAGCTGAACTTCCATATTCTTGATATCACTTACCTCTACTAAATGTTATCAACTTTGATGAAAAATTGTTAACATGAATTACAATATGCTACCATGAATCAAAACATGTCCCAGTAGGACAGTGGTAAGTTAACATTCTTGGGGTTAGTGGATGGTATCCCTGATAACTACCCGGATTCGAACCCTGCGGTGCGCATGTGGAGATATCTATATCATGGGCCTGCCATTTAGTGGTACCTTTAATTGGGTTGGGCCGTGATCGACAGGGATTAGTCGGGTGTGGCACCCTTAAGTGGGAGCCCGGATACCCGGGAAAGTGTATGTATGTGTTAGCTTGCCTTTCAAAAAAGAAATGCTACCATGAACAGATAACTTAATTTATTATCGGTTGGAGGGACACTACTAGAAAATTGAGTATTTTCAACGGAAAATGTCGTTTAAAATTTCTATGAATTTTAAAAGGATTATTGACAAAATATAAATTTTCTACGAATTTTCAACGAATTTCCGTTGAAAATCTCTCACAAAATGCATTTTCAACCAAATTTTTTTTGACGAGACATTTCGTTGAAATTTTTTTGGTTGAAAATGCATATATGTTTGTGAGAGATTTTCAACGGAAATTCGTTGAAAATTCGTAGAAAATTTATGTTCTGTCAATAATCCTCTAAAGTCCGTAGAAAATTTTCAACGACATTTTCCGTTGAAAATTAATTTCCGTTGAAAATACTCAATTTTCTAATAGTAGGATTCCATTGGCTGCAGATGCTACAATCCAGTTAAAACAAATTAATGTGACACTCTTATCTAGTCGTCTTGTACATGTCTACTTTCGAAGAAATACATGCATTTACTAGGATTATTAGAGTGTTTGGCTTAGTAAGAAAGCTCTTTGTGTTTGTGTTAGGTTGATAATTTAAAATAAAGTAATATATATATATATAGATCATACAAGAACCACCTCTTTTTTAAGGAATAAAGGAACACTTTCTGGACCACATATGATGTGGGTCCCACATAATATTAAATCATTTAAATCAGAAATGATTTAATATTATGTGGGACCCACATAATATATGGTCAACAAGGTGTTACTTTATTCCTTTAAATTTACAAAGTTCTCATTTGAACCTTCCTCTATATATAGCCTCTATATATATATATATAGGAATGTTCAAATAAGAACTTTGGATTTTTAAAAGAACAAAGAGACAATTGTGGACCACATATGATGTGGGACCACCACAATTTGTTCCTTTAAGGAGGGGTGGTTCTCATTTGATCCATCCCATATATATATATATATATATATGCAACATCACATTACATCAAAGGAAGTAATAAAAAAATAAACTTCAAACTTTTTGAAAACAAAATAACAAATTTTCAACAGCATTGTTACACACCAGGTTACAAGAATATGCTCGACGGCAAGAAGCTTTGTTTTTGACTTGCACATTTCCTACACTACATGCTTTCCTAATTAATAGTCAAACTAATTAAAACTACAATTTTGTAATGTGTAGAATAACCTTCATACCAGAATCATCGACAAATTTATTCTGCTGGTAATTAAATCAGTTGACACGGCGATCATGATTTCTTTATTTTATGAAAAAGGGAAGTGACTTAACGTTCATACAAACTATACTTTTTCTCAAGGAATGTTGCAAATACGGCCATTCGTTCTTTTCATTGCTGTTAAAAAACGACATGCCATTTACAGAAATAATAGTATGACTGCAATTTAGACTTGTTGTTAAGGCAGACCCTATAAAACGAAATCACTTTACCTTGCTATGCATACAGTACATCCGATATCTTTAATTATAGTAAAAAGAGACTCATAAACTCAAAGAGAGAATGAAGAGCTTCCGTTTTCTGGTGGTCTTGGTTCTCATGGCAGCAACATCATTCGAGATCAATGGTCAGACATGCAAACCTAGTGGTGGTATCCGTGGAAAAAAACCACCACCTGGACAATGCAACCGTCAAAATGACTCGGATTGTTGTGTCCAAGGAAAGTTTTACACCACCTACACATGCTCGCCTCCCGTGACAAGTGACACAAAAGCAACACTTACAATAAACAGTTTCCAAAAGGGAGGTGATGGCACTGTCAACGGGATGGTACAAGGGAGGGGATAGGTGCCACAAGTATATTACCATCAATGGAAACGGGAGGAGTGTGAAGGCAATGGTCGTGGATGAGTGTGACTCTACTATGGGGTGTGATGATGATCATGACTATCAACCACCATGTCCTAACAATATTGTAGATGCTTCCAAAGCAGTATGGAAAGCTTTAGGGGTTTCGGAAGGTAACTGGGGAGATTTAGATATCACTTGGTCGGAATGATGAGAATCTTCTAGATCATTTAGAATGTAATGAAATTGTCATGCTTTTTCTTACATGTGAATGTAATTGGGTGAAGCTATATATATAATTAAATTGGGTCTTCTACACAACTAAGCAATAAACACTACTAAAATGGAAGGTTTTTAGCTACAAACATTTCCCTGGGAAATCCGTCGCTAAAAGATGATTCGTCACAAAAATTGGTAGCTAAATTGTTGGTGGGTAAATCAAATCAGTGATAGATTACCCAGGAAATTCCTGGGTAATCCGTTGGTATTTTCTTGAAAACATTGGATTTTACAGGAACCATTAGTATTTCTGGTGGGTAGGAAATTTTCCTGAGTGATTTTTATGGGTGAAAGTCATTTGTTTTGCAGTGAAAAGAAAATTCCTGGTTTACGAATGGGTTAGGTTTCAATCAATAGCCTTCTCCCGCTTCAGGTGATGTTAAATCCCTCAGAAGAATTAACAAGAAGGCGCTACAATGAAAAATCCTAGCTATTTATATTGTCACAGAATTTTTTTCGTCATTACTAACATAAAATTAGTCGCTAAGGCCATTTAGTGACCACAATTTGGGTGGTCGCTTTTCGTTACTAAAAGCTCGTCACTAGCTTCACTGACCAAATACATAAATAGTCACTAATTTGTTATGAAACTAGTGTGGCCGTCATTGTGTTTGTGATGACCAATCTGGTCACTAACTTGATTAAATTAGTTAGCGAAGTTAGTGACCATAAAGTAGCTAGCTAGGCCGTTAGATGGGTTTCAAGATAACTACTAACATAAAATTAGTCGCTAAGGCCATTTAGTGACCACAATTTAGGTGGTCACTTTTCGTTACTAAAAGCTCGTCACTAGCTTCTGTGACCATATACAGAAATAGTCACTAATTTGTCATGAAACTAGTGTGGCCGTCATTGTGTTTGTGATGACCAATCTGGTCACTAACTTGATTAAATTAGTTAGCGAAGTTAGTGACCCCAAAGTAGCTAGCTAGGCCGTTAGATAGGTTCAAGATAACAACCCGGTTAATGGTTTTTAACGTCCATTATATAGAAGAACCTCAAAATTGAAAACAATATCCCGGAATTATATACCCCTTCCCTTTTTTTGCTTTTTGTGACAAAATTTTCCATTTTTTGTGTGGTTGGATATAAAAAACAAGTTCTAGAAATGTTTAATCTACAACAATTATGTATATGCTGCCACAATTTTTAGCAAAGATACCTAGCACATAGAGGAATCACAATAACACCACAATGATCAAACACTAATGACCTAGAATAAGAAGTGTCGCCGGCATTAATGTGTTTTTCACTCATTGTGATGCAAACCAACAAGCTCATCTAGATGCGATTTGGAGCGTGACAAACCAACAAGCTCATCTAGATGCAATTTGGAGCGTGACCCATACCCTAACGCCATGCCATATCAAAATTAATAAAAGTATATAATATACTAATTAAAAAAAATAAAAATATTTTTCTAGCGATGCGTGTTCATTTGTGTTGGCAATCCAACGGCGAAAACTTTGTTGGAAAATAATTTACAACTACATTACCGACACGGAAGTAGGTCGCCTATTTTGTGTTCCAAATACGAACTTGTAGACATGATAAGTTAATAATGTATGCTAGTAATAATAATACTAGAAATACTATGATTAGATTAAATAATGCTTTTACCTTTGATTTGTGATGGCAAGCTTATTTCATCATCTTAACTTAGCAGTACAATATGTTTTTTTTTGGCATCATTTAACACAATTTAAAAAGAATTATAATAATAAATCATATATATTTTCTAAGTAGACCTGTTGCTCTTAGAAAACATGGGTAATTAAGTTGTAAAGGTGCAAAGAGATTCAAAAAATATAGATGATGGGTAAGTTCTAAAAGTTAAAAGATATGCTTTAACATGCCATGAAAGGAGAAGGCTAATCCTCGAAATCTAGCTCATGGAGAATCCAGGAAAGTAGTTATCTTTTGTTTAGTCGACGTCGTGTAGATTAATACCGAATTTAATTATATACATATGTGGCTTCACCAATTACATTCACAAGTTACAAAATAGCATTACAATATCTTTACATGTACAAGAGAGGGGATTCTCATCATTCCGACCAAGTAATATCTAAATCTCCCCAGTTACCTTCGGATACCCCTAATGCTTTCCACACCGCTTTGGAAGCATCAACAATATTGTTAGGACATGGTGGTTGATAGTCATGATCATCATCACACCCCATAGTAGAGTCACACTCATCCACGACCATTGCCTTCACACTCCTCCCGTTTCCATTGATGGTAATATACTTGTGGCACCTATCCCCTCCCTTGTACCATCCGGTTGATAGTGCCACAACTGGTGTGTCATCAGAGTGGTATTGGTTGTCACACTCCGATGGACCACCGCCATCACCACCCTTTTGGAAACTGTTTATCGTAAGTGTTGCTTTTGTGCCACTTGTCACGGGAGGCGAGCATGTATAAGTGGTATACAACTTTCCTTGGACGCAACAATCAGAGTCATTCTCAGTGTTGCATTGTCCTGGTGGTGGTTTTTTCCCACGGATACCACCACTAGGTTTGCAAGTTTGAGCATTGATCTCGAATGATGTTGCTGCCACGAGAACCAAGACTACAAGAAAACAGAAGCTCTTCATTCTCTTTTTGAGTTTATGAGTCTCTTTTTACAAAGGTGTTAATTGGATGTGTGACAAGGTAAAGTGAGTTTTCTTTTATAGGGTTTTCCTTCACAAGAAGACTAAATTGTAGTCATACTATATATATATATATATATCCTTTCTATAAGTTGCATGCCGATTTTCAACAGCAATGAAAAGGACGACGCTGACCATCATTGTTACATTTATCGTTAATTGCTTGCAACCTGGGGGAAAATCATGGTTTACCCTGGATGCTCCATTTTCCTTGTTTCATAAAATAAATAAATCATGATTAATTGCCGTGTCAACTGGTTTACCAATAGGCTGCAAAATTATACACTACAGACTACAGAGCGAGTATAAATTTGTCCATTCTGGTTGAAGGTCGTTGTTCTACATAGTACAAAATTGTGGTTTTAGTTTGACTATTAAGAAAGATTAATTAGGATATATATCTGCATGTTTAATTATCCTTCTTGCCGTCAAGCATATTTTTCTTGTACAATCTACACCTTGTGTGTACAATGTTGTTATAAAAATGCTTATTTTGCATATGAACATTTTTAATCATCGATATTAATAAGTCTATGACAACACAATACTACTAAATTTTTTTGGCAGAAAGTTTGAAGTTTAATTATTCCTGGAATCGATTGTCCAAAGTGATGAAGAGAATATTGCTTAAGGACAAGAGATACCATAGTTCTACCATCAAATATTTCTTAGATTGTTTGGTATACACTAGAACAACCAAAATGGCCAATTTCTATATTCATTCGACCCTTAGAGGGCGTTTGGTTCGCCGGAAAGGAATGGAATATGATGGAATTGGAATCTGAATTCTTTTGACCAGATTCCAATTCCTTTGTTTGGTTCAGTATTTTCAAGAATTGGAATTTGATAAATTTTAAAGAATTCCATAATTGGGCAATTTGAGATTCCTTATCAGATTCCAATTCCTTTGTTTGGTTCAGTATTTTCAAGAATTGGAATTTGATATATTTCAAAGAATTCCATAATTGGGCAATTTGAGATTCCTTACCTTAGTGGTGGGAATTCATAGGAACTAAGTTGGTTTTTTCTTTAATACCTAAAATACCCTCCTCCTAAAAAACAATTAAACCCTAATCTCAAACAAAAAAAGTCGACACCTCTTCACTTGGATTTTCGGTTCGGTTTTTTCGGGGTTTCTTTTTTCAGTTTTCGGTTTTCGATTTCGGTTTGGTTCAGTTTTTTCGGTTTTTTTTTTCAATTTTCGGGTTTTCGATTTCGGTTCTGTATTTCGGGGGTTTTTTTAGTTTTCGGCTTTTCGGCTTTTCGGTTTCTCGGTTTTTTTCAGTTTCGGTTCGGTTTTTCCTCACCTCTAGCAGTTAGGTTCTCCATCGTCTCCTGCAACAACTAAAATATGTCTTGCCCTAACAGATGTTGTCTTGCTGTAGTTTTTTGCTTGCCGTAAAAAAATTATGATTTTTGCTGTTTTAGCATTTTCTGTAGTTTTTGGCTGTTGTATGCCGTTTTTAACTGTTTTATACAGTTTTAGCTGTAAAAAAGCTCAAATTATTTTTAGTGTTAAAAAATTGAAGTAATTAATAATTATTTTATTAAACTAATTTTAGTTTAAAAAATTAAATTTAATAAAAAGGGTATTTTAGTCGTTTACTGAAATTTCATTCCAATTCCAAAGCTACATTCTGTGAACCAAACAGACATATTCCAATTCTTTCAACTGATTCCATTCCAATTCTGCCAATCAAACAGCTGGTCAAACCTGACAACATTCCAATTCTAATTCCTTCAAAGTCAAATTCCTTTGACAGATTTCATTCCATCCAATTCCATTCTGCGAACCAAACGCCCCCTTAGTATTTTGCACAAATTTCTCTCTCTCTCTCTCTCTCTAGGTTTCATAGAAAAGGTTTTTGCAATAATAGGTGGTAAGGTCTACTTGAGCCGAAGGTAGCCCCCCAGCTCACGACAAGAAGATTAATTAGGTTTATATGACGTCTAAAATGTCCAAGCATCCTAATAAAACGTCATATATAAAAGTGTTACAATAGTTTTATATGACGATTTTAAGCATTTTAATACATTTTTAAAATAAATTATTGTATTAGTTATTTTATACGACACTATTTGAAAAATGTCAGATAAACACAATTGACCTATAGAAGATGAGTTTATGGGACATTTTTGTATAAAATAGCTAATACATCATATTTATCTTAAAAGCGTTATAAAAACTTATTAAAACGCTTGTGTCATTAAAACTTATTAAAACGCTTGTGTCATAAAAAACTTGTTAAAACGCTTAAAAGTACTCTTTTAAACCTATCGTAACACTTTCAGATAACACGTTTCATAATTTGGTTTTATAAAACTTAAGTCGTATAAAGTAAACTATTATGATGCTTTAATATTTTAGACGTTCTAAAAACCTAAGGTTGTTGTAGTATGATCAGATAGAGGCATGGAAAGGACCAACAACTGAACTTCCATATTCTTGACATCACTATTTACCTCTACTAAATATTATCAAATTGATGAAAAATTGTTAACATGAATAATAATATGCTACCATGAACATATAACTTCTCTATCAAGGGGATTCCATGGCTGCAGATGCTACCAGTTAAAAATGTCACACTACTCTCGTCTTGGTAGGTTGCTTAGTTGGGAAGAGTGGATTGTTTCCCGGTTGTTTTCGTTTCGTAATTGTACTATTTCTAGCTTCTCGCTAATAAATTGCTGTTTTGCTGTCCAAAAATAAAAACTCTCGTCTTGTGTCTACTTCCAAAGAAATACACTTGGGATTACTATATAGAGTGTTTGGATTAGTAAGAAAGCTCTTTGTGTGAGGTTGATATTTTTTATATAAAGGACAAAAAACTGGATACAATTTTAAGAAGTACTTTTGAACATGCCCTTTCTATTGGTTACCGTTGGATCTCCATCAATATTTCTTTTCATTTTTTTTGGAAATGGCAATTAATTAAAACAAAGCTAGCAAGAGGCTAGCGGAAAGATTACAGCAAAACGAGACAGTTACGAGAGGAAATTCTCCATTCGATCTACGATGTTTTTACGACTCTCCTTACATCTAAGGATCACCCAACTAAAAGATTTTTCGACAATGAAATCAAACAGTTCACTTAACCTTGGTTTGGAGCTTTCAAATAAAAATCTATTGCGAAAACCACCAGATAGAGTAACAGGTTGTCATGAAAATGGCCTCCATAGTTTTGAGAAGCCGAGAGTTCATCCGGGTAGAGTCGATACTAGTAAGAGCCGTATCCAAAGAGGTGAATCCTGAAAAGGCGAAATCCCACCATTTGTCAATTTTAGTCCAAATCTCCTTAGCCCAACTGCAAGAGAAAAGCAGGTGATTGACGGTTTCCACCTCAGCATTACATAGAGGGCATAGAGCTAGGGCTGTAAACGAACCGAACGTTCACCGAACCGTTCGTGAACCGTTCGGCGGGAAGTTCGTTTATGTTCGTTTATTTAATAAACGAACGAACATGAACACATTTTTTTGTTCGTTTAGTTAAATGAACGAACATGAACAATGGTCTCGTTCGTTCGTTTACGTTCGTGAACGTTCGTTTATGTTCGTTTACATTCGTTCGTTTATGTTCGTTTACGTTCGTTTATATATATAAATATATTTATATATCATGACATTAATATGTAAAATTAGTAATTAAATTAAATTTTTAGAATTTCCTTTTTATGGATCCTAAGTTTAACCGGTTTTTTATTTTGTTATGTTACTTATTAGGAACAAGATAATAAGTAATGGTGGTTTTATTCTATATTTGTGTTTGTTCGTTTACGTTCATCTATGTTCATTTACGTTCGTTTATCTTCATTCACGTTCATTTATGTTTGTTCGTTTACGTTCGTTTAATAGCTTAACAAACGAACATGAACAAATAAATTTTCTTAATGAACACAAAAATTTTTGTTCGTTTACCGTTTGTGTTCGTTCGTTTGTTCGGTTAAGTTAAACGAACGAACACGAACACAAAAAATGTCGTTCGTTTGTTCGGTTAAGTTAAATGAACGAACACGAACAAGCCTCCGTTCGTGTTCGTTCGGTTCGTTTACAGCCCTACATAGAGCATTGCCTAAATCGATTCCCATAGAAATCAACCTCTCTTTTGCATGGAATGCGGTTGAGCTGGGTTCTCCAAAAACTAATCTTTTGCTGGAAGTATCTTCTTCCAAAAGAAGATATTAATCAATATTTCTTTTCATATCTTTTTAATTAATTAGTTACCACCTTTTTGGTCTCTAAACAATCATTGATTAGCAAGTGACCACCTTTAATGTTGGTCACAACCACCACACTAATGGTCTCTGTACACATATTTGGTCTCTAACTAAGAACCATTAATGGAGTTGTTATCTTGAACCCATCTAATGACCTACATCGTGATGACTAACTTCAATCACAAATTTAATTAAGTTAGTGACGATATTTAGTGACCAGATTCATCATCACAAACATATTTTTGTATTTGGTCACTAAAGCTAGTGAGGAACCTTTAGTAACGAAAAGTGACCACCCAAATTTTGGTCACTAAACAACTTAGTGACCAATTTTATGTTGTTAGTGACCAAAATTTTCAGCAGTATGCAATTAGGAGTTTTATTCTAGCGACTTCTTGTGAATTCTTGCGATGGCTTTAACATGCCATGAAAGGAGAAGCATATTGATTGAAACCCAACTCATTCGTAACCCAGGAAATTAGTAATTATTTTTGTTGTGTAGAATACCCAAATATTTAAGTTCATATATAGCTTCACCAATTACATTCACAAGTAACAAAAAGGCATGACACTTTCTTTACATTAATTTTAAGAGATCTAGGAGATTCTCATCATTCCGACCAAGTAATATCTAAATCTCCCCAGTTACCTTCGGATACTCGTAACGCTTTCCACACTGCTTTGGAAGCATCAACAATATTATTAGGACATGGTGGTTGATAATCATGATCACCATCACATCCCATAGTGGAGTCGCACTCATCCACGACCATTGCCTTCACACTCCTCCCGTTTCCATTGATAGTAATATACTTGTGGCACCTATCCCCTCCCTTGTACCATCCGGTTGACAGTGCCACAACTGGTGTGTCATCAGAGTGGTATTGGTTGTCACACTCCGATGGACCACCGCCATCACCTCCCTTTTGGAAACTGTTTATCGTAAGTGTTGCTTTTGTGCCACTTGTCACGGGAGGCGAGCATGTATAAGTGGTATAGAACTTTCCTTGGACACAACAATCAGAGTCATTCTCAGTGTTGCATTGTCCAGGTGGTGGTTTTTTCCCACGGATACCACCACTAGGTTTGCAAGTTTGAGCATTGATCTCAAATGTTGTTGCTGCCATGAGAACCAAGACCACAAGAAAACGGAAGCTCTTCATTCTCTCTTTGAGTTTATGAGTCTCTTTTTAATTACAAAGGTATGGTTGGATGTATGGCAAATGTAATGAGATTTCTCTTTTATAAGGTAAGCCTTAACAACTAGACTAAATTGTTGTCATGTGGCATTTCGTTTTTAACAGCAATAAATAAATAGGACAAACGGCCATGACTGCAACATCTTCAATTGCTTGCCCCTTGGAAAATATTATACTTTTTCATAAAATAAAGAAATCTTGATTATCGTTTCAACTGAAATACCAACAGGCTGCTAAATTATCCACCATGGGGGGTTGAATGTAAATTTGTCCATTCTTGGTATGGATGTCGTTGTTCTGCACAATACAAAATTGTAGTTTTAGTTTGACCACTGGGAAAGCATGTTTTGCAGGAAATCTGGTGCCTACAATGCTTGTTTTGTAATTTGTATATGCAATTTTTCTATCATCCTTCAATTCCTGATAATAGTAAGTCTATGACAACAATGCTACTATTTTTTTTGGTAAAAAGTTTAAAATTTTGTTACCTATACTTCAAAACATTGAAGAGAATGCTTAAGGACAAGAAATATCGTAGTTCTGCCTTAGATCGTTTGATATGATAGTGCATCTATTTGTTTCCCCCTTGCTCCCTTTTTTTCTTTCCATTGGAGCTTTTGGGTCAAAGACTTCATGTTTCTTTATTTTTTCTCTCTTTTCTTTCTGGATCGAATCACAATAAAATACAAATGCCACATTCAACGTTCCCTTCACTACCAAAAAAATGACTTTCACCTACAAGAAAATACCCATGGAAATTTCCGTGGTTAATTACCACGGATCACCCAGGAAATACTAATGGTTCCGACGGAATCCAATGTTTTCAAGAAAATACCAACGGATTACCCAGGAATTTCTTGGGTAATCCGTCACTGATTTGATTTAACCACCAACAATTTAGACACCAACTTTTGTGACGTTTTTGTGACGGATCACCCTTTAGCGATGGATTTTCCAGGAAAATGTTCTTAGGTGAAAGCCTTCCATTTTAGTAGTGCTTAGATGATAACTTGAAATTAATTAAGGATGCAGCTGAGAAGCTTGTTATTAATCTTCATATAGCTGAAATTAATCATGTCAAATGTACATGAAGAAAATGATTAAGAACCTAAGAGTACATCACATGAATGCCAAGATTATGATCTAAATTTTGAGCTTATCAGATTGATACTTTTTGGAGATAGAAAACAATAACAAAAGGGAAATCGAATTCTAATGTTAGTCTTTATATTGCAAGTCTCATGATCATATATAAGCAAGTCAAAGGACTTTAGCAAGGAATGGGTTTGTTTATATTTTTCTGATAAATATGCAAGTCAGATTGATGTTAAAGATAAGAAGAGCATGGACCCATATATAGAAGATATTAGAAAAGGTGCATGAACCCACATGATACTGAGTAGTTCTTATATAGAGAAGTTATGAACTAGGTAATTTGCATCTTCCTCTTTGATGAAACTATGCACGGATTCACTACTTGTTTAAAAGAAAAATATGCAATAACGAAGGGAAACAGGAAAGGGCTATCTATAATTAAGCATGATGGGTCGGACCATTGAGAGGGTCTAGCAGCCAAAAAGACAATGTTTTTTTTTATTTGAATAAAAATGAAGTTTGTAGAAAGTCACCTTCCCAAGGTCTTTGTTTTTTGTGTTTCAATAATTTATATATTTTGTTAACATATTTAAAAAATAATTAAAATATAAATATAATTTTATACTGCAATTAAAAAAATACAATATTACAAAAATATTGTTTTTATGAAAAGTAACACTGAATAACAAATAATAATACAAATCACTCATAATCTCAAGTCTACCAAATATATTCAACCAAGTCGAATCAGGGTGAATAATATAATTGGATTATTAAAAAACTTGAAACGAAAAATAAAAAAATTATATAAATTGTTTTATTTTTTTGTATCAATTTTAACTTAAATATTTTATAGATTTGTTAAATAAAATGGTTGAGCAATAATTAAAATAATAACAGAAAAGTATAAAGTATGGAAAACTTCGGGTTTTGTTCAAGCACCTGGGTTCTATTAAGGACTTGTATGACTGGACAAGAACCTCTGTCCCACAGTGGAGGTTCTTGTAAAAACCCCAAGAAGAACCTCCATTGTGGATGCTCTAAGAGTATCTCAAACAGATTCTCCAAAATTTCTCCAAAATAAAGAATCAAAAATTAAAATCTCTAAAAAGAAATTACATTAATCTCCAACAAATTCCCCACTTTAGATAAGTCAACATTGATTATAATATTAAAATATTATTTATATCTTCAAATATTTGTTTTTAAATTTTCCTATAAATTAAAATTGTAATCATTTTTTGAGTGTTGTCCATATATGGAAGAAAAAACTCTCCTCTCCTACTGTTTGAGAAACTGTTGGAGCAAAATACTAGCTCAAAATCATGATCATTTTCTCCATTTTCCCTATTTCGGGAAAACTGTTGGAGATGCTCTAATTAATATAGCACTTTGATCATGATGTAATCTCTGTGATATGCAGGGGCGGAACACAAGCCTTTTAATTGAGGGGGCCGGACCTAACAAAACATCTTCATTGATAAACTCAATTCATTATAAAAAAAATGTATGATAAAAGAATAATACCTATGACCTCATATATACAGGGCCATATGGACATAACCAACTGAGTTAAACTCAATTCATTAATAATATTTCTAATATCTAGTATTTAAGGGATAAAACGCAGGGGCCATGGCCCCTTAAACCCCTATTGTGTTCCGCCTCTGGTGATATGAGACACATATACCTTTCTTGTTGCTTAATTAAATCAATTAAGGTCAAATCGAGGCCAAACGAACACTACGTGGTTTAAGCAAAATCATGGAAACTTGATTTTGTAGTATAAATCCTGAACATTGATAGAAACTAACAAAATCCTAAGACGCTTTAATAAGTTGCAAGTAATTAGGAAATTAGGTCAACATGTTGGAAAACGCTTGTGGTTAATCATCGATCCTTGATGGGGAATGGATGTTAGTTTGAGATATTCTGCAAGAACATTACAGAGACTACCCTTATTTAGATGTATATTTTAAACACGGCAAAAGGAGAACACGTCCTTCTCCATTCTTGCGAGGGATTTAACTTGCCATGAAAACAGAAGGCTAGTGAACGAAACTTAACGGATTCAGAAAGTAGGATAGTGGTTATCTTTTTGTTTACTTGTGTAGAATTAATACCCAATTTAATTACATATATAGCTTCACCAATTACATTCACAAGTAACAAAAAGAAAGCACGATAATTACTTTACATTTTTAAGAGACCTAGGAGATTCTCATCATTCCGACCAAGTAATATCTAAATCTCCCCAGTTACCTTCAGATACCCCTAACGCTTTCCACACCGCTTTGGAAGCATCAACAATATTGTTAGGACATGGTGGTTGATAGTCATGATCATCATCACACCCCATAGTAGAGTCACACTCATCCACGACCATTGCCTTCACACTCCTCCCATTTCCATTGATGGTAATATACTTGTGGCACCTATCTCCTCCCTTGTACCATCCGGTTGATAGTGCCACAACTGGTGTGTCATCAGAGTGGTATTGGTTGTCACACTCCGATGGACCACCGCCATCACCACCCTTTTGGAAACTGTTTATCGTAAGTGTTGCTTTTGTGCCACTTGTCACGGGAGGCGAGCATGTATAAGTGGTATAAAACTTTCCTTGAACGCAACAATCAGAGTCATTCTCAGTGTTGCATTGTCCAGGAGGTGGTTTTTTCCCACGGATATTACCACTAGGTTTGCATGTCTGAGCATTGATCTCGAATGATGTTGCTGCCATGAGAACCAAGACTACAAGAAAACGGAAGCTCTTCATTCTCTCTTTGAGTTTATGAGTCTCTTTTTACTAGTTAAAGGTGTCGGATGTATGAATGGCAAGGTAAAGTGATTTCTCTTTTATAGGGTTTGCCTTAACAACGAGTGTAAATTGTAGTCATAGTATTCTTTCTGTAATTAAGTGGCATGCCGTTTTTAAACAGCAATGAAAAGAACGAATAGCCGTATTTGCAACATTCCTTGAGAAAACGTATAGTTTGCGTGGACGTTAAGTCACTACCCTTTTTCATAAAATAAAGAATTCATGATTGCCGTGTCAACTGATTTAATTAATTAATTAACAACAGAATAAATTTGTCCATTCTGGTATGAAGGTTGTTCTACACATTACAAAATTGTAGTTTTAATTAGTTTGACTATTAATTAATCGGGAAAGCATGTAGTGTACGAAATCTGTAAGTCAAACACAAGCTTCTTGCCGTCAAGCATATTCTTGTAACCTGGCGTGTACAATGCTGTTAAAAAATGTTATTTTGTTATCAAATTAAACGTTTGAAGTTTATCATTTTATTACTTCCTTTGATGTCGGAATGCATGTGATGTTGGGTATATATGCTTTGTGACTCCAAATATGAATGCTATTTATGATAAAGTATTGCAAATTTTTATTACTCTACATATAAGATATGGATTTGCTGCTGGAACACAATGTTATTATGTTAGGTACCCTTCTCAGAAAATGGGTTCATGCTCTTCTTTCCTTTAACATTAATATGACTTGCATATTGTTAGAAAAATACAAACAAAACCATTCCTTGCTCAAGTCCTTTAATTAAGTACTTCCTTATGATCATGAAACTTGCAATATAAAAGACTATAACATTAGAATTCGATTTCTTTGATCGATGAATTGATTCTGACAAATTAAGAAAGAAAAGTTATTAAAATGACAAGAAAACCAATTAACATAGAAATGAATCCTTAATTCTTGGCATCTACTTAATCATTAGCCTTTGATTTTCTTGATGGTCTATCCAGATTTAATTATTAGCATATTCAGAGAATGCATGTCATGAAGGGATGCACGATTTCAAAGTATAGCAGCGCGTATTATATTATCGGCACCTATACATTCATCTTAACAAATATTCCCTTTTGTTATTGTTTTCTATCTCCAAAAAGTATCAATTTGTAAAGCTCAAAATTTAATTAGAACATAAACGGCCTGTTACTATTATGGGGAAGGATGATGATAGGAATAGAAAATTTGCATATGCAAAACAATCATTTTTTCAAAAGCATTGTACGCACATGCTTTTCGAGCTGTAGTCAAACTAAAACTACAATTTTGTATTGTGCAGAACAACGACCTCCATACCAAGAATGGACAAATTTACATTCAACCCTCCATATTGGATAATTTTACAGCCTGTTGGTATTTCAGTTGAAACAACAATCAAGATTTCTTTATTTATGAAAACGGGACGTCTAGGCCAACTATAATTTTTCCCAAGGAAGGTGCAATTGCAATTGAAGATGTTGCAATTACGGCCGTTAATTTGTTCTCTTTAATATTGTTGTTGGAAAACTAAATCCCACATGACTACAATTTAGTCTGGTTGTTAAGGCTTACCTTATAAAAGAGAAATCACATTACATTTGCCATACATACTATACCTTTGTAATTTATTAAAAAGAGACTCATAAACTCAAAGAGAGAATGAAGAGCTTCCGTTTTCTTGTGGTCTTGGTTCTCATGGCAGCAACATCATTCGAGATGAATGCTCAAACTTGCAAACCTAGTGGTGGTATCCGTGGGAAAAAACCACCTCCTGGACAATGCAACACTGAGAATGACTCTGATTGTTGTGTCCAAGGAAAGTTTTATACCACTTATACATGCTCGCCACCCGTGACAAGTGACACAAAAGCAACACTTACAATAAACAGTTTCCAAAAGGGAGGTGATGGTGGTGGTCCATCAGAGTGTGACAACCAATACCACTCTGATGACACACCAGTTGTGGCACTATCAACCGGATGGTACAAGGGAGGAGATAGGTGCCACAAGTATATTGCTATCAATGGAAACGGGAGGAGTGTGAAGGCAATGGTCGTGGATGAGTGTGACTCTACTATGGGATGTGATGATGATCATGACTATCAACCACCATGTCCTAACAATATTGTTGATGCTTCTAAAGCAGTATGGAAAGCGTTAGGGGTTTCGGAAGGTAACTGGGGAGATTTAGATATCACTTGGTCGGAATGATGAGAATTCCCTCTATTGTACATGTAAAGTTATTGTCATGCTTTCTTGTTACTTGTGAATTCCCTCTATTGTACATGTAAAGTTATTATCATGCTTTCTTGTTACTTGTGAATGTAATTGGTGAAGCTATATATATGTATATGATTAAATTGGGTATTCTACACTACTGTTTGGATAGTCTCTCCCCTTAGTTGTTTCGGGGTCTTGTAATCTCTTTTTTCGCTAGCTCCTGGCTAGCTTCCTAATGCATTGCCGTTTCCAAAAAAAATAAACAAAAGATATTTACTTTCCTGGATTCTGCATGTACAAGAACTTTCAACGTAACCATTGTCTATATTTTTTAATATATTTGCACCTATAGAGCTTATCATTGTCTATATTTTTTTTTCTTTCTAAACCGTGTTAAATAATGCAAAACGGTATTGTAAAGCTAAGTTTTGATTATGACATCAACAATGCATATGAATTAGTTTACCATCACAAATTCAAAGGTAAAAACATGCTTTAATCTAATTATAGTACTATTACTATTACTAATGTACACTTGTAATCTTATCGCATTTTAGGAAATAGGGGTTACCGACGACATTTGTCGTTGCTAAAATTCAGAATTTTGTTGCTAGGGGTATATATAACAACGATTGTCGTTGGTAAAGGTGTGGTATATTTTACAAGTTCGTATTTGGAAAACAATTAAACAAAGTAGGCGACCAACTTCCATTGGTTATAATATGTCCGTTGTAAATTATTTCCCAGCAAAGTTTCGCTCACGGATTGCCGATTGAAATGAACATCTGAGGTGATCAAGAAGTCCTCTCTATAAATAGATTTTCTTTTTAATTGGCATATAATCTATATATATCTACGAATGTTTTAGCGATGACATGTCGTCAAAGTAGGTCGCTTTTTATTTTTTTCATTTGGTAGCTAGTTTTCTCATCTGCATTTTCGTACTTGTTAATAAACACGATCTAAATTAATTGTAATAAAGACCAATAATTAAAAATACAAATGTTGATCTTCAGTTTTTTTTTCTTTTCTTTCTAGCTTCATATTAAAATGAAAAGGCCACGTTATTTGTTTACTAGCACTATAACTTGAAAGGGTGCATTAGAGAAATTATTACAAGGAAAGTGAGTTTTAGCAACGCGTTTTTAGTTAGCGACGAAAAATTTCATCCACAAGGTATAGCAACGTCATGTTGTCTCTATAAATCATTTATGATGATGAATGGACTTTTAGCGACGACACAAATCATTGCTAAAACCCCTCATGTTTCTTGTATATGAACTAGCTAGGTAACTATTGATATATCTTCCTCTTTGATGAAACTACGCAGGGATTCACTAGTTCTTGAAAAGAAAAATATGCAATAATACTGAAGGGAAATAGGAAGGGTTATCTATAGGCTAGATGGGCATGATCCTTGCAGTGGTGGATCCAGAAAAAATTATAGTAGGGATCACAATATACATTTTCTTGGAAAGTTATGGTCCCGTAGTTGGCAAGGTCCTCTTATGAAATATTTTATCTTTATTTCATATATTTGATTAGGATGATACTTTGAAAAAAAAAAATTCCTATTCACTGCATCCCAAGGAAGTTTATTCAAATTAATTATAACGTCGTTAAAATTAAACATGCATGATAAAGTTAATAAATATAAGATTATTGTGAAAATAAAAAATATAAGGGTATAATCTATAAAGTTAATAATATAAAGTATTACTGAAAATATATGTAATCAAAATAAAAGAGAATATATACTTGAAATATTCTCTTTTAAAGTAGAAAACAGAGTAATACATTGGAGGAGACCTAACACATAGTCTGTTTTTTACTCTACAATGAAGAGTAAAATAAATAATTAAATTGGAGATGTCATAAGTGCTAAAAGGTTAAACTAGTAGTTGGGGTCCCTTTACATGTTCAAGTTAAGGTCCACTAATAAAACTTGTTTTAATTTTTTTTAACCCTTAAGCACATTATTTAGTTGGGGTCCCATGACTCCATATAACCCTTACTAAATCCGCCCATGTCCTTGAGAGGGTCTAACAACCAAAACACGATGTTCGATTTACTTGAATAAAATTGGAGTTCTAGAAATCGCATTCAACAAAAACCTTAATTAATTAGCTAGCCATCCTCTCTTAAAAAAATACTAGTGTTCGACACCGTGCGTTGCACGGTGCCAATAGATTTTTAAAAAAAATATTGAAGTTAAATAGATTGTTGATCACATATCAAATATTAAACCAATAAAAATCAATATTGCATTTGATATAAATCCTCCTTATCAAACTTTGTATCTGACTCAAATAATAAAAGAAATATGTGAGACTATTTATTATAATCATGAAACGTACTATGAGGATTATTTTTTCGTAATATATAAATTTATTCTCTACATATATTCTTATAAAATATTTATATTTACCAAACAAATGTGGTGTTCTTGCCTATTTTTGTATAATTACATGATATTTTTGTAAATTGTTTACATTTGTTGTAACGTACTTGTTTGCAATTTTGGCCAAAAAATCTTATTGAAACCACCTTTCCCGACATGTGATTGCATGAAGATGTACATTAGTCGTTAGTATTGCAACCACTCGATTCCAGGCAAGTTTGACGTGAATTGTTAAATTTTCATTTCATTTGTTTGAGTTTTTTCAAATTTCTTGAAATTGTTTCTTTATAGTTTGCTTTCTCAATAAAACATTTTAAGAAAAAAAGGTTTTATTGATCTTGTATGAATGTAAAATATTATATCGATTCTTATTTTATTTACATAGTAATTTGATTCTAATTTAAATTAAAAATAGTAATTGAAATCATCTATACATATTAATGATTGTGGAAAGTTATTTTTTAAAAGAAATTATACATTGGTTCTTCTAATTTATATTTTTTACAGTTTTATATACATATTACTGTATTGATTTTAATTTTAATATTAATTTTAATTTTAATTTTAAATTTGTATATAATTTTTAGTGGTTTTTTATTTTATGTACTAATTTTTATTATATATGTGTGTATATATCTATATATAATTACTGATTTATTTTGATTACTTTTCTAAATGATATTAAATATAATAAGTATTTCATATGTGATTATAATTTTATTTATATATATATATATACAAATATTGATTATAATTTCATTTATATCTATATATTGATTTTAATAAGATTTAAAATAATTTATCAATTTTTTAGTTTTATATAATGATTCCAGTATTTTATATTAATTTTAATTACACACATATAATATATATATATATATAATGTTATGTAAATAATGATAATTGATAATGAATCATTTAATTATATTAATGATAAGTTATGTTATATTCAATTATCATAAGTATTTCATTTATTTAAAAAGTTACATGTAAATTTTTTATAATTATTTATTTATATTAATTACAGGCAGTTTATCATTATATTTAGTTGTTAAATATGCATGTCATTATATTCAAGTGTGATGTAAATATAGAAAATTATTTATTTTAATAATATTTTAAACGATTATAAAATTGAAGACGTAAAAAAAATTGTAGATGATGGAAATAAGAAAGAAGTTTAAAATCCAACAAAAGTCTAAAATAATGTATATCCGGATTAGTTTCTCGAAATAAACCTGAAAAATAATAATACAAATTTCCATTTAAAAAAATGACTTGCTGAAGTTATATCATAAATTGTAACACTTTAAGGATTCAGTTATATCATAAATTGTAACATTTTAAGGATTCAGTTATTAGATCGTTGTTGTCATCTAAAATCATTGTTAATAAACAATCATCGGTTCCAAAAGAAACAAATGAAGAAGAATATAGATAACATAAGTAAAAAATATAAATTTAGAATCACAACAAAAGTCAAAAAATGAATAACACCTGAATTATTATTTTCGAAAAAACCTGAAAACGATTTTGTCGAAAAATATAATAATAGTCAAATGAAATTCGTAGGTGATAAGAGGTTTATAGTAACAATATACTAATCATATATAAATCTTACTTGAGATTGCTTGAACTCTAAAAAAATTGTGTTTTGTTTCTTGAACTCAAACCTTCAAGAGAAGACATAAAAACCGTTGTCAAGAATCAACCATCGGCTTTGCACAATATACTAATCATATATAAATCTTACTTGAGATTGCTTGAACTCTAAAAAAATTATGTTTTGTTTCTTGAACTCAAACTTTCAAGAGAAGACATAAAAACGTTGTCAAGAATCAACCATCGGTTTTGTAGGAAACAAATTAAGAAAAATGTAGAAGACGGAAGTAAAAAATATAAATTTAGGATCCAAAGTGAAAAAGGAATAATACCTGAACTATTATTCTACACTTTATCTTTCTCGAATCCAAACTCGTAGGCATCGAATGCTGGCAAAACTGAAAACTTAAACTCGATACAAATATCAAATTAAAGAAAACATTGTTTTTTTGTTTTCCAATATAAAGAAGTTAATCAAGACATAATTGATAAAAAAAAGATGAGCTAACCTTTGATTGACATTTGAGAAATGGAGACGAAGATGGGGTAGAAAAAAAAGACGTTAAGCACTCATCGAACCTATCGATGAAGATGCTAATATCTAGACAATGAGAGAGATAGAAGAAAAGAGATATTACCATAAGTTGTAGGAGGAAGATGTTTATGCTAATATTTAAACAATGAGAGAGATAGAAGAAAAGAGAAATATCATACGTTGTAGGAGAAGGATGTTGTAGAAGATGAAAGGTTTTGAAATTAAATGAATTCATAAATACCTAATTAATATTCATCAATGAAACTTAGCAAAAAGAAGTTTTGTTCAAAAAAAATCTAAATTGTGAGAAAATAGGAATTTGTGAATTGAGAATCCTCGTCATGCCACCAAAGCAACTCCACATCTTGCTTTTATATATATATAGATATAGATTGGGGGAGGCTATTACTACAACCCAAAAAAAATTTACTTTGTTCTTTCCTTCTTAATCTAAATGTTTTCTCTAGTTCGCGATCAAACTCAATCAATGGCGAAGCTTTCTCATTCTTACGAAAATAACATATGGGAACATTGTACTCGGTTTGGTTGTATAAAGAATACCCAGTCTGGTACTATTTTAAACTTCTGGTCCTCTAACAAATAGGAGTCCATTGATTTTTCTACAACCTTGTACGATTATGAAACACCGTACAAGTTTATAGATGTCATTAAAGAAAAACAAACCTTGCTTATAAAAACTTGGTTGCTAGTCATGACTAATCCACTGTTAAACGAAAGACTTTTGTCTACGCACATTTCCTTCCCTGGAAATTTTGTCGTTAAAGAGTGATTCCAGAGGCGGATCCAGGAAATTTTTGAAGTGGTTGCACCAATTAACTATCGTAATATAAAATAAAAATTAATCAAAAAATTACAGTTTTATCAAAAAAATTAGTTACTAGCAAAAATTAACATCAATACTAATAAATTATTCTAAATTTCAAAAACTTTCTATGTTTTTCTTTATAAAACTTTACACATATATTTAAACTTTCAATAGTTATGGTTTCAACATGCATTACCAAACTTAAAAAAAATTCACACTATGGAACAAAATATTTGTGGTTGAATAGGATGCCACACCACTTCATGAGGATCCGATGTGTCCCTGATTATACACACATGCAACTAACATTAAAAATATAATTAATTTAAAAAATATTCAATATAATCTCGTTTCAAAAGTATCAACGAGACCTTTTTAACGATGTAATTTATAAAGAAAAATATGTATTTTTTAATGTATTTTACATAATAATTGATTAATTAATTATTATTATAAGGGTATAAAAAAATAAAAATAAAAATTAGGGAAGTAATTAAAACAACTAAAGTTTTTGAAGGGTTAAAAACGTAACTAATCGACGTCACGTTAAAGCCCGTGGCGCGATTCTGAGGCGTGGCTTGCAGTATGGCGCGTTATGGCGGCGTGCATGGGTTTTTTTATATTAAAACCTTGTATATTTGATATCAAATTATGAATGGATGTTTCTTCCTTTGTTTGTAGTTTTATATGAATTTAATTTGTTTAATTAATATTATTCAATACACCGGCTCAGTCATAGACATATGTATATATAATACATATAAAGATCTGCCGTCTTAAGTCGCCTTGAAAAACGTCGTGGCCTCGCCTTAACTTGTAAGGCCCGAGGCTTAGTTTTACCGCCACGCCACGACATGTAAAACCTTGCATAAAATAAACGAAATAGATGGATTTAATTGTCTTAATCCATGACTAAATCACAACCACTTTTGAAAATAAAAAGATATCAAAACGACCAATTGACTGGACTTATGTGTCGACTTGGAATATTTGGGTCTTGTAGCACAGGGACCTCAATTTGTAAGACTGTAACATATATATTACATTAATTGAATATCTTTGGGCATGATACACTGAACCAAATCACCAAGAAAGTTTCTTACACATGAACACTTTTCAATGTGACTTTATCTTAATTAATATGACATTTAAAATGTCATTTTCTACTTATTCATTGAAATGATTGAAAGCCACTGAAAATACAGATTAAAAGATGACAAAATTTCACCAAAATGTGTTATTGTCATTATCGGAAAAAGAAGCGCTTGAAAATTATGTTTTATCTGTAATTTTAAATCAATTTTGAAATATTAAAAGGGAAAAGTTTGAAAAAACCAAACGAACTATGTGATTTTAAATGATTAAGTATTTAAACTATTTTTTTAAATGAAAAAATCCTTAAAATTTTTGGAACCGGTTAAATACATCCTTGTAACCTATAAAAACAGATTAATGTTATAAAAATTTGAAAAAAGTCTAAAAAAACCCAACAAACTATCTGATTTTGAATGATTAAGTCCTTGATTTTTTTATCGAATAAATCCCGAATTTTTTTCCTAAATCTTTTTACCAAATTAATTTTTGAACTTTCTTTTAACAAATAATCCCAAACTTTTTTTGAAAACTAAAATCATGAACTTAATTTTGAACAAATAAATGCGGAATTTTTTTTAAACAAAATCACAAATATATATATATATATATATATATATAATTTTTCTCGTCGACAAACAAATTACAATAAATCAATTAAATATAGATGAATTATATCATTTTCAATACTAATTACAAAGCATAAATCAAATTCATTAACTTAATTTTTTTATGTATAAGTATTTTATATGTATCTATTTATGTTCTATACATGACTTTTATATGTTTCATAATTAGTAATGGAAATGGTATAAGTAGTGGATGTCTGGATGGCATACCTGACTACCCGGGTTTGAATTTTCGCGGCTGCATGTGGCGATATCCAGACTTTGGCCTACCACTCTGTGGTGGATCCTGGTCGTCGGGGATTACTCGGGTGCCCGAATGGATCCCGGGAACGTGTGTGTGTTATTGTCGTTCAAAAAAATTTATGTATAAATATTTTATATGTATCTATTTATGTTTAAGTATGACTTTTATATGTTTCATAATTAATAATGGAAATGGTATAATTTTTCTTCATTTAATTGATTCATTGGAGAAATTATCTATTTTTTGTTTATGATTTTGTTCAAAAAATGTTTCGGATTAATTTGTTCAAAATTAAGTTCATGATTTTATTTCTTCAAAAAAAAGTTTGAAATTTATTTGTTTAAAGAAAGTTAAAAATTAATTTGATAAAAAGATTTAGATTTTTCTTTTGGAATTTATTCATGAAAAAAAGTCAAGGACTTAATCATTCAAAATCAGATAGTTCGTTGGGTTTTTTTTAGACCTTTTCCAAATTGTTATCACATTAACCTGTTATTATAGGTTACAAGGATGTATTTAACCGGTTTCAGAAAGTTTAAGGGTTTTTTTATTCAAAAAAATAGTTTAAGAATTTAATCATTCAAAATCAGATAGTTCCTTGGATTTTTTTAGAATTTTCTCATATTAAAAAGACTTTTAAAGGATCCTTCTTTCTACTATACATATATAATAAAGTGTGAGAAGAAATATTAGGAGATATCAATAAACATTAATAGATTGAGACCATTAAAGCCCAACACCTAATAACAAGAGAGACCTTAAATTGGATGATTAATCGAATATAAAGAGAAAACCAACAAAAATAATATCTCATAAGCTAGCTATAAATTAAATAATTTTCAAGGATAATAAAACTTAAATCAATAAAAATATTAAAAGTTTGATGTATTTAAAAACGCAATAATTGCACTTCAGTCCTTCCTTTAATTGCTTCGCTACCCTTGCTTTTCCATAGACAGTGAGAAATAGTCCCATACTTTCATCAATTTACACAAGAGCCCTTCTAGGATTAGAACATGACCCACAATATATAACCTGAAAAGATCTAAGAACACCACCAGAAATGAATTGATGGCGGCCATATTGAAATAAGAAATGTGTTTTCAATATAAAGTGTAAAAAGGGTAATCTATTGAAATAGTCATTTTTTCAAATATTGGTTTTACTTTCTAGCTTATTTCTTATAAGTTTTACTTAAATAGCCTTTAGGTTCGTAATTACAAAAGTATAAAAATGTAAAAATTAAAATAAAATAGGTTCGCAATGATTAACTTTAATTCTCAGCTTACATTTTGTGTGTGTGTATATATATATATATATAGGTTTAGGTTCCGGTGGGAAAGAGAGTTAAGGTGAGAGGCGTAAAAAGGGATATTCACTAGCTCTTAGATGCATGTTAGGATGAGATATTGCGATGCACTGTATCAATCCCCGTATATAAGGTTGGAATCTGTTGAGAAAGAGAGTTAAGGTGAGAAACGTAAGAAAGGGTTTGGACCGTTGATCAACTTTAATCTCAAACACACCAATGAATTGCTGCTTCATACGAGGATTGATACGGTGCATCTCATTCTAATGTGCATCCAAGGGTGATCCTTTCTTACGATTCTCACCTTAACTCTTCTTCTTATCGGAACCCAACATTAGGCCACACACACACACACACACACACACACACACACACATATATATATATATATATATATATAGAGGAAGGTTCAAATGAGAACTTTGTAAATTTAAAGGAATAAAGGAACACCTTGTGGACCACATATGATGTGGGTCCCACATAATATTAAATCATTTCTGATTTAATATAAAATCAGAAATGATTTAATATTATGTGGGACCCACATCATATGTGGTCCACAAAGTGTTCCTTTATTCCTTTAAAATGGGGTGGTTCTCGTATGACCCCTCCCCTATATTTATATATATATATATATATATATATATATATATATGGGTGGGTTCAAATGAGACTCAAATTTGGTTGTAAACGTGAGGACAAATGAGAGCGTGACATGTGTCGTATTCAGACTGAATAAGCATTATTTAGACTCAATAAATACTATATTCAGTCTGGATATTTATTTGATTATTCAGACTCAATAAATACTATATTCAGTTTGGATATTTATTTGATTATTCAATCTGAATAATGCTTATTCAGTCCGGATATTTCTTTGATTATTCAGTCTGAATAATGTTTATTCAGTCCGGATATTTATTTGATTATTTACTCTGAATATGACACGTGTCGCGCTCTCATTTGTTCTCACGTTCACAACCAAATTTGAGTTCTCATTTGAACTTTCCTCTCTCTCTCTCTCTCTCTCTATATATATATATATATATATATATATATGGGCGGGTTCATACGAGGACGGTACCAATTTACGAGAATACGAGAATAATGCTCGGCCAATCATTTTGTATATGAAATTTTTTATGTACAAAATCACATATGATTTTATGTACAAAATCATATGTGATTTTGTAAGCTATCAAAAAGAAAACGGGCGACTTTTCCCGTGGGCAAGTCGCGGGAAAAGTCGCGACTAATCATATATAATTTTGCACGTGAATCATATGTGATTTTGTACATGAAAAATTTCATGTACAAAATGATTGATTGAGAATTGTCTTAGCGTTCTCGTAAAAAGATATCGTCCTTGCATGAACCTCCTTCTCTCTTTCTATATATATATATACATACTAAATGTAAGTTGAGAATTAAGCAAAAGAAAATTCAAAACCTAAAGCGTTGATTTTTCTTCAACCAAAAATGGGGATTGAGAAGCGAAAGCGAGATTAAGGGGATTGAGAACCATTTGGTCAAGATATGGTTTAGGTAATGAGTGGCAAAGTGACAAAGTGTTGATAGTGATGCATTGGAAGAGTCTTTGTTTTGGAATGGAAGCTGGCGCATGCCGAGAAAGGTCTCAAGCTACAACGGCGGATGCAAATAAGTTTTCAAGCGATGAGATAAAATATTCATATCATATAAATTTTAAAAATAAGTTATTTATAAAAGTATGATTTCATAAAACCAATTAAGTATAAAAAAAATAGCGTTTTAGAATATAAGTGTTTTTGAATGAATAATTAAAGATGAGTAGATAACCATATGGTTTCAACAGAAATAAATTTGTGAGAGATTTTCAACATGCATGATTTGACTAAAACGTTAAATAAATTAAGTTAATATAATAATTATGTTAATACTTTCATTAATCCAAACATATATAATAATAAAATTACACAACAATATTTTTATTTAATTACTTGTTTTTCCCCAAAAAAAAGCCATTCTCTTTTCGTTTTTAAGTCCTTTTTCTCCAAAAGTTCAATAGATTAACCATTTTTCCAACATTTATTTATGATATTTTTATAGATTTATGGAAGTATGTAATAACGTTGCTTCTGAATAATATAAAAGTATGTTTTGGTTGAATGAATAAGCATCCGAACCAGGCATCACAACGAATATCTTCTTATTTGATTCGTTTATCTTTTGATTAAAATCCTGAAACCATGGTATTTTCTTTTTTTAGCTTATTTGAAAACTATCGTTTAAATGAGTAAAAAATAGTTTATAAGGTAGCTTATTGGAACAATAAGTTTCGGAAGCTTTTAATCACTTTCTTCTAATTATGCTTCAGATTATATTATTAATTAGTAATTAATTAATTTCAACAATAGTGGCACATCAAATCAAAACCCTGACACCGTTTATGAGTCTTGAAATGTTCTCCACTATGTAAGCATAGTTGAGCGGTGGCACGAGACCATCTCAGGCTCCTATTGCAGCGGCAAACGTTGAAGGCCCGAGCAGGGTCGTGTGCACCTGCTCAACAAAATTTCACGAATAGTTTTGAAAGGTGCTATTGGATATTAGAAAATATAACAAAAAATCGAAAGAGTCCTTAAAAATCAACCAAAAGACAGAAAAAGTCTTTTAAAATCAACCAAAAACTTAAAAAAAACATTCGAAAAGGTGGAATTCGGTTAAAAGTGAACCGGGAAACTTTACGGGCCTAAGATCCACTCTAGGGTGCGTTTGGTACGGTGAACAAGATGGAACAGAACATAACAGAACAAGCTTGTCCCATGTTTGGTGTGATAAAATGTTGGACTAAGTGGAACTAAGTGGAACACATGTGGAACAAGGTTGTTCTATCCTACCCCCTAGAACTAAGTGGAACAAGGATTAAATGACCATTTTACCCTCTAACCTAACACACACACACTCTCTCTCTCTCTCCTCTCTCTCTCCCCTCTCTCTCCCTCCTCTCTCTCTCTCTCTCTCCTCTCTCTCTCTCTCTCCTATCTCTCCCATTCTCTCTCTCTCTCTCTCTCCTCTCTCTCTCTCCTATCTCTCCCCTTATCTCTCCTCTCCCTCTCTCTCTATCCCCTTCTCTCTCTCTCTCTCCTACCTCTCTCTATCATCTCTCTCTCCCCTTTTCTCTCCTCTTTCTCTCTCGTCCCTCTCTCTCTCTCTCTCTCCTACCTCTCTCTATCATCTCTCTCTCCCCTTTTCTCTCCTCTTTCTCTCTCGTCCCTCTCTCTCTCATCTCTCTCTCGCCTTCTCTCTCCTCCCTCTTTCTCTCCTACCTCTCTCTCTCTCCCCTTATCTCTCTCGTCTCTCTCCTTCCCCTCTCTCTCTATTACCTCTCTCTCTCTCTCTCATCTCTCTCCCCTTCTCTCGTTCCTCTCTCTCTCTCATCTCTCTCTCCCCTTCTCTCTCTCTCTCTCTCTCTCTCCTCTCTCTCTCCCCTTCTCTCTCCTCTCTCTCTCCTCTCTCTCTCTCCTCTCTCTCTCTATATATATGTGTGTGTGTGGGTTATTTGATAAAAAAACACTAAGCAACTCACTGGGGGTAAATTGGTCATTTTGTTCTGTTCTGTCATGTCCTGTTCTGTCATATCATGTTTTACCAAACGTGTAACAGATGTTCTATCCTGTTCTGTTCTGTTCTATCCTGACTGCGTACCAAACGCACCCTAAAGGGACACACGCTCGACAAATATATTGGTTCCGCCGCTGCCTACAATACACAAAATTAAGCGTAGTTCCAAGTGCGTAGAATAAGTTGTGAAGAACATAACGGAGGGGAAGATATAAACATAGTCAATCGGTAACTAGACATGATATATGTTGAATTATCCTCATTTTTGGCCTAAGTTGCTATTGTAAACTATAATGATGTCATTAAAATGCACTTCCTACAATACCAAATATGTATTAGAGGTAGTGTCTATGGTCCAGTTTAGACAATTTAATCGTTGATGAACCCATAAATATTAAAACCATAATGACGATTTAGAAAAGAATTCAAATAGAATGATTTGATGATAAGTAACCAAACTAGTTAAACCAAACCATAAAAAAGCGGTTTTGATCCGACCGATAAGTCAGTTTGTGCTTAATATGGATTTTACACCCAAAAAAAACTTTATATGTCCCCAAAATGAATTTACTTCAATCTCGCATTAGTAGGGGGGGGGGGGGGAGGGGGGATAGTATATCGAATTATAAAATAAACATATATTTAAAATTATCAAAATAACATGTTTTAAAATTATCCACTAACAAATATTGGAATTTTGGATAAATATTAAGCAAGTCGAAAAACAATTAAGAATTTTCAATTCTAGGTTTTGATAGATTTCGAAATTTTGTCGATTTATGGAATGCAAGCAATTGAGAACTGAAAAATAAAAGCTTCATGTCTTGAGCAATTCTTTAACTGAGCCATAAAAGTTGAGTCTACGAAATGAAAATTAAATATAATTAGTACATGTGTATTTTGACGGTCAGTTTGATCCAAACCGCTAAAAAACGTTCAAATCGTAAACCGAATTCGATTAGACTGAGCGGTTTGACTGTTTGTCACACCACATTGACTTGGTTGGATCATTTTGAGCAGTCCAACGATTTGGGTTGTTTGTTTGTCGTTATATATATACATATTATAACAAAATTGATTTTATAGGACGCTCAAAATAAAAAAGCGTCCTAAAAAATACTTTATAAGACACAAGTTTATATGACCAAACCAAAGAGTGTCTTATCTAAAAGCGTTACGATAGGTTTATATGACGTTTTTAACCGTTTTAGCAAGTTTTTTACGACGCTTTTAAAATAAAGTGTCATATTAGCTATTTCATATTACACTTTTGAAAAATGTCCTATAAACAAAAGTGTCATATAAATAAAAGTGTCCTATAAAAATATAGGTTTATAGGATACATTTCAAAAGTTTCTTATAAAATAGATAATATGACACTTTATTTTAAAAGTATCATAAAAACTTGTTGAAACAACTAGAAACGTCCTATAAACCTATTGTAATGCTTTTAGATATGACGCTTTATGGGTTAGTCATATAAACTTGTGTCGTATAAAATATTTTTTAGGACGTTTTTAATTTCATTTTAAGCGTCCTATAAAATCATTTTTGTTGTAGTGACATAACGAATTTGGAAAAGAAATTAAAATGAAAAAAGGTCAAAATCTATTTTGGCGGTGTTTGGGATTGCTTATAAAAACAACTTATTGGCTTATTCCGGTGTGACACCGGAAATAAGTCATTTTGAGTGTTTGGAAGAAACAACTTATCCGGTGCTAAACCGGTGATAAGTCATTTTTTAAGAAGTTAAAACTTTTAACTTATCAACTTTTGATAAACAATTTTCCAGGGAAGTCAACAATTAAGTTAGTTTCAAATAAGCAATCCCAAACATCCCCTTAGTATGTAACTGATATTAAAGCAAGGGTGTTGCTAATTAAACTCCGGAGTTAGTTTCAATTAACTAGGGTTGACCCCCAACATGATCATTTCTTATTCTAAAATCTAAGGTGCAAGGCAACTATGCTAAGGTACAACTTAATCATGTACAAATTTATATATAATCCGAACAATGAACATACGGGGTATAGTTAAATGAAATTATATTATAAAATATATAAAAAGTAGTTAAAGAAAAAAAAATGTATAAAGAAGGTTTATTTAGCATATTAGCGTTTATCCAGCCTAACTTTAAAGATAAGACAAGTAAGATGCATACTTGTAATATCATTTTCTTGCCCTTGCCTCTAATACCATAGACTTTTGGTCAATTGCATGCACAAATTAATTTCTATATATATAATAGAAAATGACGATAATTTATCCACTTAGATATAAAAATGAATGAATGAAACCTTCGTTGGTAGCTTCCACATTATTTTCTTATTAATTTAACCCTCGTTGATATTAAATATAAAAATCACAACATTCAATTAATATTAGGGTAAATTTATTTATTTGTAGGATAAAAATCAAAAACCATATTAAGATAATTAAAAATGCCATGCAATTTTGGTAAGTAGCCTGGTTTCGTACATGATTTAGTTACTCTATATTTATATGGTGATTTAAATCTTGAAAGGGTTTGCATTTCTTGTTGTAATGGCCATGTACATATTTCTTGTTTGTGTACCATGTGATTAATTTGTTCACCATCGAAGTACCATAAATTAAGGTAGTTCTCTTTGCACCATCTTTGTCGTTCAACTTCAACAAATATCTTCATTGTAAATGCAGTTGATACCAATTTGCATTCGATCAATTTTCATACCATGTTTGTTGGTGCAAGATTTTTGCATGTGTCGCTTCAATGTAAGATTCTCTTGCACCCGTTAGTAGACGACCACATCTTTTGCAGTGTTTTTTGTTTCCTGCCAATTAGGATGAACTGGTATTAATTTTCCGAAAACGTGTCTATTAATTACGGATGTAGATGATCCTAATTTCCTATGTTTTTTAACATTTCAACAGATTCTATAAAATGAAAAAATGGGAATTTTGAACAAATTTTTGTAACAGATTTCCTAAAATTTTCTCTAAAATGGAGAAAGTAGGATAAATGGTGCAAAAATCTCCAAGTTCGAAGAAATACCTAAAAATAATTACTGCAAGAGAATTTTTTTATTATATTACACGGTTACACCAATAAAATAATCTTGAAATTACATGCTTATGTAAGAGAAAAAAATGTTTTATTTAGATATGGAATATTTTAATTAATAATACAACAAGTGTTGTAATCTTTATAATAGAGAACCTATTTGAGTTGAATACAATATTTTTTTAAAAAATTTAAATTTTGATTCTCTATTTAATTTTTTTATAGAGAATGTTCAAATAATCCTGGCACACTGGTCGTTACATGCGGCAAAAAAGTCAATTGAAAAGTTAAAAAAGAGAGAGAATTCACTAAACATTCACAATGTGGATTTAGCGTTTTTCCAAAGTGAAAAAACTTTCACGGGGTTTTCAGAATAACTAGTTTTATAGGAGGGTTTCAAATTTTTGGTAATATGTTTTTATTTACTTTTTCTTATAAAAATTTCATAAAGAACTAAAATTATTCAATGTTGAGATAAATGGACTATCAAAAGCTTTGTTTAATTAATATGTTTAGATTAATAAAATTAAATAACTATGTATTTATTAATATGCTAAATTTAAAAAAATGTAAAAAAGTTAAAACTTTTGTCAAGAATTTTGGTGAAATAGTCATTTCAGAACAACTTTTTCGTCTCCTATTCATTTTTTCCCTAAAATTGACAAAATAGCTACTAAGGTCGCCATATGTAAGGCCTCTAGGGCAACCTCATTAAAAAAAACTCAAAAATAATTGCAATTTGGTCCCTGAGTCGTCATGGACCATGTCGACCTTACCACCTGAAGTTTCAAAAATGGCGGTGGAGTTAGGCAGGGGTTAAATGAAACTTGTGTTTGGAGTTAGGGTCGTCATTTTTGAAAATTATTACACAAGTTTCATTGAGTTATAAATTGTTAAATGGAGTTAGGGTCGCCATGGCAGTGGAGGAAGCTTCTTATTTTTGGCAGTGGAGTTAGGGTCGTCATGTGTTTGACAATCCAGGGACCAATTTCCAATTATTTTTGGGTTTTTAATAAGGTCGTCGTGGAGACCCTATAAATGGCGACCCTAGTGGCTATTTTAGAAAGAAAATAACTAGGAGATGAAAACTTTCAACTGAAATGGGTATTTGACCAAAAGGGTTGAGTTCCGGTAAAAATGAGAGTTATGGTAAGAAGCGTAAGAAGGGATCTCCACCCTTGGATGCACATTAGGATGAGATGCACCGAGATTAGGTGCACTGAGATGCACCGTATCAACTCCATTCTAAGGCGCAATTCATGGGTAGGTATGAAATTAAATGTGATTGAGAGCTCAGATCTCTTTTTATACTTGTCATTTTAACTCTTCTTCTCACACAGACCTATGCCTTGACCAAAATTCCCTAAAATGAAATATTTAATCAAAGTAAGAGTATTTTTTTAATATATTTAACCTGATATATACATATTTGTAGACAACGTTTTGCGTATTTTTTTTAAAAATTCAATTTTTATATATTCGTAATTTAATTTGTTTTATATAATTTCAATTGTGTATAAAAATACATATTTATATAATTTCACTATATATTGATTTGTATAAAAAAAATATAACTAGTATAAATTAAAAAATTGTGGATTTTTTAAAGGTTTGAATAATTAAAGTTTTTGTGACATGAGTTTAATTTCGTTGTTACAATGGTGATGTTATTAAGGTCATTGACCTTACAAAACGCAATTGACATGAAAAAAACTTGAATTCAATACATCAATAAACACCGCTATCCTCAATAAGATATATTAGGAGTTGAGCATACTCTAATATATTCGTTTATATCACTCGACTATTGTAACAGGAAAAAAAATTGTCAGTTGATACTTGATTTTGAAGAGTCCTTTTAAATATTTTGTAAAAAAAGTTATAAGATATATTAAAGATAGTGGAATCTTTGGACTACCACTTTATATACAAGATGCCATGAGTTCAAATCTTTCAGGTGAAAGTTTTTAATTTTAGGCTTCAAAACTGGTCCAAAACATTTTAAGGCCTAGAATGTTATTTAAGAATTTAACTGACAACCTCAACTATAGTAATAAATATTACTACAACTATACAGTACCTTTTTTAAGTTTTTCATTCATTTTGATTTTATTATTTTCTTTCGTAATATCAATTAATCTTAAAAATTATCGTTTTTATGGCATTTTCAGGACACATATATTTATTTTAAGGATGAAAGTCCATTTAATTAAAAAATGTATTTTATTCTTTAAATCGATACAACTAACTTTTCTCTAAGTCAAATAATATTGATTTTCTCTCTAGTTTAAATCGTCATTTTATAGATCCTTAATCTACCTTAAAGATACATATGCTCAATGTAATTCCTAAGTATGCTAGTGATCACCATAAATGAGATTATAAAAATGGCTCCCATAAAAAAAACTTATTAAAACATTGTACTAGACAATGAAAAAGAGAGTATTTATATGGTCACTAGCTTTTATTTGTCCTAAGTGACTTTCCAAAAAGGTTCTCAAAGATGTTATAAAAATAAGAAAGAACCCCAAAAAATCAATTAACTTTAATGTTTTAAATGATTAAGTTTTTGGATAATTTTCTTAAGTCATTGGACTTACAGGTGATTGCAGTGTGGTTTGTGCTAAAACCGCAAGCCGTACCGCATATGCGGTTTGAACATTTTCCCAAACTGCTAACTGCATCGCATGTACCTCAAACCGCACCAAACCACACCGCAAGATGCGGTGCTGTACGGTTTGTCCCTATCGCACTTTTCGCACTTTTTGCACTTTATGCGGTTTGTCCCTATCGCACTTTTTGCATACAGTTCTAAACTTACAACTTTAATAATACGTTATAAAATCAACGATAAAGTGATCGTAGTCCAAAAAAAGTTTGAATACATCCTTGTCAAATACATATTGCAATATTACATAATTAAAAACAATCCTCAAAATAGTCATAACAATATAGAGTTTCAGTAATAATTAATAAATTGTTATATATATTTATATGTTATATATAAAATTAAAAAATAGTGAATATATAATATATGCGGTGTGGTGCGGTTTGAACCACGGTTTGAAAACTCAAAACCGCAAACCGCACCGTGCGGTTTGGTAAAAATACAAACAGCACCACCGAAGTTCTAAACCGCACTTTACAGTACGGTATGGGCGGTTTATGCGGTTTGACGGTTTGGATGAACACCCCTAATTGGACTTTCTAAAACATATTAAATAAATCTTTAGACTATATAAAATCTATTAAATAAATCTTTGGAAAAAGTCTAAAAATATCCAACAAACTATCTGATTTTGAATGATTAAGTCTTTATTTTTTTAACGAATAAATCCCGAATTTTTTCCTAAATCTTTTTACCAAAAAAATCCCAAACTTTTTTTGAAGAAATAAAATCATGAACTTAATTTTGAACAAATTAAATCCGAAGCCTTTTTTGAACAAAATCATAGACAAAAAAAAATATAATTCCTATCAACGACAAAAAAAAAACAATGAATCAATTAAATACAAATAATATTATACCATTTTCAGTACCAATTACAAAGCATACAAAAGTTTTGCTTAAAGCATAAATTAAATTCATTTGCCTTTAAAAAAAATACTAAATTCATTAACTTAATTTTTTTATGTATAGTTTTTTCTATGTATCTATTTATGCTACGTTCCAGAATTAATAATGAAAATGATATAATTTTTCTCCGTTTAACCGGTTTATTGTACTTTGTTGTCGATGAGAAAAATTGTATCTATTATTTCTGTTCATGATTTTGTTCCCAAAAGAAATAGGATTTATTTGTTTAAAATTAAGTTTATGCTTTTGTTTATTAAAAAAATTTGGGATTTTTTTGTTAAAAAAAGTTCAAGAATTTATTTTGTAAAAAAATTTAGATTTATTTTAGAGATTTACTTGTTAAAAAATCAATGACTTAATCATTCAAAATTATATAATTTATTAGGTATATTTACATTTTTTAAAATTGTTATTACATTAACTTATTTTTATACGTTACAAGTATGTATATAATCGGTTTTAAAAATTTAAGAATTTTATCAAACTTTTTCTTTTAATTTAACTAATGAGAATTTATTTAATACGTTTTGGAAAGGGTAAGGATTATTTAATATGGGTCAAAGAAGGTGAAAATATGCTTTATCCCATTCCATTGGAGTATTATATTATATTTGGTTAAGTTAGAATAAATAAAAATGCTATTCAAATATGTCGTATGATATAAATTAATAGTTATATTCAACAGGTAGAAAAAGATAAAAAAAAACGTTATTTAATGTAAATAAAATGTTATTCAAATTTTGACAAACTAATATATTATGTTTTTATGCAGTAGGGAAAACTAATGACATCCGGTATACTAATGACACCCCTACAAAAATGAATACTACTCACATCCATCGTTGTCAAAACCTTATATTTAGGATACCAATGCTAGAAAAATGCATTTAATTTCGTATACAACCCTATTAAGAGGTGTCATTAACACTCCCTAAAAAACAATTTACATAAACATTAAAAAATAAATATCCGCCTTCACTAATTTATGGAATAACATGGTTCATTTTGACTGTATTTTAAAATCATTGATCAAAGAAAGTTCAATGATAAAAATCAATAATACAAGCATGTCCCATCAGGCCATCACCCATGTGATAGATGCTGGTAAAATTTGTACCAAAACGTCATTTTGCTTTCTTACTTTTTAATAAAGATTTTATATGTTAATTAATAATTAAGTATTTTACTATTATAAATCTATATATTGAGTAAAATACTACATTATCTCAAACCAGCGATTAGGACACACTTCCTGATAATTTCCAACACAAAGTCAACTTTTATCAAATTCGTTTTCATTAAGTCTTGCAATAACCAACAAATAAATAAAATTCATACATCCAAAAATCAATATATAAAATTAAATTAGTAATCCAAAATTTCATATTTCATTCTTATTCCATCAATTAAGTTTAGATATGTATACAAGTTGGTTACACTTACAACTTACAATATTTCACAACTAATTTACAATCTCAAATTGATAAGATTAAACCGCACTGCAAGTTGAATGGTACAATGAAAGCGGATTAACAAGACCTAAATATTGTATATTGCAGTCTAGTTATTCATATCGAGACACAAACGGAATATAGCCATTATAAACAGATGTACGATCAAATAACAAAGCAACGTGTAAATCAAGACAACAAGATTTAATATGGTTCCACTATTAAGGTGACAGTGTATACATCCATTGTGTGAGGAAGATCGATTTATTACTAACCGGAAAAAAAATTACAATATTACGAGATCTTTAGATCAACGAATCAACTATCAAAAGTTTCAAAATACAAAGTTACTATTTTTGGTAATTAAACTTAAAACTAAGAAAACCCAAATGTAAAATAAATGTGTATGTGGTCGGCCAAACAAAGCCCAAAGGTTGAATCCTTTATATATGTTAGAAACAGGAACGATTGTGAAGATGAATGTATGAGACGAGTTATGATGTCGAATGACTTCAGGCTTTTTTTATTATGATTGAGAGAATGCGTACAAGTTAAAAGTGAAAGTCTAACCTAATCTAGCATAATATAGAGAATATATACAAAGTATAATTAAGGCAACTAATGTAATTGAGCCCAATGACTTGGGCCTCTATACACGCTAACACCCCCTTCAAACTCAATCGGGGAAAGAATGAGCCAGATTGAGTTTGGAAACAAGATCTCGAAAACGTCCTGGGAGATGAGTTTTGTGAAGATATCAGCCGACTGATCAATAGTAGATATTGGATGAAGTTGAATAGTGTGACGAACCACATGCTGGCGAATAAAATGGCAATCAATTTCTATGTGTTTCGTGCGCTCGTGGAAGATGGATATTATTGATTTTATCTTTGCTTATCTGATGCTTCTGCAAGCTATCGACCAAACTTGAGTTCGCATTTAAACTCCCCCCCCCTCTCTATCTCTCTCTCTCTATATATATATATATTATAGCCACATATTATTTTTTATGAAGTGGTAAATATTTAGAAGTAAAGAAGTGATTATAGTCTTTCATACGGTCAAGATCGAATTTGACTGGTCAAATTTTACGGCTATGTGAAAAATAGAGAAGTAATTTCGTAACTTTTACAAATAGTCGGCAAACAAGTTCATAAGTAAACCCGTGATTCACATATGAGCTATATGTTCATATGAGCTATATGTTCATATGTGAACTCGCGTGTAATTCACATATGAACGCGTGTGATTCACGTACGAACATATAATTCATATGTGAATCACACGGGTTCACATATGAGTTTGCATGGACGGACCTACAAAGGACCGAGTGCGGTCCCGTGCACCCACTCACTTGATCACCGTAAAGGGGGAAATGGCAACATTTTAAATGTGCACCCGCTTAATTTTAAAAGGTGCTCTTAAATATTTTAAAACAAAACATATAACAAAAAGAAGCATTTGGTGTAATGGCTTGAGTGGCCAAGTTGAAGCTCCTTCTAGAGGAGTTCTAGTGTTCAATCCCAACGCTAGGCGTAAATAAATCGATTAGTTATAATATTATGCAATTATGTTTACATGCTTTATTTGTTTTGAATTTTTATATTAGTCTTTACCAAAGAAAACCGAATCAGTATCTCGGAATATACCGAAAACTGAAAAATTCTTTTGAAATCTACCAAAAAAACCAAAAATGTCTCTCGAAATCGATCAAAGAACTTAAAAAATATCTCGAAGTCAACAAAAAACTTCAAAAATCTAAGAAGTGCGGAATTTGGCTAAAAACACATCGAGCGACTTTATCGGCATTTGATCTAATTTGAAGGTGCACCCACTCGGCCAAAATCCTGACTCCACTGCTATAAATTTGTTTGTCGTCTATTTGTAAAAGTTACAAAACTACCCATCTATCTTTCTGAATATACAAATATTGACCAGATTCATTTCTTTACTTTAGTTATCACACTACTAGAAAGTTGGGTATTTTCAACGGAAAATGTCGTTAAAAAATTTCTACGAATTTTAGAGTGATTATTGACAGAACATAAATTTTCTACGAATTTTCAATGAATTTTCGTTGAAAATCTCTCACAAACATGCATTTTTAACCAAAAAAAATTCGACGGAATGTCTCGTCAAAAATTTATTGATTGAAAATGCATTTTGTGAGAGATTTTCAACGGAAATTCGTTGAAAATTTGTAAAAAAATTATGTTCTGTCAATAATTACTTTAAAATTCGTAGAAAATTTTCAACAACGTTTTCTGTTTAAAATTTATGTTGAAAATGGTCAATTTTTCTAGTAGTGTCACATCATTGATGATGAACCTCTACCTCTCTGTATATATATTTTGTTTGCAACTGGATTTCTCCAGCCATCTAAGCCGCCAAGTGCATAGAAAAGTCAAGATTCCAGTGATAGTATTTGGTAGAGAATTAAAATATCACATGACTTGAAACAAAAAACCATCGATGATGGCTAACTTTTCCTTGATGGCTTTATATATATGAGCAAATATTCTCTTGCCATCTTTCAATCACTGCAAACTCCATTTTCTATCTTAAAAGAAAAAAATTAAACATGTCGACACAAGTAAATATTGATTCCAACTTTCCCATCCTCGAGTTCATTCGAAACCATCTTTTTGATGATATCTTGCAGCCTTCTGCAGACGAAAATTACCAAAATCCTTTTATTAGTTCTATAAACTTCAACACCGATGAGCAAAGAGTTCTTGAAAACTCACACGAATCATCCATAACCATGAAAGAAAATCCAAGCTTCTTTGCGGGTTTTAGTTCATCGAACTCATCAGATAGCTTGATTTATCCAAATATTATGGATGATAATGATGATGATCAAGTTCAAGTTCAAGAGTTTCTAAATCTGAATGATTTTGATATAAACAGCATTTTGGATGATCATAGTATCGGAATTAGCCATGATCACATCGATACAGAGTTGGCTGAAATTCCAACCATTTTCGAAGAAATCCAACGTCCAGAGGTTAAGGTTTATCCAGCCAGTGTTACAACAAGTCTTTCCAGCATCAGTACTTGTAGCATGGAGAGAGCTGTATCGAATAAGCCGTTAAACTGGGATTTCTCAACCGGTCACGTGGTCGCGATTCATGGAGACAAATCATCAGTAGTTTCTGGTGCAAATCATGTAAAGGAGGTTAATATTTTATCAGATGGGGTTGAAATCCATCATGCTCATGAAAGGCTACCAATATCACTGCCAGCTGGCATGAGGTACAGAGGGGTACGACAACGGCCATGGGGGAAGTTCACGGCTGAGATGCGGAACCCAGAAAAGAAAGGTTCGAGATTGTGGCTAGGGACCTACCAGACGGCAGAAGAAGCAGCCATGGCGTATGATCGAGCCGCTTTTAAGCACCGTGGATCTCAAGCTTTGCTTAATTTCCCGCATTTGATCGGGAAACACAAAGAAATCCCCAAAAAGTTGGTCACGAAAAAGAGATGTTCGACAATATTATTGGAGTCGTCATCATCATCATCTTCTTCTTCTTCTTCTTTTTCGTCATCAGAGTCATCAAGAAAATTAAACAAGAGTAGTAAGAGGAGGATAACTTCTGGTATCTAGTGTTATAATTAATTAAAGCAATTGGTTTTGTTCAAAACTTGTTTATGATATAAACCATCATGAATTCTTGTTTATCTACTGAGTGAAACATTAATAGATAACAAAAGTTTATTTTTTAAGTATGATTGTAAAAATGACATCTTTCATTTTTTTTCTTCTCACCTGTATATATAACCTGTTCAATAACATGCATGCTAATAGTTTAATTTCTTTCATTTTTGTTTTCTGCAGTCCTTCAGCTTCATTCTTCTTATTTCAATAAGTTATACATGTCTTAATTTAGCTACGCTTGAACAAAACATGACAGAATTACTAATTACTGTACCTACAATCTACATATAGACACATACACGACAAGAAGCATGTTCATACGATAATGATATTTATTTCAGAAGATACGAAAATGGTCAAATTACATACAAAATCACATATGATGTTACATTATGGCCGCGTGTCAAGGTCAAGTGAATGAATGTTATTTTATACGTGATGCTAGTGTAAAATCATATGTGATTCTGATGCTAGCGTAAAATCATATGTGATTCGGTCATTCTCTTTTTTTCTTAAATATGTATCATTCTCGTATGAACCCGACTCTATACGACAAATACATTTCATGACTAAAAAATAGACTTTAATTTCCATTCATGTTAATCATATATCCTCTTTAAACATATATACATCGGCCATCAATCTTGACTTGGAATATTATTACATCAAACATTTCAAGTTTTCTACATAAATAATCATATGATACTGAAAAAGTATTTGAAGTCTTTGTAGAAATATATCTGTTGACAATCAAATTTAACTTTCTTGAACATCATAGCAAACTTTTTCGAAAGCGAAATGTACATCAATCTCAACATGTTTTGTTCTTTCACGTAAACTTGATTTGCAATATGTTTTGTTCTTTCACGTAAACTTGATTAGCAATATGTTTTGTTCTTGATCAAGTAATTAAACTTTTTCGAAAACTCAACATAATTAAATTTTCAAGCTCTAAATCTCTTAACGTATATTCACAAGTAACAAAAATCATATATAAATATTTTTTATTCGCAGAAGATCGATATATTTGTATCACTAATTGTTTCTTAATTACTATTCAAGAAATTTGTGAGTTAATTACCAAGAAATAAACAAAAATTAGTATCTCAACAAACATGTTTTTGAATGCATGTAAAACAATCAGATTTAGTAACTTTAGTTCCTTTACCAAGAGAGTACTGTTTCAAAATATATAATAACACTGTAAAAGCTAGATTTAAATGTGATCGAATCACTAAATTTATATCCTTAAGTGTATGAAGTATTGGTTTACAACCTAAAAGGCCAAAACTATTTATCATTTCAAACCCATATTTTCTTTGAGATACAACCCCTTTTTCCTTATCCAAATCCTAACCCAATAATTTTTTTTGCTTACCCATATCTTTGATCAAAAACTTAATTTGTAATCAAAACTTCCATGATTTCATTATTTTCATTTACATTATTGCTAGTAATGACAATGCACTTCACATAGTTGTGGTGCAGAATTATTAAATAATGTATTTTTTATACATAACGGTGAAGAACGGTTGTAGAAATTGGAAAGGTCAAGAGAGAGAATACGACACTATCTCCCCTGCAATATTCCTAACCCTAAAATTAGACTAAAACTAATTAGAAACCTCTAAATTAAATTCAACCCCTTTGGTCTCTTTTATAGTTGGGTCAATAAAAAAATGTTCTATGATCATTTTTCCCTTTATTAAACTTGGATTATGTTGTCATGATAGTGACTTCAACTTCATTAAACAATTTTTTTGGAGGAAAAAAAATACAACTTTTAACAAATTCAAAATACATAAGTTGTAGCTCTTTTAGTTATGTTTCCAAAGAATCTTAGATGGCCTTCATAGCTAGGTGATACAATAATGAATATTATATATCATATATGATCATTATACTGCATGATGGTAAAGTTTTAATTTTCAGAACCTTCTTTTTTCTTGTTTTATATATCCTCCAAATGCAACAGGCTATATATGGTCAGTTCTTCAATAAGTGCTTAAAACTTGCCGTTTTCCTCGTTAATTATACGTCAAAAGCATAAATGTCTCATCTGGGAAGTTAATATTTCACGTTCTTGCATGTCCCATGCTTCCAATAGTACTCTTGATCATGTTAATTTGCCCTTGTGTTGCAAATGTAGTACAATATAGTAAAAATATTGTATGAATATATATATATATATATGTATGCATATGAATAAACTCAGTGATTAAATTTTAGAAACCGTAATTTTTTAAATATATATATAGGAAGGTTCAAATGAGAACTTTGTATATATATATATATATAAATAGAGAGAGAGAGAGAGAGAGAGAGAGAGAGAGAGAGAGAGAGAGAGAGAGAGAGAGAGAGAGAGAGAGAGAGAGAGAGAGAGGGGGTTTAAAGGAAAACCTTAAAAAACAAAAAATTGAGGAAACACATTTATAATCATTCATCTAAATGGTATATATATGTTTATAAAAGTAATTGAAGTTGTTTTTTGGTTTTTATGATAGTATACATGTTATGAGACTTTTGTATGTAAATAAAATCAAGCCGACAAGTACATTAATTATGAGACTTTTTCATGTGAAACTGTACAAACTCACAAACCAAACTACTTCATCTTTATTACAATACAATAATACAAAATCAAAATATAAACCCTAAACTCTATACAAACTTTAAAGAGAACTACAGAGCTCAAGACATGGAAATAAGAAAAGTGAAAATATATGGCCTCTGCGTGATATGCAAGCCATCCTATAAATAAGATAAGAAGTTACACAATTAACCCCTTATGTATTCTGAAACTTGCTCCAATAACCTCCAAATCCTTTAAAACAATCAGCTTAGCCCTTACAGAATCCATATATTTATTGTCAACCCTTTTGTACCTAAATGTGACAACCAAATATAAAACGTCAAGATTGTACAATTTATATATTTTAACACCCGCCCTCAATCTTGACGGTCGAAAAAAAAAAACAATCAACTTTAAATTTAAACATAAAAAATTTTGTTGATTAATTCCTAACGATTTTGGAAATATGTTAGCAGGTTGATCAGCAGAAAGTATTTTGAAACCTGTAACACTCCAGCACTAACTTTATCTCAAACTTGATGTACATCAATTTTTTGATATGTTTAGTACGTTCATGAAAGATACGAGATTATTAGCTGCTTGTATTGCAGACTTGTTATCACAAAACAGATTTACTGGAAGTAAATCATTAATTTTAAATCATTTAAAATTTTCATAACCCAAATAATCTCACATGTGGCTGAAGCCATAACATGGTATTCGGATTCAACAGAGGAACGAGAAACAGTATTTTGTTCCTTACTTCCACCAAGAAATCAAAGAATTATAAAGAAACAAGCAATATCCAGTGACAGAACGCCTAATGGAAAGACACTTACCCCGGTCAGCATCAACATAACCAGTTAAACGAAAATATTCTGACCTTGTAAAACAAACTCCTTTACCAGGCGACAACTTCAAATACCTGAGAACACTAAGAGCTAATTTTAAATGAGACTGTCGAGGTGAATGCATAAATTGACTCAAACGTTGTACAACAAATGCAATAGTAGCCAAAAGATAAATCAATCGACCAATAAGTTTCTGATAACCAGTAAAGTCAGACAAAGGAGGATCCTTTTCGGTGAACCAACGAATCGATAACAACTAAATTCATATCCATAGGAGTACTGATTTGCTTACAACCAAGATATCCAAAATTATTCAATAGTTCCAAGCAATATTTCCTTTGAGACATGCATATACCATTAACAAAATTAAGAAACTTACTTTTCAAGTAATTCTTTACTTTGTTGACTTCTATCAAATCACTAACGGTTAAAACAAAGTCATCAACATAAACCAACAAAACAAGAAATACAAAAACACTTTGAATGAAATCATGTTTAACAAGACAAGAAAAAAACTTAGTATAAAGAAATTTGACAAGCTTATTCACACGTTTATCATTTGGATTATAATAACCATATTTTACCTTACCCTCAACTAAAAATTCACCAAATTTATGAGGAAAACTAGAAATCCTTGTTGACCTTCTAACAGATTGAGACAATGAGGATAAATCATGTGTACCCTCAGAGTTGACAGCCAAGGTCTGTATTGCATCATCATGTTGTCTACTGGCAGCCACTTCAGAGCTACTCAGAGGCTGCTGCCAACTGGCAACTCTTTCAAGGTTATCACATGAATCATGATGACCAGGCTTGTTAGAGCTACCTAGAGGCAGTCTATTGGCACCTCTACTTGGACTACTAAGCAGATTACATTGGTTACTAGGCACAGATGAAGGCAGGTTATGGCCCTCACTGTGAGGATGGTCTTGATCCTCATCATTGGGTCGTAAACCAGAAGAGTCATTAGAAGTAACAAAAATTGAATCAAAGAAATTCAAAGTATTTACATTATCAGAGATAGAATTGTCCAACTTGTTTAAACTCATCTTAAATGGAAAAACATTTTCGTAAAACGTAACATCACGAGAAATAATAATTTTGTTAGAGTTAAGACTGAAAAGTTTGTATCCCTTTTGGGAGTTGACATATCCAAGTAAAATGCATTTTTCATATCTAGAAGTAAATTTATCTGTGACATTAGGTTTGACAGCAAAACAAAGACAGCCAAAATTTCTAAGATGAGTTATAACTGGTTGGAAACCATAGACGAGCTCATAAGGGCACTTGCCATTTAAAACAGATGAGGGTGTCCTGTTTATGAGATATGCAGCTGTGAGAATGCACTCACTCCACATGTTCAACGGAATTCCTCCCTGAAACATCAGAGTTCTAGCTACATTAAGCAAATGACGATGTTTGTATTCCACAACCCCATTTTGTTGAGGTGTGTACACACATGAAGTTTGATGTATAATACCTTTGGATTTAAAGAACCTAGTTTTGCATGAGTAAATTCAGTATCATTGTCACTTCTAACAACCTTAACAACCTTCCCAAATTGAGTGGCTACCAAGTTGAAAAAACTTACTATATTGTCAAAAACTTCATGTTTACTTTTTAACAAATAAACCCAAACAGCACGAGTATAATCATCTACAATAGTGAGAAAAAGTTTAAAACCTTCTTTGCTTTGAACATGATACGGACCCCAAACATCTAAATGAATTAATTCACCAAGATTCTTAGACTTATGATCACTCAAGACAAACTTGTCCCGAGTTTGTTTTGCCTTATGGCAGATCTCACATGGATTACACACAGTATTACCAAGTTTAAGTTTGTTCTTTAAAACATTGAGGACACAGTCGGTAGGATGACCAAGGCGACTGTGCCATAGTTTAGCTGACACAAAACATGAAACATTGAGATTAGTGGGAGGAGAGGAACACTCACTCTTATGATGCTTATTAAAAAAATACAGAATTTTGGTAATTTGTTTCTCCGAAAAAGATGCAGAAGGAGGTTGTTCGGTAGTATGAGATTCAGACACACTTGCTTGACAGGCTGAGGGTTTAAAATTTTGATTTAAAAATCTAAGTCTGTTTTGAAAATCTTTAGGAAAGCCTACGAGTTTAAAGCACCTCTCAATAGTGTGTCCTGAAATACCACAATGTTTGCAGAAAAGATTGGAGGATCTACCAATCCTCCTTTTGTTTTCAGAAGCCTTGCTTAAAATGGCAGTGTGTTGAATTTTCGTATTGGAAGAAGATGTTTTCCCCCCTCGGTGAGACTCTTCACTAGATACAAGGGAAAAAGCAGTTTTCACAGAGGGGAGGGGGTCCCTTGTGAGAATATTACTTCTGATAGGTTGATAGACATCATCAAGACCCATTAAAAATTGCATAAGCTTGACGAGTTGACTATGTTCAAAAATATCATGTGAGGCATTGCACGTACAAGACGATGGTTTAACAAGAGCATCAAATTGTTTCCATAGAGAGTTTAATTTGTGATAATATTCTGAAACAGATGAACCATTTCGCCTTAAAGAGATAATTTTCTGATGTAGGTTAAAAGTGACAGATACATCAACTTTATCATAGGTTTCTTTTAACTCTTCCCACACTTTAGAGGACACTTTTGAGAACACTTGTCCTAGAAATAGATCCTCGGTCATAGAAGCTAATATCCAAGAAAGAACAACAGAATTACATCTATCCCATTGTCTTTCCAAAACAGGGTCATTTTTTGGACGAGGACATGTGTCATCAATAAAGCCAATTTTATTTTTTGTTTTCAAAGCCAAAGTCATAGCACAAGCCCAAATTCTATAATTTTCTGTTCCACTCAACTTAAAATTCAAAAGAGGCGCTCCACTAGTGTCACTAGGATGTAAATACAGTGGATCTCCAAAGTCTAATTTAGCAACTTTGGATTCCCCAGAATTTCCAGTGTCAGCAGTAGCGGCCATGGGTTAAAAAAAACACACAATAAGACACACAAGGTAAAAGATTGAAGCAGGATTCCTAAAACACTCTTTCGGTGCTAGGTCAAGCCACTATTCAGTCACCACAAAAAAAAACACACACATAATGAAAGAAAGTAAACAACAGAATGAAAAAAGTCGTACCTGAACAAACAAGAACAGACTTAGATTATTTGCTTTGATGAAGAGATGAGAAAACTTACAGAGATTTTAATATAGTGCAACGGAAGAAGAACAAAGGATGAGTCAACACCTTAAACAGAGGTTAGACCAACCCAACTTCAAGGTTTAACCAGTTAAACCTTGAGAGAAAACATAAGAGACCAGGACCAAATCCTGAACAGAAAAAAAATACACTTCTTCTTTTCAAAGAAAAGACAAGGTTAAAGATTATTTGCAAAAAAAGGAGGTTATAAAACCTTAGATGAAGATTGATCTGAATAAAACCTTAGATGAAGACAGATATAGATCTGCTCCTCCCAAGATCAGCAGCTAGATCTAAACAACCAAATTTAACAGATCTTGAATGGAGAAGATATGAATCAAATCTCCCAACTCAAGATAATCAACAACTATAACTGTTGATGTCTACTTAGATCATGCAATGTAACAAGAGCGAAAGAAAAGGTATCGATACGATCCGGTAACATGGCAACTGTGACTCTTGAATGAAACAAATATAAATTGTTCACCCAAGGATCAATCACCAGATCTGAGCATAAAATCTTAGTTGAAGACAGATATAGATCTGTTCCCCCCAAGACCAGCAGCTAGATCTGAACAACGAGAACAACGAACAAGTCTTGAATGAGAAGATACAGATCTACCCACCCAAGATAAAAAAGCGATCAGATGAAAACAGATACAAATCTGTTCACCCAAGATATGCAACCGATCAGATCTGAGTTACACTCGATATTATGTATTGTAAATGCACAAAAGAATTTTAAAAGAGACAGCAGATATGAAACAAACATACAAGAAATTTTAGATGAAACCAGATACAGATCGGTTCATCCAAAATACAGATCTGACCACCATACACCGATGTACATAAAACAAAGATGCAAGGAACAAAAAAATAAGAAAGAATATACCAGATCTGAGATTAAACCGGCGAGAATCAGGTTAGGGTTTAAGAGAACCAAAACACGCCATTGAAGATGTGCGAACGAGAAGGATGAAGCAGCTGTAGAGGCAACACCATAGCTCTGATACCATGTACAAACTCACAAACCAAACTACTTCATCTTTATTACAATACAATAATAGAAAATTAAAATATAAACCCTAAACTCTATACAAACTTTAAAGAGAACTATAGAGCTCAAGACATGGAAATAAGAAAAGTGAAAATATATGGCCTCTGCGTGATATGCAAGCCATCCTATAAATAAGATAAGAAGTTACACAATTAACCCCTTATGTATTCTGAAACTTGCTCCAATAACCTCCAAATCCTTTAAAACAATCAGCTTAGCCCTTACAGAATCCATATATTTATTGTCAACCCTTTTGTACCTAAATGTGACAACCAAATATAAAACGTCAAGATTGTACAATTTACATATTTTAACAGAAACCCCTCGAGATTAATTACAGTAAAAGCTATGCGACCCTTAAACCAATCCAAGTACACTACCACCAATAATTAGAAGCCAATACAAATATAAGACTTTTCTAGATGAAAATAGAGGCACGAGTAAGAGAAATTAAGAGAAAATAATATAATACCACCAAAATTGACCCACAATATATCCAACAAGGAAAGCACAAGCTTTAGACCTTTAAAAATTGAACTTCGTTGTGGATAGCACTGAAAGGGAAATATAAATTCTCTCTTAAAAAATAAGCGGAATTCACCGTTCAATCTCAAGAAAATGGAAAATTAAACCTTATTGTTGAGTTTTGGCGAATTGTGTAGCCAAAAAAATATCCTCTTTTCTTTCCTCTATCTTTCATACTTACTTTTTAACCTCTCTTATTTATAAATCCCTGGAATACAAAGATATGTATTTTGTATTTGCTCAAAGACTACAGTTACTTTAAGGGCGAAAAGTCGCCCACTACAAAAAAAAATGATTTTCATAAAAAAAAACACTCAGAGAAATTTCTGTGGGTGATTATACCACGAATCACCCAGTAAATACTAATGGTGCCGACGAAATCTGATGTTTTTATGAAAATACCAACGGATACCCAGAAATTTCTTGGGTAATCTTTCACTGATTCGATTTAGCCACCAACTTTTGTCACGGTTTTCTGACGGATCATCCTTTAACGACGGATTTCCAGGGAAATGTCCGTAGATGAAAGTCATCCATTTTAGTAGTGGCCTATGTGCTGTTTGGCGAGTTTATGATATCGTTTTTGACTGGTTTTTTATTTTTTTATTTTACTGATTTGGATAAGGTTAAATATGTTAGTTACATACACAAACCTATATATGTGTGTAATCATTTGATATTGCTGTTAATCTTCTCCTTTCTCTAAATATATACAAATCTGCAAAAACTGTTCACGGGAGATATATTTTGTTGTTGAATTAGATTAGGCAATCTTGAGCATATCTTAGCCTATAAACCAAAAAACCTTAGGGGGCTAATAATATCCTAACGACAGTGAATAATCTCACGTCCTAATCATCACCTATCAATTCGCTGCAAGCATTTCTCCTTCTATTACCCTAATTTCTAACATTATGGATATAAGTCAATAATTCCTATTATCTTGTACTATGTTGATGATATAGTGATTGGTTTTCCATATGGGTGTGCGTGTGCCCACGCTACACACCGAATTGCGTCAACAATATTTGTTGTCAACAGTGGCGGATCCAGGATTTTTATCCACCGGGGTCCCATTAAAATAGACTAAAGGCGCGTAAAGTCACCCGACGTGTTTCGGGAAATTTTAAAGTTTTTTAGTTGATTTCAAGAGATTTTCTTATTGTTTTTGTCGATTTTGAAGGATTTTCTTAGTATTTTTATCAATTTCGAAAGATTTTTTTGGGTTTTTTATTGATTTCAAGAGAGTTTTTCAGTGTTTTTGTCAATCGCCCGGTAAGATGGGGTCCCTTGAATTTTTTCACTGGGGGGACTTAAGCCTAAATACAGTATTTTTGATGTTTTTTAGCCTATATAATTTTTTTTTTTTTACATTTCACTGGGGGATGGGACCCTCCCTTTTGTTAGCTGGATCCGCCCCTGGTTGTCAATGTGATTTTTTAGTATAGGATATTTATTTACAGCAAATATATATACGCAAACTCATCACATTGGATAAAGTATGAATCTTTGACCTTTTAGGAGGTTGCATGGCTCTACTAATAACCAAGCTACCGCGGCAATGACCCTTTAGGTTGTTACCAATGTGATTTTATTTTTGTGTTTTTATGTTAGTGGAGTACTGTGCGCTGTGTTACAAGTTCAATTGCAACATCGCATACACTGTGTTGTAAGATAGCCTTATATTACTTTATCAAAGTTTCCAATTGGTAGCCTACCACATAATACATAGTGAGATCCTTAAAGGTATATTTCTATTCAAATGGAGAATACGAAAGGTAGTAGCTCGATGATATGACCTTTGTCTCTTGGACCTAGAAGAAAAACTACTATATAATACTAAAATAGAAAGTTTTTATCTACGAACATTTTCCTGAAAATCCATCGCTAAAAGGTGAGTCACAAAACTGTCACAAAAATTGGTGGATAAATTATTGGTGGATAAATCAAATAAGTGACAGATTACTCAGGAAATTCTCGGGTAATCCATTGGTATTTTTTTGAAAACATCGGATTTTACCGGAACCATCCATTAGTATTTTATGTGGGTGATCCATCACCCACAGAAATTTCCCGAGCTGAGGTGATTTTTGTGGGTGAAAATAATTAGTTTTATAGTGATATATCCCTATGGGAAAGCCATAATGACGGATTTCAATTCTTAAATCTTAAATCATTTAATGAAAAAGCATGGAAGAGTGTTTTAAGAGAATGATTACATCCAACAATAGTGATTGATGATAAACGAGTTCTGAATCAGAAGTACTATGGACATGCTACTTTACCGACGATGGACTTGAAATCGAATTTAGTGGAGTTGTTCATATAAGTAAATTCAAGTTAAAATCCGAATATGTTTTTGCAAAAGAAACTTGAGATTGTTTTGAAATAATTCATCTAGGAATCTTGGTTATAATTAAGATTTTGTATAATCCAAAATTAACTACCACTGCACGTTTGAAAATCCGTGAATGAAGTATGGAGGTATCAAGACTATTGCTGATTTTACTTCTAACCTGGCCAATTAATAATCTTTTGTCTTAATTTGGTGAACCTCGCTGCCAAAAACTGTCAGGTAAAAACCTGTAGAGGGTGTCCAGATTCTTCAGTGACGGATCCAATTTTTTTTTGTGGGTCATTTTTAAGGTAGACTAAAGACGCGTAAAGTTGTAGGGGTATTTTTAGCCTAATTACACCGTTTCGAGGGGTTTTTAAAGTTTTTTGGTTGATTTCAAAAGAATTTTTTAGAGTCGACGATGATCGGCTAATTAAAGTTGTGGACCTTTTGTGAAATTTTACTGGGGAACTTATAAGTCAGAAGTTTAATAAAAAAAAAATACTTTTAACCTTTATAAATTTATTTTCATTTTTCATTGGGGTCACAAAGTGAATTCGCCACTGTCCAGATTGTATTATGAATATTCAATGGAATTGGTATCAGAATTCAAATATGAAAGAATCGGAATTATAAAACTCAATAAAGATTGACCACACGTTTGGTTGTTAAGAACTATAATATGTAATCTCAGGAGTTGGAATATGCAGGTGGGTTGATAGAAATTACCAGAAATTATAATGAAAGAATAATAAATGAGTAAAATATCCCTTTTAACATTCTTAACATTGAAAATTCTGCTACTTGTCCAACATTCTTAACATTGAAAATTCTACTACTTGTTCATCACTTCTGATGTAACTCAATAAACATATGTTTTGAAATATATTTCAACCACTGATAAATTTCTACTTTAATAAATAAATCATAAGACCACGAATAGTCAACAAATTGAGCGTATGTTAGATTATTGAGGAACAAGGATATTACCTACGAAGATAGTTAATATATTCGTCAGTAGAAGTTTTTTTTTTCAAAAATTTGAAAATGTTTGTATATCGTGAAATGTTACATCAGATTACTAAGCTTGTATTTTTAAAATGTTAAGGTTTATTTCGGTGTCAATATAATCCCCCCAAGGTGTTGAAGCCTTCACTAGGCTCTATCGTTGAAACCAGCTCTGAAATGTCTCATCATCACATATAGTTCCTTTAGTGGCAGTTTCCATATGAGGCCGGTCGAATTACCAGTAATCAAATTTTTTTACTCAAATAACCCCCTAAGGTGCCAATATAATGCCACTATATGGTGTTGGTCTAATTTTTTGAATAAGTTTTTTAACCAAATGTAGACTAAGGGATGGACATTCGAGTAGGCCCATCGCATTGAGGTAAGAATACGTTTTAGTCAAGTTTTGTAATAAATAATTCCATACATCTGTTTAAAATAGTAATACGTACGAAACACATTGAGTAACTGTTATTGGGCCCTGCGTTGAGGGTTAGAGATCATCATAGTAGTTATTGGCCTTTGAATCAAAACTTATATACAGACCATCTCTTTAAAATAGTAATGCGAAACACATCGAGTAAGTGAGTAACTGGCTGGTAACTAACTAACTATGATGCTTTGCCGACGTTCACTCCCAATTTTTAGTATTTTAAACCTCACAGTAGCTCGGGTGTTTTTTTTTCGTAAACAGTATTCTAGGCATTTGCCTAAACTAATCCCTGACAATTTTAAGACTGCTAAAGCATGCAGCCCTGAGATAATTCCCCAGTGGCCACAAGTTGTTTGCGTCTGGATTCGAACCTAAAGTAGATGGGTTATCTAACCTCATCTCCTACAAGCCTTAACTAGTACGCCACAAGGTTCACTTTTGAGGTCCTATATATTCGATGTCGATATTGTGTACAGTATAAACTTATATAATTTACGACGTTGTACACTATTAACTTTTTTTTAAACAGCGGCAATTTATTAAAAGAACTAGCAAGGAGTTAGAAAACTATTACAAAGCGGAAATAGCATGGGAGGGGGTCTTGAAACCAACCCAATTAATCTTACAATCACTACTTTTTATGGTGAACCCAGTTATACGTGTGCGTTACTATTTTTGTAATAACCGGATTATTATTAATGCGGAAGTTGGAGGGTAGTTTGGTTATTTGTGTGAAGTTGAGGGTAATTTTATTCACCACCTTGTGACCAAATTCATTTGGTCCAATTAGAAATTGTTGCATGTTTCTTCATGTAGAAGATTAGTTTGCACTCCTTTCCATCACCTCACCGCCTATCTTTTCTTTTAGATAGGTTTTATATATAATAGTTTAGAAACCTTAATTCCATAAATATTTGGTGAGTGGGTTTTGAGAAGTTTTTGTCTGTGTGTTTTCGTGAAGCAGAAAGAAAGAGAAGAAAGTTTAAGGTAAGGTTTATAATTTGGTTATAAGCCATGATTCGTTAAGTGTTGAATTTTATCGGGGTTTTGACCGGTAGATTATTATATGGTTCAGATCTATGTGTTTCATATTCGAGTTGTTAATCGCTAGAAGTTTACCTGTCAATTTGGGACTGAGGTGAGTTTTAAAAATGAGTTTTATAAACTGAAATGCATATGTTATTGAGAAAGATTTTTATTTCGATAATATGCCTAATTGATATAATTGGATGATTATCGTTATATGAGTTGTTGGGAAAAATAACACATATGGATTTTATTTGAGAAGTTGTTACTAAATATTTTCCACGTAAAAATATGTGTTATTTGATGAGATAAGAAAGTTTTTGTAAAATACGTGTTTTTCCGTCACACATGATTTGTTTCATATAAATGAGATTGTATGATATCAATTGTTAGTATTTTGTGAAAATTAACAAGTGAAAGAGGTTGACCAAAACTATTTTGGGTCACGAGAAATTATGGCAGTGTATCCGCGATGAGTGGACGGAGAAAACGTATAAATGATTGTGAGGGGCATAATCGATATAAATTAGCCATCTCGTATGGCGTGAACCGGACCATATGCTCGTGACGCAGACAATGGTTTGGAAAGGATGAGTGAGGCTAACCTGTATTAGAGAAGTATTGGTTAGAAGTACCCTGTTATACGATGATGAATTTGGTGGTGTATCCGCGATGAGTGGACGGAGAAAACGTATAAATGATTGTGGGTGGAATATTCTATATATTAGCCATCTTGTATGGCGTGAATCGGACCATATGCTCGTGAAGCAGACAATGGTTTGGAAAGAATGAGAGAATGATCCTGGTAAGAGTAATACTGGTTGAGAGTATTATGAGGATGTGATGCCTCGATACCTGGATTATGTTAAACTGATTTTTAAAATGATGAGAAAGTATATCGGGTCAGTATGATCCGAGAACATGAGTTATCGGGCCCTTTTAATGCGAGAAAATGGTTTATCGAATCCCCATAACTCGAGAAAAGACTTTATCGAATCTTTATAAAAAAGAAAAGTAAACTTGTCGAGTCCTTTTGACCCGAGAAGTTAGTTTGTCGAGTCCTTTGATTCGAGAAGTGGTTTTGTCGGCTCTATAGGTCCCGAGGAACGAGGTTGTCGGCTCTATATGACCCGAGGAACAAGTTTGTCGGACCTATGAGATCCGAGGAATAAAGTTGTCGGCTCTATGAGACCCGAGGAACAAGTTTATCGGATCTATTTGATCCGAGAAGTTGAGTTATCGGCACCCATACATGCGATAATTGGGTTGTCGGACTGGATTTAAAAGATAACATTTCTGACTCAATAAGTTTACTGTTTTATTAAAATCTTGATTTATGAATGAATAAAATTACTTATTGAACTTTTGTCAGAAAGGGGTTTTTAAGAAAGATGAGAAATGTTTGGAATGTTTGGATTTAAGGAAATATCATTTTAAATAATATGAGTTATGATTTGGCTTTTAAATCTATTTGAGAAAGATTTTAGTCAAAGATTTGCTAACAGGGATTTACTCACTAGACCGTATGGTCTAACCCTCATTTTGTTTTGAAAAATATGCATTTTAGGGTATCAGCCAACGCTTTTATTTGCGGGTAAAAGAGATGATGTATGTCGAGAGCATGCTATCAAGTTTAATATAATCTTCATGATTTTAGAATCGTTTATGTGAAGATTATTAGCGAAAATTTTTATTTGTCGTTTGGAAAATTATATAGAAGGAGACCCAATTTGTAGCCTTAAATGTGGTGGTGTCTTAATTGTATAATTTGCATTATTTGTTATTTGAGAACACGGGTTGTCAAAATTTTATTCCAAATAGTCGTCTTTTTAGGTTTGATAGATCCGAATAAGGTCATGTTCCGAAAAGACCATAGGGTACATTTAACTTATATGATTAAATTAGGGTACATTTACGCTGGACCTTAGACTAGCAATTTCACCTCAAGCTTTAGGTGTTCAAACAATCTATATACCCCATATGACTAATTAATCTAGATTATATGGTTCACAGGCTTAAGTTGCTAGCCCTCTATATATGTAGGTGGAAATTAGCTACATTAATTAATACTTATCCTTATTCATATATCACATGCAGACTCCATATATATGCAAGAGTATCCAATGTTTTAAAACCTGGGTTAACCCATCCGATTAAACCGGTTGGATCAGGACTAAGGTAGTGACTGGGTTAACTAACGTCGGGTTAATGCATATGATCGGTCTGTTTGAACCCGGTCGGGTTTCTCAAAAACCCGGTTAAACCGGTGGTAAACCCGTTTCTCAAACTCGGTTAACCCGTTTGTATATTAAAATTTAAAAATATATATATAAAAAATTTATAAAAAAATGTGTGTTCTGTGTGTTTTTTAATGTATTTGGATTGATGTTGGAACTTGTGGACATCAAATTATATATATATATATATATATATATATGTATGTACACAGGAAAATGAAAAAAAAATACAAGGGATTAAGAGAATTACTGAAACGGTTAACCCGGTGGTTGAACCGGTTGACCCGGGACCCCGTCACCGCACCGGGTCAACTAAAAACCAGGATTTTAAAACATTGAGAGTATCAACCCAACGGCGGATTTGAAATCAGGAGCGCGTTAAATGTACATAATAGAAAAAAACAAATAAGTATTAATTTTCTTAATATATAAATTCAAAAATATATATAACTACTTGACTATTTTAATAAGAATAAAAACACCGACTTTTATATATTCCATAATGAGTTCGGTGAGGTTTATGAAGCTTATAATGTTTTTGTTATCAACCGAAATTACCCTATTAAATTAACCATCTTTGGAAAAAGACTAAAATAGATAATGTTAAAATTATTGAGAGACTTACTCGGATGATACAAGCTAGCGTTTACCGACAAAATTCACCACTCCGTTATTAATAGGTTAATATTCACGAACAACAAAATATATTATTGCCATTACCACGCTTAAATAAATGCTTACCAATTCTAAGAAACTGCCATTAAATTGCTTTAATGTTAATTTACATATTGTTATTTGCTAACTTTTTATCTGCTTTTACGGTGCTAATTGTTATGAAGTTGTCAATTTATTACTTTCACAAACAGTAGTATTTGGAATCTAATTTATATTTTATTTAGTTATTTATTTTTAGAAATAATGGATGGTTGTTATTGTTGAACTTGATCTATATATTTATCCACCCCACTTTAGCTTCAGTTAACACTAATCATCTTTTACATCATCCCACATATATATAATCAAAACTCAATGTTCTCAATCATTTTTTTTAAATAATCAAGAAATTAATAGGGTGATTCTATAAAGACATCCTTCTATTTACTAACTAGACACCTCGCTACTATTAATAATTATGTTGTTTAGTTTTTTCTTTACATAAATCATACTTTTTATATTTCCAACACTTAAAATAACTATTATATAATTATAGTTATATCATTATTATTATTTTAATAGTTAAATTAATATTATTGTTACTATTAACTAAATTATTATAATTTTATGCTGATTAAAAAGAAATGGTTTTTCCTTTAATCTTTCATCATTAGTTATTATCAATGTTATAATAAGAATAACAGTTGTTACATTAGTATAGTAAAAAATAAATTAATTTAATTACCATATTAGGGGACATTTTTAAAGAGCTTTTTAAATCGAAAAAGCTCTTAGCAACAGTGCATCATGTGTTATTTTATATATTTTTTTTTTCATTTTACGGTTAAAATTTAATATAGTGATTAATATATATTTGTTTTATAATATGATTGTTTCACATATACGTCATTGATTCACAATCTGAATCGATTAAACTCGTGTTTTATAATGTAATACAAATATGCGAAATTAAATTCAAATTCTAACTAAATTTGGTGTATAATATGGAAATATTATAATATTGTAATTATGGTCTGTTCACAGAAAAAAGTAATGTTTATTTAAAATAAAAAATGCTTTGTTGATTTGTAAACATATTTATAACTTATAAATTTAAATATCTTAAAATAAATTAAAACTAAAATAAAATAAAACTTTAACTCGTGGTATAAAACATTATAACGGTAAATACATATACTTTTGCAAATAAATATTTACTAATAAAAATAAGTAAAAACGTAAATAAAAAAAATTAAAAGAACCCATTGTATTAACATATTAAAAAATAGATTTACAATTAAATAATTATTAAATGATAATAATAATTGTTATCATATAATAATAACTATTCTATATTAAAATTTGAAAAAAAATAGTAAAAAGATATGAAAGAAATTAATGATAAATTTAATGATTGTGAAAATAAATACACTAATAATTGTTTATAGAATGTATAAGGTTATAGGGGTGTTCCTATAGCAACACCCAATTAATTAATAAGGGGGTGTTTGGATGGGCTTATAAAAATAACTTATTGACTTACTCCGGTGTGGCACTGGTAATAAGTCGTTTTGAGTGTTTGGGTAAAACAACTTATCCGGTGCCAAACCGGTAATAAGTCATTTTCTAAGAAGTAAAAAGTTTTAACTTATCAACTTTTCATAAGTGCTTTTCCACACCGGTAATAAGTTATAAGTCAATAAGCTCATCCAAACATCCCCTAAATACAAATCATCGATCTATTTAATGGGGTGTTACTATAATAATAAATCATCGATCATATTTATGTTTTAGTTATGTTCATAATTTATTAATATTTATTCGTAAAAGACGTGTTATCTAACTTTTTTATATTTATTATTATTATTATACGATATATATATATATATGAATAATGATTTATTATTATATAAATTAATTAATTTTAAATTTATTTTTTATATAAAAAATTGATGAATTTTTTTATATTTATGTTTTTATTAATTTTTATAATCAATAATATTTGTTTGTAAAACATGTATTTTAACTATATTATATATATACAAGGTTCTAAATAACGTGAGACAGTGTGGTGGCGAGGTCAAGCCTTAATCCTTAGAAGCCATGGCGAGCCATGACGTTTTTCAAGGTGTGTCTATTGACGACAAATTTGTATATCATATATAGTATTTTACATACATAAACCTTTGTTTTCTTATATTACTCAATGAGTTAATGTTATTAAACATTTTACATTATGTTATATATTAAAAACAAAAAAGAAGACACTGAAAGGGTAAGAAAATCAAATATGGTGTTACAAAAGTCACGCATTAGGTCATGGCGTGCATGAGCATAACGTGGCGTCAGACACAAGCCTTTTTAGAACATTGTATATATATATATATATATTATAATATTATAATATTTATTATTTATTTTAGTTTTTTATGTTGAAATGTTAAAATCCTAATTAAAAAGAAAGTAATAACAATTACAAAAAATTAACTATTTATTTTTGAGTTTTTAGTAACAAAAAATTTCTATTAAAAATAATAACAATACTTCAAATAAAAACAATATATGATTAATTAAAAATAAAAAGAAAAAAAATAGATTTATTATAACATAATAGTTATTTATAAAATAAAAAGATAAAAATAAAAATATTGACCTAATTATTTCTTGAAGAAGATAAAAAAATAAAAATAAATAATTAATCATGATTAGTAGTTAAACTAAAAATAATTATTTAATAATTAATGATATGAAGTGTTAAATAAAGAGATGTCTCATCCAATAAAATAAAAGTCAAAGCAATAATTACATAATGATGATAATAGGAGATGTCTTTATAGCAAACAGGAAGGTGTTTTTATAGAATCACCCTATTTAATGGGGTATTTTATAGTAGAATCATATGTGTTTTTTAGTCCATTCCGCTAGATCGGTTGGGAAGTTGAAAAGGCACATCAAGATTGTTGGGAAAAAAGAATAGCTAAATTACAAACTTGGAAATTAATAGAAATTGTCGTTTCCACGAAAGCTCCTTGAAACAAAAAATGGTCAAAAAGATACATCATGATCATTGACTCATGGTCATGGTATATGGCGATTCAACCTGAGACATCGGATTCTGAGTTCAGAATTAAGAATTTCAACCAAAAATTCTCTTTATTCATGGTACTGTATTTGATATTCGATCTGCCTCCTCATTCTGTTATTCATCTAGGATCATAACCTGTCGATGTAACGGTCAAAGTTTTACGAGTAATAGATTATTTATATATAGTTCATCTAAAATAAATAATTTCAAAATTAAAATTTCAAAAAATAATTATATTTAACTCTAACAAATTCTTTATTCTGAAAATTTCAACATCCATTATATAATTGACTAACATGTCTATTGATCCAATGCATTAGATTCTAAACTATAATTCTAAATTAATGACCAACACACTAAAAAACATGTAGTCTTTAATTAAATATACAATAAACACAATTCACGTTTTCAGTTCAATATTGAACAATTTAAACCGGACAAATGTTTCCAAAACTCATTTGAACCAAAAAAAAAAAACTAATAAGCTCTACACTTATGTGACTACTCAATAAGAACAATTATATCACATAAGTCCATGATAATTTTGCTTCTAGTAATGGTTGTAGCCGTTGGAACATAGCCGATGATTGTGCCTGTTACAAAACCGTTCAGTGATTGTTGTTGTAATATTGATATACTACATATTTGGAACTCCTTGACTCTATAAATTATTCATTCTCAACACGTTACCTTTAATGAATCGTCTATGTTGAAGTCCTCTCAGGATTCTCAATTCTCTCAAGTACTAGAGATTACTTCTATTATTACTCCTATTGATGATAATGTGGAGATAGTAGACGGTTTTATTGTCACAAGTTAATCTGCTCGTGATACTATTTTTGGATCAACCGATAATGTTGTAGAAGAAGTGATCTCTACAGTGACTATTTCTTGTGATCCTTATAGATCGGTTAGAGTTTGCATTACATATTACAATTAGGAGAAGAGGATCCACTTGTCTTGAAGGAGGCGTTAGCCTCAACCCATAATTCCAAGTTATTATCCTCCATGCAAGAAGAGATGGAAGCTCTCTTAAAAAAAAAAGACTTGGAGAACTATGTCCACTACCGAAAGGTAGTTGAGCTATTGGTTGTAAATGAGTTTTCAAAGTCTAGGATGACAATCAATTCAAGGCTCAGCTCAGTGCAATCCTCAATGGAAAGGTATCGAGTATGATGATATTTTTGATGTCGTTGTTCGTCATACATTTAGTAAAGTTCTTTTGGCAATCGTGGCTATTTACAATTTATAGTTGGAACAATTGGATGTGAAGACCAATTTCCTACATGGAGATTTGGAGGAAATCATCTACATGAAACAACCACATGTTTCATCTCCAATAGCAGGTCGGAATATGATTGTAAGTTTAAAAAGTCCCTTTATGGACATAAAAAATCTTCTTCTCAATGATATAAGAAGTTCAACTTATTCATGTTAACCCTTGGTTTTGAGTACAATGAAAAGGATGTGTGTGTCTACCATAGACAAAGCGGTGATGTTTTCTCTTATTTATAGCTTTGTGTAGGTGATATGCTTATTGTATACAAAGATAGATCAACTATCAAGAGGTTGAAAGACAAGTTGAAGTCAAAGATTGAAATAAAGGATCTTAGGCCTGCATAGAAGATTTTGGGTGTGAAGATTGTAAGGGACAAAAAGTCCCAAATTCTTAAATTGATGCAATGATCTTATATCCAAAAAATATTAACGCGGTTCAACCTTGATGATGCCAAAACGTCTAGCACTCCGCTACTAAATCACATCAAGATTACTGACAAAGACTGTCTAAAAAATGACAAGTGAAATGCTGAAATGTCAAAGGTTTTGTATGCTAAACGTGTCGTGAGTCTCATATATGCTATGATGTGTACTCGTCCCGACGTCACATATTGTGTTGGAGTGGTGAATCGGTTTCTCGTGAATTCGGGTCGATCACATTGGGTAAACGTTAAAATGGCATTTCGATATTTGAAGGAAATCGACACATGGTCTTATTTTTTGTTTACACAATGACTGTGAAAATGTTAGATTTTGTAATTCGGACTATATAGGTGATCGAGTAGGCTAGATATCCACACCCGGATATGTATTTACCTTGGGTGTGTCGGTTGTTAGTTGGAGATACGTATATAGTCCATTGTAACATTGTCGACCACAGAAGTCGAACTTGTTATGCCCTCTATCATCTTGTTCGTGCAGTTGCTCATGAATTCAAGTTTGAATGCCCCTTCGAAGTCCCGGAACAATCTCAGTACATATGGCGCAAGACGATTCCACATATCGAGGTCGGAATGGGATCGGGTATTTTCACGTCTCACTGTAGTGCCCGGTTTGTCTTGATTTCCGATTGATGAACAAGAAGGAACATTTTGAACCTCGGGAGAGAAGGACGTTGATCGAGCTTTTCCATGCCTAGTCCTAGTTTCGGTTAAAGACCCAGAACAGGCTCCTTTATTCGTACATCTCTTTCTCGAATGGAAATTTCCCAATAATCAAGGTAGGATGAAGAATAACATTAGTGGTGCGAGCTGTAAGGAGTCTTGATCTCGAGTCAAGCTGGGACGTCATCTGTCTTTTCACCCCGATGAAAAAATGGGATTTGAGAGGCTAGCGAATCGGAATTGTATGGAATGTCCTACTCCTGTCCGAGCATTCCAGTCAAGTCGTATGGAATGTCCTACTCCTGTCCGAGCTTTCCAGTCAAGTCAGTTCCTCCCACCTAGGTCCCTAGCTTTGCTTTCTTGTCCGGACACTGCTTCACATCCAAAAAGAAGGGAGCTACGCCCCGGCCGATGAGCATAGGGAATCTATACTCGAACATTCAACTGGGCCCCTGACAGGATAAGTGTTGTGAGCCCACCGGCGAGTGAGGGCTAAACGGTATTTACAAAGGTTGTACCCGTGAACCAACCCCCTACAGCGAAATAGGCAGAGAACATTGTTTTTGCAAACATGAATAGAATTTTTTTAACAATTTTTGTAAGATTCCTCGTGTATCATCTGTAGCAAAATTATGAACGGGAATCCAATACTAAACTCTTATAGGGAATCATGGTGGCATACGAAAGTGGCGCCTATGCCTTGAGCGGTGATTGAGATTCTACATATGAAGCAGTCTATTTGAAGGAAATGATTAATCGTTTGGGATTCAAGCGAAATAGGCAGAGAACATTGTTTTTGCAAACATGAATAGAATTTTTTTAACAGTTTTTGTAAGATTCCTCGTGTATCATCTGTAGCAAAATTGGAATCCGATACTAAACTCTTAAAGGGAATCATGGTGGCATACGAAAGTGGCTCCTATGCCTTGAGCGGTGATTGAGATTCTACATATGAAGCGGTCCATTTGAAGGAAATGATGAATGGTTTGGGATTCAAGAGAAATAGGCAGAGAACATTGTTTTTGCAAACATGAATAGAATTTTTTTAACAGTTTTTGTAAGGTTCCTCGTGTATCATCTGTAGCAAAATTATGAACGGGAATCCGATACTAAACTCTTAAAGGGAATCATGGTGGCATACAAAAGTGGCTCCTATGCCTTGAGCGGTGATTGAGATTCTACATATGAAGCGGTCCATTTGAAGGAAATGAAGAATGGTTTGGGATTCAAGCAAACTTACGTGGGCATTGTTTGCGATAATCAAAGTGTCTTCCATTTGGCAACCAACATGGCTTTCAGTTCTTGGACAAATGTGTGTGATGCATATCTCGTTAGATTACATGAAGTGAAGGTTGGATATGTGATGAAAATCCTGATAGACGATAATGTCGTTGATTGTTCACTAAATCACTATTGCCAGCTAAGTTTGAGCATTTCTCAAAGTTGATCCAACTCTATTTCTGTTAGTGTTGTTGGGCACTTTGCTATAGAGAAAGAGAAGATATTACCACAACAGATAAAAACGACATCTTTGAAGGAATTACTTTGTGGAGTGTTTAGAGCTTTCCTTTGCTCTACCTTGTTTAGTAGATTTTTCATTTTAGGTTATTTGTTTTCCTTGTACCTTTGACAGGTGATGACCACACCGAAGTTCATCATGGTTGGAATGCAGTTTTGCTACCTTGTACCAATTTACTTTGTTATCTACTTACTATAATAAACTATTATAAGGGATTGTATTCGTTGGATTGGGATTCATTTCACTATTGGGGATTGTGTACATCACGGTTGAGTGTTTTAATATTGGTATGTTAAATATTTGGATGTTGGATACGAAGAACAAATCAGAAGAAGCTCAAAGTGGGCTGGGGAATTTTTGGGCGGCTTAGGGTGTGCCAAAAGTCACCCATACTCCTATTGACTCCAGTGGTTCCCACGTCTTATCCCGCCCCTTTACCTGCGTCATTACCTATATATGTGTGATTCTGTGTTTTTCCCTGCTCGGACGACTTCCCCGTGGTTTAAGCCGCCTAGTCCATACTTTTCCCCATTCCTTTGCTTTTTACTCTTTCTTAGCCTTTGTCCTTTTAGTGATATAAAGGAACTTCTTAGCCAACGCCATTTGACATGCTCAATGTTTGTCCCGGATTCTAGCAATTGTTGGTGTACTTGTTTAACTTTTTCCAACTTACTCAATGTCTTTTTAGTTATGGAGATAGTTGTCTTCTTCTGCTATAGTATTTTAATAATGTGATATTGGTATAAATTTCATTTTGAAGATAGATATATATTATGTATTCTTTAGTTTAAAGCCAAAGTATGTCCAAAACTTCTAAACCGGTCAGATCAGACCATCTTTATGTGTGGTCCACTTTAACTGATCTAACCACTCGATATCACTCAGTTTGAAATTTTCATTAACAGCTATTACAGTTTGATTAATGGTTTGAGGGGTTAAACCACCAAAACTCAAGCCGCAAACACAGTCCCTAGAACAAATTATTTCACAAGCATCCAGTCAAGCGTATATAGGTTGAATCGCATGCATGTCGTATGATTGACTCATCTGTAATTAATAGTTATTACTCTAATTACACAAAAATATGAGATTTAAACATAAAAACTTTATATCATTCAGAAAAATTGTTTTCAATCACGTAAACATTTTTTACTCTAGCAAATTACAGAATTATATATGACGATTGATATATGTCTAGATATGAAAAATAGAATATTTAATCAAAGGGTCTTTGTCCTATCAGTATTTGAGCCTCTAGTCTTCTAGAAGTTTGTGGTTCAAACCTGACCAAAGATGAGAAGGATGTGTAAGGCATTGTTTGGCAAAAATAAGTCACCTTATAAGTTACCTTATTTTTAGTAGACATGTTTGGATGACCATAAGGTAGCTTATAAGCTACCTTATAAAGTAGTTTATTCATAAGTTAAAAAAAGTAAAGTTTTTGAAAAGTCATATAAGTTTTTTGTTTTTTTCTTCAAAAAATACCCTTGTTATTTTAGACAAATGACAAATTTCTCCAACCCCTTATTAATATTAATTATTATTAATTAATATTATTTTGAATTTTATTAATTAACTTTAATTGTAATTATTAATTAATATTATTTTTATTTTATTAACTAATTATTAATTCATTTTAACTTTAAATTATTCACTGATATTAATTATTATTATTTAGAATTATTACTTATAATTTTTGAAAAATTAGTAGTTAACTAGAGTATGATTGATTAATTATTCATATATTATTTGTAATGGTTATTTAAATCATAAATTAATGTAATTTTTTTTCTAAACTTTATTTTAACAAATCCAAAAATTATAGTATATATGATAATCAATTTAATTTTTTTAAATAAATATATTCTATTATTTATTTTTTACTACTTTGAATGAATTAAAATATTATTTTATTAAATACCTATTTTAATTATATTATAAGTGATTAACATTTTAAGATGTCTTTTTTGGTTATTTCACATGTTTATAAGCTACTTTTTGTCAAACGTGACTTGTTCATCAGCTACCTTATAAGTTATCAGCTACCTTAGAATTCATCAGTTACCTTATGGCATTGTTTGGCAAAAATAAGGTGACTTATAAGTCATCTTATAAGCTACCTTATTTTCTAGGTATATGTTTGGCAAACTAACTTATGACTTATAAGTTAACTTATAAGCTAGCTTATTGATAAGTTAGTTGGGAGTGACTTATTAGTGACTTATTGAACTTTTTATCATTTTCTTCCGATTATACCCTGATTAATATTAATTATTAGAGTAAAGTTCACTTTTGGTCCCTGTGTGATGTCCATTTCAACGGTTTTCGTCCCTAAAGTTCATTTTCTCAATTTTAACCCTCACGTTTGACACTTTCCCTCAATTTCAGTCCCTCCGTCAAATGGACGTTAAAATTTTCTGTTAAGTCCAATTTAGTGAGGGGTATTTTAGTCATTTTACTTGTTTTCTTAATTTTCTCATTTTTACAAAAAAATCAAACCTCGGGGACCTGTTATGTAATTAGCTATAACATATTATATATACACACACACATACCACCACTGCCACCGCCACCACCATCGCCACCGCCACCGCCATCGCCACCGCCACCTCCACCTTCACAACCGCCACCACCATCATCACCACCACCACCACCACCACCACCTCCATCACCACCACCACAATCTTTGTTCTATGGAGAAGGGGTTTTGAGCATGAACAAAAAACAGAAAGAAATCAAGATCTAAGAATTCGAGTAAAAATTCATCTACTAATTTTGATCCATGCGAATTCAAGAAACTATATCAAAAATTAGATCATAAAACATAAAAAGTAAGAGGATAAGAAAGGAGGATCAGATCTAGGAATAACCATGCAAAAGAGGGAGAAACTATTTTGTTGAAGAAAAATTGAGGCTCGGATGTGTTAAAAACAATCGGCACAAACTGGACAAAACCGCCATGGCTACAAAAATCACGGCAGCATCAATCGACAAATCCGGTCAGTTTCCGATGAAAAAATGCCACAAAATTCTAATTGTCTGAATATATATATATATATATATATATATATATATATATTATTATATGTTATAATATTTATGTAAAAATTAAAAGAGAAAAAAAATCAAATCTAGCCCAAATAATGGTGGTGGTGGTGGTGGTGTGTATATATATATATATATATATAAAATATGTTATACCTAATTACATAACAGGTCCTTGAGGTTTGATTTTTTTGTAAAAATGAGTAAATTAAGAAAACAAATAAAATGACTAAAATACCCCTCTCTAAATTGGACTTAGCAGAAAATTTTAACGTCCATTTGACGGAGGGACTGAAAATGGGGGGAAAGTGTCAAACGTGAGGGTTAAATATGAGAAAACGAACTTTAGGGACGAAAACCGTTGAAATGGACATCACACAGGAACTAAAAGTGAACTTTACTCTAATTATTATTATTTTAAAGCTACTTTTTGGTCATTTTACATGTTTATAAGCTACTTTTTGCCAAACGTGACTTATTCATCAGCTGACTTATAAGTCATAAGTTACCTTATCAGTCATAAGCTACCTTTACCAAACATAGCCTAAGTCATCAGCTACCTTATAAGTCATAAGTTATCTTATAAGTCATAAGCTACCTTATCAGCTACATTTGCCAAACATAGCCTATAAGTCATAAACTATCTTATCAGCTACCTTTGTCAAACATAGCCTATGACATTGTTTGGCAAAAATAAGCTAGCTTATAAACTGACTTATAAGCTAGCTTATTTTTTGTGTAATCGTTTGGATGCACATAAGCTAGCTTATCGATAAGCTACTTGGAGTATCTTATGAGGAGTTTTTTGACACTTTTTCCAATTATACCGCTGATTAATATTATTTATTTATTTACTATTATTATTAATTATTAATAAATGTTATTTTAAATAAATATTAATTATTCATAAACATTAATTTATAGAAATTAAAATTATTTTATAAATTATTAAAAATTTTAATTACACATTATTAATTAATTTTAATTATACAATAAATACTAATAATAAATAATAATTATTTATAAACTTTATTAACTATTATATAAATTATTTTTAGTTATTGTTCATTATATTTAGATATCAAAAAAAATATTACAATTCTAAAAATGTTCGTGTAAGATACATAAATATTGAAGTCATACTTATTTTATTTTATAAGTAATGACAAAATGCTAAATAATTGTAAGAAAATAATTATTAATTATATTTTTGAAAAATATTAATTAATTATGATATGTGAGTTTGACCAATTTTATTGTTATTCATATATGCAGTGGTTATTTAAAAACATAGATTAATGTATATTTTTCTAAAGTTTATTTTAACAAATTCAAAATTTATATTATGTATATATAATAATTAATTTAAATTATTTCCATTAACATATTATATTATTTAGTTTTTTACTATTTTATTTGTATTAATTAACATATTATATTATCTTAAATTTATTTTAATTATATTATTGAAAAATTATTTAAATTATAATATGAAATGTTTGTAATTGACTATTTTTTTTAAGATATCCTTTTTGGTCATTTTAAATTTTTATAAGCTAGTTTTTGCCAAAGATAACTTGTTCATCAGTTAGCTAGCTTATAAGTCATCAGCTAGTTTGCCAAAGATATCCTAAGTTTCTTTATTCCATTTGTCGTATATAATATTATATATTTAAAAAAAAACAGAATGTTTAAGATTTATTTATTTTAAATGTATTCTACTGAAATAATTTTTGACAGTCCTTATTTCCCTTTAAAAAATTGAAACATTTCTTTGATGTGTGTTTAATTATTTGTTACTCACTTTCTCATAGTCATAATATTATATAGAAAAGGAATTGAATTGTCTGCTCAGAAAAAATATATTAGAAAAAGGTATTCAAGAAGTTGAATTGTCTACTTATGACTTTATTACTTTGATACTATTAATTAATATTAAAAAAATCAGTAAATTCTTTTAATCAGCTGTCTAATTATACATTAAACTTTCATTCAATAGAAGAAGTATACAAATATGTCACTACAAAACAAATATATTTTACAGATAAAAATGTCTGCCGGAAAAAGTCATCACTGCACTGGCGTATCTTATTGTCGGAGAAAGTGTGGCCAGTGATTGTAATTACCAATGGATTTTCAATAATCACCCACGGGAAAAATTGTCACTAACCCGTCGATAATAGTTAATCCATCGTTAATCCGTTACAAATCAATCGGTAATTATTAGTGAAAAAATCAGTCCATAAAGTCTTTTTATTTTGTAATGTATACATGCATGTGTGTATAGATAGTCTAAAAAGGTATAAAGTAAAACCTAATAAACATTGTGCAGTTATTCAAAAAAAGAATACCAAGTACTAGTTTGAAACAATTTTACAGGTTTCAACAATGATTTTCGTACAAGATTTTAATTTTTATACTATTAATTTAGGTTAAAATATAGATAAATATTCAAAGCTAGCCTCAGTTATATATATAATTTTATGGTTATATATTTGAGTCGAGTGATATTTTCGCCGGCGCCACTTTTGACTCTTGACTATTTGCACTTAATTATCTATGAGATAGTATTATATATAATCTTTTTTACCTTGCCTTTCCCCATTTTTGTACTAATTAGAACACTTCCAATTTTATAGGTTAATTACGCATCTCTCTTTGTGACTATTAAATTACTCGTAACTTTTTCCACACATAATGAGTTTGGAAGTTTTAACATTACCCAAAAGTCCATAAGAATAATACTTTTTTATTTGTGCTTGTCATTCTTCCACAAAGGCCATGTTAATCTCTGTAGGGTCTTAAGAAATTAAGTGAAATGCATATATAGTTGTTACCTCGAATACCACAATTATTAAAAAAAAAATATTGTAGGCATATACATAAAGGCGGGTTCATGCAACATCGGTAACAATTTACGAAAATACGAGGATGGTCAATCCGTCGGCGATCTATTACAAGTTCGTTGGTAAAGTTTCTTTGTTTTGTAGTAGGCCCGTAAGTGCTCTCACATTTTCGTTAAATAGGAGTGAGGTTCGCATATGTGGGAGAAGGTTTAAATAAGAAAAGACACGTGGAGTTTGCATATGCATCTTCATATATGAATAATTGTAAAAAACTATATGTGTGCAGAAACATGCATCTTCAATTTTTAAAAAAATATTGAATTTACGAGTGATTCACATGCATATGAATTATTTATTCTTACGTTCTTACCATTTATTTTATTTTCTTATTATTCCCGATATATATTATAGTGATTTCTAATTAAAAAAAAACTAAATATCATTGAAACAATGCATATGAATCGTTTACTAACTTTTCATTCTTACTTTCTTATAATATTTAGCTTTCTTGTATATTAATTGTGATTAACATTTTATATTAGGAAACAACCAATGTATTTATGAGATCATATATTTGTTAAACTAGATGGACGGTTGAGATTGATTTGTATAGTTCGTAACCTTTGGTTGGTTTGCATTTGAAGTTGCCTATATATATATATATATATAAGAGTGGGTTCAAATTAATAAACGGCGAGTTTTGATTGTGAACGTGTCATGTGTCCTCTATAGTTATTCATCATTAATAGATCGTGATCATGTGTTATTCATATTGAATGATATATTATTCATACTGAATGTTGTATTATTCATTATGAACTACACTTTCCTCTATATATATATTATATATACATATACACATCAATAATGTTTTTGAAATAGTGCAATATTCATCGATATTATTATTAGACTTACTATAAATTTTTATATATATGATAGAATATTGGTTTTTTTAAGGGTGTCCCAAGCTATGCTTGGACTAATCCGACTGATAGAATATTGTTTCTATCTTTATAATTACTAGGTTTTCATTACAAAAATAAAAAATATTTAATGATATAATCCAAGCTATACATCTAATTAAACAGTTAACTAGAATTTTTAACTTGTAACTATTCCACACAATTGCAATGGTAAGTTACAATTTCGGGTGGCGTCCTTAAGGATGAGGAAACGGTGAATGAATGCTTGGAAGCAGTTTCGTTTACGGCGCTCTGGTCCCTATGGTCTTTTCGGAACGTACACATATAACTGGATGCATCATAAAAGTAGTGACTGTAAGATTAATTGGGTTGGTTGGCTTCAATACCCCTACTTGCTATCTCTGTTTTGTAATTCTCATCTATTGTTTTGCTAATGTTTTAATAAATTACCATTGTTCCAAAAAAAGTTACGATTTTAAATAAATTAACAAACTTCACATTTAAAGTGGGAGTGAAATTTGAAATTTTGACATACTAAAAATATGGATGATCATATGCGATATTTAGTTAATTTGCTATAACAATCTTAGCTTGTAAAATAGCTTTGTTTTTGAAGTTGGTTGATAAAACAATTATTTGTTATACACAATGTTCTAAAAAACTCGTCGTGACAGCCGTCATGACGCATCGTGACTTAAGCCTTGTGTCTGGCATCACGTTATGTTTGTGACACGTCATGGAATAATGCGTGATTTTTGTAACATCATATTTGATTTTTCTTACTTCTTTTAGTGTCTTATTTTTTTTGTTTTTAATATATAATCTAATTAAAATGCTTAATATCATTAATTCATTGAGTAATGATAGAAAATAAAGGTTTATATATATATGTATAACATTATATACGATAAATAAATTTGTCGTCATAAGACACGCCTTGAAAAACGTCATGGCTAGCTGTGGCTTATAAGGCTTAAGACTTAACCTCGCCGTCACGCTACGCCTTACGTTATTTAGAACTTTGGTTATACATAAACTAGTTTTATGTGAAGTTATTTGGGTGATATCTGACAAACTAATTAATAAGTCTTTTATTAACCACTCACATGATTGTTAGCAGAAAATTTAGCTAATAAATCTATTGTTAACTGATATACTAACTAATTGACTCATGCATTATATTAAATATGTAAATCGACATAAAATGACAAGTTAAAAAATTATCGAATTCTAAGTTAAATAATAAATAATATAATAAAAAAGTAATTAAAGCACTAATATTGTCATTATACTAAAATGAATAGTTTTTGTAATTATTTATTTTTAACAAAAAATTCTACACTTCACATCATATTTACTATATTAATACCATTTTTCATATCTTGTAGCATGATCTTCACATTATTTAGTGATGTAATAAACTTCTAATTAAAATCCTTAATTAGTACTGTAACAAGATATTAATTTCAAATAATATGTAACATTAAATGATTTTGAATAAATGTTGCACATTACATGAAATCGTAAACAAAAAGATTACAAAATTTGTCAACTATAAAAACTTTAGTTGATAAATAAATATTTCATTAGAACTATTTATTGAAATTTTAATATTTATGAAACACAAAAGTCGATAACTTCAATTTTTACATAAATCACACGAAAACGTTTTTAAAACTGACAACAATTTTAAAACTTTTTTTTATCGGCTAAGAACATTAATACAAAAGTAAGTAATATAGGACTAATACTAATAACTTAAAATAATTAGTAATTAATATTTGTACATAAAAATTATAATAATCAAGATAGTGGGGGTTTTATTTAGAAATGTCTTCAGTAGAATTTTAGTATAGGTGTAAAGGGGAGTCGGAAAAACTTTATTGAGTGGAATTCGGACCCTTCTTCTTGTCTAGGGACGATGTAATCGTTTGTTGTTGCTAGCCTCTGGCTAGCTTCTTTCTTTTAATGAAATGTCGTTTCCAAAAAAATGTAGTTTATAGTTATCATGAGATAACAGATAACTTTTCGATAACCTGTAAAAAAAATCCAATTCCCTTGTGCTATAATAGAGTTTTTTTTACATATTAATTTTTATGTTATTCTACATTCTTTTTTTTAACAACGGATATTTTATTAACACTAGCAAAATGCTTGAAAGTGCATTATAACACAGAAATCGGATATTTGGGACAACGAAATTTTTTTAAGCCACCCCATCCAGTTAATACAAAATTTACTACTCATTACTCACTCAAAGATAAGCATGTGTAACAATATAGTCTCATATCAGAGCTTTTTTGGGTTTCACCACTCCATTTCCCCTTTCTTCATCCTCAAATCTGCCAATCATCCTTTCCACTCAGTTGTGTTGTTGAACACAAGGATATCAATAATCCACCATTGACGTATAGTTTACATTCTTATTTAGTTTATCAATTAATATTTATCAAATATTATTAGTTTATTAGGTACAACCAGATTTTTAACTAACATTTAAATTATCAATTATTTTTGTCAAACATAATCTTATTTACTGGAGGATTGAATTTTTCAGATGTTACTATATTTAAGCAATAAATTTGAATTAAAAATAAAATAGATCATGCATAGCAAACCGATTGTATTAATTATTGTATAGTATGTGGTTTCATGGCACTTGACTAGTTGACATACATGAACCAGCTCAAAAAATAAACAAACCAGTATTCTCCATTCAAGAAAATAAAACGCATAGTCAAAAATAATGTATTTCTTCAAAACTAAATTTGGGTTTCATTGGTTAAAATTTAAAATAATTTTTTTGATGATTAATTGAGGATTGGGTTGGACCCGCCTATGGTGTACTAGTTGTTATGCCAATTTTTCATTTTCGTTTGATTTTTATCTAATAAGTTAAAGAGCTTTAATATATTTAAACAGACCATAGGTGTTTAATTTACAATATTTTTTTAAGAAACAACTTTTTTACAACAATCATTGATATATTCACTATTAAAGAAAAAACTTTTGCCTACGAATCTTTTCTTGAGAAATGTATTATTAAAGGTGATTTCTTACAAAACCATCACAAAAGTTGGTGGGTAATTCAAATGAGTGATAAATAATCTAGGATTTTCTAGGTGATCCGTTGGTATTTTCTCGAAAAACATTGGATTTTACCGAACCATTGTTGTTTTCTGAGTGATCCGTAGGTAATTACCGACAGAAAATTCTCTGGGTAATTTTTTTGGACAAAATTCATTTATTTTGTAGTGATTATAAGTTTTCTATATCAATTAAGTATTTTTGTTTCAAATCCATATTTAAAAAAAAATTAAATGATACTATAATTATACAAGAGTTTTTATGATTACGGGATATATGCGTTTAATTAAATCTTTCTTTTTGGATATAAAATTATATTTGTGCTTTTAATAACTTACTTTTGTTGGTATTGTTGGGCATTAGCTTTACAAGATGTCCCACATAGGAAAACTCTAAAGAAATGTTGGGCTCGATTGATCAAAAACCGGAAATTTCACTTTTTACGAACAGTGGAGAAAGTGGGTTTTGTGCGGGTTTAAGCCGCTTCAAACCCACTTTAGGATCTGTATGGTTTAACGAAACAGAGGACAAAGTGGTTTCCATACGGGTACAACCCACTTCAAACCCACTTTCCTGTCTGTTTGTTTTTAGAAACAGTGAACAAAGTGGTTTCCACGCGGGTAAAAGCCACTTCAAACACACTTTCGTGTCTGGACGGTTTTTGTCAGCTTTTTTCAGTTTTTGGAGCATAGGTATAAATACCTTGCCTTTTTCCCCTCTTAATTCTCAGGAGAGTGCTATAACTTGTTCGCTAAATTCCTTCCCTTCATCACGTCTTGGGCAACCGCCTTGGAAAAAAAATTCTCTCACTTCCCCGGACGAATTTATTTAATATCTTTTCAGGTTCAGTGAGGACAGTCCTCTTAGCAGCGGTTCCTTTTCATATCCTTGAAGCAACTATACTCGCTCGTTAGCCTGTCTTTTCCCTCCATTTCATAACATGAAATTCCCACCAAAAATTCTCTCTAAATTCTCTTGCTCTTCAAGAACACATTATCGATTAGATGGGATTGAATTGACGTGCATCAATTCGATCGGAAAGTTGTATCCTCTAGACGACGTCCGGAACCGAGCACGATTGGGGACAAAATTTCGTCTTAGGACACTGCACCGGCAGGCCTCTATCCAAATCAATCTTCAATTCGAGTTTATCATCGAAAAGGTACGTAATTTATTGATTTAATCGAATTTATTCTAGTTTGTTTTCTTGTTTTCTGTTTATTTGATGTTATCGTTGCGCTTGGTCATAACAATCTAAGACGAAATTTTGTTTCTAGATAATAGAAACAAAATGGATCAATCGGCGATCATCAAATCCCACGTTGAAAAATCCGAAAAGTTCAAGGGTTCAGATTTTCGACAATGGCAACAGAAAATGCTTTTTTATCTCACAACCCTACATGTCTCGAATGTGCTCTCAGGGGAAGCACCATTGCACCATTCTCAACTTTCGAATGAGCGATGCAAAATCTGTCGTCAAACAAGTGGAGGAATTATAAATTTTCGTTCATGAACTCGATACGGAAGGTATGGGATCAATCCGAACTTTCTTGTAAGTTCGATTATTGAAAAATTACCCCCTTCATGGAGAGATTTCAAAATTAATTTGAAACATCTAACCGAGGATATTTCTTTTGATCAATTGGTTCTCAAACTACGAGTTGAGGAGGACAATCGGAAGAATGAAAAGACGGATGCAGTCTCTTTGGAGCCAAATGCAAATCTCGTTGGAGGAAACACCTCCAAAGGAAAGTTTCAGAAATTCAAGGGAAAAGGTATTGCCTTCAAACCTTCTCCCTCGAAAGGTCCACTCCAACCAAACAAAAAACCCTTCAAGAAGCAAGTGATCAATTGTTGGGTGTGTGGTCGATCCGGTCATAAAGCAAAGGATTGTCGGTTCAAAAGGATCACCACGGGAGCGGAGGAGCCGGAAGTTCAAATCAGGCCAACATGGCCAATTCTGAAACTCATTTTGTAGGTGTTGTGGAAGCACACTTCGTGACCAACGAAGTTGATTGGTGGCTTGACACCGGTGCCACTAGGCACATATGCAACTCCAAAGATTTGTTCTCTTCCTATGTCAATGTCAATGATGGCGAGCCAATGTTTATGGGGAATTCAACTACTTCGAAAGTTCAAGGAAAAGGGAAAGTGTTATTGAAGCTCACGTTGGGAAAGGAGCTTGAACTCACCAATGTGCTACATTGCCGGATATGAGCAAAAATCTGATCTCGGGTCCTATGTTAAGTAACAAAGGATTTAAGCTTGTTTTCGAGTCGGATAAATTTGTAGTCACTAAGGGTGGGACTTATATGGGAAAGGGCTACCTGTCTGAGGGGCTCTTCAAATTGTCCATTGTAAATACCATGAACAATGTTGTAAATAACAATAATAATGCAAGCTCTAGCGCTGCTTCTACTTACATGGTTGATTCCTCTAATTTATGGCATACTCGGTTAGGTTATGTCAACTTTCGGTCCTTACGAAGGATGATGAATCTTGGAATGCTACCTAAGTGTTCAATGAACAAAATGAATAAGTGTGAAACTTGTGTAGAATCAAAATACTCAAGTCATCCCCACAAATCTGTCGTAAAATCTAACCAAGTTCTTGGTCTAATACATTCTAATTTGTGTGATTTTAAGTCAACTCCAACTCGAGGAGGCAAGAACTACTACATTTCTTTTATAGATAATTGCAATAACTTTTGTTATGTTTACTTGATCAATACCAAAGATGAGGCTTTAAATATGTTTAAAATCTACAAAGCGGAAGTTGAAAATCAACTTGAGAAAAAGATCAAAATTCTAAGGTCTAATAGAGGAGGGGAATATGAGTCTCATGACTTTGCATAATTTTGCTCTTCTCATGGTATTGTTCATCAAACAACGGCTCCCTACACCCCTCAACAAAATGGGGTAGCCGAGCGGAAAAAAACAGAACTCTAAAGAACATGATTAACTCAATGTTGATCACATCTGGGGCTCCACACAATTTACGGGGTGAAGCATGTCTTACTGCAAACATGATCTTAAACAAGATTCCTCATAAGAAAAGTAGTCAATCTCCTTATGAAATTTGGAAAGGAAAACTACTATTTTTAATGGCCAACAATTTCTTAGAAAGAAAGAAGCAAACAAACAAATAAAGCTTTTGCAATATCCATAACCAACCTGAAACAAACGAACCAGGAACAACAAAGCCAGCCAAAACCAAGACCAATTACAATCAAAACCGTCCGGAGACAAAGCTAAAACGACCAACCAGAAATCAGATAAAAACCACAACAAGCTGAAACAAAGAAGCAACGCACAAAAGCCAAACAAATGAAAAGCCAACAAGATAACACTTCAAAAACGACAAACAACCCCAATCGAGAGCCATCGAGCAACGAAAAGCAACTCCCAGAAAAGAGCCAAGAGGCCTATTCATCAAGCTCTTAACCCCCACACCATTCCACCCACGAGATATTGAAGACCTTTGCAAGTTCGAAGATTCATTGGAATGAAAGATGCAACTTAACCACAAAAGACGATTGATTTAGTTCTAAGAGTATCTTATTAATTATTATATCGGTTTAACAATGAAAATACATCATCTGTAATCTGTTAATTTTGTCGATAAGTTATAATTTATCTGTGACTACCCAAACCATTAACCATTAATTCACGAGTCTTATAATGTTAGGGGTTTCCGGAAACAAATTTTATATATATACTATATTTAAGTCAACTTTTGCTATATCCAATAAACGTAATTATTAATTTTCATAGCAAAATATACCAACTAAATTTGTATTGCAGTTTTAATACATTAAAAAAACATTTAAATAAATATGAAGGACGTTCAAATTTCTGTAGCTAATTTGAACGACCAGATGGAAACAAATTTTAAAACTATGGATTTATTTTCATATTTTTGTCTTTCATATAATAATTCAACATAAAATATAGTGCCGTAAAAGATTAAACCGACACCAGAAGAGAAAACCACCTTTTCAGCTGCTAATTTTTTATACTATTGTATCGACATCTCTCTTCTTTCTTTCTTTTTAGCCCGTCGATCGAGTAAGCTAGCTTATGTACATCTTAACTAATCATAAGAGTTTTTTTTAGTATAGTTAGGAAAATCTTTATTGGTTTTGTAAGATTTAAACCGATGACATTTATTACAAAACAAATTACTTTTACCCATAAAAAAATTCGTGGATTATCCCGACAGATCACCCAGGACATGTACATATCAACGGTTCGGTAAAATTCAATGTTTTTCAATATAATACCAATGGATCACCAAATAATATATGGGTATTGTATCACTGATTTGAATTATCCACCAATTTATAATTTACCTACCAACTTTTGTGATGGTTTTGTAACAAACCACTCTTTAGCGACATATCTTCCAAAGAAAAGTTCGTAAACACACTACAAAACAATTGACTTTTACCCATAAAAATTACTCAGGGTAATTTTCGAAGTTTTTTTGTAAAAGTAGGGAAGTTTTAGAAATGATTTGTAAAAATATGGTTGTTTTAATTTGTTTTGTAAAAATAGGATTGTTCCCCCAAAAGCTTAGATACTTTTACAACTTCAGCTCCTTAACTTTTTAAACAAATTTTAATTACATCATTTTACTTTCTTTATTTTTTTTCTTGTATTTTTTTATATATCTATATTTTTATTTTTTTTATTTTCAATTAGACGGGTTTTATACATCATTTTCTTTTCAATTACATTATTTATTATTTGTTTTCAATTAAAACCTTTATTTTAGAAAATACAAAATACTATAAATTTAAATTTTGAATTGCGTAAAGTAGATTACGTGAACATTTAGGAGATATTGGGATAAATACAGGCGAATATATGGAGATCCGTTATATCACTACAAAACAAATGATTTTCACCCACAAAAATTACCCAGGGAAATTTCCGTCGGTGATTACCCACGGATCATCCAGAAATACCAATGGTTCGGTAAAATCCCATGTTTTTCGAAAAAAATACCAACGGATCACCCAGAGAATCCATGGGTAATTTATCACTAATTTGAATTACCCACTATCAATTTAGCCACCAACTTTGTGACGGTTTTGTGAGGAATCAACCTTTAACGACAGATTTCACAAGGGAAGGTCCGTAGGCAAAAGTCTTTTGTTTACTAGTGTATGAATATTGTATTCTCAATTCTTTTTAGTAAATATTTTACCATTATAAAAAGTTAGAAATTCCATTTTCATAATTCTTTATCATTATACTACACAATATTTATACAATTTTTCTGTTGATTTTATTTTATATGATTTAGAACTTTTTTAAGTTGATTTGATTTTACACGGTTTTAAAAATTCTTAAATGAATTGATTTTAGATATTTTAAACATTTTAGCTTATTTAATTTTATACAATAATAAAAGTAAAAAAAATACAAAGGCAAATAATATTCAGTATTGGTATTAACTATATATTTATAAGAATTAAACTTATAGATAACATATAGGGAAAATTATTGTTTTAACCATTTCAGAAAATCATATACCCAAAATATCCAAAATCTCTCCCAACTTACCAAAATAACCAAAATTTTCAATAAAGCATTTAGTATGATATTAAATCCCTTTTCTATTTCGTATGGCATCACACACACACACACATACAATTTCGTATAGATACGAAATCCATGCACACACACACATCAATGGATTTCGTATGGCATCACACACACACCATTTCGTATCCATATGAAATGCATGCACACACACATGTCTCCATTTCGTATGGCATCACACACACACACACACACACCATTTCGTATCCATATGAAATGCATGGACACACACACATGTCTCCATTTCGTATGGCATCATACACACATGTCTCCATTTCGTATGGCATCACACACATACCATTTCATATGATTGAACATACCATACGAAATGCATTAAAAACCATACGAAATAGTAACTTTAAAAACCATACTAAATGAGTTATGTATACCATACGAAATGCTTTAAAACCATATGAAATGGTTTGTGTGTGTGTGCATATAAATGGATTTCGTATGTATACGAAATGCATTGTGTGTGTGGGACTAAAACATACGAAATGGTTGTGTGTGTGCATATAAATGGATTTGGTATGTATACGAAATGCATTGTGTGTGTGGGATTCAAACCATACGAAATGGAAAAGGGATTTAGTATCATACTAAATGCTTTATTGAAAATTTTGGTTATTTTGGTAAGTTGGAAGAGATTTTGGATATTTTTGGTATATGATTTTCTGAAATGGTTAAAACAATAATTTTCCCTAACATATAAAAAAAATATAATAAAAATAAGGGATGTCATCAAAAGTATTGATAAGATATCATTTATAAGAATATAATAAATTAACTTAGTTATGTATTTACAGTAACTAAATTTATATAAAATATTTTCCTCGGTGATTACCCACGGATCATCCAGAAAATACCAATAGTTCGGTAAAATTCGATGTTTTTGAGAAAATACTAACGGTATCACTCAGAGAATCCCTGACTGTAACACCCCGCCTTACCACGACACAATATTGTCCGCTTTGTCCTCCCGCAGAGGTGTGCGCACGGATTTGTTTCTGGCGACCTGGCAAGGACTTCCAAGACTTCCCAGGGGGTCACCCATCCTGGTACTACTCCCACCCAAGCACGCTTAACCACAGAGTTCCAAAAACCTGTCTTGCGTGTGGCCCCAAAACGCGTTATGTTTAGGAAGGTCAACGTTTACTTATGAACCCAACATCACTCCTGTCCACGGCCGATATGGGATCTGCCTAAGGTGTTACAAACACCCCCCGTTAGGGACTCATCGTCCTCGATGAGGTTTGCCCCACATCCCGAACGGCACAGGAGCGGCTTTGATATCATTTGTAACACCCCGCCTTACCACGACACAATATTGTCCGCTTTGTCCTCCCGCAGAGGTGTGCGCACGGATTTGTTTCTGGCGACCTGGCGAGAACTTCCCAAGAGGTCACCCATTCTGGTACTACTACCACCCAAGCATGCTTAACCACAGAGTTCCAAGAACCTGTCTTGCGTGTGGCCCCAAAACGCGTTGTGTTTAGGAAGGCCAAGGTTTACTTATGAACCCAGCATCACTTCTGTCTACGGCTGATATGGGATCTGCCTAAGGTGTTACACTGACTAATCTGTCACTGATTTAAATTACCCACCAACAATTACCCACCAATTTTTGTTATGGTTTTGTGAGGAATCATCCTCTAGCAATAGATTTTTCAGGAAAAAGTCAATAGACAAATGTCTTTTGTTTAGTAATGACAAAAACCTTTTATTTTAATAATGATTTGAGGAGAATCTCCAAAACTCAAAAGACTTATTGTCACTTAAGCTAACCCGTTAGATATCATTACCCATTCTTCCTTTATTCCATGATATTACCCATTCTTCCTTTATTCCATGATGGTTAATATAATTTTTCACATGTTTTTTATCTGCTAAATACATGTTCTTTTCACACAATTAATAGATAAATGGGGACCTCCATTAGTCTTCTGAACCAACCGGGTTCGTAATGGTATATACCTTAATACGAATATTGTCAATTAGGGTTTATTGGTAGAATAGTTAATTAAATGCTGATAATTAATTAATTAAAGGTGTTTTTATATGCATACTTGTTTATATATATATAGACCTTATATATTTTTATTTTTTACTTAAACCTAGCATAGGCAATTTTAAAAAATATCATACACTTATACGTTGCTATTTATCTAAACCCAAACTTAATTGTAATGAGTATGTTTTCTAACTTTTTAATTTTAATTTGTTATAATAATTAAATTAATGTTAGTTTATTTTACTTTAATTTATTCCATGATTGATTCCGCTAGATTTTAATAAATATGGGTTTTTATTTGTTTTGTTCATAATTAATAAATAATTCGTTAGTATTAACTATATACTTTTAATGTTTTTATTCATAATAAGTTATGAAATTAAATATCAGTATTTTTTTATATTACTTAATTGTGATATGATTATCATTATATATTGGTATTTTTATTAATGTCAACAGATCCTTCATCTATTAATCTGATATTTAGAGATTGTTTGTTAACAACCTAGTAAGTTTAATAGAGCTAACCGGCTTACGCGGTTAACTATATGTATGATTATTTGGTATTGGCTTAATAATAGAAAACGACTTATTCGGTAACCTGCTAGGGAGTTTTATGCAGAAAGCCAATTTTGTCAATACTTACCCCTACTAATTAAAAAAAAACATGCTCCTTCCATTATGAAAAAATCCACCCACAAAAAGACTTTCCTAATCTATACAAACAGATTAATCCATAAAAAAATTTAATAAAAAATAATTAACTAAACAACCGCTAAATATTTCATGTCAAATTTTAAACGTTTGGTTTTGTTACTAACTTAAAAAAAATTAAAAAGGAAGTTTTATTATTTAAGAAAGTTGGATTTGTTAGTAATTTATTTATTTATTTCATTATTTAAGTTTCAAAATCTAAATCACTAAAATTGTATAATTAATAATAATAATTCATCGCTAATGCCCCTTTTTTAGTAGTATACTTTAAATGTGACTTAATCATTTGAAAACTTCATATATTGTAATAACTATGAGAAATATCATCATAAAGTATTGTTTCACATTGATCTTTTCATGTAAGGCTAAAATTTAATATATTGATTAACATGTATTTGTTCCCCAATTTCCGTTCACATGTGAAACTTATTATTATATTTTTCATCTTACAAATACATAAAAATGTTCATATTGTGGAACAAAATCAATACATCTTATATAATTAAGTTAGCTAAAAGACAAAAAAAATCAAATTCAATCAAAACCGTCGCAATTGTAAACCGTGTTGAATTTTATTTTATTTTATACTTTAATTAGGTCCGTAATGTTGCATACATAAATATTACAAAATTAGTGACATTAAAATCAATTTAGAAAATAAATAATTAAGAGACGAATTTAGATCAATGAAATACATGAGTCAAGGCCCCTTTTTAGGAAGGTGCTCAACTTCAAACAATAATTATATACAATGATTATTTTTAAATAAAAACAAAATTGATTTCTAATAAGTAATAAAGTATTGACGTCCGTTTCTAACATTTTATGGGCCTTAGACGAGATGTAAAAGGGGGCCCTTGTTAGGTACGATTTTTTTTAATATAAAACCATTTTCTAAGTTTTCTGTTATGCAAAATCATTAAATAGTTGATTCTAAATTAATATTATCTGTAATCTCATTATTACATAACATCGTAAATCCGTTTTACCGTCAAACATATTCTATGTTATATATGTAGTATATAGAATGACATCATTTGGGATCACAATGTTGAGTTTTTAACTATCAAAAGTAACATTTTATGCCAATCAATGTAAATCAGTTGGGTTTTCACGTCACATCATGTTAATGTTTTTATCACTACTTTAAACTTTTAGGATTGAAACAATTTTTTAGGAATCATCAGTCTTATAATCAAAACTCTATTTCAGTTATAGTTTGAGATCTTATTATTGTTTTAGAGATAGGAGAATACTTAAAATTCATGTACCTAATATTATGTGATAAGAAGTCAATAATGTAAGGAAAAACATTTTTAGTTTTGAAATTCTAAATATAGACATATGGTTGATAATTTTTTTCAAAGGTAAAACACTACTAGAAAATTGAGTATTTTCAACGAAAATTTTCAATGGAAAATGTCGTTGAAGATTTTCTATGAATTTTAAAGAGATTATTGACAAAATATAATTTTTCTACGAATTTTCAACGAATTTCCGTTGAAAATCTCTCACAAAATGCATTTTCAACCAAAAACTTTTTGACGAGACATTCCGTTGAAAAATTTTTGGTTGAAAATGCATATATGTTTGTGAGAGATTTTCAATGGAAATTCGTTGAAAATTCGTAGAAATTTTATGTTCTGTCAATAATCCTCTAAAATTCGTAGAAAATTTTCAACGACATTTTCCGTTGAAAATTAATCTCCGTTGAAAATACTCAATTTTCTAGTAATGAAAGTTTTCTTAGGCAATAATAAGAAATCTACTATATTTTAATATAAACATTAAATTCATGCGGATGAAATAATCAGAAAAGTTGGTGGGAGATGAATTATAGAGAAATATATCAATGTTGTGTAGGCAAGGTAATTTTATATTTTTGTAGATAAAAAGCTTAGAGGAATTTTTTTAAAAGAAACAATAAATAATACTATAAAATTAACAACTAATTAATTTTTTTACATAATTTCTTCTCCAATGTAATTAGTTGATACATAATTGGCCCTTTAATATAATGCTAAATTTCTTTTGGATTATATTAGATACTAAAAGATATCGTGTCTCTTTTAATTATTTATTAATTTTTGAAAACATCGGAATTTATCGAAACCATTAGTATTTTCTGAATGATCTGTGATAATCATTCACGAAAATTTTTCTGGATTTTATTTTAAGTTCTATTTTATGGGTGAAAGTCATTTTTTTTAGTGTCACGGGACCGCAATGAGAGTATTGATTAGCTAAACCAAAAAAAAGTAATAATAATAGTAGTGGGTTAATGGTCCAACACGTGCATGCTTATATCAGTCAATAAATCTACTATGATTGAAGCTTTTTCCCTATATATATATATGGCCAACATCCCTAACATTTATTCTCATCTTTCAAGCACTCTTACGCTTACTATATTCTATACATCAATCTTCTTATATCCTCCTGATTAAACAACAAGAAAAATGTTCACACAACCTGAACTCAACCTTGAATCCATTCGAAAACATCTCCTTGATGATCATTACGACATTTTTCCTCATAATTCCCAAAACCCTAGTAGTTTTAACTTCGATCATGATGATTGGAGTTGTTTTCTTGAAAACTCAGACGAATCTTCTGAAGAAATCATCTCGAGTTCTTTCATGGCGTTGAGTTCATTCAACTCATCAGATCAGTTCACGTATAATAGCCCTTGTTCAAGTTTGATCTCTCCATATGATCATGTTGAAGTTGAAGTTGAACCGTCACTTTTAAATCTTGATGATTTCGAAATATCTAGTATTTTAGATGATAATAATTATAATAGTGACGGAAATATAAGCCTTCCTATTATCTCAAATCCTTCTCATACCACACAAATATTTCCAGACACCAACGTAGATTTAACCGAAAATCCAGCCGTTTCCAATGATTTCTACTTTCTAGCGACAGATGGAGCTGCGAGCAAGGTACCGCTAAACTGGGATTTCTCCACAGGGCATGTCGTTGGTTTCGATGATGAAGAGTTTTCGGGGGATCGAAAAGAAGTCGACAAAAAAGCGATGGTTGGTTTTTATGATGATGATATTAATGGAGATGTAATTCGATTTCCAGCTAAAATACAGGTGGTACCAGAAGACAACAGGAGGTATAGAGGGGTTAGGCGACGGCCATGGGGGAAGTACACGGCGGAGATGCGGAACCCAGAGAAGAAAGGCTCGAGATTGTGGTTAGGGACCTATGAGACGCCCGAAGAAGCAGCCATGGCGTACGATCGAGCCGCTTTTAAACATCGTGGCTCTAACGCTTTGCTTAACTTCCCGCATTTGATAGGGTCACACCATGATCAAAATCATCCCAAAAAATATACCACCCAAAAACGACATACAACTAAGAATTATAAGTCCATTTCCCCATCATCTTCTTCTTCTTCATCATCCGAGTCCTCGAAGAAAATCAATAGGAAGAAGAGCAAAAGTTATGGTATTTAGGGTTTCTAATTATTAAGGTTGAAACTTTAGCCCAACATGCATTTAGTATTTGTACCTTTGTTGATTGATGATAGTACGATAGAGACAAATGTTATAGTCCAACTTGCATTTAGTATTTGTACCTTGTTGATTGATGATAGTACGATAGAGACAAATGTAGGAGAGACTAATTGCAATATATCTAGGATTTGTACTCTTCTAATAATACTACTTCATGTACGACTCCAAAATGTTGTGCGCAATCTTTGACATTTCAAATTTTACAAGTCAATGTCGGTTCTTGATTTTATATATTTTGAATTTGTAGACGGTTATAAGATCATTTGCAGATAAAGTTTAGAATAATTTTTGAAATAAATTCATATCAAATCGGATATAGTTAATGTTTTAGAGTAAATTTTGGAAGAAATTGAATCCAATTCGTTGATATTGATTTGATAATCTACATGGATGGTTGATATTGATTTGTATATTTTGTGGGATTTTAATGGTTTATATTTAAAACGACATATATATATATATAGAGAGAGAGACGGGTTCATACGAAAATGATATCTATTTAAAAAAATAAGAGAATAGTCGAATCACATGTGATTTTACACTAACATCACGTACAAAATTACATGTTGTTAAGGCGACCTTGCCATGCGACCTTGACACGCAGCCATATGGTTGTCCGCACACTTTTTTCGCCATTAATGTAAAATCACATGTGATTTTGTACGTAATTTGAGCATTCTCGTATTTTTTTTAAATATATATCAATCTTGTAACACTACTAAAATGGAAGGCTTTCACCTACGGACATTTCCCTGGGAAATCCGTTTGCTAAAGAGTGATCCGTCGCTAAACCGTCACAAAAGTTAGTGTCTAAATTGTTGTGGGTAAAACAAATCAGTGACATTCTTAAAAACGTCGGATTTTGTCGGAACCATTAGTATTTCCTGGGTGATCCGTGGTAATCACCCACGAAAATTTCCCCGGGTATTATTTTATGGGTGAAAGTCATTTCTTTTATAGTGTAAGCATATGCTTATATATATATTATATTATATTTTATATATATATATATAAAGAGGGAGAGAGAAAGAAATGCAAGATCAAACGAGAAGACGGTTAAAGAAGGCGAGAAGTTTCAAGCTCACATATCCGGAAAGAGTGGCAATTTGCTCAATGAGCTCCAAGTTGGGTCGTGGCAAAGGTCACCCACTCTATGGCCGGTTAGTGCAACATGGTTGTATCACACATGATTACATTCATTCTTGGAACATAACTTCTTGTCTTCATTTAAAGTGAACACATTCTCATTTGATCTTCTCTCTCTATATATATATGTATATATGTATGAGTGTGTATATATGTATGAGTGTGTGTGTATATATATATATATATATATATGAGCAAGTTTGGTATTGACTTAATGGGTTTTATATCACCTTATAGCTTATTCGGCCAGTCATAACTAATTGTTCGATTTTAGTTTAATATGAAAATCAAGAGCTTATTTGTAACCTTGAAGAGGGCACTTGTTTACATTAAGCTCAATCTATTTACCTAGACACCCTTCTCTTATAAACACTCTTCCAACCAACAAAAAAAAAAAAACTCGGTCAAGTTTCACGATCTAGCTTTCAAGTCCTTCGTCTCCTCCTACGCTTTCCCTGCTGCTTCCCTCTAGAGTCCTCCTTGATTTCTCGTCTCCTTGTCGGAAATGGAGAAAAACTACAGAGCAAGAAATCTAGTTTCTGAAACTTCTAAGTTTTGATCTTTGTTTCTGTTTATGTGCTTTCTAATTTATATGTTTTGTTTGTTAATTATTTGTTGATGACACCAATCCAACACCGTCAAAGGGAAACTTGTTGATTCTAGTAGATATTGTGATCGAATAACTACAGATAGAGACATGTCTTTATCCTTCTCCGGTTCTCCCTCTTCTGTTCTTCAACCCTCCTTTTCTTTGTTGTTCATTCCTTCAAACAACTAATTAGGATTGTTCATTTTGTTCAAGCAACAAACTAGATTAGGCTCTTCGTTTGGCGCTTTGTTCAACCAACAAATTAGATTAGAGCTTTATGTTTGTTGTTCATTTTGTTCAAGCACATTGGGGATTTTATTTGTTGTAATTAAAAAGTGTTTATGAAATGACTGAAAAAATATTAGGGTAAACATCATGACCTTTAAGATTGTTTATACAATACAATATTATCTACTACAAAAATAACATTTTTACAATGTTCTTTTTTGCACGGTTATGGAAAAAACCACTACTAAATGAAAGACTTTTGTCTACGGACATTTCTTTGGAAAATTTGTCGCTAAAGGATGATTTATCACAAAACCATTACAAAAGTTGGTGTATAAATTGTTGGGGGGTAATTCAAATCAGTGACAAATTATCCAGGGGATAATCTAGGTGATTCGTTGGTATTTTCTCGAAAAATATCGAATTTTACCATACCGTTATTAGTTTGTGGGCGATCTGTGTGTGTTGGTAATCACCAACAGAAATTTTTTTGGTAAAAAAGTCATTAGTTTTGTGGTTACATTAACATGTGGTGCTCAAAAATTAAATATTTTTTATCTTATATTATATAAAAATGCAACTTTTTACTCAGATTATTAAATTAATTATTAAGAATTAATCATCAGAAATCATAAGATTTTGTTCAAATAATAATTTCTTTATTTAATCGTATCTTATTTGGGTATTTCTTACTAATAAAAAGAATCGTGTATTGAACTACGTATAGGTTAAAGACATTCTTTTCCAACAAAAAGAATATAAAAATATGAGGAAGAGTACGAAGGGAGTGTGTTATATTTGACCTGTGACCGTATCTTTGAATTATTAACCACGAAATCTATAAGGCAACACAAAAGGGGAAATTTAGGTATTTCTTGCTTAAATTTAAAATACGCATACATTTTATGACTGTTAAGAATCCTAAAAAGGTTGTTTTCTTCTTCAAAAGTTAAATTTGGATCTTTTCTTTTTATTCTCATATGATATTAAACTTAAGATTTATCACTTTATGAACTTGATACTTTAGAACACAATCTCCGTCGTCTATGTCTCCATCTAGCAGCCGTTAGAAGGGGTCTCCATCTAGCAGCCGTTAGAAGGGGCAAGCGCTGAAGTCCATCATTGACTAGACTTAAGATTATTTCTGGTCTGTATATGTAACTAACATGTTGGAACAATCTTCTCTCTTCAAAGGCTCATTTAAAGAGTACTCTAATGGATTATGCATGTTCCATATATGCTAAAGAAATCAGGATCACAAAAGAAAATTCATTTTAATTATAACACTACAAAAAAAATACCATAAAATAATACCCAGGGAAATTTGTATGGGTGATTATCACGGATCACCCAGGAAATACTTATGGTTCCGACAAAATCCGATGTTTTCAAGAAAATACCAATGGATTACCCAGGAATTTCCTAGGTAATATGTCACTGATTTGATTTACCCATCAGACACCAACTTTTGTGACGGTTTTATGACGGATCACCCTTTAGCTACGGATTCCCAGGGAAATGTCCGTAGGTTAAAGCCTTACATTTTAGTAGTGTAAGTTTGGATCGACTAATATTGACATATTAAAAAAAATGATACGACGCAAGTTTTAGTTTGTTTTTATCCAACATAATTATATCAAAGAGTCAAATATTGTCTCTTGTAGGATTATCTTATGATTTATTGATTTCAAACTCTATATTGATATAAGTATATTATGTTACATCACCTTAAGAACTTTCATTGTTCATATGGTGATTCGAAAGTGCATATGTGATCAATATAGGAATATGTTATGAACTTGTTGCATAGATGATTAGTCTTTAATTATTAGGTCGATCAATTACTCTACTAGAAAATTGAGTATTTTCAACGAAAATTTTCAATGAAAAATGTCGTTGAAATGTTTTATGAATTTTAAAGGGATTATTGACAAAACATAAATTTTCTACGAATTTCCGTTGAAAATCTCTCACAAAATGCATTTTCAACCAAAAACTTTTTGACGAGACATTCCGTTGAAATTTTTTTGGTTGAAAATGCATGTATGTTTGTGAGAGATTTTCAACGGAAATTCGTTGAAAATTCGTAGAAAATTTATGTTCTGTCAATATTCCTCTAAAATTCGTAAAAAAAATTCAACGACATTTTTCGTTGAAAATACTCAAATTTTTAGTAGTGTTATGCTAAGCATTAATGAATCAAATGAAAGGGCCTAGATGGATGACAATTACATGACAGTTGTTTAGAAATAACTGTTATAACACATCCTATAAATACATAGCATTGGTCCTACTGAGTATGTAATGTAATCGATCATACAAAAAAGTCCCATTTGCTTTTGGTGATTCTTAAGGCTTACTCAAAAGAATATTAAAACATGGAATTACTGCAAACATATATTCTGTGAATTTTATTCGTATGAATATATACAAACTAACATACACAATTTGAATTCAATCAGTGACAAATATCATAATTTAGATAATGAAAACTTACAATTGGTACCAAAGCATTTCTATTCTCTTTTGAATTCATGTTTTCCTTTTTGTTGAGATAGGTTTTGGAACCATATATAAATCTACACATATCATCTTATTTTGTCTTTCGGGTTTTATCTTCTTATTGCAAAATATTTATTTTGGTTGATGATGTAGATTCGACTTATGAATTGCCAAAGCAAAATCATAATACAAGAACTCCGCCTTCACCAATTTCGATGTTTAATACAAAGATGTAATTTGAATTCACTCACTGCTTATCATCAATCATAATCTTTTAGTGTACCGGAATTCAAAAGTATGTGTCAATTATTTTACTTGTGAAACATATCTGATGTAAACTTCCAAATAAGAAAAGATAAATTGTTCACCGGTGAAACATTGCTAGTATTTAAGAATCTGATGTAAACTTTCAAACATCAATTGCTCACCCGTGAAACATTACTAGTATTTAAATAATCTGGACTTAAACAAGCAAGCATACGATGGTATCTAAAGTTTGTTAAAGTTGTGATTGGTTTTGGTTTCAAAGAGAATAAGTTAGATGAATGCGTTTATCTAAAGTTCAGTGAAGTGATTTTGTACTTAATTATGATTATTTATGTGGACGACATTCTAATAGCAAACAATAAAAATAATGTCATTACTTCAAGAAACTAAGAAATTTCTTTCAAGCCATTTTGACATGAAATATATGGGAGAAGCACATTATGTACTTGGTATTGAAATCATTAGAGAGACATAAAAATATGTTGGAACTTTCAAGTAGAGGATATATCAAGAAGATCTTGAAAAGGTTCAACATACAAAATTGCAAGGTGGGGAGTCCAATGTCAAAAGGAGATAGAGTACACAAAATAGCGGTCCCCCAGTAATTTATTTGAGGAAAAAAGACATGCAAAATAATTAAACCCTATGCAAGGTTAGTTGGCAGTTCATGTATGCTCAAGTTTGTACAAGACCTGATATATATGGCATTTGTAGTGAATATGTTGTCTAGATACCAATCAAATACGAGTCAGAATATAGCATTTGTAGTGAATATATTGTCAAAATGGAAATTTATGATAATCTAAATGTTGAATGAGCTAATGACGAGGTTGATGGCATCATGGCAACATGAAATATCTATGGGAAACATCATCAAGATAATGTAAGTTCACGTAAAACAACTATTTCGTAATAAAGTTTATGTAGATTTGGTTCACTTACGAAATGTTTTCTTTTGAACGCTCAAAATATAGAATTTTAGGGAATTCCAGATATGTTCTTTTTAGAAATATGACCATGTATGAAACATAGCTTGCTGCAGTAAAGGAATTCATGTGATTATTTTACTTTCTCAGATTTTTTTTGCTTGATTTTGAAGTTTTTTTTAGGGGTGTTGATTTTGAAGGGCTATTTTCGGATTTTTGTCGATGTTCCTTTTATTTTATAATATTCCAAAGCATTCTTCAAAGTTTAGCGGATGCACCTTCATTCCCAAAAAAATCTACTTACAAAAATAAGTTGAACAACTGATACACGAACCTTACTTGAGGCTTGATAGGCTGCCCCGAAAAGGCATCAACGAGGGCCAAGATTGAACAAGTGATTTCATGTTGGTAATATTAGGTTTATTTGTGTCATACATGCTAAAGATATATAACAAGTTCATAAATATAAATATTTGATAGACCTGTAACAACCCAAAATCACAAATATCCAAATTCTATAAATCAAAGCCAAAACGGCTATTTACAACTCCCAACAATGAGTAAAAACTAAAACTCATCACTAATGTACGCAGCGGAAAGATAAGAAATTACAACCACAATTGAGAATCTTTGCTACTAAGTCGAGGAAGCTAAGTCTAGACCACTTAACTCCAAGCTCACACCTTGCTCTTCACTTGAATTCCTATTTCCACCAAATACCTGTCTGAAAACGGTTTATTTTGAAAACGTGGGTTAGACCATAAGGTCTAGTGAATTCCCCAATAAAAACGGTAAACAGTTCCACAGTTCAAAATCAGTTCAAAATATGCAATGGTTTACGAATAATTAATCTCATTCCTATAAAGAGAACATTTAACATTTTAAGAACATGGCAATTAAAGACCATACCCAACTATAGGATTTATCCCACCTATAATTCGAAGTGTACCTATATGTAGGATTTATCCCACCTAGACATAGGATTATATATATATATATATATATATATATATGTGTGTGTGTGTGTGTGTGGCCCCCAATATGTAGGATTTATCCCACCTAGATATAGGAATTGAAACAGATAACGCGCATACCGACCCCAAAGCTTATAAAAGTGATCATGGCAAGTTTAACATATAAAGAAACATTTAAAGAAAACCATAACCAACAAGTAAGCATTTGAAAACATTTCCACATTGCATTTTAAGTGATAGGGAACTCACCTGATTTGGACTCACACATTGTCCGAGCTTATACGGTCTCAACCTCCAAACCAAAAGCCTAAAATCGAAATCATAAAATGGGTGTTAACCCCAAATAAATACCCCAAAAGTCTTCTAAAATAGCCTTAAAATAAACCTCTAACTCAAAGGTTCAAAACCCGACTCGAAACACATCGAAAAAGACGAAGTTGTGCCAAACAGTCGGCTAGGCGGGTAAGAATGTGGGTAAACCCGCCCAGTAACCCGCACAGATTTTACCAACAGCCGACTGGGCGGGTAAACCCGCCCACTTAACTGATTTGGGTTTTCTTCATTTTTGCAGCACAAGACCTCCATTTCTTCAAACCAAAACATTAAAATATTGATTTCTAATCTCCCAAACCCATAATAATAATATTATAAGCCTCAAAAACCAATATCTAAACATATGGAACCACGAGAGCATGATTTACCCAACTAATTTATAAAATCCCAAACTTGAATATTCATCAATGGAGTTGAAATTGAGATTCCAACTTAATAACTCCATTGTTGAACACTAAAGTTCTTCATTCGATGATGATGACTAAATAATCTAACATAAGACAACCCAATCCTTTCAATATTAACCCAAAACATAAGGGATTTAGCATCTAAGCATCACCATTGAAGAACCCCAACTAAAAAGATGCGATACTTAATAAAGTAGATGATTCAATACCTGAAATGATGCTTTTCTTGCTAAACTTTCTTCACAAGATACTGTTTTCTCCCTTTCTTCTCTTCTCTTCTTCCACACACACTAGGCACACGCTGATTTTTGAGAAATGAGGGGAAAATGAGAGATTTTCTCTTCTCTTTGCCTTTATATACCATGGGCTTCCAAGCAATTAAGGCCTAGCCCAACAATCATATCTGATCCAAGCCCAAAGCATTAGATTAATAACCCAAGATTAACCATTAATTACCTCATAGATTTTTGGGTTATTACAAGATCAAACTCCATTAACCATGTATAGGGCCAAGAACCATGTGCAAGGGCTACAATCTTAGACGTTTTAAAGTACTTATGAGTTTATAATAGATATTGTAGTATGTCGTAAATTAAGGGGCGTATAAATGTGGTAGAATTGGAATGGACTTCGAAGAAGTGTAATCATGCATTTTTGTTGGTAATATTTGAAATGAAACTTTTCAAAACAAATTGGAATCTGCATGTTTGGTTGACAGAAATATTTATGGATTGGAATGAAATAATAATAATAATAATAATAATAATAATAATAATAATAATAATAATAATAATAATAATAATAATAATAGTGATGATGACGACGATGATAAAATACCAAAATATATAATAATAGTACTAATTGGCAGTAACGGTGGTAGAGTTGGTCACTCCCGCATCAACAAGGGTGGAGGAGGAGGTGGTGGCGATGCGGTAGCACCAATGGTGGTGGTGGCAAGGAGAGCGTTGGGGATTGGGGGGAGTGGAGGGATGATGTCGTGGTGGTGGTGTTGATCATGCGGCTAATAAATTATTATTTTTCAAACGTTTAATCAAAAAATATGTAACTACAATGATATTTTAATCTATTTGGCAATATTATGTCTTTTTGTTTAATCATCTCAAACTAGCTTTTGTCGCGACGAGTCACAACTCGCAATCATCACTCATCAGCAACCAACATATCGACAAAATGTACTCGTTAATTTTGTTTTGGCACTAAGTCTAGTTTGTTTTTGGCATTTGAAACAAATAGCAAATGACCAAAGTCAATAACTTTTTTACTATTAACGGACAACTTCTCGTTAACATTATTTAAACGTTGGTTTTTTAAACCTGTATTATCGTATTCCTTTGATCAGCAGTATTTGTATCATGCATATTAATTTTTAAGTATTGTTTTGTTTGCAGAATTCAAATGAACTAGACTAATCAATTCTTTTGACCAAATTTCAGTTCCTTCGTTTGGTTCACATATTGAAATCGATGGAATTCTTTGAATTCTTTAGAATTCCACAAATTGATGAACTCATCATTTCTTGCCATAAGAGAAGAAATTGAATTCCATCCACTCGCATCCAATTTAACCAACACCATATATACCAACCCCTTTTCCCCACCACGACCATGCTACTATTGTCACTGTCATGCCGCGTTAACCACCCTACACACCATACTCTTGCCATGCATCACAACCAAACCCCACTCCCACCGTACCCAACCACCACCTCGTCCCACCACCAATGGCATGTTGTCATCACAACGGATACCTCTACCCCACCCCTAACCCCCGGCCACCATTAACCACCAATACCACCAGGCCATTACTGTCGTCATCACTTCATCACAGCTGCCACCCTCACCTTCCCCTAAATAAAGATGGATTCTAATTCCGCTCCAATTCTTTTAAAGTCAAATTTTTTTGATGGATTCCAATTACCGTCAAATTTCATACTGCGAACCAATCCCCCTTATATGTTGTTGCATTTGAAAGGGTTATTCGCTTTCAAAATGGAATTTACGAATCGGAAAGTAATGAATCAAATTTCTCGCAAACGACGTATTTTACTCTTGACTTAATTTTTATTACACCTTATACACTGCAAACAAAACTTAATTATTTAAAATACAAAATAGTTTCTAGAGCAACATTAGTGATATTCATAATGTAACCTGGTGATGGCTTCACCACACTACGTTCAGCAGTTGAGGACGAGGATGTCAAAGAATGTGGCTCATGAACCGTTACCTGATCATCATCATGGGACACAATCAAGTGGGGGAAATTTACCTTTGCTCGTCTACCATGAAACTTAAAAGCCGCTTTATCGTAAGCTAATGCAGCTTTCTCGGGTGCATCAAATGTACCAAGCCACAATCTCGTATTTTTCTTCTTGGGTATCCTTATCTCTGCATAAAATTTCCCCCACGACCGCCTCCTCACTCCTCTGTATTTCATCCATTCCTCTGAGCCATGGTTTTCATTCGCAGCCTGTCTTTTCATTTTCTTTGAACACTGTGATTTTGTTTCACACTCACCAATGAAGTTCAAACAAATACCACCTATTTCTTTTTTCTCAAGCGAGAAGGGACCATCTTGACTTATTACGTTCGACACCTTACTCTCACTCATCTTGATCGCATTGATACTCAAATATATGAGCAAGATTATAAAGAGCTTTTCGAAACAAAAATGTACTTGAATAATCAGGGTTTTTAATTATCCATGTTTATGGAAAATATATTATTTTATATAACCAACAACATATATATTCAACTTGTGGGTGCTTCGTTGAGATTATTTTTTTCTACTAACTACACATGTAAGCATACACACATATAAAGAATTGAGAATTTAAGAATGATGCTAATTAATTTATTACTAATTTATATTTAATTCTTCATAAATGTTATATGTTTTAAATTTTATAAATAAATAAAAAGTTCACGTAAATTAATATATAATGTGTTAATCTTGCTCAAATTAGTCAAATAAATGTTGCTCCAATGTTGTCGTCTATTTTTATCCTTTAAATAAACTATTATTAAAAATAATTTATTTGATACTTCAAAATTAAAATAACACTTCAATTTCAAAAAAGGGGCATTTAATTTTTAAATGTTTTATAGAATTGCAAATAAGACCATGTTTTACACTATGGTTATTAAAAAGTGAAAATCAATTCTATAAAACATTTACAAAATCGTGTAAACAAACCCATCTATGATTTTTAATTCTTTTATAAACTTTCAAGTATGAATTGTCGCTATAAGATGGTCTAAAATCGGATCAAATGGAGAGCTTATGCGCCTCTCTCCAAGAAATACGATTCGATATTTGGACCGACTGAAGGAGAGCGAGAGTTCAAAGTTGTCGGTAGGTCAATATACAGGGGAATCGGGGTTGGATCGAATTCATGCAAGACTTCTGTAATAAATTAAAAGATTAGAAAACCTCTTTTGTTCGTCCACGCTAGCATAGTTTGGTTACTCGACGTGCTTTGAACGAGCATCAGCAGGCAGGGTTTTCGACTGTGGTCCGATCTTTCGAAATAATATGAGAGGTGTAGTATAAGTGTGAGCCCACTGAAATAAATTCTCAATGCATGTGGCTTCTATACTAATTACTAATAATAGGAGTTGTATATAACATCACACCATAAAACAGTTAAATTATTAAAATAAATTTTTGTAACAACCTGTCTTGTATTGGATTTATCAGTTTCTTACAATCTTAAAGTTGCAGACTATTAGTAACTTCCACTATGATTTCAAGTTAGTTTAGAGACTATTGAGTCTAGGGATGAGCGGAACCCACCGAACTCCTGAACCGAATCGGTACCGGTACCGAATTTCACTACCGGTTCGGGATTTGGTATTGGTTTTTGTCACTTTCAGTTTCGGTACTACCCGGGTTCGGTACCTGTAACCCGATCCGAACAGGGAATTTAAAGGGACGTCTTTTAATTTGAATTGGTAACAATACCCTTCCCTTTTCCTAACCATGATATCTTCCATTTTATAGAAAATCCACCTAAAATATTACAATCTTCGATTCTGGCATTTTCCACTCAAATACCGATTTTTTTATTACAATTCTTCATATTTCGGTTTTGCAATTCTCCAAAATCGGTTATGTAATTCTCCAAAACCCGGTTCTTACATAATCGCTTCCTTCAATCTTAAGTGATTTTAGTTTTTGTTATTGCGTTTAATGATCAACGGTGAAAAACCAGCTGTGGAAAATTGAAAATTTAAAAAACCGTTTAGTTCGTTCAGTTTTCAAAAAAATTCCAAGAAAACGAAAACTCTCATTTTCTAAAACTACATTCAATTTAGAAAACTACTTTTATCACTTTTCCAATTTTTTGTTTTGTAAATAATTTTCTACACTCACACCCACACTCACACACAGACACACACCTTTTATTTTTAAAAAATGGAAAATAAAAAGTGGTAGAAAATGCACAACCAAACACGTTTTCTAATTTTCTAAAAATGAAATTTGAAATCTCCACCATTTAACAAAACACGTTTTCTAAAATTTTCATCGAAAAGTGAGAATAAAAACTCAACTTTATTTTCTGAAAACGTTTTCTACGAAAATAAAAACAGTGTTTGCTAACTAAACGCACCCTTGGTCGTCTCAAAAAATGGTACCAAACGGTTCTAGTCCCAAAAAACCTAGTACCGAATTTCACTCATCGGTTCAAGATTCAGTATTGAATTTTTGAGGTTTCGATACCAGTCCGGTCCCAAGCTCACCCCTAATCGAGTCAGTATGTTGCTTTGAGCTTTTATCTCCAATTTTAGCATCTAAAATTCACCTCGTTTAGGATTTACACTAATAAACAAGGGCGTCATTCCTACCGGCATTAGAAACAATTTCAATTGGCGTGTTGAATATTAGATCTTGAAATAACAAAGCGAAAGTAAAACGACACCTAATTAAATACCAAGTCGAAAACATCGCAAGCTATGATCATATCGTCATCGAATGTAGCAGCTCAAAAGGCTACAAAGAGTTTTGATTTAATTACATAGCCAAAAACAATATCAAATATTTAGAATTAGAATTAGAATATTTCCATAAGCCTAACTCCAAAAGTTTTTTTCACTACTTACCAAACAATGTTCATATCCCTCTCAGAAAACCAGCAGATATATCATTGGTGGTGGTTGTAATACCATCAAGAGAAGAAGAAAAAAGAAAACTGGCTAGCCTGCCTGCCTCACAATCGTCGTCTTTCTTTAAAGATTTTGCCAACCCTCTTCACCCCATCGGATGTCGTCTCCTGCAAATATAAATAGTTAAATCCACCATTTTATTTTATCCTAAAGTTACATTTGAGCAAAAAAAAGGTTAATTACCGTCAACCCCAGGATTTGGGTTCAAATATGAAGATTAAATACCGTGAGAAGGTAAGAAGGAAACGTTAAGGAAAGGTCCATTCACATGTGAATCATTGAAAAGTTCCAGTTGAAGATGCATATGTGAACCTATATGAATAATCTGTAACGTTGATTCACATATGAATTTTTAAATAGATTTTTTCCCGGATTTTTGCAATAGATTCACATATGAACCTTCCCTTCTCACCTTCTCGCGGTATTTAACTTTTTTATTTGAACCAATCTCTATATATACACTATATATATGGTGAATCACAAATCTTTTTAGCAATTTATCACAATCTCGAGATAATGCTTTATTGAATCACAAGCTATTTGTTCTTTGTTGAGTTACAATTAATTCATTTTAGTAATTTTATCAGAATTTGGGAATAAAAGCTTTGCTGAGTCACAATTCTTTTTAGCAATATATGACAATCTGTCTGTTCTATTACTAAAGTTCCTTTTACTAAATTAGCCATCACAATATTTGTTCTTTATGACATCATCTGCATAAATATTGTTTGTTCTTTATCTGCATAATCTGTTGACATTGGTGCATAATCAGTTTAGCAATTTATTAAAATCTGTTTGTTCTATTACTAAGGGGACGTTTACGAAACGCTTACCAGGTAAGTGCTTAATGGGTGTCACTTACCTTCCGGAAAAGCAAGACAAGGACCTAGAAACTTACCCTCAAGAATTTTTCCCGATAAGCACTCAACGAATAAAAGATGTTTTACCAAAAATCTATTGTGATGGTGAAATATTACTTGATTAAGTAAGGGTAGTGCTCTTACCGGTAAACGCTTACTAGGTAAGCATTTGATTAAACCACAAAATCCTTAAATTGAAGCAAACAAAATCCTAAAATCTTAAGAGAGATTTAAGGGCTCGAGGTCTCACAGGGAGCCAAACCTAATTTAGATGTCTAAACCATTGGTCTCCACCATTTTATAAAAAATAGCTATTTTATATATATATATATATATATTTTATTTATTTATAAATTCAAGACTTCAGGGAGAGCCATTGCACCTCCTGGTGCCTTGGTGGCTAGCGGAGGGGTTCAACTGTTCAAGCACATCTCCTGCAGGATTCAAACTTGAACATATATTTAAGCAAAGTCGCTCCGCCCCTTTGCCAACTGAGCTACATGCCCTTTGTACCATGACCATGTCCTTTTTACCAAATCTCTATGCTAAGATCTTCCAACCAATTGCCCCCATATCATCATTTTTGTAGAACTAATTTAGGTCCATAAAATCGGACAGTTATTTCCAGGAAACACCTATATTTTATTCTTTGTCAACTTTCTACATGAACAAACAGATGGTGCTGGTGGCAGCAAAACAATAATGACAACTCACTATACACCCAAGTTTTACAAAGTATTCTATTAAGACGTTTAGAAAATCTAGGCGTCCAATAAAGCCAATTTTGTTGTAGTGATATATGCATCTTCTTTTACTAACCACTAAAATCATACAAACTATGTTAACAAATCTACATCCTAGATGGGTTTAATCGAAGAATTTTTTCCCAAACACTTCCCCAAACTCGTACATTATATCGACCAAATCACTAAGTTATTTTCTATTTGGTCAAGATAATGACTGGTTTTCCTTTATGCCAATGGTTACTAAAAGCTACTACCAAAAAAGGCCATTGTTTGTGTGTATTTCGACTTTGACTAATAGTAAAACTAAAATACACTATATATAAAGCCAATTGCTCTAAATATAATGGACAGATGTTTTTTAAAAGAGATAATGATAAAAAAAACAAAAAAAAACCAACATAAATCAATATACACCGAAAAAAGACCAAGTGACCTCTAGCCCAGTGGTATCAATGATCTCTACAACCCAGTGGTTGTGAGTTAAAGTCCCTTGAAACATCGTATAATATTATTTTATTGACCATTTAAAAAAAAGATAATGACTTCAAAAGGCAAATGGAGGCACTGAGGTAGACAAAATTAACACCACAGAATGGATCCCATTTACGATGAGGAGAACTGAGATAAGAGACAAAATAAAAAAATAAAAAAAAATGAAAGTAGATGGTGGAAGATTACCTCTTGGATCGGCGGTCTTCATCATAATCCATTACTCCACCAGGTTCAGAGAAAATCCCGTGCCCTCGGAAGTCCATGTCAGCCTGCTCATAGTTTGTAACTTCTGCCACAACGTAAGTAAGACATATCGACAAACATATCCAGTATGAAATGATTCCTACTTCACTTTCTCTCTAATCTTAGCAACTTGAATTATCCACTACCACACAGCTTTAGGCAAAATAGTTAAGATCATCCACTGAACTATTTATGCATCTACAACCAAGTAGACTGGATAAATAACGAAGTTATAATGTTGCCAAAGTTCTTTTTTAAATAAGAAAAACAAATACATCTCTCAGTTTTAAGATGGGATATCATCTGAAATCTGAAACGGGGGTTGGTTTCCAAAAACCCATTTATCTTAATAGACCATTTGCCGATTTAAAGTGTTGTACATCTTTAGCTAATTTGACAGACGTTTTTGTCTCTCTTCTCCGATCAACGTCGGGTCAAAACAATGTACAACAGTCTAATGTGTCAAGATAATATATATACATATACATATATATGTGTGTGTATAGGGTTGGGTTCCGGTGAGAAGAAGAGTTATAGTGAGAAGCGCAAAAAGGGATTTCCACCCATGGATGCACATTAGGATGAGATGCACCGAGATAAGGTGTCTCGAGATACACCGGATCAACTCCCTTATGGAGCGCAATTCATGGGCGGGTATGAGATTAAACGTGATCAAGGGTTCAGATCTCTTCTTACGCTTCTCAGCTTAACTCTCCTTCTCACGCGATCCCAAGCCTGTATATATAGGGGAATAACCAAAGGGTTGGGTTCCGGTGAGAAGGAGAGTTACGGTGAGAAGCGTAAGAAGGGATCTCCACCCTTGGATGCACATTACCGAGATGAGGTGCACCGAGATGCACTAGTCAACTCCCTTCTAAGACGCAATTCATGGATGGGTATGAGATTAAAAGTGATCAATCACTCAGATCTCTTCTTACGCTTCTCACCTTAACTCTACTTCTCACACGATCCTATGCCATAACCAAATGGGAACCTAAAAAATGTTAAGGATCACTTGCAAAAATCAAATTTGTATTGTATTTGAAATATTTTAGATTAAAAAAGATGGTCTTCTATTGTAGTTTAAAACATAAATATTTATTACATTTGTATTTTGGGAAGGTGCCATGTATATGGAATGGACGTGTCAAATTCCCCCCTTGCCCTCTCAACTTCCTTTTAGAAATCAAAATTGGTTAGAGTATTCCCATTTATTACAAAATTGCCACCTTGCATAATAGCCCTTGATCAAACTCTTTGGACGGTTGATATTGGTTTTCGTGGTTCGCAACAACATTTGAGGTTCTAATTTGATTACCCCTGCCCCCGGTATATGTATGTATGTAAGAATGTATATATAAGCATTGTGGTATGACAGAGAAGCAAACAAAAAGTTAACATAAAAAAGGAATGGTGCTGACCTTGAGGGAGAGTGCATTCTTCACTTCTTCAAGCTTTTCTTCATTTTCCTTTTTATGTTTCTTGTCTAGTTCACTCATGGTGTCTGCCCATTTTATCTTCTCTTGAATTGAAATAAGTAGATTATCTGATGTACCCAACCTATGGAATACCACAAACGTCACTGATGAGAACCACAAATAAATAAATAGGTCCTCTATAAAAGATAATGAAAACAATTCGCTAAAGATGATCCTTTTACATGTTCAACTTCATCACAAACATGAAAATCCGATAGTGTATGTATCATATTCAATACCAAAATGCAAGAAACAGCCGAATCTAATTTAAGATTACCAATCCGATAGTGTATGTATCATATTCCCTAATTGTCCAGGCCTGAGATCCCTGCCTGCCGCAAATTGCACCTACAATGACACACAGTATTAAAATAATAACAAATTATATAGAAAAGATAAATATGCATATGCTAAGTTAAAAGAGATGAAACTAAAGAGTAAACCATGTAAGATAAATACAAGATCACACCTCAAAACATCTTCGCAGCTGATCTAGCTTGCCCCTTACTATACCCTACACAGAGGGAACAAATAAAATACAAAGTTAGTAATTGCATACATATAAAAGAAATCCAAAATCCAAATTAATGAAAACAGAACTTACAAAGCTGCAAAGAAATGTTTAAAGTACAATTCATAGAACTAACAATAGAGAAATGAGTGCTAAAAAATCAAAAAGGTTTTAATTTTATTATTTGCAAGTGATTACCTAAAGTACACGAAAGCATATAATTTAAAGCATGAATTATAGTCATAGGATAACACCTACCACATACATGCACTCGTTGATAAGAAAATCTTCAAGCTCGCGAACATTGACAACATCCAACTCATGCATCAGCACATCATATGGGAGTACCTGAAAGTGGCCCAATACAGAAACCATTAATATGGTTCATTTCGTTCATTCAAGGTTTCCCTTTAGTAATAGATGAGAAAAAGTAATCTAAGGGGCCGTTTGGTTTGCGGGAATGGAATGGATTTGGGGGGATTTGGATTTCAAATCCATTCCAATCCTATGTTTGGTTTGTTGGATTGTCCGGATTTGAAATCCTAGGATTCATTTGAAATCCTACAAACATAGGATTTTGAAATCCTTAGGAGATGCTCGGGATTTCACGGGATTTCGTAGGATTGTATGAAATAAGGCTTTAAAAAATGTTAAAAACATTTGTTTTGTAATAATTTATTAATAAAAATGTAATTTAATTATTTATAACTTTTTTATAAATTATTTAAAAATAATGGAATCCAATCCCATTCCAAATCCTACAAACCAAACACATAAAAGGATTTCAAATCCATTCCAATCCAATTCCCTCCAAATCCAAATCCCTCTATGAAATCCAAATCCCTCGAAAACAATCCTGCAAACCAAACGCACCCTAAGAGTTCCACCACTACAAAAATAATATACATATTAATCCCCGCCCACTATGGACAACAAATACAAAGATCAAAAGTACTTTGGAGTTAGTTGTAACTTGTAAGTTGTAAGTACTAATTATATGTGGGATCGTTTTCACTTGTTTTTAGTACTTCTTTAACTGCCCGTTTCCAACATCAATGTTATCATTTGAAGACTTAAAGTAAAAGTGATCTCAGTTAGTTAAATGATAGCTGTAAAGAGCTAAATGGGGAGGCATTAAATACATTTAAGAGACTGAGTTCTAGAGGATTCTACCACTGTTTATGTGTGGTTAAAATACTAAATAAGTGATAATGTTTTGAACATTGTTAAAGTTAGGTGAATGTCCTTACAACTGGTAAGAAAATGGATGGAAAAGCGATGTAGCACTTGAGTGCAGTTTTAAAAAAATTGTCAAAATGACATGCTGACTCGAAATTTTTAATAAAAAATTATTAAATAAACTAGGTTAATATTTTTGAACTTTTTTCTATAAAAAAAAACTAATGTACAAATATAACTGCATTAGGTGCATGTTAACCAAAAGAAAAAAATCAAATATACAATGATAATGCAACTTGTACAAACTCAATTGAGTACCAATGTGTTAAATAAACATAATTAATACAAATCAATTTCACCATAACCATAAAACTAATGTAAATATACAAGTGTCAAGTACCAGAGGAATTTAATACAAACAACAAAGACGTACAAGTTACTAAGCACGTGGTACAAATTTAACAGAAGCGACAGATTTTTGGTACATATTTATGGTTTAAAGTTGAACCAAGTGCTTTGTTACTTTTACATTTTTATTTACCAAACCAAATAAATCCCAACTGAGTAGGGTGGGAAGGCTAGTATGTACACAAACCTTACCTCTACCCTAGTTCTGCATCTCCACTCACATTTTAATTGTTTATAATTGTTTCTTTGGTACTTGAAAGTTTACATTAGTTTTTTGATTTCGGTGAAATTATTATTTCTTAATAAATTAAGTACATTAGTACTTAGACAGCAAGGTTGGGTATATAAAAGTTGCATTTATTATTTGTACAATTGATTCTTTTGTATTAATCAACATGTATTTAATGCCCTTATATTTGTACATTATTCTCTATTAACGATGTCAAAATAATAGTGAGACTAAACTTCATTTGCGTAAATTTTTAAATACTATTCTATTTAGTTTAAGAATTTTTATTAAATGGTCCATGCCAGCAAATTTTTAAATATATTTTAAGGTGCCATATCAGTTGTTCCGTTATGTTTCCATCCATTTCTTTAACGAATTCTATGGGCAATCACTTAACTTTAAAAGTGCAATATAATATAATCACTTAACCTATTTATTTTGACTACTTTCTCATATTCTAATCATTTTTATTCACTCTCATTACCACTTCTTTTTGTTATGCCCTCCTTTTCAATTCATTCACAACAGAAGTGTACATATAAATATATATATATTAACATACATATGAAAAAGAACATGATTATCAAAAACCATCTATATAAGGGCTTATGATGTAATGAGTTGATCAAGAGTTCAAGACTATGGACCCTCACTGCTACACAATACATGCAGGGTTTAATACCTTGTTAGCCTCGGCTAGTGTGAGCATAGTGAGTTGCTTTAGCTTGAGGACCTGATCACGCGTCAACTGCGGAAGATTACTAGCATTACCTACATATCATAACATAAAGAATAAAAACTTGACTCCCAATATAGCATGAAAATAAAAGTAATTATGGACTTATGGTAGATAATTTGGATATAATTCATGGGCACATTTCGAATCATCCATAAGGACACAATGGTCTTTATCATGGAAGCCTCAATATTTAAGACCCTTAATCTCGCATGTTACAAGGAAAAACAAAACACGGTGATGCATCATGCATGTGAGATCTATTAGGGTGTTTCACGATATTTCATGGTTAATACACGAAAAGTTCCACTCTAGTGAACTGCAACAATGCTATGCTAAATTTTGATATCTAGAATGTCTCCAACAGCAGTCATATCATATATCAAGCTGAAATGAAACTTCTGGAATATACATAAGTTTGAGACCAGCAAGAAAGAGGCAAAATGTTGAAATCTTAACACCCAATAGCAACGAGCAAGACAAAGTTATACACTAAGATAATTTAAGCCTCATAGTACAGAACATAAAGAGTTCAGCAGCAACAAGCAAAGCAATATTCTAAAAATAATTACGAAAATTGACTTGAGAAAGTAATAAATACTAGGAGAAACTAAATTCCATACACAAGTTATTTCGAAAAAAGAGAACTCCAAAAAAATAATCATGTCGTTAGACTGATAGAAGTACCGCCCTTACAGTGTGATCTGTTTATCCTTTCTCCTTTTCCGTCGCATTAGATAAATTACAGTTGCATCAAGACGGTATATGAATGGATAAAATCAAGAGCATCATGAGAGTTCATTTGACAATCTCACTTAATTCATAAAAGACGGATTGATATCACCATGTATTACATGTCATGCCTAAAGAAAGATGAACTAAAAAGTTTATATGAGTAATAAAAAATGCACTTCATGTAAAAGCATGAATCCCCTTACAAGATTTAGAGTTAAATATTTTCTTTCCATTCAACTCATTTCATATTGGTACTTTAATTTTTGCTTTTGTCCTCTTATGCAAAGTCTTTCCTTCTTATTTTGATAGAGGTGTATATGTGATGTGAAACTTGACTATTAATGTTTATAAAGTTACATTGATCTTGGACTCAATATGCACAAATTAAAAATCATATTATATAGATATTAACTAACAATATAAAATCAAAAGCAGTTGTCTAAATGATAAAGGACATATGGCGTGTGCATGTAAATATGTGCATCAATGTATTTACCATATTCCTGTTACTATCACCAAACTAACTTTACTTTTCAAAATAAATATTCCTAATTAATAATTGCAGTCAATTTAAAGAACTGAATATAACAACCATGTGCAGCGCTCCTATTGGCAAAATGTTGTAACAAAAACGAGGTAGGGAACCTACTCTTGTATTCACTCCATGTTCCATGAGCAAACATCTGAAGCAAATCAAGGTATATAGAATGCTCAGTTCCTTGAAGCTGCATAGAAATTGCTTAATTAGAATATGAAAAAGAGGAAGAACATCAAAAAATTTGCAACAGCACAAGTAAAGCAAATTGGTGAGAGAATTGGAAAAAACCAAGTCATTTACAGTTATCATGATACCCTTTCAGGCTTGTCAGCCATATTGCACGACACATGCCTGCAAGGATTCAGGGACATTGATTTGAAATGACAAGATATCCTTAATTCAAATAATAAATACAAAAAACTTGGTAGCTACAGCAGTGAGAAGAAATAACCATGCTAGAAAGTTGGGTAAATTGCCCTTTAGATGTTAATGCAGCAAAACAATTATCAGCAAGATACACCATATAAAAGATAAATAAATCACAAAGACAGAAAACAGAGGAATTCTGTGAAAATTAAAACATCTTTGTATAGCAAAGTAAAGCCATTCAGATAGCCATGTCGTATATGATCGTCTACCGGTTATACAAACATAGGAGGAGATGGCCACTACAGAGATACATTGTGTATCTGTCACCAAAAAGAGCAAACAACTTGAGTGTATGTATGATAGGCATGTTATACAATCAGTCAACCACTAAGAGGTTGCTCTCCTTATAGAAATAAACTCACAATCTCACATCTTACATTACATAAGAGGTTTTCAAACCACACTGCCCATCCAACTACAAAAGCTTATGGTAGATGGAATAAATATTAACAATTGCTCAATCGGTATCAGAAGTTCGGAGCAAATAATTAAAAAATGCCTATTCTGGGCAGTAAATAGTAGTACTATAGTGGTTAGCAATCTTTGATCGCCACACAATTGCAGTATCACGGTGAGAAATCGAGGTGCCGCTATTATTACACAATTTTTAATTAAAAAATAGCACCGTGTAAACTGACTACTTTGGACTATTTTCGCTAGCATATCCGGTGTACGCCAGAGGCCCATAAAAGTGAAATTAGACATCAATTTGGTGGCCCCAAAAAGTGACAATCTTGTGAATGGTAGAAGGATGCATTGTTGTCATCAATAGAAGAATACAGTGGGAGCTAGAAGAAAGAGAGATATGATCTTTTTAAGAGAACGGTGACTCTTACATTGAACTTTAGTCGAATCAATATTGGAAGCAAACCTTTTGATTTTGTTATATACCATTGACATGAAACGCTTACCCATAGTGTGCCCAATCCTTTTGCACTGACCACAAACCTGATTATTTTTCTTATAAGAGAAACCCATTAGCTGACATGGTTTATGATTAGCCTAGACTATTCTCCGCAAAATATTTGTCCCGGAGTTTTTCATCTTGGTGAATTATACAGAAACATATATAGTAGATAATTACTATTAAATATATATTACATAAATTAAATACTGCATATACATATAAATATTTTTATTTATCACAAGAACTGCTATCTATTTCCGCTTTACCACCGTCCACCGCTATTTCATATAGCAAATCGAAGACGTGACCACGCTTCCAGATTAGAACCATATAACTTCTTAGTGCGGTAGTGCCTATATTAATTGTAATCAACCTTGTTAAAATTAAAACAAAATATTATCAAAACTTTGTGCTTGATACTAGTATCTATATGCATGTAACAGACCACCTATTTTACATGCCTTCAATTGTTCTTGGACAATTTGACTCAAGTGAACATTTTCTGGTTCCCTGGGGCCTGGATTTGTTCACCCAGGCCAGGGGTTACTACTTCTCATATGAATACATGTGGGTATATGTTGCATTTGATTCTTTTTAACTGAACTCAACCCTGCTCAGCTTCTCCTATACAGAAATTTTCTTTTGGGAAAATCAATAACCCTTGCAAATCATTAAGACATAAAATAACTCATATATGGTGCATTTATGAAATTATTATATAGCAAACCTTGCCTCAACTCTCAAGCAAAGTTACCTGATTCTGGTTAGGGTTGATTTGCCATAGTTATTAGTTACTACTACACAGTTTGAGAAAGGTGTCACAGTCCATATGTTACTGGGTACACGGTGTGTATGTGGGTGTGTAGATCTGTTCATGTGTAATGCACTGTAAGTGTTAGGAAATCTGAACAATCTAGGGAGTCTTAATATGATGTTACCATAATTCCTTAAAAATTAGGCAAATAATTAGTAGTCTATTTCCATACAGAGAGAGTAACGCCTGCAGGAATATATAGCAATATAATATATGTAAAACACGAGCTTATGTTATTGTTGGGAAGGAATTAAATAAGGTACAAGATTTTGATTCCACTCTCATCTTACTCTTTCTCTCTACGCCTATCTTTATATATCTCTGTTGCATTATAACAGCTGATAGTGAAGAAGATCGGAGACAGTTGAGTCAAACAGATTGTTTGCATTATCAAGTTTGTTAAACAGTCTGTTGAGTCAAACAGATCACTGTTACCTGGTTTGTGGCACACTTTGATACACGATATGGGAAAAGATACAAATACACATATAAGCTAAGCTGCTAATTTGCAAATCAACTGGTCCTGCTGGGTCAGTACACGTTGTGATCACAGTATGGCAGTCTGATTCGCTTGAGTTATACACTTATACTAGCATGTCTTTATGATTAAATCTTTTTTGAACAGGAGATCCTATTTCATAGAGGTTCATTATCTTATATTCAAAGGTTTATTATCTTATATTGCAACCAGTATGAGAGCCGCCTGTGTGAATTACATATTTATCTTGGTTGACCATAAAGGGTATTATTCAGTACACGGACCATGTTAATTTACTGAACAACAAAATTTCCCCAAATAGTGACACAAATTAATTTTTAAAAAACGTCAAAAATATCAAGGGTACCTAGACCTTAGAAGACAAAAAATATCCAATCCATCGCTATATATCGAAACAAACATAAATCCCATCCAGAACATGGTTCACTCAAGTCACCAAACACGAATCAAATAGCAAATATCAGCAACACTAAGCGCACTGGAGTGACCATGCGGAATGGTGGAAATCAGGCATCAACTGAATTCTTAAAAAAACAAAAGAATCTCAAACATAAACTATAAAATAAAGGTTAATCAACAAACTAAGAAACCAGCCATCATGGTCATATCAATAGTAGTCTGTAATATCTTAATTCCTATTCTTGAAAGATATACATTTGATACAAATTTTGAAAATAAAAAATTCCTCTCATATATTTATGCAAACAGAAACCAATATAAGCATCATTAAAGTACACTAACACAAATTTGGTATCAAGAAACTAATCATACTGGTAACAGCAAAATACATAAAACGACGGCAAAAATTCAGACCTCGAGAATATTAGGGACTGCAAGAATCTCGGAGAAAGCGAACAGAGAAGGATGTGAAGTGGCTTCTACGATGACATTTGCGAGAGCTGATGATGAACCCTTAATGATGGACGCTTGTTTGACGAAGTGTTCGATGTGCTCTGCTTGCTTTTGTTCGATATCCATCACGACAACGATGACGATCTCTAAAGTGCGAGATCAAAACTTAGCAGAATTAGATCGTTCGCAATTGTAGAAAATTCAAAGAGTTTCACGAATTAGGGTTCGAAATCTAGAAGGGGTTTTAGGGATCTTTTTGGGTGCCCCTTTCACTCTCTTCTATTTACAGTGCTATTCTTATTTTCCTCTGTGTCTTCGCGACTGTATGTAGAGGTTACAAAAGCAGCCCTTTATGAGTTAATTACAATAACCATCCTAAACTTTAGTCAAATGACATATTCTACCCCTTCACTTTTGTAGGTCACACACCGAAAACCAATTTGTATGTGTTGTTTTATAGATGAAAGTATGAAACATCATATGTAAACATGCACTTATATACATGTTTGTTTTATAGATTAAATGTCAACGAATGTTTTGTGTGTAAACACAAAACACACACCCAGATGTTCAAAAAAACTATCAGATCATTCAAACCAATCGAACCAAGTTAAATCGTACTGTTTTTTACGGTTTGAACAATCTAGTGGTCCGCTCGATCTAAAAATAGTCAAAAACGCTCGATTCAGTCTACCATGTGATTTGAACATTTTTTGAGCAATTTGGACCGAACTGACCATCAAAAGACACATGTATTCATTATATTTTGTTTTATGTTGTAGGATTAACTTTTTATGGCCCAATTGAAAATTTTGTCCAATATATTAAGTTTTTGGCTTCACTTCTCAGTTGTTCGCGTTCACTACATCGCAAAATTTCAAAATTGGCCAAAATCAAATTCTAAATCATCCTTCGACTTAAACAATGTTTATCCAAAATTCCAACTACTGTTGGTAGACTTGTTTTTTCTTTTCAATTTGCTCATTGTATTTTTAATCTTCTAGGTAGATGTGTAATCCATGTGTTTTCATTAGATATATTTGTGGGTTTATCGAGCTCCTTTTGGTATATTAACCTTGAGTTGATGGTGTTTAATCGTGTTCTTTAGCCTTGGGTTGTTTTGGGTCAAAAGGTTAGCATCCAAAGAGTGTTGGTGACTTGACACGCGGCGTTCGTTACAGTCAAAGTCGCCTAACCCACTAGAATATTGATTTGGACAAAAAAAAGGGACAAAAAGTTGGGAAAACCTTGTCATCGACCTACATCGTGGCATAGATTGCATGGAAGGGTTTGGTCACGGCACAGGGACATAGTGTAACATTTGAAGTTAATCGTACCAAATATTGTCCACTTTGTTCATACTTGGACTCACGGTTTTAAAACGCATCTGATAGAAAAGATATCAAGTCCCTTGTGAGGAAACAATTGTTCTTTTCCCCAACTGGTGTGGGATCTTAGTATCTTACACATGGCAACAGGTTAAAACCCCATTTTACAGGGTTTTGTCATTTGGGTTCCATCCTCTCCACTTCTCTCTCGATTTCTTCTATTTTGGACCTTTTAGGAGCTTTAGGAAGGGAAAGAAGAGCTCATCGTGGGATATTTGGTTTGAAGACTTGCAAGAGCTCCATCATATAATTTTTGGTTGGAAGGTTTCAAATCCTTGATAAGGTAAGCTCTTTAGTTATTTTGAGATCTTGATAGATCTCGAGTTCGTATTTATTTAGGTGCATTCCAAAGCTTAAGCTATTGGTTTTGAGGAATTTCTTAGAAGAACTTTGTTTATGGACCTTAAGTCTCATGTGTTGGGAGCAAGTGTTGTGTTTGGAAAACTAGGTTTAACTTAACCTAATAGGAGGAGTTTCATGTTACTTTATGAAAACTATGTAAATGTCAAAAATATTTATTTTGAGCTTTCAAATATGTTTCTTGTGATTTTATCAGATGTTGTAATTATTTGTTATATGTGCACCCTTGATAAATTTGATTACATAAAACCTTGAAAATGGTTATTTTTGGGTTTTAAGACATTTGGGGATACAAATCACGAGAGTGTGATATTTTGAAGATTTGGTTCATATAAATAGAAGTGTTGAGATATATTCTCATTTTGATAAATGAAATTGCATAAGTATGAAGTGATGTATTTTTATTGGCTTATGTGGACTTTTACAGAGTAGTCAAGTAAGTTGAAGATTTTTGTTGGTTTGAAATTGGTTCAAATGTGTTCTACGATCTTGTTCCACAAAAATGGTTCAAGTACATTGTATATTTATTTGAGATTATATGTGTTTTAGTGTGTCACTGTGTTGGTATTCAAATTGGCGTCATGTAACTTGAAGTTGTAATGCAATTGTAACATCCGAATTTTCGTATGCATATTTTGGGTTTTAAATGTACATTTGACCTTAGAATAAACCTTGGTTGAAGTTTGGAATTGATTAGACTTGGTGTTAATAAGTTAAGAAAAAATAAATTTTTGGACAACTTTTCTTCACTGCCGTGAAAGACACCCTTCACGCACGTAAAGTGAGGCAGAGAGTGGCATGAATTGCAGGCCTTTTTCTGAAAATCTTAGGATTTTCTTCATTTTGTCGTATTTCATTCATCTCTTACCCGATTTTGGTGATTCTTGAGAATAGAGACTCGTGATTTTTGAAAGGTGTTTTTTTTAAATAAAGAAAAATGTAGCATGCCACATTAACTTGAAAGACATTTAAAATGAAAATAAAAGGCGTTATGACTATGAATTGTCTAAAATCACTTTTTGAAGATTTGATTCCCAAAAGTAATGAGAAGCTCAAAATTTTGTCATAAATTTTGAGTCTGAGATTGGTCCTTAACATGTTAAGAAAGTAAACCCAAAAATCGGTTGTTGGTTAATTGAAAATCGGTTTGATACAATACAACATGACAGAGCACGTTGAATTGATCGCAATTTTATAAAGGAAAACCAGAAAGAGGATAAATTTGTGTTCCATATGTTCTTTGTGCAAACAACAAATTGGTGTTCTTACAAATGAATTATTGCACATGCTCCTTGGCTTTTTCCCCTATTAGTCTTATACAGTTGGTGTTACAATAAGCTGTTAAAACGAAATTAAACGACTCAACTAATTTTATCGATGAAGTTGATCATTTTAACAAGACACGAGATTTTAAATCACCTCACTTGCCTTTCATATTATTATTTTTGTATGACACTTTTAAAAGTGTTATGTAAAATGATTAATAACATAATTTATTTCTTGTGTCGTGTTTAAATATTCAACTTTTTCAATAGAATTTGTTAGGCCATGTAACTTCATCTTAACAACTTACCATAACAGTATTATTGTATACGATACACCATTATTAATTATAAATTTTAAAAGTTCTTGTAATTTAATCAACATAATAATAAAAACGTCTAAAAAGACTTATAGGATGATTTACTTTTCGAATCCTATTAGGTTGTTCAATTTCTTTTATTATTTCATGAAAGTAAAACTTGTTATATCGTTTAACTTTGTCTCAACAACTAAGAAGATATAGGACATATACAACGATTGTATGTGTGAAACAGTGCTTCCACGAACACTTTAGCAACGAATAAGAACTCGTCCCAAAATCCTCTCTCCCCTCTCAGTCGCATCAATCGCATGATCAATCAGTGGCGAACTTGGCTTGAAGGATGTGGGGAGAAAGGCCCCCACCTCAACGGTCTATTTTTCAATGTATTGTAGGTAAAAAAAAATTACTCTTGTATGTTCATAGTTTCCCCATTTATTTTCGACAGTTCCCCGGTGCCTTAGTCTGTTTTGACAAAATCGTTCCCTCGTGTATTGTTACAGCTAACTCTTGCAATCATGTTATAATAAAAACATTGGTTGATGGTTTTGTTATATATATATATATATATATATCAATTTATTGTCTTTTAGTTTCAAAATAAATCAATTAACGTTAATTTTATAAATATTCAAACCAATTCACAATTCATCTAGAAAGAAATTATATAAATTAAATAATAATACAAATTGCTATTAGATCAACCGTTATGGTAAAAAAATCGAAATTTGACGTATTTGGTTAACCAAACCGTTCAACCCACAAACTAAATAACCCACAGTTTTGGTTTGGGTGAGTTATTCGGTTTCAACTTTTTTTATTACCAAAGGGCCTCCAGTCAAGAGTTACATATGGACGGGTCCTTAGATTTATTTGTGACCTTTGAGGAGCCGTATGAGATGAAAATCTCATGTACGGTTCTGTAATAGGGATGGGAACAGTGATGTTATCATCGACTACGATTATCTAACAGTTTAAGTACAGTTGATATAGTTGTTTCTGGATCTGTCACTTATGTAAATACTCATTATTTTTATTGTTTTCATCATTTTACTATCTCTATTCGTAGGAAAAAAAAGATAATGTGACTTTACGTGATTGGTTGTTATAAAAGGAACATGAAACTTTGGGACAATATATATAGAGGAAGGTTTAAATGAGAATTTTGTATTTTTAAAGGAACAAAGGAACACCTTGTGAACCACATATGATGTGGGTCCCACATAATATTAAATCATTTCTGATTTAATATGATTTAATATTAAATCAGAAATGATTTAATATTATGTGGGACCCATATCATATGTGGTCCATAAAGGGTTCCTTTAAAGAAGGGGTGTCCTTGTATGATCCCTCCCCTATATATATATATATATATATATAGAGAGGAAAGTTCAAATGTGAACTCATTTTTGGTTGTAAACGTGAGGACGAATCTCAGCCACTTATCCGTCAATAAAGGCGCTTTGACGCAATTCACTCCTTTAATAATCTCCACCCTCCCATGGATCGCGTCAATCCTCCGTGATCGCATCCATCATAACCGAAGATGTGTGGCTGAGATTCGTCTCACGTTCACAGCCAAAATTGAGTTCACATTTGAACCTAACCCTATATATATATATATATATCTTTATCCATTTAGTAACTTCTTCAGATTCAGACACATACATACATCTGATAGTTTCTGTTTCTTGAAAGCATCTCACTGGTAAAAGGTTAAAGAAGGTATTGTTCCAAACGTAAGGCATAAGAGTCACGTACGAGACACGAGGATCGATTCCTTAAAAATGCTTGCATTAGATTGAAATTTATTGTTTCAAACTCCCATGCAAATGCATCTATATATATATATATATAGACACTCATAGCTCATAAGGCATCAATGCCTTAATTGCAAAAAAGCATGCAGCCATGAAGCTTTTGGGTTCCATCCATGGCAAAAAGCCTTCTCTTTAACAGATTCTAAAGTGCTCATGTGTTGATCTCTACAAAATAAAATGTTATTCTTGTTTTCCCTATTCTTTTCTGCACCCTTTTTTGCTCTTTATATCTATTGCTTCATTCAGACATCCTTTGTCAATAGATTTCTTTAAGATTCTTGTTCTTTTGTCTTTTTTTTTTCCATTTTGTGTTCAGTCAGTTTGTGTCCCTCCAGTGGTTTTGGAGGGACACAAATAGGTTATTTTTGGATATGAGCCCCAAAGGCGCAAGTTTTTTTTTTAATTGGCATTGAGTAATCCCTCAAGGTTCTTTTTTTCCAACATTTCAGATGGTCGGGATTTCTTTACGGAACTTGAAGAAAAGATGGTAAATCATGTAGCTCACCATCTGGACAATATGCACAAATGCATATTGGTAAATTGTAACATGCACTTTTTTTTTTGAAGTATATAATATTTATATACGGCAATTGGAATTGTAACATGCACTTGTGCATTGAAAGAAAAACAACTTCAATCGCTTGTATGTATTTGTGCATATTGTCTATCTACAAATGCATGTCGTCTAGATGTAGGGCTCCCATGGTGTTCTTCAGTTTTTTTGTTCAGGTTTTCCCTTGAACATCCCTCTATATGTATATATAGGGCGATAATAAAATAAAAACCACAAAATATTACAAACTCGTGAAAACCGATATAAAAACAATTCTTTTCATTATTGAGTTTGTAACTCTTTTGTAGTTTTTATTTGATTTAGGCTATGTTTGGTAAAAGTAGTTTTTAAGGTACCTTATGACTTATAAAGTAGTTTATCAAAACCTTACTTTTATTATCTTCTCATCAATAAGGTACCTTAAAGCATCTCCAATAGCATCTCTATAATTTTCTCCAAAATAGAGATTCAAAACTAAAAATATCTAAAAAATATGACATTCAACTCCAAGAGCATCTTCATTTTGGAGACTACAAAACTCATTATATTATTAAAACATTATATACTTTTAATAAAATATTATTTATCTTATCTAAACATTTAATTTCAATTTTTCTAATTGGTGGAACATAATAGAATATGATTTCTCCATCATGTTAATCATTTTTGGAGATTTCTCCAATTTCTTCAAATTTGGAGATTTTTGTTATCGCTTTCATACTTTCTCCATTTTGGAGAAAGTTTTGGAGATGCTGTTGGAGCAAAAAAATGCTCAAAAACTTCATTTTCTCCATTTTGGAGATGCTGTTGGAGACGCTCTTATAAGTTAATTTATGGTCACCCAAACAACTACACTAAAAATAAGGTAACTTATAAGGTGACTACATTCAGTCTAAGTATTTTCCTTCATTATTCAGTCTGAGTATTTTCCATCATTATTCAGTCTGAATATGACACGTGTCGCACTCTCATTTGTTCTCACGTTTACAACCAAAATTGAGTTCTCATTTAAACCCGTCCCTATATATCGATTTTGATTTTACCAAAGTTTTAGCAATTTAGGCATTACGATATCGATTTGGACAACTCAATATCCATCTTTAACTATAACACCATTACCATGACCTTTCAAATTTTTAGTAACGAATTCGTTAACATGACACTAAAATGACATTTTTATCCCTCATATGACATCTCAATAACATCACTTCAATATCATGTCACTAAAAGTCACATACGTAAAAATGTCGCGTCACACGTGTGTCTCTCAAGTCAATAGTTTTACCAAAATCTGATTTTTTTTAACACGTATCATATCATTGAAAACCAAACCAAACCAGACAGATGATGATGCTACGATCTTAAACTGTAAAAACCATTATCAGATCATTGAAAACCAAACCGAACGAAACAAAACCCGAATGTTATTAAAATCGGGAAATCGAAGAATGACCTAAATTAGATATGTCACGTGAGTGGAGCATGCCATGGTGATTTCAGAATTGGGAAAGGATTGAATAGTGTGTGGTTAGATTGGCTGGTGCATGTTTTATTGGACTCTAATGGAAGAAAAAAAAAAGCAAATAAAAAAGAGGCTTCTTTTCTTATGCTAGCTGTTTGGCAAATCAACACATGGTGGGTCCCTCCTTTAATGCGTCAAGCCCATTGGCCAATTTCTTTTGTTGGGTCCCACTTTTTTTGAAGGGAGGGTAAAAAGGACTTTTGCATGCTTGAGAGATATCGTTCTTTTCTTATCACTTTCCAGTTTTCATTTCGTTCTTATGCTTTTGTTATTTATGTTGGACTAAATTGCCCCGTGCGCATCTTTTTTTTTCTTTTTTGAAATGGAAATGTGATTTTATTTTTTGAAAAATTCAAAGATAAGGTTATGATGTCTATTTCCTCATTGCAAATAATTGTTTTTATTATTTACTTTTATTTAATTTTGTTTTTACTTGGTGATATGTGAGATGCCTTTTGCATATGATACCTAAATGTAGTTATGGTATTTTAGTCCAATGGTAGAAAAAGGGGGTGTTTAATGAATCCAATAATGTTGATCAGAGATGAAGACAGGTCGAACAATGATAGAGAATGTATTATTACAGTTAGACATGTTTTCTTTTTATGACTGTATCCCTGCTTTGTCTAATTCCCGATAGATTGGGGGGAAGGCAATGGCATACCCATTGCATATAAAGCAACCGTTGGTTGCTCGTTTAATCGCTTATAATAATATATATCATCAAATGGTACGTAATTCTGTTGGATACCCGTCTAATATAATATATATATATATATATATTGTGGTCAGGTTAGGGGTATATACTATTATCCCTAACCCACCTCAAGTCTGCTTCTTGTACAGAAAAATCAATCCTTATTCCCTTCCTGTTACCTGCCAAGGTGGTGAATCCTCACCCCCTCCCTGTCGGGAAGCCTTGCCCCACTAGGGGTGGGTACATATCCTTACAAGTCAAATTTCCGCCTCTAATGTAGATCAATATCATGAACTACCAATAAAAAAGTTTCTCTGTATTTTTCTTTAATTTCAGGAGCAAAGCCTAGTAAAATTCAACAAAGTAGTGAAATGCTAGTGTGTTCAAGACAAGGAAGTAGCAAAAACTTTCTGAAATAAAATCTTCTGTCGAGGGACTGGTTTGATGTCTAAACTATATTTTATTACTTGAACGTTAGTAAATAATGTTATAAAACTGTGTTTTCATGTTCAATGGAAGGCTTTAAGGCTATCGAATTGATGCAAATTCGAGCATTCATGTTGTTTATCATGATAAGTGAGAACTCGAATTTAAACGTAATTTGTTGATGACATGATGTACAAAAATAACATTTGATAGTTATACATGTCATAATTATTTTTTGTTTTTTTTTCAAAAAGAAAATAAATGATTTTAGTATCTTCTTAATACTTATATATATATATAATTAAATCATTATACAATACAAACTATAATACAAAGTGAATTTTTTTTCAACATTAATCTTTTGAATAATATTTCATCTTTAAGCGAAAAGATACATTATTATCAATAAAAATTAGAAAAGAATGAAAAAAAAATTATGAATCACATTTATTATAAAGGCAAATGGGCCATGCAAATTTATTTTTCCATCCACCGCATCTTTTTGTTTGTATGTTATTTTCAATTAAATGCTCATGATAATTATTGCATAATATTTATATGGGCAAATAAATTTTTTTGACACACATGTTTTTTTTCGGTTGGGTTTTGATGAGAGTGAACGTTATGCTAAGAAATGGTAAGAAGGGACTCGAATCATTAAGGCCTTGTTTGTTTTTTCATTTTAAGCTCTTAATCACCACTTATGTCTGATTTGTTTAGACGTTTTATAACCATTTTAGAACTGAAATAAGACTTCAGACTTGTCACCTCTTAAAAAACAAACGCCACCTAAATCAATCTTAATTAAAGGTAATTACCAGATCAACATACTAATGAGATACACTTGATCGTTTCTTTTTTAAAACGCAATTCATTAGTTGTTTGGGGATTAAAAGTGATCAATGGTTTAAATCTCTTCTTACACTTCTCATTTTAACTATTATTCTCACACGATCCTTCGTCAACGTTTTCCGATAATATTTGTTAACGATTTATTAAATACTACCAATACCCAAGGTTTAGCCCACAATAATATCTTTGTTTAGTTTGTATTATCTCCAATAGGTAGGGGTGTTCATCAGTTGGAATCCGATTGATTTAGATGAATCTGATTCGATCTGGTCATCCAATAATTGGTGTGTTTTGTCATATGATCCAATCTATTTAACACTAACATCCTATCCAATCCAAATCCAACGGATGATTAGATCGGATCGGTTGCATCCATTAGATATTATTATTGGTTGTCAATTGAATATTAATACTGGTTCTATTATATCGAATTGGATATATCCAATATTTTGATACAGTTTTCAACAAATCATTCATATATTTTCTTAATTTATTAAAAATCAACACGTATAAATATCAATTAAAAACAATATCATAAACGTTAATAATTATATAGAGTTAATAATTGGATGATAAATGAATGGTCACCGTACTGGATTGGTTTGATTTTTTTGGATTATGAAATGTCATTCATGAACTGACCGATTTATTTTGAATGTTGATTTTTTTATCTAATCCAATCCACTTACAATTGGATATTCAATTATGGTCGGTCGGTTCTAAATGGAAATGTTGGTATAAATTATATCGGAGGACTTTCTGCACCTATCAACATATATGCTATATTTTATTCATCTTCTTCTAAATTTAGAGATTTCTTTATTTTCTCTATTTTAAAGATGTTTTTATCATATCTCTTGAAGCAAATTTTTCGTAAATCTCTATTTTTCTTTTAAATTACCATAGATGTCAGAAGATGCTTAACATCCATTTTAACTTATGTTTCTACTCAAATACCCTCATCGTATGCTTATTTCTTATTTATTTTTTCTTCTATAATTTGATCACCATCCCCTAAAAAGCATTGGGAATTTCCAAACAAGTCTAATATCAGATTATTTTGATGCCCGTTATTTATAGTTTTATACGAGTCAATTTTAAAACACAACTGTCTAATTCAAAAAGTTTTAGTGACATACGTTACATATCATTAGTATAAATTTATTGGGTCCGTTATAAAAAAATACGTTACAATTTATGATTGTAAATTATTTAATTGCTTTTAAAATTCAAAGAGTATGTTAGACATGTTTAACTATATTTCAAATGAAAAACATTTAAATTACATAAGGATTAACAAATTGTCTTCTAAATGTTGTTTTAATGTAGGTATTTGAGAAAAATAAACCATATATTTGGAAAAGTCATTGTCATTTATTGGTTTGTTGATCGTTTATCAAAAAATTTAAAAAAATATTTAAATAAATAAAAAATCACTTTAAACTAATATATTATTAATAAAATATTCACGTATTAAAGATACTCTTAAATTAATTATCCTGAAAAAAATACAAAGAAAGTGTATGTTTGTTTTCTTCAAATACCCCTATTAAAATCGATTAAACAAAAATGAATTAAAGGGGAACTTGATTTCCCCGATTTTCCATGTCACAATAAAAAAAAAATATATATATATATATATATATATAATAAAATCACTTAATAAAGTAATTAAAATTTTCCTTTAAAATAGATATAATAATTTATTTAAGTTTAATCACCAACAAACAAGCTTTAATTTTTGCACATTTAATTAGCCAAAGATCACGTATTTATAAGAATTGAATTCTTTTTGTTTTTTATTAACAATTGGTGGGAACTAGATTTGTGGTCAAATAATATTTGAATAAAATGTTGGATCGTGAACCGAAAATCACTTTCAAATACTATATTTCGACCCTCTAGTACCTTGAGTTACACACTTACACAAAATAAGTATTGGAATAATCCATATTTTTCATATAGGAAGCAAGTCACCAATTTCGTATATATATATATATATTCATCATATCACCTTTTATGTATTTATATAAGAAGATCGATGGTTACAGACAGTTAGATGATTATAGTTGTTAATGGATAAAATTGAAGAACGGTTGCAACTTAATCAAAGTTCAAAATCGAAGTCTGACTCCATTTGAAACTAAATCTGATACCAAAGTACAAGTTTGAACAGAATGTTCACATTTCTGAATCCATTAGTTCAGACTTAGGATATAGACAATTTTCCTAAGTCTAGAAAATCACAATTGAACTTAGTCAAAATTTCTAAATTGAATCCACTCAGATCTATGGTTTAGAAGAATTAAATCACGTTCAAATTTATACTTAGTGAAATTTTTACTAAATTTGGTTATGCCCTTTGGAACCCCGTTAGGGGGTGCCGCCCTTGACCCTATCTTAGGCTGATCTAAAATGATAGGGGCAACATTGAGAAGGTACATTTTTCACCCTTTAACTCACTGATATTAGCCTCATCACCTTAATCGATCTCAAAATAAATCATAATTATACCAATACGTGATAACAATAAAAATGACCTATAAATATTAGTCATAATTTGTATTTATGTACAAGTATTAAATTATATATCAAAATTTAAAATGTTGTTTTTCCATTTCTTTTAAAATTTACGTATTCATCCATCATGACATGACATTAACCCTTGGTTTATTTTAATTAGCCATCATGATTATTAGATAAGATCAAATATAATGATTATGATAAATGGATGATAAACTACAAATTTGGCCCTTATGGTTTGTGGAACATAATATTTTTGGTCCATATAATTTCAAAATTATAATATAATGGTTTCAAAAAAATATTAAGATTTTATTGATTCCTTTAATGACTATTAAAATATTCCATTAAATATGAAACATTTTTATTATTTATCTATTTTTCGTCTTCTAACCAATCAAAACCAACTTTATAAGTCCCTCCTTGGAGATTTTAATTAAGTAAAGTAACAAAATATTAATAAAAAGATAAAAATATCATCTCCAACAACATCTTTAAAATAAAAAAAATGAGGAAAATGAAGATTTTTAACTAAAATTATGCTTCTACAGCATCTCTAAATGTTTCTCCAAAATGAAGAAAACATGAGAGAGAGTGTTTTTTTCTCCATATTTGAAGATTAACCTAAGATGATTACCAAGTTATAGAAAATAATTTTTTTTTCATATCTACTATTTCACCAATAATATAAAAGTTAATTTAGAAGTTTTTAAATATATTGAATATTTTAATAATATAATTAATATTGAGTTCTTCAGAATGAAGATGCTGTTGGAGATGAATGCAATTTTTTTTTTGAGATTTTGACATTTATGTTTTCATTTTGAAAAAAATTTAGAAATGCTCTTAAAAATGTTCTTAGAAGGAAGAAATCAAATCCAGACTTTTTTTAAACCTTGTAATTTTAAAACTACAATAACGAAAAGTGTCATACTTTACAAACCATAGGCATCAAATTTGTAGTTTAATCCGAAAATTACATTTAAAATGTAACTTTGCATTCATATATTGTAATATTTAAGCAAAAAAGTATATTTTTCTTAAAAAGGTGTAATTTTTAACTTCTTTTTTTCTTTCAAGTTTCTTTTAGTCTTTTAATAAAAAATGGAAAATAGATAAATAAATCCGTCCCCATTTTGTTAGTTGAAGACACACACACATACACACACACTGTGGGTCTGGAACTCTGCCACTCTCTCTTCTTCTTCTTCTTCCTAAAGTTCTCAAATCAGGCGCCAGTTAGCCTGAGAAACATCGCGCCACCGCACCGGCGCCGGCAAAAATTGGGGTTTTCCGACATGGGTTGCACCGCATCAAAGTTAGGTAACGAGGATTCAGTCAGACGTTGCAAGGATCGCCGCCGTCTCATGAAAGAAGCTGTCTACGCCCGCCATCACCTCGCCGCTGCCCACTCCGACTACTGCCGGTCCCTAAAAGTCACCGGATCCGCACTCGCTACCTTCGCCGCCGGCGAACCCCTCTCCGTCGCCGACCAAACCCCTGCGGTACTACTCCGCACTCGTTCCTCTACCTCCACAACAACCACCAACACCGTCAAACCCCCTTCCTTTCATACCTACGAAACCCCAAAACCACCGCCGCCGCCGCCGCCGCTGCAAGTTCCCCGATCTCCATCTGTTGCGAGCTCCAAACTCCCACCTATTCTCTCGGCTGCCCCAAGCCGTACAACCTCCATTAATCACCATCAACGCCGCCCGAAACCCACCGTTAAACTCCCTCATATTCTATCGGAATCAAGCGAAGCTTCTACTTCTCCACCACCACCTCTCAAATCGTTCCACCATCATATTCATCATCCTCCTCCTCGTGAAAACCCTGAAAGTAATTACGGTTACAATCCAGATAAATACACATACAATGCACAAGCTAATTACGCATCAACCCCTTCGCAAGCTTCATCCGTCTGGAATTGGGAAAACTTCTACCCTCCATCGCCGCCGGATTCCGAATACTTCAATCAACGGCAACCAAATTTCGATACTGAAGACGACAAATCTTCAATCTATTCAAGCAAAGCTTCAATCTATTCAGGTTACAAAGAGCAAGGGAATCGAGAAAACAATGAAGACAAGCGTTCGGTTTATTCGAATTATTCACAGAAGAATCATCCAAAAATTCAAACTCATCATCATCAACATCAACAACAACAAGATGATTACCATCTCGAAACGGAAGATGATGGTGAGAGAGAAGAGAGAGAAGAGGTACAATGTAGCGAATGGGGCGATCATTACAGTACCACCAGCTCCACTTCCGATGATGACGATGATGAAGAAATTGATCGAGATTCCAGATCCGAGATGGAAAGTCGGTCTAATTTCGGATCCTCCGTTCATAACGAATCGGTAGCTCCACCACCTTCTGCCTTCACCTCTGCCCCCAAATCGAAGTTCTCAACAATGAGTAAATCCGAAAAGTCTGAAGATGCTGGCTCATCGGCAAGCTGGAAAACCGGCCACTACGATGATAATTCCGATATGAGAATGGTGATTAGACACCGAGATCTAACTGAAATAGTTGCTTCTATCAAAGAATACTTCGATAAAGCGGCTGACGCCGGCGACCAAGTCTCCGTGATGCTGGAAACCGGCAGAGCTCAGCTCGACCGGAGTTTTCGCCAATTGAAAAGTAAGATTTTCCCCCAATATTCGGATCAATAAAATCTCAAATTGGGTATTATGATTTTATATTGAAATTTCGAATTGGGTATATGATTTTATATTGAAATTTTCGAATTGGGTATATGATTTTATATTGAATTTTCGAATTGGATTGCAGAAACTGTGTATCATTCAAGTGGGATGTTAACTAATTTGAGTTCAAGCTGGACTTCGAAGCCACCATTGGCAGTTAAGTACCGGTTTGAACCCGGTTCAATTGATGAACCAGGAGCTTCAAATAGTCTCTGTTCAACACTGGAACGACTCTTGGCTTGGGAGATGAAACTCTACAAAGAAGTAAAGGTAAACAGAATTACTATTCTATTTCTAACCCCAAATTGCTACCCATTATTATGCATCAATAGTTTGTACCGTACATATAGGTGATAACCACAGACATATTTCCGACATCAAAGACTATTTTCACAATATTAATTTGTTTTCTTGTGGTGCCTTTTTCTCCAAAAATTTCAAACAAGATCTTGAAATAAAGATGTGAAATGGTGGAAAAAAGTGGCCTTTGATGATGATGGTAATAGTAAATCTTTAGTGGGAATTTTTTCTGCAATGACCAAAATGCCCCTGGTCAATGGTTGGTAGGCACATAGATTTTGACCATTCTTCTTTTTTTTACCATTGTGGGTGCCAATGGTTATATCCATTGTGCAATAGAAATGGGTTTCTTGAAAAAGTGGTTATATAATGGCCAAAATAATAGGGTCCCCTGTAACTTAATAGTTTGAACATGTATGACTTGTGCTTTAGCCTTTATCCATCGACTATGGTGAAATTATCAAATTAACTTGTTAAGTGTCACGTTAGCTTTAATAATTACTCTACTACCCTTGTGTCTCTTTTGTTCGAACCCAAATCGAACAATTTAGCGTATTCTTTCTTACACATGTCACTACCAAAGATTCTTTTTTTTACAATTTCAAGATATTGATTTGATTCAAAGAGGGTTTATTTAGCAACACGCTTATTTTTATCTCGGTGGTATCAATTCTTTTTAAGTTAAATCGATTGGATAAACAGTCGACATGAAAGGGATGCAAGGGGGGATGTTTTGCATAGAACTTTTTGGGTGGTTGGATAAAAGATGTCATCTAATGTAGATAAAAAAGTGACATCTTGAAATGGGTATTGTTGTAAATTGGCCAAAATGCTTGCTAGTTTTTATCTAGTACCATGTCTGTCTCATTGGCCAAAATGCTGGAAATGGGTATGTTGAATTCTTTTTCTTTCCAAATCTTGCTTTGTTGTGAAATGACCAAATTACCCCTGGAAGTTTTAGCTGGTAGTCTGACCATGTATGACACATTGTGCTATACAAAAGAGTATCATGAATCATCTGTTTTTTCTTTTTTTCAGATTTTTAAGTTATTGGGTAATACCCAAAGGCTGGAAATCACCTTTACAAAAACAAAAAGAATAAAAGCTTTGTTGTGTGTAATGACCAAAGTGCCCCTGTAAGTAGAGTAACTGGGAGTCTGACCAAATATGACAAATCTTTGTCTGTCTTCATATTTGGTAAGAAGGCCAGTTGGCTATGTATGCCTCTGCCTGCCTGCCTGCCCAACTGACAAAAGTATTTTATCTTTTTTGGTTTTACATGGCTAGCAGGCAACAACATTGTTTACTGGTTACTGCTAAAATCAAATTCCATGTTATCCTCCTGATGTTATGTTTTGACAGAGGTTTGTTTAAACTATGAATATGAAATGATTGATATGTCATATTCTCATTCTGTCCTGTGTTCTTTGGGAATTTTCCTATGAAAAATTTGCAACATTTCTCTTTTTAGAAGTGCCCTCAACTTAAATCTACATATTTATCAATTATCAATTTTATAAATGAATTGATGGTGTTTGTTTTAAACTTTCAATCCATAAAAATCCATTATTTGGTCTTTGCAGATTGGTATCTTATATTATATCAAGTGACTTAGATTTCAGCCATTCTGTTGGGAAAAAAAACATTATACTTGTAAATGCAAACAACTATCAAAGTTTGCAATTCCTTGTGTTCTTGCCACCAAATTTGTCTCTCCACTGTGAAACAATCGTTGTACTTTGTTAAAGTTTGGTAAAAAAGCACAAGAAATTGAATACCGTGGTTGCTTTTATTGTTCTTTTTCTTTTTTGCATTTTCTTAAGACTCAAAATGTACTCCTGTGTGAAAGATTTAACTTCAAATGGTCTAACCCCATTTGGCTTGGGGATATAGCTTAGTTGATAGATCTCTGCTCTTGCCATTGGATCTTTTTGTCAACGATTTTTTACCTTCAAAATGTCTAAGAATGGGGTTCAGGATCTCACTATTTGGTCCTATGGGTCAGGTTATGGGAAAACTTTAAAAAAATGGAAAACTGAAGAAACACCCTTGTCGCCCTCCATTTGGACGGTATGCATAAATGCATACTGGTAATTTGTAACGTGCACTCGTGAATAGAAAAAAGAACAGCTTCAATTGCTTGTAATTTGTATGCATTTGTGCATACCATCCAGATGGAGGGCTCCCAGGGTGTTATTCAGTTTTCTATTTTTTGAGGTTTCCCCTGAACCTCCCTCTTGGTCTTGTTCATATAATGTAAGAAGAAATGAAGATCCGCTTATGGGTCATGTTCTGCTTATATGATCTTCTAAGCAATAAAGAGTACTAATTTACGACATTTTTTGTAGGCAAGAGAAGGAGTGAAAATTGAGCACGAGAGGAAACTATCTTCACTACAGAGCCAAGAATACAAAGGGGAAGACGATAGTAAATTGAACAAGACAAAGGCGTCGATAAACAAGCTGCATTCCTTAATAGTCGTTACATCTCAAGCTGTATCCACCACCTCTACAGCTATTGTCGGCCTACGAGATGCTGAGCTTGTCCCACAGCTCGTTGAACTTTGTCACGGGTATGTAATTTTCTCACAAAATTTCTCAGTATTAAGTGCGATATGCACAAGTCCAAAAATACATTGTTTTATGTTATTACTCGTATGCTTATAAGATTGATCTCTTCGGGTGCATTTGGTACACGGGACAGAAGGGAACATTTGGTGTTTGTGTGTGTATATATATATATATACACAGAGAGAGAGGCGGGTTCAAATGAGAACTCAAATTTGGTTGTGAACGTGAGGACAAATGAGAGTGCGACATGTGTCATATTCATACCGAATAATGAAGAAAAATATTATTCAGTCTAAAATTCAGTCTGAATGTAGTATTATTTGGACTGAATATTTTCTTCGTTATTCGGTCTGAATATGACACGTGTCGCCCTCTCATTTGTCCACACATTCACAACCAAATTTGACTTCTCATTTGAACTTTCCTCTCTCTCTCTCTCTATATATATATATATGGAAAATGTTGTTTCTATATGTGAGTGTGTGTGTGTGTGTTTGTATGGAATAATACATTTGAACACTTTGGAAAGCTTTTTTACAAAAAAAATTTATTTGCAGTGTTTATTTGGGGAGGTCAAGGGCTATGAATTTTTAATGAAATGCAGGAATCTCTGTTTGTTGACCAACTGTCCTTGACCAAAGTAAAAAGTGCCCATGGTCCAAAACCTGCCTGTTTTAGTTTAACAAATTTTCCTTTTTTCTTTTCTTGAAATGGTAACAATCATTTAAAGGGGGGTTTTGATTTGACACGGGGTAGTTTAGTAATTTACCAGAATTTGTATTTCACCTTTTCAGTCAGTCCAGATAAACTCAGTGGTCACAATTGTTATGTATAACAGGTTTATGTACATGTGGAGATCTATGAACCAATGCCACGAAGTCCAAAACCACGTGGTTCAACAAGTTCGAGGCCTAGTCAACCGTTCCACCAAAGGCGAGTCAACCTCCGATCTCCACCGTCAAGCCACTCGCGATCTCGAAGCAGCCGTGTCCGCATGGCACACCAGTTTCTGCCGGTTAATAAAATTCCAACGAGATTTCATCAGATCTCTCCACGGATGGTTCAAACTCACTCTCCTTCCCATAAACACCGAAGAAGCCAACATCAACGGCCCACAACCCTCCGAAGTTTACCTACTTTTCGACGAATGGAAGCTAGCCCTTGATCGCCTTCCCGATACCGTAGCCTCCGAAGCCATAAAAAGTTTCATAAATGTCGTCCACTCGATATCTTTAAAACAAGCGGAGGAAATGAAGGTGAAAAAACGTACCGAATCGGCATCTAAAGAACTCGAGAAAAAAGCGTCGTCTTTAAGAACCATCGAGAAGAAATACTATCATTCCTACTCGATGGTTGGGCTCGGGCTTCCCGAAAGCGGGCCCGATAACGGACGTGGGTTGGACGCGCGGGACCCGCTTTCGGAGAAAAAGAGCGAGCTGGTGGTGTGTCAGAGACGGGTGGAGGACGAAATGGTTCGGCATTCGAAGGCAGTGGAGGTAACACGAGCTATGACTTTAAACAATATTCAAACGGGTTTGCCTGGAGTTTTTCAAGCTATGACTAGCTTTTCGGGTTTGATAATGGAAGCACTTGAAGTTGTTTGCAACAAATCTTATGAAATTAAATAGTTTTTTTTTTTTTAATTTTATATATGTTATAAATTTATGTATTTGAAAACAAGATTTTTAGGTTTATGATTTCATAGAGTTATGAAGAGGGAGGGGGCTAAAGAGAAAGATATATGAGTTTTTGAGGAGGGTTTTGATTGATGTTATAAAATGTAGATATAAAATGTGGGGAGTTTTTGGGTTCTTTTTTTTTTTGTTTTTTGGAGGAAGAAAAGCTATAGGTGAACAATTGCTTTTGTGTTGGATGTTCACTTTTTCATATGATACATAAATTTCATATGTCTTGTATGTATGCTATTTGTACTTTTATTTGTGGGAATGTGAAAGGAAATGAATGTGTGATATTGAATCTTATATATATGAAATAGTCGTTTTACTTTTTTTTTATTTTTACAGAGGTAATGTTTGTGTATATCTGGTTTTTAAATTTTGATATGGAATGAGATTTATTGAATTATTTTGGTTTAGATCTTATTTACGAAGATCAAGATATGAGAAATAATCCTATTTTGGATGGTTGAAGTATAATATACATTTGTAAGAGGTAAAATAGAGGAAATGAGTTTTTTGTTTATAATTTGAATTCTCCAGCTTCTCTAAAATAGAAAAAAAAAACTCTAATTTTAAAGGATTATTTGAATGATTATTATTAATATAATTTTTATTCTAAAAATCGTATTGAATTAACGAATTTATAAAATATTTTAATAATATAACAAATATTAACATCTTTAAAATAAAAAAATTGTTGGTATTAAATAAAATTTTCTTTAAAAAGTTTAATTTTTTATACTATTTTATCTTAAAAGAAATTATATAAGATATAAAATTACAAATGCTCTAAATACACGATTACATTTATTCCATCATGGAAATGAGAAGGTAAAACGTACATTTACATATGTCTGAACCCGAATCCCAATATGAGACATGGCATGGCAATTGCAGTTGCTTTAAAAGATGAAGATTTTGTTGGTTTTTTTATTTTATTTTATTTTGTGATATTAGTTAGAGTAAGTTACATGTTTAGTCCCTGTGGTTTATAGTTATTAACATATCAAGTCTTTTTTTTAAAGTTATGATGGATTAGAGCCTGTGATGTGCAATTTATTTCACATTGGGTCCCTAATGCGTTATACATCGTAAACCACAAGGTCGTAATGCAAATTATTCTTAAAAATGAGTTGATGTGTTATAATATATAAACCACAGGGATGAAACATGTAATTTTAATATGTTAATTAACAACTCAACAAGTGGGTGTTTATATTAGTTAAAATGTTGGTACATAGAGAAACACCTACCTTGTGTACTTTTGCTGTCCCAAAAAGGGCACCTACTACCACCACCACAAACTCAGGAATATGCCCTTTCCTATGCTTTGTGTTAAAATAATATCTTTAATATATACTTATCATTTTTTTTAAATAAATATCGAAAAAGAATTGCAGTATCGGTCAACCATAGATCTTCAGTTACTCGGTCTCATTCAACGTAAGGTAATCTTGCTTTTTCACGGAAAGAAGGGGTGCAAAAAATGTCAATGTTCGATATTTCAAGTACTATGATGCAATGTTATAAAATCCGGGTTAAACCGGTTGGACCAGAACCCGGGGTAGTGACCAGGTTAACTAACGCCGGGTTAATGCATATGACTGACCCGGTTTCAACCCGGCCGGGTTTCTCAAAAACCGGGTTAAACCGGTTTCTCAAACTCGGTTAACCCGTTTTAATATTAAAACTTACAAAAAAATGTGTGTTATGTGTGTTTTTTAATGTATTTTGATTGATATAAAACTTGTTGTTTGTGTATTTTTAATGTTGGAACTTGTGGACATCAAATTATTACTTTATATATATGTATGTACGCAGGAGAATGAAAAAAATACAATGAAATTAAGGGAATTATTGAAACCGGTTAACCCGGTGGTTGAACCGGTTGAACCAGTTAACCTGGGACCTAGTCACCATAGCGGGTCAACTAAAAACCCGAGTTTTAAAATATTGCTACGATGCTGATAGTAAGCTCTTGGCTTTCAAGTTGAAAAACAATATCGATGAAGGCGTGTAGGTCAGTAGGTGTGGACTATTCTACGGTGGGGATTATAACTTTTCATAAATTTCTTATTTGTTACTCAAGAGTCGAACTTTACTTATTTCTTATTTGAGGATCAATTGTTGCCTCCTCTTTTCCTTCTGAACCAAACTTTTTTATGCCATACTTAAGTATTAAGTTTCCACTAGTATCCATTACTTTCTTTTAAAAGGTTTATAAAATTTATATTTAATATTTTACAGATTTTAATATTCATTATATTTTTGTAATATTTAATGTATTTATCATCTTAATATATTTAAAAAACACACACTATAAGATTCAACCTCATTAATGAAAACATTTAAAATATATACATTATATTCAAATCTCCCTTCTATAGGGTTATACGGGAGAGGAGGGAGAAAAAAAAATAAGGTGGTAATATATGAGTGTAGAAGACGTATGAACAAGAACCCATTAAAATTATATATATATATATATATATATATATATCTTCTCAATTTTAAGTTTTACAATAATTTTCAAACATAGAGAATTGTACTTTCTTTTTTTCTTTTCTCTATTTTAGTCTTTAGATAATACTTTAGCATATATATTGAAGTAGAAAACTTTTAAATCTCCGAAATCTTAAATTTAACATTTTTTATTACATTTGTGACAACTTATAAACTTACAATTATACATACTAAAGTCAGGGCCTCAGTTAGGTCTCATGCACAAGCTCAATAGGTTTTTGCAAGTATATTTGCTTTTTGGGATATAAAAGGTTCATCCGGTAAACTTTAAGGGCTGCTATTAAATACTTATTAGAAAAAAATACAAGAAACATCAACCAAAAAGAAAAAAGAAAAATTACATCAAAATCCCTCAAATAATGGAATTTGGTTAAAATGATAGAATTTGGTTTAAAACATACGGGGCAACCCGCTCGACAAAAATATTCGATTCGTAATGATTAAAGTGTTAAAATGAAATCTATGTTATTTAAATTGGTTATTCACTATTTCACTTATTCTAACACAACAAATAATAATAAATTAACTTAGTTTATGCATACAGTTAATTCTTATAAACAATTTAATCCATATAACTAAGTATTGAAAAATAATTAAACAATAGTAGATCGTTGGTTATGTTAATTAATCTCTTTTTAGCATCTAAACCTATTCTTGGATCTTGAGTCCGTAGAGACTAGAGAGATAGAAAAAATATATTAAATGTCCACTTTACTCCCCAAAACAATAAAAATATCTAATATTGATTATAATTTTTTTATTATTTATCTGTGATTTTCAATTTAAGGGGCCGTTTATAAAATCTGTTTGGGTAAGAATGTTGACCCGGGTAAGTGTTGTCCCAGGTAAGTGCTGTCTCGTGTAAGAATGTTTACCAAATGTTTTTGGTAAGTGCTTACCAACCATAAAATTACCATTATAACCCTATTTGTACTATATTTTGAATAAAATGTAGTTTTTTCTATTATTAATAGTTTAATGGAGGAAAAAACATCATGCATACTTTAAATAAATGCTTACTATTTGCATCAAAAAATAAATAAATGTTTACCATAGAAAATGATAAAATATTTTTAATGATTAATTGCCAAAAAGTAATACTATTTTACTCAAAAAAAATTGAACACACACACACACACACACACACACATATATATATATATATAGAGAGAGAGAGAGAGAGAGAGGAAAGTTGAAAGGCGAACTCAAATTTGGTTGTGAACGTTAGGACAAATGAGAACGCGATACGTGTCATATTCAGAGTGAATAATCAAAGAAATATTCAGACTGAATAAATATTATATTCAGTCTGAATATTTTTTTGATTATTCAGTTTGAATAATCTACATTCAAACACGTGTCGTGCTTTCATTTGTCCTTACGTTCACAACCAAATTTGAGTTTTCATTTGAACCTGCCCCTATAATATATATATATATATATATAACGATAATCAAATAAAAATCATAAAAAAGTTACAAACTCGTAAAAACATATATAAATATACTTTTTTCATGACTTTTTTAATCAAAACCTATAAGTTAATATATTGTTTCACGTATATGTTTGTGTTCACCTTATTAATATAATTACATGTGAAAAAATGTTGATTCACCTAGTGAAACAAAAAATATGCATAAAAAAGATTCATAGGGTGAAACAAATATATGTGAAAAATTTCACCATATTATACAAATATATTTGAAATAATATCTTAAATTCTAGCATTTGATAAAAAAAGTCATGAATTTTTTTATTTTTATATCGGTTTTTTTTACATTTGATAAAAAAAATCATATATGTATCACGTAATCACATTTGAATGAAGAGATCCCCAAAATTAAACATACACACACACACACACATATATATATATGTAGAGAGAGAGAGAGATTACATTGGAGTGAAATGAAAATGTTAAATTTTAGGGCAAAATGTGGAAATGTTAAATCTGAGGGCAAAATGTGAAACTGTTAAATTTGAGGTCAAAATGTAGAAATGTTAAATCTGACCCGGGTAAGCATAATTTTGAAGCTGACCGGGTAAGTTTTCGGTCAGATCGTGGGTCAGATCTCGGTCAGACAATGATTTTAGTAAACGCTCTAACTGCTGACCGAGTCAGATTTACTGACCCAGTCAGACGGGTCAGCAATTAGTAAACAAACCCCTAAGTTTATGTTTATATCATCAACCAGATACCAAATACTGATTATTTGTTTTAATCTTTTATTCTTGGTAATGTGGGTATCTAGATTTTGATCAAATTATTGTATGAGTTTCATATAAAACATTTTTTTAATGATAAATTTATGATTTTTCAAACAATAAATATAATTCTTAAAAAATTGAGAATATTTTTATACAGATTCGAAATTGAAATTTGGTGGTCCATGAGATCTTCATTATTGATTTTATTGTATCACAATATAGATATATGAATAATATATCTATCTATCTATCTATCTATAGGCGGATTTAAATAAGACTCATCTTTCATTGTGTATTGAAAAACAAATAACAGCGCGACACGTGTTTTATGCCCATGGGTTATTTATTCTGAATAGATAATGGTAATTTGTTATTCTTATTGAATGTTGTGTTATTCATACTGAATGTTGCATCATTCATTATAAATAGTATATGAACTTCATCTTCGCTATTCCTACTGAATGTTTTTCGTTATTCATACTGAATATGACACGTGTTGCGTTGTCATTTGTCCTTACATTCCTCGTAATGAAAAATGATTTTCATTTAAACTTTTATATATATATATATATATATGTGTGTGTGTGTATGGAGGTTCAAACGAACACACGTTCAATTTATAAAAATACGAAAACACTTTGTAGCCATGTGTCTCATTTACTTCAACAATTAATTAGAAAAATTGTAACAAAGATATGCGATTTAATAGGATGCCAAAGGACATTTAAGGTATTTTAGTAACATGAAAAACTATAGTGGACATGGCCAATTAATTGTGAGAGAAAATTAAGAGCATCTTTAAATTTTATATAAAATAGATAATGTAAAGTAAAAATCTATAAAATTTATTATCTTTCAACTCTAACAATTTTTTTATTTTAAATAATCTATTAAAATTTATATTATTAAAATATTTAATAAATTTATTATTTTAAAAATCTCTAAAATTATATTGGTTGTTTTTTGTGAAAAATCGTTAAAATAATATTTCCATTTCTCTCTCATCCTTTTAGAAATATAGAGAAATATCTATATTTAGAGATTTTTTCAAGAATCTCTATTTTAGAGAATGATATACAGATGCTGTTGGAGAAGTTTAGAGAAGAAAAAACGGATTTTTCTCTATTTTAAAAAAGTTGTTGGAGATCCTATAAGGGATACATTATTATTCTCTTATTTTCACTAATCTGTATATTATAACATTTTAAAAAGTGGATGGCTTTATTAAAACTCAATGACGAATTTAAAAAAAATGTACATGATATATTTGGTAACTTTTTTTAAATAGCCCAAAAAAATATAAAACCTTTTTTCTCCATAGAAAGGAGCATCATACATTATATGGATAAAGCAATTACCTTTTAATTCAACCAAGAAAACTTTACCAACAATTAGTTGCTTCCTTTACACAAAAAATAAAAGTGGTTGTTTCTAAACCAATTACAATCTAATTTTATTATAGAAAGAATATTTTTTTTGGACAAAAAATTGTTAAATAAGATTTATATTGTATACTTCTAAAAGATCTTCTTAAAAATACTGGAATTTTTTTCGAATGAGAGTAATTTTATTAAAACTAGGTGTTAGAAAACAGTTACATTACAAAAATAGCATGTAAGGGATTTTGCAATCATCCTACCCAATTAATATTTCACCTCCTACTTCTATGTTGCGCCCAAAGAACGAATGTGTGGCTATACTATCCCTCAACAACGCCTTTTTAGGTTTCATTGATCCGAAAAACGTTCCATTACGAAAATTTCATATCGACCAAAGAATTGTGTACAAGACCGCTTCTAGGCAATCAACTTCGCCTTTCTTCAAACGTAAGGACTCCATCCAATCTTTCCAACCCAGGACATTGTGTAGACCAGGTATGTCAATGTTTCACCAACGACCTACATTCCTCCAGATGTATTGAGCCAACTGGCATTCAAAGAATAGATGATCCACATATTTTATCTTCTCTTCACATATTGGGCATAGAGCAGGTTGCACACCAATTCCCTTATTTACAAGATTATCCTTAGTGGGTATTTTATTAAAACCCAACCTCCACATTAAAACGTTTACCTTAATAAGTACCAGCTTATTCCACCTTGTTGGATTTTGATCAATCTCAAGCTTTTAAAGTCTATGTAGTTTCACTATTTAACATAAAAACAACAAAAGAATACATTTCTTTTATACAATTATGCTGTCTTTCTTCATGTAACCTCTTCGATGGTTTTTTTATTCGCTTTCGTCTTGGGCCTACCTTTTGTCGTTTTAATTTTATACAGATCTTTGACTTTCTACCTTGTTTTGTGTTGTTTGGTCGTTTTTGGATGCTAGAATGTTGTTTGTAGTCTTTTCTCGACCCTTTTCTTAACTGCATCTTGTAATTGTTTTAGTTAATGGTTTCTATACCTGCTATGTGTTGTTCTGTATTTTTAATAATATGTTGTTTTTCAAAAATATTATTAATATTAGAAAGAAAAAAAAGAGATTGGACTTTAATGTATCCATAAAAGATAATCACCACCACCAACTTTAGGGGCTACTATATGATATGATGATCCAATAAATCCCTCAACCAATGGAGGATGATTAAAGAAGAGTGGACCACCCTAATCATCATTGCTATAAGGGTCATTGTTGTTCCATTTTGACATTTATTGTGTGTAACTTTATTTTGTTACATTATGCATAACTAAATAAATCATCCATTCGTTAATCATTTGATAAAAGTTTGTTTTTAAGATGTATGAAGAAGTGATACATGCAGGGGTGGATGGAGTCTTTAAAAAGGGGGGTTTCATGACCCCAATAAACTGTTAAATAAAATAAAATTACAGGCTAAAAAAATATCAAAAATATTATATTTAGCCTTAGTTTCCTCTAGTAAAATTTTCTAAAGGACCACATCTTGCCTGCGATTGACAAAAACACTAAAAAATCTCTTGAAATCAATAAAAAAACCGAAAAAATCTTTTGAAATCGACAAAAACACTAAGAAAATCCTTCAAAATTGACAAAAATAATAAAAAAATTCTTCAAAATCGACAAAAATATTAAAATAATAATAAAATTCTTTGAAATCAATTAAAAAACTTAAAAAATTTCCCGAAACACGTCGGGTGACTTTACGCGCCTACCTTAATGGGACCCCAGTGGACAAAAATTATGGATCCTTCACTGGATACATGCTAACCGACTTGAGAAATTGATTCGGCGTAATTTATTTATGGGGCTTATATATTAATATGTGAGTGTATAATGATTGTTTGAATGTATATTTTAACAAAAATAAAATAAAGAAACTTATAACCCAATATAATTACCGGAAGAAAACATATTGAAAATGAAAGAGTAATTATAAATATGGTTTCTCGATTGATGTAATTTGTTTCTCTTTTGAAGAAATGTTATATATTTTCTTTTTTCTCTTTATGAAAAAAACCCAATTTTGTGATTTGTTCCATTTATGAAGAAAACCAAATCTATAAACCTTTTATATAACGTAACTTATTCCTCTTATGACTTGTTGTTTTATAATTTAATTTATGGCCTTTTTTGTTTTTTTTACCTTATTTAATTTCTTGTTTGTTTATATAAAAGGAGTTAGTATCAAAGGGTGTTAGCTCAGTTGAATAGGTAACATCCCTGGGGGGTGTGGGGTGAAAGCCACACTACCAGGTTCGATTCATGCGGTTGACATTTCTGAGATATCCAGACTTTGGGCGCAGGCGCCCAGGGGCCGGAGCTCGGGGCCGGTACGGGAGGATCCAGTCTATGGGATCCACTTCCCTGCCGGTCGGGTTCAGCCATAGGTTGGGCCGGGTCGCAGCGAATTAGTGGGTTGGCCCGTAATGGAGACCCGATACCGCTGGAGCGTGTGTGTGTGTTATAGATGCCGTTCAAAAAAAATATAAAAGGAGTTAGTGTTTGTGTTGACCCTCTTTCAGAGTAGATGATCGGTAGGGGTACTCAAAAAGCAACTAACCCAACCTAAAGTGTAACACCCTAAAAACAAGAGACAATTTAAATCGAAATAATTTTGCAGAATAAAACATAATGTTATAAAGATTACCCAATAGATGAGGAAAGAGTAATAGAGTTTACAACAACGTATGGATACTAAAACAACAACATATTAATCTACATAACTCCGAAATGTAGATTATGTTCGCGTGTTGCTAATATCATCAAAATAGCTAAACTGGTAACTCCAAAACTTACACTTGAAAGTGTAATCTCAAAAAGATGCCTCAACCGACACAATGCTTAGCTCAATCCTTAGGAGCCTCAGTACGATCACTTGATATACATGTCATTTGAGAAAAAAATGTTAGGCTTAACGCCTAGTGAGAACAAACAGTTATATATATAGAGGAAAGTTCAAATGAGAACTCAAATTTGGTTGTGAACGTGAGAACAAATGAGAGCGCGACACGTGTCTGAATATAGATTATTCAGACTGAATATACAAAGAATATTCAGACTAAATAAACATTATTCAGACTGAATATATACTATATTCAGTATGAATATTTCTTTGTATATTCAGACTGAATAAATAATATATTCAATCTGAATATTTCTTTGTATATTCAGACTGAATAAATAATATATTCAATCTGAATATTTCTTTGAATGAGACACATGTCGCACTCTTATTTGTCCTCACGTTCACAACCAAATTTGAGTTTTCATTTGAACCCGCCCATATATATATATTTATATATAAAATGATTCTTTCCAATATTTTAATCTCTTACAATTTTCAGGGTGTTACACGAAGGTATTGGGTTAGGGCCATTTGTGTCAAATCAAATCCGGTGCCTTTTGATAAGATGAATTTAATACGATTGTAATGTTCTTAACTAATATATGTATTTGGTAACCTAAATAGGGTGTAGGATCATGTGAGAAAGAGAGTTAATGTGAGAAACGTAAGAACATATCTGTACCATGAGAATCGTTAATCTCAAACCCACCCATGAATTGCGTTTGATACGAGGATTGATCTGGTGTATCTCGGTGCATCTCATCCTAACGTGCACCCAAAGGTGAATATCACTTCTTACACTTCTCACTTTAATAAAAAGTCTCATGCAAATATCTTTTATTATCTCTTATGTAGTTTTATCTTTATTTTACTGTTTTCATTTTAATCTTACTTCGTTGAAATGGTTTGAGTTAGGTTGGATTGATATTTTTTAAATCGTAAACATTGAATTAAGCTGAACAACTCAAACCGTATATAACCCTAATGATCAGAGAACGGAAGGGGAGGAATGGGGGTGGGGTTTTTAGTCGTTTAGAATTTCTTTTAATGCTTTGCTCATTTGTACATAATATTTTATCAACTTGTACATTTTTTCAATAAAAGAAAAAACAAATCAACAGGGTATCTAATAAAAAAACTCAAGAAAAAAGTGATAAACTTTAAAATACATTGATTCAATAGAACATTTTAACAAAGTAAAAATAAGGAATTTAAGAGTATTTTCAACAGTTATTCTATATTTTTATTAAAACTAGAAGGGTACTTACGCAATGCAGCGAGATCCATCTTAATTTTAATGTTTTGTTTTATTTTTTTGTCTCTACCGATGTTATAATAAAATTTTATTTTTGTATACTTTTTTAATTCCATTTTTTATTATAATCTAGGTTTAATAATGAAATAATATATTTTGGTTTAATAATATAATTTTTTTATAAATATAATAAGTTAAACATTTTGTTAGAGTTGAATGATTATTCTTATTATATGTTAGATTTTTTATATTCAAAATTAGATGTTTATCTATATAGTTAGTTGTATAGTTAGTTACACGAATTCAAACATGAAGCTTTAATAAATTGTACCAATGCATGTATAACTTGTATTCTTGAATTTTAAGTAATTATGCTTTAATTAATTGTACCTATTGCATAATAATATGTTTTTAAGAGTTTTTGGCTAAATGCTTTATAATATAATATAATATAGATAGAGTATTAGAAGTTAAAAATATCTAAGAAAAATTACATCTAAATCCAACAACTATTATGTTTTAACAATTATAACACTAACCATATTACAAAAAATATTCAATACGTTTAATGATTCATTATTCCCCTTTCCTAAACATTTATGGAAGTATTAGAATAATAAATTTTCTCTTTATTTAAAGATTTTTAGAATCTTTCTTTATTTTTCTCTGTTTTAATATACAAGATATCATAGCCGTTGGAACCATTCTTTTTTTAAATTTCTTACATTTTCCAATTAAACATAATTGGGCTTTGGGCCTCATTAAAACAAATTGGGCTAATATTATATGAACAATGGAGCCCAGAACTAGTAATGTAATTGGGCCGAATTAAATGGGCTTGGGCCAATAAGGCTCATGCTGATCTTCTTTAAAAGCCTTTTACACAACTGAAAACCTTAAATCACCCTAGGGTTTTCTGGATCAACAACACAGGCGGCAAACTTCTTACTTTCTAGGGCTTACACGCTGCGAAGATAGTTTGTTCTTCAATTCAGGTACGAACGATCATTCATCTTGTTATTTATCTTCCTGTTAATTTCGATCTGATCTGATCTGGTTGTGTTATTGTTTGTGTTTTTGATTGACGTGTTGATTTATCCTTGTGATTTTGTTTTTTTACTATTGTTTTGTTTTTGATAGAGAAAGATGTCGATCGGTGAGCTAGCTAGCACTTACGCTTGTTTGATTCTTTCTGACGATGGCATCCCTATTACTGTAAGTGATTTCAATTGCTTCAGAATATGCACAAAAATTAGGTTTTGGTTTATGCTTTTCGTTTTTGTGTGTTTTCAATGTGTATTTGATCGAATTGTGAAAGATTCTTGTGCCGATTTTCGTATTCGTTGTCAAACTTAGATTAGTCGTAATTAATTTTGTGTTTCTCCATGCGTATATTTATTTACAGCAAGAGGTTTCTGTAATTTCAAACGCCTAAAACGTTGTATTTTGATGCTACAGTTGTATTTTTCATTTTGTGCTTATTAATAATTATTGCACGTACACATGCCTATACGAAATGAATGTTAATTGAGACACTGCATGTGATTGATCTATATATGTTTGTATCTGTGATTTGTGGGTGGCGTTTATGTTGATCAATGATCAACCATTTCATACTTCCTCTTGATCTCAGATTGTTTAAGTATTGCTGTCTGATGGGCTAATTTTTTTTCATAGAAACGGACTGATTGTATAAATTGTTTGAGAATAAATTGATCCCATAGTTGGCTTTATTCATACTACTAGAGACATGAGAATATTTGCCATACTAAACGCATTATATGAATTTGATGTTAATAGGTTGATTTTTACTTAGAAATGGATTAATTACATAAACCAGTGGAGGAAGTTATGATGCCTATAGCGCTTCCTAATTTTGTTTGGCCTACTACATTTATGAAATCATGTATGGGTTTGTGATGAAATTCGTATTATGTTGGATTTTGGGAAGTTTTAGGCTTAATTTTCAAATCATTTGTTGGATTTTGATTTTGAGGGACGAACTACAAATTTGAAATTGGACATGTCTGTGCATTTATCCAAATATGCTATACATTTTTGTTGTTGTTTATCCGTGAGAATATGGAAAGAGAGTTGGGTTCTGGTGAGAAATAAAGTTATGGTGAGTATGATAAGAAGAGTATATCCACTTTTGAAATTGAAGAGAACCATTAGATCAACATTTATGAGATACACTAGATCAATTCCATTCTAACGTGCAATTCATGGGTTGTTTTAGGATTAGAGGAGATCAAGGATCCAAATCTTTTTTTACACTTCTCACCGTAACTCTTATTTTCACACGATTCTTCATCGGGGAAAGATATGGTTTAATTGCATTATTCATGATGCCCATTTTTCGTTGCAGGCTGAGAAGATTGCCACCATCTTGAAGGCAGCCAATGTTCAATGTGAATCTTACTGGCCGAGTTTGTTTGCTAAGCTCGCGGAGAAGAAGAACATTGAGGATCTCATCGTAAATGTTGGTGCTGGTGGTGGTGGCGGTGCTGCACCTGCTGTTGCTGCTCCTGCAGCTGCTGCTGGTGGTGCTGCCGCTGCTCCTCCACCAGAAGAGAAGAAGGTAACTTTCATAGCTTTATAGTCTGTTTTATAAAAAAAATACACTTTTTTTAGATATGATCTTATTGTTTCTTTCATTTTATGCACACAGGAGGAACCCAAAGAAGAGAGTGATGATGATATGGGATTTAGCTTATTTGATTAGAAGCCTCTTATTGGTATGCTTTAGTTAAACAATATGCATCTATTGCAAAGACTTTGAGCAGTTAAAAACCTAGTTCTGCCACCTATTTTCTATTTTGTGTTCTTGTAGGAGTTTCGTACTCGGCTTGTTTTAAGAAAGCATTTTTGACCAATCGTTTTATATTTTAGCTCGAATATATCTTTTCTTTTATAATTTATAAGGGTAACCATTCCTACCTGTGAGCACAATGGTGTAACCATTTAGTGGCTCCATCCAACATAGTGCTTTCAGTTTTTTTTGGGGGATTTGCTGTTCTACTGTCCTTATATAAGTATGTGATCCCTTTTAAGTTAGTTGGGGGCCATCTACCATCACAAAACTGGTATATTAATTGATTAAGGAGCTGTGTACCAAACAGTTACCCAAGTAAGTGCTTACCGGTAAAATTCAACAATATCGAGATTTTAGTTTTTCAAAATGGGTATTGCGTTATTTGCGTGCAACAATTAAACGCACTAGATTTGCTAAGAAATTGACACTGAAAACACTATGTAGGTCGTTAGGAGCAATAAGCGAGTCAGAAAATAGGGTAAGGCTGGTATAAATACAAAGATTTTCAAACACTTTTTTTAAAGTGAACTAAAGAGGCTCGCGATTCTAATGTACAACATTGAATAATGCTGAGACATAATCTAAGTTATTCTCTTTATATTTTGATTAATTCATGTAATTAATGTATATGGTTTGTATTTAAAAAAAGCATGTCAACGTCACAGATTGAAAATAAATTAAAAATATAAATATATGAAGAGGGTTATATTAAATTCAAGAAATAAAATAAAAACAATCCAATATCAACTCAATACATGCTATTTAAAGATTTTACAATTCGATTAGATATCGACATAGCACCCCTAAACGTATAGTATACCTTTGTGGTATCTTAGGGCGCGTTTGGTTCGTGGGATTTGGATGGATTTGGAGGGATACAATCCATTCCAGTGTTTGGTTTGTCTAATGGTAAGGATTTAAAATTCATGGATTCATTTAAAATCCCATGAACATTGGATTTTGAAATCCTTGGCGGATACGCAGGATTTCGTAGGATTTGTATGAAATAATGTTTTAAAAGTGTTAAAAACATTTGTTTTGTAATAATTGATTAATAAAAATGTAATTTAATTATTTTTATATTTTTTTTTTTTTTTTTTTATATTTTTGTATAAATTATTAATAAATAATAGAAATCCAATTCGGTTCCCAATCCTACAAACCAAACACACCTATAATTTTCAAATCCAATCCAATCCAAATCTCTCCAAATCCAAATCCTTCCATGAAATCCAAATCCCTAAAAAACAATCCCGCAAACCAAACACACCCTTAATTTATTTTTGGACCCATTTTTGTTCTAGGTGCATTTGGAAATGTCAGTAACTATAAGGTAAAACAACCTAATGGTTTAGGGTCTGGTCTTTGGTTTTTTTCTTGCTGTTTTATCGTCTGATGTTATTCTTTTGGTATTTTTGGTTGTTTTCTTCACCGTACAATAAAAATGTTTAATCCATCCTTTGTTGTTGATCTAGTTGCTTTCTCCACCTTATAAAAAGGGTGTTACTATTAGGGGTGCTTAAAAAATCGACCAACCCGATCAACCCAACCCAACTCGATGCAAAATAACTCAACTCGAAGCAACCCGATGCCTAATCGAGTTGTAAAATCTTCAAACTGTAGGTATTGGGTTGATATCGGGTTACTTTTATTTGAACCCAACCCAACCCGATCAACCCGATATCCTTTTATATTTTGGGTTTAATATAATTATTGAATCGTAACTAATATGTAAATTAAACAATTACACCCATCACACACTCTCCTCGTATACATATATTTTCAATCTATTATCTATCTTTACATAAATCATTTGTATATATTAGTATATATATTGAGAAAAATTAATCGGATATAATATACTTCAAATTCAAGAAGTATAGATAAGTTGTACCAAATGACAGATGATGAAAAAGAAATTGTGAGTTATTCAATGTTAGCAGAATATTTTGTTATACCAAACTATCAACCCGATTAACCCGAACGGGTTGGGTTGGGTTGAACTATTGGTTGGGTTGAAAAATTCTCAAACCGACAACATTGGATTGATTAGTTAAAACACCTCGAACCCGGTCAACCCAACCCATGAGCATCACTAGTTACTATAGAGACACCCCTGAATAATTTATAGGGTTCATTTATTCCTTTGACTGAAATCTAACTAGTTTGGGAAATTGTAACTAGAATACCTAATTTAATCATAATCATTAAATTTAACCAAATAATTTGGGTTTTTTATTTTTTAAGTTTTATCATAATAATATTGCTAAATTAAGACAATTTTAGATTTTTATTCTAATGTTATTTTTTAATTTTTATTTAACTGCAGTTTTACAATTTAATTGTTTTTATTGGTTTTATTTTATTTTTATTTTAGTAACTAAAAGATAATATCAATATATTGTTTCTATTTTTTATCATCTTATTTATGGTATTTCATTTTACGATCTTAATATGTTTATAATAATATTTATTTATATATTAACCTGAACATTTTTTATTTTTTTTGAATTGATAGTAATTTATTTATTTTTATTATTTGAAAATTTTCAAATCTAAGTAACAAAATTTTCCTATTTAAAATAATAATAATGAGACCCGTGAGACCACCTTTTTGCTCTTGAAACTTCACAGCAAAAACACTGTAAAGGTAAAAAAAAATTTGAACCTTCACATCAAAAACACTATGTAGATTACCTTCATAGCAAAAACAATATAAAGATTCATATATTTTTTTTTTATCTTCATAGTGTTTTTGATGTGAAGTTTCAAGTGTAAAAAAGTTGTTTCACGTGTTTCACGAAAACAGTCTGGTCTCACGATATCCTCGGGTGTCTACGTGGTAAATAGAGGGGTGTCTCTATAGAATCACCCACCCTATAAAAATAGTATTAACGAAAATAGTATTGACAAAATATAACATCATAACAAATTAAATATACATAATATCGGAAATTAAACAACATATTACATATATATCAATTGTTTCTACCATCCATATCGTGGGTAAAGTTTTTCGTCACGTTTTAAATTCTTCGGCTTGATTTTGAACTCCATATCCTTGATACCAAGTTGCTCCATACTGGGACTTGGGGGTGTTTGTTTTAACTTATCAAAACAACTTATTGACTTATTTCGGTGTGGCATCGGTAATAAGTCATTTTGAGTGTTTGGAAAAAACAACTTATCCGATGCCAAACCGGTAATAAGTCATTTTTTAAGAAGTCAAAGATTTTAACTTATCAACTTTTGATAAGCACTTTTCCAGGAAGTCAATAAGTCATAAGTCAATAAGCTAATCCAAACATATCAATTTCTTTGTCCAGTTGTCCATGTTTAGCAACCTGAGATTCTTCTACTCTTTTGGTAAATATTTTTCCAACAAGTTTACTTTTACTTTTTTTAAACCAATTGGTCCTTGAGTTAATGTAATAAATACCTTCATGGTCATTAAAATCCAACAAGTTTACACCGACAAAGCTCCTTGACGATGAAAGAAGACCAATAGAAATTGATAAGGATTGTGTCGCTGGTATTGAGGCGTTGTAGTATTTATCTAATCTCAACATCTGTTTTGTTTCATCCAACTATGAAAAATATACATTTATATATATACGTATATATATATATAGGGTCAGGTTAAAGGGAAAATGCTAAAAAAAAGAAAACTGAAGAACACCTTGGAAGCCTTCCATCTGGATGGTATGCACTAATGCATACCGGTAATTTGTGAATATGCATCAATGCATATGTAATGATAGAAGCATTGGTGCATAGGAACAAAAAACGCTTGTATGCATTAGTGCATATTGTCCAGATGGAAGGCTCCCAGGGTGTTCTTCAGTTTTTTTTTTTAGCGTTTTCCCTTTAAACTCCCTCTATATATAGATATAAACAATGATCAGTTAAAAATCATCAATGATAATAAATACTTACGACATCTTGTTCAGAAGCACTATATAGGTTCTTATTTTGAATTTGGTTGATACACCATTGTAATTTGGCAACTGCTTTAAGAATGATCGACATTTGCATTTCTAACGATCTCCTTGTTCGACATTAGCTTCTGAATGACTGACATGACATGCATGATATTGCGTTTCAATTCTCACCAAAATTTATCTTTTGATTTGTTTTTGCCAACTATTAGATTTTGAGATACGTCAAGATACATATAGCATAATTGTATATCATCATTATTTGAGTAGGATGAAGTTTGGATTGAAGAATTTTTTTTTATAGAAATTGTAAGCTAAAAGAATTGCATGATTGAAGATAATATGAGTGATTTTGGTTTACTAGGATAATCCATTATTTTGTAACCACATACAATATACAATATACAATATTCTTATTCCACTATTCCATACAAGTCATTTTACCAGATTTAGACTACATACTTATAGATTCTCATCCCACTATCCCACACACTTCAAATTCTTGTCCCACTATCCAATTCACTTCTCAACATCCCATACAAATCATTGGATTGAACTAAGGGGCCGTTTACCAAACGTTTATCTGGGTAAGCGCTTATCAAGTCATATTACCTTACCGGAGGAATATGATAAGTACCAAAAATCTTATCCGACAAGAGCAAAGACATGGAAAACAAGGACCAAGAATCTTACCTGGGTAAGTGATTGCGGCGAATCTTACCTGGTAAGTAAGTGATAGTGTTGAATTTTGCCAGTAAGCACTTACCCGGGTAAGATTTGGTAAACGATCCCTAAGACTAGGCATGGTAATGGGGTCCGCATCCCCTACGGGGAACGGGGAATCGGGGAATTTGTTTTCCGTTAATTTAAAAATGTTTTAAATCAATTATGTTAAGCATCACACTCGAAAATAATGGTTCATAATTAAACCTCACATATTTATAAAATTTTACTTTTTAGAGCATCTAATGTTCATATGTGAACAAAATTACAAAATCATACGTAATTTTGATCAAATGTTTTTGGGTTTCAACGTGTTTTATATCTAAAAAACAAAACAACTCAAAAAAATGTATGTAAGAAAAAAAATGTTGAAATACTATTTATAAATTTGAAATATATTAAATCTAATTATTTATAAATAATGTATTTAATAATGATAAAAATATTACATATTTAATAATTTTTTAAGTTTATATAAAAATATTACATATTTAAAAATGGTTTAATAATAACAAAACATGTTTTCTCATATTAAATAGACGGTTGACCCACCAATTTGGTGTTTTTATAAAATGCTATTGAAGTTGAATTTTTTTGTGTCAAGTGGTCCATCACTTTTATAATGCTATTGTATTTTTGTCGTTCTCTTTTTACCGTTAAGGTTAGCGTTACCACTCTCACTTATTTTATAGATAACATTCTCATCCATCAAAATGACATTATTAAAATTATTGGTAAACCTTAACCGAATAAAAGTTATCACTCTTATTTATCAGATAAGATTCTAAATCCTCACCAGTTTACCCAGTAAGCTAAGTGCCCCAATAAGCATTTACATGATTCGTGTTTGGTAAACAACCCCCGATACCTTATCGGAAAAAGGCTTTTTATGCTCAACTTTTAGATCAATAAAACCACACATTTTCGATTAATTCGATTAATCCAATCCCCATACTAAATATTTTCAAACACCCAATAAACAAATAAAATACAAAAATACATTACAATCCACATCTAAACTTGCACAAAATGCACCCAATTTAGCATCATCTAAAAAAAAAACCATACAAACATGAACTTAATAAGAATCACCAATTACGTCACAAAATGCCTCTTCTAATTCAGCTCTTTTGTTCGGTTTCAGTGACGTTTCCGTATTGCCACGGGTTGAATTCCGTTGTGGAGATGTCAACAACATCTTCAGAAGAAGTGGCGGTGGTGTTATCAACTGCATCTCGGTGATCAGAATATTTACCGTTGTATTGGTAAATTTCCAAATCACCCCAAGGCGTTGGAGCAACTTCTTCGGTTTTTTCAAACCATCTCGGACTGAATTCCTGACCCTTTGCCTCTCGAGCCCTCTTTTCGGCTCTTTGTTTCTCCTCCAGACTACAAAAAAAGGGACACAGAACAACATTAGATTGCAAAAAAATATGAACGCTATGATGTTTTAGAGAATTTACGGGTTGTTTGGTTTGGTGCTGAATGATTAAGTGGTTAGAATGATTAAGAGGCTCTTATAATATAGTGTAAAATGAAATATAATTGTTTGGTAATAGTTCAGGATGTAACCAGGGCTCTTAATGGTTAAAGGAGGTCCATGATACAAAATGATTCAGAGGGTTTTGAAACCATTAAGAGACAAGACTTATTTTTTGCCCAGGATTCACCTCTTAGCGATTACAGAGTTTGCCTCTTAATGGAACTGCTAATGATTTATCACATCAAATAATTTAGCTGAAATATCCTTGAAAACAGAAAGTTTCTCCGAGTCCCGATTGTTTTAACCATTTCCTACATTTCTCGACATATTAATGTGGGACCCGTGTTTCCGTTCATTAAGCCAGAAAGATATGTGGCCATGAAAGGCGAAGGAAAGCTGGAATGCCTTCAGACGTTTACTATTGAATTCACCAATTTAAATGAGACTAATGAAATAAAAATGCTAAATAACCAAAACAATAAGTAACATGTAACATTTTCACAAAAAAAGAGAAATTTGGTAATAGTCTCATCTCGTCATCCCAACATTTCCAACTTCCAAGGGTGTATATATATGTATTCGGAAGACCAAAAGATAGTTACCAACAATCAAATGACATTTCTAAATAACAACGTGAATAAAGTAATGGAAATAAAAATCGATGTCCCATGAAAATTACAATATTTCAACTTTTGGCGAGTTTTTAATGCATAACTGACTTCCTTGCCCATTGTCATCATAAAAAGAAATCAACAATATTATTTTGGGACTATAAGATTATCATATTTTGTCATTATCAAAAGGTATGGTACTTAAAGACATGTGATTTAACAGTCTAAACATTTCTCCCAAACTATATGCCATTTGAAATACTGCAATTTTTTCATGGGAAAAAGAACCAAGAATCACTGAACAAAAAGTGGCAAAAGCCTGATAGAGGATGACTCGGGCCTAAAGGGCCGTTTACTAAACACTTACTAGTCAAGCACTTGCTGATATCATTTACCTTCTCGATTGAGCATGGAAAGGTCCGAGAATCTTACCCGGTAAGAGGCGTAGCAAGGACCAAGAGTCTTACCCAGTAAGTGAGGGAAAAGACTCTTACCCTGGTAAGCTTTAACCGGGTTTAAGATGCTTACCGACAATCCATTTTGATGGCCGAAAATGTTAGACGAAAAGGTATGTGAGGGTGATGTCTCTTGCCGGAAAACTCTTACCCAGTAAGCATTTGGTAAACGTCCCCTAATGCTCAGTTTTATGTTATATTCAAATGTTAGACGAAAAGGTAAGTGTGGTGTGTGTGTGTGTGAGAGAGAGAGAGAGAGAGAAGTACATGCTCTTTTCTGAACCAGCTTTAGATAGATCACCCTTTTCAAGCGCATATCTATCTGGACGTAAGCGAGAATCTGATGCCAATAGCTTCTTTGGTGCTGTATCAAAGCTGTTAACTTTATGTGCAAAATGCGTATACTGAAATTTGTCATTCGCAGGAGTCTCGGCAACTCTCCAAACCTTCAAACGACAACCATCAGCCATTTAGTTCTTCCATATATATACATTTATTAAAAGTGCAATTAGTTTATTTGAGCTACCTAAGTGTAACAATTAGCCATTTTAAATGCATAAAACTCCTGCATTGTAGTGGCATGACAATTGGTAAACATTACTTGAAACAAATATAGGAACCATCTTTCAACATGTGTATATATACTTATATACATGGTTATTGTGTTTTTTTCCCGGGACGACTTAAATATTTATATGAAAAGAATCAGTAACATGTTGTCCAACTAGACCATAATAACATCATGAGCAAAAACAAAATGCATCAAGATGTAACAAAGTTCGGATTAATTCTTATTTAGTGGAGTGATTTTTTTCTCAATCAGTGTAACAAAGTTTCAAATTTTCTATTTTGGGCCCATTTTTGACCGGTAACCTGCTGATCTTGTAACATTTTATGACATCGATACCTGTTTATGAAAGGTCTATGAAAAGGGTAATGGCCAAGTGGACGATAAACTTGATATCCACACCAAATGTTACAAGAAATAAAATCAGTTGCCAAATTTAGTAAAAGAAGCTAACCTCTTTCATTTCTGTGCCTGGAAGGGGTTCCCCTTCCAAATCACAAGGCTGATAGCTCATAGATTTGTTCCATTTGCCTGTCATCAATATCTTAGGTTCTTCAGAGGCATTATATACATATCCATCCACTTCATAGCGACCAGCGCTGCAATCAAATACAAATATATATATATATATATATATATATCAAATACAAATACAAGTATCCCAGATGCATTTATATAAAATTATACGTCCATTTCACAGTAGCACTTCAGAACTAGTAATCCATTTATATAAAAGCAGGAGGTTTTGCACCACAAAAGGCAGTGAGAAAACGAAGTGGGAGACACACACCCGAACCAACCACAGGGTTGAAAATATAGCACAACTTTATCGCCTGTAGTCAAGTTGGTCAAAACCATCTCCCCTGGAGAATCAACCCATGTTCTTCCAAATATTAAATTATTAACTTTGGTGGGAGGGGGAACCAGCTCTAGGATCACTCCATCTTTCTTTAGCTTCAAACGTGTTCTGCGCACAAAATTGTCAGAAAAATAAGCATAAATAAATACCGTCATGATCCTTCAACTCCTCCCATAGATACAACCAAATAAGACTACAGAATATACAGATACATATTTCCCCAAAAGAGTATGCAGATAAGATTGGTTGGGGGTCATGCCAAGAGCTAAAGAAGAGGCCTTTATTTGCTAATCTAATGATCGTGGTCAATGGAATTTGAGTCAGTTTTGCAGTTTTGATCAAATGATTTGGGTTGCGTACGTCTAGATTGCACACAGTTGATTGCAAAGAAATATTACAATGAGGTGCAAAGACTTGTACCTCAATTAGGTTTTAGTTAAATATTACTGATGTAAAACTATTCGAGCAATTGTTTGTGTTAAAATAAGCTACACTAACGAAATTCTAACTTGTCCCACAAAAAAGGGATATATGCAATGTGAAGGAAGGAAACATCATCCATGTTGGTCTATATGCAAATACTAATAAACAAATACAAATGTTCATAGTTTTGGTTTATATGCATGTTGGTTTATATGCAATTAGTTACAAATGTTCATAGCTTTGGTTTATATCCATGTTGGTTTAGAATTAAAAGCATAGTAAAAAAACCTACAGAACTCTTAAAAAGCGGGAGCATGTAATAGGGAGCTACAGTGCTTGAAAGAAGTATAAAACCCTATCAAATCCAAAAAATTAAAAAATGAAACATCTTTGTATCCAAATGAGCACAAGGAATCATAGTGGATCTTTTACCTTCCAAGAGGATAGACATCAAGCGAGTTACCAAGAAATTTAGTCTTCACTTTTGAAGTTATATCATAAACAAAATGCTCATTCTCAGCATGTGCAGCACTCATTGGAGGGTGGTGACTAACCTGATTTAAAATGAAAATCGTAACCAGATATAGGTATCAAACATATGAGAAACAGAAGTCACCATAAAGTATATAAGGTATTTAAATTATCACCTGCTCAGCAATAAATGTTATGCCACAATGATTAACCATTTCATAGGTTTCACCAAGAATTGGGTTGAATGGCTTCCAGGTTCGTTGCAACGCATAGTATACTGATATGAACCATGATGCTGAAACAGAAAACCGTCATAAATACCACCTAGCAACCAAATGCTTGTGAAAACATATATAAGAGAAAGGCCAGTTGCATAAGTGTGTGTGTGTGAGAGAGAGAGAGAGAGAGAGAGAGAGATACCAGTATAGACTAATCGCATGTATGGATCCTCACATTCATCTGCTAGTTCTAACAAGTGGGAATATTCCATCAACTGTGAAAAAAATATGTAGATCTTATTAGCACCTCAATAAGTGTACAAGCAGCAGATATAGAAATTGTAGATGATGTCAGCAAACCTCTGCCATTTTCTGCAGCATAGTCATGGGCTCGAATATGAGCACCGGTAAAGTCACCATTGATGTGATATCAGCACCTACATACTTCTGCATCATCTTCCAGTAACTATCACGATCCTACAAAAATATAAGATTCGAAGTAAATATCAGTAGATAATGAAAGGATTACAAATTGTTAAACCATTACATTACAGACACAGTGACTATAGAATATAGACTCATGGAACACCAATAACAGATGCATAGAAATCAGAAGATAGAGTGCATCTGGATTACAAGATAATGTGAACTCTGAATTAAAATTATATGCTGTCCACTAATCACAGGATAACTGAACAATGAAGCAAATAAATAAGAAGACACTGAGTAATTTCCAACACAAAGAACTATTAAAGTTCGAATCAGACAAACATAAATTTCACACAAGTAGCAGTTTGCTCCTATATCAAATCAATTTCTATTTTCTTGAATTTCGTAAATGTGGCATAAGCCTATTATAAATGCAAATGGCAAACAGCAGCTCCTGAATCAGTATGAAGCGAAAGCAAAAACAAGTCTACAGATTTATAAATCATGAAACTGTAGGAAAGATAAAGAGTTACTGCACCTCCTGCTTCCATCTGCCTCTTTGTGCTTCAGTTTCAGCATCTTCCGTGCCTCCTTCAGGATTTATAACTTCTAGCCCCTCATAACCAAGCAAACTGCAGAAAATATATATATATATATATATATAGGTGAGTCCAAATAACTGAGCACATATAACCTTTGTGGTAAATAGTTCATGCTACAAACAGTCTAATCTTATATCTACTCAAAAGATAAGGCAAATCCAACAATAGTCAAGCTTTCGGAACATATAATCAGAAACAGTCAATGGCAGCAATGTAGGAAGAACAGATGCTAAAAACTAGATATAAGTCCATGTCAGAACTTAGCTGGTAAATTAAATTAGAGATACAAACATAACAAACAACAATGCCCTTTTGGGAAAAGAAAAGAGCCAGAATATCATTTAATTACCAAATCTCACAACCAAATTGCTTATAGTTCTTTGAATGGACTAAAATTGGATTCTTTGTTATACTCTGCCTCTAATTTGAGCTCTGGACTTGACTTTTATCATGTTTGGAACCATTAAGAGGCAGACTTATTTTTTCCCAAACATGATTCATCTCTTAGCGATTCAGAGGTTGCCTCTTAATGGAACTGTTAAGAGGTAAACAAACAACCCCGAATCAGTCACTAAGATCAAAGATTATTGACATCTTGGTGTGATGTTAGCCAAGACAGTCTTTTGCATCAGATGATTTCTTTAGTTACATAATATGACTTCAGGGATCTTGTTTTAACTTAATCTCATTTATCCACACCCCGATATCATTCTTAAATCTTTGTGCCAGTGTAGTTATCTATTATGTGGTTGTGTTGACGAAATGCTTGTTCATTTAACTTGAATCTGAACCTTAGCATTAGTTAGTTGTTAGTTTAGCATATTCCTGTTTCTTAACTTCTAACTTCCCGAAATGTATTTGGTACCCATTATTGAGTTTTTACAATCAAAAGAATACAAATCAAGAACTTTTTGTTAATGTAACAAACTTATAGCTCAAGAACAATATGCATAACATATTAGAAGCATGTAATTATTCCAAATAGACGGTAAGTTACTCTACAGACAGTATCGGATCTAGGAACCTGAAGCAGGGTATGCATTGTATGATGTGCACGTGTCTATAAGAAAAACCCCAATAGAATAGAATAATACAATTCAGAATAACAATGGATCATTTAATAACAACAGTATCGCACATAATATTGAAATAATAATTCAAAACATACATCCAAATCAAATTTACGATTTGAAAATGATCTAGAATATCTTTATCAGTATCACTAACTATAGAGAATACATCTTCTTCTATATAAGTAACTAAACAGTCATTTAACAATTGATCAACCGGCTTATTCTTCACGAAAGTCATCCATGAAAAAGTTTTTTCTACACTAGAAGTTATCAGTGAGAGGATTAATACCAACTTGATAAGAGCTTCTATGAGCATCGCCAGTAGAGGTTCCTGAGGCACTTCTTGTATTGTTATTGTTTCTATATCAGTTCATTGTATTTTGATATAATAAGTCTATATTAGTATTTATTAAATATATAAATTAAAATTGATTTACAAAGTGTAAATTAATACTTATAAAATGTATTTCTTAATTTTGTTTCACTTTTGGTTTCTGGTAGTTTTTGTACAAGTTTTTATATACTTTGTTTTAATAAGTTTGATTTTTAAATAAGTAACTAAATTCATATAATTATCCACAAACAAATAAAGTATATTTTATTTTGTTATCTTTATGTTCAGATTATTTTTCAAATACTTTTTAATTATATTAATTAAAATTAATATTAATATAAAAACTGTAAATTAATAATTATAAAACATATTTGTTAATATTAAACTATATATATCACGTTGGCTATACATAAAAGCATCATATTCATTCTTTTCTCACACCTCCCTACATTTAGAAAATGGAAAGCAATATCAACGATATTGAAAAGCATGAAAACTCTCAATATCATCTAAATGAAGTTATCATCAACTTCATACATACATGGTTGAACATATTTGGTCAAACCGTGATTACTAGTGATCTATATGAAGAATTATACTTTGAATTTTGCTTTAGAAATTTATAATATATATTACATTTATATAATTATCTATAAATAAATAAACAAATTAAGTTATATAATCATTTATGAACAAAAAGTGCAAGATGAGGTTCTTGTACGAATGAACCTCTACCGGGGAATTGTATTTTGTTGAGGTGGTGCTAATGTGGCAGGAAAAAAAGTATAACAATGAGGTTCTTGTAACTTGTAAGAACCTCTATTGTGGATGCTCTAAGATATTTTACTCCGATAAATCTCTCCTCTTCTTCTGCATCATGAATTTTGTTAAATTTCTTCTTTGGGGTTGAATTTGGGATGTAAAAAGGGAATCAGAACAGGTGGCTGGTATACTATCGTAATGAAACTGGACAGTCAAAAAGACCAAAGGCCAAAAAGAAGAGCAAAAACAGAGGAGATGTAAATCGATCACCAAGAAAGAGCAATTCAACACTTGAAAACTCATTGTTATTGAATTATGAACTCAATATCATGTGTTATTATTGTTGTTTATAAACAATTCATTGTTATCTTTGAACTATAGGATTCTATCTTGTAGGGCTTTGTAACTTTATTCATCCAAATCCAAAACTCCAGTAAGAACATTGCTGCTTGCTTAAAATCGACCAACACTTCGAGAGGCTTTGACTCGCCCTTAATTTTAAGGCTATGCCATCCTAAGGTGCTGGTAAACGGATGGATCTTATCAACGTCCATGAATGATAAATCATAGATCGAAGCGCCGAATCGGAAAAATTGGACCTAATTAGAAAACATCTTGCTTCGAACATAGGAGTTGCTAAGAGTCAAATTCGGAAAAAAAAAACCGATTGTATGGGAAATACTTCAGAGAATTCTGGATGACCATCCTGTATTGCTGAATAGCTCACCCTCGCGGGATCGCGACCCTTTGTCCCGGCCATTGTAGCACGTGTGTTGCCCCAGGGCATAAGGGGCATGATGACTTGACAGATCTTGGGTATCATCCTCGATACTGAGATATATCATAAGACCAATAAGTTGATTCGAGACCTCGCTCTCAAGAGGACAATCTTTCTCTTCTTGATTATTGTTTACCCTCACCAACACCCCTGACCTCTTATTTATATTTGCATTACTCTGAATCAACTACCACAACCTCCTATAACCATCCTAACTGACTTAATAAAAGTTACAAGACTGCCCCTGTACATTTAACAAAGTTTCCCTTGCCTATATGTCTTCTTTTATAATACTTGCCTTGACCTCAGGTCTAACACAGATACATAACTACAAAATACAACAGGTATCTCCAATTCCACACATGGAACATCAAGGGGTCTTTGGTTTGATGGAATGGTTTTGAGGGATTTGGATTTTGTGGAAGGATTCGGGTTCTTTGGTGTGTTCGATTTGCAGGATTTGGAATGGAATTGAATCCATTTTTATAAATAATTTATAAAAATATTACCTTTTTATTAATTTATTATTATAAAACAAATGTTTTCAACATATTTTAAAACATTATTACACACAAATCTACGAAATGCCGCAAAATTCCAACAACCCCCATAGCTTTCTAAATCCTATCTTTGTGGGATTTCAACGAAATCGCAGGACTTCAAATCCAAACAATCCCACCAAACCAAACATGGGATTGGAATGGAATTGAATTCCAAATCCTATCCAATGTTACAACTAAACGGGACCTCAGTTCCTTGTCCTTAAGCGTGCACAATTAACAAATCTTACATACATCAAGAGGCTAGAGGTCTATAGTCACAGTAAATACTGTTATTATCAACAATATCTGCATAAGACCCCTGGTGTTTGATCATTTATACTAACACTATCAGTTCATAAGCTTCAAAACTTCACTAGCAAACCGCTTCTACTCATAGTCAATCAAAACCAAAGCTTCTATAATATCAATCAGGTAAAACACAGATAATATACGAAGTCCAAAAGCTCGACAAAGCTCAAATCTAATCAATCAAGTAAACAGACAACTTCAATTTCAGTACTCCGTTTACCTTCTTATCCCACGATTTAAGCAATATCTCCATCAAAATCACACTTAAAACATACATCTCAATTACTGAAAATTACACTGAAAAGCAAGCATCGAAAATACTTTACCCATTAACTTGGTTCTTAAAATTTGAAAAACTTGAAGCAAGCGATGAGAAAAATCCACCACCGCCACCTTGATTCTGCGCCATAAGTGATGATAGAAAACCCTAGAACTCGATTTTTGTCACTTTTTCCCCCTATAAATAGAGGTTTTCCCCCTCAAAATCCAACCAGTTACGAATCAATAGGATTTTATTATTATTGTTATATGAAGTGCGATTCGTATCCGATGTTGCAGGGTTTTGTAGAAGAGATAAATTGCGGAAATTAGGACCAGACGGACCGATAGAGGAGCCGTTGGCGGTTCTTTCTTTTTCAAGTCAACCCACGCGCTTCTAGGGCGCGCGTTGTTTTCCTTAGCAAAATACGTAAGGAGTAAACTTCAATTTTGGTCCCTCAAATTTATAATTTTCAACACTTATTATCCCTAAACTTTAGAAACTTATATTTATTCCTTCACTTTGTCAAATTTTAATAATTTTCGTCATTTTGTCTAACGTTTGTTCGTTTTCTCCGTTAAGTTCATTTAGATAAAGGTGTTTTTAGTTGTTTTTATTGTTCGTTAAAAATTGAAAACAGTGATTTGCTCTCATCAAAATTTAGAATCTTCAAAAGCTTGTACATCTAACTTGTAAGACTACAATATAAGTGATATGATTAGAATATCTTATATATTTTATAAATATTTTTCTAGACTTGGGATCGTATGAGACCGATTTATTTTTGTGAGATCCGTGATACCACTTATTTATATTTGAAATTTCACAGCAAAACACTGTGAAGGTTACCTTCACAGTATTTTGCTGTGAAGATTCAGATTTTTTTACTTTCACAGTGTTTTACTGTAAAGTTTCAAGTGTAAAAATGTGGTCTCACAAAAATGAGTTGGTCTCACGTGAACCCAACCTTATTTTTCTATGTTAAATATTTAATTTCAAAGTTTTTATTAATAGGTTAAATAATTAAAATATATTTTTCTCATATAGTAATCTATTTCTCTCTTACTTTTCTCTGTTTTGAATAATTTATTAGAGCAAAAAACTTATCTAAAATCTTAAGGGGTAAGCTAAATGCATCTTATCTAGTAATACATGTCAACATCAAAACTTAACTTTTACATTTTTAACACATCATTTGATTTGATTTAAGTTTTTAACTTTAAAATGTGATGCAAATAGCAATCCCCTTAAAGGGTAGAGAATCTATAAGAAATGCTATAATTCTTATTTAGAATCATGATTTTAATGAAGTTTGAAATTTTCATATTTAATATAATAAAATATTTTTAAAAAATAATCTGACATTATATTTATTGATGTGAGTGTTATTTCGATCACTTCACTCTATTGTAAACATGTCATAAACCTTTTGTAACATGGAGATAATTTCATTAAATATTGTAAAATAAGTAAACCGGTCAAAATAAGTTTAAAATCAGAAAATTTAGAACTTTATTATTTTGATCGAGAAAATAAAACTGTTACACTAAATATGAATTATAGGAAACTTCTAGTATTTTAACATATTTTACTTTTCCTTAAGCATCACAATCACAAATGCCTCGTTGTTGATGAGTCATTGTTTTGAGTTTTTACTATTTATAATACAAAAACATCAAATTAATGTAAAGTTGACTTTATTTTAATTTTAGAAAATGAAAAACAACTTACATGTTTATAGGATGTTTCATAAGTTCATTCCATAAAACAATGGTCTTAAAAATAAGGCAACCATAAATTAAAAAAAAAAACAATTGAGTCATCTAAAACAGAACAATAAACAAAGACACACCCACCTTCTATAAGGCATAGAAAGGAGGGAGGCAGTAAAAAATCTCACACACTGGTTTACCAATACATTAAAAAAAACAAAATAAAAAGCACCTAAAAAAACAAAAAATAAATAACTAACCGGAAGAAACAAATTATAGCATCAAAAGATCAAGACCTACAAAAAACTTTAATATATGATAATATAGTTTACATTAAGAAAGATGTTTACATTTTGATATAATTTACTTTAATTATCATCATCGCATTAACAACTATGCCAAAACAAAGATTCCGAAGATTTAGAATACTTTTTTATTTTACAAGAACCTGTTCTACAATTATTTATTTTAAGAGCGTGTAACGTGATTTTTGCTAAACCATAGGGATTAAACATGTAAAGATTAAATATCCACCATTTTTGCTTGCAGAAGAGGAAAAAATTTGGTCAAAAAACAAACAAATAAGCATGACTTAGTAAAATAAAGTTTCTTGTGTCTTTCCTTTGATTGATGACCAAGAAAACCATGCTTATATATAATAGACACATGTTCTTTTGTATCGTATACATAATTACATATAGCTCATAAACAAACAACTATAAATTCCACAAAAAATAAAGAAAAAATCATCATCTTTCCCCAAGAATCGAGATGGGTAGCAATGACAAGAAGCCAGTAAAACCGTTCTCATCTATAAGCAAAACAATATTTGGGTGCTTTTCTTTCGTACCCAAGGAAGGTAAAAGTGCCAAAGACTCGACAACTGCAACTGCACCCCATGCACCCACACCTTCTGGTCCAGAGGCAACCATGATCGCAGCCGCCAACCACTTCTCCAACAAAGTTCGACTAATTTAGTGGTCTGGTTAAGAGATTCGGTCTAAATAAGCTTGACCGAGTAAGAGTTTTTCCTTCCTTACCAAGAAAAATAATCTCGATCAATATCATTTGTTGGTCAAAGTTTATGGCAAACAACCTGACCTCTTACCGGGTAAATGTCTCTTACCCGGTAAGAAGTCTGACCTCTTACCGGATAAACGTCTCTTACCCGGTAAGAGGCGATCATCTGTCAAAACCCATCCTAGATGTTCCAGATAATTCTTTCTAGATCCTGAAAAGAATTTTGACAAGCATGATATCATATGAATCCCAACCCCATGTACCGTTTGTGTGTTTGTTTTTTTACTAGATGTTCATTAAGTCCGATATGTATTAAGCTGGCTGTAGTGATTAATTTAAATTATTGTTTGTTTTTGTACTGAATAAAGGAAATGACATAAATTGCAAGTTTAACCATCGACAATATATTATCAGATTTTAGTTTGTTCAAAACAATATTAATACTTCAACAACATTTTGAAGAACCAAAAAAAAGGGGGGGGGGGATATGGTAATTTTTGGAAATAAGGATCCGTTGAAGTTGAATGGTGAAGACAAACATTAGTTGGCTTAATGAATTAAGCCATGCGTCTTAGCATCAATCCAGAATAAATAAATAAACATATGTATAACTTAAAAAATTCAGCTATAAGCTCATTAATTAAAAATCAAACTCCCGTGAGTTGACCAATCTTTGGATGACAACGTCGCTAAAATTTACCCGCATTTCAGCAATGTCTTAAACTTGTCACAAGCACGACTAACCTTTTGATATTTTGGTCGTAATGCCGAATGGCTATATTTCCTCATCAATTGTGAAAAGATACCGAGTTAAACGACACTTCATTTGTGTCCATGAACAAGGGCCGATGCTACACATGTTTGAGCCAATTTTGAAGATCCAATACCTGGGTGTTTGGCAGTTGCTGAATGGTTAGTGTTGAATGGTTAAGTGCTCAGAATGATTAAGAGGCTTTTATGATATAGTGCAAAATGAAATATTGTTTGGTAATTGTTCAAAATGAAATCAGGGATCTGAATAGTTAGAGAAGGTCCACGATACAAAATGATTCAGAGCGTTTTGGTACCATTAAGAGACAAACTTATTTTTTGCCAAACAGGATTTACCTCTACACGATTCAAAGGTTGCCTCTTAATGAAACTGTTAAGAGGCAAACAAACAGCCCCTAATGGGTTCCTAGAGGGGAGCAGTAAGAGCATCTTATTTAGAATAACGATTTCAATCAATGTAATAGAAGTTTTAAAATTTCATATTTAACACAACAAAATCTTTAAAAAAAATTAATTTAACGTTACATTTATTGATGTGAATGTCAAGTTATTTCAATCACTTCACTCTACCATAAACATGTCATAAACCTTTTGTAAAGTGGAGCTGATTTCGTTAAATATTGCAATATCAGTAGACCGATCAAAATAAATTTAAAATAAAAAAGTTTAAAACTTTGTTATTTAGATTGAGAAAAGAAAATTATTACACTAATCACTAGATGTGAATTATAGAAAACTTTGTAGTATTTTAATATATTTTACTTTTTCTTAAGGATCGGAATCACAGATGCCTCGTTGTTGGTGAGTCATTGTTTGAGTTTTGACCATTTGTAACAACAAAAACATCAAATTAAACTAACATATAAAGGAATGGAAAAGTTGACTTTATTTTAATTATAGAAAATGGAAAACATCTTAGGGGCCGTTGACCTACCAAATGCTTACTTGGGTAGACAAGGAAAACAATGACCAAGAGTCTTACCCGGATAAGTGATGGAAACGACTCTTACCACGATAAGCACTTACTGGGTAAATTGTTGCATACGATGCCGTTTTGGTGGACTAAAATCTTACCCGGTAAGTAAGTGATAGTGTTGAATTTTGCCAGTAAGCACTTACCTGGGTAAGATTTGGTAAACGGCCCCTTACATGTTTATACGATGTTTCGTAAATTCATTCCATAAATGGTCTTAAAAAGAAGGGAACCATAAATTAAAACCAAACAAAAAGAGCAACTGAGTCATCGAAAACAGAACAATAAACACAAACACACCCACTTTCTATAAGACATAGAAATGAGGGAGGCAGCGGAACCCAAACTAAACAAAAATCTCACACGCGGGCTACCAATACATCGAACATGAAACAACCAAAAAGAAATAACTAATCAGGAGAGCAGATTACAGAACCATAAATGTCAAGACCTACCAAAAACTTTAACACGATAATACAATTTACATTAAGAAAGAAGTTTACATTTTGATCTAATTTACTCAAAAGATTAACATAGCATCAACTAACCATGCTAAAATAAAGATTAAAATAAAGATTATGAAGATTTAATCATTTTTATTTCACATTATTCTATAATTATTTGGCTAAACCAATTAAACATGTAAATATTAAACATCCACTAATTTTTGCTTGCAGAAGAGGAAAAAATTTGGTCAAAAATCAAACTTCAAATGAAAAAAAAAAAACAAATAAATAAACATCACTTAGTAAAGTAGAGTTTCTTGGGTCTTTCCTTTAATTGATGACCAAGAAAACCATGCTTATATATATATATATAATAAACACATGTATATTCATATAGCTCATAAACAAACAACTATAAATTCCACAAAAATTTAAGAAAAGATCATCATCTTTCCCCAAGAATCGAGATGGGTAGCAACGACAAGAAGCCAGTAAAACCGTTCTCATCCATAAACAAATCAATGTTTGGATGCTTTTATTTCGTACCCAAGGAAGGTAAAAGTGCCAAAGACTCGACAACTGCAACTGCACCCCATGCACCCACACCTGCTGGTCCAGAAGCAACCATGATCGCAGCCGCCAACCACTTCTCCAACAAAGTTCGACTAATTTAGTGGTCGTTTACAAACAAAAATTTGGTAGTCGGGTAAGAGCTTAATCTGGTTCAGAGATTCGGTCTAAATAAGCTTGAACCAAGACAAAAATCTCGATCAGTATCATTTGTTGGTCAGAGTGTATGGCAAACAATCTGACCTCTTACAGAGTAAGCGTCTCTTACCCGGTAAGAAGCGGTCACCTGTCAAAACCCGTCCTAGATGTTCAAAATGATTCTTTCTAGATCCAGAAAAGAATTTTGATAAGCATGATATGACATGCATCCTAATCCTATGTACCGTTTGTGTGTTTGTTTTGACTAGATGTTCATTAAGTCGGATATGTGTATAAAGCTGGTTGTAGTGATTAATTTAAATTATTGTTTGTTTTTGTACTGAATAAAGATCTAAATGACATAAATTACAATTTTAACCATTAACAATATATTATCAGATTTTAGTTTTTTCAAAACAATATTAATAATTCAACAATACACGATCAAATTTTAATAAATGTTGATAAGATAAATAAATAAACATATGTGTAACTTAATGAATTCAGCTACAACTCCATTAAGCTCATTAAGCAAAAATCAAACTCCCATGAGTCGACCAATCATTCAATGACAATGTTAATAAAATTTACCGCATTTCAGCAATGTCTTGAACTCGTCACAAGCACGATTAACCTTTTTAATATTTCGGTCTAAATGCCGAATGCTTATATTTCCTCATCAATTGTGAAACGAGACCGAGTTAAACGACACTTCATTTGTGTCCAAGTCGATCAATTAGCTTGACGATGAACAGGGGCCCGATGTTGCACATGTTTGAGCCGATCTTGAAGATCCAATATCTACTGTTTGGCAGTTGCTGAATGGTTTGGTGCAGAATGATTAAGAGGCTTTTATGATATAGTGCAAAATGAAGTGTAATTGTTTGGTAATTGTTCAAAATGAAACCAGGGCTCTGAATGGTTAAGGGAGGTCCACGATACAAAATGATTCAGAGAGTTTTGGAACCATTAACAGACAGACTTATTTTTTTGCCAAACAGGATTTACCTCTTATCGATTCAGAGGCTGCCTCTTAATGGAACTGTTAGAGGTAAATAAACAGCCCTTAGAGTGGGTTCCTCGAGGGGAACAGTAAGAGCGTCTGCAGTCATGAACCTGTATCTGTCACAATAGCTTTCTCCCTCCTATTCATTTTATAAACCTACAAACAATAAAAAAATTCAATTATAAACGGGTCCATAATTTTTAGATCCAGAGTTTTCATTTGTTATATTTTGAAAGAATTGTTAAAATTACCAGTTTTTTTAAAATATCTGGGGTTGTTTGCCATTGCTGAATGGTTTGGTGCATAATGATTAAGGGGCTCTTATTATATAGTGCAGAAATATAATTATTTGGTAATTGTTCAGGATGTAATTAGGGCTATTAATGGTTAAGGGAGATCCAGGATACAAAATGATTCAAAGGGTTTTGGAACCATTAAAAGACAGACTTATTTTTTTGCCAAACATAATTCACCTCTTAACGATTCAGAGGCTGCCTCTTAATGGAACTGTTAAGAGCTAAACAAACAGCCAACATACATAAATAGGACATACCCGATGTTTAGTTAGAATCCATTTCGTTTGCATCTAACCGGTCCATAACCTTCATCAGAAACGCGTATTCGTAGGCCAGTTCCTCACACTGCCCGGATCGCCCCCCTTCACCAAAATGGCCCCCGCTCATATTCGTCTTCAAAATGACCGAATGAGAACAATTTGAACATGTGGTTTCTCGTATTCTCGCCACATATTTAGCAGCTTCCCATACTCCAACTCTAAAATAGATATGAATTCAAAACAAAAGATTGGTTTTCAAACCATCATAAACTATCATTCATTTTTGCAAAAATGCCATAAAATTAACACTATATTCGCGAGAATGAGCAATTTTGGACAAAAAAATGTGTCAAGTATGATGGTTTATCAGAGGGAGGATCAAACGAGAACATGATCAAAATAAGAAAACATGAAAACGACCAAATCACGTGATTTGACACTGAAATCATATGTGATCACAAAACACGGTCAACACAAGGGTGAGCAGGTGACTTTTCGCGTGAATCACATGTGAATTTACACGTCATTTTAGTGTGAATCACATGTGAATTTACACGTAATCACATGTGATTTGGCTGTTCTCTTGTTCTCTTATTTGGTCATTGTTCTCGTTTGAACCTGACTCTTATATATTTTTTGCATTATATTTCCCCAATTTGTCCAAAATCACTTATCCTTACAAAATCATAGTGTTTTTTTTTTGCATTTTTGGAAGAACAATTAGTTAGTTTGCAACGAGAAACAAAGATGATTCAACAAATAATTCAAATCAATTTATAACAAATAAAATTCGGCGTAAATAAGTGTACCTCGAGTCATGAAAAGATGCCGTGACAAGCATTGCAGGATAGCAAGTTCCTCGAGATATATTATCATAAGGAGAATACTTCATAATTGAACGAAAATGTGATTTTATTTGCGGATTTCCAAATTCTTCATAATCTAGTACCGTTAGCGGAAGGCTTGGATCCAATAACGTATTACAGATATCAAGAAACGGAACCTGGTGCAAACACAAAGTGGGGTCCAGGAACGGTAAGGGGCTGTTTAGTTAGTTTTCCATTAAGTCTTGTATGGATAAAGTGGTCTGTGTGGATTAATCTGTCGGTATAGATCGCAATTTTTTTTGTTTAGAAGGGCTTTTTCATAGATGGAAAGAGCGTGTTTTTCAACTGCAAGGGGCAGGTTTCGAAAAAACTTGGCTTTCTGCAAAAAAACTCTCTCCTAGAAGCTTACTGAATAAGCCACATTCTATATCATTAAGCCACTACCAAACAATCATGTATAGCTGACTGGATAAGTTGCGAGTCCCATTAAGCTCATTAAGCTGCTAACAAACATCCCCTAAGAAGTATGCAACTTTTCCTCTAACCAAGGGGTAAAAAGGTCATTTCAACAAAGACCCCGGCATGCGATCCATACCCACAATTATGTTACAACAAGAAAGCAATAACAAATTCACGAAAATGCCGTTACCTTCAGAATGGCAGCTCTGAATAACTTCGGATGCATATTAATGGCTGAACCAACAAGAAGACCTCCGGCACTATGCCCTATAGCAGCAAGTTTGTCTTTATGGACATATCCCTCATTTATTAGATAGTTTCCACATGAAACAAAATCATATATGGAGTTCAATTTATTCAATCCACTCCCACATTTATGCCATGATGGATCATCACCTCCACCACCTCTGCACATATAAAAAACACCCTATTAACCAAACCTAACCAAACCTAACCAAACCCGCTCAGTATGTATGCAGACCTGACCTCTATCTAAAAAGAGTAAAGCAGTCATTTCCATGAAGATCTCAACTTGCGAAAAAGTTTGCAAAAAGATTTTTGGTGGAATACCGAGTGTTTCATAAATACGCTCATAAAGTTTGTCAAAAAACAATTGGAAGAAATTGAAAAACCCCATGTCACAATAAAAACATAAATACAAGGCTGGCATATTAGAGCATCTCCAATAGATTCCCTAAAATAAATAAAATGTAGATTTTGTTCTATATTTTGCTCCAACAGATTCTCTATATTGTTCTCTATAGTAGATTAAACAACAGAAAACTCCAAGTTTAGCGAATTCTTTAAAAACTTTATGTGAGGATAGAGAAATGATTTTTTTATTCATTCCCACCGGTGAGATTAAATTATTATTATTATTATTTTGTATAATGTTTTTTTTAAAGTGTATTGGGATGATAAAATTATATAATGTGTTAATAATATAACTCATGTTAACCACAAGGGTTGTGGCTAGTGGTTGAGGCCATGGGGATGTGGTGGAATATCCCATCTGCCCAGGGTTCGAATCCAGGCGTACATAACAATTGTGGCCGCTGAGTTTATCAGGGTTGATGTATTGCAGTCATAATTTGTCGGGATTAGTCTAGGCTACCCTTCCAAAAAAAATATAACTAATGTTGAAATCTCTAAAATAGAGAATTTGTTGGAGTTGAATGTAAATTTTTAAAGATTTTAACTTTTGGTTCTCTATTTTAGACAGAAATTATAGAGAATCCATTGGAGATGCTCTTACACCTATGTTTTTTTAAGAATATAATATTTATATGCAACAAAACTCACACGCCTCCATGGAGATTGGGATCTACCGCTAACCCATATACTGCTAGGAAAATGACCCTTTGGTGTATTAAACTTATGTTTCTAAAAGAAATATGGCCACATATACCTAACATCTGCAAATGCAACCACCCAACCACGATCAAGCAAGCTCAGTCGCTCGGCACACCAATTTTTGTCCAAAACTTCCCCATAGGATCCATATCCATATAAAATCCCGGGAAATTGACCCGTTTTATGTGCCTTATGGGAATACAATATTGTCATAGGAACTATCGTACCATCCTTAGAAATAACTTCCTTTCTTTCACAAAAATATTCATCAGAAACATTCATCCATTCATGTGCTTCATTGTTGCGGGTTTTGGAAGAAGAAATGCCCGATACCTCCTCTTGATGCACAATAGAGAACATTCTTTTTGACATATTATAGTCAACAATTAAATCGGGCATCTATAGTTAACAACATAAAATTATTAAAAAAGTTCAACAACAAGCATTCCAATAACAATAAGAAACTATAAAGACAATTTAAATGGTTGAGTAAAAAGAAAGAAAATTTGGGTTAGAAATTATACCACCGGAGATGAAAGCACTACTCGATATACCGAATTTGTGAAGTCATGATTTGATCCTGGAACAACGCTACATGAGTTTGATGGCATAGGGAAATACCATGGATCAAGATCATCGATCTCCATTTCTTTCTACAATTAGAAAACAAAAACATGTTACATGCTCGTTCCATTAAATTCAAAATATGGTACTCCTTCTGTCCCAAAATAAACGTCCACAATGAAAAAAGACGCACAGTTTTAGAAATGTATAATTATTACCCTTTTAAATTAACTAAATGACAAATTTACCCTTAATAATAGAGGGAGTAATGAATTTATCCATCTCAAAATTAAGGGTATAATTGGAAAGTCGGCACTTACTTTTGAAAGTGCAAACTTATTTTCAGACAAAATAAATGTCCACAACGAAAAAAGACGCACAGTTTTAGAAATGTATAATTATTACCCTTTTAAATTTACAAAATGACAAATTTACCCTTAATAATAGAAGGAGTAATGAATTCAGCCATCTCATATACCTCATCGTTGGGTTGAATCGGCATTTTGATGGAACAAATTATCGGTGAATCCTTTCCATTGAGATAAAGCACAATATGCTCATCAAAAACGTCCATATCTTGTATGCCGGTACCTTTCTTTGGTACAATTATTTTCTAAAACAAAAAAAAATTATTCAATATAATCTCATAAACAAATAAAGATACCAGAAGTGAAACATCATAAAAAAAAAACACCTGCCAATTAGTCAACTTCGCACCCTCAACATGGCATCGAGCCAAGTAATAATTTCCGTCTAATAATTCCGAGTTTGTTAGAATATAAAAGAATCCTTTATGATGCTCCAAGAAGAATTGTACACCAGAAACACGATCATGAATTTTTCGTAATCCATCTTTTGGATTATTTGCATCTACTATGTACACCTGTAATATAATATAACCGTCACAATTTAAAATAACCCATGAGTTTTCCTCCAAAAAAAGAACAAAAAGTAGGGTGCGTTTGGTATGTGGACGGGACTGTACATGACTGTCGAGAGTGAGGTAGGCAGGTGAAAGAATTCCGTTAGGTTTTACGGCTTTAATTTGACATGGGTAGTTTAGTAATTTACCAATCTTGTCCTATCCTGTTTTGTACTGTCTTATCCCAAATACCAAACGCGAAGAAAGTTCAAATGTGAACTCAAGTTTGGTTGTGAACGTAAGAACAAATGAGAGCGTGACACGTGTCATATTTAGACTGAATAATGAAGGAAAATATTCATACTGAATATAGTATTATTCAGTTTGAATGTAGTATTATTCAGACTGAATAATACTACATTCAGTTTGAATGTAGTATTATTCAGACTGAATAATACTACATTCAGTTTGAATGTAGTATTATTTACATTCAGTCGGAATATTTTCCTTCATTATTCAGTCCGAATATGACCCGTGTCGCGCTCTCATTTTTCCTCACGTTCACAACCAAATTTTGGTTCTCATTTGAACCCGCCCCTACCAAACGCACCCTAAATATCCCATGATATAAATACGTTCCTCAGATGAAGTCCTCGAGTTCGAATTCACAGATATGAACTTTCCATCCTTTGTGCTTGTAATATCCACACAAAAGCTCGAATCTTTTTCTGTATATATAATAACATCACTAACAGGATCTGATCCGAGCATCGTGTATTGTACCCTGTCCATTTTAAGAGGAATCTTTAATGTTTGTAAAGATGATATTTGAAAAATGAACAATATAGTTGCGTTTTTGAAGCTTGCCTATATGGTCGTTGACTTTGATCACATAACGTATAAAATAACGTACGACTATCTTGAGCCCATGCCAAGCTAACCACGTCTTCAATTTTTATCGTTGGAATAATGGACCCACGTTGGAGATCCTTAACTTGAAGAAAAAAACGTTCTTTTCCGGTCACATCAATGGTGTAAGCAAGAAAATGGTGGTCGGGTGATACTCTACACGTACCCACGTGAACGTACCCTACAAATAACAAAGTAACCAAAAGAATAAATGACGTAAAAATGAAGATAAATAATACTCCCTCCATCCTAAAATTAAGTGTCCACAATGAAAAAGGCGCACAGTTTTAGAAAAGTGTAATCGTTACACTTTTTTAGGAAGGGGGTCCCACGCTGTGCCTAGGCTAATCCTGTCAAATTGTGACTGCAAGAAATCAGCTCTGATAAACTCAGTGGCCACGATTGTTGTGTACGCCTGGAATCGAACTCTGGGCAGATGGGATATTCCACCAAATCCTCCAGAGCCTCAACCACTACTTATAACACTTTTAATGAACTAAATGACAGTTTTACCCTTAGTAATTAGAGGGAGTAATTAATTTTCCGTCTCATAATTAAGGGTAGAATGGGAAACTATGCTACGTATTTTTTTTAAAGTTATTCTTTTTGGGACAAACTAAAACAGGTCATAGACTTGACCTACAAGTAGAAATATGAAATTATTTCTCTACATATCAAAAGGTGCTAGTTTTTGCTTTACGTCTAGATTAGCAATGTGTGTGAGTATTTGTTGTATATAAATATTATATATTGAGGGAAAAATGAACTTCTCCATCTCATAATTAAGGGTAGAATTGGAAAGTAGGTTGGTAAGAAGTAAGAACAATGTGACTTAATAAGAGCTCAAAATGTGCATGCCAAAATCAAATAAGTCCACGATTCTACTTACCATATTCTTTTGCAATTTCATTCCAATCGAGCAATATTTCTTCATTTACATGTTTTCTTCTTGCATAATTGACCACATGCTTCACCCAATTTGGACTTTCAACAGCCAATTTCCGACATAAAACAGGGTATTCTTTTCTCTCCGGAATATACTGATAATACAACCTAATTGACCCCATAAGCAAAAAAAAAATTAAATCATTATGGCATAACAGCGATCACTAAACCATATATAAATTGGACCATATCAACTTCAACAGCCAATGTTGCACACAACTGCATAAAATAGAAATACATGATTTTTTAAGTATTAGATGCATACAAACATCCACAAATAGAAACGAAAACCCAAAATTCAAGAATATTCGTAAAGATTGTATGTCTTTCCTTTACATGATGTATCTATCAATTTGGTTAGATACAAGATAGCTTTTTGAAAAACTTCTTCAAGTAGCGTTTCAGTAAGCTCCATGGGTTCTTTTTCTGATTTTGCCCCTTATATTTTTCAAATTAATTTTTCAAACATTGACATCTAGCTTATATCAGACGGTTTTTACGGACCATGACTATTTTATCAGCCAGTTTTTTATTTATTTATTACCAAACATCACTAGTTTCTGAGCTAGCTTGTTAGCCAACATGAGGAATATGGACGTATTATTCATCATGAATGTTGTAACATATTCATTATGAATAACACCTCCATATTCATCATGAATGTAGGTGTTATTCATGATGAATATTCATCCTAAAGATGGACACATAGCACTTTGGGAGGTTCCCGAGTTCCTAATCAATTTTGGGTTCCTAACTGAACTTCCCATGTTAACTGGTTTGACAAACATACCCTTTGACTCCCAAATGTCAAAATGTAGTTTTTTTTTTTGGCTCTGTAGTAAGGGAGTACTGCAAAGAGGTGCAACAAATTTTTTAAAATAACTCATGTTTATAATATGAATCTACTTCTGCAACAAAGAGATTGTACTTGTACATAGCTATATAAATAATCCCCAAAAGTTCACATATTTGCAATGCCTTTCCAATTCCCCTTTACAATTACAAAAGTAGAAATCAAATATCAATGCCAAAATGCATACAATTTGACACATAATTCAATTATTCATGTCAAATTTGATAAGTTCTTCACACTTCATAACAAATATCACAAACCTACAACTTATATTGGTTTTCAATATAGAACAATGTAATCACAATTGAACTCAAAAATCGATGGGTATATCAATAAAGCAGAATATAAGATTGTACCGTACCATGGACCCCATCGTTCAGGTGGGGTGGAAATTTGATTAGGCAATCGACTAATCATCTCGGAATACAGAGTGTTTTGCAGGTTGTAGGTATCGGCCATGAACGATTCTGAGTAAGAGTTTTCATGGTGAAGGTAGTTAATGAAATCAGGGTGATGGGTATTGGACATCCAGTGATATGGATCTTGCCAAGAAACCCCATGATTTGAGACTTCAAATGGCACTTTCTTAGCTACTGGTGGTGATTGTGATTGTGATGATGGTGGCGGTGGTGGGTGTTTTTGGTGGCAGAGTGAAGATAAAAGGTAATAAGTGTGGATGTTGTTAATGGGGTAAGTAAAGGGAAGTAAATTGTTGGTTTGTCTGATTGATCTCAAGAAGATGAAAGAAGCCATGAAAATGGTGCAAGAAAGGTCTGCAATGGTAGCTAAAGGCAAACCAAGTTCATGTCTTCCGACTCCGAGTGAGGAAAGTCAGTTAAATTGCAAATTTGGTACCTGAAATTTTGAGGGTATGCAAATTAGTGAGAAATTATTCAAGAAAAAGTCTTGGGGGGGGGGGGGGGGGGAGGTTTCAAAATTAGGTTAATCTACCGGTTGTTTGTTTGACTCTTAAAGCAAATTTGAATCGTTAACAGGTGAATCATGTTCAGTAAAAAGTAAGTATGTCGCCTAATAGTTCCAAAACTGTCTGTATCGTATTGAATCTTGGACCTCCCTTAACCATTCAAGCCCTAATTTCATTTTAAACAATTATCAAACAATTGCATTTCATTTTGTAATATATTATAAAGTCTTTTAATCATTCTGACGACTTAGTTATTCTGCATCAAACCGTTTAGCAAATTATAAATAGCCAGAATTGAACAGAACAAGAAAACAATATTTGACGCTTGATATTACTCTAGGGGTGCTCAAAATACCAACCAATCCGATCAATCCAATCTTAAAACACACACAAAAAAAACTCAACTTAAAGTGAGCTGACACATAGTTAATACAAAGTTAGGCCACTATGTATCTATTGGGTTGGAGTTAGAGTATTGTCATTTGAAACCGTCCCAACCGATGAACTTGATGCCATTATATACTATGAATTTAATATGATTTTTAAGCCATTGATTAACATATCTACATTGGATTTTTAAATCCTTGATTAACTCGGATTGGGTTTCTGTGAGAAGGGTAACAAGAGATTTCCACTTTTGATGAATGTCAACAGCAATGAGTTGCACCGAAATGCAAATGATCAATTCCTTCTACAGTGCAATTCATAGGTGGCATGAGATTAAAAATGATCAAGAGTTCATATCACTTCTTATGCTTCCCATCTTAACTCTTATTCTCACTTGACTCTTCGCCTATATATATATATATAGGGGTGGTATCCGTTGCAAACTATTCAATATTTGCAAACTTGCAAACTCACCATTTCCAATAGAAATAAGTCATGTGGATAATATTGTTTTAATATTTTATTAATTTTATTAATAGTTTATTAACTTATTAAAGGTATCATCGTCATTTTATAATTTAACCAATTTTAATTAATATTTATTAATTTCCTGCCATGAACACACTTTCCGACGATTTCGTCTTCTCCGGCGAGTTTTCCGGCAAGTTTTGCCATTCATGAATACACTTTCGTCATTCGTGAATACATTTTCAACATTCATGAATATCACTTGGTGTTTTATCATTGGGTTCACTACGAGTTTGCACAGTTTGCAAAAATCGATTAGTTTGTAACGGATATCACCCCTATATATATATTACATATTTGTATAGGGTTGGGTTCCGGTGAAAAAGAGAGTTAAGGTGAGAAGCGTAAGAAATGATCTCCGTCCTTGAATGCACATAGAATGAGAAGCACCGAGATAAGATCCACCGTAATGCACCAAATCAATCCCCGTATGAAGCGCAATTCGTGGATGAGTTTGAGATTAAAGGTGATCAAGAATCCAAATCCCTTCTTACGAGTCTCATCTTAACTTTTCTTCTCACACGTTTTATACCTATTTGTATATCCAATAAAATATTTTTTTTAAAGACAAAAAGATAAATGTGATGTGACTAGCCTATGATGGACATTTGTGGTGAGGATGAAGGACCAAATTTTTAAGTATTTGCAAACCACAAGGAGAAAATATGTAAAATTTGATAGACTACAGGGACCAAAAAATGTAGTTTAGTTAAAATGCTGCATGTTATATAAATTCCACCAAGAACGAAAAGGAAGATCTTTTGATATTGATGCCAACAAGAAACTATCCTGCCACAAACACACGCAGGGGAGATATTGAGAGAGAGAGAGAGAGAGAGAGAGAGAGAGAGATCAACGAGAAGAAGGGAGCGAAATGGCGGTAATGGAGAAGCTAAAGATGTTCGCTGTTCAAGAACCCATTGTTGCTGCTTCATGCCTCATCGGTGGCGTTGGTACTTTTCCTTCTCTTTTTTCGTGAACCCTAATTTACGCGCTTTTCCTCGATCAAATCTAAATTTGATGTGATTCTTTTGATACATTACGATGCATGATTGATATTACATTATGTTGATGCTATGATCTGATATTGATCCGTGAAACTTGTGTTATATGTAAAATTGAAAGGCGTGATTTGGAAATATGGTTTTGTTGGTTAATATCCCCTCCGCCATTAAAAGTAAATTTCACATATGATTTCAAAATTAGAACATTTCACTTTCAGAATTGAATTTGACACCGAGGTTATTAGGTTTTTCTGTTTCTAGATGATCCTGAGACCACACTAATGGGTGAAAATTTTGTGGCCATGGTGTACTGCACATGTGTGATATTTCAACTTAGGACCTCTTGGTCCCAACCATACAAACAAGCCAACAAAGGCACTCAAAATGTTTTAGGTTGATAGTTAAACAGAATGATCTTTTTGTTAATCTACAACCAAAGAAGTTTTCTTTGGAAGGGTGTCCCAGGCTATGCATTGCCCGGACTAATCCTGCAAATTGTAACTGCAAGAAATCATCCCTGATAATATATCAGTGGCCACAACTGTTGTGTACGCGGGAATTGAACCCTGGGCAGATGGGATATTCCATCACATCCCCCAGGGCCTCAACCGCTACGCCACAATCCTTGTGGTTAACAAATCACAACTTTGAGTAATATTAAACTTGGACTTTGGAGTCGGAGGTCCAAACCTTATGGTCAATAGTATCAACTTTGTGATTTTCCGTATATGTTGTAAACTAGGGACACTTTTTAGAGGTTATGCTTTGATACAAGGATGATCGAGCTAGATTATGAAGGCAGTAGCATTTTTCTCTCATAAGATGGCGTTTTTCTTATTCTTTTCGGTTGGTTGTGGGCCAACTTTATCTTTTTTTCGAAGTGATACTGCCATCTTTAGAGTTTGTTCTGCTTTGATTCTACTTTATATCTCAACACGCTTCATACCCACCCAAAAGGGAGTAAAGTAAATCTTTATTCTATTTAACATCCTGCAGTTGTACGAAATTTAAATGTTCTAGTTAGTGGATTTCGTTTTTAAAGGGCCTTCATTGTAAGTTTATTAAAGTAACTTGGCAGGTTGTGCAACTCTTTATCTGAATTCAGTAGCTTCATTACATTTGTTATGGACGCTGTCTAATAGTAAGAAGTATAAAAAAAGAAATTCTTTATATATATATATTTGAACCACTCTTGGTCATTCAATGTCTGACTTTACTTATATTCTTAGTTTGCTTTCTTCACATGCATATCGATCAACATTTTAATGATTCTTTTTCTGATTGACTCTTGGATAGGAAGAGAAGGCTTATACATGAAGAAAGAAGGGACATTTTAGTTTTATGTAAAAGAGACCTCCCTCTGACTATATATTGCAGCAATTAGTTTTACACAAATAATAATAAAAATGCCAACAGCTTGTCAAATGCTTAAAACACCCTTCAATCATGACAAAGAAGGCAAATGTATTATGAAAAGAATCTTTGTTTTCAAATTAAAGTAAATTGTGTGGACCAAAATCAGCAATACAAATAATCAATATTGAAGAGTAAAGCAAATAGGTCATTCCGGCTTGAAGTGCGTTCAAGCTGGTCTAAACACCCATAGTTACAAAAAAAAAAGATGAAGTGTTGCTTCAGAGCTTCAGTTATCTTTGCATGCAATATTATCAAAGCTTTGCTGTTTGGGTGGCTAATCAAACACCATTAAGCAGGGGCTCAAGGTAAAAAATGGACAGTTATAATTATAGGCTTATTTACTCATCATTCAGAGCATATTTTTTAGCATGTCTGTTCATGTGCTACGAGCAGATGCATTGTATCTTGATTCCCAATTGCTCTTTTTCAAAATATTCTTTTCTGTGACCCTGATTTCTGCTGCTTCATATTTCGTGTTTCAATGCTGTGTTTTAGCATTGAACATGGATGTTCCTCTGGGACGTTTTTTTAAATGTATTTAGGTACCTTTTTTTTAAATGTATTTTCCTGTACCTAATTGTTATTTTGTATTTTCAGGCCTATTCCTTCCTGCCGTGGTGAAGCCTATGCTGGACTCATTTGATTCATCCAAGCAAGTTCGTCAACCTGATTTAAACAATGTGAGTGCTACATATTGGTTGTGTGTGTGTGTAATACACACATGCATACATACATATTTGGGGATGCATACACCTGCACACATACAAACACATGTGTGTGTGTGTCAAAAAGTTTACATAACTTGAAAAAGAAACATCACCAAATTATCTTAAGATTCTCAAGAAATATTGAGAAAGATCTAACAAGAAACAAGATGCAGATAAGGCGTACAACAGAAACAATAGAGGAGACAGGGACTAAAAAGAGTAGTAGAGTGTGGATAAGTTGGGAAACTCTAATAATTTGGACCAGTCGACACATATATATATTATATATATATATATATATTTTGTGTTTTTCTCTAACCTCCCACATAAGAGCAGTTCTGAATTGAAGTATTTGAAGTCCTCAGAATCTTAAAACTATGAGAATAGGCCAAACCCGCCGGAAAAAAAACAAAAAACAAAAAAACAGATCATGTTATACACAAGCTGCACAAAAATTGATTAACCTATTTCAAAGTGACTTCTTTTTTTCATCGTCACAAATTGCATATCCTACTGCATCCCTATTCACATTTGTGCAAATATTGGTGCTTAATAGGTCCTATAACGACTCAATTTCTTCTTTAACTTCAATTTAATCGATAGTTGACAAATTTATTGCAGGTGGTTACAGGTTTGACCAGTAAAAGGAAGTGATGATATAAAAGGGTAGCCTTCCACCCTCTGTCTTCCAAAGAAAACCTAGACCTCTATTATTCAAGGTAGATATTAGTTTTTGTTCTTGAAATTTGTTTTTGTCCTATTTATATAAATATCACCATGCGTTAATAAAATCTCAATTCTTTGGGTTACCTTATGTTTGATTATCTGTCTAACATATGGGAGCTATATTATATAGCGGTTGATTAAATGAACAAGTTAATTGATTGTTAATTAAAATTTATACAATAACTACTCCTAACTCCATACAGACATCTTAATCCATACAAAGATTCATGAAGGAAAAAGATAGCACCTAAGTGAGTACAACATTAACTAACTAAATAAATAAAAGTTATTGTGTTGGTGGAATAGCAGTAGCTTTCTTTAGCATCATTCTTGCACTTGCCCTAAATGGACAAGTTGAGCTCACAAATCCGTTAACTAGATGTAAGTATGTCTTCAGATCGTGACATGTGGCCACGTTGATACTATTCAGCTGTAAGGATGCTCGACTACTAAGCCGTAGCTCGTGTCCTATGTTAGCATACACCCATTGGTTATCGTTAACATGTTTCCGTATCCAACGATGTAGATGGGGCCCACGAGCTTTCTGTTTTTGTGCCACGTCATCATCATGGTCCTCAACGAAAAAACCAGGTACTTTCGTTATTAGGTCGTCTGAATTCACTATACGTAGAATCTTTGTTCCTTGTAGTTCTAGGTTGTGTCGGAAACTCCGGTTTCCGACCCTGGGCCCACCGAACGAGATAACCGAGAGATGTAAAGCGTGTTTGATGGTAGTTTTAATATCATAGGCGGCTAGAATAGCTAACGAAGCTCCTAAAGAATGGCCGGTTATGGTGACACTTAATGACTCGTCACTATATTTTTTAACTATCCTTAAAATCTCGTCCGATATCGATTGTTGTAAGCTCTGACATACAGACGTGCTGGATATATACAGACTTAAAACTCCGCTTTCCACCATTGGTTCGTCGTTTTGTCCTTTTGTGTTGTTCGTATTTCCGAACGGGCAATGGGTTAGAGTGGCTCGTAGATTCTCGAGCCACTCTAAACAAGTCCCGGTCCCACGTAACGAAATCACTACGTCTCGTCTCCCGAGCCTAGAAATCTCTGTTTGGTCCTCGCAGACCGCCACGTAACCGATCCAGCTGGACCGGGCCACCCCGATTTGACCCGTCCAATGTGGCATCGGAATCGATGACGTGGCGTGTAGGTTTTTCGTCACGCGGTACCCACTTTCGTCGACACCCACCCGTTCCAAGCTCGAGTTTTTCGTGTAGCTCGGTGACGGAGGATCAGAGTCGAAGCATTGGTATGCGGCTTCAACAAAGCTTCCATATCGTATAATCTCACCACGTAAACCGTCGTCAAGCGGGTCCAATAAGCCTTCCCAATTCTTCGACCCATGATACTCCATCCATCTTTTATCGAGCTGGCTTAATGACCGTGGCTGAGCCCGAGTTCCAAGAGTTGGCTGAGCCCGAGTTCCACGAGCTGGCTGAGCCGTCGCCTTCATAGGAACGGCGGCACAGCGCCACCGACACGATGGCTCGGATGGCGGGTTAGCCGTGGTGGGTGAGAATGGTTGAACCCATTTGGTACTAAGTCTCATGGTGGTGCTAGTTAGTTTCCAAAAAGATCAAACTTTGATTTGAAGATGGGTTTACTGAAATTAGTGTTGGATCGTGTATATATAGTTGATGAAGTGTGTGCTACTCCAAAAGGAACCCATCTTGGCTTGCTATTCCAAGAAGTTTGTGTGATAAGTTTGATGGTGTTTCTCCATTTTAGTTAAAAAAGCAAGTTCATATGTTTAATAAATTTGACATGAATTTTTATGATAAAGTGCATATAAGTAGGCAAATGGGACATATATCAGCAGTTCAGCACGATGTGTTTTTAATACGTTAAATATTTGATATGTTGAGTCGTTGAGTTTTTGGTCGTTAATTTGAGACAACGATAGGCCAACGTTCATTTAAATGTGCTCTGAAGGAGTTATTTGCTTCGAGTGTAAGAGATTATAAGCCTCGAGTTCATTTAACTAATTAGGTTGTCCAAATTCGTCCTAACAACTTATTGTAATATATATATATATATATATATATATATATAGAGAGAGAGAGGGGGGGGGGGAGGTTCAAGGGAAAACACTTTAAAAAAAACTGAAGAACATCTTGGGAGCCCTCCATCCGGACGATATGCACTAATGCATACAAGCGTTTTTTATTCCTATGCATCAATGCTTCTATCATTACATATGCATTGATGCATATTCACAAATGCATTTTACAAATTACCAGTATGCATTAGTGCATACCATCTAGATGGAAGGCTCCCAGGGTGTTCTTCAGTTTTCTTTTTTTTGGCGTTTTCCCTTGAACCTGACCCTATATATATATATATAGAGAGAGAGAGAGGGGGAGGGAGGGAGGTTCAAATGAGAACTCAAATTTCGTTGTGAACGTGAGGACAAATGAGAATGCGACACGTGTTTGAATATAGATTATTCAGACTGAATATACAAAGAAATATTCAGACTGAATAAATACTATATTCAGTCTGAATATTTCTTTAAATGGGACACGTGTCGCACTCTCATTTGTCCTCACGTTCACAACCAAATTTGAGTTCTCATTTGAACCCGCCCCTATATATACAGGCATATGATCGTGTGAGAAGGAGAGTTAAGGTGAGAAGAGTAAGAATAGATCTGAACCCTTGATCGCTTTTAATCTCATACCCACCCATGAATTGTGCCTTAGAAGGGAGTTGATCCGGTGCACCTCGGTGCACCCCATCTCGGTACATTTCATCCTAACGTGTATACAAAAGTCAAGTCATTAAAGATATTTCATGGATCTATGCAAGTGTGTATACCATACCAATTACTTGTATACATATGCGCATATCGTACAAATAAATGGTTATTAAGGTGTTTCTCTCTTAAACCTGACCCACGTGTAAGATGTACAACTTTTAATCCTGTAAATAAAAAAAGCATCATTAAGTACTCTATTAAAACAGTTGTAGACTTGTGACCAATTTTGTTGTAGTGTGTGTTGTGAGCTATCGTACACACGAACTTTGGTGCCAAAACAATTGCATGTTTGGGTTGCTTACGTGTCCATTCTTTAAGCCATGTTCAAACTCTGCAATTTTTTCTTTCCCCCAAACTAATCATATTGAACAACTTAGAAAAGCTTTTAAGATTTAAACACGTTCTTAAAATATCTCTCATCATGCATAAGTACTTGTTAGTTATTACTAACATGTGCATTCTTGGACACTTTATTTGGGGCGTTAACCAAACATTTACGGTTAGGATGTCATTTATCTTATCAGATGAACATGATAAATACTGAGAATCTTACTTAGTAAGTGAGAGGACAAAAAACTCTTAACCAGTTACTTGTTTATTGGATAAGAGATGTTTATCAACAATTCATTTTGATGACTGAAAATGCTGCCCGGTAAGAGTTTGGTAAATGGTTCATCAGATCCCTCCAACTTATCTCTACCCGACAAGGAACTACGTGTCATAAACTTCTTATACGTGACTAAAAGGTTATTAGCCCAACGGTATCCATATTACCTATAGATCCCAAACTTCCAAAAGGTCATGGGTATAATTTATAAACCCACTGAAGGTGAGAAATGTACATGAGTATTTTTGCCATTTATGAAATATTATATACCTAAAAGAAAAGGAAGTGTTTATATGTGTCCAACCTTATCTTACTATTTCAAAACCATATCATACGGTACCATAAAACGTATATAACAATATAGCTTGCGCTTGAAATTGTTTGCCAGAGGCTTGTGTGTAAAGATGTCAATAACTCCAATGAGAAGAAAAAAAGGCGTTAAGAGGCCCTCCTGGCCCATTCTTTTCTTCTAAGAGCTTTCCCAGCTCAAATAATTGGTTTTCTTTTTTTCCACCCAGCCCGCATTTTTTTTTTCAAGGGGCCAAAGAAACATCTCTATCTTGACTTGAGAATTTGAGATCAAGACTCCTTACAGCTCTAGCGACGATCGGACCCAGATAATCAATGGAACCTGGTTTCTCTCTGCATATGGTAATAGAGAGTTAGACATCTATAGATAAGCGGGTTCTTCGATCATTCTAATGAAATAGGTTCGTTCGGACTCATGTGCCTTCCAGAACCAGGGGTCTTCGAGCTTGATGCCAACCTTAGACACTCTAAGATCCTTTTTCAAACATGCTCCTATTTCCAGTCAAGAGATTTATAAAACAAACACTAATAAACAACAATGATCTAGCAAATAAGTTGATTTTTTATTACTATAGCTTTAGTTATAAACCTCAATATTCAATTATTGGTATGCTTTAAGACAAGCAAAGGTCTTCTCGAAAAAAGTTTGTGTACTCCTTTTGGATGAAGGTAATATGTTTAAAAGAAACGTAAAGTTGAACACTTTATCGACATTTTGGTAGTAAGAGGAGGGTTCAAATGAGACAGTCAAATCACATATATTTTATACTTAAATCATATGTGATTAAGGAACACGGTCAATGCAAACGTGTGCAGGTGACTCGACCCGCCATCAAAATCGTGTCAGTGTAAAATCATATGTGATTTGGTTGTTCTAGTATTTTCTTATTTTGACATTATTCTTGAATAAATCCAACAACTCTTGTCAATAAACCCAATAATTAAAAAGAATAGAATGAAAATTAACATTTTATATAATATAAAACACGGTAAAATGCCAAAAATAAGTACAATTAAAATAAAGATTAATTTGTTGTATATTATCTTTAAGTCATATGCCTATGATCCCACCATGCTATATTGCTTGCTTATATTCATATTATTTCAAGTCAAGTATTCAAGTAATATCATAAGGTTTGTTTCATTCACTCTATAAATGAGAATCTACAAACGTGCATGACATGGATTTATTTATTTATGTTTTATTCTTTTTTTCGTTTTGAAAAATACATTTATCTCCTTAGTTAAAACTATTAAGGTTATGTTTGGTAAACTAGCTGATAAGCTAGCTAGTAGCTTATAAGCTAGCTGATGAAAAAACCATGTTTGGCAAAACTAGCGTATAAGAATCTAAAATGACCAAAAAATGCACATTGAAAAATAATAATAATTAATATTAATGAGGGTTATAATTGGAAAAATGACAATAAACTCTCAAAACGTTACTCCAAGTAGCGTTTTAATAAGTCAGCTTATGGTTTGTCAAACGTGTACACCGAAAATTTACCAAACGTAGCCTAAATAACATAATGGAAGTTTTTTTCAACATTACTTTATAATCGGGATTTTTATGTACTATGGTTAGAATATAATTAACAACTCAACGTGATGAAACAATGATCATAATACAAACATGATTATGAAACAAACGGTAAATAAAAGTATATGAAATTGACATGTTGATTATGTATAAAAGAATATTGACGTATCCATGAAGTCAATGATGTTAATAATTGAGTAATAATAGTGAACATTTACAAGATAACAATGCTTTAAAAGACTCAGAGAATAACTGTAGTGTCTATTAGGGCAACTATATGTATCTTGTACGGTCCAATAATGTACAAGACACTTACGGAAGCCCTAATACCATATTGAAGACAAAAAAAACTTAAACGACAACTATAAGACTATAACCACCAAACTGATTTGTATGGACCAAATTAGTAACCACCGCACTTCTGTAGTGTACAACTGTACATGACCAAAGTGTTGCATCCATAAGATGTCGAAAGCGGAAGGTACCTCACCCCACAACATTTGTTGTTGCGCAACTATAAAGAGAGCAACATCGAATTTTGAATTCTTATTTAACTGAATAAACTATCTGAACTGGTGACTTTTTAAAATCTTCTAATTGAACTTGTTTTCAACTTTAAAAGAGTTATTTTCTTTGAAAGATATGAAATCACCTTGGAAAAACTTGAAAAGAAGTAATGCTTACTATTACATTATTTACACAAAGCCTTCAATGACTTGTCCACACGAACCAGAATAACGTCCGAACTTTCTAAAGTCATGATTTTCATGAAAACAACTTTTCGATGTATTTTTGTAATGATGATTATGTGTTTTTGAAACATTAAACTCGTTAATTAATTTTGTTGGTTATTAATTAATGTGAAATAGTTTTGGGTTTGAGAAGGTTTAATGTTCTTGTCTTTATTTGTCCCAACCCCTCTCATGACCACTCTCTTTCTTTAGTTTTGCAACTCAAGATTTGCCCTAATTAGGCTTAATGAAAAACAAAAGCATTCCAACAATTAGGTTAAATGCACATGTATCTTTATTTCACAAACTCATGTTTAAATATTTAAAAATATATGGTTGGATAAAAACACACATACATGTAAAGTGTATCTAGTTAGTGTATATGTACAGAGAAAATTAAGTTCAGTTGTAAAACATTTTTTCCATTGTGAACCGATGGACAAAGGAGAATGAACCACTATACACTTGATGTGCCTTTCACATAACGCTCTTGGGATGGAATGATATGGATCAGCTCAGAGGTTATTAGATACAGATCATTTTTGCATGAACTCTAGATGCTATGTATATTCAATTTAAGACAATAAACATATAATGTCGAAAATGGAAGTAGAGTTAGAAAAAATGCAATGACTATGATGCCCTTGTAATGTCAAGGAAACCCTCGAAAAGATATGGTCAAAAGTCTACCTAATGATGAAGTAATTTGATATAAAAAATTACTAAAACTCTATTATTTCAGTTTATACAAACGATAGATATCTTGTACATTGGTTTTCAAGATTTGCTTCAACATAATCAGGTCCTTACAATGTAAGCATATCTTCCCCACAACTTCCTACGAGATGAAGAAGCTAAGAATATTGAATTTTGGATATATGAAACATGAATGTTTGTATGGATGATTTCATAATACTGTTATTTATGTCATCCCAATAATCATTGTATTCTTATCTGTTAGATGTTTTTTATCAGTCCCGTAAGAGCTTGAAAATCACCAAGTCATCAAGTATAGTGTGAGGTTACCAAGATCAACTTTGATCAGAGCCACCTCCTTTTTACAACTAAAATTCTCATTTCACACAGTAATCTCTTCTTAGTTCTTTCTACAACCATATTCTATACGTTTAAGAACATAACATTGTATAAGAACCTCAAACGCGAGTGACACCAACCTTCTAGAACTCATTTTAGAAGAAGTTATCAAGAATAGTGTAAAAGGACGTGATGATCATGCCCATGATTATGATCAAAATGACTTTTGTTATATAAAGTGATTATCAACACATGGAATCTGATATTATTTCTCAATTTGTTCAATCTAAAACCAATACTTTTGTAAAGAAATTTACAAATAGCTTCAATTAATTAGTGGATGTGATATGAACAAGAAGTGTGTTTCGGATAGATGGATTGTGTGATCAATAAATACTTAAAATTTCTTTAACCAAAAATGACTTGTAAAACATAGTATTTTCTTAGAGTTCATTGCTAGCAATATAATTTTTGGTAACCATTTAATCCTAATATATTTTCATTTTGTTTAGAAGTATTTTTTACCTTTTATTTTATAATACATACTCTATAAGTGTGTCTGTTTTTTTAATTTGTTATAATAAAAATTAAGTTATTATATTAAATAAGGGAAAGAATATGATAAACAAATTGGATTGAAAAATAGAGAATCCAAAATCTTAAAAAAAACAATCAATTTGAATCAAGAAAAGTTATTGGTTAAATATTTCAAGCCTCAATTTATTTCTGTCACTAAAAAAATCGAAAGTTATTGGATTAGGTTCCACTATTTTAATTAGTATTTTAATACGGTTTTAAGTAAATTTGAAAAATATAAGATTTTATATAAATCTAATTCAAGAACATGTGTGGATGTGTTAAAGAGTCGAGCGGGCTTTTGTGTTTCTGCTCACTCAATTAATATCTTAAGATAAAAAAAATTAGACGCTTGAAAGCCGTGTTTGTTTGATTTTTAAGGATGTCTTTAAATCATTTGAATTTAATTTTTAACATAAATTAAATACAAGTGAAATCATAAATTTGAATCTTATTTCAAATGAAAGTTTGATTTTTTTTATATTTTATTCTAGGATTCAAGTCCGATCCAAGGCATTAACTCAGATCCTACAATGTTATTACTAAAAATATTAACAGTAAATTAAAATATTGTGATAATGATCAAACCCTGGTATCTAATTATAGACATAACTACCACTATTCAAACTTCTTCTTATAATTCTCACCTTAACTCTTATTCTCACACGATCATTCGTCTGAGACTGAATGTATTACAAATATAAAAGAAAATGAGTTCCTTTTGAACAATTTTCTACGAACAAAAAAGATAGAGACAGACAATTGACATACATGATACGTCTTGTAGAAAGAATAAAGACTTTTCTAGCAAATATTTTTACACTTCATTTTGAAAGTTAACCTTACAGATTTATTTTTTATACTTCCTTTGGAACATTTTTTGGAGTTTCTTACCATAATAACTATGGAATATCTTTCTTACAAGACAATAAACACAACAGTTCGATTTGTTACTAGATTGTTCTTACGCCTATTAGTGCATTAATTACACGTGACCATCTCGATTACAAGGCTCTACTCTCTAGGCCTAGACCTCCACCTCTTATTTAGTCTTTTCATCTTTAAGCTTATCAGGTTTCAATTGTTTGGTTCATATTGATTGTACGTCATTTCCTACACATGAAGTTGACAAAATCTGTAGGGACAGAGAAGCACTTTAGGTCCCACTTTGGGAGTAACATATAACATAACTGATTAGGTGCATGACAAAGGGGTCAATGGTGGCATCTTTTGTATGAAGTTTGGTTGGATAGCCACTCAAATCGGCAAAACTCGTAGCAAACCTACCATTGGAAACAAGTTGCTAAATATCCATCACATCTAGATGCACTTTTCTGACAAGTCCATCCTTTCAAAATTAGCTGCATTATAATCACATTTAAATATATGGAACAAACAATTAAATCCCGAGAATCTTGCAATAAATATAGTCCATCCATCCCATAAAAACCACATCACGTTTTTTTTATTATGTTTCCCTAGTGAAATTACATATTTACCCCTATCATCATCGTTGCAAATGAGTTCAGCAACCTTTGTTTTATTTTTAATTAAAACGTATCTGAGAAAATAAACTTTTTTTAAACATATACATCAAACCAAATATCGTATATTTAACTACAGGAAATTGAAAATAATAAAATTAAATATTTGAAAATACGAAAATATATTAAAAAAATCGTGCTCTAATTTACAAACAATAATTTGATTTGGGGAGAAAATGATTTAAATGCTCCATGAATTGTTTCTCATGCTTAATATTTGTGGCTTTCGTTTTATGTATGAATGATAATGGTGGATTTCTATTTATAGAAGGTGTATCCAATGGCTTTGGCTTTGCTTGTAATGTGTAGTAGTACGTTTTCCTTAAATAGTAATAAATCAAAAAGTGCAAACAAGACTGAGAACGAGCCACATGTACAGCCTGGATTTGCATATTTTAATTAATATATATATATATATATATATATAATATACATTTTTTTGAAAGAAAAAGGACCATTACCGGGCTTCGGCATTGCCATCGCCCGTTCGGGTCGCGTTCATTTCATTTTAATCAGAAGGTTGTTACAGTCGTTGTTAATAGCTGCCATAAGAAACGGGGGCATGCTATCGAAAGAAACGTTACAATTTAGGTTACAAGTGTGTCTAGCCATTAAGTGGGCCGAGTTGTTTGCATTACGGTTGACCCAATGAACTGATATATACTCTTTGGACATAAGAGTGAGTTTAATATCCTTGACTATATCACCGAATTCCGAGTTATCAACGTTGGTCGTATAGATTGCTTCCACCAGAGCCTTCGCGTCAGTTTCAATGATGATATGACTATCATATCGGCCGGCCATCCAGCAGAGGGCCTCACGTACAGCGAGGGCTTCACATTCTCTGATGGATGGAAGAAAGTTGCAAGGTGAAGCGAGGGCCGATATGAAAGCCCCCGAGTTGTCACGAAGAACAATACCCACGCCCGCTTTAGAATTCGTGTCGAAGATCGCAGCATCCACATTGCACTTAACAAACCCACATCGAGGCGGTTGCCAGCCGTTGGGTATGCTTTGACCGGGGTGACTACGAGATTGCAGAGCCGAGTTTTTTGACCCAATCCAATCCGATAGGAGCTGTCTAGCCCGTTTTACCACCGAAGATGCGTCCCGAGGCCCATTGTTCCAAACCACGTCATTACGGCGGTACCAAATACTCTACAATATCATTAGGAAAAGGTCTCGGGATTGGTCGATGTTGCCGAGGAAGAAATTGAAGGCAAGCACACGAAAGGAATCGGAAACTAATGCAAGTTCCTCGATCTTATTCCCAAGACCCACTTCGTGCCACACCTGGCGAACCAAAGGGCAACCCACCAAGGCATGCCAAACATTTTCCTCATTACGGTTGCATATCGGACATATGGTCGAAATTGTAACTCCTCTTGTTTGAAGGGCGTATCTAGTGGGTAAGACGTTTCGGATAGCACGCCAAGCAAAAAATTTAACCTTCCGTGGGATGTTGGCATTCCAGAGCTTTTTCCAGTCTCCCTCAATAAAGAGATGGTTGAGTGGGGCTATCAGCTTCGTAATAACATGGTAGCTAGACTTAACAGAATAAATTCCGTCATTAGACCAATGCCATATGAGAGCGTCTTCTCGATCCTCCGAAGGGGGAGAAAGCCTAAGAATCCTGCGACAATCTTGTTGGCAGAAGGATTGGTACAATATACTAGAGTTCCATCCACCAGTGTTGGGGTCTAGGAGATCGTGGACGGTTAGTCTTTGTTGGCCTTCAACACAAGGTGATTCAACCATAAAACCGGAGTCGTCTTTAATCCATGGGTCCTTCCAAACATTGATATTGTGACCATTCCCAATTTTCCACCGGGTGCCCGCTTTGAGGGCAAGTTGTGAATGCCAAATGCTCCTCCAAATGAAGCTAGGAGCATTTCCCAATTTGGCCGTCATGAAATCGTCTTTTGGGTAATATTTGGCTTTAATAATCCGCCCAACAAGGGATGACGGGTGAGCAATGAGCCGCCAACCTTGTTTTCCCAACATAGCAAGGTTAAACGCGGTAAAGTCGCGGAAGCCGAGGCCGCCAAATTTTTTTGGGGTGCAGAGTTTGTCCCAAGATAGTTAATTGAGCGATGTCCATCAAGCTTCCTGCCCCACCAAAAGGAGTTAATCATTTTCTCTAGGCTTTGTATAACCGAGCCCGGTATGAGGAAAATGTTCATGTAGTAGACCGGGATGGCTTGGGCAACGGCTTTTATGAGCGTGGATTTGCCGGCGGTCGAAATTGGATCTTTGTTCCACACTTGAAGTTTAGCCCATAGTCTGTCACGAATATGCCGGAAGATGGACCTTTTTGACCTACCCACGACGGACGGGAGCCCCAAGTACCGACCCGTATTGATCGGGTTGTGGATCCCGAGAATCTGTGTAAAGGCGTACATCAGGTCAGGGGCCAGGTTGCTGCTTCCCATGATTCCCGATTTAGAGTAATTGACGGCTTGTCCTGATGCCTCTTCGTAAGTTGTGAGCATGGCTTTGAGGTGCCGAATTTCGTCGATCGAGGCCCTGCAAAACAAGAAAGCATCGTCTGCAAAGAAGAGATGGGATATAGGTGGAGCGTTTTTAGCCGCTTTACACCCGTGGATGCGGCCGGATTTTTCCTCGTGATTCAAGTAAGCTGAGAGACCCTCCATACAAATAATGAAAAGGTAGGGAGATAGTGGATCTCCTTGGCGGATTCCTCTTCTTGGAAAGATAGGCCCCACTAACTCACTGTTAACTTTTACAAAGTATTTGACAGATTCGACAATCATCATTATCATATTAACCCACCGATTATTGAAACCTATGACATTGAGCATTTGTCGCAAAAAGTCCCAATTCAATCGGTCATAGGCTTTGCTAATATCAATTTTGAGAGCCACTTCTCCCGTTTTTTTCCTTTTATTCTTGTGCATGGAATGGATCATTTCAAAGGCGATAATGATGTTGTCCGTGATCAACCGGTTTTTAACGAAAGCCGTCTGGTTTTCGGAGATGATAGACGGAAGCAGTGGCTTAATCCGGTTAGCCAAGACTTTGGTGACTAGCCTAATGATAACGTTGCAAAGCGAAATGGGTCGGTAGTCTTTCAGCGACGACGGGTCATTGCCTTTGGGGATGAGAGTTATAAGGGTGTTATTAACTTCATCCGGTAGCGAGCCATTATCGAGCCAAAGTTTTCCTGCATTAAACACATCATCGGCAATAAAATCCCAATTTTTTTGGAAGAAACGGGGGTTGAATCCATCCGGCCCCGGTTATTTATCCGGGTGCATTTGGAAAAGCGCGGACTTGAACTCTTCTTTGGTGAATGGTACGTCAAGGCAACACAGGTCCCGGGCCGAGAGTCTATTGTTGACATACTTGGTGATGTGATCCGGGTTCCCCGAGCTACCCGAGAAAGTACGATTGAAATGGTCGGTGACAAGGTTACAGATTTCACTTGGTTCTTCAATCCAAATACCATCGTCGTTTTTTAGCTTAAGGATTCGGTTTCTTTTCCGACGCCCATTAGCAAAGGCATGGAAAAACTTCGTATTTCGGTCCCCATCTTGGAACCAGTGGGCCTTTGCCCTTTGCCGCCAATGGGCATCCTCTTTAGCAAGCGTGGATAAAATACGGTGTCTTTCTTCATCATAAGCCGCCGAGGCACTAGAGTCGCTCAAAGAGCGTAACGTCTTTAACTTGGAGTAAGCATCTTTGATATCATTTTTAAAGGCCGCATTCAGGTTTCTTCCCCAGTTGTCCAGAACTTTTGCAAGTTTGGATAGTTTATCAATGAAGTTGGCACTACCAGAAGAGTTCCACGTCTCCGACAAGATTCTCTCGAACGATTCCTCCTGGAACCATTTATTCTCAAACCGGAACGATTTAACATATTTGATAGAAGATCGGACTTGAGTGTGAAGAGCAATTGGGGAATGGTCCGATAACGGGGCAATAAGATTGACAACCCGATAATCGGGGAAGAGGTTTGTCCAAAAGTGGTTTCCGACCGCCCGATCAAGACGTTCAAGGATCTCATTCAGTTTTCCTTTATGGCGACACCAGGTGTAAGGAAACCCATGCATGTCGAGGTCGGTCAAGTTGCAATCCGATAACGCTTCGCGAAACCCGCGAATACACCAATCCGGGTGGTCGTTGAGACCCCGTTTCTCATTTTGAGATAAAAGATCGTTAAAATCGCCCAAAACCACCCAAGGGCGGTTAGAGTTGTCCGCAAGTGTTCTAAGGAGATTCCACGAGTCTCTTCTTCTGTTTCGTTCCGGAAACCCATAGAACCCAGTGATTCTCCACGGGCCATTCACGTTATCATTCACATCCATATCAATATGATTTTTGGAGTACGACAAAAGGGAAAGCTGATAGTTTTCATTCCAAAAGACACAAATACCACCACTGTGGCCGCTACAATCAACTGCGAAACAATAATTAAAACCCAATCGAGACTTTAAACTAGAAGCTCGAGTTTGGGGGACAAGTGTTTCATAAAGAAAAAGAACATCAGGGCGGGAACTTCGTACAAGTTCCTGAAGAACCGAACTCCCCGAGGGTGTGCTAGGCCTCGGCAGTTCCAACTGATAACGATCATCTTTGTAGGCGGGCTTGCAGCGCAAGTCCCGCCTCTGGTATGTTTGATTGCGGAGGAGGGTCTTTCACAAAGGTGGTGTAGCCGTCGGCTTGGTTCCCGTCATCCATACAATCCTGCTCTTCTGATCTCATTTTTTTCCCACTGAGTTTCCTAGCTTTGTCCTTGATGGAGATCCTTTTTCTTGACTGAAGGGTGTGGGTAGGAACTGAATTCCCAATGTCAAATGGGTGGGGGTTCTGTTGGGTATGCATGAGAATGGAATTATTGGTGACAGTTTGCATGGTACTTTTTACGACGGGTTGTATGTTGCTTTTTGTGACAGATTGCATGGCAAGGGAAGTAGTTTGGTTGGTGCCTTGTTTATCAGCAACGGTTGGGTAAAGTTGGGTGAAAGGTGGTCAGGTGCATGCAATTTAATATGGGTTTCATTTGAGATAGTTTGGGTAATGGGTTTAGCTAAAAACATTGGTGAGGGGGTAGGGCCTTCCATTTGTTCATGATGGATGGGGGGTGGGTTTGTTGGGTTGAGGGGGACATGGGTAATAGGTATGGTACAACTAGGTGGTGGGTGACATGCTTCCAACGTGTACATAGTTTCCAAGGTTCCATCCCCTTTGTCCTTTCTAAGACTTGTGTTTCCCCTAAAATCAGTAGAAAGATATGGCTGAGATTTTTCTTTAGCTTTTTCTTGGGAAGGGGTTTTTGCCATGGGATAATTGTGGGTTTCATCAGGAGCTTTCTTGTAGTCTTGGTAATGGGTACTACTTTTGGAGTGTTTGACTTTATCAAAGTAAAAAGTAATTTTGCTTTTGTCTTTTTCAACTTCATAGGAAGTAGCAACCTGGTGGTTAGGGGGTACCATCACAAAAGTAGATTTACCGGAGTAGTCGCCGGAGTTGTGTTGGACGTTTTCTTCATTGCCATCTTCGCGTTTGTTGGACCCGATGAGCTCATCCGCTTTCAGCTCGGCCTTGGCATAGCAGGATGTAAAACAGTCTCCATTGTAGTTACCGGAGATCCACGGTCCAAAGAGGTGCATGAGTTTTCCTTCCGGGTCATCCGGGTCTCGAATAGTAACTAGTTTATTCTTGCAATCTTGTTTGTCATGTCCCCAAATACCGCATCTGTAGCAAATGATCGGTAACCTTTCGAACTTAAATTGGATCCATGTTTTTCGTCCCTCGAAAGAGATGAATATTCCGACACATGGTCTTTTATCGACTAGGAGATTCACGCGGGCTGTTGTACTCGCCCGAATCATATCGATATTTGATCCTTTCCATATAAACTCAGCCTGTGGGTCTGCCATTTTTACCCAAGAGGTAAGATTTTTTTTAGTGAATAGACGGAGAGGGATATTGTTGATGGTTAGTTGTAGCGGTATCGTGTCCAACTTTACTTCCCTCCAGTTACCGGATATAGGCCATGATGTTCCGATCAGAAAACCACCTGTGAAACACCAGGGCATTCGATGGATGACCCACTTTTTGTCCGTCGGTGTTGAAAACGGAAACCCAAAAAACTGACTTGCTTCATCGGCTCCCAACAAACGCACCTGCCAGGGCCCTCTAAATTTCCACATTCGGCCGAAAATCGTTTTGAGAAAGGATATCGAGCAACCTTTTCTGGAGAAGATCCTTGTGACCATGTTGGTCTCGGCAAATGCATTCAGTTGGAGCTCTTCCACCGTTAACACAACGGTTGATTCCGTGGCATCTTCTACTTCCGAAAGGTTTGGTTGAGAGACTTGGAGGTTGTTTGTTAAAGTGGCAAGGTTGTCGATGAGATCTTGGTTGACAGCCATACTGCGCGGTGGTCAGGATACAAACGTAAGGGTAAAGAGATGCCTTTGTTTTGCTTGGAGAGAAGATCTTGCAGGTATAAGTAGAGATTGTTGGAGAAGACAAAGTCTTAACCCACTCAGGGGAACCACTCAGGGTTTTTTGAGAGAGAATTTTCTATAAATACCTCTTAAACATCTATGTTTGACTTATACTACTTTATAAAAAGTGTCTTAATAAGTTTAGATGAGGTCTTTAACATTTTAATAAGTTTTTAGGATATTTTTTTATATAATATACATATAAACTTGCATAGTTGCAAAGAACACAATTATAGTTAAGAAGTCGTGGGTTGGTTTTTTTATTCAAGTCATTAATGAATAATGTTGTTTAGTATGGATATATTTGTATAGATTGTAAAGGTTTTTATTTGATAGTTTTTTATAGATGAAATGAACGTGTTTTTTAATTGAGATGAATAGATTTGAAAAAACCGTGACTTTCAGCATAAAGCTCCCCTAGTCCCCCTAAAAGCTAACTGAATAATTCATTTTCGATATCATTAAGCCACTACAAAAGAGTCATGTACAACTGAACGAATAAGTTATAAATCCCGTTAAGTTTGTTAAGCTACTACTAAGCTGGCCCTTAATGTATATCACATTGTGAAGTATATTTTTATATGAATTATTTTACAATGTAAAATATGATTACTAGTTCTTAGAATTCTCAACTTTTTGTTTTTCCCATTATATATGTGTGTATATATATATATATATATAGAGAGAGAGAGAGAGAGAAGGGGTGGGAGAGATTTAGGAGAAAATCATAAAAAAAAATGAAAATTGAGGAACACTCAGGTAACTGTTTATCTGGATGGTATGTACATATGCATACAAGTAATTGAAGCTCTTTTTTGGTTTTTATGCACGTGTGCATTATGTACATGTGAATTTTACAAATTACTTCTATGCACATGTGCATATTGTCCAGATGAACGGTTACCCAGATGTTCCACAATTTTTCATTTTATTTGTGGTTTTCTTCTGAATCAATATATATATATATATAGTTAGAATTAGGTTATACGAGAATGAAACCTATTCGCGAGAATACGATAATGACTGTTCATGTACAAAATCACCCATGATTCCGGGCTACTTTTTCCTTGCTATATAAGTGGCCCCAAAAGTCGTCCGCTCCAGTTAGTACAAAATCACATATGATTTTGTACTATTCCCTTATTTCCTTAAATATGTATCATTCTCGTATAAATATGTCTCTCTCTCTATATATATATATGTGTGTGTGTGTGTGTGTGTGAGAGAGAGAGAGAGAGGCTAACTTTATGAGAATCATAAAACTGCTACAAACCAACCACAAGGGTGGTGCCTCAATGGTTTGAGTTTGGGCTCCAAAGGTCAACAGTACCAGCAGGTCCCAGATTCAAATCCAGAGAGGGGTAAAAAAATCCCCTTGAGGCCACGGAGGCACGAAGGTTCAAATGCGATAACTCCAGGCTATTCACGAAGCGGGTAGTCGTTATGGGATTAATCGGCTCATATAACAGGTTGGATATCCAGGTTAATAAAAAAAAGAGCTACAAACCCGTGTGAACAATAAAAAGGCTACAACTTGTGAGAACCAATCTCAATGCATTGTTTGGTTTTCCATATAAAACCAGAAGTCTATAATTTCAAGTATTGATTCACGCTGCATGTATTTTTTTGTTTCAGAATGTGAACCAAAAAAATTACATGTATTTTAATATTTTTTTTACAATATGTATATAAACATATATGAAACAATGCTTTAAATAATCACATTTAATGGAAAAAAAAATCATGTAAAAAATATATTAATATTGGTTCTCACGGGTTTCTAATCTTATTGTGGTTCTCATTTTATTATCTTGTATGTATATATATAGGGGCCTTCTTTTACAAACTTCATAATTTGTGAGAACCGTGAGGTCCGGTCTAAGACTCTAAGCCACATAATTATATTAAATTAGGAAGTTAATTATTTTAGTAATTTTTAATTAGAAAATTCAAAAAAAAGTATTTTTGTAAATTTTATCACTCCTCCCTCCTCTCCTTCTCCGTTCAATCACCACACCATCTTGAACCTTTGTGAACATTGACCACAGTGTGAACACATTGTGAACCATTTATCCAAATCTTTTACTGCATTATGAACACCATGGTACACACAACACATTATACATATTGTGCACAGTTTGTAATTGGCATTAGGTGGTAGGATGACTGTGTGCACAATTTGCACAACATCTGAATTCACAAGAATACTGGTTGTTCACGAGATCTAGATCCGCTAGTTCTGTCTAAACTTTGTGATCATATTGTGTACACCTTGTGCACACTTTTGGAAAAAGCGACAGGATGTCTAGAAAAAAAAGGAAAATGGCGGGAGGTTCTGGAAAAAGTTGTCGGCTCAGCGGAATAGGTCTAGAAAAAAAGGCAACAAGAGGTTTTGGAAAGTGACATGAGGAAATGAGATATATATGGTTTTAATTTATCATTTATTTTGTTTCTATATGTAAAGGAAAGAGTGAGTAAATTACATTAATACCCCTTTTTTAATTAGTTTAGAAATAAAATAAATTAATTAGAATGACCGGCTAAGAATAAACCTTACAGTTATCCAAAAAAAAAGTTCTCAAAAGATTAAACACCTATATATATAAGATTTGTTCTCGTAGATCAACTATTTTCTATGAGACCATGAGACAAACTATGAAAGTTTTGTATATGCTTTGCATGAGGGTTTGTTGTGTTTTCCCCGTGAATATTCATTCAACGACGGAACACATGCCTCGTAACCAAAGGGGACTGAAACGATCTCTATTACATAATAAAAAAAGTTATCTTACTTTGAAATTTATATTTTGTTTTCATTTTGTTAATAATATATAGAAGCTCTATTATAAAATTACTACATATTTTAGACTGTGTCAGTTGTATCTACGATCCATTATTAATTTATTCACAATCTAATTTCATCCGAACTAACAAAATTTTGGTTTCTGATTATATGCATTCTAGTTTTTTAGAAAGTAGATTTTAGTTATATAATTTATATAAAATAAGAAAATTTCATGAAGGTTGGTTTAACAAAAAACTTGTATATGGTTTGTACATTTTTAGGTTGGACTCTTTATACAAAAGATAATCCGTTTACCAAGAGTAACAAACAATATTTAGTCTAATCAAAGTAATACATAAATACATTTAAATCAAAATCAATGAAAAGGCAAAGTAAAATATTTAATTAAAATAATAATTAGAATATTTGTTAGACTTTATTTTTATTGTTTGGCGGTTATTATGTGAGACACGTATCAAAGTAAAATTTCAACTAAAATATTATTATATTTTTAAACAAGTCCCACCAAGAAAGCACAGGGGCCATGACTCCCATAAGTCCCTAAAACCGTCCATCATTGTTTTTATGTGGATATTCACTTTTTTCATGCGAACTTTGTAAAATTTCAGTATTTTACTGTGAAGATTCGGTATTTTACAATGAAATTTTTGTTGAGATCAAAAGAAAAACTAATCAAGTCTTCTAAATCACAAGTCTTAACAAACACACTCTATTTGTATATTTTAATTATTGCTTATTCTAAAATTGAACCAATTAATTTATAAAGATGATAAATGTGATTAATTTCCTCTTGTAGAATGCATCCAACACGATTTACTTACATCCACAAATCCAACCGAATCAATAACAACTCACATGCACAACTTGTGGAGGAAATAATATATTATTCAGTCTTTATGGTATAATAAATCAATTAAATTTATAAAAAATATAAACTGTATACACGTTTTTTGTGTCGCGGTAATGAAATTATTGTTTTTTATTTTGATACTGGCATCATGATGAAGAAAACGAAAGTCTGTCGGTTTTTATGTCTCTTTTTGTTTTTCGTTTTGTAGTTTTATAAGATTAACTTATGATTTGAAACAAATCATTATAAAGTAGATTATATATCGGTCCTCGACTTCCTGTATTATTTCTATTTTGAGAAATGTTTGGGATATAGTGGCGCACCAATTTGTTGTTCCAATTGAAAACAAAAAAGTTCAAGTATTTTATGTGTTTAATATTATAGAAAAAACGTAAATTATTAACGACAAGGATTATGTATTCATGATATGAACTTTTATATATAAAACATGTGTATAGCATGAAGTTCAAATGAGCATAAATTTTGGAATTACATAACTAATGACCATAATATGTTGGTGATTTTAATGTTATCAAACATTTGTAATGCAGCTGGATTTACTTGAGATCAATGAATTTTTATAGTTAAGCTATAATATGAGTTAGAAGGTACGGAGTGCACACTTATATAAGTCGTCGTAAACCTAAGATCGCCATAAAGTAGGGGTCAAGGAGGTCACACCCCTTTCTAAGGGTCAAGAAGTAGTGCCCCATCTCGAAACAATATGCACCAAGTCCTTTGTCATAAAGAAGGTATATCTCTGAGTTTTATTCACAAAGTGTGAAGCCTTCTGAATTTCCACTTCAGGTTGCGATTGGCAAGATCCAGAAGGCAAACCACCCTTTAAATTAACTGTCAACAATTGATCTTATTCGTTGGTGGTTAATGGTAATTGAGTTTATCCACAATTAACTACATAAACACTCCAAACTAACCATATATAACTAGTTATTTAAGGAGATTTCAATCTTATTTTTAAATAGAAAACATGTCAACATTTGTGTATTTTTTGCTCTCGATTTTGCCTTCAAACTTTTAGTGCGTAGGGTCGCAATATTAGTCATGAACAGTGATTCCGTGCACGATCCAATATACTATTCAGGTTCTTTAGCCGCTATCAATACCCCCAAAATCTCCAACACTTTATAATATAGATTTCGTGTGAATACAACATATATAGAAAAATAAAGAACACGCTCACCAATGTTCTTGACGATTTAATGCAGTTACGAATGGTAAATACACACAAACAACAAGCTTTCATGTGTATATGTTTTATTTCTTCTTCATGTTTACGCGTGGTAAAAGAGCGGTAGAAAGGTTGTGCCAAACATAATATTTGCCATGTTACATGTCATTCGATCCTGTTTTGCCTAAACATGAAGGAAAAAACTCCTTGACACTGTATGCTATTATTCAAATACTTTTACTATGGATGGAGTCCCTTGTCTTAACGCCGTTAATCTTAATTCCATTAAATCAAGGGTATTTTAGTCTTTTTCATGTTTTCTTTTAGAAAAAAACAAAAAAATTGTAATTTTATAATATATCACCTATTACTTAGACAAAAATAAATAAATTTAATATCTGTTTATATATGTACCATATCAATGTCTCCTCCCCCCTTCTCCTTGTCGGCGATAAACCCTCTTCACCGACATTCGTTCTCCAACCCTCCAACCCCCCTTCCACCACTATAAACTTCGTGGGTGAGAGGCTCCATAGTTGAAACCGCTCCCCCTTCTCCAACCCTCCCACCGAACCGTCTTCCTTACACCTATATCCCAACCAAAACCCAATCAATCGCTGCCCTCCCATCCCATCTCCAAATCATATGTGAAACAATATCTTAAATCATAACATTTGATTGTAAAAACCCATGAAAAAAATTATGTTTATATTGGCTTTCACGAGTTTGTAACCTTGGGAGAATTTGTATTTGAAGATGTGTATATATATATATATATGTGTGTGTATATATATATATATAGAGAGAGAGAGAGAGAGAGAGTGGAAAGTTAAAATGCAAACTCAAATTTGGTTGTGAACATGAGGACAAATGAGAGCACGACACGTGTCTGAATGTAGATTATTCAGACTGAATAATAAAAGAAATATTCAAACTGAATATAGTATTTATTCGGGCCGAATAAATACTATATTCAGTTTAAATATTTTTTTGATTATTCAATCTGAATAAGAAACGTGTCACGCTCTCATTTGCCCTCACATTCACAACCAAATTTGAGTCCCCATTTGAACCCGCCCCTATACATGTAATCATTAAATATATAAAATAATAATCCAAAATACTTAACTTTTTATTGAAAAAAAGGCAAATGACCAAAACACCCTTGACTTAACAAAGTTTAAGTTAATAAAGTTAGACAATGGATACAAGAGGGAGTTCGAAATACAACCCATACAATCCATGATTATCACTTATATTAGAAAATAATTGTGATATTTATGGAAGATTATATAGTTTATTCAACATCATCCTTACTTTAGATTAAGAAACAATCAAAATATCTATGGAACAAAATATTCTTTAGACTAGATGAACAGTTAAAATTGGGTTTTATGAGTTGTAAGAATTCAATGAGTCGTATGTAAAACTTCCTCATGGACACAATCCATGACAAAAGTGAAACAATGACCACGATTGTAACTATTTTGTTTGAGGGGCCTAATCCATAATTTTCATATAACCATAAGAACCAAATATGTAATTATTTTGTTTGATGGGGGGATTTATGTAATTATGTAAAGCCGGAGGGATGCAATTGAAAATAATGATAGTTCAAAACATCCAGAATAGATTGTTTTTGTGTCCATTGTCATCCTCCAGATAAAACCCCATCAAAAAAACCACATTTCAAAGCTCTGTAATCCAAAGAGAGTGATTGATAATGGGGATACTAACGCTGCCATTGGTAACCTCTCTTCTCAAACCCCATAAACCCCATTTTTCTCTTCTATTCACCACCACTATCCACCACCATCATCATCATCATCACCATCGTCGTACCCTCTTCCACCACCTCCCTATACGAAGACGTTTCAGTAGAGCCATCATCCCTCGATGTTCTTTCACAACTTCTGCAATTACTCAACATGATCAATCTTCAGTAACGATAGATGATTCGAATTCAAATGCGGAGGAACGGCAGCCGATTAAAGTCTCTATACCAACTTTTCAACAAGCCATTCAGCGTCTCCAGGTTATTTCGACTGATTGGCAACTATATCCACTTTGTAATTTGTTGTAATCATTCAATTGGGACGCATGGGATCTTGAATTGTAGTTTAATTTGCTGAATTGAATTGTGTCTCTTATTTTTGGGTGTAAAATGAAGATTTTTTGCTTTGGGTTCGGGGGGTTGTCAGTGAAAGCTCTTTTGCTTTTGTATTTGGAATAGAAGTCATAACAAGAGTAATCAAAGAAGTTTGATTGAATTGGCATTAGGTTGACATGTAACAAATTTGCAATAATCACCTTTTGGCACAGCTTCTAGGTCAACATAACCGAAGCTTCTAGCTTAAGATATTTGCAAAGAAAGAATCCTAAACACCTTTCACTTAGACAAACAGAATAACTCCTCAACGTATGCTCTATATAAACACGGTACTTTTAAAAACACAATATATTAAAAATTGGCTCTTGTGATCTCGCCTTACTAAGAATCAAAGATTTTGAACTTAGAAAGTACTGTTGCATCTATCCCTTGCCGAAGCTCATTTTGGGTGCTTCAGGGTGCAACTTGTGGTGGTGGGACGAGGTGTTGACTGATTTCCGAATTGTTAATCATAGGGATATACAAGGTGATATTTTTATTTATTAAAATGGGATAATGATAGTTAAAAGGTACAGAGTGAAAACTCACAGCTAAAATATGAAGTAAAACTTACGTCCTATGCATTCCACAGATAAAGAAGAAAGCAGTAGGACCTCACATAATTGTTTTTTCTTCTTCATGATTTAGAGTAATATGAGTGCATCAAGCAAAAGTAGGAAAAGGTTTAAGCTTAATTATCTTTTTATTTTAGACATTTAATAAATGAATGATTAGGTAATTTGCTTCTTTTGTTACTTTGGTTGTATATGTGTTATGTACAAAATGAGATGTTAACTTGTCTTTGCAACATATCTGAGTGTGATTTGGATAGAGATCAACTAGCTGGTGCCGCTTAATGTTGAATAAAAAGAAAAAGGAGGCAAAACACACTTCTCTTTGAGATCGCTCGAGTGACTGAGTGAATACTCAATTGTAGAAATGGTTATTGGGGTTTTGTCTGAGTTGTTATGGAAACAGCCGGGGGTCTACATGGAAACGGCCGCTCTACTTTGTCGAGGTCAGGCTTGCGTACATCCCGTCTCCCGTGGACCCTACCTCCGGCCTCCGGGTGGGATATACTGCGCTCATTTGGTTTAGTCTGGTCCTGATTTGTGGAACAAAGATTACAATGGAACAATGTTCATACTTCTATCATCATCATTATTTTCCAATTTTTTTTCAAAATGTTTTTAGAAGCTATTAGTTCCACTTTTGAGCATTTTCAGTGCTTTTTTTTGTTCGTTCCCAATATATGTACCTTTCTTATGTTGCAGGAGTACTGGGCATCTGTTGGATGTACTATAATGCAGTGCAGCAACACCGAGGTACTCAATAATAAAAACCTTGTATATTTGAGGCTAGATCTTTACTTATGGGGGGTCATTGATGCACGAAGAATATAAAACATTGCGGACTTGTAGCATTGCAAAAGTTTCATTGAAGTTATAGTTGCTTCCAGTTGTTCGTTTCTCATTGTTTACGGATTAAAGAAGTCTCAAAAATTGCACATGCTCCTCAAATGGCTATACCAAAACTTTCTTGTACTTATAATCTTGTTTGTATTGTGCAGGTTGGAGCTGGGACTATGAACCCATTGACATTTTTAAGGGTTCTTGGTCCAGAGCCATGGAATGTTGCGTAAGTGTGCACTTAAAATAATATATACTTATATATCAATGCTTTTAATGCTTTACAAGTTTTATACAAATAAAAAGGCAACCCTGGTGCACCAAAGCTCTCATGTTTTCCGAGGGTCAAGGAGGAACGTCTTGGTACACAACTTTATCCTTTTGCAAAGAGGTTGGTAGTAATTAGTATGGCTCGAGAGCCATGACACGTGACTCATAAAGAAGTGAACTTATCACCAAGGCTTGTTGTTACCATTTTTAGACAAATACTTACTCAAAAATCTTTTGAAGTATATATTTTTTGATCTATTTTTGTAATATATTTATGCCTTATCATTCAAAAACGATGAACCGTGGTTTAAAAAGTGCATGAGGTATAATAGACAATTAGTAGAGTTATGTGAACTAGAATGCATCTAACATTGCATTTATCATTTCTCTCATATTGATGGCCCTCATTCTTTTTCAGTTTGTACTAGTTTAGCCAATGATATCTGTGTTCCATTCTCCGTTTTTTGTGGCTTCTATCTTTGTTTCTCTTCATATTATGCGAATGGGACCCACAATCACATCTTTGTCTCTTCTGACCATATGAATGAGACCCAACAAAATGGAAGTGTTAAATAGCAAAAAGGAATAGGACCTTATTTATATCTAGCCATTGTGCACACATGCAATCTTACTCTCACGCATTTGAATTCCATGTATTTATAAGTCCAATGAGTTTTTAATGATTGATGTGATGGCTGATTTGGTAGCTTCTGGTGGAAGGTATGCAGAGCCAAGTATCCGGCCAGATGACAGTCGTTATGGTGAAAACCCTAATAGGCTTCAACGCCATACTCAGTTCCAGGTTAAAATAGGTTATAGTTTTACTTTGAATCATAAAATCCAACCAAATGCATTAAGTCTAACCTGATCTCACCTCTCTCTCAGGTTATATTAAAGCCCGATCCTGGAAATTCACAAGACCTCTTCATCAGGAGTCTATCAGCCCTAGGTTGTGGTTTTGTCATTTTTTACCTCTTCCATCAAAAGTTTTACTCCTTTCATGTCAACTTTTCCTCTAGTTTTTGTCTATTTGTTAAACTTTATTCTTATCTAATGCTCTGTTTTAGGTTTATGACACAGTATCCAGTACTGTTGGATGTATATGTGTTTCTTTTGGTTTGGAAATAAGTCAAGTTAAATCCACATCTAGCAAATTTGAGTAAGGTTCATGAACTCATTTGAATTTTATAACATGGTAAACTTTGTGAACAATACTTTATTTAATAAAAAGGATAATGGATTCACACAGTGTTACAAGTACTTAGAACACTATATACTAACAAATCATCATAAAAAGATTCTAAGTATGAGCAAGAATAAAATGTTTGTCCCCTATACCATCGAGTAAAATAAGTTTTGGCTGCTACTCATGTTCATATCAAAATTCTGTGGTTGTTCTTACTTTCCAGCAAAAATGGACTTTGCCCATCGGTCTTCTTTCGGGCTGAAAGCTAACATTGCCTAACATGATTACCCTTGGTGAGCCTTTCATAACTTATAATGGTTACGCTTCTAGGCTTGTTTAATTTGTAGGAATTTGCTCGTAATAATCCTAAGATCTTGAGTTCCCATTCTTGCCGTCTTGCGTGGCCTCCAAAAATTTATCGGTTTCATGGATGGTATGGTAGCATGGATTTTTTCTCTCTAGGTTTGCTCATCTTTGGGTAAGATTTCTTGAGTCTTCAGACAAACATTTTTGTTATTATCTCTACCAGGAGGCTAGCACTCTCATATTAGAAAATAACAGAGAACCCTGAACGTTTCTCCAATTGGTGTGTTTCTCCTTAAAGTAATAAAATGCTTTGAAGAGAACGAGCAATTATGCGTTAGTTATTACATTTTAGATTCTTTAGTGCTTGCTGGTATAACATTTTCTTCACTTCAAAAGCTAATTTTTGAAGTTAACATGTCGGCAAAGTAATAAATTGTAATCGGTATTGGCATGCATTGCCAATTTGTCATAATTGCCCCAGAAATTAGTTAATGATTTTTTTTTTCGTATTTCATTTATTTTCTCAAAAAATAAACAAAGCTTAACATGGTTGTCGAAGAGAGAATACATACTTTCAGAGTGTTTCAGCCTATCTGCAATTTAATGGTACATGATTATTCTACAGAACTAGCATCCATTTTAATCATTGTAGAAGTCTCTCCCAGCACCAGATATTCTATGTACCACCACCAGCCATCTTTTCTCCAGTATTTTCATTATGAAATGGTCCATATTGTACACCATCATCAAACTGATTGATTCAGAGCTCCACTGATTCTAGCTTTTTACAACGTAGCTGGCACACTATTGTTTCATTTTGTTTCTTTGTTCACAATGCATTATCTTTTAAGAAAAGATTAGGAGTTTCATCCACCTATCTCCTTTTAGATCATGATTCTTCTATTTTTTTGCTTTATCTCCTTAAGGGATTTATATTCTCTTATTTGTGGGAAGGACAAGCCTTAAAGCAACCATAACATTGCGTTTTTGACTAGAAGGTCATGAGTTTGAGTCATGAAAAGTTGAAAACAGCTTCATTGCAAAATGCATGTAAAAGGTTGCATACAAAGACACCTCTCCACCTCTCTTTCAAACCCAAGGAGCCTTTGTACACCAGGGTTTGGTTATTAGATGCATCCATGGCATGAAAAATAGTCGCACTTACCTCCTAAGGTTTGACGAAGATATAGCTTCCACATAAGCCCTTTTTACTCATTTTCATCTTGAGCACAGGCTTTACTAGTTGATAGTGAGTAGGCTAATCAATTATCTGAAATGACCATGATGCCAAAACTACTTAACTAAAGTTTGTTAATGATTGTGCGTGATAATGCGCCAAAGATGATCAAAAGCCCATCTGTAAGAGTTATATACTTTTCTGTATGCATGTCTCTTCATCTAGATAATTCACTAGTTTCCTGATTTTCATGTTAATAATAGTTGATAATTTGTTGTTGTCACACAGGCATAGATGTCAATGAGCATGACATTCGTTTTGTGGAAGACAACTGGGAAAGCCCGGTAAGCCTAATTTTTTTTTTCTTGTGTATTCAACATATGTTTCTTCCATTTTTGGTCTAAACATCTATTCCACAAAAAATGCAACATTGGACTCTATAATTAATAAATGTAATTTACTAGTAGCTTGCAAACTCAAAATACATTTGCAATTAAATATAACACTCAAATTAAAGTAAATCTTGTGGTCCAAAAAGAATCATTACTACTTTTGTTGCGACATCTAGTGCAAAAATAGAAAAATAGGAAAGTGCACCTTAATAGTTACAAAAAAGATAAATATGGCCATTATTGCAAGAGATGCTCAAAAGGAAATTTTGTTGTTCCTATGGGACAAAGTTTCTATGGCTTCTTAATCTTTGACATGAAATTCTTAACTGAATTGAACTTTGCAAGAAGAATTAGGAATATAAGTAAAATAATGGTCTATGGTGATCAATCCATCTAATGGTGAGAAAGTGATTAACAGTTTCAACTATCCTACCTGTTTTTTTTGGTTGTTGCAAACAAACTCTCTCTCGGCAAAAAGCAAAATAAAGACAATTTCCACAAGAGGGAGTTATTTTGGACAAATTATGGAACTATAAATGGAAAAAAATCTTACTTAAAACTTTTTGTCCAAAATCACTCATTCTCACAAGTTAGTGTCTTCTTATTTTTATTTTCACAAGAACGATGGCTTGCATGAAACCAGAAATCATGTATGAGTGTATGACGGTTTGAAAGGGAGTATAATTTTTTTTGCCTTTATTCTTCTATATAGTCGATTTGTGTTTTTTTGACACATTGTTTTTCCTCATGTGAACGACTAGGTACTTGGTGCTTGGGGATTGGGCTGGGAGATTTGGATGGACGGGATGGAGATTACACAGTTTACCTACTTCCAACAGGTACCATATACTTGCCTTGTGGATACCATAAAATTTATCGTCTTACCTCCTAGAGCCATTACTACCACTCCCGATTCTTCTTTATATTCTCTTTCTTATTTGCTATTATACTTTCTCTTTCATTTCATCTTCTTTAAGGCTGGAAGTCTTCAGTTGATGCCGGTATCTGTTGAGATCACCTATGGTCTTGAACGCATTCTAATGTTACTTCAGGTCAAAACATAGCTTGATTTGTTTTGTTTCGTGCTTCCATTCATTCTCTGCTGCTTTATATTAACTTTTCTGAAAATTTTGTTCAAACATGATTTTTAGGGAGTTGATCATTTCAAGAAAATCCAATATGCTGATGGAATCACTTATGGGGAGCTCTTCTCTGAGAATGAGTAAGCCATTTGATCATTACTAATTATCAGTTCCTAGATTTGTCTTATGATGAAAATAAATTTTACTTCACGGATAAAAAATATTAGGATATATAACACAAAGCTATTTCATGGGGACTAAAAGAAAAATAGATCAATTTGATTCCAATTCAAAGGAAAAATTCTTCTCATGCTAAGCTTATGATGTCATGATACACATCATTATCTCAATACACAACTGATGAGTGAATTTTGTACATCTTCATTGTACCATACTACCATTGACTTATCTATCATCTTCTGAAGGCATTAAAGGTGAATTCATGATTTAACTTTGATAAGTTGGTTCTTTGTTTTAATCCCTAGTTCTTCAAACAAAATTTAGCCCCTGGTATAATCACTCTCTTAGTTAAAAATTAACATTTGATCGACATAATCATAAGAAACTGTCTACTAATCAAATGGTTTAAACACCATCAAATAATGATAAAGTTGAGGAATCTTATGGACCAAGATCATTAGCATCAAAGAGTAGTAACAATGGCAATTGGTAAATGATAATTTTAACTTTTATTTCCCAAAAAAGAAAATACTGCAATTTTTATGGGATGTCCCAAAATGGAAAGTGTTGCCAGTTTCATGGGAGTACAGGTTAATAAGGGTACAACTGGCTTTGACTTTACCAATCTGATATCAACTTTACAAAAATGGTAATGGAAGCACTTCAGGAACAATATGAACGTCTTTGCGCATAATTTCCAAGCATGCCTTTTTTACCCTTGATCTTCATGACTTCATATGAACTTGTGCTGCAATTGGTCCTTTTGCTTAGTTTTTGCTTTCTGCTGTCTCACCTTTATTAATTATTTGTCATCACCAAGCCTATACCCTTCATCTGTCCTTGTTTTTAGTCTTAGGGTCTGAAACATTACTAAGTTGTATGCATGTATTGCAGGAAAGAAATGAGTGCATATTATCTAGAGCATGCTAGTGTGGATCATATTCAGAAACACTTTGACTTTTTTGAAGCAGAAGCACGCGCGCTGCTTGATTTAGGCCTTGCAATACCTGCGTATGTTTTTGTGCTCTATTTCCTCTTTATCTCTCTCACACACACACATCCCCCTTATCCAGTCTGAAATCACATGTTTGTTGAACTTCCAGGTATGATCAGCTTCTCAAGACTTCTCATGCTTTTAATATCTTAGACTCTAGAGGCTTTGTTGGGGTAACAGAACGTGCTCGTTATTTTGGGCGGATGCGCAGGTTGCTCTTTTTCTTGAACACACTTTGGCTATATTTGGCAAACTAGCTGATAAGCTAGCGGATGGCAGCTAGCTGATAGCTTATTAGCTAGCTGGTAGCTGATGAAAAAATCATGTTTGGCAAAACTAGCGTATAAGTATGTAAAATGACCAAAAAGGGCATATTAACAAGTAAAAATAATAATTACTAATTAATAATAATGAGGGTTATAATTGGGAAAAATGACGATAAGCTCCCAAAACGCTACTCCAAGTAGCGTTTCAATGAGCTAGCCTATAAGCTAACTTCTAAGCTAAGCTTATGGTTTGCCAAACGTGTACACTGAAAATAAGCTAGCTTATAAACTAGCTTATAAGCTAGCTTATTTTTGCCAAACATAGCCTTTATCTCTGCGTCTCTTTTGTGAAGAACATACAAGAATAGAACAAAATCACCCTCGGTTTGTAATATTTCTTTGCCGTTCTTTCCCCATCAGTTTAGCTCGACAATGTGCCCTGCTCTGGTCGAATACAAGAGAGTCACTTGGATATCCATTAGGCGTTATTTCTCAAGCTAATAACCTTGTCGTTCCGAAGGAGGTTCTAGAATCAGAAGCCATAAAGGTGCATTACAATTACTTTATGTCCTTTTAACTCTGGTTTAATTAATTTGTATGTATTGTGTTAGAAGAGAGATGCTAACACTAATGCTTATATGTTATTGGATTTTAATGGATCTCCAAGAATCTACCGTCTATATATTTACTTCAAAATTGTTGGTTTACCATTCGTTCTTGTTATAATTCTTTTCCATCATTGTTCTTTGCTAGTTACTACTATCTCTGTCCCAAGAAACTTTATAACTTTCGACTGTCCATTGGATATTTAAAATACTGTTATATGAATACAAAATGAAGGAATCTTGCGCCTCGAATCAATATCGTCCGTTAAATTATAATGATGGTAATGGCAAATGGTGCGTATGAGGAAATGTTGTGATTTTGTATGAGACATTCTGTGAAGGAAAGTCTTGCAATCTTCATAGCATGGAGGAAATCTTTCACCACTAAAATTATCCTGATCATCTCCTCTAATTGATTTTTGTTGAATTTTGTATAAATTGTAATAGATTATAGTCACTATAAGCTGACCTTGGCATAATTTTCTATGGTTTATATGAGGTACAGGTGTCTACTGAACCAAGATTGTTTCTTCTTGAGATTGGGACAGAAGAGTTACCACCAAATGATGTTGCTAGTGCAGGCCAGCAAGTATGTTCTTCATTACATTCGAATTAACTCGTTTCTTGTTCTCATCTGTTACACATATCTAAAGTTGATAATGCATCTACTAGTTGTAGTTCATTCTCGATTATCTAACTTGCTTCTAATTACATATCACTGGCTATAATCTATATATTTCAGCTCAAAGATCTAATTGTGCAATTACTTGGAAAGCAAAGGTTGACTCATGGTGAAGTTCTTGTACTTGGCACCCCAAGGAGACTAGTAGTATGGTTTTTCTCTTTTTTTTGTCTTTTAGTTTCTTTTTTAGTAATGAATTCTTATGCTTTACAGTGAGTCGTATTTTAGGTTGTTGATCCTTTGAGATATAAGCTTTTATTGTTATTATCTTCTTGATTTGCCTATATGATCTGTGCTATTTTATGTTAATCCTTGCTCTTGATTTTCAACTTTTTTGGTAATTCAATATTTTGCAGATAAGTATTGAGAATCTACGCTCTAAGCAAGTGGCGAATGAAGTTGAGGTTCGAGGACCTCCAATTTCAAAAGCGTTTGATGATCAAGGAAAGCCAACTAAGGTATTTTGTTCCTATAAGGTTTTCATCTTTGATATTTCGTTTTTAAGTAGAAGATTATCTTTCAACCTCCGTTCATACTTATTCTTCATATTCACTTTTTAGAAATTTCAAGTAATTAGTAACTAGAATTGGAATTCTCTTCTTGCTAGAAGACCATAATGAGTTGTGTTCGGACAAATGTGAATATAGAAATGCTATCGACATAAAATTGAGGAAATGCGTACAATAACAGAGTGCAACCTCATTCTGGTAAAGTTTGAATGAGTTTGTAGACAGAAGAACTTTTTAAGTTGTGAATATTTGAAGATACATATCAAGCAAACGACTATCAATTGGTCGAATCCATGATGAAGGAAAGAGATGCTGTGTAAGAAGCATGAATCAATCACATTCTTTTGAATTTATAATTTGTGGCATCAATTTGGAAAGGTGGTGGGAATATGCAAGAACAAACAATGAATAATGGTGTCATTCCTCTAATGGTCTTTGTGTGTGTGGTGATCTTTTTGTCGGGAGGGGGGTTGGGGGTGGGGGGGGGTGAGGATGATCTATCTCATTTCAAAATGGACACCCTGATGGAAGGTCACTCGTAATAGTAGAATATGGCTTAGAAAGCATGTCAGTACTTTATGTGGCTGGAAGAGTAGGTATGTGTGCTTTTTGTAATAGCACAGATATATATACACACAATTTTTTTTTTTTTTAAGAAGTCTGCCTTTGTTCCATCTTTGACAATGCCTAGTTGAGTTGCTTCCCTTGTATCTACAGCGAATTTTAACACCCTGTGCATGACCATCTTATAACATATTTTATATAGATCTCTCGCCTTTTTAGTCTGAACTGGCTGATCTATTTCTTCCGATTATCAGGCAGCCGAAGGCTTTTGTCGTAGAAATTCCGTACCAGTGGACTCATTGTATACAAGAACTGAAGGTATATCTTTGTATCTGTAGCAAGTTTTTCTTTCTATTTTGCTTTCTTGGCTTGCCATATCTTCAAAGACATTGCCGAACAATCTACCATGATAAACTTGGACGTAATTCTTTCTATCTTCTTGAAGTTTATGAAAGCTTAATAAGAATTATCCCCTTTTTTGTCAAAATTGCATGGGATGAAGGGTGCATTTTATACAGTCAGGCAGTGTTAATATCGTCTTTCTGCCTAACAAATAAGGAGCCACTTGCCATTATGTTATCAAAGTGCCAACGTTACGGCTTTGGGATGAAAATTTGAAATTATGGGCAACGTTTCAAAAGTCATGAGTGTAGTCAATTGGTTTTTGCTTCCCTGAATAACTTAACATGAATCTGGGAAGTCAACATTCAGAGATTCGAGATTCATTAAGATTAAGCTTTTTACCTTTGACAAGGGAACAAAGAATCTGCTACGATGATGTGACATATTATATAATCATCACTTGGACGTCACTCAACCTATTTTATGTATTAACAAAATTGTAAATTTCTCTTGTTATTGTAGGTAAGACAGAGTATGTCTATGTTCGTGTGATGGAATCTGCACAGCTTGCTCTGGAGGTACATGTGCAAATATTCTTGCTTGAAGTTAAGAATAGAGCTAACATAATTTGTTTCTCGTACCTTGCATTTTCAGATTAGGGGAATTTTTATTAAGTTGAACAATCTTTTCCTTCATTTTTGTTATGGTTGTTCATATAACAACCTTCTTATATGATTACACAGAGAAATTAGAATCTCTGAATTGTAGAAATGTTATTTGTATAGTCAATGTATCGAATATACAAAGTAGTATGAAGCTTTTTATTGAAGTTCAAAATTTTAGGCTGGCCAAACATTAAATTTTTTGATAAACCCATAGGACCAATGTGTCATGATATCAAATTCAGGGTGGCAACCCCTTCACTGCTCTGTTTCTATATGTATGTTTCACAAAATCTATGCCATTGGTTTTGCATATTCATCTGTTAAAAGTTAGTGACACTTGACTACTATCTAATCAAGATTTATAAGTCCAAAATCTAAAAGGCTTCTACTAGACTATTTAAATAAGGACAGACTTTTAGCAATTCATCGAATTTGACCTGCTCTTTTCACTACTTGAATGAATTAAGAAAAAGAAATACCCCCTCCTCGTCATGAAAATTGGAACCTTTCTTTTTTTCTTTGAAAGGCTCGTACATAGCTAATATTTCTTATTTGCTCATCAGTATCATCACAAATAAACTGATTTCGTTGATTTAGGTTAACAAGATTCCTCCATTTGTTTTTATTGAAGGGTATTTTAGATATTTCAAAATAGTCAACCATTTCTCCTTTTCCTTTTTGATATTTTACTTCAATGATGGAAAAAACATTCGACTGGAAAGTGGAGATTCTGTGAAACCCTCAAGTCATCCATGAGTTTCATGTAATATGCTGATCAAATTAATGAATCTGGTCTTGTATTTATTTCTGCTAGGTTTTATCAAAGGAGCTGCCTGGTGCAATTGCTAAAGTATCATTTCCAAAGTCCATGCGTTGGAACTCCGAGGTGTGTCCCCTGTAACTACCTACTTGGAACCTCTGAAGGCTTAATTGTTATTCATAAGCTTTCTGTTGTATCTATATCTTTCAAATAAACTGTACTATGTTATAAAGTGAATTTCCTTCCATCAAGATTTCACTATTTGTAGCGGGCTTTCCTATTCTTTTAGGTTTTCTAATTTATGAAATGATTTGTAATGTAAATAACATCTATGACTTACTGATATTGTTGTGTAAAGATTACAGCATATTCAAATCGTACCACAAAGTATTCTTGTAATATTGCCTTAATGTTAGTTATTACAACTCATATATGGGTTAAATTACTATATTGAATAATTGCATATGATAGTTTGGATTAAATTTTACATGTAACTTTTTTAAATGTTAAAAGTCTAAAACCCATGTAAATGCATGCAAGTAACCGGTTGTTCCTAGAATCTTAAAATCTTAAGAGTGAGTACTATCATAATAAGCTTTAGTGATTTTAATAATGCTCTAAATAGACTATTAAACTTCCCATTTTACCCTTGTCAAATTGAATTCATATTTCAAGTCTTAGCTAACACACATTTGGATTTTCTATTTATCTAAGCACAACTTTGTTGATTCACGTTACACTTGTTTTTTCTGCTTGATTAAACTAAATTATTTTGTAACATGTGAATAATCAGATGTTATTTTGTCATCTAGGTCATCTTTAGCCGGCCTATTCGTTGGATTTTGGCGCTCCATGGAGATGCAGTTGTCCCTTTTGCGTGTGCTGGTATTTTGAGGCAAGTATTTACTGAATGCAATTCTTTATCAAAATCCTCATGAATTTGTGCATAGATCAGATTTGCTATCAGGAGTTAAGGTAGAGGAATTTATTAAGAATTTAATCGAATATAAGAAATTCTTTTTGATCATTAACCCTGGCTACTTTTGCATAATTGAATTGTTTGATTGCTGGATGAATAGGGACACAAAGGACTAAAAATATAAAGGGAACAGAGAAGAATCAAATTTATATTGTTAATTGCTGAATGGTTTGGTGTAGAATCATTTAAGTGGTCAGAATGATTAAGAGGCTCTTGTTATATAGTGCAAAATGAAATATAATTGTTTGGTAATTCTTCAGGATGTAATTAGAGCTCTTAATGGTTAAGGGAGGTCCAGGATACAAAATGATTCAGAGGGTTTTGGAACCATTAAGAGGCAGACTTATTTTTTGCCAAACAGGATTCACCTCTGAGCAATTCAGAGGCTGCCTCTTAATGGAACTTTTAAGAGGTAAACAAACAGCCAATGTCTAATTGTACTCCTGTTTCAAAATAAATGTAATGTTTGATTGGGTACATGGTTCAAAAGGAAGTGTTTGACTATCAGTCAAATACTAATATACCCTTAATAGTGACAACTAGAGGATTATTTTTGGATTCAAATCTGATGCTATTTATTTTTAACAATCTTCCCTTCATTTTTTATGTTTGTTTATTTTGTAATTATATGCTTGATTTCTTAATTGTTTGCAAAACCGCATTATCATGATGAATTTTCACCTGGTGTAGCGTTGTCTTCTCTTTATTCTTCTGAAATTTATTTTTGGCTGCAGTGGTAACATCTCTCATGGTCTCCGGAATACGTCCTCGGCTACGGTCATGGTATGTGTGATACGTCAACTTCAGTATTGCTCATTAGTTCTCCTCCCATCAAGTAAACCGGGACCCAGAATCACATATTTTTATCTCATATCAAATAGATGGACACAAAAGCAAACATAACCTAGCTTTATACCTAGATAAATTGTTTGCATTTGTGAAGAAAATTTTATCAACCACATTATACTTGATTTTTTAAACTCAATTCAAACCAAAAAATGTTGTAGTTTTTTTCTTTCACAAAATTCATTATCATCGAGACATCAAATATGAAAAATGGTCCCTACAATAGAAGACAGAAAAACTGGTGGCATAATTCTGACCAACATATTTCTTTTGATTTTTAAATGTTCAAACTAGCCAAGATGTCTATCTGAAATTATCTTTAACTTGGTGCCAAAGTTCGTGCCATTTTAAAAAAGTTTTGTTGAACCATTAAAAAAAGTTTTAGTTAGTGATGATGGTAGGGCATTATAATTCTGAAGGAGCTTCCATCATCTGAAATCAGATATTAAAATTCTAGCTTACCGAAAATGGTGTCCCCCTTTCAAATCATTTCCGACAAACTTTAGTAGTAAAACCGTAAGTCATAATGCATCTTTCTTTTTCCTTGGAATAGAGATATTTTTTTTTGCAATTTGCAAGGGTCAATTCAGTAATATGATTAAATTGGTTAACCTTATAAATTTCCAATTCAAAAATCAAAGTTGTTAATTCATTTGTTCCAACATTTCATTTTTGTGCAGGTCGATAGTGCAGAGTCTTATGCCACTGTAATGCAACAAGCTGGAATTTCTGTTGACACTGAGGTAACTTAAATGTGTATTCTTGTTTATTATTGACGATAAATGCATAAAAATGAGGCATACTAATTTTCTTTTCGCTGCAGCAAAGAAAGAAAACAATTCTAGAACGATCCAACAATTTAGCAAAAGGTGTTGGTGGATGTCTTGTGATGCAGAAAAGCCTACTTGAGGAGGTAATTGATATAATTTATCTATCTTAATCTTAGTTTCCCAAAATATTTACCTAGTATTTGTGCTAATAAACGTAGGTTGTAAACCTTGTTGAGGCACCTGTTCCTGTGCTTGGGAAATTTTCAGAGTCCTTCTTAGTGCTCCCGAAAGATCTATTAATAATGGTATGCCATTCTTCTTTTAAAATCATGTATATTTTGCATATAGTTTGGATGTATATATTGGGTATGGAGCTTAATTGGGATTGTAAATTGGTCAATACTCTATGGATCCAAATATTTTAGAATATGGTTACAAACAACGATAAAGACAATTATTGTGTGATATATTTTATGTTTCACTTTGATTTATAAAAGGGACCATATCGTTACGAGTTCATGAAATATAATAATAAGATTCTACTAGTGCACGTGGATGTAAGAAAATTACTTATACACGTAAAAGTTGTTCGATTTTTTTGTTTGAAATTTGAGTTAGGCTTATAAATGGTATATAATGGTGCCAGCTTTCATCTTTTTACCATTAAAGTCCTATAAGTGCACCTAGATGAATTTTTTTTACTTCACTATGTATATGTTGTTTGATTTCTGTGAACGTTATTGTGTGCATGTGATGTTGTGACTCCTAACAATAAATAATCACTCGATAAAATTATGTCATGTATATACCTGCCAATGGCTATACAAAACACTTGAATTGAATACCAAGTTTTTCGATTCTTCTAAAATGATTTTTGAATTGTTGACATGAGTTTAATGGTGCAATTCCTACATACTCTTATGTTTTTTTTTTGTTAACCTGGATATCCAACCCGCTATGCGAGCCGACTAATCCCAGGGCGACCACCCGCTTCGCAGGTAGCCCGGAGTCACCGCATTTGAACCTCCGTGGCCACATGGGGATTTTTGCTCCTCCCTGGATTTGAACTTGGGACCTCCAGGTACTTTCGACCTTTGGAGCCCAAGCTCAAACCATTGAGGCACCACCCTTGTGGTTACATACTCTTATGTTCAAATGTATATGTTTCATGTTCATTGGTGAACTAATTAATCTTTTGTTAACCTAAGATTGATAAGATATGTGCTACTCTTTTCATCTCCAAATAAATGCAACATTTTCTTTGGGATGTCTCAAGATTAAAGAAACATTTTCCGTTTTGACAGTTTCAACCGAAATTTATCTCTTTGTTCATCATTAATCTTTACAACATATTAATAGAAATGGTTTTGGATCTACCAAATCTCTCTGTTATATCACTATCAAGGGTATTTTAGATATTTCACTAATACTCCCTCCAATTCACCACAAACTTTTATTCAGGTCTGATAGAAAGTTGGGTTCCATAACTTGAATTCAAAGCATATTCAACAATCTTGCATTTCCGTTATATTTAAACAATGCAGATCTATTTCCTTCCGCTTTACATAAAAATATGTTAATAATGCAGTCATTTGACTGCTTTGTACTTTATGTTTACTGATTGCCGATTAAAGCCAACCAAGAGATAACGTAATTTTGATTGGTCATATGTAAGTGTTGTGACTGTGGAATGTGAGATATGCATGGGTCAATGAGATCAAAATGTATTTTTTTTTCTTCAGTAATGGAATCAATATATCTTGTGCTTCTTTGAAAGCAAATAAAATAAAAAAATCTATGCTTTTGCAGGTTATGCAGAAGCATCAGAAGTACTTTGCCTTAACAGACGATAAGGGAACTCTGTTGCCATATTTCATCGCCGTGAGATATCAAATACCAGTTTTAAACTGCAATTAACACATTTGAAATTATATTTACGTCAATGTGGATTTCACTGATGTTTTCTGATTGATTTCTTTTCAGGTTGCAAATGGGGCAATCAACGAGTCGGTTGTTAAGAAAGGAAATGAAGCTGTACTCAGGTTAGTATTATCTCTTTTTTCATGTGTTAATTTATTTTCTTCTGTAGTATATTAACTGAATGAATCGAGTAATCTTCTTCAATGCAGAGCTCGATATGAAGATGCCAAGTTCTTTTATGAACTAGACACTAGTAAAAGGTTTTCGGAGTTCCGTGGTCAACTGAATGGAATTCTATTTCATGTAAGGTCTTCTTTCTCTGTGCTCTTGATAAATTTTATTAATTGAAGATGTCAAATTACTTTACATCTCATTGACCCAGGCCCGATCCTGACCATTTTTAGGCCCTGGGCGAGATTTAAAAACGGGCCCTCGATAAGTACAATTTTTTTCTTCAATATATAGTTTTTATTTTCAAATTAACATTGAATTCAACAAATACTAATAATTTATATAACAACGTTTTTCCCGGTATTTCCTAAATGCAAAATCAATCGATAATTACTTCTAATTAAAATTATCCATCATATCATTTTTACATAGTATCGTAAATTTGTTCCACTGCCAAACACATTTTATTATATACATTGACATCATTTGGGGTCACAATGTTGATTATTCAGAGTAACACTTTATGTAAATCAATATACAAATCAATTCAGTTTCCATGTCCAATCATGTTAATGTTTTCATCACCATTTTAAACTTTTATCGTTAAAACAAACTTTTTAGAACGTTCAATCTTAGAATCAATAGTCCATTTTGCTTATTATTTGAGATCTTATTGTTGTTTTAGAGATAATAAAATACTTAAGATTCATGCACTCAATATTAGGTAAAAAAGAATGAAAAAATAGTAGTTTTGAAACCCTAAATATAGATATAAGTTAGATCGTCTTATATGGTTGATCATTTTTCAAAATGTAGGAGTTTTCTTAGTTAATAACAATAATTCTACTATATTCTAATACAAAAATAGAATTATGGATGAAATAATCAAAAGAGTCGGTGGAAGATTATATCAATGTTTTCTAATTCTAGGCAAGATAATTTTAGATTTTATAAAATGAACAACCAATTAATTTTTTACATATTTTTTCTCCATTATAATTAGTTAATACATGTTTGGGTCTTTAATATAATGTTAAGTTTTTTTTTGATCATATTAGATACTAAAAAATTTGTATATTTTATTTATTAACTTTTTTGAACTTCTACCATATATTATATAAGTATATACGGGAAAAAAATTGGGCCCCTATTTTTTTTGGGCCCTGGGCGTACGCCCGGCCCGTCCTCCCCCAGGGATGGCCCTGCGTTGACCCATAATTTGTTGACCTAAAAACGCACACTCTATTTACAATAGCTAATAGTTATCGCTTTCTAGATCATCGAACTGTTCAGTCGGTTTTTTTGGTAGACCTAGAGATGGCCAAATGGGCCCGACCCGGCCCGGGATTGACGGAGGGACGGAACCGGGACCGATAGAGGACCGGCCCGGGACCGACCCGATTTTTACAAAAAATGTATTTTTATATGTATTTCTAACTTTCTAAGTGTATTTGATTGAAAACCAATTACAATTTATAATAAAAACATATTTTTTAAATGTATTTGATTGAAAATCAATTATAAAACTATAATAAACGTATTTTTTAAGTGTATTTGTTTGAAAACCAATTATAAAACTAAAATAAAACGTGTTTTTAAGGTGTATTTGAGTGACCCAATTACATATATTAAAGTAATGTTAAAAATGTATCAAAAAAAAATTCCTTTTTTAGTATAGGACCGGTTTGGGCCCCGGTCCAGGACCGGTTACCCATAACTGGTTATGGAGTAGCTTAAACGGGCCGGATGTTTTTCGACAAGAATGGGACCGGGACCAGGACCAGGAGCGGTTACGAAGGCCCGGTCCGAAAAGTTACTGTTAAGGCCCGGGACCGGTTTTTGGCCACCTTCTACGTAGACCCCACCACAGGTGGGATATACTGGGTTTGTTTGGTTTGATCTATCTGTCTCATATCTTTTTAATAAAATGAGCATATGCAGGAGAAACTTGGAACAATGGAGGATAAGATGATACGTGTCGAGAGTACGATTAATGAGCTCGGCTTGGCTCTAGGACTAAGTGAAGATAAGATACAAATTACTCGAGAAGCTGCATCCCTGGCAATGTCAGATCTCTCAACTGCTGTCGTTACAGAGTTTACTTCTCTATCAGGAATAATGGCACGTCACTATGCTCTTCGTGAAGGATACTCAGAACAGGTTATCAAATTCACTCCATGATGCATTTCTCTTTAATGTTAGCTTTTAGTTTGACCATATTTTAATTTCAATTTAATGACCTAGGAATGTGGGAATACAAATTCACGGAATTTAAGTGCACTTTGTTGTTCCACATTATTTCACTCATCACCAGTTAGAGAAAAAAATGATACGTGGATAGATGCATGAAACTATGGGGGATGAGTTATACAAGTATGATAAAAGTTGTGATCATTTTTTTGTTTTTTGTGAATTTGCAATAAATCAGGTTTCGGAGGCGTTGTTTGAGATCACACTTCCTCGATTTTCTGGCGATATACTTCCAGAAACTGATGCAGGAACTGTATTATCGATTGCAGACAGGTAAAATACTTGTAAAAAGTTATGGGCATAGCTTGAACTTTAAATTTTGTATGCATATAGAAGTGTGTGTGTGTGTGTGTGTGTGATGTTTCCTCCATTCTCCACGCGATAAAGGGACATAGAAAGAAGAAAAGGCTGGGAGGTCTGACTTTTTTGAGGTCAAAAGAAGATTAAGGAATCTTTTACATATGTAACACTATTTTTTTTCCGTTTGTTGTGTTTGCTATCGAGTTGAAATGGTTGGCGATTTTTGCCCCTGAAAGTTTGAAGAAATTGTGTCTATTTTGAAGTTGAAATTGGTCCGTTTGAACGCAAGTGTCAAAAGGTACTCTTTCTTTAAAATGCATCATTTTCATTCGGTTTTCCATCAATTTGGCAGGTTAGATAGCCTAGTTGGTTTGTTTGGAGCTGGTTGTCAACCAAGCTCGACTAATGACCCATTTGGTCTACGAAGAATCTCTTATGGTCTTGTAAGTCATTCGAACTTTTTAATTAGTCAACTCCTATCTGTTGAATTCTGATTGATTCTAAATATTTGATATGCTGTTTCAGGTCCAAGTCTTGGTGGAAAAAGATAGAAACTTGGATTTACGGCATGCCTTGGAAGTTGCCGCTTCAATTCAATCCTTAAAAATAGACACGGTGACAATAGATGAGGTAAGAAGATCCTCTTATTGTTCTTAATACTCCCTGTCATATAAATATTGCAATGTTTGACTTGCCACCTAGTTTAAGCATACAGGAACTATTTTGTCAAATTCCTAAAATACCCTTTGGTAAAGACAAGCCATGGAGCCTTGCGGACCCTCATCGGTACCACTAATTCTGAAAATTAGTGAAATTTAAGTAGCTGTTTATCCCCAAAATCGGGTTTCTTATTTAAACGCACATATAGCTCTCTGAAATATGTGCCGAATAGTAATTCCTTTGTTCCAAAATAAACGTAACATTTCGTTTTTGGCGAAGTTGGAATAAGACATTGCTTTTTTACCCTTTAGTCACCATTACCAAATGTTAATGACATTTTATATTTTGTATTTGTTGGGGGCATTTTGGACATTGCTTTATTGTCAATCTATTTTCATTAAATATGTGCTTATTTAAATATTGCATTTATTTTGGGGTGGAAGGAGGATTCCTTTGCAATGATCGGTGAATTGTTGTACTTTTCTTCTTATTTATTTTCTGTATATTCATTTTTTCTATGCTGTAGTTAACAATCTTTATTATTCGTTTATATGTTATTGTTAGTCATGAAGAAGCAATTTTTCATTATCTTTTATCCAATTATAGGTGCATCAATTTGTGACACGAAGACTCGAACAATTTCTGGTATGTCCCTTTTAATTTTTGAGATTTGAACATTGTACTCCCCAACTCAAAAAATTTCAAGGATCCTTTGGTCTAAAAATGAACATGTTTTGATGTTTCATATATATATATATATATAATGGTTGTCATCCATTTTTATACACAAGAAACATGATTCTTATCGATTTTGAAGTTTAAAAAGCAACTCATTTGACTTATTAAAGTCAAATGTTGTATTTTCAAGTACTTGAGAGTAATAAACTGATTCCATGATTTAATCGTCTTTTTTGGCATTGTTAGGTCGATAAGGGAATAAACCCAGAAGTGGTTCGTGCCATTTTAGCAGAGCGTGCAAACTGGCCTGGTTTGGCTGCAAAATCAGCATATAAAGTAAGCAACCAATTTTCTTGACACACTCTCTCCATGCCACTCCAAGATGCTCTTAAATGTTGCAATAATTTATTTCATGTCATTTTCTTACTTCCTTCTCATCATGAAAAAATAGCAACATTAAAACTAGACAGTTGAATCGAAATGTTTTGACATATATAAGAATGTCTAAAATACCCTCAACCAACAACAGAATAGGAGAATCTTGTAGCCCAAAATCATAACATCAATACTTTATAATGGTGATGATGGCTAACTAATTAATTTTAGCTTAGAAAACGTTCTACTCCCTCCTTCCCAAAATAAGTCCACATTTTTATTTTACTTCACTTTTAATTACTCCCGCTATTTTATTAAGGTTAAAACTGTCGTTTAGTTGATTACAAAATGCAACAACACTCTTCTAAAACCGTGTGCCTTTTTCATTGTGGACATTTATTTTTGGGATGGAGGGAGTAGTTTTCACGAGACATCCCAATTTGTTCTTTTCACAATTTTCATGTATGATGCAATTTTTCAGGATTTTCCCGTTAGTTATGAGTATGTCTGCTAATTTATAATATACAGATGGATACGTTATCACGAGGTGAACTTTTGCCAAAAATCGTTGAAGCATATTCTCGCCCAACAAGAATTGTTCGTGGAAAGGATGTCGATGTTGACACAGAGGTACTTTTTCATTCAGCAGCTATCGTTCAAATCCTGTATGATGCAATTTTACTATATGAAAAAATGAGTTATGCGGCTTAAAATATTGCAGAGACTGCATACTGCCCTTTTCATATTGGTTTATTTGCCATATATTTTTTGAATGTTAGCTCTTTTTTTTAAAGTATATAGCATTTATATACGGCAAAACTCACACACGCTAACCCGGATACCGCTGGGCCAATGACCCTTTGGTTTTGAATGTTAGCTTTTTAAACATCAGTTCTAGCCTATCTCGACTAGTTAGGGATAAAATGCGTGTTGTTTCATTAAACATCATTTCCTCTAAAAAATATTCAAATTTTGGCGTTTTTTAGGTGGATGAAGCGTTATTTGAGACAAATGAAGAGAAAGCTTTATGGAGCGCTTTCTTGTCTATTAAAAGCAAAATAAATCCGGGTAATCTTTCTGTTCCATAGAAGCTAATATCCTTCATCCTACAAAAACTGCAACTATTTCTGTTTTCCGAGGTCCTACCTTCCCTTTTTTCTTCAAGTATTTCAAGATAAAATGACCAATATGCCCCTTGCTTCTGTGGTTGCAAATGATGGACTTTATTAGGTTTGATCATAAGATTCTCGTTATCTTAAATGGTATTTTAGACATCTAATTAATAGTCATAAACGTTTTTAGTGAACTACTTATAGAATCTTGCACCTCTTATTAACTTGTTTTCGTCTTCAGGTATTGAGGTGGATGATTTTGTAGAAACGTCTTTGCTACTAATTCAGCCGCTAGAAGATTTCTTCGCTGATGTCTTTGTCATGGTGGTAAGTCCCCTCCACTTTGACTTTTTAGGGTCAAACAAACTGATTTCATGACTTTACGGAATGAACTCTTAAAATCTTCAAAAAAAATTGAACTTTTTTCACTTGATATGAATATGAAGCATCGAGAAAAGCTGTCATTGAATTTGTTACCCAAATTGCATCAAAATACAATGAAGTTTGCCTTATTTTATGTCAAAGTGTAACGATGGATTTTTTTTCCCAATTAGAATCACAAACGTTCAATTCTTTCTATTTCGTACCCATTTTGAGTGGTAACCGGTAGATCTTGTAACTATGATGACGTGGATGTCACGTTATTAAATTATATAATCATTATTGATTACGTGGAAAAGTGCCAATTGATATCACGTTAGCTGAAACCCATTTTTTTTGGAAAGGGTATCCTAGGCATTTGCCTAGACTAATCCCTGACAATTTTAAGACTGCTAAAGCATGCAGCCCTGAGATAATTCCCCAATGGCCACAAGTTGTTTACGCCTGGATTCGAACCTGGGGTAGATGGGTTATCTAGCCTCATACCCCACAAGCCTTAACCAGTACGCCAAAAGCCTTGTGGTTAGCTGAAAACCCATTTATCAAGTAAAATGGGTATGAAATAGGAAGAATCGAATATTTTTACACTAAATAGTTCATTACATATGCTTTTTTTACAAGTATTTTGTTTTCAACAAGATGGTTCTTATGTATCATAAGCCGAACCCACTTTTGCTCTCCCATGCCAATATTTGTAGGATAAGAATTAGGTCATGGCTTGTCAAGCTTGCGGCTCGGCTTGTGTGGGTTATGTTTCCATGGCATAACTAAACCCTTAAGATTAATTACAAACCGACCCTTTTTACAAGTTTACGACTAAAACTCACAAGAAACCAGGACTATTAGTAAAGGGAATTTAATTTGCACTACATAGGCTGTGGGATTTGGATGGTAGTTGGAGGTTTTAGGATTAATTTGACATGGGTAGCTTAGTAATCTACCAATCTTGTCTGTTCCACTTATTTTGGTGGGATAAAAAATATGCATTTTTATCCACTCAGTCTCACCAAGTTCTAGTTTAGTAATTTACCAGTCTTGTCTCTGATCTTTGTTCCACCTATTTTGGTGGGGGACAAAATATGTATTTATGTACCACTAATGTTACGCCAAACGTGAAACCACAAATTTTTGTTCTATTCTGTTATGTCCCACTAATGTCTTGTCTTGTCTTGTCCCACATACTACATGCACCATTAGATACTTAGGGGCCGTTTACTAAACTTACCTATTTTGGTGAGGGTGATGACTCTTACCCAACAAGCGCTTTCCAGGTTATAAATGCTTTCCATCGATCCATTTTGATGGATGGGAATGTTAACCCTTGCCAGTAAGCACTTAACCGGTTAGCACTATCCAGTAAGCATTTGGTGAACGACCCCTTAGCCATACTAGTCTTGTACCCATCTCAGATGGTTCGACTTTTGTGTGGGTTTTTTGAGAAGATGGGTGGTCTAAATCTAATATCTAGTAATGTAAAATGAAAATGTTTTTTGTGTTATTTGCAGGAAGATGAAAGGATCAGAAAAAACAGACTTGCATTACTTAGAGACATCTCTGAGCTCCCAAGAGGGATCGCTGACCTCTCACTTTTGCCTGGATTTTAACCTTTTTTTTGGAGTTTTTATAACTTATATATATATATATATATATATATAACATATCGTGGCATCATTATTTGTACGGTACAAGTAGGTGATTAACATCCCGATAGGGCTTTTCTTGTGTAACATTGATGATACAATTGAGGTTCATTTATTGTTTATTTGTGTATCGATTTTTCTACCGAAATCACCAATTCAGAAAGATGGCAAAATCAATATTTTAAAACCCGGATTTTTAGTTGACCCAGTGTGGTGACCGGGTCCCGGGTTAACTGGTCCAAATCATTGGTCCGGTACTAGATGTAGCTTTTCCGCCAGGCAAAATGCCTAATATTTATAACGCTCTGGTAGTGCCCTGTACTTGACATGTTTCTTGGTAGGAGTAACATGAAGCTCAGAATTAGGGATGTATTCAAGACCCTCCCAAAAACGGGAATTGTTCACCGGGTTAACTGGTTTCAATAATTCCCTTAAATCTCTTGTATTTTTTTCATTTCTTTGCGTACATACATATATATAAAGTAATAATTTGATGTCCACAAGTTTCAACATTAAAAATACACAAACAACAAGTTTTACATCAATCCAAATACATTAAAAAACATACAAAACACAATTTTTTTTAATTTTAATATAAAAACGGGTTAACCTGGTTTATCACCGGTTTAACCGGATTTTTGAGAGACCCGGCCGGGTTGAAACGGGCCGGTCATATGCGTTAACCCGGCATTAGTTAACCCGGTCACTACAGCCGGTCCCGGTCCAACCGGTTCGACCAACCGGGTTAACCCGGGTTTTAAAACATTGGGCAAAATTGTAACACATTGAATAAAAAGGAATGATTCATAATGCATTCGTTTTTCTTGCTGTAAGGATTATAATGTTTGAAGAAGGGATTATATGGAAGTGTTTGATTTTTTGTCAAAATGTAGAACAGCATCACCAGCATATTCATCAAAATGAGATTTTGTTGATTTTTTAATCCAATAGATTCTCGGTGAAAGTGAGGTGGGTGTTTAATTCTTCAAATTTAGAGAACTATACAAAAATGATTAACTTAAGGTGAACTTTATTGCTAAATGTTTAAAATAATATTTTATTAAATGTATGAAATATTTTAATTATATCATTAAGATAGTAGTCTCTAAAATGGAGAAGTCATTAGAGTTAAATACAAATACTCCATGGGTGTTACTCAATCGGTTAAACTAGCTTTCTGGCTATCTAATAACTAAACCAGAGGGTGTTATTCAATCGGTTAAACTAGCTTTCTGGCTATTTAATAACTGAACCAAATAAGATTTTATTTAATATTTTTACATTATTCGGTTCAGTAATTGGTTAATTGAATAAGAGTTCATAATATTTTGGTACACATTTGCTTTTAACAATTTATCCAAATGCAAGGTGAGTTGACAATTTAACTAGCATCGAAAAAATAACTTTTAGGAAAAACAGTTCTCCCTTGGGACCATATCGTTAAACAAAAAAGGTTATCGAGTGAGTAAAATAGTCTAGTAAAAAAAATATTTATATCAAACAAAAAACATTATACATAAAATAATAATGTTATCATTTTATTTGTAGATAAAAATGTATAAATAATTAAGGTATCATTTTATTTGTATATAAAAATATACAAAATAACATTATGTTATTCGCTTTAACCGAATTATGAAAAAGTTAACTAAAAACCAAACTTCTAAGTAATCCTTATTCGGTTAAACCGAACCATTTAACCAGGAAATCGAATAACCCAAAACCGTTTAACCGGAACATCATTCGGTTAGTGGATTATTCAATTTCTAATTTTTGACACCTCTTCGTATTTCAATTAATCACGTAGATCCCTAAAGATAACAGCCAGAAAAACCATCAATGACTCTTAAAAGGCTTGCAATCTATGAATATGAGTCCAAGGCCTTTTGTCTTTATTTGGCGATTGAGTTGAATTGGATTAGGTTTGCCACGAATAATATAGCTCATAAACATGGGTCTTCTTGCTTTTATTAGAATAAAGCACAAAACAGTACCAACTTGGGCCCGACTTTTATGAACCAAATCGAACACTCAGTAGTATGGTTTGGTTAAAATTAAACATAATACCTTCTTTTAATTATGACAAAACCGAAAACCAAACTTAACTCAAGTTCGTTTGGTTTTCAGGATTTAGTGGGATTTGAATTTGATTCCATTCAAGTTATGTATTTGGTTTAAAGGAAACTTCTTACTTGATATCCCACAAACATACAATTTTTGAAATCCTAAGGGGTAGTTAGTATTTAGCATAATTTCATAGGATTTGTTTCTAAAATATGCTAAAAACACTTGGTGGGTTGTTTGGCAGTTACCGAATGGCTTGGTACAAAATTAGTAAGTGATCAGAATGATAGGCTCTTATAATATAGTGCAAAATGACGTATAACTGTTTGGTAATTGTTCTGGATGTAATTAGGGCTCTTAACGATCAAGAGAGGTCTAGGATACAAAATGATTCGGAGTGTCTTGGAACCATTAAGAGACAGATTTAGTTTTTGCCAAACAGGGTTTACCTCTTAGCGATTCAGAGGCTGCATTTTACAGGAACTGTTAAGGGGTAAATAAAGAGCCCCTTATTTTGTAATAATCAATTAATAAAAAAAGATAATTTTTTTAATAATAATTTGCTTTTAAAAATTATTGATGAAGAATGGAATTCAATTCAATATCATCCCAAATCCTACAAACCAAACATACCAAAAATTCCAAATCCTTCAACGATATTCAAATTCTCACAAACACTCTTCCCTGAAGTAATTCCTTTGGTTCAATCAAATTTCTCGGCTGCGATTGCGATTAGGGATGGTAATGGGGCAGGGATGGGGCGGGGACCCCAATCCCCATCCCCGATCCCAGTCTTCATCCCCATCCCCGTCCCCATCCCCGGCGGGGAAGATGATCACATCCCCATCCCCAACCCCAACCCCAACGGGGAACGGGGATCCCCACCGGGGATTTGAGGATTTTTTTCCCCGTTAATATATATATTTTTTAAATCAAATATGTTAAATAATAAACTCGATCGATAATGGTTTATGTTTTAATTTCACATGTTTTCATAATTTGCTTTTATAGATTATCAAATATCCATATGTGAACAAAATCACAACATCCTACGTAATTGTTTAACCAAACACTTTCGAATTTTAACGTTTTTTCACTAAAAATAAGTAAGACAACTCAAAAAATGTATATAAGCAAAATATATCAAAATACAATTTATAAATCTAAAATATATTAAATCTAATTATTTATAAATAATATATTTAATAATAAAAATATATAATATATTTAAGATTCGGGGACGGGGCGGGGCGGGGACCACGTTACCTGGCCCCGTCCCCATCCCTGATTTTTAACTTTCGGGATCCCCGATCCCCGATTTTGCGGGGAATCCCCATCCCCGTCGGGGCGGGTACACTGGGTTCCCCGATGAGGCGGGTCTTATTCCCATCCCTAATTGCGATCACTAATTATCGCAAAACCGCATATGGCTAAACACGTTATGAATAAAATGAATAAACCAAAAACCATAAAGGGGAGTAAAATTTTACTCGCACTTTAACAGGTGAGAATAATAGTACATTTTTAATTTTTGTACAACTTTTTAGCCGGAAAAAAAACGATGGGATTCTAAAAGATATTTTACCTGTACATGCCATTGGAAATACAGGCACGTTGTAGTTGCTTTTACGATGAGCAACATCCGCTATTCTGATTAACGGGTTGTCCACGAATGTTAACCGTTGGAGGCCTTGACATATTCATCGAAGGTTGACTTGCCATCCTGCATTTATGCAAGATGCAAGTAGTTTTAAACTTTTTTAAAGTTAAAATGATCGATAAAAGTGTTAAAAAGTCTTATATCTGCAAGACTAATTTATTCGCCCCAAAAGGGAGGAGTACACAACTAAGGAGTTGTTTGATAGTTGCTGAATGGTTTGGTTACAGAATGATTAAGAGGCTCTTATGATATAGTGCAAAATGAAATATAATTGTTTGGTAATTGTTTAAAATGAAATTAGGCCTCTGAATGGCTAAGGGAGGTCCAGGATATAAAATGATTCAGAGGATTTTGGAACCATTAAGAGTCAGACATGATTCACCTCTTAGCTATTTAGATGCCACCTCTTAATGGAATTGTTAAGAGGTAAACAAACAGCCCCTTAAAGTTCAAGTTCAGATCTTGTTGGAAAAAGGATTGAACCCCTCTGCTAGCCTCAACAGTTGAGTCAGCTCTGAAATGTCTTCTCAAATATAGGAGAGTAATTTGATGGGTCCCACATGTCTCATAAAAAGCATGGAAGGGATCCAAACAAACTCTTATGAGTTTTAACTTTTGGAATTTTTTATTTGTTTGATTTTAGTTAGGAAAAGAATGAAATTATTGTAGCTGCCTACCTATCTTTGATTGAAGAAGCCATGGCCATGAAAGCCTGTTCAACATTGGTAGCCTCTTTTGCACTAGCTTCCATGAATGGGATTCCAATTTCATCAGCATATGCCTGCAAATTTCAATATAATCAAGATTACTTCGATAGTCCCTCTGTCCCAAAATAAGTGTTCTATATTTCTATTTTAGTTTGTCCCCAAAATAAGTGTTCTATATTTCTATTTTAGTTTGTCCCAAAATAAATGTCCACTTTCACAAGTGTCTACATTCCCATTCTACCCCTAATTATGAGATGGAGAAAATTGTTCTCTCTATTATTCAATGTAAAAGTGTCAATTAGTTAATAAAAAGTGTAATTATTACACATTCCTAAAACTGTGTCTTATTTTCATTGTGGACATTTATTTCGGGGTGGAAGGAGTAAACACCAAAAGTCATTGTTAAACACCTTGAATTCTGTTTCGAAAAAGTCTTGATGCTACAAGTATACATTAGAGAACTTTGGGTCCGGGCCTTCCAAGCCCATTTTCAGTAAACAAAAAAACCTGGGCTTTTCCGGCCCAGGCCGGACTGGGCTTTGGGTGTGAAAAGAGACCCAATCGGGCCTTACAGCCCGGGCTTTTTTGGGATTTTCCAGGCTTTAACCGGGTCTTGAAGAAAAGTAGACCCAATAGGGTTTTAAGCCTGGTCTGGGCTTGAGCTTTTTTGTGCATCTTTGTTTTTTTTAAGGGTGTCCCAGGTTATGTCTGAACTAATCCCGACAAATTACGACTGCAAGACATCAGCCCTGATAAACTCGGTGGCCACAATTGTTTCTTTTTTGTTGTGGTGCATCTCTGTTGATAACTATTTTTATCCATATACAACTGGGATTTATTTATTTAATTTTCTACCTTGGCTACTTCGGTTGACACGACTTTATTCTTGACGAGATCACATTTGTTCCCAACAAGAAGTTTGTTAACGTTCTCGCTGGCAAAACGATCGATTTCACTCAGCCATTGTTTGACATTGTTAAAGCTATCTTGATCTGTCACATCATAAACCACCTGAAGACAATACAAACACCATGGAGGAATTAGTTCAAACAATTCCTAAATAAACGAACAAAAGGTTGGGTTCCGGTGAGAAGCGAAGTTATGGTGAGAAGCGTAAGAAGAGATCTCCACCCTTGGATGCACATTAGGATGAGATGCACGGAGATGAGATGTACCAAGATGCACCAGATCAATTCTCTTCTAAGGCGCAATTCATGGGTGGGCATGAGATTAAAAGTGATCAAGGGTTCAGATCTCTTCTTACGCTTCTCACCATAACACTTCTTCTCACACGATCCTATGCCTAAAGAACAATAACAAAAGTACATCACTTACTATAATGCCGTGTGCCCCACGGTAGTAGCTGCTTGTGATTGTCCTAAATCGTTCTTGACCAGCAGTGTCCCACTGTGCATCAATACAACAAAAAGAAACAAAAAAAAAAGTTACTGATAAATGTTATCGCAAAGAAACCCTTCAGGTCGGGTTATTTGGAATGAGAATGGAGATCACACATCAGATATATATATATATATATATGTACACACTTACAATTTGAAGCTTAATGGTCTTGCCATCTTGTTCCACTGTACGAATTTTCTATGGAATGTAGGAAGAGGTTGTGTTAAGTTTCGCCAAGCTGGTAAACCGAACCAAAATTTAGGAAATTTACTTACGAAATCAACTCCAATGGTGCTTATGTAACTATCCAAATAGGAATCATCCTATGATCATGAGTTGAAAAGAGAACAAAGGAAATTCGTTAAACTGTGAACTCCAAATGCAACAAAAATGGTACAAAATAGCAATACATAAGTGCATTGAGAACCTAATAATTGTGCATCAAGAAGCTTTCAACTTATCTTCAATCAACAGTAAAAGATATAAAGCTCAGCTGAAAGTGCTTGAAATAGTCATAGCTAGAAGAAAGATAATTTTATTGTTTACAAAGCATATTTTCTCTATTATCCAAGGGACTTACAGCAAACCTCAGGAGTAAACATGATTTTCCTACTCCAGAATCTCCAATAAGCAAAAGCTTGAACAGGTAGTCACTGTGAAAGATGAAATTGCCCGTTAATATATACCAATTAATACCAAATTGCAGAATAGGTAATAACTCCGAATACATCCATGAAGAAATAAATATTCATCATCAGGAGAAAAGATTTACAGTTTAGTATTGATCGATCACAAAGGGCTGTTTAAAGGCAAACAATTTATAGATACGAATAGGGATAGTGTCAATCTGTTAGCTTTTTTGTTGCTTACCTCTAACTCGTTTAAATAATATCTTTCTTGTTTTCAAGTTCTTTTTCAAAAGCCGGGGGTCTTCATGAGATATATATAATCTGTAATCTAATGGAGTTGAAGCACTTTATGGTAACGTTGAGATATCCTACAATTTCCATTTTGATCTATTTATTATCAAATACTTATTCGTATTTCTTTGTCCTACATGAAAGATCATCTACTTGCAACAAGAATCCTCTTTCTTCAACTGATAGCATGTGGGATCATCAAAAGTTTCTCATCAGAGTTGACAGATTCATAATATCCCAAAAATTGTGCTGTTTTCAATAGTTCAAAGTGCCAATAGAGATAGACTTGGTTTCCTAATTTGGCTAAGTAAGCAGGTAACAAACAAGCCTTTAGAAAATTGTGATCGAGTGTAAACAGCCATAAATCTTCGATATGCCTACTTTTCACATGGGCCAATTCCTTGATAGAGTATGTATCCTATATAAGAAAGTTTTTCAGCTATAACAAATTATTGGTGCATAAATTGTTTTATGTTTTACGTGGCGATTGTAAATAACTAATGTTAAAAAACTTATGACTTTATCTAGCAATATGATGTTTGGTTATCTTCATAGTGTCAGGTTCAAACAAGAACAACGACCAAATAAGAGGAAAACCGTCAAATCACATACGACTTTACACTAAACTCACGTGTAAAATCACATGTGATTAAGCACGACCTTGGCCATGTGCTACTTGGCCTGTGCATCCATGCATTTCGTAATCGGACAAGTGATTTGGTCGTTTTTTCTCATGTTCAGCTTCATATTATTATTAAATTATCGTTCTTTCTAGTGTTCAGCTTCATATATTATTATTAAATTATCATGTAGGAAGTTATTTAATTTCGACATCTATTCTTTCAATTTTATCAAAACAACACTCCCTTTAAAAAAAATAAAGGATTAATCCATGTTTTTAGAACTTTCCATGAACATTACCTTCCATACAACACCAATCAGTTATATTATATATGGAGCCAGGCGAAATTATCCCTAATTCTTGACCATTCAAAATTTCATTCATTCGATTTTATCAAACACTTCCTTATCCGATTATATTTAGGCTTAGCATCAAACAATCATGAAAACAATCCAAATACCTTATATTCCCAAGCAAACCACACACACAAGCCTTCGCATCAAATTTAACAAACAATGATCCAATGGCAAATCGACAATCGACAATTGATTACACTTAATGCTCATCGATTCTATCATGAATATCACAACAATCACACAGCATAAAAAAATGATTCAATTAATCGAATTCATGGATGAAATTTGATCAAAAAAGAAAGACAAAAGAAAAACTTACTACTCAGGAGTCATGGTTGGGGATATTGATCGGAGAAATCCAAGAGAGAAAGAATGAAATTGTTTGAACTGCGAATGTGGTGGATGGTTGCCGGTGGAGGATTGAAGCTCCGATGGAGGATCGAGAGAGAATCGGAGGAACACGTAAAAAGCAGGAGAAATGAAAGAATCATGACAAGTTTCAGAAAACTGAAATTTATACGTGTCCTTTGCCATGTATTTTTTAGAATTTTTTTTTTTTAGGAAGGTGTATTTTAGTTATTTGTCTAGAATAATCTGATAATTTTAAAAGTGTATTTTAGTAATTTGTCTAGACTAATCCTGATAATTTTAAAAATGTTAAAGCATGCAGTCCTGAGATAATTTTCCATTGGCCACAAGCTATTTGTGCATGGATTCGAACCTAGGTAGATGGGTTATCTAGGCTCATTCTCCACAAGTCTTAACCAGTACGTCACAAGTCTTGTAGTTTTTTTCGAAGTTTCTTGATATAACAATTATAATTAATTTTAGGGAAATTAATTAAAATACTTAATTTCGGTTTCTGTTCCACCTCCTAGTCATTTTTTTCTGAAAATCATCAAAATGGTATTGGATTCGTAAGTAGCATGTCCATAATTTACGAATGAGTTAAAGTATAAAAAAGTTTCTAAATCATCTCTCCAATTGTGGTGACAAATATATAAATTTGGTTGCAAAAATATGTTGTGTTTTTCAAATTTACATATTTGATTCCTGCTGTCATACACAAAAGCGTATTCTTTTTACATTTTGATCCCTCTTTAAATTACGGATTTGTCATTTACAGACCTATGGCTATTTTGATGATTCCTGAAAAGAATTGGCTAAGAGGTAAAATCATGTGATCAAAATGATTATTTTAATTAATTCTCACTAATTTATTATTTTCAAATATAAATGGTTTTTAATAAATATTTTTGTAATACTTATAGTTATGAATACACAGTGTTGGATATACAAAGTAAAGGATGGTTCAAACAAGAGTAGGATCAAATAAGAAAATGTGAGAATAGATAAATTAGAGGTGATTATGAAATATGGTGAACGCAAGAGTAAATTATCTATAAAGAAATTAAATTCAATTTTATTTTAAATTCTATGAACCGAATATATCAAGAATTCCAAATTCTATGAACCATTTATCCATGATCTGTTTTGTTACCTGTTATTTTAATGGGTAGTGTAGGACATGTATAATATGTTTATAAGATGGATAATTACCGATTTCGTTATCCGTTATTTTAAATAGACTGGATAACGGAATAACATTTAACCTAGAGTTGTTCATGGGCGGGACGACCCGCTAGGCCCGCCCTGTCCAGCCCACTAGAAAAGCGGGCTTGGACGACCATTATCGAAAAAATGGACGGGTCCGGACTGACTTCTTGAAATTAATGGGCGGGCACGGGCGATGCAAAAAAATATATGGGCGGGCCCGCTCGGCCCGTTAATATATTTATAATAGTTAACTTTTGTAATTAAAATTTACAAATAAATTTGAGAATTCTTGATATTTATCAATTATCACTTAATTATGACACATGTTAATAAAACTCTTTAGAAATCTAAAAAGTAAAAGCATAATTACCTCAATAGTTAATTGATCAATTCCTTATTATCTCATTTAATAATTTATTTACCAATACTCCATATTTTGCAAAACAATTTTTATTTTCTAAAATATATACATTGTTATGTATTCACGTCTAATTTTAAGTTGAAAATATTGTTGTGTATTTTGAATTATTTTACATTAACTTGTGATGTTATATAAGTTTGTTTTCTTAGAAGTATAAAAAGATTTTTAGGCCCGTTAGCTCGTGGACAAGCCCGGCCCATTTATTGAGCGGGTAAGGGAAAGATTTCAAGACCGTAAAAAGGGCTTGGGTTTGCTATATTAAGTTTGTTGGACAAGAAAAATAACTTAGGCCCGGCCTGGGCCCGGCCCAAGCCCGTAAATGATCACCTCTAATTTAACCTACCTATATCTTACTCGTTGCCCTAGACGAAATTAAACTTTCTTAAAAACATTCTGCAAAGCCAAAGAGACCCTATAAAAATCAATTCAAACTATACAAGAACACTTTTTCCACCACAGAATCTAATTTATCATTTAAAAGGATAATAATCAAATATCGGTCAAAATATAATTCATCGAATCAACGATAATATGTGTTTAACTAGAACCGAAATCTAAGACTAAAATTTATAGTTAAGATATTAACGTTAACGGGTGAGATTTAAATAAAAAGAATAAATATCATGAGAAGATAAACATAGAAGATTACGGGAAAGTTTGATGTGCATCATTAAAATAATCCATTGGAACTTTATATGTACACCCATACAAATATCGCTTTTATCTTCTCACAATATTTTGTTTTTTTTATATGAAACGACCCCTAAATGATAATATGTAAATTAATGAAATAATTAATTACGAATATAGCATACTAAGAGGCAGTTTACCATACGATTACCAGCAAGTGTCACCACAGTCATCTACCTTAGTGGGTAAACATAATCGGCTATTTTAAGATAAATTGTTGGTAACGTATTTTATCTGGTAAGCATTTACCAAGTAAGAGCATTCCTCCTCACTTACCGAATAAAATTACCCGTCTTTACTAGGGCTCTTACGAGGTAAGCTTCTTAAGCATTATATGCTTATTTGGTTATAAGTAAGGGGTTGTTTGTTTACCTCTTAACACTTTTATTAAGAGACAACCTTTGAATTGCTAATAAGTGAACCATGTTTGGCAAAAAAATAACTCTGGTTGCAAAACTCTCTGAATCATTTTGTATCATGGACCTTCCTTAACCATTTCAGATCCCTAATTTCAGTTTGAACAATTATCAAATTGTTATATTTCATTTTGCACTATATCACAAGAGCTTCTTAATCATTATACACAAAATCATTCAGTAATTTTCAAACAACCCCAAACATCCGTAAACACTTATCTGATAAAAGTTTGGTAAACCTTCCCAAATACTACTAATAGGAAAAAGGGTCATTGCCATTTTAATTTAGCAGGCCCAAAGCTAACCCAAACCAATACAGCCTATGGGCCATGGCTTACTGTTTATTTTTTTTAGCTCGCATGCACGAAGCCCAATATTAATCAAAACCCAATTAACTTAAAACAATTTTAACAAATTTTCTATAATATTTTTCAAATGTACGGTTAAAAGTTAAAGTCTAAAAAAATATATAATCAACTTCAATTGATCTTTTAACATGTAGAAAATGTAGAGATCTGTATTTTTGGTAAACAGACATCTAAGCCTAGTCACTGCGACCCCTTTTGTGAGGAGGCACTTCTTCTCAAGAGGTTATGAGGCTATTTTGCCGTTTTTAAAATTAATTATATTATAAAAATATTTTATAATTTTATAATTTCAATATTTTAAATTATACAAAATGATGAGTTACACTAGTAGTCTATGGGTTTGCTTAAATGTTAGATTTGATTCTTAAAATGAATTATTTACATTCATGGTCCCTAACTTTTCAATTTCATAATATCAAGGTCGTTAAAGTTAACACCGTTATTTAGCAACAGTTGGAAAGACAAATCAGTCTTTGAACAAAAACAAGAACCAAAAGTGTAATTCGGCCTTTTTTTTTATTAAGAATTTGCCTCTTTTATTAATTGTGAATTATTTGGGTTCTTTTAGTAACAATTTGAAATTATAATAAAAATCCAAGTATGATTAATGTGGGACAGTTATATACTAAAATTTGTTTGTTAAGATAAATATTTTTTTCCGATCATAAAAAAGATAATCAATTTTTAAAAATTAAAATATTATGACACATTATTAAATTAAATTATCAAATAATTATAAATAAGCTAGAATAATTAAATTATATAAATAAATAAAGTATTTTATTTAACCATGCTTCAATATTTTTAATAAATGTTTTTTATAAATATGCGAAAATTAATTTTAGAGTGAATTCCATTTTTAGTCCCTGTAATTTTAGCGTGAATTCGATTAGATAGTTTGTCTTAGAAACCAAATAAAAATTTGAGCAAAACATAAAGACCACCAATATCTAAAATAATAATACTTGTAATCACATTGGTGGAGAAATATTATATATATATATATATATATATATATCTTTTGTCACTTCTTTTATCCATTTTGAAGTAATCTATTTTAATGTAAAACTATCATCAAGATCTTCATTTTCCTTGATTTCAGATTTTTTTTTTGAAAATACTCTAAAAATGGTTTTAATTGGTTTTTTCATCCACAATATGATACCCATTGATATCGTTGTTCAACGAATAAGTAGTTTTGGTTTGCTTATTTTTTGATAAATTTCATTGGTGTAAACCGATGGAAATAAAATTATGGGTGGTGTTCGTTTATAGAATAGCTTGTAATCTTGTAATCTTGAAATTTAAAGATATTTATATTAATAAATAATATATATACTGTATTAGCTATTTTTAAACTTTATTACAAAATATTGTATAGCATGGTAAAAATAGTAAAGATAGAAATATGTTTAAATTAGAATTTACGGAGATGCAAAAACATTTTCTAGTCATTATATCAGATTAATCAAAAACTTATATCGAATAATGACATTTTTGTGTTTAACAAAATCAGTTTCATTTTAATTATAAATGCATGTTAATAGGGGTAATGAACGAATGATGACATTTTTTTTTTCAATTCACGTGCCTAACTTTTTCCTTATTATTATAATAAGGGTTGGGTTTATGTGATACTAACATGTTTTCGTAAGACGACATTTTTGTACTTAAAACTTCACAACAAAACAATGTGAAGATAAAAAAAATCTGAACCTCCACAGCAAACAAACTGCAAAGATTACCTTCAAGGTGTTTTGCTGTGAAGTTTCAAGTGTAAAAAAGTTGTTTTGCAGATCTCATGAAAACAGGTTGGTTTCATGTGATCCCAAATCTATTATATAATTTCATTTCATTTTTAACGAAGTTTGAACTTAACCTTTTCCTTTTATATTGAAAAGAATATAGTGAAAATTGGGATTATATCTGATATTTCTTTTGATATATTCTTTTTCTTGTTTCTTTTAACCGGGTTTAAGTCCATTTGCATAAACGAGAGTATATACACAATCACGTATGATTATACTCAATCGTGTGATTTGTTGGAGTTCTGTATCAACTAGATTTGGATCTATTGTTATACGGGAGCCAAAAACTCAATAGAAAATAATTGTATTCCTCTAAGAATCCATACGAAACGAGATAGGATGGTGATTCAAAATTTTACCAGAACGAGCAGCAACCATATGATGTTGTATCTGAATCTAAGCCACCAAAATGGGGCCGGTACGGGAGGATCCAGTCTATGGGATCCACTTCCCTGCCGGCCGGGTTCAGCCATAGGTTGGGCCGGGTCGCAGCGGATTAGTGGGTTGACCCGTAATGGAGACTCGATACCGCTGGAGCGTGTGTGTGTGTTATAGATGCCGTTCAAAAAAAAAAAAGATAATTCCTACTCCGCTTTGTCTAAGAACAAGGAAGTTATAAGTAATGCAACTATGGATCTCATACAGGGGTGTAAATGATATGAGACAACTCGCGAACTACTTGAGATCGACTCGAGCTCGAACTCGACTCGACATATAACGAGTCGAGTCGAGTTATCCAATACTCGACTCGAAAAGCTCGTGAGATACTCGATTCTTTTACATATAATTAATTAGTTTTATAATATAATTTGTAAAATATAATATAATAAAATGTCTTATACTTTTAGATATTTGAACAAAATTGTGCTTTTTTTAAATATAAAAACTAATCAATTTTTTAAAATTAAAATCATAGTTAAAAAAAGGCAAAAAAAAAAAACTAAGAAGTGTTAATGAAGTTGTCTCACATTGGAAGAAAGATAATAAAGAAAGGGTAAAAGGGTGCTATAAAAAGAGAGTGAGGTAAATGGAGTTTGTAACTATATCTTTTTGATGATGAAGTTTGAGGTGCATTTCTTTAATTTTATAAAATTTAAGACAACATCTTTTAAGTTTTAAAATTTATAAGAAAAACTTCTAAAATTTTATAAATTTCAATAGTTGAGCTTGGTTTGAGCTTGATTCGAGTTCGAGTTTGGTTCAAGTCTGAGGTCGAGCTTGAAAAACCGCAATCGAGTTCGAGTCGAGTTTAGTTTTCAACTACTCGTGAGTTTTCGAGTCGAGTTCGAGCTTGAGAAATCTCTATCGAGTTCGAGTCGAGTATATTGGTACTCGAGCTTGACTCGCATCATTTACACCCCTAATCTCATAGGGCACTGAGATTGAGATCCTATTCAAAGAGAAATATCTCAAATATATGAAATCTTTTCATGTTGCACTAAGTTGCTTGTGGATGTATGCAATCGACGACTCCATGGATTATTTCTCGACATTAGAACTCAATACGTTGGCTCCATGGTATCCACACAAATTCTCTTAATCCAGTTGACTCTAAAACCAGAGGAGAAAATCGTCATTTCCCCCCGAATGTTAAATACGATCTCCAACTTTAGAAGAGAGTAGCTTATGAAATATAGAGAAAATAAATTGATTCATATGGATAATTCTTGCAAGTGACTCTATCATTATTTCATAATAGGTCTTTACTTATATAAGTGTAATTATGGTCCTTATAATATACAGTCATTATAAGTAAGTACCATGTCAAGGAATAATGCTACATGCTTTTAGAATTTCTTATGTCTTCTAAAGCATGTTTGTCCTTTTATATGCACACATACACACACACACACACACACACACATATATATATATAATGGACAGATCACTACTTGTCAGCTCATACTGCATGCTTGTCAAACAAGGTATCTATAGTATGATTATATTTAATTAGATTAAATATCACAAAATCAGATATAATGATTAAACATTTTAATTATTTATTCTCCTTAGTTAGATATATATTCTATGCATATCACTCATTGGGACTTCGTTGTGTTGACAATAATTATAAATTTTATTTATAATTATAAATAAAGAACAACATCTAGCAATACATCATTCCACTAAATGATAAAGTTTGGTGATTCAACTAATCGAAAAACTGTATGATCATTATCAATCTACACATATATGTCCATTTGTTCACCGTATCGAGATTTAGACGATGCATGAATGTGTCATACTCGTTATGTCCAATCTTTAGTTTTTCAATTGCGGAATATATTGATAAGACATATTTCAATATCCTATACTAACTATATAAGCATACATGCACTTCCTCAGTACTATTCAGTTGAGAGGGCCTAGGGATATCACTTATGTCATCCAAGAGAAACAAATCATACATTGATCCATGCTAGCACTGCTAATGATATATGACATATCGAACAACCATTCTGCCAACCAATTACGGAATGTTTAGAATGAGTTATCAAAGTACACGACTTACAAAGAGCAAACTCCATGATTTCAAGTCAAAGGACTATATGTACAACGATCACATGAGAAACGTTTATGACACTCATACGACATCCAATGAAACGTTCTCATAGAGAGTCATGCTCGGTACACAAGATCTCATTTTATACCCATATGTGATTTCTATATCTCCATATGTATCCTTGCATATAATAGTCGTTCCATATTAATTCAACCTAAACCTGAATTAATATTTGACTAGAGACATTTTAAAATACAATATTTTAAGATTATTATTATGTTTAGATATGACACTGAATAATAAATAAACATAATAATCGTGAAATACCTTTATTCAATAAATATGACACAATGTTCAAACAATATCATCTGATGATTGACTTTTGGATATATACATTAACATGATCATTTCCCCTTTATATATATTGGAACCTCTCCTCTTTTCTCAGAGACTTTTTTAGAGAATGGTCTAGAAATTACACGTACTTCCACATGATCCATAAAATAAAATGAGATTGTATGTGTAGTATTATTAAATAAAAGCTAAGATTTCAAACATAGGGCATATGGTATATGTCATCTTTATAACTTTGAATCTGGATCAAAAAGGGACGAATAAGTACAGCTTCCCTTCTCGTCATCAAAATAACACAGGCCACGCCCATTTTGGAATTTAATGCATTTTTGTTTTGTTTTAACTATTTATAGCATTTTTGTTTTTGTTTTTGTTTTTATTTTTATTTTTATAAATAAAATACTATATGTATAATTTATCGACATTAGTTTTAATTGTTTAAATCAAGTTTTGTTACACAATTAATCTTACATAAAAATGAATAAATGGTTTGACAAAATTTTATATTTGAACGTGTAGTTAATAATGTACAGATCTAGAGGATGATTTTTGGATGAAAATCACCCGTCCCAAATTTTCATGTTTCATCCATATCCATCAATCATATGGATACACGTAAACAGAGAGAGAAAATAAAAAAGAATTAGATAAATTTAAAATAAATGGAAAGCTGATGTGTCTTAATTTCATTGATGTGACAGAAATGAGACAGTTGAATTTGGGACAGATGATTTTTATCCATGATAAATATGAAATTTGAGGATGATTTTGGTGAAAGACGTTTTGCTTGATTATATGACAAATACAATATAGGACTTACAATAAGAATCCTACTTAAAAGGGTGATTAGGTATCCGAAACATAAGGTATATTTTGGATACACAAAAAACACACATCCTTATCAATTATGAAGTTAAAACATCGGTACTAGTACTTTGTGTCAAATCTGATTGATGTTGAATATCGGATATGGTCCTTTGTGTTGTACTTGACATATAATATATATATCGGTTACAAACACTTGTGTTATATCTGATGGATAATCTATATCAGATATAATCATATAAATTATGTTATATCCGATTGATAAATGTATATCGAATATAAACACTTGTGTCATATCCGATAGATGAAGCATATCAGATATGACCGTTACAAGACAAATATTGAGAATTTATTTCTAAAGATTGAATTGGATGCTAGATGTATTATTTACAAATCCGATAGTTGAGACCAACAATTAAAAATTATTTATTTGACGAAACACTCAAGTTGTGATCAAATTAAATATCATAATCAAGTAAATTAAGTGATAGTGTACAAAATGCAATAGTGATCAGATTACCATGAAATTATATACAGGTGTGTTGGAATTAAAGAAATCATGATTTAACTTGAATAATGTCGCACAAAAATTCGATAAAATACATTTAGCTTGACAAGTGATTTAAATATGTTAAAACCGTACAAAATGCAACATAAAAATCAACATATTATATATTTGAGTATAAAGTTTTCGATGAGACATTTTAGAGTTGATTCGACAGTTGAAGCTAACAAAAAGGTTCAAATTTGTCTTCCACAAGATTCGAACTTAAAAATGAAAGATATTAAATAGAATTTACATTAAAATGTACTAAAAATATTTAAAATAAAAATATTATTTGTTTGGTTTTAAATAATTTTGATAAGGTCAAAATATTGTTTGTTTGGTTTCATGTTTTTAGAAGATCTTATCAAAAATAACTTAAAAGGATATCTAAGTCCTAATAAAATGAAAACTGAAAATACACATGCATTTGCTTTGTGTAACGGATAGTCTGATACTTATTTCAAAACGCTTACTCGGTTCGAGTCAAAATTCTCACTTATTTTATCAGGTAAGATTTTAGTTCATCGAAACGGTATCGTTCAACAGAGTTGTCACCTTCAGTACCTGATAAAACTCTTGGTTCTTGATCTGATCACTATTACTGAGTAAAATTCTCGGTCTTTGTCATGTTTATCCTATAAACATTTTCCGGATAAGTATTTGATAAATGACCCTTAGTCGAATGAAACTTTATGTTAGATGCATCAAGTTATTTATTACTAAACCCCAACGATAAGAATGTAATATATCAATTTATCTCAAGATTTACAACGTTATTTGATGAAATATGTGTCTAAGAAAATAACAAAATTGTTTGTTGAACCCGACATTTCCTAAAAAAGAATTAATTAAAAAATAAAATACGTAATTGTATTTTGAAATTTTGTATATCTATTCAAACCATTATTATACACCATACATGATATCTCTAAAAATAGAACAATAAACCCGTAAAAAGGAAACTATTTAATATATATTAGTGTCTAGTGGCAAGAAAATTCTATAAATGGAATCCAAAACCATCGACTGGTTTTCGCAATATTTAATTTATTTTTATTATTTTATTTCATCAATTTGGCCATTATTATGTAATGTTTGTTACCAATATATTATGTTACTTTCAACTTGTGGCACAAAAATTGCTACCAATGGGTTAATGTTATACTTATTCAACTTTGTGGCACAAAAACCCAAAGTAGTGTTGACAAATTGATCCAAAAAGAGGTCGTTGCATGTACATAAGAATTAAAAAAAAATCAAATCCAACCTTTTTTTTAAGATAATTGTGAGTTTTTAAATCAGTTTATGTGCACTAATTAATTTCATTTATTTAAATGGTTACATATTCTGGTTTTCGTCAATTTATGATGAATTATCGTAAACTTTTTACTTTCAATTCCTAACGTTTATCCCATCTATTTCGTTGGAACAAAAAAAACTTATTTTATCCTGTTATATCCAAACACATTTCCATTGTACCAAATGCTACTAGAAAGTTTATTTTAGTGATCAACGAATGTAAACAAAAATTTGTACATTTATCTACTTGTATTCATTCATTTATTTGATTAAAGTTAAACCAAACGAACACAAATAAACTTCTATACATATTGATTTGATTGTTTACAACCTGTTTACAACCATAGAGGGAGGTTCAAATGAGAACTTTGTAAATTTAAAGAAACAAATGAACACCTTGTGGATCACATATGATGTGGGTCTCACACATTAAAAAATCATATCTGATTCAATATGGTCCATAAAATGTTCTTTTGTTTTTTTTAAGCAGGGAGTGTTCTTGTATGATCTTTTCCCTGCTACCATAAGTATCAAACGCGCAAATTGGGTCGACCAAACTTTTCAACAAATAGTTGAACCAGTCCAAAAATAGTAAAGCCCACTTGTCGAGTTTAATTTTGTTTTTATCATATTAAAATTATTTGAATTAAGATAAAGTAAATAAATAAATAAAATATTTATTTATTCATCATCTTTTCTTTGTTTTCTATCGGAAGTAAATATATTAAATTCGAAAACCCATGACATTCCATCCAAATAACACATGCATGTAGCCTCGTAAGGCGCTCTTTACGTTGACATTGCTTTTGTTTGGGGTGTTTGATTTTTTATCCATTAAGTTTTGAATCTAGTAAATTGTCTCTAAGTATTATTCTGTCTGAATAAATTAAGAAAAACCGGTGTTTGATTTTTGTTTTAAATAAATAATCCGAACAACAAAATTATCATTCTAACTTTATGTCTATATAAGTAAATGAAAATAAATTGTTCGATAAATATTTAAAATGACAAAAAAAAACTAAATTACAATGAATTATTTAAAATAACATAAATAATATGAATTAAATGAGTTCATAACACAATGTTTAATAATTGAAAATATGTATTATTGTTTGATTAGAATTTTTTATTTATTTATGTTGGTAAACTATTAATTTTATTTATTTATTGATGCAATTTGTGATTAATTAAAAGTAGTAGGATAAGGGTAATTTTGTAAAAGTTCTCACTTAATGCATTAAGATAGGATAGACCAACTTAACATGTTAACTAAATCTCTTAGTATTAAGTTAAAATCAAACAAGTTAATATAATTTAACCAATTAAGTTAACCGCCTATTAAGCTCATTAAGTTAATTAAGGGACCGTTTGGTTGGTTTTCATGAAGTCTTATAAGAATAAAGTTGTATGTCTTAATTAATCTGTATATATAAACTGTGCGGAAAATTTCATCTATATCCTTTAAAACTTCTTATATTACTTATATATCATTGTAAAATTGAAACTATGTATATATCATTCTAAACCTCTAGAACTCACATATATGTCCTTCTCCCTAATTTAATTATTATTATAACATTTAAAAAATACAAATCATTATCTCTAAATTGAATTTATTTTCTAAATTACTTAGCTACCCTTCAATTTAGAGATAATGATTTGTATTTTTAAATTTTTTAATAATAATTAAATTAGGGAGAATGACATATATGTGAGTTCTAGAGGTTTAGAAGAATATATACGTAGTTTCAAACTTTACAAGGATATATATACGTAATATAGAAAGTTTTAAAGGATATAGATGAAATTTTCCCTAAATTGTGAATGTTTTTGTTTGATAGAGTTTTTCTTTTTAAATTGGGAGGTGATAGCTTTTGGAAAAACTTGGCTTTCTCCATAAAACACCCCTAGAAGCTTACTGAATAAGTCACTTTATATATCATTAAGTCGCTACCAAACAGTCATGTATAGTTGACCGAATAAGTTGTGAGTCTCATTAAGCTGCTAATAAACAAACCCTAAATCAATTCTAATTGTGGGGAATTTGGTTTAGGCAACAATGAAAATGAAAATGAGAATAAAAACAAAAATGACAGGAAATGAAAATGATTTAGTCCCCCTTCCTCCCAAATTTAGAATGAGAATAAATTTGGACTTACAAGAGAATGAGCTTATTATATTATATAAAACCAAATAATTTCTTTTATTTTCATTCTTATTACTGCTTAATGCCTCCAATCAAACACCCCCTATCCTTTTGACAATTATATTTCTCAATTTGAGGTCAGTGGCAACCACCTGGGATGTCGTGCACCTATTAAGGTATTATGGGCATTCGTTCAACTTATTTTTGTAAGTAGATTTTTTTTGTATGAAAGTGCTAGGAGATACAAGAAACGTCAACCAAAAACCGAAAAAAAAAATACCTTCAAAACCAACCAAAAAACTTAAAACATCACTTGAAAATATGGAATTTGGTTAAAAATACATTGGATGACTTTGTCAATTTGTTGGCCTTTGATCCGTCTTAAAGGGGTATGCACTTGATAAAAATCGTGCTCCTGCCGTCAATTCCCAGACCTTCAAATATAATAGGCCATGCATATTACTAAAAGATGTGTGTTAATTAGAGCAAAATTCCAACTTGAGACAATCTTGATAAAAGAGGAATTGACATGCATTCCCTTTTATGTACGATTTGTGATTTGAAGATTGAATCGGTAAGTCATTTGTTCTCTTCTTGTCAAATGGCCAGGAATATATGAAAGCAAATTGGTCGCTCGTGGGTTTGGATATTCAAGAGTTTAACTCGAATTCGGATTGAGTTGGGTAGTTAATATCTTTGCGGTTGAATAAATTGGAGTCGCTTGTTTGGAGGCGGTAATTCTAATGGCTTTATGGGCTATTTGGTCTTTTTGGAATGAGATTCTTTTTAGGATTTCTAAGCCTAAGAAAGCGATGATGTGGAATAATAGTGTGACCCACTCGTTCTTCTGGGTTACAAATAGGAGTAGTAAGTTTAACATTAATTGGGTGGATTGGTTACAAAATCCCTTCTTGCTATTTCTTACATGTAATTCGTTTCTCTAGCTTCTTGCTAGTTTTTTTTTATAAAATCCTCGTCGTTCAAAAAAAAATTAGAGCATCTCCAACCCGACACTAAGGACTTCCAACACAACCACTAAAAAACACTAAAATTGATAGGTACCTTAAACACTAAGAAAGACCAATTACAACCACACACAAAAAAACACTAAGGGGTCGTTTATCAAACGCTTACCCGAGTAAGCGCTTACCAAGTCACATTACCTTATCTGATATATATATATATATATATATATATATATATATATATATGGCAAGTAGGGTGTCAATTGTGTCGTGTTCTGGTTGGCGGATCGCGGGTCGACGGATCAGGAAAGCTCAACCCGGACATGACCCATTTAACTAATCGAGTCAAAATGTTCAACCCTAACCCGTACACGCTCGGGTTGGTGGGTCATAAACGGGTTGATGGGTCACATAATAATACAACCAAATTCAGACATCCAAATGGAAATAGTAGTAATACAACCATGTTCAAATATTAATACAAATAAAAGTTCAAAGTTTCAAACAAATAAAAAGTCCATCGATGTAGTACCTTTGAGAATTGAGATTATAAGATCGATCGATCGATTGAGCCTGAGGAGCGTCCGAGAGTGAATGCGTGAGGCCGTGAGTTAGGTTTTAGACATTTTACATTTAACGTCTTACTTATTGTCTTAGCCGTTTAAGGAATAAGGAGGCTTAATAAAATAAAATTTTTAAACGGGTTGGCAGGTTGACCCGCGGCTCGTATGTGTAAACCCGAACCCGAACCCATTTAATAAACGAGTTGGCGGGTCAGAAACTTCAACATAAACCCATTTATTTTCGTGTCGGATTTGTATCGTGTCGAGAATTGCCACCCCTAAATGGCAAGGACCAAGAATCTTATCCGGTAAGAGTGAAGACAAAAATCGTGAGTCTTACCCGGTAAGTGAGTGCACGACTTTTGTCAACCCTAAATATTTTTTCAACTAATTTTTTATGATTTAAAATGGATCTCACATAATAATGAGATCTCACATAATAATGAGTTCTCAAAAGAAGGCTTATATATTGATATAAATAAAAAAGTTGAATAAAATAATAGTATTAGTTTGATTGACCTCAAAATATAGAGAATTACCTCCGTTTTTTTTAGTGTTTTAGTGATGGATTGAAGCCATTTTTGTGTTCTTATTGTTTGTGTTGGAGATGGTCTAAAAACACAAAAATATATGTATTTTCATCTCTAACCTAACACTAAAACACATAAACGAGAATTTTTTTTACAAATAGAATTTTTTTTAGGGAATAAAAAGTGCAAACATTATACTCTGAGGGGTGCTTCTGGATTTTATAAAAAACAAGGGACCTCAAAAAATTAACAATTTTCATTTTATTTGAAAATTCACATGATTTGCGCATATAATAATAAAGTAATAATAAGGCATGTGGCAGGGTTTGATAAGAAAAGTTTGGTGAAAATACCATGGATGGGTATTGAATCATCAATAACAATACAATGTTCCAGCTGCGTATAGTTTTGTATACATCTTTTTAATAGAAAGTTCAATATAAATAATAAAACTTATTGCATACTTCACAGAAAAAACAAAACTAGCCCACATTTATTCTTATGAACGATATAATAATAATAATGCTACTCATTCCCTCTTCATAAACTTCATATTTGTCTAAGGTTAGGTTAGGTTAGGTTAGGTTAGGTTGTGTGCGCCTCCATTAATTAGAATAGTTACGGAATCTTTTTTAAAGATCATCTGTTTAAGTTTTATGAAGTTACTGGAGATTTTTCTGATTGTTTTTGAACGACCCATGTAATAATTATTAGTCAAGGTGTGTGTAAGTTGACCTAGACACAAATGATTAACAAGAAAACTTAATAATGTTTTATATATATATATATATATATATAGAGAGAGAGAGAGAGGGAGAGAGAGAGAGAGAGAGAGAGAGAGAGGAAAGTTCAGGAGAAACCCCTTAAAAAATGAAAAACTAAGGAACATTTTGGTAATCGTTCATTTAGACGGTATGCATATGTGTAGACAAGTAATTGAAGTTGTTTATTGGTTTTTATGCTCGTATACATGTTAGGCACATGTGAATACCGGATAAATTGCGCAGTTTTCCCCTAAACCTGACATTTCCAAACCAATCTTAGTCCTCCATCTAGTCTAATAAATATTTGATTTTATTTTGTTTTATAGTTCAAATTCATAATCATAATTAATGAACATATCATCTTCCATATATCTTAACTATAATTAATAAATCATGATAATTGTTTTCTAATATAATAATTTGCAATTAAAATCACCCCCCCCCCCCACACACACACATATATATATATAGGGGCGGGTTTAAACGAAAACTCAAATTTGGTTGTGAACGTGAAGATAAATGAGAGCGCGACACGTGTCAATAAACACTATATTCAGTTTTATTCGGTCTGAATATTTCTTTGAGTATTCAGTCTGAATAATCTACATTCAGACACATGTCACATTCTCATTTGTTCTCACGTTCACAACCAAATTTAAGTTCGCATTTAAACTTTCCTCTTTTTCTCCCTCTCTCTCTCTATATATTTATATAATAGAAAAACAAAAAGTAAAAAACCACGGAAAAAACATATGGAAAAAATATTAAATGGAATGAAAACTAAAGTTAATTAAGTTATCGTTTTCTGATGTAGTTTGCTTTGCCCAGTTTTCATTATATTTCCCCTCTTTTTCGATTTAAAAATAAGATGATGTATTTTATTTTATTTTTGAAAATCAGTTATAACCATCTTTTTACCGCATGCATTGAGGGGCTGTTTGGCAGTTGCTGAATGATTTAGTGCAGAATGGTTAAGTGATCAGAACAACTAAGACTCTTATGATATAATGCAAAATAAAATATAAATGTCTAGTAATTGTTCAGGATATAATTAGAACTCTTAACGGTTAAGGAATGTCCATGATACAAAATGATTCAAATGGCTTTGGGACCATTAAGAGGCAAACTTATTTTTTGCCAAACAAGATTCACCTCTTGGCAATTCAGAAGTTGTCTTTTAATGGAGCTATTAAGAGGTAAACAAATAGCCCCAGGATCATCCCAATCAATCATTTTGATGTTTTCTTCTGTTCCCTTTATCAGAGATTTTTTTTACTAACCTGATATTAAACCTGCTACACGAGCCAACTAATCCTAGGATGACCACCCGCTTCGCGGGTAGCCCGGAGTTACCACATTTTCAGAGATCTTTTTTTACGCTTATCTTTAATATTAGGTCAAAATTTAGTATAATTAATTTATAATTTAAGGATAATTACAATGATTATTGAGAATTATGTTAATTTATCCATTAAAAGAAAATTAACACCTAAATATGAATCTTAAAAGGAAAATAACGTATCAACCGACAAATTAACATCAAAAATTGTGTTTTAGAATATGGTTTTTAAACATTAGTAATTTATACTAAATATGTGTTCATTAATTACCGACTATTTAAGCTAAAGGTTAGGTTCCGTTGAGATGGAATTTTAAAGTGAGAATCGTAAGAAGGGATTCTCATCCTTCATCCTTGGGTTGCATATTAGGATGAGATACACCGGATAAGATGCACCGTGATGTACCTGATTAATCTCCGTATGAAACGTAATTCATGAGTGGATTTGAGATTAAAGTTGATGAAGAGTCGAGATCAATTCTTACGCTTCTCACCTTTTTTGGTAAAGAGTATCCCAGGCAAAGCCCAGACTAATCCCGACAAGGTTTTTTTAACTGCAATATGTCAGCCCTGATAAACTCAGTGGCCACCCTGGATGGATGGATATTCCTCATCCCCCAGACATTCGACCAATAAGTCACAACCCTTATGATTTACGTTTCTCACCTTGATTTTACTTCTCACACATCCTACGCCTTTAAGCTAATCTGTGTAGACTATAATCTTTATTTAAAATTTAATAAGCTTGTAATTTTAAAATATGTGAATTTTGGAATATTCCTCCAATATTTATATAGGTTTAGAGTGAGTTGGCCACACACCCATTGTCATTTGGCTTTATATTGCTCGAGTCTTTCTCTATTAAGATTTTGATTTGCATACATACACGTATGTAGGTATATATATATATATACATGTATATATATATGTATAAGTTTTGCATGCATATAAAATAAGAAATTTAGAAAAGAAAGATTGGAGTTTAGAAGCCTCAATTGCCCAAGAGAGATTTGAAAGGGAAAAAAAAGATAAGTACATGTATCGTCATTTTGAATTTTTATGTGTGTTTAAAACATGTTTAAATGTTGATTAATTATGTTTTGTTAACGTTTATAGTTAGATTCTATATCTAAATTATTAGATTTTCTTAATACGATAGCGCACTATCTTTCGTGGTTTATCAGTTATTTTAATTTCAATTTTTGTGCAACTATCTTTGAATAAATACTAAATGTTTTGTACTTGGATTATGCATATATATGTTCTCGAGTTAAAATGCAAATTAATTACAGGTGTTCTTTGTAATCCAAATCTTTGTATACAGTTCAGTTCTTCGTTTAGAGATAATTTATTTCTCGAAATAGTTCGGTTTAAACGCATTTTATGTGATTTTTTTGACAATAAGCTTTCATATGTGAATCAAATACGTTCATTTTTGTACATACCTGATGTTTGTAGTTCGCTTTTATGTGTGTGAAAAAAATCTTGAAATAGAACTCCATTCATCCATTTATATTCACGGGTTTTCAATTTTTTATATTTCTAGTGTAATTTTGTTATGAATATTATTCATTCATAATGTAATTGCGTTCGGTTCTTAACTATAACCAGAATTTGAATTTGGATCTGAAATAAGTACAATTTATCGAAATGATGATGCCTTCATGCGTTTTTATTCTTGGGTTTTCATCATTAATTTCCTTTTACATTTAATCTAATTATATTGTCAGTCTGTTTAAGTACAAATTAATTACATTCAATTCTACAATTTAAGGATTATAAAGAGTTCACAAATCTTATTATCTATCTATATGGGGTAGGTTGTTATAATAGTTTTGATGAAAACATCAGAGATTTTAGTAGACGGGTTTGTGGCAACCCATTCCACAAGTAGGCGATAATTAACATTTGTCATGCCATCTACCAAATGTTTATCGTATGAGCACTTATCAACAAGAGTAACCATTCTCATGTACCTTTTTGGGAACATTATTCGTCATCAAAATGAATTGTTGATAATCAGTTATCAGGTAAGAGCCTTCTGCTTCACTTACTGGATAAGATTATAGGTTCTTACAATGCTCACCGATTAAAAAAAGTAACATCCCAAAAACGTTTGATAAGCAACCTCTTAATTTGAGTTAAAATGATTGGGCTAGTATATTGTTTTCAACTTTATGACATTATAAATAGGGTTGCAACAATTTATATAGTTCACTAATAATTATTGATTATTAGCCAAACATTTAAAGTAATTCATATAGATATTATAGATATAAGGCTTTATTGATTCATATTAATACTACCAATATTTTGTTACAATGGGTTTAACAAATTTATTAAAAATAAATGCATTGTTGAAGGAGTATGTGATTTCAAGTAAATGATTGAATGAATAGTTTCTAAGCGTTATGATTTATCATAATGAATGTTCATTTTCATTGTAAACTAATACATATTTTCTTTTTTGAAAGGCAATGCGACAAAATTAGATTAACAGCACAAACATACAAAAGTACAAAAGGAGATGGAAAAGATTCTACAAGAGGCAGAAGAATAAACCTATCAAAACATCAGAAAAGAGGGAACAAAAACAAGGGAAAAAGCAAACACAAAAGCTAAAACGCAACAACAAAGAAGCCAAGACCAAAGCACAATTCCAATAGCCAAAATTAGAGAAATCTTGAACTCCTTGGCTCGTTTAGAGATCAATGAAATGTAAGGAGTTGGAGCTCAAAAAGACAATCAGTATGAGTGTATCTCTAATTAGAAAAGATCCGGTTACTACGATGATTTCAGATCAATTAAAGAGTCGTCCATATTACCGTCTTCCAAATAAGCCTGATTTTGGGATGTCAAGAGAAGTCGCACGACTGACAAATCTTCAAGCAAAGTTTACGAAAAGTTCCAATCCCAACAACAAAAAATATTGTACCATAATTAAACTATTCAAAAATCATATGAGTAATGAGAATTACAGATTTCATATTCCTTATTTATTGTTTTGTTAATACTTTAGATTCATGTTAAGATATTTTAGGTGTTATAAATTTTTTACGAGACCTTAAGTTTAATTTAGTTTTGATTTTTAATTCAAAAAAATTGGAAAATAATTTAGTTTTGATTTTTAATAATTATTACATGCATAGTAATTTTATTGATACAATGGAAATCAAATATTTTATTAATTTATTTCTGCGAATCAAAGTTGTTAGACTTGGATGTATGCAAATGATATCCAAATGCGGGACCCAATTGGTGGTCTCTGAATGGGGCTGGTAACAGAAAATTCTCGCCGGAGAATGATTCAGAGAAGCCACCGCTAAAGGCGGCGGCGCGTCATAACCAGTCGCCGGAGGCAGGGCAGAGAGTATGTATGGTAACCACAAGGTCGTAATAGCCTAGATCTCTGTAAGTTGGACTTTATCAAATCGTATGATTCAAGAAGAGATTTTCTTAGCTTTTAATTTGACTTAGAATTTTTTTTTTCTTTTTCAATTAATCGAATCATTTCTGGTTGTTTTTTATCTGAATTTTGCTATCTAAACCCTAATTCAGATGGATTATGAATTTATGATCGCTTGAAATTGACTGTTAGTCCAAATCAGTCTCTGTTTGCGACATACTGTCATGATTAACTAAGATCTTATTAGAGAAATTCCGAAAGTGATTGAAGCGTATGATCTCATTGTGTATATTAAATTACACAGCTATTAGTTATTACTACCAATCCTGCTAGAAGGCAGAATAGAATTATTGCTGAAATTGACATTTTAGGTAAAATTCAATGCATTAATCCTCAAATTTCAAACTTCTATGGCCTTTTTGGGGGTTAATATGAACAATGAGTAATCTCAATTATAATATATCTGATGAAGGAATGTGCACTGATGGAATGATTAAAAGGTCCTCTGTTTAATTGATTGTACCGGAATTGTAGTATGCATTTATGCATTACTGTTAGATCTTGCTGGACCGTTCACCATTGGCTCAATTCATGGTTATGCACTATTGATTTAGGCATTTACTAGTGATTAGTGAACACCTAGATGGATGAATTGATGGTTGTCTGGATAGTTTGCAATTAGCTTGAATGGCTTCTAAATTCTAATCCCCTTCCTCTTTAGTTGATTTCAAAAAAAAAATTGTTGCATTCATCTTAAGTTTCATAAAAAAAGGGAAGTTTTTTACTACAATCTTTGAAGAAAAATGTGATAGTCCCCAAATTTCATTGTCTCTTTCATGTTCACCAATCACATGAAGCCACGTCATCCATTAATCGAGGAGAGAGAATGAAAAGATAAATTAAATAGAAAAATGACGTGTCTTTTTAAGTGATTGGTGAGCCATGGAGAGGATAGGGAATTTGGGGACAACCGGTTATTATTCACTATCTTTAGTGATTGCTATGTCCCACTGAAAATTGCAGATTTCTTGCATGTTTTAGTGATAGCTTTCTTTTAAATATTCATGTAAAGAAATCACTGATGACATGCACAATATTTGGTGTAAATAGATCAAATTAGTAAAAGCACATGGAAGTAGAACATTTAAATGGTTAATACTTGATAATTATACATTAGCTAATACTTTCCCAAATAAGTTGGATGCCTTCATTAAGCATTGGTTTATTCTAAACCACCATAACAGACTAACAGTACACTCTAGCCTCAAATGGAGCATAAGGACTCTTTGATGCATGCTCATATTGTACTGCAAACCACCCTTCTTTCACAGAATTCTCAATGTGTCTATGTACCTAGCTTCTGTTAGACATTTAGCAGAGATGTAATCAAGAAATTCACCAAAGCTTCCCTCTTTGTAGGCAATAGGATATTGCTCATTGACTAGCTGTGGTGTGGGACCCACCTTTTTCTCGATAGATAGACTATGAAGACTTGCAATGGAAAATCTATTCCGTTCCATGTTGACAGTTGCTCTATGCATGGTACTCTTGTATCTACCATTGCTCATTACTTCAATTTGATCCCCCAATTGAACTATTAATGCTCCTTGGATAAATGGTACGGAATGCCATTTTTTATCGTGGTCCATGATTTCAAGTCCTTGTTGGCTTTGGTTTAGGATGGTTAGGGTTCCATAATCCGAGTGTGTTGGCATCCCGAGTGCCAGATCTGGTTTTGGGCAAGGAGGGTAGTAGTTAACAGCCATGACTTGTGAGCCTTCTTCAATGTCTTCTTGTAAATAGTTTGCATTCAAGCCTAAGCTTTCAAGAACTACTCCCATTAATTGCTTCTGCAATATGTGCACTGCTTTTGCGTAGGTTCCCATTTTTTCTCTGTAACAAGTTAAGAGATCAAGGTTAATGAACCATTTGATGATCAACAACCTAAACCATATATATATATATATATACTTTTGGCAAAAGCATGAATCTTGAAAGGTTTTCAAGAGTTGTATGTTTCATTCTACACATTATTAGTTTTGTAGGTCTATCTTTGTTTATTCTCTAATCAAGTAAATGGACCCATGTTTATATCTTTGTTTCTTCTTGAAATAAAAGATGTTAAAAGCACCTTAAAGAATGAAATCTCTGCAATAAAATTGATTTCATAGGACACTAAAAATATCTAAGTATCCTAATAGACTCTTTTATAGGACTAAACAATAAAGCGTCCTAATTAAAAGTGTTACAATAAGTTTATAGCATGTTTTTTAGACGGCGTAACAAGTTTATAGGACATACTATTTGAAAATTGTCATATAAACACAAGTGTCTTATAAAAAATATGGGTTTATAGGAAATTCTCATAAGTGTCTCATAAGCTAATACGAGACTTTATTTTATAAATGTTCTTAAAAATTTGTTAGAACGCCTAAAAGTGTCCTATAATGATATCAATAGGACTAAACCTATTGTAACACTTTTAAATAAGAATTTACATGTGTGATGTATCAATACTAGTAATCTGAATGTTGCCTGATATATAGATTCATATTCTTTTTTGTTTGAATCTACTTGCTGATATGTAAAAGAAGAATATATATACATATATATATATATAGTTTAATAAATTTACTTGTAGGTTGGAGGGGTAGAAGGCCATAAATGGATCCATTCTGAGATCGGATTTGCATAATGCTTGATGAAGTCTCTCCAGTAGAACACTTTATCCATCACATGATTCATACTCGTGCCATACCGAACTGGCTCTCGAACATTACCTGAAGCAAATTTCATCTTCTCTTCACTCGGCAAATGAAAAAACTCTTCAGCAGCGTCTAGAGCATCTTTTATTACCATATCAGGAATCCCATGGTTTATCACCTTCAAAATCACACATATTTTGTTAATTATTTAACCAAGTTAATAACTTAATTAAGCACCATGCATGCATGCACTATACATTTCCGTTTAAATACTTATATCTTCTCATTAAAGTCTCACATCAACTAGCCTTATATGTACGATATATGTATGCCTCTTTTGGAGATTGTGACACATGTTCCAAATGGTATCAGGCTCGATCCTTATACCATTTGGAATATAGGATTTTGAGATTATTGTGGAATATGGGCCCGTTATAGACAGTAATCTAAACGGGTTCCATTTATTCTCACACTTTTATATGTTCGAGATTCTTTTTGCAAATACATCCTAGAAAACATGCATGAACTAATACCATAACTACACTTTTCTGCATGAACCATACCTGAAAAAACCCGAGTTTATTGCAGGCTGCATGGATTTCATCGATGGCTTGAGACCTACGTAAAGGGTCGTTCAATAAGGAAATATCGATAATAGGGAGGTTGATCGAAGGGTGGTCAGTACGACTAAGGTTTGGTCGTTGCAAAGGAGGAAGAACGTATCGTTGAGGTATGTTTTCGTCACCTTGAAAAGCAAGTGTCATGGCACTTGTAAATGAACTCTCTGATATTTCTTCTTGTGCTTTCATTTTCTCTGAAAATGAAAGTTTGCAAGATTTTGAAATATTTGGTATGAGATCTTTACTACTATCTTCAATGTCTATTTATAAGCAAAATTAAATGAATCCAATATGATTTTCTATACCTTTGTGTATAGCATATCCTTATTATCGGGAAAAAAGTACATCTTTGGCCCCTGGACTATAAAAGTAATATAAGTTTTATATGTTGTACTTTTAAAACATTAAATAAGTGTCTACGTTACTATATTTAGTATATTTCAAAATAAATGTTTTGACATTTTTATTTTAGTTTGTCCTAAAATAAGTATTAAATGTCTAATATGAAGTGGAGAAAATTTCTCTCTCTATAATTAAACGTAAAATTGTCATTTTTTTAATTGAAAGTGTAATAATTACACATTTATGAACATATGTGTTTTTTATTGTGTGCAATTATTTTGGGACGGAAAAAATATTTATTTGATGACTATTTTTTATTATAATTCTCATTTTTTGTTCGAAAAAGGAGACTTTACTAGTTTGCTTTTGTAGATATTATATTTTTTTGGTGTTCCTTAATGTCCAAAAAATCAATTTTACCAAAAAATCATATTTTTTTGTCCCAAAATAAGTGTTCATATTGTTAGTTATGTTTGTTTCAAAATAAGTGTCTGGTTTCAAAAATAGATAAATGAATTCTCAAATTTATTTATAAATATTTAAGAGTTGTGAAAGAGATAAGTTAATTAAGAGTAAAATTGTTATTTAGATAACCAAAAAGTGTGTTAATTTTATACATGTCTAAATTATGTCATTTCTATTATGAACACTTATAATCCAATAGCAGAAAACAAAATATATAAGATCGGACAAATATATTTTTCTTAAATTGTTATAATTATTATTATATTTCTTTATCAATTTTGCAACTGTTTTAAATTAGTTGTGAGTATATTAATTGCAATCTTATGTTTTCTTAAAAATGAAATTACTCATGTGGTCCCTAAGTTATTATAATATTTGTTTGATTCATAATATTTATATTAATTTGGAAATTAAAAGGTGATATCATTTTAGTTATTTAAACGATAAATTGAACAATTTTATTAAGAGAGTAAGCTGGTTGTTACGATTTTGTTTGGGCATGCCAGAATTATAATTATTTATTACAATACAACCAGTGGTGGATGTCACAATTGTTAATTTACGAAAATACCCTTCAGTTTTTGAAGGTCGGGTGGTGTGGGGCACATGCAATATCCCGTATGTGTGGTTCCATTTGCATGTATATATAGTCATATAGGGGGTATTCAGATTGCCCCTGTTAACTTAGCTAACAAGTTACAAGTGCTGTCACTATCTCACAATTTAGTCCCTTGACTTTCATATTTTTGTCATTTAAGCCCCTCGACTAGAATATAAATAATAAAGCTGCATAACTTCAACTCAAAAAATCAAAAATCAAAAATATTATTTTTCCATTAGAAAATTTATTATTGATGTTTAGTTTTATTTGTTGTCGGTTTATATATCGGGAACTGTTCAAACGAGAATACCCTTGTTTTACGAGAACGCAATAACATTTTTGTGTCTCCGAATTATTTAACACATAATAAAAATTAGAATAAATAAAAATAAATTAGTATTTATCTAATTTTATGTTATCTTAGTTTTATCTGTATCCTTAAATTTTGTTATCATCGGTGACTTTTTATGTCTATGTGTTTGTTGTCAATAATAATGTGATAATACTATCATAATGATCTGATTTTACCGTGATATTAATGTGATATTGATTTGATAATCATATAATAGTTATGTGATTTTTTGTGATAATGTTGTGATTATCGAAAGCCAGCGATAATCACCTCTACGTCCATTGCTCTGTTTGTTTATTATGTGATTTTGCTGTGATAATTATTTGATACTGGTTAGCATATTATGTATATGTGATTTTAGAGATAAGGATGCCCCCAAAATTACAAATAAATATGAAATCACATGATTATCCTTAATTAATTATTATTTTTCTTTTAATTTTAATTATGGTTTAAATAATTTGGAGACCCATAAATGTTCTCGTATTCTTGTTAAACACAGGTGTTCTCATTTGAACTCCACATGTATTAATACATATCAATAATAAAAATAAAGAATTTGTGTGAAAATATATTAATTCAAAGAACAAATATGTGATCTTAACATAAAAAAACTTAATTTTAAGATAAACATAATTTTTTGTAAGGCTGTAGTCGACAAGATTTGTACATTCTTGTTTCATGGAAAGTGAAGGGGACCCGAGCTCGAGCCTAAGCTTTGATAGTTTGTCGAGCTTATAGAGGCCAAACCTTAAATAAATCAAGTTTATCTAGTCTATTGTGGATTATATTTATTTAGTCAATCGGTCTTTAGTTTTTGTTTGAATTTTTAGTAGTTAGTTTATTTGTTTTTTATTTCTCGTGAATCGATATGAACTAAGGTTCAAATCCTAAGCTTGAGTCTGGAAGCATTCCCTTCATCCATTGGAACCGAATCCATAGGATGAAGGGGATGCTTCCAGACTCAAGCTTTGAGAAGGAAGATTGAGGTTTTGTCGCTTGGCAAGCCCTAAGCCAAACCCGATCCTACATATCTTTTTGTGAGCCAAGTCAAGTCTTTGAGCAAGCAAAACCGAAACCTAAACTAGAGGTACAAAGGTCGACTATTTCGAGCCTAGCTTAGGTCGTCAAAGCCCGTTTTTAGTGATGAAAACGGCCTAGGACAAGTTGGGCTTCTGGGTTTTAAAAGGGCTTTTCATTAGGCTTTTTGTGGCCGGGCTTTTTCATGTCGGCCTGTTTCGGGGAAAAAGAACGAGCAGGTTGATGGATCATTACCCTGATCATATAAGATAGTAAAAGGTTTCTCTATTTCGCATGATAAGGGGAAGATAAAAGAATAACAAGAAAAAAAAAGATAGAATCGAACAACCGTACAGACATCTTTTATGCATTGCATACAGCTCTACGATAAAATTGACCCTTCCATCGAAGATAGAAAAGAATAGGATCGATCAGACCCCAATAGGTAAATGATCAACTTACCACCCTTCCTTTCGGAGGAATTCAAAAATACTATAATGGCTCTGTTGCTTTATACATGTATTATATTTTTTTTGTCTGTGATTCAGCAATCCAAAAATTGTTTTTTTATTTGATCAGTGGACTTTTTTGTCCATCTATGGCTTAAAGTCTTAAACTACATTATGCACAATACATAAATGAACAATAGATATAAAAAAGATGAACTCAACACGATTTGTAAAGCAATTCATGGATTCATCATCCTTGAAATAGCAAAACCGTATGCATTGCAATATTGTATTCAAAATTATCTTATGCCTATTTAACAATAATTATCATATCATCTATCATCTTATTAAACAAAAGGGTTTGCCTTTGAGTGTGTTAGATGTTAAAATTGAAGCTAAATTTATCATTTTCATTATTAGACAACATTTTGGGTTTAGAAAAATTCATATATCGTCATAATTTAAGCATTAAGTTTTCAAACAATATAAATCTAAAACAAAATCACAAAAATTGTCCAAAAGATTTTACTAAAATTCCGGTTCTTGTTTACTTTAAAAAATGCACAAGTTGTCATTTCTACTTTGAACGGTTTAGAGAACTAACAATCCACAAAGCTATCTTTACTAAAAAATGCTCCTTTATTTTTTGTTTGAAACAACTCAAAAGCTAGTTATAACTATTAAAAACAGTAATTTTGTCATTTGTTGGCTAGAAAAAGGTTTTTAAAATATGAACCCAAAAAAGGTAGAAAGTACTCTATGAACGTCAAAAAGATATGTCCTAAATTTGAGTTTTAATCGGTTACAACTATTCTATAAATCAGTCCATTTTGACTGAAAATCAGGTCCCGTTAGTCATTGAATTGAACATATGATTCTAAATGCACTCTTTGCTATCTGTACATCCTCCTTATATTAAATTCCTGTTATACATCATTAGCATCTGACGTATTGTTATTTTATGCCCAATGTTTCGATTTGGCCCAAAATAAGGTGCCTTTGGTAACTAACACCTAGAGATGGCTAAACATGGCCCAAGTCTGAGGCCGGGCAAAGGACCAAACGGTTGGGACCGGTAAGATATTGGTTACAGGCCCACAGTTTAGAAAACGGTTACAAGTTGTATGGAGAAATAAGGTCCAGCCTAGTATTAGTGATGTATAAGGACAGATTTGTTTTATGTAAATTTTGATACTTAAAAATCTTCACAAATTGTAATACAAGTTTTAAGAGAAAATCAAATAGATGTAATATTTATAGTTTATTTTAATGTTCAAATTCAAAAAACAATAATTATAATCACTTATATAACATTTTTTGTAAATAAGATTGTTAAAAATTGATTCGAGATTGTCGGGCCTATGATCACTCCTAGCATTTTTAGTCGGAACACGCAGGACTAGTTAGAACCCGACTTCTTCGGCTGATGACCAGATTTAGGACTAGCTTTTAGCATCTATATATAGCATAATCGAGCTTTAGCCTTGAAGATAGAGATGGCCAAAATTGGCCCAGCCTTACTCAGTGGGACTTATTGGGAGCGGTAGGGACTAGGACATGCCCGACAGTCTGTAACACGTTATTGTTTTTATGAAAATTGGCTTGGTCCAGGACCGGTTATACATAGGCTCCATTATTTCTAAAAATAAGTTTTTACAAATTATGTATCAAGTTCTTCAAGATTTCTATAAGATTTTCAAGGTTTTTTTACCAAAAACTTCAAATTTATTTTAAGTTTTCCAAGTTTTTTTTTCAAGTTTTTTAAAGTGTTCTAATACTAAATTTAAAAAATCATACTTGTAAAAACATGTGTGATGTTTTTTTTTGTAAAAATTTTTTATGTGCATTTGAAATTGAATGATGCAATAGAGATTTTAAAGTGTATTTTCATAAGATATTGGTTAAAAAAAATCAAGATTTTTTATATGTTCAAAATTATTTTTTGGAAAAAAAAAACTTTGAACTGACCAACACCGATTTAGGCCCAGTCCAATCCGGGACCAAGTTTTGCCATCTTTAACTCGAAGTCAGAGTCTTGGAGACATGAACCAATGGATCAGGCCTAATGGAACCGGGCCTTTTAATATTTATTTATTTTAGGCCCAACCCAACATCTAGCTCGGATTTTCAAACCTTTTGTGGAACTCTAAAATTCTGTATATTAAAAAACAAGATAGATCGTTCATCCAACTGGATTGCGATTTTGTAATTGAATCTTAAGATCAGATCGTATCAATGAATGATTCAACCTAGGGAGTTTTTTTTTATCACATAGTTTGAACTTGAACTTTACCTAGTTCAAATGGGCTTACTTATGGTCGAATTTTCATGTGTGTTTTTTTTATCGAACTTGTTTCATCATAGATATTTCGAGCTCTCAAAATGATCATAGTTATGATAGATATTTTCATACTCGATCTACTTCAAGAAGACTTGTTGAACAATTGAATGAGTTCAGCTTAGCTTATTCCCGTTGAATCAAGTTAAACTTGCTCAACTCGTTTAGAACCGATTCCATCTGTTTACTGGATTATTTACTTTACCAAATGAACATGACAAGGCCGAGAATCTTACCCGGTAAAAACGATGATACGGATGAAGAGTCTTACCGGTAAGTGGCAATAACGATTCTTACCCGGTAAACGATTACCAGGTAAATTGTTACATACAGCACCGACTACAATCTTAACTAGTAAAGTAAGTTAGAGTGTTAACTTTCATAAAGAAGTGCGTACCAGATAAGCGTTTGGGTAAACGACATCTTAGGCTGACCCAAAATAGTGTTAACTTACAAAATAGATGCCTACTTTCCGATTCTAACCTTATTCACGGAGAAATCCGTTACCCATTCTATCATTAAAATTGTGTTTTAGTTAATTAAAAAGTGTACATAATAATTACAAATTCCCAAGATTGTGCGTCTTTTTCATTGTAGACATTATTTGAGACGCAAGAAGTACGAGAAAAAAAAATAAACAAGCATATCCCACTCGAAAGTTGGGTCCAGAAGCTAGAATGTACACAGATCTGACCTCTACCTTCTACCTTCTTCAGTATACCCGTTGTTAAAATTAACACCACAACAAAAGGACTTTTGCCTTCTTTTCTATAGAAATTTAAATCTTTTCAACAACTAAAACTTATCAAATAAACTTTATTAGAAAGGAGGTGGATCAGACCACCTTCTCTTAACTTCAGTTTTCGATCGAACCTCCTTCAGTTTCCCATTGGTTCCATAATCCCGTTCCATAACAAGACTAATTCCTTCATCAGAATACCATCCAACGCCAATACACAAGATTCCATCTTTACTAACATCAACGTAACCCGTAACACCTCCGGGTAACCAAAGCATTGTGACATCTACCATATCTAACACCTCTTCTTCACCAAAGTAGGCTGCATTTTCTGGCAAATTTCTCTTCTTTAAAGTCTCGGTGCAAAGATAAACGTATGGTGGGTCGTCGTTGTTTTCCTCTGGGATCGGCTCTTCGTCGTAGATTGGTGTGGCACTTGTCTCGAATACTTTCCATGATCCGGTTAATTCCGAAGGTTGGACTCTTTTCCGTTGAGAAAATGGTTTTACGTCAAAGTCCACGTCACTTTTTGCATTCGGAAAACAAGAAAAGAAAATTAGTGGTAATACCATTCCCATTAAGAGACCGCCTCTAAATCGCTAATAGGTGAATGCAAAAAATAAGTTTGCCTCTTAACGGTTCCAAAACCCTCTGAATCATTTTGTACCCTGGACCTTCCTTAACCATTAAGAGCCCTAATTACATCCTGAACAATTACCAAACAATTATATTTCATTTTGCACTATATCATAATAGCCTCTTAATCATTATGCACCAAACCATTCAGCAACTGCCAAACAGCCCCCGAGTAAGACAAAAAAAAATATCACCAAAATGGGTGGAACAAAAATTAGGGAGAGAGGACAAGATTGGTAAATTACTAAACTACCCATGTCAAATTTAAAACCCTAAAACCTTCCAGATTTCTTTCACCCGCCTACCTCACTCTCGCCAGTTCAGTACAGTCCTCTCATAGGTGACATGTTCTTATGCTCCCATCCATGATAAAAGAAGAGCAAGCCCGGCCCCCCTTCCTAGTTCCTAATATTAACATAGAAAATGACTGAATAAGAAAAGAAAAACAAATGATAACTAGAACTGTAGAAGCACATATAAATGGCAACAAAGATGAATATCAAAGATGTAACACATTCTCGAACCGATTGTAATTATATCTTTTTTCTTTCCTAAAGTTCAATATAGTATCATCCTATTGAGTTATGAAGAAAAATTAGCATATCTAAAATATCCAACATCAATGGGATAAAAAAGCATGAGATGGCCATTTGGATGTTGAAAAAGAGGAAGGGAGAGGACCCTTGTATTATAATTATGACACTAAATAATTATAGTTTATAGATCAATTTTTATGGCTGATATCACCTCCAAAGGTTCAATTATTGACAAATCATTAGTAGCCAAAAAACCACCATTTAAGATAAACAGCATCTAGGATTGCATGCACTACAAAAATGTATTATATATTTATATTTATATCGACTTTATTAACTTAAAGTAGGTGAAGTTAATGATACCTCTTATCAGGGAGATTAGCAGTACTGACCCATTGCTCTTCATATACAGCAACCCTCATGATCTGGATATCTGAACCACCGTCACTGAATTCTATGGTATGAACAATGCGCAATCTCTTATGGCAACCTTTAACCAAACACTAAGCAATGAAACAGTAAGACATAGAGCTAAATTTACATAATCGTAAAAACAAAAAAAAAACAGCACTTTTACGGCCATTCCCATACCTGGTACATGTTAACCTACCCTTAGGCATAGAATCATGTAAGGTGAGAAGCATAAGAAGAGATCTGAACCCTTGATCGCTTTTAATCTCATACCCACCCATGAATTGCGCCTTAGAAGGGAGTTGATCCGGTGCATCTCAGTGTACCTCATCTCGGTACATCTCATCCTAATGTGCATCCAAGGGTGGAGATCCCTTCTTACGCTTGCTTCTCACCGGAACCCAACCCTCTACCCTTATCCAACAATACTACATGCAAACACCATATATCAAAATTGTAAATAATTTGGGCGGTTCAGATATCCTTAAACATTACAATTATATAATTGTAAAAACAAGTAATCAAGGACCCTAAATTGGTAAAGAATGTAAAAGAGAGCAAACTGGTGGGAGTTAGCAACCAAGTGAACTTGAGTTGTTGATCTTAATTGTCAATCTTCTCCATTTATATTTTAATCAGTCGTATATATAAAGCACATACATAGTGTAATATAAAACTAATAAAAGATGTTCCATGCGTACAAATATTAAAGAATCTTTTTAATTATATACTACAAACACCAAAAGAAACCAACAAACAATAAATAGAATCAATAATTATCTGAACACTAACAAAACGATAACAAAAAGGAGAGATGAAAAACAATGTTGAAAACCACTTTCAAACATTTAACCAAAAGAAATATAGAAATTAAACACATTAAAGACAATTATAACAATATGTATATAGGCAACTGAAAACCCTATACGTAATTATAATTCATAGATAAGGATTTAAAGTACATGATCTATATATTTTCTCATGAAATGTTTCTTCTAGACAATTTTCACACACATTTCATTTATCAAGTTCAAACTCCAAAACTTGATGGGAAAAATCAACATCGGAATGAAAATGTAGATAGCATAAGTATTTGAAGTATGATGATGAAATTATATATCAATATTATGGAGATAGGTGTTTTTGTTTTTTCTGTTTCAATATATTGCCAGGATTGCCGCCTCCTTTCCCAAAAAAAACTATGAAAGATAATTTTTCTTCTATTGGTTTAGTTTTAAAATTATGTGATCATATAAAATCCACACATATAGAAGCAACACCCCCATCCCTAATTTCTGATATTTCTAAAATCGGCAAATCCCACCATCCACATACCACACACCTGCATTTGTATCGTTGCAACATAGATATTTAGGGTGCGTTTAGTTGTGAAAAACCATTTTCATTTTCATATAAAACGTTTTCAAAAAATGGAGTTGAGTTTTCATTCTCGGTTTCCTATGAAAATTTTAGAAAATGCGTTTGGTTGAAATGGTGGAGTTTTCATTTTCAATTTTTAGAAAATTAGAAAAAGCGTTTGGTTGAGCATTCTGAAAGAAGTTGATAGCTAATTCAAAGTCGCTTGTCTGGCTGTGGTAATTTTCAATTTCGACGACCTCTACACATTCATGACGTATTTGAGGCAATTTCCTTACGTCCCTGTTCATCCTCTCTGTTCTAATGAATCTGATTTTCTGATGCAAAAAAAGTATGTTAAACAAATAGATAGATATATATATATATACATATATATATATATACGTATATATATATCAATTCAAATAAGAAATAGTTAGATCGATCAAATACCACAAGTTTAAACTTTTTCAAACTTTGACAAGCTTCAACAAGATGAAGCAATTCAACATCATCCTCCCCTCTCTCAACAATACTAATTAACAACTCTTTAACATTTTCTAGTTTTGGGAAAGGAAAGACCTCAATATGATCACCCTGGAAAAATAAGATTGAAACAGTTTTCATTAGGATGTTAAAAAAGAATAAACGCATAGCTTTAAAATGTGTTTCCAACCTGCATTTGGCATAAGGACAACTTCATAATCTTGAGATTGGGTACGTAGCATGAAATTTGACCAAAAATATCAAAAACTCTTTTCCATGTACTGCCTTCAGGAAGACAAATCTTATTGAGCTTTATGAGGTAAGTCTTAAATTTGACAACCTCAAAAAGCTCAATAAGATTTGTCTTACTAAAGTCGGTACATGGAAAAGAGTTTTTGATATTTTTGGTCAAATTTCATGCTACGTACCCAATCTCAAGATTATGGAGTTGTCGCCAAATGCAAGTTGGAAACACATTTTAAAACTATGTATTTATTGTTGTTTAACATCCTAATGAAAACTATTTCAATCTTATTTTTCCAGGGTGATCATAATTGAGGTCCTTCCTTTCCCAAAACTAGAAAAGGTTAAAGAATTGTTAATTAGTATTGTTGAGAGAGGGGAGGATGATGTTGAATTGCTTCATCTTGTTGAAGCTTGTCCAAATTTGAAAAAGTTTAAACTTGTGGTACTTGAACGATCTAACTATTTCTTATTTGAATTGAGATATATATATATATATTTGTATTTGTTTAACATACTTTCTTGCATTAGAAAATCAGATTCATTAGAGCAGAGAGGATGAACAGGGACGCAAGGAAATTGCCTCAAATACGTCATGAACTTGTAGAGGTCGTCGAAATTGAAAATTACGACAGCCAGACAAGCGACTTTGAATTAGCTATCAACTTCTTTCATAATGCACAACCAAACGCGTTTTCTAATTTTCTAAAAATGGAAAATGAAAAGTCCACCATTTCAACCAAACGCGTTTTCTAAAATTTTCATAGAAAACTGAGAATGAAAACTCAACTCCATGTTCTGAAAACGTTTTCTATGAAAATGAAAACAGTTTTCCGCAACTAAGCGCACCCTTATTGATTGTAAAAGGCAGAATCTCCTTTTAGTCGGTCGACTCTTATAAGAGAAACAAGATATATTTTTGTGACCAAAGGGCCTTTGGCCTAGCGGTATATGAGCCCCTTGTCTTCTAGGAGGTCGGGGGTTCAAACCTCACCATAGGTGAGGTGGGTGTGTGAGTTTGTTTGTTTATTCCAATTGCCGTATATAAATATTATATACTTCAAAAAAAAAGATATATTTTTGTGAACATCTTCATACCAAGTACAATGCATATAGAGCAAAGTAAAACCATAAGATTACTAAAATATCCCACAGTAAAAAACCAACAAAAATAACTTACTTGCTCAAACTTGAACGTTGGGGAGAGGTAGTAATTGGATTCAGTAACTTCTCCAACAGGTATGTCAACTGGGCCCCTTGAATAAGACCCATCCTACATAAAAGCACTTCTGGTCACTGTTAGTGAACACCATAAGCATAAAATGAAGAAATTTTGTTGATTTTAATCTTTATCTTAACAATATTGTAACATATTTAGAAATGGGCATTTGCCTCGATAATAAATAAGTTATTTTGGGTCTAATAAGTTATTTTTTTAAAAGATGTACACTTGAAACAAGCATATGATTCTTTTTTCTTCTTTGAACCTGGGAGCGTTTGGGATTGGGATTGGGATCATATCTGCACAAAAGACCTCAAGTTCTCAACCCAGTTTACAGAGTCGTATTTTGTCCTCTATCCACCTTACTAATATATGGAACTCGCAATATTCTTATTTACTTTATTAGAACAGACACAAACCATAAAGTCTATAAACTTTTTAACATAAGTAATGAGCTTTAGAACCTTTAATATATGGAAAAGCCTATAGGTTTTCATCATGATGTTTTTCGATCTTTTGTTTCTATAAGAAAAAGCATGTATAAATGTGGAAACCAATAGCTTACCACAAATATTGAGGTTGTTAATAATGGAAGTGCAGGGACTAAGGGGTCAAAGCAACAAACACTCAGAAGTATCATGTGTGACGACAAAACAAAGAGAGTTAATCAACTACAATAATTCACAAGTTATTTAGAACTATTAACATTTAAGATGGCTGATCAAAAATTGTCTCCCTCAATCTTAATGTTGAGCATCACAGATGCTCTTGAAGATGTGATCCTTTCACAAAAATTTATGCCAATATAAGTTTTCTTTAGTAGGGGCGGGTTCAAATGCGAACTCAAATTTGGTTGTAAACGTGAGGGCAAATGAGAACGCGACATGTGTCATATTCAGACTGAATAATACTATTATTCAGTCTGAATATTTCCTTCATTATTCAGTCTGAATAATACTACATTCAGACACATGTCGCGCTCTCATTTGTCCTTACGTTCACAACCAAATTTGAGTTCGCATTTGAACTTTCCTCTTCTTTTTTAGTAATAGTCTAATAGAAAGACATGTGCAAAAGAGGTAAAAGCAGTTCAAATCACTTTACCTCAAAAAAGACAAGACCAGGCTCCACACCCATAAGATCTTCTTCCATAAGATCACTTGTTTCAAAGTCAAAAGACTCAAATTTTGGCAGCCTCTTTCCATCAAGTGATGCATCATTGTATACAGGCATTTCTTTATTTTTGTTCAAATAACTGTGCAACTGTTTATTTTCACCATAAGGATTTAAGGTCACCCAGTTCACTGTTCTTCGAATCTGAGATGTATGCCCTCCATTTGTCGATGGTACTGACTCAATCCGAGAAAGGGTATAACAGTCAAATTGATGCTCGTTGTTTCTTCCAACCTCAATGGGTTCCATCTGAGCAGTTATGGGCGAAAAGACTGCTCCTGCTCCTTTCCATATGCCGCTAACACTACTCGCAAATGTGTTCCATATTGGTATAATTACAGGTTCCTGAAAGAAGATGAAAATGATAGTAATTTACAGTCGATATAAGCCTAAAATAAGTCGGCATATAATCACTTACACTTGATAGGTTCCTAACTCTTTGCCTACATAACTAAGCTCCAATTAATCTAAAAATTAATCCCATATCCTATGTTTTCAACCTCAGCGTTCAACTATGCACAAGATCAGGATTAAGGGGCCATTTACCAAATGCTTACTGGGTAAGTGCTTACTGGCAAGAGTCACCACAATCACTTACCTTATCAGGTAACATTATCGGCCACTAAAATGGATTGTTGGTAAGCTTCGCTTATCCGGTAAGCACTAACCAGTAACCAGGTAAGAATCTTTTTCCTCACTTATTGGGTAAGATTCTCGGTACTTAGCTATGCCTCTTATAATAAGGTAAGATTCTTGATCCTTGCCATGCTCACTCAATAAGGTAAATGACACACCTAAGCACTTACCCATTAAGCATTTGCTATCATCTTAAATGCTCATCAGCTCATGTATCTCGGTTACTTTTAAACAATTTTACAAACTACTGGGTCAATCCCTGTATATTAAAACCACCCCTATTAAGGGGCTGTTTGTTTACCTCTTAACAAATCCATTAAGAGGCAGCCTCTGAATCGTTAAGAGGTAAATCCTATTTGGCAAAAAAATAAGTCTGCCTTTTAATGGTTCCAAAACCGTCATCATTTGTATCCTAAACCTCCCTTAACCATTCAGAGCCCTGATTTCATTTTGAACAATTACCAAACAATTATATTTCATTTTGTAATATATCTTAAAAGTCTTTTAATCATTCTGAGCACTTAATCATTCTGCACCAAACCATTCATTCAGCAACCGCCAAAGTTTTGAACTCACTTTATGCTCAAACTTCTAAAACCCACTTCTGGAAGCTGGAGTGGAATTTCTTAGTCTATGTTCAGCGAAACAGACCATAATTAACTTAATTGGAACGAAATTAACTTAAAATTCAATCTTCTTCTACAATCTACACTACCTTCTTCCACTTAAACCAAAATCAATAACACAAAATATAAGGAATTTAAGAACGAGATTGTCTTACTCTTACCTGAGTTTGTAAAACCTTCTCCGTCTCCATTAACATGGAACCAGAAACCATTATTCCTTCATCACTCTCACTCCCTTTCCCTTTCCCTCTCTTCGTCGTCGAATTCCTTACTTTACTCCTCCTCCTATCTCCCTTTTTCCGTCTCTCCCCTCCTCGACTCCCATTTGCTGCATCGTTATCAATACTCCACACGTTATCCTTCCCTTTCGCCTTCACTGTCGCTATCCGGCGATTTTTAGGGTTTAATCTGCTTCTGCTGCACCAAACACGCGAATATGGATGCCGGAGAGTCGTTAACGTAAGAGACGAACATGAAGATGGAAGAAACCCTAGAAACTGTGTATTCGAATTTCTCCAGAACGTTCGTGAAGATTCCATCAATGGCGACTGCATCCTTCTTCTTCTTCTTCCTCTGCGTTGCTTCTGTAATTTCTCATGATGTCAAAAGGATATTGTTTAATTTTTGCTAATTTACAGAAATGGCCGCTAACTTATTTATATTGATAAAATTTAACCACAAAACTTTTTATTCTATCAGTTTTACCCTCAGTACTTTCTAATTGATTGTTTTAACCTCTCTACTTTTACTTTTCTCATGTAGAGACCACAAAAAAAAAGTTTATGTTATAACTCTTTGTTATTCAACTACAAGTACCAACACTTAGAGAAAAGAAAAAAATATTTTGAACCAATCAGATAACGAATTTGTGTCAAGTGTGTATCAAACGGAGATAAAAATATAGTTCATTTAACGTTACCCTAGATAAGTCTGGATTTGAACTAGGGTCGGACACACATAACTTAGGATTTGATTAATGAAATGCATGACCAGCAATTATAGAGGGTAATTGTGTGTTAGAGATGTGCAAGGTCTAGGTATTTTCGGCTTCTGGCCCAGGCCTTCTAAGCCCATTCTCAATAAACCAAACAAAAAAGATATATATTACGCTTGAGTTGGCGACCCATCTTTGGGGTTGAAAGATGGCTCAGTCTGGATTTTTCAAGTTGTACTATAATCGGTCTATAAAAAAAAGTTTGTTTGATTAGGTTTGAGCAGGTTTGAGCAGAGGCTCATGCTTACTAGGTCAAGAGTTTTGGGTCATGCTTAGGTCTTGAGCTTTTTTTTCGTCTCTACCGTGTGTCCTGTTCTAGAACAGTGTCAAGGCACCCAAACCAAATCGTTATATATATAGAGAAGATTTCAAATACAAACCACGTCAATTCGTACAAACCGCGTGATTCATTGTTTAATTGAATAAATTTTTTTCATGAAAGTGTTTAATATGATGAGATTGTTGCATATAATTATTTTTTCATGAAATTATTATGTTTCAACATGAAAATGAAACTGTTTCATTCAATTCTCATTTTGATGAAATTTGTTTCACATATTCATGATTAACCAACCCACATGTATTTTTGATGAATTTTTTTCACGTATTATTGACTAATCAGCCCTCATAATTAAGAAAAAGTGAAAAAAAAATTGAAAAAATGATTGGTTGAATGCGGTTTGTACGAATTGACGTTGAGAATGAGAGTCTCGTGTATTATGATAATTATGTGACCTTTTACTGTAAGGTATTAATTTCAAATTATTTTTTCTATCTAATGATAGAATTTAAGATATTGATAAATGTTTGTTTCGTATGTATTTGGTTCACAATGTTAAACTTTTTATTTGTATTTTTGTTTTACAAACAGGGAAACATATTCTTATTGTGAAACAAATATATCACTAACCTAAATGCAAACCATAGATTAAAATAAATCATGTAAAATAACACATGATGCATTGGTTTTCAGAGTTCCCACAATTTTATGGGTTCTCAATGGATGATTAGCCCCATACACACACATAGGATAATGCAAGAAGTCGTCATGAATTTACGAGAAGTTCCACTATATGATGATGTGTTCCTCTCACATGTAATCATATATGATACTGGTTTTTTTTTCACATTACCACAAATTGGTTGTTTTTCCATTTGAACATGACTATATATATATATATATATGTGTGTGTGTATGTAGAGGGAAGTTCACATACAAACCAGTTAAATGTTGCAAACTATACAAACTCGTATGAATCAATATAAAAATAAATTTTTCATGATTTTTTTTCATCAAATGCTATGATTTAAGATATTATTACACATATGTTTGTTTCACCTTGTGAAAAAGTTACATGTGAGACTTTTACATTATGAAACAAATACATGTGAAATTTTTTCATAAAAAATATATGAGAAACTTTTAACTTATGAAAACAAATACATATGAAACTTTTACATTACGAAACAAACATATGTGTAATAATATCTTAAATCATAGCACTTGATGAAAAAAATCATGAAAAATATTATTTTTATATTGATTTGTACGAGTTTGTATAGCTTGTAACATTTAACTGGTTTGTATTTGAAGCAACCTCTATCTATATGTGTATAGGGCATGCTTCAATTGCAAACTCCTCCATTTACACAAACTTTGTAAATCATTATATTAGGAAACAATTGAGATATTTATGGCCAATTATCATAATTCATTAATTATGGTTGAAATATATATATAAAAAATGATAAGTTCATTAATTATGATCATAGCTTTGAATTAGGAAACAAAACAAAATAAAATATTTATTAGACTAGATGGACGGATATGATTGGTTTGCAAAGTTTGTTTGAATTGTCGAGGTTGCAATTGAAACCTCCCTTGTGTGTATATATATGTATATGTATGTATGTATGTATGTATGTATGTATGTATGTATATCTATATAGAGGCTCTTTTACAAACCAGTCAAATGTTACAAACTCGTGCAAACCAATATAAAAATAATTTTTTCATATTTTTTTTCATCAAATGTTATGATTTAAGATATTGTTTCGCATATGTTTGTTTCATAATGTGAAAGTTTCACCATACAAATATTTGTTTCATATGTGAAAATAAACCAACATTTTTTCATATATATTTTTTCATATAAACACAAACATATATGAAACAATATCTTCCATCATAGCTTTTTAATAAATAAAAAACCATAAAAAAAATTATTTTTATACTAGTTTGTACAATTTTATACTGTTATAAGAGTTTGTATATATATTTATCACGATCAAATGTGTGGTTTCTTTCATCAAATCTTAGCTCTCACGTAACATATACATCAAAAGGTAAAATTCTTCATATTCATTGTATTTTAAAACGATTGGAAATCAACTTACAACCATAACAAGCTTGATGTTAGTATCCAAATTACACTTTCCAATAGAGAAAGATAACATGGTGCTTTGTGTTTCTTTAGATCCCCATATATCAATGTGAAATCCCAAAAAAATTGTATTCATAATCTCCAAAAATTTGTCAACTTCCACATTGACTGGATACCATGCTTATGTGATAAAATAACCCTTAAGCATTTGTAATAATGGTGTGTTATATAAATTTATGAAATTGTCGTATTAAGATGTCGTTTGTTTTTTAAGAGGTATTGAAGTCTGAAGTTTGATTTCAGTTCTGAAATGGTTATAAAACATCTAAATAAATCAGATATCAGTGGTGATTAAGAACTTAAAATGAAAAAACAAACAAGGCCTAACTCTCTTTATTACATATTTTTTAAGCCTATAAACTATAATTCTTCTAAATCATGGATTAGTATTTAGTCCATGAATTAAGTATGACATATATATTTTTATTTTATTTTATTATTAATATAAGTTTAAGATCGATTGATTCGGTTATTTATTTGACTTCAATAATTTTCATATAAGCAATTAAATATATAGTATAAACCAGAGTATTTTTATTATTTTCACCTATCGATAGCTCATACTTTAATTATCTAATTCTTTGTCATTTTGAAACGGTTTACCATACAAACAGTGATTAACGTTCATATATGAAACCCTACAAAATAATTGTCACTTTTTGGTTTCTTACTGTGTTTAACATACAATATTTACTAAAATTTCACATATAAAACGTCTCAAAATATTGGCCCAATTCAATTAAGGGTACCACAAAGTGGCAGACCCAAGATCTGGATATCTCCACTTATCCAGGTAGTCAGGAATACCATCCACTGACCCCCTTTCCCTCCAAGGATGTTACCTTACCACTGGCCTAAACATTTTTTTGATGTCAATGGTTTCTTATTGTGTTTCAGCTGCAAAACATCACTCAAATTTCACATATAAATGACCATCTACTAATATTCTTACTTTTCACTAACGAATTTTGGTAAATTTTTTTAAAACAATCAAAGTTTATAGACGAAACAACACTATAAAGTTTAAACAAAATCATTGTTTCAATTATAAATTTTAAACAAAAATTATTATAGACATACTGATTAAAATTGTAAATTAGGTGATTATTTTTTAATTTAATAAACAACCAATGTATCAAACATATATAATGACAAACTAGCTATATCCCATAAAAATAATAATTTAAACATTTTAAGTGAAACTATTTAGAAGATTGATAGGATTAAAGTTTATTAAATATTGGTAATCAAAATAATAATACAAAGTGTGTGCGCCTTTTTATCCCTTCACATAATTAAGATGCGTTTTATTGTTTTAGACAAATAATTTAATATAAAAAGTTGGTTGCTTGTCAATTTTATAGAATGTTCATAAACAATTATACGTTTATTATTTATTTAATTTATTGAACTTAATTGTTATCTTCAATTTTATCATTAATAAGAATGATAAACAAATAATATACTTGATTAATTGTGTTTTTTGGAAGCATTTGTAATAATTGTGTTGAGAAAATTATTAGTGTATTTTTATGATATTACCAAAAGAGAGGAAGGTTCATGTGATAACGGTAACAATTTACGAGAATGTAAGGACAATTCTCAGCCATTTTTGTACATAAAATTTTTCATGTACAAAATCATACATGATGCGGACGACTTTCCATGCGACTTAAATGACCCAAAAAATTTACCCGCTACAGTTAGTACAAAATCACATGTAATCATATACATAAAAAAAGCTCCTTTATTCTTGTAAATTATTACCGTTCTTGTATGAACTCGTTCCTGCCAAAACAAATAACAAGTATTGTAGGGTCAAAACTTAAATAAAGGTTTCCCATCATGCTAGATAATGATCCTCATTTGCAAAAACACCCCATGTGATTTTGTTTAATAATTACACCCGCTTTTTCAATGGGCCTAAATTATGCCTCAATTCAAAGATTATAATGTAATTTTTTTTATTATAAAAAAATAAATGAGATATAATAAAGATCTAAATACCATATAATAATATGAAGGACGTTTTAAATGTAATATATTTTATTTGTACAATCAATGTAACCAATCAATTAAAATATTTATGTAAATGATGATGGTTTATTTATTATTATTTGAATATTTATGGAATATAATTTGAGTTTATTAATTATGATTAACACTTTATATTATGAAACAATTAAAATATTTATGAATTACATATTCACCAGGTTAAATGAATGGTTGAGATTGAGTTGCAGTGGTTGTACAAATATGATAGGTTATATAATAAGCCACATCTTTTCTCCCTCTCTCTCTCTATATATATATATATATGTATATATACACACATATAGACACATGATAGTGCAAGAATAAGAGTTAAGGTGAGAAGTATAAGAAATTATCTGAACCCCTGATTACTTTTAATCTCACACCACCGATGAATTGCGCTCTTTAGGAGAATTGATCTGATGTATCTAAGTGCATCTCATTAGTGTTGATCTTCAATTACGAATGATTCGAGGTCCAGATCCCTTCTTATGCTTCTCATCATATCTTATTTTCTCACCAAAACCCAACCCTATATAAGGGTTATCTACCACTACAGAGACTTAACATTTTGGCCGATATATAATCATTTAGCCCCAAATCCTTCTAGATTCATGTCCACACTCTCGGGTAATTTGTGTTCACCTTGTTGGAACCATTTCTCATACTTGTGTGTGTTGGAATCTCCTTGTTTTCTCAAGGACTATTTTAGAGAGTAATATAACAGAGTTTCACGTATTACTATTACATTCTTATTATGAAAAACAAAATAAAACAAGTTACGTCACCTTATTCGTTAGGTGGGACTTCATTCTTATAAAAGAAGCATTCACGAACCACAAAAAATGGCATTGCGTAAGGCGTGGTTTTTCAAATATCTATACTATATTATAAATCATTTGAAATAACCTCTGAAAAATGATTTTTTAGGCATTAAGTACTATTTATTGATGCATATTACTTAACATTCAAGATTATAAATAGATTGTAACACGATAAACATTTTATTTTAAATATAAAATAATCAATATATAATTAGGATAATCATTAAGATATAACAAAATATTTAATTATTGTCTTTATAAAAACAATTACATTAACAAATCCAAAAAAAATAAATCGTTATTAAAGCTAAATTAAATTATAATAAAAAATTAAATTAAACAAATTATACAAAAAGGTGAAATTTTAAATTGTTAAAATGGAGGTGTATCGCACATTGCACGAGTACACTTCTAGTTTCTAAAAATAAATATGAAATATTTTAAGTCAGTCTTAAATTTGAATTGTTATAATGCCATGTATTAACGAGAAAATATCTTGTACCTTTTTGATTGTAATATCGTTAAGATATTATGTATATTGGGTAAACAATTCTTAAAACTCAAAACTTAAAATCTTGAAACTGCAAAAAAGTTATGTTTTTTTTGTTTGTCATTGCATTAAAAAAGTTGCAACACGTTTATCGTAAAACAAGAACTACGTTAGGGAATTCTGGTTAATATTTGTGGGTACAATTTTTTTCTTCTTACTTTCATTGTAGCAATATTTGATTTGTGTTTAAAGTCGTTTTAAAAGCAAATAAAGATAAGATCATACGCATATGCATTATTATGACTCATCTGAAAGCAATTAAAATACACTGCAAAAGAAATCTTTTGATTCTTGGGGTACCCAATATTTCGTTTCTGTAATATTGGGACCAAGAATGATTTTATCATGCTTGACATGAAAACCAGTGAATTATTGATTATTTCAGATCAATAAATGTCATATTTAAAAATGTAAGTTATATATATAATACAAATCATTTGTCATTATGAGTGAGATCTCAAAGTCATAGACGTTTAAAAAACCCTCATTTTTTGCACCCCTTTGATGTTTGCAACATTAAGTTGACTTATAATTTAAAAAGATTGTTCAAATATTGGTCAAATATCTGAAATTATATTCAAATAATTACAAAAATGTTGTGTCCCAAATTAATATTAACATTTTTTGAGTAGTGATAAAACAAGTACATAATTTTTATTTATAAGATTTGATAAAATAATACGGCATAAATTTCTAGCAAAATCCTGAAAAAGTGAATATTCAAAGATAAAACATGTTTGTCATACTTACAAATAAATTGCGACAAAATAAACATGACTAACTTGCTTTTAAATTAACGACATGATTTAATGTCTGAACAAAATAAATTGACTTTTTGATACCGACATTAACTATTTATTGCAAAATTGTCAAATTATTGTCTTCAAATCTCCAAAATAAATTGAATGTCTTTTTCCTTGATTAATACTCCACGCTTTCCATTTATGTTACATGATGTGCGTATATGTTATGGAGAGAGAAATGAGAGAAGATTACGTCTATGTTTGTCAAAAGTAGTTTATAAGACACCTTATTAAAACCTTACTTTTATTAACTTCTCTATAAGTTAACTTATGGTCATCCAAACAACTACATTAAAAATAAGATACCTTATAAGGTGACTTATAAGTCAACTATAAGTCACCTTATTTTTACCAAACAATGCCTAAGGAAAAAGGAGAGGAAGAGATATATTTTTAGGATTTGACTTTCCTAAAAATTGATTTAATGTTTAGTTGGTAAATTACATCGGTTATATTAAATTAGTAGCTTATGAAGGATCTCATAGATTATGGAGTTCTTAAATTATTAAACATTGTCTATATGTAGATACAGGTTCAAACGAGAATGCTAACTATTTATGAGAATACGAGAAAGGTCGTTCATGTTATACATGACCGGAGCGACTTTGGGACGACTTATGTCGCATGGGAAAAGTCGTTCTTTTTTGGTTAGTGCACAATCACATATGATTTTATACATAAAAACCCTTTCTTGTATCATCGTAAAAAGTTAACATTTTCGTTTGAACCTTTCTATATATATGTGTGTGTGTGTGTGTGTGAAAGTTCAGTTACAAACATGTTTTAGGTTGTGAATCGAGAGAGAAGTGAGACTGACATATTTCCCCATATTTTCCTATTCATTATGGTTAATGAACCCCGTTTATCATTAAAAAACTAATATGATTTTTTAACAACATTCATAATGAATGATATATCATTCCTAATGAATATCCCCGTGAGTGTATGAGATAACAAAACTTAAGTTCATAACAAAACTTAAGTTTGCAATTGAATCTACCCTATATATATGTATGATTATTGATGATTCAATTTTATATACACATATGTATCATTATAGGAGGATTCAAATACAAACCATTTTAATTCTTACAAACCAAGCATAGTTGTCCATCTAACCTAATAAACATATGGTTCCAAAAAGATCTCAATTGTTTCCAAAAGTCATGATTATAATGAATGAATTTTTATTATTTTTCATAAATATTTCGATCATAAGAAATGAAGTGTTATTTTTGTTCATAAATATTCAAACTGTTCGATAATACAAGCATTGGCTATAGTTTGTATTTAAATCTCATATAGACAGATTTCGTTAGGAACCTACAATTGATTAATCCGGAAAACGCCTACGACAAGTAACATATTCAGCAGGAATATGAACCCGTTATTCATCATAAAGTTGCAATTCATAATGAATAACACATGTATAACACGTCCATCTTTATCATGAAGGTGTAATTCATGATGAATAACACTTTAACATCACTCATGAATGTACATATTCATAATGAATATTAATCTTGAAGAGGGACACATGATGGCTGACGCGCTGTGAACGGTCCTCGTGTTCCTAATCAATTTTAAATTTATAACAAAACTTATTATATGTGTGTGTATATATATATATGATAATAATCAAATGAGAACCATCATTTAAGGCTTTTGATCCAATGTATTACAAAATCTTCCAATTTTACTTCATTAGGGATATATAATAGTAGGGTCAGGTTCAAGGGAGAACGTCAACAAAAAAACTGAAGAACACCGGACGGTATGCATTAATGCATACTGATAATTTGTAAAATGCATTTGGTGCATGCATTTGTGCATATGCACCAATGCTTCTATAATCATAAAAACATTGGTGCATAGGAAAAAAAACGAATGTATGCATTAGTGCATATCGTTCGGTTGAAGGGCTTCTAGAGTATTATTTAGTTTTCCTTTTTAGTGTTTTCCCTTGAACCTTCCTCTACAATGATAGTTTTAATTTTTTGAATAATGATTCGCCGTCATCCATTTAGCGGCTTGCATCTTGTTTTATAGGTTTAAAATTTAATAAATCATAATTTTAGTTTTAATATTTGTTTAAAAAATCATTAAATAACTTTTTACTCAATTATCAAATATTAAATAATATCTCCAACGAGTTAAAAATGAGGGTAACTAAAAGTCTAAAAGTAAGAAATTGATATTAACATATAGACATGGGAAATTGGGAATAGGGTGGGGATGGGGCTGGGATCCAATCCCCGTCTCCGATCCCAATCTTCATCCCCATCCCTATCGGAGAATATGATCATATTGGGATGAGATGCATCAAGAATAGAGATACTGAATTTATCTCCGTATCAAACGCGGTTCATGGGTGAGTTTGAGATTAAAAGTGATCAATGGTCAATATCTCGTCTTACCTTCTCATCGTAACTTCACTTCTCACATGGTTTCATGTTATCTTATGAATACCTTATACTTAACTTGTATGTATATACGAATATAAGTTCAGGTCCAAAGGAAAACCTCAAAAAATAAATAATAATAAACAACATCATGGGAGCCTTCTATCCGGACGGTATACCCAAATGCATTATGATATTTCTAACATGCATTCGTGGATATGCACTTGTGTATAAAAAACGTTTATATATATATATATATGTTTATACATACCGTCTATACATAAATACATACCGTCCAGATAGAGGAGTCCGGATCTGTGTTTCGGTTTTTTTTGTTTTCCAAGTATCTCCATCTATGATTGCATTTATGATTTAATTCAATTGTCATTACATATGAGTGATGTATCACCTCCTTGGGTTGGAATCTCCGTGTTCTTCCCACTCACATAAACATTCGTATATATAGATATACGTACAGATACTCCCTTCTCATCCGCAGGAGATTCGATATATATATATATATAGAAAGAGAGAAAGTAGAGAGAGAAACAAACCCAAATATCTCTCTCTCTCTCTCTCTCTCCCCTCCTTGATATACATATATACACACACATTCACACTAATTACACGCACAAGAAAATGAGCAAAGAGAGGAAATGAGCTTTGATTTTGCTTCCAATTTTATCGGTTCATTTGTAGATTTTTAGATCTCGTAAAATCTCAGCGGTTCTACGAAGATTTTGCTGCATTTTCTTTCTTTCTCAACGTTCTTTCTTTGTGGTTCTTGATATTTTTATCTGTTTAATCGCGGAAGGGATAATCGGATTCAGTTATCGCTGTTGTTGTTGATTCAATTATTTCGAGGCGGCAAGTGTTGTTGGTACGGTGGAAACTTAACGTGAATTAGTGTGTGTGTTTCGAAATGGATGATAGAGGCAGCGGCGGAGGCGGATCATTTGTGGCAGTTAGGAGAATTTCACAAGGGCTTGATAGGAGCAACACTTGTCAATCAACTTCAGGTATATCATTTTCTTATCGAAAAATAAGATGTGTTTAACTTCATTTTAATTCGTGGAACTATATTAGAGTTTATCATGTTTCTATGTCAGGACTTAATTTGTAGAACTTTGGATCTGTCTCGATTGAATTTTAGATGATTACTTGCATTGATCTTTGTGGTGAGTTGAGCTTGCTTACAAGTGTATATTGTATCCAACTATATCAATTATATTTCCTTGTTTTTAGTTGGTGTTTGTTTTGAAATTTTGTAAGCTTAATTAGGAAATTTCATTCAGATATCAGTTTGAATTCTTGTCAAGTAGGGGGCTTCAATCAGAAAAAAATGTTATACTTTAAGGAGACAGAATCACATTCCTATAGGTAGATTATAGTTGTTAATAAGTTCTATGATGTACTTACATTATTGAGGGATCATACGGTAACTGTTATTGGGGGCAAACTGTGCAAGCATCTGAGTTTTAGAATTACCAAACAATGTGAGTTTATAATTTCTTATGGTAATTGGGCTCTATGATTAAAATTGTGCAAAAACAAATTTGAGTCTAAATGTTAATTTGCTTACTATAAAAATTCTTTGCTTAATTCCAATTTTTGTTTATCACGAGGACTTTAGATATGGATTAGTTCTTGGTTTGGATTCAACTATAACTTTAAGGGATTTAAATGTTTTCATTTTCATTTATTCAGAGTACCATCTCCAATAATGTTGAATATGTCTTGTAGCTGTTTGATTCTTTTTCTGGACAAGAAACTGTGTAAGCTGATAGTCAATGTTGTGTCTTGTATAAGTTGTTCATACTAAATGTTTGGATTATCTTGGGGAAACATAAGTGTACTATAAATATTGGGCTTATTAGGTCCTGTTTCATTCTGAGTTACTGTATAGTGTTGGCCTACTTAATAATATCTAGCACATTGGTATGTCAGATTTCTGATTCCTTGGCACACACTGTGTCAGCCGATAATTATTGTTCACCTAAAATGTGGAACACTTTGATTATTATTTTGCTTCAATTAAAACACCATATAAGTGGTTGATGATTTTGGCTTTTGAATAGTTGAGAAACATTTACTGTTTCCATTATAGGAGCTAAACTTTCATTTGAGTTGCTTGCAATTGTTATCATGATTGATATTTGGCGATCAAATGAAGATGACATTTAGTTGTTCTTTCTTGGAGCGGATTACTGTTGTTATTGTTATTTATTAGTTTATTTGCTTTTCAAGTTCTTTTCTCAACCATCGTATACTTTAACCCTGAACTTCTCAACTACTTAGGAATTCATTTGCTTTTGGCATATGTTTCTTTCTTCCATTACAGCCGAGGTTGTGGCAGGGTCAGCAGCATGGCTTGGCAGAGGCCTTTCATGTGTTTGTGCTCAGAGAAGAGAAGATGATTCTCGCGCGTCATTTGATTTGACCCCTGCCCAGGTCCTGTCTTAACCCAGCTAATATGATAAATGCATTTGATTTGTTTGTAACATTTTATACCCATAACGGCTATGCTTACTGCTTGGTAATTCTTAGTGTCAGATTTTCCATGAACATGATGAACTATGACCTACTATTATGCTCACAGTTGGTCTTGGCTCCATAAGCATCTGTGTTCTATCAATAGCACTTGTTCTTGTGTCTTGAATTGCAGCTCTCCAACGGAGGCAAAATGTTCTCATCTTTATATAAATGTTTAATCACTTCCTAATGTGGATAAGAATATTAATGTGCCAGTTTGCAGTTCACAACATTCTATCTTGAGGGTTGCTAACTTTTCTCCATCTTTTTGGATGTTAGGACAGGGTGGGACTGGGGAATGGACGAATGGTAGCTTTTATTTTTAAAGTCATCTTGACACATATACTTAACTCATTTGTAAATAAGGGGTTCAAGTGGAATAACGGCATGACTGTGCTTTCAGTTTGCACTTTGCAGGGGAAGATACACGTTTAGGTTTAATCATTATAACAATCTCTTTGAGCTTTAACTACTGTTAAATGATTCTGATGCTTCTTTTTTCTGTGATGCTAACAGGAGGATTGCTTACTGAGGCTGCAAAACAGATTAGACATTGCCTATGATAGTTCGATTCCAGAACATCAGGTACATGCCGTGTCACAAATATACATAATATATGGTCTGAGGAGAATAAACACCCATTCTTGATGTTTGTATCATTGTTTGTTGCACTTGTGAATGTATACATTCATGGAAACAACCGCTCTACTCTTTAGGGGTAGAGGTCAAATTTGCATACATCTCACCCCCTAGACCATACTTTAGAGTGGGATTTACTGGATTAGCTTGGTTTGGTTTTACTTGTTAATGTACACAGGGATTCCTACCAATGAAGATGTTAAGTTTGAACACACAATCGTGATGATATATATATCTACTCTATTGTTTCTTTAGGAAGCATTGAGGGCATTGTGGAAAGCTGCCTTTCCTGAAGAAGAGCTCCATGGTCTAATTACTGAGCAGTGGAAGGAAATGGGCTGGCAAGGGAAAGATCCCTCCACTGATTTTCGGTAAAATTACATTTCCTGTTTTTCCTTAAGAGCTACCATTGATCTTATGTATTAAGACCTGGAATTCCATGATAGGGGTGGCGGGTTTATATCATTGGAGAACTTGTTGTATTTTGCAAGAAATTTCCCGGTATGTCTTCTCTCTCGAAACATCTAATAGCTTTTAATTTATCTGTAATAAATAACTATCTCTGCACCCTTTGTTGTGGACACATGATCAATCAATTCTGACCAAGGGGACATGGAAAAGGTCAAACCTGGGTCCCCTTTATGTTGACACATGATGACATGATTAATCAACCATGATGCCATCTTTGAAAATCCAAGGCACATTTTTATTCAGAAAAGCTATGCCATGGTCTAGACACTGTTTACCTAATGCCCTTTGGATCGGTGAATCGTATCTTCTATAGCACAAATAAATATGTATGCATATACCTATAGAATATAGATACATACATTTCTGTTCACCTGCAAATGTGTGTGCACATGTGTGTTGAGAAATGGTTTTACTAAAAGTGATCAACGGTCCAAATTTCTTCTCATGCTTCTCACCTTAACTCTCCTTCTCACACGATCCTATGCCTCATGTAAATACCGGTTATTTGTTCAATGGATGAAGACATTCAAACAAACTGCTTCATTCCTATTTCTGGCTGTAACTTCTTAAAAGAGTGTATTCATTTCTTTTGTTACCCTTTGGTGTTAAATTACTATGTTGTTTGCAGAAGTCTTTCCAAGATCTTCTTCAAAAGCAGGAAGGTGATCGGTCCATGTGGGAATATCCTTTTGCTGTAGCTGGTGTCAATATCACATTCATGCTTATTCAGATGCTAGACCTTGAAGCAGGTTCGGTAAATGTAAAACGTTCACTTGTTAAAACTTGTTGTGAAAAATACAAGAAAAGCATTGAAGTTTGCAATTTGTTGCATTTTCAACCATATAATATACCTTTTCACTTTGTTGCAAAACCATTGTACTTTGTTAACTTTTTGGTATAAAAATGCACGAAATTGTACTCTGTGAATGTTTTCTTTTGGATTTTCTCCATTCCAGTGGCGGTTGTGTTTACAAGTTCAATTCTTCTGCGGGATAATAAAATAATACTGTTTCCTCTGTGCAGTAAAACCACGAACTTTGGTGGGAGCGACCTTCTTGAAGTTTCTTTCAGGTATACACAACCACTCAGTTTTAATTGTTCATCATGCTTAGATGATCACTCTCAGGCCATGTTTGGCAACCATAAGCTGGCTTATTTTTTGAGCTTACTAAAAAAAGCTCCGTTTGGTTAACCATAAATTATATAAGCTAACTTATCCAAAAGGGTTTTTTTCCCAATTATGCCCCTTATATTTTTCTGATTAATTTTTCAACATGCCATTTTAGGTCATTTTACATTGTTATCTAGCTTCTGAGCTAGTTTTTTTTTTCTATACCAAAGATGACTACTTTATCAGCTAACACAGCTAGCTTTTCAGCTAATTTACCATTTCACAATCAGGAACTTCATGATTTGCTTTTGGTTATTTGTTATTATGTTTACACATTGCTATGCTTGGATCTAAATAGTTTCTTTCCTCTATTAGTATTTTTATATATATATTTTGTACTTTTCTATTTATTGGACAGATAACGAATCAGCATTTGACCTCTTGTATTGCATTGCGTTCAAGTTAATGGATCATCAGTGGCTTGCCATGCATGCCTCTTACATGGATTTCAACGTATGTGCTTTCTTTCCCACGATCATACATTTACTTCAATTTGCTCATATGTTGGCCTTGGGAAAAAAAATGCATTTTTGTCCCACTCACGGGCTGTTTGCTTGGTTTTCCATTAAGTCATGTATGCATAAAGTTGTATGTGTGATTAATCTGTCTGTATAGATTGAGAAGTTTTTGTTTGCGAGGGTTTTTTCATATATGGAATGAGCGTGTTTTTTTAATTGGGAGGGGCAGGTTTCGAATTTTTTTTGGCTTTTTGCATAAACCTCCCCCCTAGAAGCTTAGTCAACAAGCCACTTTCAATATCATTAAGCCACTTCCAAAGTCACTTTCATTATCATTAAGCCACTACCAAACAGTTATATATAGCTGACCGAATAAGTTGCGAGTCCCATTAAGCTCATTAAGCTGCTAACAAACAGACCCTCAGTCCTATCCTGCCCCAGTCTAATGTTGATTTAGGGTCTGTTTGTTTACCTCTTAACAGTTCCATTAAGAGGCAGCCTCTGAATCGGCAATTCGCTAATAGTTGAATCCTGTTTGGCAAAAAAATAAGTCCGTCTCTTAATGGTTCCAAAACCCTCTGAATCATTTTGTATCCTGGACCACCCTTAACCATTAAAAGCTCTAATTACATCCTGAACAATTACCAAACAGTTATATTTTATTTTGCACTATATCATAAGAGCCTCTTAATCATTCTAACCACTTAATCATTCTGCAGCAAACCATTCAGCAACAAACCATTCAGCAACTGCTAAACAGGCCCTTAAATATAGGACAACCCAATTTTTATTCTGTACTTCATGTCCTACTTACCAAACGCACCCTGAAGGGGTACAATCTTCAAAACAAAAGGTCCCTCTTTTTCTGGGCTTTTTGTGAAATCTAATATTATTTTTGTTCCCCGATACAGGCTGTGATGAAATCAACAAGACATCAACTGGAAAGAGAACTTTTGGAAGAAGACATAACACGGATCGAAGAGTTACCTTCTTACACACTCCTTACTCGATAATGGTTAGTTTGTTTGATTCAAGAAATATTATTAGTTTGCAAGGTATGAAGAAGAAGAAGAAGATTCCACATGGTCCATTATCGAAGTGACACTAGAAGTAGACAGTTTTATATAGTCGATGTTTAGCATAATATCATGATGATCGTATCAATGTTGTTGCTAACCATTGTCCAATTTGATTTTCCGATTAGGAACTAATCGTCATTATGGTGTGATAAAAGATCTCTATGGATCATGTACTTTATGAATATGAAACTATTATAAACGAATAAGACCCGAAAGAATTTGGTCTGTATCAATCTTATTGTGGGTTGGCTTTGCCCAAATTTTCATAAGATAATGTAGAAGTTCTTATGCGGATGATATTATTACGGGTTAGAGATTGTTTGACTGTTGCTGAATGGTTGGTGCAGAATGATTAAGAGACTTTTATGATATAATGCAAAATGAAATATAATTGTTCATGATGTAATTAGGGCTCTTAATGTTTAAGGGAGGTCCAGGATACAAAATGATTCAGAAGGTTTTGGAACCATTAAGAGACACTCATTTTTTTTCTTCTTCCAAACATGATTCACCTCTTAATGATTCATATGCTGCCTCTTAATGAAATTGTTAAGGGTTAAACAAACAACTCCTTAATCACCAAAACAGCCACAGGGGTTTTGCTGCAAAATCCGGAGTTTGCAAAATGACTGTGAATTCCACCTTTTTTTGGGCGAGATGTATCTTTTCAGTTTATCTGTACGAATCGTGACTATTTTATCGGGAAAAAGTGCAAATGACTATTGTTGATCAATGTTCTTATTATTCCTATGGTTAATTATCCAAAACAATATATGCATAGTTTGCTGTCGTTTATCGATTTCACAAACAACATCATCAATTAATTTAAATGAAGAATTTAAACACGTAACTTTATTTTATCTAGACAACCAATTATTGAAAACTCTATGCAGTGTTAATACATTAAGATGATCTAATGCAAAAGATCAAGGCCTTGTTTTTTTTTTTAGTTCTTAATCGTCACTTATTTCTGATTCGTTTAAATGTTTTAGATTTCAACACCTCTTAAAAAACAAACGCCATCTAAGTATAGTACAAGTTTGATCCATTTGGCATTTGTTAATAAGTTAATATAAAACACCAAAATTTGCACTATTTTGATGCTAAGCATAAAAGCATCTTCAATTACATTATTTTACTCGAAAAATATTGTGTATTTTTTCTTTATCTTTATTACATAAAATTTCCATACCACCTCCTATATTTATTAACCTTACTAATCATATCAATATATTTTATGTTTTTATGAGAACTTTATTAAAAACTATTTAAACTAGATTATAGTTCTTAATTAATTCCTAATTTAAAGTTCTACTTTCTAAAATGGATCAGAGTTGTATTCATAAGCTTGCTAGTCACATCCGGTCTTAGTTTCGAACTAAGTCAACCTAACTGTAAAAACACCGAATAAAATGAACAAACAAGAATATTAAGATGATTATTCTATTCTATTATTCAATTTTCCACAGCTAAGTGTATGAATACGAGAGACTACCATCCATTTATACTACTTTATGAAATTATCCATAGACTTTATCTAAATATTTACAAGGAAACTTCAAGCTACCATTGGACTGTATATGTATGGACAGTTTTAGATTATGTTTATAGACTATTAATTCTTGTTTGACTTTTCTTGATCTATCTCCAAGGTTCCACCATTCTCTTAATTGATCTAGAATGTTTAAGATTTTTAAAGAACCTGAAGAATGTAACAATAAACACCATTCGATGTTCTTATTTTACGTATTATTTTATAAATATGTACATTGATAATCATCATATATTTCTCTTCTTAGATTGTAACGATTTTACATTAAAATATATACTAATGATGTGTTGTAATTAATTATATTATTTTGTTGTAAATTATTAAAATTAATATTTTTTTAAATCACATTAAAATTTAAATGTATTAAAACATAAAAGTTAATGTAAATCCAATTTATTAAATAATGAAATAAACTAAAAATACACAAATATCATTTTGTAAATGTCAAAATGAAATAATATTGTTACACATATAATATATTGTCATAAACCTTCACAAACCCCCCACCCCCAGTCTCACTGCGGTAGCATCCTCTCCTACAATGGCTTCTTCTCGTCGATCTTCAAATTTCATGACGATTTACGGTTAATAGTTCTTCAATTTTCCAATTCTTTTTGTATTTAGTAAGTTCATCAGTGTTTCTGCTTTTTTTCTCGTGGTCAATTAAGTGAGATTTGAAGTTTTGAGTGATTTAGGTTATGACGTGCTTCTCGGGTTGATTGCTGCGTTTTACGTGTTTATGGTGCCATTTACGAAAGTTGAAGAAAGTTTCAATGTTCAGGTACGTTTTTAAGATTTCATCTTGATTTTACTCGAAGGAAATAGTTCCCAACTTGATTATGTCGGTTATAAATTCAAAAGAAAAATTAACAGAAATAAACCCTCAAACAAGAAGCTTTTAGTTTGATTGTGAATTATGTTGTTTTTTTTAAATCCAATTTTTATACGAATTATGCCTTTTAGAAAAATTGTTGCTTACTACATGAAGATTTTAACAAGCAGTAGGAGTAATGTCAAACTATGTACTTGATATGAAAGAAAGATAATGCATATATGTAAATTGGCATGCCAAAGGGGACTTCTTTTCTTCTTGAAAATTGACGTAATTACCTTTTGTAGTGATGATTTCCTTCCTACTATGTTCATAATTTTTGAACGAATTCCACCTTATACAGCATCCAAACCTGTGATTTAGAATTGAATTGACAATTTTTTAGCATTTGGTTTCCTCAGGCCATGCACGACATCTTGTATCATCAGCATCACATAGAAAATGTAAGTACTGGCCTTTTTCTACTTATTTCAGCGGTCTGGAATAGGTTAAGTGTATATATATATATAGGGTTAGGTTCAAATGTGAACTCAATTTTGGTTGTGAACGTGAGGACGAATCTCAGCCACACATCTTCGGTTATGGTGGACGCGATCACGGAGGATTAACGCGATTCATGGGAGGGTGGAGATTATTAAAGGAGGGGAACCAGGTCAAAGCCGCCTTTATTGACCGGATAAGTGGCTGAGATTCGTCCTCACGTTCACAACCAAAAATGAGTTCACATTTGAACTTTTCTCCATATATATATATATATATATATATCTTAACGTCATGAGGCACTTCGTTTACTTTCTGGAGTTAAAGATTAATTATTTGTCTCTAATGGTTTTGTCAAATGGTGCCTATATAACAGTATGACCATTTGGAGTTTCCTGGGGTTGTTCCACGCACCTTTATTGGTAAGCTCTTTTACTTTAAGATTTGTAGTATTTTGTATCTCTTATACTGATAAAATTTAGGTTTCTTGCTACAGTTGGCTATTGTAATTAGAAAATGTTAGATTCAATACCATTAGAAATTAATAAGTATAAAAAAAGTATATTTAGAGCAGAAATCGATTTTAACTTAATTGTGCATTGAAAGACTGTTTTCAGCCGAGCCTTGTGACTTTTGGCATACTTAAAGTTGCTCATGTTTGCCTCTGAAGATGTGAATCTTCTGCATGCAAGAATGTACTCTTTCATCAAACTCTTTTGCCAACGTGAATTGTGTATTCAGAACTGCCAGATGCTCTTTCTTTTTATGTAAAATTTATCTTGATAATAATGTATTTAATGTGGCAGACTTTCATATAAATATAAAACATCATTTGGAAAATTGAAACTGCTCTTCATCCCGTGTTATTTCTTGACAGGTGCGTTGCTAGTATCCATTTTAGCATCTCCAATGGTCGTAGCTATCAATTTGCTGCATTTGCCAAAGATTTATAGTCTTATAGCAGGTTAGTTCATATTACATATTTATATTTTAGCGTTACTAGTGTTACTTTCACTTGTCAAACATATATACAAAATCTTTTTTCGTTCTCTGAAATTGTTGGTATTTTTCCGTCCAGTACGTTTGGCTCTAGGATTCTTCATCTTGGGAACACTTCGATTTTTACGTCTTCAGGTATTACTGTTTTTTCTTTTTTATTTCTCAAAGTCCTTTGTCAGATTAAATCGCCCATTCTTCTGTTTCTTATATGTAGTCTCTTATAGGGTGTAGTCTCTCATTACCAAACAATTATATTTCATTTTGTACTATATCATAAGAGCCTCTTAATCATTCTGACCACTTAATCATTCTGCACCAAACCATTCAGCAACTGCCAAACAGCCCCTATGATCTGCCTAGATGATGTGCAGGTAGCTTTTTATTATGTTTACATTTTTTATTTGACATGCAAGTTGATGTAAAATTATTATTATCTTTGAGCAGATCAGAAATAAGTTTGGCCTGCAAGTTGAAGCTTTCTTTATGATACTGGTAGCAATTCAGTTTCATATGCTGTTCTACTGCACACGCCCTCTTCCTAATATACTGGCATTGGGTTTAGGTGATTTAACTTTGACCCTCTATGGCATAAATAGATACCTCTTTGCATATGATTTTTTTTTTCAATTATGCATATGTTCTATTTTACTTTATGCTATCAAAATCTGACCTAGATGATTTTGTAGTGCTATTATATCTGTTTCTTTTATGTGAACCACATGAACACTGGCTTATTAGCATATGCTCATTGAATCTATACCTTTTTTCTTCCTCATATTTTGGATCCTCAATATCTATAGTTTTTTTTTCCTTTTAATTTTTGGTCCATATTATATTATATAATTCTAACAAGCATTGTTTCTTTATTATGTAGTAAATTTATCATATGGCTACTGGTTTAAGGGGAGCTTTTATGCCACATTAAGATGCCTGGTATGCTTTTCAAAACTGTAATAAATTTGTATTATTGGATTATTATAATCGGCTTGTCACCATTCAACTTCATGACTTCATGCTAGTTTCCGATATATTCTATAATAATTTCATTTTGTAATTACACATTACACTAGACACCTTTTATCTATTAAATTGGATTATAACTTTTATCTACATCTCTATTTCTCTATTTCTCATTATTTCTTATGTGAAGTTCAGATTTTTGCTACCATTGTCTTTAGATGTGATATGCTGCTACTCCTTTGTCCTCTTGGCCTGGAACTTTTACTGGTATGTTTTCTTATTGTCATTTTATTGTTTGTCCTCCTTTATCAGTATCTCAAATTAAATATCCTGTTTCTTAACCTTTTTTACCTTACTGTTAATTTTGTTTATTAATTGCAGACAAAATCAATTTCTTTGTGGGAAGCCATAAAATGCTGTGCTGGCGCTGCACTATTTTGCATAGGTCTGTATTACAAATTCTGATATATTTTTAGTTTCATCTTTAAGAAGCAATAAACGATGCGCTTTCAATTAATATATATATATATATACATATCATATATCATATATTCATCTACATTCTTCTTTTACAGGTCTTACTATCATAGTTGATTCCATAATGTGGCAGAAACTGGTGTGGCCTGAATTTGAAGTTTTTTGGTTTAACTCTGTCTTGAATCGGAGTTCAGAGTGGGGTGTATCCTCTGTTTCACGAACTATTAATTACTTGGATTATTTTCAGTCGATACTTGTATGCGTTCTATTAAAAAAAATTGTGGAGCTTCTTATATATTTATGTACTTTTTTCCATAACATATGTTACCTAGACGCATCCATTTTACTGGTACTTTACTTCTGCTTTGCCTCGCTCGTTGCTGGTTGCGTATCCTCTCTTTATGGTAACTTTGATAATTCATTAGGAAATAGAACAAAATTTATGGTTTATATTTTTACACTCCTCTCTCTCTTTCTCTATATATATATATATACACACACACACACACACATCTATACGTTGATGCCTTTAATGCTGTAGATGTTTCATAAAATGCTTGCCTTCATTAAAGTTGTACTCTATTATTGCACATAGTGTAGTGTTTTTGTCAAGATTTTCGGCCTTGGAAGACAATGTACTAATAAATTACGTCACTTAAAGTTGGCAGTTCAGTTTATTTGCGGCTTGACTGTTTTAGTAGAAGGTAGTTTCCATGGACTATTTCGAGAGCTGCCAAATACCCAAATGGGACAAACAAAGCAATTGTTACTTAAGATGTTTATATATTTTATATACTGCTACTTTGTTGACTTAAAATGATGTGATTTTTGCAGCTTGGGGTTATACTTGATAGAAGAATTGTATTCTATGTTCTTCCAGTTCTCTCATTTGTTGTACTTTACTCCAAGCTTCCGCATAAGGTATCTTATATGTACCATAAATCTATGTGGTTAACTTGATGTATACTTCTTAGGGACATACTTATATTCACATTTAAATAATTTTTTCAGGAGCTCCGGTTCATTATCAGTTCTGTTCCAATCTTTAATTTATCAGCAGCAGTTGCAGCTAGTCGCATGTATGTAGCTTCTCTCTATATTAATCAGTATCTAGGATCTCTACATAAAGGGCGTATTTTATTTCCTATTTTCTCTTTTTTTATTTCTTCTCTTTTTGTTTCATTTCCTTTTAGAATGCTGACCTTTTTTTTTATGAGGCAGTTCTTAGTTTTTATTGCATCAATGTTTTTAGAAAGTCCTAATACCATCTTTTTATACAGTTACAACAACAGAAAGAAGAGTTTCTGGAATCTTCTTTACGTAGTTCTGCTGGGTTCGCTTGTGATCAGGTTGAAAGATGATACTTTGATTTTTTTCTATTGAAAATGTTGAGTTGTTTCACATCTCATTATTGATATTATAATTTGTGTAGTTTAGGGTGCACGGCCATCACTTTCATGGCGTCATATGAGAACTACCCTAGTGGCTATGCTCTAAAATCTTTGCACAGAGTAGGTAATCTCTCTCGTTTTTGCTCTCTCTCCTTACTCTAAGCATACACCTAACATATATAAATATCTTAAGTGTTTATAACTTGTGGTCTTTTATTAAATTTGGTGCTTTTAGATACACAATTGCAACCCATTGAAACCATGAATTTTTTCATCAGGATGGAAAATGTTATTGTGCAAAGTTGAGATTTGTTCCATATAGTAATACTGGTATTTGTGAGGCGAATGAATTTTGCATAAGAAATTCTAGATTGTAATTCTAGTACGATATTAGTTTTTTCTTTTACCTTCTTTGAAATGCTTACAGCCAAAGATATGCAGTTTTTAAATCTAAAATCCCTAATGATTCTAAACTGAAAATAATTGTATATATGTTGATGTGTTATCTAATTATTATATTACCATTTAGATCAATGGCGCAGGATCGTGCGAGAAGAAGAGTTAAGCTGAGAAGCATAAGAAGAGATCTGAGCCGTTGATCACTTTTAATCTCATGCCCAACCATGAATTGCGCCTTAGAAGGGAGTTGATCTGGTGCATCTCGGTGCACCTCATCTCGGTACATCTCATCCTAATGTGCATCCATGGGTGGAGATCCCTTCTTACGCTTCTCACCTTAACTCTACTTCTCACCGGAACCCAACCCTTAGATCAATTCCTATGTATATCATGTCTTACTGAACTATGAAGAAACAATGCCTTCAAATAATGTACATTTTAATCATCTGTCTGGATAACATACACATACCAGCTGGCTTTTAAGTCATTCTTACCCTAATGCTTTATGTTGTTCTTTCCTCTATATATATATATATATTGCACAACCAGCAGATTGTGGGTTCTGTCTGTGTGAGCATTTGTCATATGCATATGTAGTAAAATTAGATCTTAAATAACCATTACGGTGAAATTATCTGATAGGCCATTCAGAAAACACTACCAGTGAATCGTGGGTTCATATTGATACCTTCTCAGCGATGAACGGAATTTCCCGGTTTTGTGAGAATGACAACCTATGGAGGTATGTTTGATACTGATTCTCGTTGGTTTTATTTATCTCAATGAAATAGAGTTAGAACTTGTATGCAATAACGCACACTGTATATGGCCTTTCTTTAACCATGATATACCCCCCCCCCCCCACCCACCCACCCACCCACACACATATATATATATAGAGAGAGAGAGAGGAAGGTTCAAATGAGAACTTTGTAAATTTAAAGGAATAAAGGAACACCATGTGGACCACATATGATGTGGGTCCTACATAATATTAAATCATTTCTGATTTAATATGATTTAATATTAAATCAGAAATGATTTAATATTATGTGGGACCCACATCATATGTGGTCCACAAAGTGTTCCTTTATTCCTTTAAAAAGGGGTGGTTCTCGTATGATCCCTCCCCTATGTATATATATGTAATAGTGGGTATCTCTCACTTGCTTAAAATTTGTTGATAATTTATCTACAGGTATTCTAAAGAGGAAGGCATACCATTGGAAGAACTTTGGCAGCGAAACTTTACCTATCTTTTGAAGTGAGTGATCAATTATTATTTTCTACTACCACTTTCTGAAGAATGTGACATATGCTACATGGTGTTTCTTCTCATTCTTCTTTATGAACCTCATAACATATGCTTACTATAAAATTTATACCCACATAATCCATACACTTGCAACTTCGACCATATATATATATGTATATATATCTACATCATCACAATTAATGTTGGAGCTCTGTAGGAGAATGACCTTCTAATAGATTTTTTTAAATGCATGACCTTCCCGACAGATTATTTTTAGATGGATGCATTCTTAAATCTATCTGAAATGAAGGCATTTAGAAAAAAACATTCTTAAGTCTATTTTTCTATATGACGAAGAATCGTGTGAGAATAGGAGTTAAGATGAGAAGCGTAAGAAGCGATCTGGACCCTTGATCACATTTAATCTCACCCCCACCCCATGAATTACTCAAATCACCGATTTGTCCATTGTTGTCGCTACAAATTACTGATCATTGATTCGGGTCTACAAGATTGCCAAATTTTTTATCATTTATTAAATGGAATTTAACTAACCCATGTTTTCATTTCGTAAATCTTTAAAATCTGTCTCATAGTGAACACTCGAGCATTAAGGGATTCAAGTGCTTGTTTCGGGTAGATGGGTTTTCTAGGATTCGTATTCGGGTTGGATTTCCACCAATTTCAGTGGTACGAATACACGACATCAATTTCCACACGTTTTTTTATTTATTATTCTTTCAAGAATACATTTATGAAACCTACCGTGTTAATTTTCGTATTTTTCGGCAGGTAAAAGAGCCCAAAGTCTATATACATGGGAATATTGAAAACATAGATATCATAGAAAGAAGTTGGCCAGGTTGCTCATGATTTCCTTCTTCACCCTAAGAGATGTAACTTTGTGTATGATTTTGTATATCAATCATTTGGTCTTATTAATCCTCATGTTCATTTTACATGTGGATTTTTTTTAGGGTTTTGAGTTTCGTAATTCTGTTATCGAAAGGTGCAAATCAATCGTCGAGTGTTCTTATTGGCATTTTTTTCGAGGTTTTAATGTGTTATTTAGAATCTTTTACTTGGCTTATGTTAATAACTTTTTTTTTTTGGATTTGAGATCATGCATTTTATTCACTTTAGTTTGAATCTTATATTTGGATATTTTTCTGATATATTATTACTAATTGATGGTTGATACGGGTCTAGGCATGGAGACCCGACCTTATTGTTCCTAGAGGTCCATGATCGGGCTAACAAGGGATTTCACACTTAAACGCACATAACCTTTGCTATAGGTCTCCATTTTGAGCTTGCAATAAGATGATGTTTTAGGTCCAAAAATGTTGTTTAAACATATTTTGAGATACTTTTGTGTTTTTTTTACTATATTTTGAGAATCTTATTTTACTTGCTTAAGGTGTAATCTGGATGGTCCGTCGATCGTTACAGAAATTTTCATTTTCATCCAAATTCTGATTCAAGTTTGAGCCTAAAGTTGTTGAATCAACGAGTTTTAGAAGAGATTATTCTTGAGCATTCTTAAAATCAATAGGGTTAGTTTCGGTTTGGTTATCCTATGATCAATGATGGGAAACAACCTTTTCATGACTCATGGGTTCGGTTCTCATGGTCTTTTTGAAGAAAACTAGAGAAATATAATGTTTGTTCTACTCGTTATGTGATTGAATATTTTGATGAATTAAAACAGGGAAGATTCTATAAAGAAGTTATAACAAGATCCAACATATCTGATAATCCAATATTTCTTAGATTAAAGATTCTAATCTCAGCAAAAGTTAGATGTATATATGAGTTTTATTTATTTATCATTGAATATATATATCTTATATATTTCAAAAAAAAAAGTTATCCAATCGGGAGATGCACAAAGCCTGAAATCCAGGTCTTACCCGAGTCTAGGCCCATGCTTGACCTTAAGGATCGATCAAGACATCTTTTATTCTCAAGGTCTTATTTTAAGTTCGTATAAAAAGTTCCAATCACATCTTCGTAAATGTCAAAATCCGGTCCAACCCTAAAAAATTACGACTATAAGCTGTTTGTTTACCTCTTAATAGTTTCATTAACAGACAACATCTGAATCGTTAAGAGGTTAATGCTATTTGGCAAAAAAATAAGTTTGTCTCTTAATGGTTCCAAAACACTCAGAATCATTTTGTATCATGGATCTCCCTTAATCATTAAGAGCCCTAATTACATACTGAACAATTACCAAACAATTATATTTTCATTTTGCACTATATCACAAGAGCTTCTTAATCATTTTGACTACTTAATCATTCTGCATCAAACCATTCAACAGTTGTCAAACGACCCTTAGTTATTTGCTTATTGGAAAACATGCCCGGACCAGTCCTGAAAAATTGGTCCGGGCATTTTAGGATCATCTTCAAAAACTAAAAGAATGGGAACTAAACGGGATATTTACAAACTTCAAGGTCTGTATAAAGATATCACTCAAAATTAAAAGGACTAACTATGACCAATTGTTCAAAATTACTCGCAGGGATCAAAACACACAAACCCACTCTTATCTTGGTTACCACGAGTTCTTCAAGATTTTGAAGCATCTCCTAAAACCCTAAACTGAACCCAAATAATTTTTGAAAAAAATGTTGCTCCACCCAACAATTTCTCAATCTCCACCACACCCACAATCCATTTCTCTATCATCATCATCATTTTCATCTTCATCTTCATCATCTCTATCTAATTCTCTCAATTTCCCATATGGGTTTCGGAATTCACCGCTTAAAAAATCCCAATTTAATCCGTTCATCATCAAGAATTCTTCTTCTTCTTCTTCTTCTTCTTCTTCATCTTCTTCAGTTTCAAAAGTGTACAGCTATGGCACTGTGGATTATGAGAATAAGCCTGGAACAACGGTCACTTGGAAAGCTATTTACAAGAGGATTTCAGTTATGGGTAATCCTGAAAAGGGAGCCAGTGATGTGTTGAATAAGTGGGAGAATGAAGGGAAAAAAGTTACCAAATGGGAGCTTTGTAGAATTGTCAAAGAAATGAGGAAATATGGTCGTCACAAGCTTGCTCTTGAGGTATGTGTTTGATTCAAATAGAATACACTGTGTGTCAGTATGTGTTTCATTTGTTAATTTATCATGGGATTTCTTGAATTTTCTTGTGATGAAATTTTAAATTGTTTTTTTTGGGGGTTGAATCGTTGTTACTGAAAAAATGGCTGCTTTTGTGTTCTTGATTGTCTCAACATTAATGGGTTGTTTTTAACCTTCAAATTTATTGAAATTGTAACGACTCGTCCCATATCGATAGATAAAGGGATTTGGAAGCTCCTTGTAATCCTCAAAGTAGTGGGCTGGCAATAACTTCCACCATGGTTTTAAGCTGGATTCGAAGTTATTGGGTCAGTCCATTACTTTGGGCTTTGGAGGTGTTACAGATATGGTGTTGTTTCAAGTGAAAATTTGCGAAATTGTTCAAAATACTCATTTTTTGATGCAAGTTGCTAAGGTGCCGGGCCGGTGGAAGTGCCACTTTATGCAACCTGCTAAACTTGTTAAAGTGTTACTTGCCATGTCAGCGTTTCACGAGTAGCATCTTAGCGACTTGCTAAAAGGTTGTTTTATGAATATTGAATTCATAAAAAATAGATATTTGCTAATGTTCTACTTACGAGATCTTGGGTATTTTGGTCAATTAAGTAGGGAGTGAAATAATTGTGGAAGGTTTTAGGGTTTTAATTTGACATAAGTAGTTTAATAATTTACTTATTTGTTCCGCCTATCTGGCATACCAAACACACCCTAAACTTCCGTTCTTGTTTTAGAGATTGGATTTTTTTTGCTTTATCATACATTGTCAAGAGAAGTATTTAAAGTTGTACCTAAAAATCCATCAATGCACTTATAGCATGATCACCATAAAAAAGCAGTAATGATTATAAAAATATTAAAAGAAATTAAAGTATAGAAAATAAAAAGTAAACATTCTCTTGATCTAATCATAATAATTTCATGATTTATGATCCTCATCACCATCGTTATCATAAGTACGACCGTGAAGTATGTTTATTAAGTAAAAAGTTCAAAGAAATAGGACATTGATCATTGGTATGTAGCATTCCGAATTCATAAGAGTCTGGATACGACACTCTTTAAGTCATTGTGCTTCATGGGTATCAACTAGATATCTTTGTCCAATTTGGAAATAAATTTTAGTCAATATATCTTTGTGTTATAGTAGCAGAAAATTAGTTATGAAACATGGAGATGTAACACTTGTGGCATGTTTGTCTAGTAATTTAGGGATAGTTAAAGCATTTATACTATATGCATCAGATTGTGTGAGAAGAAGAGTTAAGGTTCAGAAGCATAATAAGAGATCTGGACCCTTGATCACTTTTAATCGCATACCCATCCATGAATTGCGCTTTAGAAGGGAGTTGATTTGGTGCACCTCGATGCATCTCATCCTAATGTGCATCCAAGGGTGGAGATCCCTTCTTACGCTTCTCACCTTAACTCTCCTTCTCACTGGAATCCAACCCTTATACTATATACTCCATATATATATATACATATATATATATAGGCACACAAAGACACAAGCTAAAGTGTTGTTTGTTTGTTTGTTGTGCTAAATAAACTGTCCAACCGATATAAATTACTAATTTATCCTTACCGTTTGTTTCTCATTAAACTCATGCCTTTGTATTATGTACCATATGATTCATTCACGAATGAAGGATTACAACTTCTCAATTTTTCCATGGTAAACTACAATCCAATCATTTCCATACCAAAAACGAGAACCAGAGCTAGTTTCTTCAAAATTCAACCTATTAATTGAACACGGAGTATAAAAACTCACTTCCAATTGCAAGATTTACCACCCATTTCAGGGAAAGCTTGTATGCATTTGTGCATACTGGCTATGCACAAATGCATATTGTCCGGATGGAAGGCTCCCAGCCAGCCCCAGGGTCTTCTTCAGTTTTTTTTTAGGTTTTCCTCTTAACCTTCCTCTATCTATATATATATACATGTGTGTGTGTGTATAGGCATAGGATCCCTTCTTACACTTCTCATCTTAACTCTCCTTCTCACCTGAACCCAACCATATATATATACATATATATATATATATATATATAGAGAGAGAGAGAGAGAGAGGAAAGTTCCGTTAAGAACCTAAAATAGATTAGGAACCCAGGTACCTACCCCTATATAAATACAAATACATATACAAAATTCAGATCCTTACTTTTTTTCTTTGTGACGATCTACATTGGATGCAATTGTTTTGAAGAAAGAAAGACCCTTTATATAATCAAATATCGAACATCATCTTAAAAACTAATTCCGAAATTTTGATTTCCAGTATCGATAAGGTGATAACAAAACACCATCTTAAGAATTGTTGACAAAAAAATTCCATTACTTGCAGATTTACAACTGGATGAGTAACAGACCCGAAAGGTTTCGAATATCCTCAAGTGATGCCGCAATCCAACTCGATCTAGTTTCCAAAGTAGACGGCATTTCAGGAGCCGAAGATTATTTCAAAAACTTGCCCGATAATTTAATGGACAAACGAATATACGGGGCCCTCTTGAATGCATACGTACGAGCTAGAATGGTAGAAAAGGCTGAATCTTTATTAATCGAAATGAAAAAGAAAGAGTATACTAGCCACGCACTTCCATTTAACGTAATGATGACTCTTTATATGAACCTTAAAGATCAAGAAAAAGTGGAAGCCATAGTTTCGGAGATGATTAAAAAAAACATAAATTTGGATTTATATTCGTATAATATCTGGATATCTTCTCGTGGGTCTCAAGGATCTACCGAAAAGATGGAAGAAGTGTTTGAAAAATTGAAGCTTGATCCTTCGATTAATCCAAATTGGACTACTTATAGCACCATGGCTACTTTATATATCAAGAATCGAGAGTTTGAAAAAGCCGAAGATTGTCTTAGAAAGATCGAGAGCTTAATCACGGGCCGTGATCGGATTCCGTATCATTATCTATTAAGCCATTATGGTAGTATCGGGAAGAAGATAGAAGTTCAACGGATTTGGGAGACTTATAAAACGATCTTTCCATATATACCGAATTTGGGTTATCATGCCGTTATCTCTTCGTTCATTAGGATGGACGATATTGAAGAAGCCGAGATTCTTTATGAAGAATGGGTAGGAATGAAAGCGTCGTATGACCCCAGAATCGGAAATCTTTTATTGGGTTGGTACGTTAGAAAAGGGTTTACGGAAAAAGCCGAATCTTTTCTAAAAGAAATGTTGGAAGTTGGAAAACCGAATTCGAGCACATGGGAGATTGTTGCTGAAGGTCATATTAAAGAAAAACGGGTTTCTGGTGCCTTGTCTTGCTTCCAAAAAGCGTTATCTAATGAAGGATCGAGCTTTTGGCGGCCGAAACCCGTGAATATTTCGGCTGTTTATAACATTTGTGAACAAGAAAACGATGAAAAAAGTAAGGATGCTTTGTTTGAGGTTTTGAGACAAGCGGGTGTTCTTGAAGACGATGTTTATATGTCGTTTTTACCCTTTTCGAATGGATCAAATTCGCAAAAAGTTAAAGAAATCGAGGATGATGATGGAACTGCTGATATGATTCTAAACGAATTGCAGGCTAGCGTTTAAGGATCGGTCGATAATCGTAATTTTCTTGTCATCATTTTGGTGGTGTTGAAGATTAATGCAGATTTTAACAATGGGCAAAGAGGGTAAAAGTGTTTTTTTGTTATGTAATACAAGATTTTGGAGAGTTTTTATGATAAAGTTTGTTGATTTTAGTAAAGTTATGAACTGTTATTTGGTTCTTTTAGGCTTTATTCTATATCTTTTAGGGTTACCCAAAACCAAAGAGATCTGGTATCTGGATGGGGTAAGATGTATGCAGATATATAACTTTTTATGCGATTTACAAGGTGTAGTGAAGATCTCTTTTGCATATTCATTTTGTGTCATTTTCTATTAGATTGATGTTAAGACATCGTGTGAGGTTAGTTTAACTGACAATAAGATTAGTGTATTTAGGGTGCGTTTGGTACGCAGTTAGGACAGAACAGTTGTTACACGTTTGGTAAAACATGATATGATGGGACAGGACAGAACATAACATAACAGTTTATCAATTTACCCCTAATGAGTTGTTTAGTATTTTTTTTACCAAATAACCTCCACACACATATATACATATATATATATATATATATATATAGAGAGAGAGAGAGAGAGAGAAGGGGAAAGAGAGAGAGAGAGAGAGAGAGAGAGAGAGAGGAGAGAGAGAGGGAGATTGTGTGTGTTAGGTTAGAGGGTAAAATGGTCATGAAACCCTTGTTCTACTTAGTTCTAGGGGGTAGGATAGAACACCCTTGTTCCACACGTGTTCCACTTAGTCCAACATTTTATCACACTAAACATGGGACAAGCTTGTTCTGTTCTGTTCTGTTCCATCATGTTCACTGTACCAAACACACCCTTAGGACTCTTTTTCAGAGGCAGGGATGTTAAGGAAAATAGAGAAACTCAGTTGAATCGTTTATCGTTTGATTCAAAACCAAAAAACAAAGAGAAACTCGGATATTTACAGGTCAATTTTGATTTTAAATAATAGTTACCTATGGTACCCGGCCTGAACAGGATAATATATATCGAATTTAATATTAAAGAATTTTTTCCTCGTGTTCGGCTATAGCAAGAGCCCCTGAATCTAGAGCCGCTTGGCCTATATGTTTTATTATTTATTTATTAACCTAAAACTAAAAGAATAAGAGTCTTTTATGTTTTGAAGAACTTGTCCCAAGATGTATCAATCATTACAATGGATGATTAAATTTGGTGGCAAAAGAATTACATCAACTAAAAAATGAATGTTTTTAAATGATTAGACTTGTGTTAATTTGTAGTGCTTGGATTAATTTATTTAGTTGTTGTGTAATTGATTTAAATGTTATACTTTAGAATTATTTTTATGTTGCAAATGATATTTTTTAAAGAAATTCCGGTAACTATGATCTGAAATCAGAATTCGGTTTAACCTACGGTTTTGGTACCTATGTATCTGCCTCATACAGTTTGATTCACATTTTCTCTACTAACTGAACCTAACCATGAACATTTGAGTAGGATGACTGTTTTCTTTACTGTTCTCCCAGGCTCCTAAGATTAGTCAATGTGTGACCATACCCGTCTGGACACCCATAAATCAAAGATTAACAAAAAAAAAATATGTGTATATATAGATATATCTCATCGAAATTATCAATTAACATCAATGTTTTCCTCACACACTCGACTTTTGCTATGTTTAAAAGACTGATTAATAAGTTAGTTGATATCTGATAAATTAGTTGTAAAACATGAATAGTTTATAAATAAAAACAAGTTAGAAAAAATAAATACAATAACCGTAAATTTTATTATTTTGAAATATGGAGTTTTTCTTGGAGGTCTTTTATTTACAATATTCAATTTTAAACAAAGCGTAAAATATAATAATTAGAAGATAATTTGGGACCACAAAATTACTATTTTGGACCTAATTTAGTTACTCCTAATGGAACCCCATATTATTAAATGATCAAGTTGCAGTCTAATTTAAGGCATCGAAAAGCTCAAAATTAGGCTGGTCCAGTTTTTGTAGTAATTATTATTTATTTTTTTTCTTTTAACACATACTACATAATGTATGAATTTGTATGCACGTGGATATATGCGTCTGTGTGTTTTAATGAAGAAATGCACATATGCATGTTAAAACCCGATGAAAAATTACCGATTCATGTCCACTAATCATATGAATATACGTAAGCAGAGAGAGAAAGTAAACATGAATTAAATAAATAAAAATCTAATATGTCTTAATTTCATTGATGGAACAGAAATAAGACATGTAAATTTAAGACAGATGATTTTTATTCGTTAAAACCAACGTTGTGAGACATAGCATAATAGTGTGGTCAATCTTTAAACCTTATGAATTGTGGTAAGATTATGTTGTTTTCAAGACGTGTTCTAAAGCGATATATGTATACATATATGTACGTAGGGGAGGGATCAAATAGGAACCACCCCTCCTTAAAGGAACAAAGGAACAAATTATGGACAACATATGATGTGGGTCCCATATAATATTAAATCATTTATGATTTAATATTAAATTATATTAAATCATAAATGATTTAATATTATGCGGGACCCACATCATATGTGATCCACAAGTATCCCTTTGTTTCTTTAAAAATACAAAGTTCTCATTTGAACCTTCCTCTATGTACGTATGTATGCATATATATATATACATGGATAATCCTTTAGAAACTTTTTAAATAGTAAAAACATGTGGAAATCAATGTAAAAATAATTTTTTTCATAAATTTTTTTCATCAAATGTTATGATTTAATATATTGTTTCACATATATTTATTTGTGTTCATACGGAAAAAAATAATATTACATGTGAAGAAAAACATGGTTTGTTTCATCATATGAATTTTGTTTCACATGTGATAGTAAATCAACGTTTTCTTCTACATATAATTTTTTTTTTCATATGAACACAAACATGTGAAACAACATCTTAAATCATAACATTTGATAAAAAAAAATTATTTTTGTATTGGTTTTCACGAGTTTCTATTCTTTAAAGAGTTTCTAAATGAAGAAGTATCTCTCTCTCTCTCTCTCTCTATATATATATATATATATTGATCAATTATAATTCAAGATTAACACTAATCAAATGTCCAAGATCAATTCTCGTTAGGAGCGCAATTCATGGGATGAATGAGATTAAAAGTGATTAGGGGTTCATATCTATTCTTACATTTTTCACCTTAACTTCCTTTACACGATCTTATTTCTCTCTATATATATGGGGACTTCTTCTGGAAACCCATGAACTTGTAATAACCTTGAAACTAGTGCGCTGTGTGTTATCTCATATGATTTGTTTCCATCTATGTATTCGGTTCACAAATCACGTACAATGTGAAACCAGGGATGTTAAATCTTGGTTTTTGAACAGGACCTCCAAAATTTGGGGACCAATTTTACGTGCGACTAGGGCAAATTTATATAGCCAACAGCCATTAATTCCTTTCAAAATAAAAAATGACTAATTAATTTCAGCATTTGCCGATCAAAACAAAACGACTCTTTGATATTCTTCTCATTTTGTCATATTAAACATATTTGTTATTTTAATTTATAAGATTTTTAACATGATATGAATCTTTATATTTTATTTTATTTATTGCTAATTTATGACGCTCTATATATAGTTTTAGTACGAGTGTAACAAGACCTCCAAAAAGATTGAGAGGGCCCTGATGTGAATCTTTTTTGCATTTTTGTGATACAAAAAACACACGTAAAAAAGTTTAACATTATGAAACGAATACATATGAAACAAACACACGTTGTAAAACAAATATATGTTAATCTAGCGGTACCAGGGTTTTTACATCATCCTCAAGGTCTCGGGTTCGAGCCTTGGGAGCGGTGGTTTTCCTAAAAATGGTGGAGGAGTGGAGGTTTATCCCCTAAGGTGAAGGTTCGGGTCCCGCATACTGCCCATATGGATGTCACTGTGGGTCCGAATCACTAACTACTAACTACTAACTACTAACTTGCCGTTCAAAAAATATATATATATATATATATATATATATGTGTGTGTGTGTGTGTGTGTGTGTTAAACAAAATCTTAAGATAGAAGTTCTTACGGATCTTACAAGTTTTAGGGTTCTTAAATGATTAATCCCTACATAAAGGTGATTTATATAGAGGTGGTTTATCATATTGCATTTGAAACGTTCCATGCATATACACACACTTGTGTATGTTTGTGTTTTGACTGATCACGAAGAATAATTCTAATTCATGTTAATTTATAAAAATAAAAAGGGAAAAAATCATTTATATCAAATAAATCGAACTTATAAGAAATGCAAATAGGGATCAAATCTTTTGAATCATTATTCACTGCTTTCTTCAATCTTCAAAGATATCATGTTCGCTCTCCGTATACGGAAATGAGATTAAAGATTTACGTATTTAGGGTTTTAGGGTTTTAGTTTTTATGTTTCATTTTAATATTTATTTAAGTCTTAGTTATTGTAGATAATAATCATTTATTCCCAAAGTTATATGTTTAAAAAAAAGCAAAAAGAACCATATCTTACCAAATAATATGTCTAACACGTCATAACTTATTGAGAGCTTGACGTAAATGACCATTCTTCTCATTCAAGTTGTTCTCATAATCATTTCTCTCCGGACTTTACCCAAATGTCACTAGGTCCGCAATACTGGAGCCCACAATATTACTGACCTAGCTAAATAACAAAAAAATGCAAGAAATCGGACCAGATCCGCAATACTGGAGCCCGCAATATTACGGACCTAGCTAAATGACAAAAAAGTGCAAGAAAATCGAACCAGATCCGCAACACGGACTGAATGTGTAAATTTTGTAAGTTTAGAGGTTCTTCTTAATGATGACATGTGGCGGATCCGCAATCATTGCGGACCTAGGCCAAAAAAACTTAAAAAAATTGTCGTTTAGTGGGTCTGCAATTATTGTGGACCTGGGTATTGCGGACCTATTGACATTTGAGTAAAGTTCAAAGATAAATGGTTACAAGAATAATTTGAAAGAGATTAATGGTCATCTGAAGCAATTTCTCTAACTTATTACAATGAAAGCCAAGCCTTAGAGTGGAGCTACTGAGCCATATGATGAATGTGGCGGCAAAGTCAAGTCTTGACGGTATAACTTGCCATAACAAATGATTTAAAACCATGGTTAAAACCCGATATCAAATTACTTTAAAAACATGCATATTATTAAAACATAAAAACAGTACAAAGTAAAAACAAAATCCAATATCAAATTGTCTTTTTTCTTTTATCATCAACTTGCCTCAAATAGATCATTTATGACTTGAAATTATGAATATGTTTGGGTTGACATGATAAAATATGTATATAACTTGTGATTTTTTGTCTTTAAAAAAAAGTGTCATTTTTTTTTTGCAATTATATATACCTAAAAATATATAAAAAGAAAAAGATAGAATGCTTATTTATTTCATATTGCATTTATACAGATTTTCAAAAGATAACACTACAACAAAACATAGTTCGGGTTAATCATGTCCTTGTTTGGGTCATGCAACTCTTATGCAATCGAATATCTTTATTTTATTTTTTTTCTAGTTGAGTTGTTTGGCTGTTGTTGAGTTTCTTTTTTATAATTTTATTAAGTTAGATCACTGGCTTTTTTGATCCATACACAAATTTCGCTATGAAATTGCTTACATTTTCACTTGTTTCAAGACCATGGTATATTTTTGCTTTCGATTTTTATACTTTTTTCTCTATTTACATTTTTTTTTACTATTACTCTTATGAAGAAAAAAATGACACAAATGGTCACCATTGAATATGATTATGGGGTTTTAGCATCCCCTAACCATTTGCTCTTGATCTCTGGTTTCAAAGAGCGTGAACAGGTCATAATTTTGGTTTAAATAAAGTAATCTCTAAGTTTCATTGTCATTGAATGATGCATTTAGTCAATGTGCTTTACCTTGTGTTATTTCTGAATCTAGTTTGGTGTTACAAGTAGAAAATAATGTTTTCAGGTATTTTTAAAGGGTATAAATAAATTTTGACAAATTTAATGTATTTTCTTTTAGTTGAGAACACAATGTGCTATTGAAAATCATATTTTTTTTTCTTGTGGGATTCATTGTGTCCCTAATTAGAAGCTTCGAATTATATTCTATTTTATTTGTTAGTTTTGAATAGTTGCAAGACTATTTTAGAATGGTGAAAGATTCCGTTAACGCCAAAGTCAAGGCACCTGAAGGAATTGTTACGTTCATCTTGATAAGAATTCAACATTCGATGAAACAGAAGACCACACATCGTTCGGTCAATCGTTTTTTATCTGTATTTTTGATTTATCATGTCATTTTTGGCAGCTAGTTGTTTTTCGATTTATTGACGCATTGTCAATCGTTTTTATCTGTATTTTTTTACATCTAGTTGTTTTTCGATTTATTGACGTGTTTTTTAAAATTTCTTTTCTCTATCGACCGGTCTTTTATTTCTCTGGGTCTTTTTCTATGTTTTGATTTAATTTAGTAAATATTTTTAACAAAATCTTAAAATGACACCCCTACATACAGTGTCGTCCTTGGGGGAGGGCGGGCCGGACGTACGCCCAGGGCCCAAAAGAAATAGGGGACCGATTTTTTCATGTATACTATATAATATATATTACTAGTTCAAAAAAATTAACAAATAAAAGATAAACAATGTATTTTACTATCTAATATGATCCAAAAAGAATTTAGCATTATATTAAAAACTCAAACATGTATTAACTAATTATATTAGAGAAGAAAATATGTAAAAAAATCGTACTTAACGAGGGCCCTTTTGTTATGTATCGCCCAGGGCCCTTAAAATATCAGGAATAGGCCTGCCTACATATTGCTAATTTCATTTATATAAGTGAATTTCATCCTTACACACATCTACATCAACACCTTATTATAATAGTAAAAGTTCTGTACACACCTCTTTAAAGGAGTGTTATTAACACTCTCCTTATTTATAAGAAACGTTGATTGTTTTCGTGTTTTATTACTTTAAATATTTGAATATAAACAAACAATTGTTTAAAACATATATTAAATGAAACGTCATTTTACAAAACGTGTATGATTTTTTGAGATCGTGACATATTCTGATGTTGATATAATATACTATATTGTAAAATAAAAATATTAAACACAATATTAAGTATTATATATCGTTTAATACTCAATGGTACATATTTTTAGATTTCAATTTAAAAGGAAATATTCATACATAAAACTAAATGTAATCAACGAATAAACCAGATAAAATATAAAATAATTATTTTGAGTCCTACTAAATTACATAATGCTCAATAACGTGGCTAAATCAAATAAAAACTATAAAAATGTTGTAAACTTATGAAAACTTGTGAAAATCGATATAAAAATAAAAAAAAATCCATGATTTAAGATATTAGTTTACATATATTTGTTTCATAACGTGAAAGTTTCACATAAATTTGTTTCACCATATAAAATTTTTTAAGCATATTTTTCGTTTCACTAGGTGAATCCAAAAAAAATCACATGTAATTATTTCATAAGATGAACACAAACATATGTGAGACATTATTTTAATTTATATGTTTTGTTGAAAAAGAAATTATGTTAAAAAATAATTTTATATCGTTTTTCACGAGTTTGTAATATTTTTGTTTTGTGGTTTTTTTTTTTTTTGAAAAGCATCATCTTATTGCAACAATAAATTTTACAAATCCACAGAAAGTTCAAACCAACATTACAGCAACAAACATTAAAAACCAGCCGCTCCTATTCGACCCACACCCAGGACCCTACCAAATGCCAAGGAGGATGCATAAACAGAGGAACCCAGTCGCATGTGGTTTTTATTTGATTATTGCTCTACTCAATAATTACTTTTATCCAAAAAAATAACTACAATAAATTAAATTTTTATTTTAAAATTTAATTAAAAAGTTATAATAAAATTTTGAACTGTACAATTATACCTAAAAATGAGAATGTTTACATTTGAATCATCGTTATATTTTATCGAGGTTGTTTGCCAGGTTTAACAAAGCATGTTTAATGGTCGCATATAGTTTTTATTTTATTTAAATTTAAACTTCAAATTACTTTAGTTAAAATTTACAATAACTTTTCATTTCCAGTTTACAATAAATTTTACATCTTACTGCATCATATGAATACATTAACTTATTTCTTAATTTTCTTATTTGGAAAGGTTCATCTTGACAATTTTCTATACTACATTCTAGAATGTTGTGTCCATCTAAGACTAAGGGCATGTTTGACAGTTGTTGAATGATTTGGTGCAGAATGGTTAAGTGTTTATAATGATTAAAAGACTTTTATGATATAGTGCAAAACTAAATATAATTACTTGGTAATTGTTCAAAATAAAATCAGGACTCTAAATGATTAAGGGGGTCCATGATACAAAATGATTCAGAGGATTTTATGAACAATTAAGAGACAGACTTATTTTTTGACAAACATAATTCATCTTTTAGCGATTCATATGCTACCTCTTAAAGAAATTGTTACAAGGTAAACAAACAACCTCTAAGGCTATGTTTAGCAAACTAACTGATAAGCTAACTAGTAGCTTATAAGATAGCTAATGACTGAGAGCATCTCCAATGCTACAAAATAAAGACTTGAAGAAAAACTTGAAAACAATTTGATCAATGACTTGATCATTGGAGCATGGACTTGAGCAATAGCTTGACATCAAAGACTTGAGATCCTTCAAGTCTTTGAAGAAATTGATGTGTGGGGAAAATAAAAAAATAGTTTATAATGAAACTATGTACTTTTTATATATTTTTTATTTCTTCAACCTTTTGGCTTAAATTTTAGCATTGGAGATACTCTTATAAGCTAGCTAGTAGCTTATAAGATAACTGATAAACAAATTGTGTTTAGTAAAAACTAGTTGATAAGTATATAAAATGACCAAAAATGACATCTTAAAAAAATAGTCCATTATATTAATTTATAATATAATTAAAACAAATACTTAATAATATAATAAATTAATACAAACAAGATAATAAACAAAAATTAAAATAACATATTAATTAAAAGAATTTAAGTCGATTCTTATATACATATATAACAAAAAAATTGAATTTTTTAAAATAAATTTCTTATATTGGTATAAATAAAAATAAGAGTTAAATTCAAATTCGGTCCTTGTGGTTTACAAATTATAACGAATAAGGTCCCTGAATGATTTTTATAACGAATAACGTCCTTATGGTTTCCATTTTATAACACATAATGTCCCTCCATCTAATTTTTCCGTTAAATATAACATTTTTAACATAATTTCTTTATTTTCCATTTTTCAAACCATATGGACCAAATCTGTAATTTACTCTAAACTATGTACATATATTTATATTTTATGTATTGTATAATTATATTTGCATTTCATTAATTATATAAATTACACATTTTGTTAATTGTATAATTTTCTTATTTTATAAATTATACTACATATTTATAGGCACCTTATAATTTTATTTAAAAAATATTTATACTTTATATATTTATGATATATTATATTTATTTTTATAAAATTTATTTTGTATTTATATTTATATATAAAATATAAATAATTTTATAAAATGTATCAAATGTTCAATTTATGTTAAGAACACTAAATCAGTTCATTATACAAATTATATACATATATGGAAGATTCAAATAAATAAAACAAATAAAAATGTAAAATGTAAATACAAGTACAAAGCAAATTCTATAAAATATAAATATAATATAAGATGTTGGTTCATTTACAAACTGGATGAAGAGTACAAACTCGTACAAGGCAATGTAAAAATATATTTTTTTTCATCATATGCTATGATTTAAGATGTTATTACACATGTTTGTTTCATAATGTAAAGTTTCACATGTATTTATTTTCATAAGTTAAAAGTTTATCATATATTTGTTTCATAATATAAAAGTTTTACATGCATTTTTCACATGTAACTTTTTCATAAGGTGAAACAAACATATGTATAATAACATCTTAAATCATAGTATTTGATGGAAAAAAATATTGAAAAAAATTATTTTTATATTGGTTTGTGAGTTTGTATCGTTTATTCAGTTTGTAAACGAACCGAGATCTATAATAAAATATAATCTTAAATATACAAAAAATTATTAATCTATAGATATAAATATATACAGTAAATATAATATAAAAATTAAATTCAAACACGTACAACATCGATGTCATCAAGATGATTCTCCTGAAAATCTACCGTCTAACCTTCGTTACCACCTCTATTCATTTCATATATGTATATCTATGAATTATTAATTATTTGTATATTTAAAATTATATTACATCTATATTTTATAAAAAAATTATATTTATATTTTATATTTTTATATATTTTATGTATTTAAATATTCCATGCATGCAATTTGTATGTTGACATGATTTAATGTTTATAGCATAAATTGGACCTTTCATATATTTTATTAAATTATTAACTTTTTATAAAATATAAATGTAATATATTATATGAATATACAAAATAAAAATAATTTATAAAATATGAAATTATATAATTAATAAAATAGGCAATTTATATAATTAATGAAATAAAAATATAATTATACAATACTTAAAACATAAATATATGTATATAGTTTAGAGTAAATTACAGATTTGGCCCATGTGGTTTGAAAAATGAAAAATAAAGAAAATATGTTAAAAATGTTATATTTAACAGAAAAAGTTAGATGGAGGGACCTTATGTGTTATAAAATAGAAATCACAGGGACATTATTCGTTAAAAAAATCATTGAAGGACCTTATCTGTTATAATTTGTAAACCACAGGGACCAAATTTGAATTTAACTCTAAAAGTAAATTTGGCTAATCTTACATATCCTAATTAATTAATAATTTTTAAAAATTATAACTAATAGTTAAATTAGATATTTTACTAAAACCATTTAAAACAATTTTATATCTATAAAGTAAAATTTGTATAACTTGTATTCTTATGTAATTTATATAAATATTGTTAGAATTATTATATTTGTTTTCTGATAACTAAATATATTGAATAATAATTAAAAAACAATAATATAAAAATAATTGATGTGATTAATAATATTTGTAAATAATTAATATTAATGTATAACTAAAATTAAAATTAGTTAATAATTTTAAACTAATATTAATAATTGTTAATACTAGTAATACCTAAATAATTATTTATTATTAATAATTATTGAGATTAATAGTAATAATAATAGATAATAATTAATATTAATATTAACGAGGGTCTAATCGAAAAAGGTAACAAAAAGTTTCTCATAAGCTACTTCAAGTAATTTATCAATAAGCTAGCTTATAAGTTAACTTATGCACATTCAAACATGTACCCTGAAAATAAGCTAGCTTATCTTTGTAAAACAATGCCTAAACCTTTCCATAATTTGATAACGCTTGGACTTAAACCCGAGAAAAATAAGATATTAAATCCTCCTAAACTTTTCTTAATTCTCACTTCAAACATATTTTCTTACACAGAATAATAAATTATATTCGACTAATTTTATTTTAAACAATCAATCATCAAAAACAACCGAGTTGAATGTCGAAAAATGGCTCATTTCAACTTCTTTTATTTTAAACAACCAATTATCAAAAACAACATATTTTTTATTTTTTGTATATGATCACTAACAACATATATACTTTTTATTTTATATGTAATCAGTAACAACATATGTTTTTTTATTTAATCAGCAGAAACATATATTTTTGTCATATATTGCTTAAATTAAAATATTTAATTTTGGTATTAAAAAAATAAAAAATAAATATGAGATGGCAAATCGTCGGTCCGTTTTGGGGTTGATAATGGGCCCACTGGGAACAGTCACATGGAAGACAGGTTGGTACGGAGAGTGATAGCCTTCGGTGCCGTCGTCGATACGTGCACCAAACTGTACCTTTTATTTTTTCAATTTTTTTATTTTTTTATTTTATTTTTACTATTTATTTATTTAATTATAAATTAATTTAATTATTAAAAACCAAAAACCAAAAACAAACAGCTAATTGAAACTCTGTTGCACGACATGCTTTTCCTCTTGTTTCACTCCAAGAATACTGAAACATGCCTCCAGCCTGGCTTCTTATTCCTTTTTTCCATAATTACCCTTTCTATATAAAAAGGGGACTGTTAATGACACCCCCTTAGCAGGGGTATGCACGGAAATTCTTGTACTTTTATAATTTTAGGAATTGAAAAAGAGAGTTTTGACATAGACATGTGTAATGAGAATTTACTTTTATAGGGGTGTCATTAGCATACCTTAGAGGTGTCATTAGCCTCCCCTTATAAAAAATACAGATTAATTTGTTTAAAGATTTAGTAACTTATATTTTTTCACAATACTCAATTGAAAGTTCAGGGAGGCTCATCCATGATTGAGAATCTGAATGTAGGTACTTAACTGTATGTCCTCCATTGATTTCATTGGCAAAAGGGGGATTAATCAGGACAGGCTCAATGGAGTCTAAATAAATGGAAATATTAATCAAAATAGAAACCGGATGAAAATAAATTATATTCTATACAATTTACTTTTATAAATAGTATATATAGTTTATAAATGGAATCAAAGTTATATTTGTCGAGTAACTATTAGTAATTGGTCAAAAAAATAAAATCAGATAAAAAAAACTAACGAATTTTGTAAGGGATGATTAGAAAGATAATGTTACATTTTTTTTTCTTCGAAATGAATGTAGTTTTGTAAATGATGTTAGTGTATGCTCTAGCTAGCAAGCCAACTAATCGAATCAGCAAGCTTGGTCAAAAAAAAATTAAAAATCGGTTACAGGTGGTTATGCTCTCTGTTATTTTAAACCATTTAGATTGTTAATAAATATCGCGTGTTTCTATATTCGGCTATTCGCACTGGAATGTAACTGAGTTGAGCTGATTCATAAAAACGTTTTTCAAGAATCTATATCAACTGAACTGATACGAGCTACTAGAAATTAGAGTCAAAGAAACTGAGTCAAAATTTTGAGCTTTTTAATAAGCCAAGCCTAAACCTAAGCTTCTCGAGCTTCAAAGGCCACAAGTTGACCCCGACACATGTGTTTTTTTATTAGCCAATGCAAGGCTCAATTCCACTAACCTCTTATACTGCCTGATCACAGGATCTAGTAAGTCTGATTTACTACAAGCCTTAGGTTTCTTTTGAAATAAGTGATCAAATCAGTAGGCATAAATAAAACTGACTCGGGCTTAAGCAATTTTGACTCGCTTTTTTACCTACATCTCTAACACATTATTTTTAAGGGTATTTCAGTCAATCTACTATTTAGATCTTAAGAAAAACAAGTTATATGTGAAGGGCCTAAAAAGAGCTAATCAATTTGTTGTGAAGTCACTATCTTCTACATTACTTTCATGTCTTTCACACGAAACTATAAAAAGTTTTGTCATTGTTACCGACAATGTAAATGACCATTTTGTCCATTAATTATCTTAGACAATGATTAATCTTCTTTTTTATATTATCGTATTTGATTTTAATTTTAATAAAACATTGTTGCTTTAAAATTGTCAAAAAATTAAAATTATACGTTGCAAGAACGATCCAAATTGAACAATAGCGTCGTGATGGTTTTTTTTATCTTTGTAACATATTTAAGTTGTTTATATATATTTTTTTATAAAATATATCGTCTTTTTAAAATTGGCAATACGATGCAATGAAAACGAGTACAAGAGCAGAAAAAAGTTGATTGCTAGTAAAATAGACCAATGAGGAATTAAATTTCGGAATAAACATATTACAGTAAACGTTTTGTAGTATATCCATAAATTTTATTTTGATTCTATGTGTTTAAAACTGATACTGACATTGACATCGATGTTTTTTTTAATTTCTAAATATCTAACATTTACAATGTGTATATCATTTGTATATGTAAAAAAAGTTGCATGAAGATAAACATCAATGTTTGTTCACATATTCATACTTCATTTGTTTTTTAGAATAGTTTTTCGAAAATACTCGAAATACTACATATAAAGGAATGAAATATGAAACTGTTGTTGTCATAGAGTTCTCGTATCAGATATTGTCTGTTTTATCTACACTCGGACTTACGATTTTAAAACGCATTTAATAGAGGAGATATCCAGCCTCTTAGAATACAACATTTGTTCCCCTCCCAACCAGTGTGAGATCTTACAATCCACCCCCTTGAGAGCCCAACTTCCTCACTAGCACACCAGTATGGTTCTCGTCTCGGATACCATTTGTAACATCTTATGCTAACTGTACCAAATACTGATCGTTTTGTCCACACTTGAATTCATGGTCTTAAAATATGTCTGATAGTAGAGGTATCCAGCCTCTTATACGACATCATTGTCCCTCTTCCTAACTGATTTGGGATATTAAATAAACTATCTTTAGATTTTATCTCGACAGATTATAAAAATATTATATGTTAACTTATATTTCAGAGGATTTCCCAATTCTCAACAAACTTTTTGAAAATGGTTAGATTTAATTATAGGGAGGATGTAAAATAAATCTTGTTTGATGGATTGATGGCATCTCATCACCAACAAATATCTTTCTTATATTTGGTTGTATAATATCACATGAAAAGCATGATTAATTTAAATAAAATTAAATAAAAACTATGGTTTTCAATGCATGTTGTTGTCCATAATCATAAGGTAACTACCAACAATTTATCTATTTATTTATTTATTTATGTGTCAAGTAAGGTTGCTTAAGATTTAAAAATTTCTTAATATTATATTATTTAAAATAAAAATTGAACTGATTTCTGCTCACAATTTGGGTTTTCTTATTTTGTGTTATGTATATATTTTATTTTATTAGTTGTTCTATTTATCATTTAAATATTAAATTCTTGTGTGAAAAATGATTTTTCCAAGAAACATGTTAAAATTAAGCTCTTAGAACATCTTCAAGAACTATATTAAAATAGAGAAAATTAAGATTTTAACACAAAAAAATATGTTCCAAGAGTTATGATATCATGTATGCTAAAATAGAAAAAAGGTGAGAGATAAGATAAAAATCTCCAAATTTAAAGAAATCTCAAAATCCACTTTTTGTGAAAGAAAAATAACATGCATTCCACAAATAAGAGACATTAAAATAAAATGGCTATGATAAAGAAATAATATTTTATTAATATATTGATTATGTTAATAATATAATAAATATTTCAGTCTCTAAAATAACATAGTTCTTAGAGTTGGAATTATTTATTTTTAGAGATTTTGACTTTTCTTACTCTATTTTAGAAGAAAAAAAATATAGCATAACTTTTGGAGATGCTCTTACGTAGATATCATTAGATTTCATTGTTCTATATAAATATTTTCAAACTATAAGCCCATAATTTAAAAATATGTTTTCAAAATGTCAATCGATCTTAAAACCAGCTACACATAGCCTTGTTTTAGGATAAAAGACTTTTCTATCTAGCTTGACAGACGATTTGAATAGGACATACAGCTGGACAAGACAACTTTACTTAAGACTTGAATGTTATCCCTGCTCAAACTCACTTTCAACGTTGGGTTACCCGCAAGAGAAACTCCACCTATAACTAGGAGTGTAAACGAGTTGATTAACTCGTTATTTACTCAAGTTCGATAATTTCTATATATTTCTGTTATATACTTTAAAAAACATATAAATATGTTTGGCTCGAAAAAGTATATGCACGAATGGCTCGGCTCGTTCGACTCAACTCATAAAGTTTAATCGAGCTTTTAAACGAGTCGAGTCAAACATTGATGTTATGAAGTTCTGACTTGTTAAGTTAAACGAACTTTATTTTGTTTTCGAGATCGATTCAAACTCGAGTAACTCGTTAAAACCTTAAATCGTTTATACCTCTGCAGATAGGGGTATAAATGATTCGAGCATTTAACGAGCTACTCGAGCTCGAGCTTAATAATTCTTGAGCTCGAGTCAATCTCGAACACAAAATAGAACTCGTTTAACTAAACGAGCCGAGCTTTATAACATTAATGTTTGATTCGACTCGCACGAAAACTCGATTCAATTTTTCGAGCCAAGCCGAGTCGAGCCATTCGAGCGTACTCCTTTTCGAGTCAAACATGCTCATATATTTATTAAGCATACAATAAAAATATAACAATTATCGAGCTTAAGCCGATAAACGGGCTAATCGATCGCGAGTTCGAACCCATAATCGAGCATCGAGCTCGATAACTCAAAAAATATTCGAGCTCGAGCTCGAGCTCGGATCCAGTATTAATTTTGTGAACCCGACTCGATTAACGTACTACTCAACTCGGCTCATTTACACTCTATCTGCAGATAACAAACTCTTACGAATAAAGTGAGTGGGTGGGGAGGATAAATGAATATTTAAAATTAAAATTCAACAAAAAGAAGACATAAAATAGTTGATAAAAAAAATACATTGGCCAATCGGATGACTACAAACACAAAAAGTGACGTGGGTCCCTGGTCTACCCTTGATGTAATAGTTAATATGGGTTCGTGTCTCCCCCATACTATTTTCACGTCTTGTACGTGTTTACGCGTGTAAGTTTGTTATAGAGCGTAAATAGTAGTTTTATGTTGTTAAATAATGTAAGATAGTAATTTTTACTCGTTATAAAAAGAGTAAATTTTAATTTTGTTTCTTGTAGTTTAGTAAAAGGTAGGAAAGTGAAAACTTTGATAACTCTACAATTCATTTTTGTGATTTTTGTTGTATTCTAAAAGTGACCTAATCATATTAACTCTTTTTAGTTTCTCTAGTAGAGCGAATAACATATTAGGCTATGTTTGTAGATGGTGATAAAATTATAACCGATATTTAGATACGACTTATAAGGTACTGATTACTTATAAATTTGTTGGTAGGCGATAAATTTTGATGAATAAGTTATGTTTGGCAAAAACTAACTTATGAGCATGAAATGACCAAAAAAAGCATGTTAAAAATAATAAATAATATTAGTTAGTCTTCTCATCAAAATCTTTAACTTTCTCTTTAAGAAAATAACCTAAAATTTTATTTTATATTTTTTTTTATAAAAATAAGTTTTAGATTGAGAGAGAAATTTTAGAGTAAATTACATGATTGGTCATGTGGTTTACATTTAATAACACGATGCGTCTCTATTTTGAAATAATTAGGGATTTGATTCATGTGGTTTACACTTTCACACTCCTTTGGTCCTTGATCCTAACTCTATTAACAAAACTTTGTTAAATTAGTTAATTAGAGGGGCATTATAATCATTTTACTTTTTTTATATTTTAATTAAAATTTAAAAAACATAGAGGAACCAAAAATGTAATTTCACTCTATCATACACACATGAAATTTAAAATTTATGTTTAAATAAAATAAAATTTACAAATAATTGCTATTTTAAAGAATTATAGTTGAAAAGCTTGAAATTGTATATCTCTATGAGTGACTTTGCAAATAATAAAATTCTTAGAGTAAATTATATGACATATTAAAAGGTATATATCTGTGTATAATAGAGTGAAATTACATTTTTGGTCCCCCAAATTTTTTTTAAAATTTTAATTAAAATATAAAAATAGTAAAATGGCTATAATGCCCTTAAATTACTTAACAAAGTTGGGATCAGAGACCAAAAGAGTGTGAAAGTGTAAACCACATGGACCAAATCCATAATTATTTCAAAATAGGATGCACAATGTTATTAAGTATAAACCACATAGACCAATCATGTAATTTACTCGAAATTTTATAACAAATAAAATATAATATATGATATATTTTGTTATTTTTTAAAAGAAAATTAAAGATTTTGATTAAAAAAATGAGGAAATGTTCTTGCTCTAACGGATAAAATAAATAGAGTTAATGGCACCATTGTCATAGAAAATATAGATCACAAGGATGGTTTCTAAGGTTATTAAAGTTATTTTATTTTCAAACTTCTTATAAAATCTCAAAAGAATGAGAAAATGCTCTGGCTTTAACAGATAAAATAAACAGAGTTAATGAACACCGTTGTTGTAGATCACAAGGGTGATTTCTAGGGGTTTTTTTTAAAGCAAAGATTGAAACGCAATCAGGCTTCGGCATTGCCATCACCCGATTGGGCGTCAATCAATTCATTAAAATTATGAGCATAACATACATCGTTAATACAAGTTAACAGAAAGGAAGGAGTTATACCGAAAACTGTAGGACAAGATAAATAACGAGATTGTCTAGCAATTAAGTTAGCCGCTTCGTTTGCTTGTCTACCAATAGCATGGACAGAGAAGTTCTCATGAGTGTCAAGACAACGTTGTATGTCAGTAATGATATCCCCAAATTCTGAGTTGTCCTGGATCGAATCGTATATGGCGTCGACAACTATCTCGGCATCCGTTTCAAATATAACATTGGATAAACCCCCGACCATGGGCCCATAAAATTACATCTCTTAAAGCAAACACCTCACATTTTCAAACAGAAGGGAGGACGATTTCTAGGGTTATTAAACGATTTTATTTTCAAATTTCTTATAAAATCTCAAGGAACAAAAGTAAACTTTACTCTTAATAAAATAAACAACAAATTATTGTTTATTTTAGACAAGTTTAATTGAAAAAGAGACAAACATGTTTTTATATATATACAAGTTAGGGGTTGTCTATTACTATTAAATCATGTATTAATAAATTTGTATGTTAGGATAAATTGATGGTGTTTATTTTTTTTATCTGAAATATTTTAAATGATAGAAATGGTTGATTTACCCTTCAGTATGAATTATGTGTTGTTTGATAAGTTGTTTTTTATTTTTTTAAGGAAACACAAAATTTAACTAAACATCAAAACACAATATATAAATTCATTGATATCATCCAAAAATCAAAACATAAATTCATAGAATACTTAAAAATTCAAGTTCGAACATAAATTCTTAAAATTTAAACATTATAAACCAAACTATTTGCAATTTCATCGAGCAAAGTAGCCTTATATTGTATGTTATTAGCACCCCATTAGGATATATCGAGTTCTTTTTCTTCACTTCCTTTTACTTCTTTGTTGGTAAATACAATGTCCTTGTTGCACCCCATAAACAACTAGTCTTGAATATTATATTTTTTTATAAACAAAACAATACATCAAAAATTATTGTTGATCACAAACAAAATAAAAAGCTTTGAAATCAGATAACATGTAAAATCATAAGCAACTGTTGACAAAAAAAAAGCTATTGTAAAAAATTATCGTTAACCACCAAAAATAAACCTCAAGAAATCATACAACAGGAAAAAAGTTAGTGATAACAAGAAATCAGAACCACCACATCAAGAAATTGGGATAACATAAAATCCGAACCACTACATCATAAACAAAAGGGGAAAAAAGACAAAGGATGAAAATAGGAGAAATTAGTACGTGCGATGACGAAAACCGAACAAAGAGGTGCAACAATAGGGAGGGGTTCTGGAAGCGGTGCAGTTGTCGGATAAGAGAGGTGCATACGCCAGACAAGGGATGTGTAGCACTATAGAAGAGCAATGACGAGGAGGGTTCCATAAGTGACTAGGGTTTGAAGGAGAACATGTAGGTTCTTTTAAGTTTTAACAGTACGAGAAGGGAGCTGCGGGAGAGATAAAAAAGATGCAGGATCATTTGTCTTATTGGCTAGTTAAGTTAAGTATGGGCTAATTCATAGATTTTTAGACTTTGATTACCAAGGAATAGAGAGTGAGATGGAGCATGCTTTTTTAGAGGGGTATAAATGTCATTTTTTGACTTAATGGGGGACAACACACCTCTTCCATTCTTACCGAATAACCCCATGAATTCCTCATTAAATTGCAAGTAACACATATGTATGGCTATGTGGATATGTCAAAACAACAATTAAGATAATTAAGTAAAAAACAAACACCTTTTAAGCTTTCTAATGACAATTTTAGATACATATGTTTTCAAGGTTAGATCGTGTTTGATGGTTATATTCGGTTTATTTGGCTCGTATAGTTTGTTTTCCCATTTTAATATCGAATTCACTTATGACAAATATTTATAATAATTACAACAGGCAAATATTGTGGGTCAAACCAGTAATATATTGGATAACTAATATCTGGATCTGATATTACATACCTCAGCTAATCCGATAAAATTTTAAAGTTAATAATCAGACAAACCTTAAAAAAAACAAATAACCACTAAAGAAGAAACCAATATCAAAATCAATTATCCCTCTTCAAAAAGATGGATCAAACTTTGAAGGAAATTATATATCTAATTAAAATATTATATTTAATTTATAAAAACATCTTCAACATATATGTTATATATATATTTTTAATTTTCTTTTTTATATTTAAAAAAAAGGTTTTTTTTTTCAAACCATTTAAAAAAAAGTTTAACATAACTATTTAAACAACTTTTTCCTAAATTTTTAAAATCTCTCAAGTAACATAAGTTGGAGATATTATAAAGAATCACATAACATGCAACATCTCCTCCCATGTGGGACCCACAACCAGGGATCACCGCGTTAATCCACATGTAACCACATGATAACATTTTGGCAATCATTATCATGTAATTAATAATTAATAATTCTTTTCTATTTTCACCCAATTTCCCCATTTCTTTTTCAATATTCTTGTTTGTTAACTTTTAACTAGAAATTAATTTATTTTACTTCAAAATACTTTTAAAACCATTTATAATGCAATTCTTTTTAATTATTTTCCATATAAAAACCAACATTCCTATAATTATTTTTCCTAATTATCTTAACTTTATTTCTAATCAAAGCAAAATAAATTATTTCTTTTTAAAATTAACCACGGAAATTTAGAAACTTCTTACAATTTTCTTGGAAAATAAGATTTTTTTTAGATTATGATTTTAGTAATGACATTTTAGTTTTTTTCGCATTTTTCCCCATTTTTCTAATAAAAATTTATTTCATATATTCAGTTAAAACTATAAAGGAATGTTTAATTCATAAAATGATTTCTGAAATAATAAAATCTGTTAAATAAATTGGAATGAAACGTTATCCAATTTGATAAAGTGTTTGGTTGACAGGGAAATGTAATGTAATCTGTCAGTTTGGTTTACAAAGGAATTTAAATGAAATAATGAAAACGATAAAAATACCATTTATTTATTTAATTAATTATAAATAATTATAAAAATAACATTTAATGTGAAGTCAAAATCAGATATCGAGTTATCAAATCACATTTAAATACAGATTTTCAATTCACCATCTCCCTCATTGTCATCTTCATTATCAAAGTCGTCTTTAATCATAACCCATAAGGCCATAACCCATCTCCGTGAAACCGTAAACCATATAAGTGAAATGGTACACAACAACGGCTAGCATTACTGTGGTCGATGAAGACTATGTATCGTGAGAGTCCAGATGAAGCCGATGTAATCATGAGAGAGTCCATGTATCTAGGGTTTTATGTGTTCAAGTACGACGCCTGGAGATTAAATGTAAAATAAATATATTACCTTCATACAGTACGACGATTATAGATTAAATATAACTGATCCAGTTCGTTTGATAGTGAAGATGATGATCAAGATATTTTTCTTCTTACAACCGGAGACGTCGATCTAGTTCTGTTGGAGGTCAAAACTAGGGAAGAAGTCTTCGACAACGGTTTGGTATGAAGTCGGTTGATGGAGAGAAACTAGAGGAGTGAGAGTCGATCAATTAAGCAATATATGAGAAACATCGTGAACCTAGGGTTTTATTTTTTGATAAGGGTATTTTTGCTTTCAAAATATTTTGGTTGAAATGGATATCAATTCCATCTCTTTATTGAAGGGACGGTTTTACATTTGAGGGAATGTTTGTAATTCAATTCCATGGGTAATCTAACATCAGCATGGAATTTAGTCAATGTAATTGACCATTCTAATTTCATCAGATTTCGTTGGAATCAGACGAACCAAACCAAACCAAACGCTCCAAATATTTTTTTTATTTGTTCAGTGTTATTTATATTGGTATGTAATTATTTTTCAAAGGATTTATAACAAACATGATTAATCATTTGAGAATCTCATATGTTGTGATAATTGTGAAAACTATTATCGTAAAATATTGTTTCACACTTTTTTTTCCATCTAAGTAGGGATGTTCGCGGTCCGGTTTGAGCGGTTTAACCCCTCAAACCATAAACCAACCCGCTATAGTGGTTTAGAAAATTTTCAAACCGAGCAGTTTGGAACCAAGTGACCAAACCGATTAAACCGGACCACAAAAAGGCGGTTTGGTCTGACCTGTTTAGGCGGTTTGAGTCTCTTATGGATTTTTAACTAAAAAAATGACATTTATATCTAAAATGAATTTTTTTTATCAATATCACACTATTATAAAATCGTATACGGAATTATTAAAAAAACGTCTATCTATGAAATTAGAAAAAAAATATTGAACAAATGAAAAAAAAGGTTAAACAAATCCACTAATAATAGTTGAAATTTTGGACAGAAATTAAGCAAGACAAACTACGGTTTGGAATTTGATTTTTGAAAGATTTCAAAAACTTGCCAATTTAGAAATGAATATTAGTAAAAAAAACATAACGTTTTTGACAAATTCTTTATAACTGGATCATAAGAGTAAAACCTACAACATGAAAAATAAATACAATTAGTACATTTTTTTGGCGGTCGATCTGGTCCAGAACGCTCAAAAAATGTTCAGACCGCAGACCATACCAGACCAAGCGGTTTGGCTATTTTTCAGATCAGACCAAACCACTAGACCGCTCAAACCGCAAAAAAACGGTCCTGTTTGACTTGGTTTGACCCGTTTGAGCAGTGGTTTTTTTAAACACCCCTACATCTAAGGCTGATTTTAAATATTAACTAACTTATATTTGTTTCATAATTTATTTATTTTATATGTACTTTGATTCATAAAGTGAAACATTTTAGTTCTATTTTGTGTTTTATAAATACATAAACAAAATTTCATATTATAAAATAAATTTATATGATATAAATATAATAAAATAAATATATATTAATCATTACATTACAAACCATATATAGAAAAACAATAATATAAAAAGTCTCATTTGTAACGAATACAAAATTATTACAATTACAAAAACGATTAAACCCGTAAAAAATTAAACGAAATCGTAACTTTGGAAATAAAAGTTTCACATTTAATTCATTTTTTTTCTCATCTATTAGAAAATTCAAATCTCGAAAGTCACATGGGGGACAGCCTGGTCATAATCCAAATTTATCAAAGGGCAAAATTGTAATTTCACATATACCTACCTGCTAACGACCACCCCCTACTGGTGGTTTATATACTCGAAACACCCTTCTCTGTCTTCTTCGCTAAGCTGTGCTGATAAACCTCTTTCTCTTTCTCTCTGTGTTCATCAATGGCGGACCTTGAGTGCCCTACAGTGATGAACAAGCTAATCACGTTTCTATCATCTCTTCTTCAACGAGTAGCGGAATCCAATGATATCAACCCTCGATTCCATCCACAGAAGATCTCGGCTTTCCATGGTCTCACTAGGCCAACTATCTCGATCCAAAGCTATTTAGAGAGGATTTTCAAGTACGCCAATTGTAGTCCTTCGTGTTACGTTGTCGCATATGTTTATCTGGATCGATTTACTCAGCAACAGCCTGCGCTTTCGATCAATTCCTTCAATGTTCATCGATTGTTGATTACTGGAGTAATGGTTGCTGCGAAGTTCATGGATGATTTGTAAGTAATTTTCTCTTATAATTCGGTGTTCCTGTGTGAAATTGCTTTGATTCTAGGGAATTTGAACTTATTTTGGATGTTTTTTAAGGGTTTTTATCGGAATTGGGGGTGCAATGCTCATGATTCCAGAAATTGAACCCCCAATTACGTGAGAACGAATGCATTTAAGGATTTAACTCTGTCGTCAGAAAATTGTCTGGATCACATTATTGGAATCTGTTCAGTTGCAATTAGAGTTTGACTACTGTAGAAGTAGTTAATGAAGTTAAAATTAAATGAATTCCTAACAGGAAAAAGAAGGGGAAACGAAAAATTCTTTGCTTCAAACCCCTGTTTACTCTTTTCTGCTTTTGATTCAGATAATTTTTTGGAATTCATTGATAACAACTTCTAGTTTTTTTTTTTTTTTTTTGAATTGTGATCATTTGAGGTTTGTTCTAGGTTTAGAAATCAAATTCATAACAGATTCAGTAAATTGAATTTTGCAAAGACTCTTAGGGCAAATAATCAATCAATTATGCTTGATCAACAAAAAAATCTAGGAAATTTATCAAAATAGCCATTTTTAATTATGGTTTTACCTCCTTGCCATTTTTCCCAAAAGTTATCTGGTTCGCAATTACAAAAGAGTGAAAATGTATAAAAAAAAGTTTTTGAACTAGTTTTGCAATTTTATGGACAAAATATGTAAAATTTGGTTACATCAACTTTGCAATTGCGAATGTAATTTCCAGATTTTACATATTTGATTTCAGAAATTACGAATCTAGTTCAAAAACTTTTTTTTTACATTTTCATTATTCGCAATTGCGAACCCGTTGGCTATTTATATAACGTTGGGGAGAAATTGACTATTTAATGAAATCACAAATAAAAAATGGTTATTTTAACAAAATTTCAAAAAATCTATGGATTTACATAAAGTGGTTGTAATTAGTTCATTAGATAGTTGTACTTAAGTTTTCCTTTTGTCCCCCACCTCATGAATGATCCCCAAAAGAAAAGTGTATAGCACCCACCACGTAGTTAATCATGGGTGTACCCTTCATATCTTGGAGTTTAAGTTCAACAAATCTTTAAAATCAATTAGGGCATATTGGTGGTTTGATTAAATACATCAATTTAATGCTAAAATAATCACAAATGTTAGTATCATTAGGTTCCAAATGCATCAATTGTACAAGTAACATACACCTTAGACCTAAGGTATTGAACATTTCGTTCCAATTTTTTTTAGAGGGACTGTTACATATATACATGTGTTTATAATTTTATATACAAACTCTATAGATCGACTGAATCAGTAATAAATAAAACAACACACAAAAGTTATTATAATTGAGAATCATAGAATTTACAGATTAGAGACCTGAGCGATAGGGAGAAGGAATTGTAGCCAGAGTCGGGAATCGTCACATTATAATTAGGCTCAAATATTATAATTAGGATAAAACAAATATCATCAGGTTAAAAGTTAAAAAGTTAAAACATATATATAAATAGAATTGGATGAAACTAAACCATATATAATAATTAAACCTTTATAGGACCTTAGTTCCATAAATATTAAAGATTTTTAAATAGTAAATTGTCTTCAATTTTAATCCAAATTGGAGTATAAAAATAGTGGCTTTCCCTTGCACTTTATATATCAAAATTAGTAACTTCATATCTTATAGTAGCATATTGTATCTTTAAGGTCAATCGAGGTACACCCATTGTTGATTAAATACATAAAAGAATCATTATAAAAGTCTGCCAAATTTTGGTATCATTGTACCTAATGTTATCATTGACTTGTTAGGAAACCAAATAAATTCACAATGGTATCATTCTTATGTAGTAAAATTGGCTTCAACTTTAATTCAATTTGGAGTATAATTGTAGTGGTGCTTTTATTTTCAGCTGAATGGTCAATTTTTGCATAATTGCTAAAGTGATTTGTTTGTTTATGAATAAAAGATCGTAAATCTGTATTTAAAACCAAAGTTTGAATATTAGAAGTCGATCAAGTTATTTTAGTGGTTATTTTAATGGTTAATTATATACGAATGTTAAAAAAATCCCCAAAAATATGGTATTATACATTTGAAATATCATATTACTTGTACAGATAAATAACACATATTTAAATTAGACGCAAGATATGAAAGATATTTATAAAATCCAAGTGGCTTTGACTTTAAGCGATGTCGAAATATGATAATAATCGTCGTCCCTAGTTTCAATCATAATGATAATTGACTTGTCTTTTATGTAATAATTTGGATTATAATTTAATCTGAAAATGTTAAAGAACCTAAATATTTGGTAATTAGACCAAAAGCATCAACAATTTATACAAAACAATTAGTGATACAACAAAAAAATTGATATGATATAAGTGTGCTTTTTTCATTGATTCTAACACAATCTTACTCCAACAACTTGTATTTTGCAATATATATATATATATATATACATATATATATATATATAAAGGAAAGTTCAAAATGTGAACTTAAATTTGGTTTTAAACGTGAGGACAAATGAGAGCGCGACACGTGTCGGAATTTGTATTATTCAGACTGAATAATAAAGGAAATATTCAGACTGAATAATACTATTATTCAGTCTGAATATTTTATTCATCATTCAGTTTGAATATGACATGTGTCGTGTTTTCATTTGTCCCACGTTCACAACCGAATTTGAGTTCTTATTTGAACTCGCCCCCCCTCTCTCTCTCTCTCTCTCTCACTATCTTATATTAAATTAAATTAAATTATTTAATTAATAGTAGTACTTAACAATGCCTTTTTGTGTGAACTTTATTTTTTTGCAGATATTATAATAATGCATATTATGCAAAAGTTGGAGGAATCAGTACAACAGAAATGAATTTTCTTGAAGTTGATTTCTTATTTGGATTAGGGTTTCAATTGAATATCAACCCCACCACTTTCCACACCTATTGTTCATATCTTCAAAGAGAAATGTTGCTACTTCAACCACCATTAGATCACCATCATCTCATTACATCACCATCACCATCATCATCATCATCATCATCATCATCATCATCATATAAATCATCAATATCATCCAAACTCCTTTATGAAGATGATCATCAACTACAAGAAGTGGCAGCAGTGTAATAATCAAATCTCTTTTCTTTTTTTTGAAACTGAATCTTGAGCTTGAATTATATGTGTTTTTAGGTAGATTTTGTAGATTATTTGATATGGGTTTAGCAAGTTAAACCATTTTTTTATGGCAGTTTTTTTTGGGAGTGTATTTTGACTTGACTTGATTGGTGGTATATACAAATTGGATGCTTTTTTTCACTCTATACCTTATTCATCATAGTTTGGTGTATATATATGTATATCTAGCTATTCTCATGAAGATACTGTATTTTAGTATACGTCAGTCTCAAAAATCTCGATCATGTCACAAGTCTATAGAATCTTTTAGAGAAATATGTATTATTAGTTCCGATATATATATATATATAGATATGTTCAAGATGACATATACTTAAGTTGCTGAACACATGCTATATGACTGAGGACTATATCATGCTTTGGATCTCTATAAATTTATGAAAATTTGAATCTTTATATATATATATATATATAACACGTATATATGTACTATTAGTTTGAAATACAGTACATGTATGTCTTTATATGTACAAACATACGACACTTTTTGACGTGTATTTCTTTAATGATAGGTTTAAACTACTGGTTACTTATTTTTGTTAGAGCATGACGAATTCATTTTTTTAAGAAAAACGGTCTAGTTTCGTATACATTATAATATCATCCTTAAAATAAACTAATATGAGATTCAAGGATAAGTAATCAGAAATATAAACAATATTATTTGAGAGTTATAATGGTTTATTAAATATAAAAATTTAAATAAATTATAAAAATATAACCATTTTTAGGGTGTAATAAATTTTTGATAAAAAGGAAAAAGAGAGGTGACATAAAAGGGTAGTTTTGTAAAAGTTGTGGCATACTAGTTGTTATTGATTCTTTAGGGGAACAATACATGTGGTTTCATGTACATTTATGGTTGGCCATGTGCAATGTTGATACCCACATTCAAAGATACCACTATAAACCCTATACTTGCTATAAAAACATATGCAAGTATGTTATAATTGTTGTAAAATAATTTATTCGTTTTAAAATAAGTGTTGTATATTATTTATAATTTTAATTTATTTTAAAATAAATGTTATTTTCAAAAGTAAAGGGACACTTTTAAAAAAAAATCCATGAATTATGATAATTTTGAGAATTATTGTATCGATGTTTCATATGAATTTTTTTAATCTAAGAATAAGATGTTTAACATATTTTTGTTTCAAAATGTGAACTCTTTTAAGGGATGTTTGTTTTTAACTTAATGAATGGTTAGCTTAATTGGTTAAGTTATATTAACTTGTTTGATTTTAACTTAATACTAAGAGATTTACTTAAAGTGTTAAGTTGGACTATCATATCTTAATGCATTAAGAGGAAACTTTTTTCCAAAATTACCCTTATTCTAAAACTTTTGATTAATCACAAGTTGGATCAATAAATAAATAAAGTTAATAGTTTACCAACATGAATAAATTAAAAGTTCTAATCAAACAATAATACATATTTTAAGTTATTAAGTATTGTGTTATGAACTCATTAAATTCATATTATTTATGTTATTTTAAATAATTTATATTATTTTAGTTTTTTATCATTTTAAATATTTATCGAACAATTTGTTTTCGTTCAACACTTATATGAACATAAGGTTAAAATGGTAATTTTTGTTGTTCAAATTATTTATTCAGGACAAAAATCAAACACCACTTTATCTTAATTTATTCAGATAGATTAATGTTTAAAGACAATTTACTAGATTCAGAACTTAATGGATAAAAAAATCAAACACCCCCGGCCTTAGTCTGTTTGTGAAACAAAAGTTACATGTAAAAAAATCCAAATTATGAACCACATACATATATATATGTAGGGGCGGGTTTAAATGACAACTCAAATTTGGTTGTGAACGTGAAGACAAATGAGAATGTGACACGTGTCATATTCAGACTGAATAATCAAAGAAATATTCAAACTGAATAAAACTAAATATAATATTTATTCGGTTTGAATAATGTTTATTCAGACTGAATAAATACTATATTCAGTTTTATTCGGTCTGAATATTTTTTTGGTTATTTAGCCTGAATAATGTACATTCGGACACGTGTTACGCTCTCATTTGTCCTTACATTCACAATCAAATTTGAGTTCTCGTTTGAACTTTCCTCTATGTGTCTATATGTACATTTTGTGTTTGGCTATGCCTCTTAAGTGAATATCCAACCCTTTCAATTCATTAACAAAAGACTACATATCAACCTTAAGAAAGGAAGACTAGCTCCACCATTTAATAGCACCACACTTCACCAAATTGAATAAGAATCTGAGACCAATGCACATAATTGCATAAAGAATGATAAAAAGAAGTGTTTTGGAAGAAAAATAGAACATATTTTTTTAAGATAGACTTATAAGATATCTTTAGTTATTTACTAGAGGTAGAGAATGAGATGTAAATTAGAGATGACCAAAATGGACCCGGTCCAACATTCCCGAACCAATTACGACTTTTGTGAAAATTCATGATCATAACTGGTCCCGAGATCAGTTAGGCCTGAAAAAATAAAATTATATATCAATTTTTTCAATATTTCCACAATATTTTTTCAAGTTCTTTTTTTAAGTTTTTCAAGTTTTTGTAAGTGTTCCAATGTTAAATCTCAAAAATTATAATTATAAAAACATTCTATAACATTTTTGTGTAAAAAAGATTTTAAAAGAATAAATTTGAAGTGTATTTGTACCCAATTAAAGATTTTAAAATGAACTTTAATAAAATATTGTCCAAAAAAAGTTCAAACATGAAAACCCACCCATGGGTTTTTTGTCGGGATCGAGACCAATTTAAACACGGGTCATAACCGATTTTTGGCCGTCTCTAATATTAATTGGTAATCAATAAAAATAAAATCAAAGCATGTCTAGTTCAGTGACAAGGTAACATCATAGGGGGTCAGTGGATGGTATCCCTGACTATCCGGGTTCGAACCCTGCGATGCGCATGTGGAGATATCCAGATCTTGGGTCCAGGGACGGACCTAGTGTAGGTCCTACGGTAGCACAGACTACCGTATTATTTGTTCGTCGAAGGGTAAATTTTCGGATTTTATAGAGATGCAACCGTATTATTTTCGAGGGTGCTACCTTATTGTTTATAAAAGTTGAAGGGTGCAACTGTGCAACTACTGAAAATTAAAAAAAAGCCCCAAAATGTTTATGAAACTAAACCAAAAAAACAAATAAATTCCTCCAAATAAAAAAAAAAACTGAAAAAGTCTCTCGAAATCAACCTAAATTTTTGAAAAATCTCTCGAAATCAAACTAAAATTTTGAAAAATCCTTCAAAATCAACCTAAAAACTTGAAAAATTATTTGAAAACGGTGGAATTCGGCTAAAAACACATGAAATGGCTTTGCATGGGTTTGATCCAATTTAAAGTTACACTCACTCACAAAAATTATCAGGTCCACCACTGACCTAAATATTATATTAGTTATATGGTGCCACCATATGAAGAAAAAAAAATTGGGTCTGTCCCTGCTTGGATCTGCCACTTTGTGGTATCCTTAATTGGAATTGAACTGGACAGAGATTGATGGAGATTAGTCTGGTGACACCCTTAAGTGAAAACCCGGATACCCAAGAATGTGTGTTAACTTGCCTTTTAAATAAAATAAAATAAAAAATGAGCCATTGTGTATTGGGACTTGGGAGGCCTTCTCTAAATGGGCTCAAATCAAACCCATATTTATGGGCTTCCATAAGTCGTGGCCGTTTTGGTGGAATTCATATCTCACCATAGAAGTCATAGACTCTGAAAGTTTGCATGCAGCAGCAACCGCTATATCGATCTGCAACGTACCACAGGTAAACTCCGTAATTCTCCTTGTTAATTCTTAAAAAAAACATTCATGTTGTTGTATTACCAGTTCATTTCATATTGAAATGTTTTTCGATTTATATATATATATATATATATCCAGGGTGGATCATAGGAGAACCAGCTATTTTGAAGGGAAAAAAGGGACACCTTGTGACCCAACTCATCATTGAATCAGATATGATTTTTTAATATTAGGGACCCAAATCATATATGGTCTACAGGTGTCCCTTTGTTTCCTTAAAAATCAAAAGTTTTCATTTGAATCTCTCCCAATATATCTATATATATATATATCATCATACATTTATGGTTTGTTTTTCAGACGATTTGATTATATATTCATCCGATATATAATAGGTAGATATGTATATATATATATATATATATAAAGTTGGGATCATCCGTTGAAATGTCGGAACCTTTTCTCGAAGAATCATCGTATTCCGATTCAGAAGAAACGATACCTGAATGGAAAGATCAGATCACTTTAAGGGGTTTAGTTGTGGGTGCTTTTTTAGGGACGGTTTTTTGTGTCATCTCACACAAGCTCAATCTGACGGTCGGGATCGTTCCTTCGTTAAACGTGGCAGCTGGTTTACTCGGATTCTTCTGTGTCAAATCATGGACTACTTTACTCGAAAAGTTTGGCTTTTCGGTTCAGCCGTTCACTAGACAAGAGAACACTGTTATTCAGACTTGCATATATTGTTGCTTGCTATGGCCTTGCTTGCAGGGGTATTAATCTTTTTTTTTATCTAATTATTGCAATTTTTGTAAGATGGATCAGATTATCATAACTGAAGTTATAACTTAATGGCAATGGTAACAAACATATATATATATATAGAGTGAGAGAGAGACTTGGGATCACATGAGACCAACCTGTTTTCGTAAGACCACATTTTTACACTTAAAACTTCATAGCAAAAACACCGTGAAGATAAAAAAAAATATGAACCTTCATAGTGTTTTTGCTGTGAAGGTAACTTCATAGTGTTTTTGCTGTGAAGTTACAAGAGTAAAAAGGTGGTCTCACGGGTCTCACGAAAACAGGTTGGTCTCACGTGAACCCAACCCTATATATATATACACACACATATATATATATATATATATAAATGCAATTAATTATTGCATTTTTTGTTAATGTGTGCAGGTGGATTTGGGACATATTTGCTTTCAATGGATGAAAGAACATATAATTTGATTGGTGCTGATTACCCTGGTAATAGGGCTGAAGATGTTAAGAACCCAGGCTTATTGTGGATGATGGGTTTCATTTTTGTTGTTAGTTTTATTGGCCTTTTCAGTCTTGTTCCACTTCGCAAGGTAATATATATATGATATTTTGCTTTCATGTTACTTGCATTTTCTTGCTAAAATGAGAACTCAAATTTAGTTGTGAATGTAAGCCGTGAGGACAAATGAGAGCGCGACACGTGTCTGAATGTAGATTATTCGCGCTCTCATTTGTCCTTACGTTCACAGCCAAATTTGAGTTTGCATTTGAACTTTCCTCCTTGCAATGTAATTCTATATATATTGACAATAGCTACATTACATATAGGAAATCCCATCATTTATATATATATATGTATCATTGTCTTAATTTACTTGTATTTGTGTTTGGAATTTCAGGTAATGATAATGGATTATAAACTTACATACCCTAGTGGAACCGCCACCGCGACGTTGATAACTAGTTTTCACACTACGACAGGCGCCGAGCTTGCAAGGTAATATGTGAGGATTGCTAATTCCTTTTAACTTGTGTCAACATAAAAAAAAAAACAACGATCGTGATAATATTACCAAAGGGTCATTGGACCAACAGTACTCGAGTTACCTGTAGATCCCAGTCTCTATGGAGGTCAAGAGGGTGAGGAGTGTGTGAGTGTTTTGCCGTATATAAAAATATGTTTCTAAAATAAGATAGTGACAATCTCACATAGGCATTAGAAAAAAGTTAAGGGTTGTTTGGCAGTTGCTGAATGATTTGGTGCAGAATGATTAAGAGGCATCAAAGGGTGTTAGCTCAGATGGATAGGGATAGGTAACGTCCCTGGGGGGTTTGGGGTGAAAGCCACACAACCAGGGTTCGATTCCTGCGACAGACATTTCTGAGATATCCAGACTTTGGGCCTAGGCCTTAGGGGCCAGGTTCGGGGCCGGTACGGGAGGATCCAGTCTATGGGATCCACTTCCCTGCCGGCCGGGTTCAGCCTTTGGTTGGGCCGGGTCGCAGCGGATTAGTGGGTTGACCCGTAATGGAGACCCGATACTGCTGGAGCGTGTGTGTGTTTAGATGCCGTTAAAATTTTTTTGATTAAGAGGCTCTTTTGATATAGTGCAAAATGAAATTTTGGCTCTGAATGGTTAAGCAAGGTTCAGGATACAAAATGCTTAAGCAGGTTTTGGAACCATTAAGAGGCAAACTTATTTTTTGCCATACAGGATTCACCTCTTAATGATTTAGAGGTTGCCTCTTAAACAAACAACCCCTTAGTTCTATCTATAACTTTGAATCCAAAAAGGAGAAGTTCAATTTTAGATTTTATTTATAAAATGTCAATATTACCATGAAGTTGTATAACATTATATCTTTCTTACAGGAAGCAAGTAAGCGCTCTTGGAAAGTATTTGAGCATAAGTTTTATATGGAGTTGCTTCAAATGGTTCCTCAGCGGTGTTGGCGATTCATGTGGTTTCGATAATTTTCCTAATTTGGGCATGATGCTGTTCAATAACACGTAGTTTTAAAAAAACCAACTAATAAGAACTACATATAAGCATATTGGATCTCATCTACTTATTTAGTAATATGCCTACAAAAAGTGGGAGGTTCAGGGAAAAACCTAAAAAAAAACACTGAAGAACACCTTGATAACCCTCCATTTGGACCACAAATGCATACAAACGATTGAAACTGTTTTTTTTTCTATGCACGTGTGCATGTTACAAACTACCGGTATGCATTTGTGCATACCGTCCAGACCGAAGGCTCCCAGGATGTTCTTCGGTTTTTTCTTTTTTGAGGTTTTCCCCTGAACCTGACTCTGCCTACAAATAACATATTTTTTCAAATGAAGTACAAATTTGAAAGTAACGTTGGTTTTACTCGCGTATATGCAGATTTTACTTTGATTTCAGTCCTACATATATCGGATGTGGTCTTATTTGCCCTCACATAGTTAACTGCTCGGTTCTTTTTGGTGCTATTATATCATGGGGCGTTCTTTGGCCCTTCATTGCTACACGGGCAGGGGATTGGTATCCAGCTGATCTGGACAGCAATGACTTCAAAGGTCTTTATGGGTATAAGGTACATAAATTTTCATCATTTTTGTCTTTTTATTCCTTTTTTTCCGTCACTGGATGTGTTGTAAAAACGGTATTGTGTTAACTTTTGTCGGTTTTTACAGGTATTTATAGCCATTGCTCTTATTCTTGGAGATGGTCTTTACTGTTTGATAAAGATAATAGCCATTTCCATTAAGACAGTGTGGAACAACAGCAACAAACAGCAAGATCTCCCTGTAATTAAAGAGATTGTAGGTGAGATTGAACTTCATTGGCATGTATATATATAATGGTCATATCATTCAGACTAGCTTAAAAGGTAATATTATCACCACATTCTTTTTCATTCAGACACATTGCACTCTTTGTACACTATGAATTTAAAGAACTTTTTATTTCACTTATTATTTGTGTTAGACATGTGTTTTGGAAGGGTGTTAGTCGGGGCAAATTGTGACCGCAAGAAACCAGCTCTGATAAACTCAGTAGCCACAATTGTTGTGTATGTCTGGAATCGAACCCTGGGCTAATGGGATATTCCACCACATCTATTAGACTAAGGGCTGTTTGGTTGGTTTTCCATTAAGTTATAAAGCTGTCTGTGTGGATTCATCTGGCTGTATAGATTGGGAAGGTTTTTGTTTGGGTGGGTTTTTTCATAGATGGAATGAACATGTTTTTTAATTGGAAATAGCAGGTTTGAAAAAACTTGGCTTTTTGCATAAAGCTCCCCCCTAGAAGCTTACTGAATAAACCACTTTCTATATCATTAAACCACTACCAAACAGGATAGCTAACCGAATAAGCTGCGAGTATGATCATTAAGCTCATTAAGCTGCTAACAAACAAGTCTTAAAATACCCTTATTAGACTGAAAGTGTTTTTTTTTTGGGGGGGGAGGGGGGGACTTTTATATGGAATTGAATTAATCAAGCTGCACAACCGTACCCTATTTATACAAAAGTAAATACCATACTAACTAAAAGTCTAACCAATTACAAACCGATCAGCCAACTAATTACATAAAAAGACCAAAATACCCTTTTAGTCTAATAACATCCCGCCAGATCCCCAACCACTACACAACAACTCTTGTGGTTACTTATTAACATACATTCTTTTTCCACAGATTCCGATACCTCCGAATCGACATCCAAAACACCAGTCGACGACCAGAAAAGAGATGCCGTTTTCTTAAAAGACAACATACCGACATGGTTCGCAGCCTCTGGATACGTGGTCCTAGTCGGCATATCCATGGCTACGATCCCACTCATTTTCCCGCCCCTAAAATGGTACTTAGTTCTCTCCTCTTAACATCATCGCCCCCATCCTCGCTTTCTGCAACTCGTACGGAACCGGCCTCACCGACTGGAGCCTGGCTTCAACCTACGGCAAAATCGGCCTCTTCATCATCGCGTCATCGGTCGGACCCACGGGGGGCGTCTTAGCCGGGTTAGCCGGATACGGAGCCATGATGTCGATCATCTTTAACCGCCGGCGATTTAATGCAAGATTTCAAAACGGGTTACTTGACATTATCGTCGGCCAAATCCATGTTCGTGAAGCCAAGTGGTCGGAACCGCGATGGGTTGCATCATCGCACCGCTAACTTTTTGGATGTTTTGGTGCGCGTTCGATATCGGGTCGCCGGACGGTCCGTATAAGGCTCCGTATGCGGTTATAGATCGGGAAATGGCGATTTTGGGAGTCGAGGGATTCTCGAAGCTTCCGAGGAATTGTTTGGGTTTGTGTTGTGGGTTTTTTTGTGGTGGCATTGGGTTTGAATTTGGTACGGGATTGGAGTCCATCGAAGGTGGCTAGGTTGATTCCGATTCCGATGGCGATGGCGATTCCGTTCTGTATCGGAGCGTATTTTGCGATCGATATGTTTGTTGGTACGGTGGTCTGGTTTGTGTGGGAGCGGGTGAATAATGAGGGTGCACGGGATCATTCGGGTGCGGTTGCTTCGGGTTTGATATGTGGAGAAGGGATATGGACGATACTGTCGATTTTAAGGATCAATCCGCCGAAATGCATGTATTTTGGCGTACGGTGAGTTCGGGTTTTTGAAGTGAAGTGATCGTTAATAGGAGTAGATGTAAACAGCTTCTTTAAAAATGTAAGGAGACACATTTACAATAAGTACTGATTGGCAGTTAATATGAATGGTTTGGTACAAAATGATTAAGAGGCTCTTAGAGCATCTCCAAAACAGCTTCTTTAAAATACAGAAAAACTCAATTTTCTTCTCTAAACTTCTCCAACAACATCTCTATATCGATCTTTAAAATAGAGATTTTTGGAAAAATCTCTAAATATAGAGATTTTTCTATATCTCTAAAAGGATGAGTGAGAAATATTATTTTAACGATTCCCACCAATAACAACCTTTATAATTTTAGAGATTTTTGGAATAATAAATTTATTGAATATTTTAATAATATAATTTTTAAAATAGATTCTCTAAAATAGAGAAGCTGTTGGAGTTAGAAGATAAAATTTTTAGAGAATCACTTAACATTCTCTATTTAGAGAAGTTGTTGGAGATGCTCTTATGATATAATGCAAAATGAAATATAATTGTTTGGTAATTGTTCAGGATGTAATCAGGGCTCTTAGAGCATCTCCAATAGCTATGCTAAAATAGAGAAAAGAGGGATTTTAGCATTTTTTGTTCTCCAACAGCTATGCTATCATCTATGCTAAAATAGAGAATAGAGGAGAGAGATTGAAAAAATCTCTAAATTTAGAGAAATCTCTAAAAGTATATAGAAGAGAGAAAAACAATATTTTAATTATATTCAACCAATCAAAATAATTGATGTTAAATGTTTATGAGAGAGAAATAGTATTTTATTAAATGATGGAATATTTTATTAGTATAGTTAGTGATAAAGTTGCTAAAATATAATAGCTGTTGGAGTTGGATGAATTTTTTTTTAGAAATTTTAACTTTTCATACTATATTATAGAAATTTTTTAGCATAACTGTTGGAGATGCTCTTAATGGTTAAGAGAGTCCAGGATACAAAATGATTCAGAGTGTTTTGGAAACGTTAAGAGGCAAACTTATTTTTTATCAAACATGATTAACATCTTAGCGATTCAGAAACTAACTCTTACTAGTGTTTACATCAGTAACTACTATATGGTAAAGCAACAAGCTGAGGTAAAAAATGATGTAAGGGGATGTTTGGTTAATTGTAAAACAAATTTTTCATGGTTATCATTTTTTAACAAGCATCGTTATTGGTTTTCAATTACTAAACTATGTTAATTGATAATCCTTAATTTTTAGTTATTTACTTATTTTTCACCTTTTATAAACCATTTAAACCTTTTTTAATATTCATTTGATCTTTTCGTACTTTCTTTAGTCTAAATTACTCTTAAAAATGAGAAAACATAGAAGATTCAGAATTGGTAATCTGGAGAGTTATTGTGGCCATATGTGTCACCACAACGATTGCAAATACTTTGAGACGATTTGATTGCCAAAATAGTGAAACTGAGGGTTGGTCCTGATAAGAAGTAAACCTTGAGCCTTAGAAGTTCGTGGAAATCTCAAATTGTTAGTAGACCAGAGTCCCTGTAGATACGATCTTGATACTATATTATTATATTACTTGAAGGTGAATATAGTGACCAATGTTCACTTACATTGCCATTGTAGTGGTGACACAATATCAACATTTGTGGGCATATATAGATTATAGAGATCAATTCTTGAACTACAAAGTTTTTCTCGCGGGTCAATGCTTTGATGTAATTTTTCTATTTATATGCATTCACCATTTTTTGTATTTCTAAATCTTTATTTGTACTCAAACATTGTAAACTTTTTAATAGATCTGTATAAATCATCGAATTAAAATAAGAAATTAAATCATATAAACAAATGTAAAGATATACATACCATCTAGACAGGTCATGCTCTTGTCTAGAAAAAAGTTGGGTCGATGAAAGTATGGGCTTAGTAGTCCCAAAAGATGGTCAAAAGGTAAACCCAGATGAAATAACATTTACAAGATCGATTTTTATTTATTTATGTGAGAAATATTAGATAAAACCCAAAAAGTATATTTAAAATTAGACGTTTGAATATTAAAACTACTGCTATTTTTCAAATCTAGTGTTAACACTTAAATTAAAAACAATTAGAACATTCTTCTATTTATAAAATGTATTCGAAAGAAAATAAAAATAAATGCATTGATGTAAGTATATTTTTGTAAAATATAATACCTGAAAAATGTGTTTGAAAAATATTTTTGGAAGTTAAACTAGGAGAAAGAAATGGGAATTTAGGAAAAATCCGCTCTTTACTTAATTATATTCTAATCCAATACATTTTTTATTTGATACATGTTTTATCCAGTAATAAAACCCGGTATTTATTCGGTTCAACTAAAAAAAGCTTATAAATAGGGGCATTTGTCTTAGGGGGTGTTTACCAAATACCCTACGTTAAGTGAGTAATATACCACGTATCAAGTCACAATCTTCACTCACTTTCTAACTAAGATTCTCAGCAATGAAAATGGCATAGCAAGATTGTTGGTAAACGACTCTTTCCCGTAAACAGTAATTGATTAAATTTAAGACTCACCAACACTTTCCAAACAGGTATTTCAATTCTTACCATACTCACTTGGTATGGTAAGTCACTCGGGTAAACACTTAACCGATCAAGTTTGGTAAACAACTCATAAATCTAACGGAAAAAGAACAACACAAACTATTCTTCTGATGATGGTGTAGGGATAGTATAATTAAACGATGGTAGATTGAGAATTTTGTAGCTTTGTCCGATTTTATTTATCTTATTAGGTTATTTCAATGGAACAAAAAAACTCTTTTATTCCATCCAATTTCAAATGTATGTCCCATGTAACAAAAAAAAAAACTCTTTTATCCCATCCAATTTTAAATGTATATCCCATGTCACATCAAACATGAAACAATAAGTTTTTATTCTGTTTCATTTGACAAACGTAATCAATAAATAAAATAAAAAACATTTGATAAACATAGATCCGATTATTAATCAAAAATCTTAAAATTTATATGAACTCAAATCTGAAAGAATGAATCTCTTATCTCGAATCAAATGGAAGAAAAGTCTTAAACCCACAACTTTGGGGGTTTTCTATTTCTAGACCTTTATTTCTTTATTCTTTTTGTTACTTTGCTGGTGCCTTCGTTTTTAATAAAACTTGAATACTTGATCCACCATAGACAACCAGAGATCTCAAGAGCGCTAGAGCTTGATCTATGTCACAAGTGAACTCAACTCATTGCTCTTTCATTTCAACTTATTAAACCAAGATCTCTGGCAATCAAAGCAGAAAGATCGACTGTCAATTGGAAGTATTTCATCAGAAAGATTGTAAATCGAAGATGGCCGGAGGTGCTGCAGGAGGTTTTGTTACTCGAGCATTTGAATCCATGCTCAAAGAGTCTTCTGGGAAGAAGTATACTTCTCTTCAGACCGCAATCCATTCTTATTTAGGTTTGTTGTTTGATTGATCTCTTTCGAATAACCAGATCTTAACTTCGAATTTTAATGCGTCTTTATATTTCTTAATTCCTAATAACTTATACAATTTTTGGTGGTCGAGTCAATTTCATGCTACTATCAGTTACCAATGTCTGAATCGGTTCCGAGAAAAAGGGATCCACGCTTGAATTTTGATATGGACCTAGTATTTCTATGATGCAAGGGGTGTATTGTTTGGGGATTGAACTCGCTGGCAAGGGAACAAAGTATAACTTGTAATGCATAGAGTACTAGCAGATTGGATTTCCGTAGGAGTAGAAAATTATATCAATCTTAAATTAGAGAGTGAAGGTGTGGTGAAAACACAATTTCCTGGCACAGCAGACATATTGTTCATTTGGTATCAACATTGTTCTACTTTTTGTGTGTACTAACTTGACATCAACATCGTTCTATTTGGTGGTTTTTGCTATAAGGATGAATGGTTTTCATATTGTTACAGATAAGGTTTTTAATCCACATTACTTTGGGGGTTGGAAGGTAACTTGTTTGACATAAAAGTCAAAGTGTAAGGGGCCGTTTACCATACATTTACCTGGGTAAGTGCTTACCGGCAAAATTCAACACTATCACTTACTTACCGGGTAAGATTTTAATCCACCAAAAAGGTATCGTATGCAACAATTACCCGGTAAGCGCTAACCATAGTAAGACTCGTCGCCCTCACTTATTGGGTAAGACTCTCGGTCCTTGTCATTGCTCTTACCGGGTAAGATTCTTGGTCCTTGCCATATGCATGCTTACCCAGGTAAGCTTTTGGTAAACGTCCCCTAACTCATTTTTCAGGAATGCAAGGATAGTTTTTGTTCTCTATATGTAATATGCCATCAGAACTTGCTTTGAATTTGCTACTTTTACCCATATGTAGTTAGTTAGAAACTTCAATAATTTGGTTCTTGCGTATGCCGTCTCCAACAATTAAAGTATTGGTTTGTAAACTTTGTAATGGTTTGCACTTTCGATAGTAGGAGAAAGAAGCACTTTGATGGGAGTCATAAGTGCAGTTTAAGTAGATCAATAGGATATCTAAATAAGTCAAAGGACCTTGATATGGGTAGGACATGTTCAATAATCAATACTAGCTGTATTGATATGTATTGGTAAAATGTAAGGTCTGTACTCTTGTTTCAAGTGTTTCAGACAAGTGTATCTTCAGAGTGAATGAAAGATTATAAAAAGTTGGAACTTATTTTTTTCCACTATGCTATTGTCATGGTTGAGGGACTTTGTTGGGATTGATTATCACATGCACACAATAATAGTTGCAAGAACTGAAAAAAACCAAATGCAGTATTTGTTTGGGTCAAAAGTTTGCTTACATACATGATTGCCGCTGGGATTCTTATTATATTTTGTGAATTTAAAGAACCTTCAAAAAAGAAAGGGTTGGCTCCTGTTACACAAAGAAACCCAGAGAGAAAATGGATAAGACAAGAAAATTGCCTTTTCCAAAAACAAGACAAGAAAATTGTCATCCTAACAACGTATCTGTTGTTACCACTTTCTTTTTTATTTTATTTATTATAACCACTTTTTTTTGAAGGTTGTCTAGCCTGGACTAATCCTGACAAATTGTGACTGCAAAAAATCAGCCATGATAAACTCAGTGGCCACAGTTGTGTCCGCCTGGAATCGAACCCCGGGCAGATGGGACATTCCACCACATCCCCCAGGACCTCAACCACTACGCCACAACCTTTGTGGTTTGTATGAAATGATAGGTTGAGTAGTCTGGTAATAATCACCCAAAGTCCCCAAAGTCCAGCTGTTATTACTTATTAGATTTGAAAGATCGTCATGAAAATTTTAAATTGGCAAGTACCATCTCTGTATAGAAGACAAACCGCTGCTTTGATGACATTTTCACTTCATCCAACTTATTTGTTTCTTTAAGGCGGCATAAATTGGGTTAGAGATTCCCTTGGAAGCTACACTTAAGTTTCTGGGGTGCCAATTACTGGGATGTAGATAATACATGTGAACATTGAACCAAAATATAATATTGAGTGGGTACCATTCGGAGGAAAAAGAAAAGTTTTGGTGGTTGCGGGAAAAGACACCAAGTGAGAAAGGTAACACTAAGTAGGACGATAGTCGTAGAATTTAGAAACTTATGGGGAGTGTTCTAGAAACATGTTCTGATTTCTGAGATTCGCCTTTCATATTGTAGTTGGGATTTTGATCTGAATAAACCTCTTGACAAGCTAATCTACAATCTTTCATGTTTTCTGCAAAACTGCTTGCATGATCTAAATGTCTGTCCAGAGGTTAATAGCCGTTTAAATTAAATTTTATAATTTAAAATTCTATCCTGAAACCAGTTTCTAGACCGGTTGAAAAAGGAACCCCGGACATACAAGAGACTGGAACACGCAAAAATCAATGGAATTGTGCAATGTTTGGTGATACAAAAGGAGATGTTAATCATCAAGTTTATGTGCTCCTTTCTGACATGCAATAAAGTCTTCATACTTTCATGGGTGTTTGTGTGATCAAAAAGTCATTCTAAGAAGTAAATCTTAGTATTTAAGACAGATTAAGTTGGTAACATCAATGATGTACCCAATACAGTGCACCTCGAACTTTTCATGCAATGTGCAACAAGCCAGCATGAAAAGCACACAAGTCCATGCCAGCATGCCTTGTGCGGAATTCAGATTTAGAGGCTGTCCATAATTGTTATTGAGTTATTCCATAATCCTTGTAAACTATATGATTTTTGATGCTCTTTCATGCTTGGGTTTTTTATATTGTTGTTAATTTCATCATATATTAATTTCTGGTTCCCCTTGCATTTTCAGAAAATTCGAAAGAGATCAGTAAAGAGGTGACACCAATTGATGCCAACAAAGTGACAGCTTCAGATGGAGGAGATAAAAGGTGCTTACCCTATACATTGTTATAAGCGGATGCATAAACCCATTATTATTTGCATCTTTTTGGTTGCCAACATTTTGCTGTAGTTGCTTGCTTCTGGTCCTTTCTCTTTCTCTCCCTCTATTTATATATATATATATACACACACATATATATATCTTTTCTGCTCTTTCTTGCTTGCTAACCCAGTTTCACTTCATTGTATTGTCGGTGTGTATATACATGCTTGTGTCATGAATTATGATATTGAAGACTCTAGATTTAATTGGAATATGCTGCTGGAAAGAGACGCACCTCTCCACAAAACCTGATGGTACTACTTACTAGTTATAGATCGAGTGACATTAAAAATTTGAAAAATATTTATCTTTATCATGAGTTGGGGTTTATGATGTACTCCTTCCTTCCCAAAAGATGGAGATCTTTTTTAAACATAAAACTGCAGGACATCTAGTATTGTTGTGACGTTTCATTGTTATGGATCCACTGTCTGCATGTTCTCTTTCTGAGAGTTTACAACATATGTCATCTAAAAACTTCAAACATTTGGCTTGAATAGAACTTTTAAAATTTTGAGCTGTATTGGATAGAGTGTGTTATAAGCCAAGTTCAATTAATTGGCAAAAAGATGATCCAGGACAATAATATATACATTCAAGAAAGTTGAACAATAATCAACAAATATGAAATTGTTAAATATGCTTGAAAGATCAGGCTTTTGATAAAAGGCTTATTTATTAAAAAACTACCCAAAACCAAGAACACAAGTGTTTTTTTGAAAGGTTGAGAACTCATTTAGCTCCCCTATTTCAGGATACAATTGAAGTTACTTGGGTTAGTTAGTCCAGGATAAACAGAGCATATTAGAAAACCTTACATGACTTGTTAGCTTGATCCCAAGGTTAAATTGTTTAAGCTTTACTTCTTATAATTTCTAGAATAATATTCTAGATAGCATCAAGTGGAGCTAGGCGGTTGACGATGTTCTACAAAGCGTTATGCGAAGCTAAGTGGTCTGTTGACCTTCTAGTTTTAACCTTCTAAGCGGGATTAAGCAGTCATGCAATAGTCATTTTAACATATGAAATATAACTCTTTTGAGATGACATAATATAATTAGATCAGGTGGAAATTTGACAAGTGATTTGTGATTTCTTCCACAATTCCATAGATTAGCCGATTTAGAAAAAATTCCCCCATGTTTCACAGATTAGGTGTGATGATCTAATATATCCACTAATATCACTTCTAAGTTTTATTGTTCCATTATACATTTGCTCTCTAATTCACTGATAGACATCAATAGTCGGATAGAAACATGGAGGGAGAGAGAGAATGACAGATTACACGGAGAAGGTGAAAAGCCTTTTGTTAATGAATCCCACAACTACGGTAGAAGTATACTCGAGTTTTTACTTTATATTAGAGCATTTGATGGCCCTATAACTTTCGGAGGCAAGTTGGGATGTGCTAAATATATAGAGAGTTTCTCAATTACTTAAACCACCTAGACTGCGTGAATTGGTACATGTTTAATGGTCTTTTCTTCTTAACCAGAGTGTCATCTAGATGGGTAACAGTTAATAGGTTTAATTGGCTCGTCAATTTGGTTTTTGGAAAATCGCATTGATTACAAACTACAAAGGATATGCTAGGGCCATTTATACAAATATTGCAGTTAAGATGTGTAGTAGTATCTCTAGCTGAGGGCCTTCACAAAAACTCTCTCTCTATTCCTTGGCAGTATAGGAAAGGTCTGCCTACATCCTACCTTCCCCAGACCTTACTCTGTGGGATTTGCTGGGTTCTTTTGGTTTGTTTTATGTGTAGTAGTATATGTTTCTGGTCTAAGACTATTGCAAAGAGTATATATATATATATATGTTTCTCAGAATGGTGGGATTTTAATAAATACTGTGACTTTGGATAAACTTCGATGCTGCCAATCAATAACCTTCACTTTAGATTAGGTCCTATTATCTGAGAGTTTACATATCTTAACATTTATTTAATTATCATTGGTTCGTTTTACTAAATAATGTGTTGTTGCAGTGTGCCTGATTCTGATGACGTAACTGCAAGAACTGAAGTGGAGGCAGATGCAACACCTTCAGCTTCACACGATACCGAGGAGGCAGAAACTGGTGGTGCTCAGGCGGCATCAGGTGGAAATGTCAAGACGACCTTGGCTAGTGCTGGGCATACTTTGGAAGGAGCTGAGTCAGAGCTTGTCCTTAATCCACTTCGGCTTGCATTTGAGACCAAGAATCCCAAAGTCATTGAGCTTGCATTGGATTGCCTTCATGTATGTCAGTTTTGTTCGGTTCTAGCTTTTTCAAAAGTAGGCTTCACCACCAGAAAATATTATTGATTATAATGGTGGAATCCCTGCAACAAAAACTCCCATACTAACACCTAGGAGTGGGAGAAGCATATAAAACAACCCCAACAAAAGGGGAAAGGAACAGAGGCCAACCGCTCAAGTGTTTCTCACATCTTCCAGCCCATTTTTATTTTGCACAAAGATTTTGTGAAGGTTCTATTTTATGTGCTTTTTAAAAGAAATATGTTTGTAAAGTTATTCACATAAAATTTTCTAAGTGCAGAAACTCATTGCATATGATCATCTGGAGGGTGATCCTGGTCTAGAAAATGGTAAAAATGTTCCTCTATTTACAGAGATTCTGAATATGGTATGCAGTTGTGTGGATAATTCATCACTGGATAGGTAATTTGTTTGTCGAATTTTATCTTTATTCTTTTCTTTTGACGAATGATTATTATCCAAGAATGGCATTTTTTATGATAACTTCTGTGGACATTTATGCAGTACAACTCTTCAAGTGCTGAAAGTGCTACTTACTGCTGTCGCATCTACCAAGTTTCGAGGTAATCTAATTGCTCTAAAGGGACTTTTTTTTCTCTCTCATTATGTTGTGAAATACCGTCACCATGCAAAAAGAAGAATGTGGCTAGCATAAGGAATTGTTGTTACATAAGGATGGATTGATTACATGATATATGGGTGGTGGACTCCAATAGGCCTTGGAAAGAAAGAGACGGACATGAAGGATAGTCCAGCATATACATTCGTTCATATTAAACACTATTTCGTTAAATACTTCTCCACTAGATTAGTGTATATATGTGTGTGTATTAAACATTATCTGCTTTTTCCTATTATTATCTCCTACCGCCCAAAGGATAATATCCAGAAATCATTTGATCAAATATTTACTTGGGAGCTCCCTTTCCCACATCAATTCACAACTTGGGTTACTATAATGTTTTCACATTCGTCTTCTGATTATACCCTGTCAAAAAGGCCATTCAGCTCCCTTCTATTTTACCGGAGTATAAAACACCCCATAATAGGTAAATATTGCATCATAATATTATTTCACACACGAAAAAGAATACCTGAACAATCTTGTTCACGTTGAAAATATAATGTTTACAAAGGAATAGTTAGTAGTCATAATAGGATAACATCTTCGTTCATCTAAGATCACTTGATAATACTCGATAGTAGTTGGGTTCTCTTATTTGTATTCACTTTCTTATATGCAGTTCATGGGGAAGCATTGCTGGGCGTAATCAGAGTGTGTTACAACATCGCTCTTAATAGGTAACTGTTACTATTTATTACAGATTTCATTTCACTTTTGGCAAAGTGAATTAACTTATATCTCTTGTGAATACTTAGTAAAAGTCCTATCAACCAAGCTACATCCAAGGCTATGCTAACCCAAATGATCAGCATAGTATTCAGGAGAATGGAAACATATGTGGTTTGTAACCAGAACTCTTAAGTTCATTGTTGTTGTTCTTTTTCTACACACAAGAAGAAAGAAGTATACTCTTAAATTTTAATATTGTCTCCCTTGCAATTCAGATATCTTCAGATAAAAGAAGTGGTTCACCCCCGAAGGTTGAAGAAAGTTCTTTAGGTGAGGAGAACGGTCAAAAGATAACTCCTGGTGAGGTGAACGATACTCCTCTTGCATCTCTACAGGAGCTGCATAATCTTGCTGGTGGGACTGACATAAAGGTGCTCAAATGCTCATTCTTTTAAACCACATGTTAAATCAATTTCATGCTTTTTATGTTTTCTCTGATTCTGATATTTTTGGGTTATTTGACGTGTGATATCAGTCAAGATTAAGATGTTGTGCCTTTTGTTTTACAGGGCCTGGAGGCAGTTCTTGACAAGGCTGTGCAACTTGAAGACGGTGGAAGGACCACACGGTATATATATAGGGGCGGGTTCAAATGAGAACTCAAATTTGGTTGTGAACGTGAGGACAAATGAGAGCGCGACACGTGTCATATTCAGACCGAATAATAAAGGAAATATTCAGTCTGAATAATACTACATTCAGACTGAATATAACATGTGTCACGCTCTCATTTGTCCTCACGTTCGCAACCAAATTTGAGTTCGCATTTGAACTTTCCTCTCTCTCTCTCTCTCTATATATATATATATATCTATATGCATAGAAGTTTTTATTTCACTTGTATTGTACGAGTTATGTCAATGCTAATACTTTGACTTCTATTTTATTCTTAAGTGGGATTGGCCAGGAGAACATGAGCATTGAACAACGTGATGCTTTGCTCCTTTTTCGCACCCTTTGCAAGGTTCACATTTTCTCGTATCTGCTTCTTGTAGACTTTTGGCTACAAAGTTTCTGGGATATTTTGGTTTAATTTAGGTTATTGCAGATGGGTATGAAGGAAGATAATGATGAAGTTACTACAAAAACACGTATTCTGTCTCTTGAACTCCTACAGGTTAATTCCGGCAATGATAACTTATCTTTTTACTGCTAGATTCTTGTAATTGGATCCTTGATCCGATATGTTCTGATATTGCAGTCATTTAAAGATTGATGTCGGACTCATATTTTCTTTGCCCTTCTTCTTTTCTCTTTATAAGTTAATGTGCGCGGATTTTTAAAAAATAGTCTAAGAGATCGATTTTGCAGGGTTTGTTGGAGGGGGTTAGTCACTCCTTTACTAAGAGCCTCAATATCATTGACTCCGTGAAAGCTTACCTATCATATGTGTTATTACGCGCATCAGTGTCACAATCTCCAGCGATCTTTCAGGTATGTTGGATGCTTTCCTTAAAGCATTTTCTTATTTAGTTCGTCAGGAATTTTTTTTGCTTAGTTTTTATAATGCGTGTTTCTGTTAACAATATACTTTTTTCCCCATCTTGGCAGTATGCAACAGGGATTTTTGCGGTGCTATTGTTGCGTTTTAGGGAAAGCCTTAAGGTACCCGCAAAGTTTCGATAGCAAACCTTTATATTCATCTTTTGTAAATGTCCTATACTCATATCATGGTAATGCACTCAAATATGGTTAAATTTCATTTTCAGGTTGAAATTGGCATCTTCTTTCCGCTGATTGTTTTGCGATCTTTGGATGGCTCAGAATACCCACTCAACCTCAAATTAAGTGTCCTTCGGTATGACCTCTTCTCAACTTATGCTTCATATTTGGTTTCAAGGCTTGTTTTCATGGTATTCAGACCAGTTCTACTTCTCTCAGATTTTCTGAAAATAATGACCCCTTTCTGCAAAGATCAATCAAAACCTTGAACAGCCATGATCAACCTCTAACAGTTTACTAAATGAAATTGAACTTTTAAGGGTTGTAGGTTCATGCCTACACATAGACCGTAGATACATCTAGTTGTATTTCATTATACTTCTATACTCACCAAAAAATCTCACAGGATGCTGGAGAAAGTTTGCAAGGATCCACAGATGCTCGTTGATCTCTACGTGAACTATGATTGTGATCTTGATGCTCCAAATTCGTTTGAAAGAATGGTAATTTATCAGCAACACCCATGGCTTTAGCATATTTTTTTTGTGATTGAATATGTACATGATTCTTGTTATCTTGTCTTCACATTTAGGTGACAACTCTATCAAGAATTGCCCAAGGGACTCAAAGTGTGGATCCAAACTCAGTTAATGCTACTCAAATTGGATCAATCAAAGGCTCATCACTTCAGGTTTGTATATCCTTGTGAAAAATTCTATTTTTTTTGCCTTCTCTTTCTAAGGGATCAAATAATGTTTCATCTTTAGATGTGTTACCTATTGTCCTATATCTTTTAGTGCCTCGTGAGCGTGTTGAAATCACTAGTTGATTGGGAGAAGTTGCGGAGAGAGTCCAAGCAGAGTAAAGACCAAAAATCTATTGAGGAAGATTCTTCGGCTGCAGAGTCTCAAGGCAGGAGTGACTTGTCAAATAACTTTGAGAAAGTGAAAGCTCATAAATCTACCATGGAAGCTGCAATATCTGAGGTACTTGATACTCTCTCTATGCCAAGAAAGAGAGATACGGTTTCACTTCTGAGCTCATAAGAACTTTATTTCTACTTAAAAACTGATTCAAATACCTAAAAATTTCAAAGCAAGTGAAGTTAGATACTACATTAAACTTTTCTAATGATATTACCAGTTTGGAAATGTTTGTATCAAATTTATTATCATACCCGTCTTAACCTTTTTCATTTCCAACATATGAATTTTGACAACATAAACAAAATGTGTCCTTTTTTATGGGAACAAGGGAGTAATGTATTTTAGCTACATATTTCCTCTGTTATCATCTAAAACAATGAGTATCCAAGAAACAAGCATGTAACTAATTATTGCTAGTCTGCATGACTGTAACATGGTGGACTTCTCAAAGTTCAAATTGCATATAGATTGGTGTTTTGTAGTGTGATTGAGCTTTATGTGGAAGTGATTTCAATTATCAATAAACTGCAGTTTAACCGTCATCCTGTAAAGGGAATTGAATTTCTGAAATCAAATAGTTTGGTGGAGAATACACCAGTTTCAGTTGCTCAGTTTCTCAGAAATACGCCCAGCTTGGACAAGGTACAAATTTTCATTTAGAACAATTTAAGGTCCATGCAAAATTGACTTTTCATCACCATTTTGTGTCCGAACTTTCAGGCTATGATCGGTGATTACTTGGGCCAGCATGAGGAGTTTCCTCTTGCTGTAATGCATGCTTATGTTGATTCTATGAATTTCTCTGGAATGAAATTTCATACTGCAATCCGTGAATTTCTTAGAGGTTTTCGTCTTCCTGGTGAAGCACAGAAGATAGACCGTATAATGGAAAAATTTGCAGAACGGTAAGTATCTTTTTTGTACAAGTCATCATTCTTGGTACTCCCTTGACACCCTTGAATAAAATGTTACCAATAGCCAGTTTTATGGTTAAATTTGACTGTAAAGTAATTTCCATAAAATTTCCTTTTTTTGAACTGTTTTAGAACTATCATCGTGCAGGCCCTTTTTTATATCTAGCTATTAATTGTTTCTTGTATGGTTTGCTGTCTTTGCAGTTACTGTGCAGATAATCCAGGGCTTTTCAAGAATGCAGACACCGCTTATGTTCTTGCGTATGCAGTTATAATGTTAAACACTGATGCTCATAATCCAATGGTGTGGCCTAAAATGACCAAGGCCGAGTTTGTGCGAATGAATGCCACAAATGATCCGGAAGAATGTGCACCAACAGAACTTTTGGAGGAAATCTATGATTCTATTGTTCAAGAAGAGATAAAAATGAAGGATGACACTGCGGGTATGGGGAAAAGCAGCAAAAAGCCAGAAGCTGGCATTATTGGTATTCTTAATTTGGCTCTGCCGAAACAGAAAAATCAAACCGACACACAATCTGAGAGTGAAGCTATTATCAAACAAACGCAAGCAATTTTTAGGAACCAAGGAGCGAAAAGGGGTACATTTTATACATCGCATCAGATTGAGCTCATAAGACCTATGGTCGAAGCTGTAGGTTGGCCGCTTCTTGCGACATTTGCAGTAAGTATGGAGGAAAGGGAGAATAAGCCTAGAGTGTTCCTCTGTATGGAAGGTTTCAAAGCAGGAATTCACATTGCACATGTGCTTGGTATGGATACCATGCGCTATGCATTTTTGACATCACTGATTAGGTAATTCCAATATTTTTATAGCATATTCTTGGTCCATTCTTTCACTTTCCTTCTCCCTCCACTAAAACTTGCAATATTTTGCTTGAAATAGTTGATGAACTTTACTAAGATTTATTTTTTGGAAGTTTCTCATTACAATTATTACAAAATAAGTTGATGGTATTAATTTGAGACCACAAGACTCCTTTAGAGTTGAAGGGCATTTTTAGTTATTTGACAAATAGTCGAGCAATTTCCTTAAAACTATGTGCCAAGGCAAACATTTCAATTTTCATGGGATGGATGGAGATAAGTTCATCCCTTCATTCATCTGTAATTTTTGATAAAATAATTTTTACTTCCTATATTAATTAGACATAATTATATAGATGACAGTCATGAATGCATTCAAGTTATCTTTTATGCCTGTTGCAGATTCACTTTCTTACATGCACCGAAAGATATGCGTAGTAAGAATGTCGAAGCATTACGGACTCTGCTGGATATAAGTGGCTCGGAGCCTGATGCACTTCAAGACACTTGGAATGCAGTTTTGGAGTGCACCTCTCGTCTAGAGTATACCATATCTACTCCTGCTATGGCTGCTACGGTCATGCATGGATCTAACCAGATCTCTAAGGATGCGGTTCTTCAATCCCTCCGGGAATTAGCTGGGAAACCATCTGAACAAGTTTTTGTCAATAGTGTTAAACTCCCTAGTGAATCAGTGGTGGAATTTTTTACTGCTCTGTGTAATGTCTCAGCTGAAGAATTGAAGCAGAATCCAGCCCGTGTTTATAGCTTACAAAAGCTTGTGGAGATCAGTTATTACAATATGGCTCGTATACGCATGGTAATCACTTCATCCATTCAAACAGCCGCTCTACTTTTTGGGGTAGAGGTCAAGTCTGCATACATCTTAATTCTTACCCCGCGGACCCCACCTTTGGGGTGAGATATATTGGGCTTGTATGATTTGGGTTTGTTTATTAAAGTAATTTAATAATATGTATATGTGTTAGTGTATTATTAGCTGCCATAGTCTTTGTGGTTTCTTTTTCATTTAGCCTGTGAATGTGTAGGCTCTTTCTTATGGATGTTAAGATTACCTCTATTTTTCAGTTTTGAATGATTAAAAAATATTTGTGTTTCCAGGTATGGGCGAGAATATGGTCCGTCCTTGCTAATCATTTTATTTCTGCTGGGAGCCATCATGATGAAAAGATTGCAATGTACGCTATAGATTCTCTAAGACAACTTGGCATGAAATACCTGGAGCGTGCGGAACTTGCCAATTTCACATTCCAAAATGACATCTTAAAACCGTTTGTTGTGCTAATGAGGAATAGCCGGAGTGAATCAATCCGGAGGTTAATTGTCGATTGCATTGTTCAGGTATGTCTACCTTAGTGTAGTATATATTCTATTCCAGGAAGAAAGATATCTTTTGGCCTTTGAGGTCCAATGGACCATGTTTCAAACTCCAAATTTATTATAATACATCATAAGTTCTGTAAGTAAAACAAAATGTACAATTAGAAGAATGTTGTGTTTACTATTATTTCAAAGCCCATGTCCGTTTTAAGTTCAAAATGTAATCACAAGTTAAAGTTCTTTCTTCTTTTTTTTGGCTGTTTGTGTACTTAAAACTGGATCTTTCAAAGTGACTTATGCTGGGTCTTAAACAGATGATAAAATCAAAAGTTGGGAGCATTAAATCTGGTTGGCGAAGTGTTTTCATGATTTTCACAGCTGCTGCAGATGACGACTTAGAACCAATTGTTGAAAGTGCTTTTGAGAATGTAGAACAGGGTATTCACTTATTGATATCTTTATTTCCTCTATTGATGTTTCATGTAGATTGTAGAAAATGTTTTTTTTTAATAAAACGGGCTTGACATGTTAACATTAAATAAACTTGCAGTTATACTGGAGCACTTTGATCAAGTTGTTGGTGATTGTTTTATGGACTGTGTCAACTGTCTAATTGGTTTTGCCAACAATAAAACTTCTCACCGTATCAGTTTGAAGGCCATTGCACTTCTCCGCATATGTGAGGACCGACTTGCAGAGGTTTGTTTTTTTTTTCCTATCTTTCACCATGTCTGTTTATTAAGTTGATTTTCGAGTGATTATCACCAGTTCAAGGTTAGAACTATCATGCAGTTCATAATTCAAATAATTATGGTAATTCAAGGGAAGGAAATAATTTTTCATGTTCTTGAACATGAGGGAAAGGAAAGGAAAGGAAAGATGTCATTTTTACAAATATACCCTTTAAAATGAAAGGCTCGGTAGTTTTGTAATTTACTTATCTTTTCACGGGCTCGTGTTTCTTTGCTTCTCTTTCCTCCCATATTTAGGAGGGAACTTATAATTTATTTTCTTTTCGTTTCATTTCCATTCTCCCTAAAAAGTTTCGAGAAAACGGTTTTTCCCTCTCCCTTTCCTTTCCTTTCCTTTCCTTTCTTTCGTAAAAAAGGTTTTGAGAACACAGCGTAACTTGCTTAGCGAACGTTTAACACATAGTTTCTTGCGAGGGACATCTGCCATTGCCCGTTACTCTTGCTGCATAGGATCATTTTCTTGAAACCCTTACTTCTTGGATAATCATTTCATGATTGCCAAAGTTTTTTGTTGATGCTTTGAAATCAAGTTAATAATCTAATAACTATTTCCTATTGAGACAAATCGAATGTGACTCTGCTTGTTCTATTTCCAGGGACTTGTACCAGGTGGTAGCTTGAAACCCGTTGATGACAATGCAGATGCAACTTCCGATATCACCGAGCATTATTGGTTCCCGATGCTGGCTGGTTTGTCTGATTTGACATCCGATCCACGGCCTGAAGTCAGCAACTGTGCACTAGAGGTATTATTTGACTTGTTGAATGAAAGAGGAAGCAAATTCTCATCAAATTTCTGGGAAAGTATTTTCCACCGCGTCCTATTCCCAATTTTTGATCACATAAGGCATGCTGGAAAAGAGACGACATCTTATGGAGACGAGTGGATTCGTGAAACTAGTGTTCATTCATTACAGTTGTTATGCAACCTTTTCAATACGTTTTATAAGGTATGTAGAAAGCTTGAGGGTTTATATACTTGAATTAACTTTATTACTGCATATTTTTCTTTCTTGATTCTATAAATCATTAAATTATTGCCTTTGTTAATACGTTCTTCTATTAGTTTGCATACTGAAAACTTTTGTTTGCCTTCATGCCTTCTAAATTAGCTGGGCTTAAATGATCTGAGCCTATACGAGCCACTTAGTATGTTTTATACTTTTTAGTTGCTAGTCTTGGCATCTTGAGGATTTGTAATTATAATTTTGTATTTAGTTTTAATATTATATGAGCGGTACGGACATAAACCAAGGCTTAAATTTGTACAAATCCATAGGAACCAAGCCTATATCAGCCTAGGCCAACCAAGTTTTTCACGAGTTGAGCTTCAACTCGAATCAATTACACGTGTGATGTAGACAATCCCAATAGCCAATATAACTGGATTTCTAGTAAAATGCTAGTGCTTTGCAGGTAGCTTAACTTTCTATACGAGTAAACTGATTTAGATTTGCTAGTTACAAATTTTGGAGTGAAAGCAAGAGAACTTTATTTGGAAATGTCAATAACTGAAATTTTGGGGCCTCTCAGTAAATCTTAGCAAGCAGCAAGAAATATGAACGAACAGGAGTTGAAGGAAAGACGGGTAGATAGTCAAATTAAGGAACATGAGTGTAGAAGTAAGTTTATAGGTATTTTAAGTCCAAAGAAAGTTCCATTCGTTAATGGACTTCCTATATGAGTAACTTTTGACTTTCAGTTACGACATTTACTTCAAGTTGTTTTCTGTCTAGCTAAGGTTCTTCAGTTGTGAAGATGACTCGTTAAAATTGCGATCTTTTTTTTTGCAAATTTCTAAACTAGAATTACATATATGTCCATCCTTATGATTGCTACTTATTGATGCTATTGGTTTTGGTTCCCAAGATTCACTTATTTTTTAATATATGCTGGGAACTTAAAGCATTCAACTGATTCAAGTAAAAATCAGACAATTTAGTAGAACCATGTCTGGTCAATCATTGCAAATTTTGTGTGTCTTGCAGGAGGTATGTTTCATGCTGCCCCCACTGCTAAATTTGCTGTTAGATTGTGCCAAGAAGACAGATCAGTCAGTGGCCTCGATATCCCTTGCTGCATTGGTCCATCTTATAGAAGTCGGAGGACACCAATTCAGTGATAGTGATTGGGATACCTTGTTGAAAAGCATAAGGTGCATAGGGTCCCACCTCTCAAATCGTATTCCTTTGTAATTGTTGTATATTTATGTACAGTCAGGTTCCAGGAGAAACCACAAAAAAATGAAAAACTGAGGAACACCCTGATAACCGTTTATCCGGACGGTATGCACATGTGCATATAACCGTTCATCTGGACGGTATGCACATGTGCATATAAGTAATTTGTAAGCAATTTGCCCGGTGTGCAATGTTCATAACATGCACATGTGCATAAAAACCAAGAAACAACTTCAATTACTTGTATGCACATGTGCATACCGATACCTTCTAGATTAACAGTTACCAAGGTGTTCCTCAGTTTTTTCATTTTTATGGGCGTTTTCCCCTGAACCTCCCTCGATTTATGTATATCTTAATTTAAACTTGTTTATGTTTGTGTGCTTATATTCACATACATCGTGTTTACAGAGATGCTTCATACACCACTCAACCCCTTGAGCTACTAAATGCTTTGGGTATTGAAAGTGGTAAGAGTCGGTTGGTTATGGCTAGAGATTTAGAGCTTTCTGCAAATGATAGTCCCTCAGTTATTTCTGCTAATGGTAAGCGACTTGATTTTCACATTTATGTATTCCCTTTTTATTTCAAAGATACAGTTTGACTTTTGAGATCAATTGGACTAAATTTCCACTTCCAATTTGGTGTGTGTTTTGATTTCGGGCTACTTCAAACTTATTCTCAAATGCTACAATTAGAAAAATGTTGGGTTGTATATTTTTTTGAAAGACAAAATACACAGAAATTTTTAAATATGATTAATACTAGATTAGGCTGAGTATAACTGAAAGGAACTTGCAGTTCAATGTTGGATGCAAATAATGATTTTTCTGTGATAGGTCGAGTACAAGATAATCAAGAAGGAAGGCCTTCTGTGGATTTGCGTGAAGCTGAAGGTTAGTTATGACTTACAAGTCCTTAATGTTGTATATACCCTATTTATATTTCGTTATATTATTCAAATGAGGCTGAACTTTTCAAGAATTTGGTTTTGCACTTGCAACTCTCGTTATATGATTGCAAAACTACATATTCAATAAAAAAACACTCCTGATATAGCATCATTCTACTAGATCAATTCAAAGTTTTAACTGCAATTATAGATTATATGTACATTCCATCCACATATTCGTTCCTTAGTGTAAGCATAACTAGAGATGGCCAAAATGGCCGGCCCGGCCTGGGCTTAGTGGGACCAGCCTGACAGTCCGTAAAAGGTTTTTAAAAATAAGTTTTTATAAATTATACATCAAGTTTTTCAAGATTTTCAAGTTGCTTTTACCAAAAAGTTGCAAGTTTATTTTAAGTTTTCCAAGTTGTTTTGGAAGATTTTCAAGTTTTTTCAAGTGTTTCAATACTAAATTTCAAAAATCATAATTATAAAAACATGAAAAATGGTTTTTTGTAAAAAAGATTTTAAGCGTATTTGAATGACGCAATTAGAGATTTTAAAGTGTATTTCAATAAGATATTGTCCAAAAAAAGGAAAATCATCAAAACAAGAATTTTTTATATGTTCAAAATTATTTTTTGGAAAAAAGAACTTGGGACCGATTTGGGCCCGGCTCAGGACCGGTTTTTGGGCATCTCTAAGCATAAGTGGATTAGTTCTAAAGCAGTAAAGCTGTCTCTTTGATTAATTTAGAAGGGAAGTGTTTGACAGTCATCTTTTGCAGGGCAAACACCGTCACCTGGAAAGTTACAGAAAACTTCCGAAGCTGCAGATTTGCAACGAAGTCAAACAATAGGTCAACGATTTATGGGAAACATGATGGACAACCTCTTCGTTAGAAGTTTCACCTCTAAGCCCAAAAATCCGGCTTTAGATGTTGTGGCACCGTCTTCACCATCCAAGGTATCGTGGTCTTGATTTCTGATCTGCATAATGGTTCAACTATATATATATATATCATCTTCTCCTTGTGAAGGAAACACATAATTACATTTCGGTGATTCATATTGAAATTTTGCTCCTATTCCTGTGGAGATGGTTGATGTCAATGTTATAGAAGGTCAAGATTCCATTCATTTATATTAGTTCATCCATCCACCATTCTTTATTTTGTGGTCTCCATATATTATTTTCCTCATATGAAGTAACTGAGACCCCTAATCTCATTTTTCGTTTCCTGCCAAGACTTATAGTTGGGACTTGGACCCACAATATGGAATGCTAACTGAACAAAACAAGTAAGGGCCTGTTTGTTAGCAGCTTAAAGAGCTTAATGGACTCACAGCTTATTCGGCTAGCTATACATGACTGTTTGGTAGTGTCTTAATGATATAGAAGTGACTTATTCAATAAGCTTCTAAGGGGAGCTTGAAAGCCAAGTTTTTTTCCAAACCTGTCCTTCCCAATTAAAGACATGCTCATTTCATCTATGAAAAAACTCTCCAAACAAAAACCTTCCCAATCTATCCAAACTGATTAATCCACATAGACAACTTTATCCATACAGAACTTAATGGAAAACCAACCAAACAGCCCCTAAGACTAAAATCATTTAGAACCTCCAAAACTCTAGAAAAAAATATCTGTGTTAAAAAAAGATCTGTAACATTAATACTACTCAATATTGGAGATGAATAATCTTACACTCCCTCCGTCAATAGTCATCTTTTGACTTTTAACCTGAAAGATAGGGGAGGGACTCAAACTTATAACCTCCAAGGTATTACCTCAAACTACTTGTAACAATCTTGAACGTGAGCATTTGATGTTAATATGTTATTCTTATTTGGCCTATAAAAGACTTCAGATACTATAAAAACATCATTTAAAGCACATTCTAGCTAGATCCTGAAATATATAAAATTAACTTCTTCTATTTGATTATCGTCTAGTCTTGACTTTTCCCTTTAATTATCTCCAGTCTCTAGATGTTGTGGAGCATGATGCTGAAGATGTGGCCGAAAGTCCATTTATGGGAACGGTAAGGGGCAAATGCATAACACAGTTGCTACTATTAGGAGCCCTTGATAGCATCCAGGTACACATTCTACTTTAACATTTCTCTCTCTCTCTCTCTCTCTCTATATATATATATATATATATATAACTGTTTCTTTAAAAATAATGGCAAACGGGTTTGAGTTAGTCAAAACATCGGTCAAGTGATATTTCTTTCTTCATAAATTGATTCTTTGCAATCTCATCAGTCCATTGTAACCCTGGTGCACCAAAGTTTCTTCTCGGCTTTGCTGCAAAGATGCATTTGAAAGAAATAACGGTTTTCACTAATGTTTGTTAAAACGTGTAGAAAAAATACTGGAGCAAGTTGAAAGCCTATCAAAAGATTACGATATTGGAAATTTTGTTCTCTATGTTGGAGTTTGCTGCATCATATAATTCGTACACAAACCTCAGACTACGGATGCAACACATTTCTTCTGAAAGGTTAGTACTTATTAGGTCTTGTTCGTTTCGACCATATAAAATTATCGTTATGTGAGTCTTGAAAAAAAATGAGGCCAGGTTAAGTGTCCACTTTCAAAAGTAAGTGCTTAATTTCCAATTCTACCCAAATGGAGAAAATTCATTTCTCCCGCTATTGGTAAGGGTAAAATGGTCATTTAGTTAATCAAAAGTATAGTATATAATTACACATTTCTAAACCTGTGTGCCTTTTTTATTGTGGATATTTATTTTGGGACGGAGGGAGTATTTAGGAGAAGGTGTTTTTGTAATTCTGACATGGGCTGTTTCGTAATTGGTCAGGCCACCTTTGAACCTTCTACGCCAGGAGTTAGCTGGAACTTGCATTTATTTGGATGCATTACAGAAGACGACTTCTGGGATTGATTCAAACCAAAATGGAGAGCTTGAAATGAATGGTTCTCGCGATGAAGATGATGATGCCACAGTCAAGACTGATGCTGAAGAGAAGCTTGTGTCTTTTTGTGGACAGGTACTGAAGGAAGCATCTGAGTTCCAATCGAGCATTGGAGATACTACTAACATGGAGATTCATCAAGTTCTTGGTTTACGTTCCCCAATCATCGTCAAGGTATGTTTCATCTTTACATAAGGGTCAAGTTCAGGGAAAACCGCAAAAAAAATGAAAAACTGAGGAACACTCTAGTAACCATTCATTTGTACGGTATGCACATGTGCATACAAGTAATTGAAGATGTTTCTTGGTTTCTATGCACATGTGCATACCGGACAAAGTTCCTGTATGCACATGTGCATACTGTACAGAGGAATGATTATTAGGATGTTCCTCATTTTTTCATTTTTTTAGGGTTTTCCCCTTAACCTCACTATATATATGATCAGATTCACGTGGCACCACAACAAAAAATTGAGAACATATTCATTGATGCATATACCCTATCAAAATATGTATTTCGTCAATGAATATATTCATCAATACATATCTACGACGCATACAAAGTATATATGTATTGATGCATGTACTCATTGAGATTTCAATAGCGTGTATGCATCAATGAATATACATGTTCTTCGGTTCTCAAATCCCCCTATATATATATATATATATATATACTTATAAGGTCATTCATTAAATTGCATTGTATGAAAATTGTTGGATTTATTTATATTCAGGTTCTTAAGGGTATGTGTGTAATGGAGAAGGAGATATTCAAGAAACACCTCAGGAGTTTCTATCCTTTAATTACCAAGCTTGTATGCTGTGAGCAGGTAACTCTCTCTTCATTTTAACTTTATGTATTTCTCAATCTCATGACCAAAAGGTCAGTGGTTCAAAGTCATGAAACTAGTCCTTTCCCAAACAACCATAAGTAACGGGAAGGTTACACATTTTGTAACCTGAGTGTTATAGTCCCACATCAGCTAAACTTGGACCAGTTATCCTAAATATACGTTGTTGGAACCTCCATTCTCTTCTCAATAGTTCTTTTCGAGAGTAATCTACTGGGGTTCCTACACATTCTCACATTGTACCTTCACACCACTTCTAGGAGGTTGACACTCAGGGACGACCTGTGCCCGTCTAGCCTTCTTTGGAGGAGACACGTCAGATCCGCACATTGGCTAGACTATGACTTTTTTCTCTTATATATATATATATAGTGTTAGGTTTAGGGAAAAACCTGAAAAAAGAGAAAACTAAGGAACACCTTGGGAGCGCTCCATCTGGACAGTATGCACAAATGCATACCGGTAATTTGTAACATGCATACGTACATAGAAAAAGAACAACTTCAATCGTTTGTATGCATTTATGCATACCGTCCAAATGGAGGCTCATAGGGTGTTCTTCAGATTTTTTTTGAGGTTTTCCCCTGAACCTCCCCCCCCCTCTCTCTCTCTATATATATATATGTATTATATATCGGAACCTCCCTTCTCTCCTCGAACGCTCTTTTAGAAAATAATCTAACAGGATTCCACATATTTAAAACAAAAGTGAAATGCTTTTTTGGGCGTGATACGTTGGAATTGTTCTGAAATGATTAATGTGTGTGTGTGTGTGTGTTGGGTGGTCAGATGGACATCCGTGGTGCTCTTGCGGAGCTTTTCAGCATGCAGCTAAATGGACTTTTACGATAGGATGATTTTGAAGCAACAAGAAGACTATAACCTGTGAATGTGACTTTGACCAACATTTTTGTGTGTATTATTATTATTCTCTCTTTTGACTACTAGTTGTTTTCATGTATATTTTGCATATCAAGTTTATTCAGGTGTTGTAGAATCAAACTGACATCACGAGAGCTAGCTTTTATGATTGAATGAATAGAAAAATGGCTTCATACTCATCACGATAAGAGCTGTTTGTTAGCAACTTAATAAGATTAACAGTTTATTTGGTTCTGTTTGGTAGTGGCATAATGATATAGAAAATGGTTTATCCATTAAGATTTTAGGTGTGTCTTTATGTAAAAAGTTAAGTTTTTTTTTTTTTCAAAACTACCCCTACCAATAAAAAAAATGCTCCTTTCGTCTATGAAAAAAAAATCTCTTTCAAACAAAAACATTCCAGATCTATACAGATAGATTAATTTATATATCCAAATGCAACTTTATCCATGTATAACTAAATGGAAAATCAATCAAATCATTTCATATTATCACCAAAAATTGATTACATTGATATCAATTTTGACAAAATAAAACCGAAAATTTTATATTTTGATCATGAACTATTGCAATCGTATTATTGGCATTTGACTTTAACTTGACGAAAGAAGTAACCAAACTATGTTTTGAAAAGTTGATTGGTGTTCATTATTTACTCTAAAGAATATAACTTTAGTTTCCTTGAAGACCCATCTTTTGTAACTGACTATAAAAGAATTATAAGAGCATCTTAAACAGTTTTTTCAAAATAAAAATTTAAGAATTTTCTGTGAGTTTTTTTCCTCTAACAAGTTTTTTAAAATAAAAAAGTAAAAGAGAGCGTAAAATTCTTTAAAATTTAAAGAACTCTCAAAAAATGATGAGAGGACTATTTTTTTATTATACTTTTATTAATAAGAAACCTTGAAATTAAATGTTCAGTAAATATAAATAATATTTTCTTAAATATATGAATTATTTTTAATAGTATAATTAATGTTATAATTTCTAAAATGTAGAAGGTTTTGAAGTTGAATATAGTTTTTTATTTTATTTTAAATTTGATTATTCTTAGAAGAAATTGTTGGAGATGCTTTAAAAGTTTAAATGGATCAAATATTGAAAGATATCCCATTTTGGGGGTGATTATGATAAGTTTTAAAGTTTGAAGTGGTGTAAATGAAGCGATGTAAAAGATGAAGGACTGTCCATTTACACCTTTCCAAACTCCATTTGAAGTTTAGGGATGTGATGTTCTTCTCTGAGAAATAAAGCAGCAGGCAAAGACGTAGCACGCCGCCTATAGAAGCACCGCCACCGGTTTCTTCCACCGTTGTTCGTCTCCGGTACCTGTCTTTTTCATTGTAGGTTGGCATTCTATGTATTATTTCTTGATTTTGTTAGCTCCTGCTTTGTGAATAAATCGAGATTGATAGATTTGTGTTTAGAGACATTACGTGGTATAATCACTGAAACAGAATAGAAGTATTGTTCATTGTCGTGTTTAACGAACTTCAGTGGAAATAGATTGATGGGAAATGTGATGAGGGCGAAGGGTATTTGGTAAATCTTGTCGCAAGGAGTGTGCATATGAAGTGTTCGATGAAATGCCTGAAAAAAGATTTGTGTGGGTTATCATTGCGGTAGATTGGTACTTTGATTTCTGATTACATTTTAAATGGGTCATTGAAATCTTCACACTAGCAACTTAAATACTGCTGCTAATGAGACATGAGTGCAGTTGTTTCACAATTTCTGAGTTTATTTTATGTACACATCTAGTATACATTTTTAAAGAGCTAATTATAAGATTGGATAAATTAATTGGTGAATGTAGATACAGTAGTTGTAGCGAGGTGTTTCAATCTTATAACTCACTTTTTCCTGCACTTTCAGTAAGGCTGTACTGTGTTTGCCAAGGTTCTGTATTCTGAACTATTTAACACCTATTTAAGATTGTGTCTACGTGGATTGATGGATGATAATTCTACACCAAGGCTACTTAGTACTGCAAGGTTTGGGGAGGGAAATCTTTGTATGCAACTTTTTCCATGCATCTTGCATAAACTTTGTTTCCAAGAATCGAGTCGACCTTTAGGTCACAAAGGAGTAACCTGTAATGCTTTTTATATGTTCGTTTGTGCAATTTAACACTCACCCAAGAGAGTTCAGTTTTTGAACAACTGATCAGTTAAGATTATTGGGATATTTTTCTTCCATTCCTGCATGAAATTGATCAATATGTGTATTAGGTTTTGCACTTCAATAGAATATTATAAAACCATTGCATTCACAGTTTTTTCAAGGCATTTTGGGAAGAGTAAGTTTCGCATTGCAAATTTGCAACTATGCTGAAGAGACATTGGCTTTTTAGTTCAACGTGTATGCAGTAGGTTTATGGTCGGAGGTATATTCAGTAGGATGATGCAACTGTCCTTTGAATGGGAAGAAAAAAGATAGCTGGTTAGATGTGGTAGGTTTTCCATTATCTGCAACTGGAAAACAAGATTATAACATAGATAGTTTTGGTTTTTCTACATGTTCGATGCACTTTCGGATCGCGGAAAGCAATAGGCTAGGTTTTTGTAAATTTAACAGCTTATCACTATGTTGAAGTGTTACCGTGTTAGAACAAAATCATTTGATAATATACTAGTAACATATAATATATAATTTCAATTTCCAAGTGCCAAATGAGATATATCATGTTAGTTTCTCATTTCTAACTTTCTTCCTTTTTATATGAGTAAAGAAGCTGAACCAATCATTTTTATCAAGAGAAACAACCTGTTCTGATGTGTATATATATGCCCATCTATATGCATGTAATTTGCACTTCAAGATATTATTACATGAGTCAAGTTATGTGTTGTGGGTTCTTGTGGTTATGTGATTATCTGGCCCAACATATCTAATTAATGTTGCTAATACAATGTTAATCAAACTGTAATGCTACTCGTTTGATCTTTCACCTGATGTAGGGAACATAAGTGACTAATGACCACCAACATGATACGTGTAAATAATTTAATATCGTATTGTTCATACTTCAGAAGCTATATAAGAAGACATATATGTGTATTCTGAGGAACGTATTGTTCAAAGTATTTAATTTTTGATCAACTCTATTTCTTCTGAGACTCTAATTATACGACTTCACAAGTGTATTTGATTTGATGGCTTCTCAACATTGTCAGTAGCTGTATATATATTTATTGACTTTATCACCAACAACTCAAGAATGGTTCTGTTAGTTTTCTGCTTGTTGTATTGACATATTAGTCATATCATCATCCTATGAATTCTTTTTGTTACACGCGCCTTCTAATATAAAGTTTTCTCTTTTTCCATCTGTAGCTCACCCAAAATCATCTTGCTGGGAACTCTTGGTCAAGGCTTCCTTTTAGCATAAGTCATGGTGTGCTGGCACCGACATTTGCAGTCTATACTCCGACAGGTTGGAAAAAGATTGGAAAACAGCTGTCACACTCATGCCAACTTTTCCAGTTCTCCATTGAAGTTCTCTCCAGTTCAAGGTTAAACATTGTAAAATATATCTTGTTAGTTGTTGAACAAATTACTTTTACTGCTAGGATGGGAAAGCCATCTTAAGCTTAAATTGATTTTCTTATTAGTTGTTGAACAAAGTACTCTAGCTTATGGGAAGTAGTACACACTTATCATTCCTAGATTCTTCTATGACGTAATGATTGTGTAATCATTTCCTTATGATGCGCTTTTTAACACCATTTTAGCATAGTGTAACTAACATTATTACTTTTGCAGGTTTGCTACCTTCTACAAATGTCTCAAGATCTTCGTATCACTACTTCCAGCAGTTGGTAAAGCTTTGGATTTGGTTTGCATTATCAATCTTTCATATTTGTTTAATCATTTACAGTACATCTTAGGTTAGTATTAGTACAATAGAACTGATGACATATTTAGTTTACATATCTGCTATCTAATCTTACATCTCTCTGCACTTCTCTAAGAAAACTACTCATTGTGGAAGATACACTTGATATCTAATTATTGCATGTTGCATTTTGGGTACTTTCTTTTTGGTAATCTATAGATAATTGGAAGTTGAAGAATTCATCCATTGCAGCAGATGGTTATTCAGTAGAAAACACTGCAGAATAAGATATGGCACTTCATCCTGCCAAATAGTTTTCATTATCATGAAACTTATATGTTCTTTTCCATCTATTGTTGTAGGGATTTACTAGTACAAGAAGATTACTTTCATCTGAAGCAACCCCAGGTCCATCTCCCTTGACACCAACATTGGCTATAGGCAGCGGGCAAGCTGAAGCTGAGAAAGCCGTCCCCAAACCTTCAAAAGTCCAAGCAATTCTCAAAAACATAAAACAGGTGTGAGATACCACTTGATCTTTATCTTTTTTTTTAATTGATCAGTAATCACAAAGTTATTCCGAATACAAAGCTGCTGAATTATGTTTGAAGGAGTAGGTGACACATTTATTGTTTTACAGTTCTGTTGATCCTCTTTGCCTAATTTCATTTTGTGTTATTATTGAATGCTATAATATATATATATATGTGTGTGTGTGTGTGTGTGAATATTATTGTTTTACTGTTCATTAAGGATAGATGGGCTCTTTGGTTGTCACCTCTACTCAATGATATATTCCCTTCATAGTCTTCAATTCTAAAGAACAATTGTAAACATTGAATGTAGATATAATGCTCTTACATTGTTATACTGATTAGATAATATAGTCATAAGGCTTGCACCAAGCCACCAAGCTTGGCTCTTAAATGTGTTTCCATCTTATCAAAGTCATTGTGGGTCTTATTTAGTCTATATAAGAAGAAAGGAAGATGGGTTCCACCATGAGGATGAGGATGGGGGAAAAGGGTATGAAACAAATTGATCAAAATTAAAATGTTACTATGTTTACCTTTGAATTATAAATAGATACTTCCATGATTGTTGTAGTTATGGGGAAAGCTTATGTCCTTGCTAATTAATGGTTATCTTTTATACACTTAATGGTTTCAGAGCCCGAAGAAGGTGAACTTGGTTGCAGCATTGGTTCGTGGCATGCGCGTTGAGGATGCCTTATTGCAGTTGCAATTGACAGTAAAGCGTGCATCTAAAACTGTCTACCAGGTGATAACACGCTCCAATGTGTTATTGATGTTAATATATATATATATATATATATATATATATATTTTCATCAATTATTTTAGCTTCTTGTCACTAGAATGAAAAGCAAGGTTTAGGACCATTGCAGATATCATCTCATTTTTTAAACGAAACTTCTGCTTTCTTGTTGGTTTCCACAAATTTGCTTATCCAGTGTTATTACCTTCATTCATACCAAAGAGGGTCTCTTTTTTGGGTTATGGAATACATAAATGTAACAAGTATTTGCACTAAGATTGTTTCACTATTATCAATTTTTTGTTGATATGTTCATGATTATTGATATCTGCTGATTGAATATGACCCATCTGCGCAGGTTATCCATTCAGCCCGGGCAAATGCTACACACAACTATTCATTTGATGCAGATCGCCTTATTGTTGGTAATGTGATATTAAACCAAAAAAGCTTCCATTTGAACATAATCACACTAGTGAACCCCATCATCATATGTCATTCTATTTATGGTCTTTAAACTCCCATTTTTCTTTCCGTTTTAATTTCTACACACGTAAAAGATCACATAATTTGATATATAGATTGACGTGATTATGATTTTTAACAATTTTGACATGGTTTTATTTTGAACAATTTGGTCATTGTGTTTCAGATTCCCTTTATAATGTTACGATCACTGTCAAAGTGTGTCCTATTATTAACATAAATTCTGGTAGTCATGTGTGCCCAATGGTGACATGGCAAGGTCATTGGACATTTAGAGAAACGTCTTGAATGTAAAAACACCAACCAAAACCGTATATGAATTTAAATCGTTTAATAGCATTGGCTCATTAAGTAGTACTATAATACATGTGTGTATACTATATATATATATAGGAGGTTCAAGCGAGGATAGTAACCAAATAATAGAACACGAGAACGGGCAAATCATGTGCCAAATCACATGTGATCTTACACAAACGGTCAAAGTCACGTGAATCACATGTGATTTTACACTAAAATCACATGTGATTTGACTGTTTTTATATTCTCCTATTTGGTTATTGTTCTCGTATGAAGCTAACTCTCTCTCTGTCTTTATATATATACATATATATATATAGAGAGAGAGAGAGAGTGAGGTTCAAACGAGAACTGAACCATGTTTAGAGAAACAAAGGAACAAACAAAATCATATATGATTTTGCACTAAAGGGTAAGTGGCCCAAAAAGTCGCCCGGACTTTTGGGTGATTTAGTGCAAAATCATATATGATTTTGTTTGTTCCTTTGTTTCCTATATATATATATATAGGAAAGTTCAAATGCGAACTCAAATTTGGTTGTGAACGTGAGGACAAATGAGAGCGCATCGCGTGTCTGAATGTAGATTATTTAGACTGAATAATCAAAGAAATATTCATACTGAATAATCAAAGAAATATTCATACTGAATAATCAAAGAAATATTCATACTGAATATTTCTTTGATTGACACGTTTCGTGCTCTCATTTGTCGTCACGTTCACAACCAAATTTGAGTTCTCATTTGAACCCGCCCTTATATATATATATGTGTGTGTGTGTGTGTGTGTGATACACAAATTTGCCACCATAAACTCATGGCTCCTAAAGTCTGAGGCTTTGACCATGCTTCACGCCTTTTAGAACCTTGGATTTGACACATCTAGCATGTCACGTTGGGGTCTAATCAGCATTTTGCTTTTCTTTTCGGTTATATCTGATTCGAAAAGTTTCTTTCCCTAACACATTTTGATTTGGTACAGCCGAAGCATTCGTTGGCAAGGGATTCTTCAAGAAGCGGGTCTCGTATCATTCCAAAGGAAGAAGTGGAGTAAAAGTGAGACCCGAGTGTCGGCTGACGGTCGTCCTAAGGGAAATAACCCCAGAAGAAGAAGCCGAAATAGCTAGACTAAAAGTCCACAATTTCACAAAACTCACTAAGCGGGAAAGACGTCTTGTTCCTCATAAGCTTATTGAAACAACCCCGATCTGGAACCGCAAAGGTAAATCCAGAAATCATGGAGAAGATGCAGCTGAAATGGCTGTATGAGATAAGCTTATTACTCCCAGAAAGAATAACATCTTTAGGACATGAAAACATTAATGTTTTTATTTAGTTTATGAAAACTGAGATTTCTGCTTTTTTTGATGTTTTGAATCTTTTGATGCTGTGGCAATGGTGATGAGTTGGTGACGTTGTAAAAACAAAATGTTTAATAGTGGCTAAAGTGAGAAATTTAAAACTGTGGGGTCGAATTTGAATGATGGGGAAACCTTTGGTGGTTGAATTTGAATAATGAGGAATCTTGAAATTAATTCATCCAAATATGGATATCTAGTTGAGCTTTTCTTTTTAATTAATATTTGTGCATGAAAATAGTTTTGGATATTATCACATAAGGTCTGCCAATATAAACATCGTGTGAAATTTACTGTGTCTGTGTGAAATTTACTGTGTCTATTTAGTTTGATTTGGTTATTTTATAATATTTTATATGAAATTTACTGTGTCTGTTTATTTTGATTTGGTTATTTTATAATATTTGTCTTGGTATTTTGATAAGAATATTCTTCGATGAATTTGATTGTTGGGTTCATTTTATTTATGAACCAAATATGTTTACATCATATTCGTTCAAGTATGTTGTTTGACACTTATAGTTAAACAGTTTAAAAATCAGTACAATTTCGAATACAAACTTAGTTGGTTGTTATAATATTTGAGTCAAGCTCTATTTTTTTTTTGGAAAGAGTATCCTAGGCATTTACCTAGACTAATTCCTGACAAATTTAAGACTGTTAAAACATCCAGTCCTGAGATAATTCTCCAGTGGTCACTAGTTGTTTGCGCCTGGATTCGAACCTGGGGTAGATGGGTTATCTAGCCTTATCCGTCACAAGCCTTAACCAGTACGCCACAACCCTTGTGGTTAAGAGTCAAGCTCTATTTGAGTCTTCAGTTTTGACTTTTGAATTCCGACTTGACTAAACAAGATTGTTGACATTTTTTTAATGTTTAAAATGATATTCAATCATCTTTATACAATGATTGTGTATCACACAACTCCATTCATGATCATATATTAACATGCCATCCAAATAACCTTTTACATCAATAAGAAAAAGAAAAAAAAAGGAAAAACAAACACGTGAATCTAAGACCATACCCCACCCCACCCCACCCCACCTCACCCACCCAACCACCCCACCCCCACCTCCACACCCACAAGAAAAAGAATGAACATAAAAGACACTTTAGTTTCCATAATAAAAGAGTGAGGGAATCATCATTATCAACAAGCATTCCCAATGGATGTTCATAAAGCTAAGGTATTGGATATGCTATCATGTGGATTCCCATAAACTGCAAAAACCAAATCAAATCAAACATACTTGGTTAATTTGACACATATATAAAGTCTCATGGATAAAATATATACAGACTTTAAGGATGTCGAATATACCTTATAACAGTCTATTAATGCATGTGATTGTAAGTGTTATTAGAGTATAAGGCATACTCGACGTCTTTTCTTGTGTTTTCTTTGTTTTGGAGGTTGAAGGACTGCCTTGATTGCCACGTCAAATACTGTCTTCACACTCTGCGTTTAACCGATAACAGTGAAATAAGGACTTGAAATTCAGAGCTTTTTGAATAACATGCACTTAATAAGACTTGAACCCGTTCAATAGGGTTATGTCTGATAAGTCTGCATTGATAATTAATGGACTATTATTGTTCGTACATTGATGGCTTGTACTGTACAACCATGTTTGAAATAATACCTGTTGTGTCTTAGAGCTGCATTCAACATAACCCATTGCCCCTATTTGCTTCTTTAGTTCTTCACCCTGGAATTGAAAATAAAATTTTTCATAAAAGAAAATTAGAAAGTTTGTGAATCTTAAGGGACTAAAAGTTAAATTTACAAATAGTTCAATTGCTCTGCCAAAACATTTATTTGTTTAATTACGTTATGAATCCCTTTACTTTCCCAGCTTTTCACTTGGAGTCCTTGCTATTGTTCTTCTGCAAAAACCATATAAATTGCTTCTTTGAAGGGCAGTACCTGTAATGTCGATATAGTGCAAGCCCCTGGATAGTCCATTAAAAACTTCTTGTCTTCTCGCAAATCTGTAATAACAAAATTACCGAACTTTATTCAAATTTTGAAAAAGTAAGAAACTACAGTAGGTGTGTAAATTAAAAAGTGTTGAATAAAGTCTCTTCATTTAAAATGGGAATCCTCTGGAATTTACAATGGCATCCCCAAAGTTTTGTTTATTTACGAATTCGGTCCATTTTGTTTTATGGTATTTATATGTTAAATTGTGATGGGAAAGGTGCAATTATTTTGGATTTGATGAAGAATGCTTCTAAAAAACAGTAACTTTGCGAAAAATTAGGAAAAGAAACCACCACCAACCTAGTTTTGTCCCGACAAGGACAATGGGCACTGACGGGGCATAATGTCGTAGCTCTGGGACCCACTTATCAATTTAAAGAAGAACCCAAAGAGACATGAAAACATAATAAAAAAGAGTGAGTTAGCCATCATTTGAACCACATACAGAAATAGAGTATATGGCAAAAAGATTAGGAGAAATTTTTGTGGTTCCGCTACAGAAAAGAAAAAGAACGACAGGTGTACTAGTGGATTTCATTTACTAGACACGATAAAAAATGGAAGTGAGGCATACACAAAACAAAATAAAATAACATAATTGGATGGTCTTGAACATACCTTTTTTGAAATGTTCTCAAAGCTAGCCCTGCTTATTAATGAAAAAGCAAGGATGAAAACATCAGCTCCCCTGTAGCTAAGAGGCCTCAGTCTATTATAGTCTTCTTGACCTGAATGTGGTTCCCCCCCCCCCCCCCCCAAAAAAAACAGTCACAATCAAGATTATTTAGCATGGGAAATAAGCATGTGGACCTTCTGGTTGTACATATGAAATATCTGGTTCTAGTACCATGTAAGATTTTCAATTCAACACTGATTACCAAGACAAAACAAACATATGTATCTTCTGATGTGTGATCATTGTGGTAGGGATGAATTATGTACCCAACTTATGGATGGACGGTGATTTATAATCATACAGTACAATTAATCAATATGTAAAGACTATCTTGGAATGACATCAAATTGGAGGCAGGATCACATGGTTGCTTTTTAACTTTTGTTACGGGTACCCATGGGCCAAAAAGTACTTTTCATCCATATGCGAACTATGAGCCAAATTAGTATCCGGGATTTTATCTTCTCGTACATACCAATCATTATTGTGTGGTCCAATGCATAAATATAATGTTATATTTATTGATATGACAAATCGATCAAATTTATTGTAAATAACAGTATTTCTATATCACATGTTAAAACACACATGCTCAATTGAGTGGTTTTTTGTATCAGATCAACAAATGAAGATATTATAATGACCTATTTAATATTTCCATACTCTACTTCATGTGAGATTTATTAGATTCATTTGTTTTATATATAGTATTTTCCTTAAAAATTAAATCACATAATACATTGACGAGTTATAAATAACTAATAATACATTATAATGTCTTGGTAGGGTAGAATTCAACACCACATCATCGGATCTCAAGAATGCATCTTTATCTATTGTAATGTTGTCTATTTTACATTGAAATAAAATTACTCTTAAAGTTTTTTCTATCTTTCTTGATGTCCTATAAACTATAAAGTATTACTATGTTATAAAAATAAATAAATAATTAAAAATAAAATAACATAAATTATTTGTTTACAATGTGTAGAGTGGATAAAGAACTCGTAGGAGTGAGCATAACCGGGTACCCGGCTATTTTTCATAGAACCGGAATCGGAACTGACGGTTCTTGGAAATCCGGAACCGGAACCGCTAACATCGGTTCCTGATATTTTGGAACCGACGGGAACCGGTTCCGGTACCAAGTACCCGGTTTCAACTTTTTTTTTTAAATTGCATTCGATAAAAATATAATTATAAAGTTATACCGACTTAAAGTAATAAATATAACAAATGGTCAAAGCTAATCCGATAAAAACTAATTATTACATAAACGAACTAGAAAGTTTGAGTTTTTATTTATTATTTATAAATATATAAAATAGTTTTTATTAAAAGTGGCGGGTAGCGGGTACCTAGCGGGTAACGGTTTCAAAAAAATGAGAACCGGAACCGGTCTTGATCGGTTCCGTATTTTAGGAACCGGAACCAGAACCAATCATATAGGTTCCGGTTCCGGAACCGGCAGTTGCAAACGGTTCCGGTTCCAAAAACGGATACCCGATTTCGATGCTCACCACTATAAAGAAGAGCATTTTCACGATAACTATTAATTTGACAAAAACTATATATAACGTCACATACAAAATAACACCCTTTATAGAAATGGATATTCCACAATTTATTATTATAATTATTTTATTTTTATTTTTAGTAAAAATTGCTACTATTATTATGCATGCAGAGGCGGTTCAAATGAGAACTCAAATTTGGTTGCGAACATGAGAACAAAGGAGAAGGCAACACGTGTTCTATTCAGTCTGAATAACAAAGGGAAATATTTAGACTGAATGTTGTTATTCATTTTGAATGCGTGTTATTCATACTGAATAATGTATGACATTTACCTTCATTATTATTCATTCTGAATATCCTTCATTATTCAGACGAATGAGATACGTGTCACGCTCTCCTTTGTCCTCATGTTCGCAACAAAATTTGAGTTCGCCTTTGAACTTTCCTATATGCGGGTTGATTTCCGTTACAAACCACGTCAATTCGTACAAACCGTATGCAACCAATATTTTTTTTGTAATTTTTTCACTTTTTTTTAATTATTAGGGTTGATTAGTCAATAATATATAAAAAATTTTCATCAAGAATACATGAAGGTTGGTGAATCAAAAATATGTGAAACAAGATTCATCAAATTGAGAGTTTCATGAATCAATTCATTTTCATGTAGAAAGAAAAATAATTTCATGAAGAAAAGAATTATATGAAACAAATTTGTTATATTAAACATTTTCATGAAAAAAAATTATTCAAAAAAACAATTAAACACGCGGTTTGTACGGTTTGTACGAATTGACGTGGTTTGTATTTGAAATCTCCCCTGTATGCCGGATCATATAAAAGTTGATCATTTTTAAGAATACGAGAAGTTCCAAGATTATACAAGATTATATCTGATGCAAATACTTAACCACATATGATACAATACGATCAAAAGAGACGCAACCGACTTGGTGAATGTAACCAAATGTTACAGGAAAGGTTGCCAGCTATATGTCGGTTGAAGCAAAATATGTTATATTATATATAATTACGTATTTATATAACATGTAATCATCTGTGATATTAAAATTTCTAGTATTCTTGCTATATACATACTTTTTTGGTAATTAAGGGGCCGTTTACAAAACGCTTACCCGGGTAAGTGCTTACCAAGCCATATTACGATCCGGAGGAATATAAAAAGTACCAAAAATCTTACCCGGTAAGAGCGAAGACAAGGAAAACAATGACCAAGAGTCTTACCCGGGTAAGCGATTGCGACGAATCTTACCACGGTAAGCGCTTACCAGGAAAATTATTGCATACGATGTCGTTTTTGTGGACTAAAATCTTATCCGATAAGTTAATGATAGTGTTAAATTTTGCCGGTAAGCACTTACCCGGGTAAGATTTGGTAAACGGCCCCTAAGAGTGTGTTGTATCCTCCAATCAAAATTACTAGCAAAATGAGAATCATTTAATCTAATCATGATGATGAACAAAAGGTTGTCTAAAATTGAAATTTTTATTAAAAAAACAAAATGACATTTAAAAGTAGAAATCATACCCAATCATAACACATACAACTTAGAATAATTCGATAGAATAACATTTAAATCTGACAATTTTATCCATTATGTCTATAATATAAATACACAAGCATGTATATTTAAAGACTTAATCATTTGGTAACACTTTAATTAATATTAACTAAAGTATATAAATTGATTCATCTGAGCAAACGGTTATTTTGAAATTAAATTGTTTTCCTTTACCCTATAGATTCAGTTTTAATTTAATTTATCTCTTGAAATTTGGTTTTAATTCAATTTATTCCTTACGTTCGGTTATTTGTGGAATTAAATTTCTTTCTTTCGTGAATAGATTTCGGTTGTTTTAAAATTTATTTATTTTACGTTCTCGTAAAATGGACTTGTTCTCGTTTGAACATTCACCTATATATATATATATATAGAGAGAGAGAGAGAGAAAAAAAAGTTCAAATGAGAACTCAAAATTGGTTGTGAACGTGAGAACAAATGAGAGCGCGACACGTGTCGAATAATCAAAAAATATTCAGACCGAATAAAACTGAATTTGTGAGACTAAGAGTTAGGATTATAGTTGTAAAAAATGATCTGGACCATTAACTGCTCACTTTTAATCCCACTCTCATCTAATGAATTGGGCTTCTCACAAAATTTGATTTGTACATTTCATGTATCTTGTTATAGTTGATCTTTAATTATGATTGATTTAAAGGTTAAGATCTTTTCTTACCTCTCTTACCATTACTTTCATTATGACCTTTTCTTACCTCTCTTACCATTACTTTCATTATGACGGAAACCTAATCCTATATGTACACACATATATGTTATATAATTAAAGGGAGGGTTTACCATCATTCATAGTAAATCTTTGGTAATTAATTCTTTGTAATACCCTTTTATCGGAGGCTCTTAAAAAAACCACAATGATTGCCATCCTAACAAAGGCAATGAGCATGCCACTTTATTTTTATTTTTTTCTAATCAAATAACCTTAAAAAAATAAGAAGTATGTCAATCCATATCATTTTATCATTATATATACACCCATATATTTATTTGTATATGTATAACAAAATAAAGAATGTGTCATGTGTGATCATCTTAACTTGAAATTCATGTTACAATTGCAGAATTCAGAAGAAAAAATTTGTCGGTTTTTATCACGACATACATACATTCATGCATATATACATACATATATATATATATATATATATGCATGCACTTATCACGTATGTATAAATTGTAGAATACACACACACATACAGAGAGGAGAGGGAAAAGTTCAAATGCGAACTCAAATTTGGTTGTGAACGTGAGGACAGATGAGAGCACGGCACGTGTCTGAATGGAGATTATTCATACATAATAAGCATTATTTAGTCTGAATAAATAGTATATTCAGTCTGAATATTTTTTTGATTATTCAGCCTGAATATAACACGTGTCGCTCTCATTTGTACTAACGTTCACAAACAAATTTGAGTTCTCATTTGAACCCGCCTATGTGTATATATATATATATATATAGATAGATAAATATATATATATATATATAGAAAGAGGTGGGTGTGTAAAAGAGAGAGAAAGAGGGTACCAGCAGTGTCCCAGAGACCCAAATTGACAATTTGGCCATCAACATCAACATTTGCACTAAAATTGTCAAAAACTGTTGGGACATAATCCTACAAAAACACAAATATATTTGAAAATAAGCACATAAACATTTCAAAATTAAAAAAAGTCAAAAGTCAAACCTTTAACAAGATCTCAAACACACACACACACACTGAGTTGAAGAAGAAAAATTTACAGTTGGGAAAGTATTGCTGGTGTAGGAAATAAGAAGACAAGTCTTTCCCACTGCTCCATCTCCAACTGTAACACATTTTATGAACTTTGATGTTGTACTCATTTTGACTTTGACTTTCTTGATTTTGACTTTTGAAAGAACCTATAGAAATTGAAACCCAATTGGGGCAAACACTTTGTTTATGAAGAAGAAGGAGAATTTATCAAGAAAAAAATGATGGTTTTTCTTGGGACAAAAAAAGATGACTTTTGTTGAGCTGAAAGGTGGATAGATATAGGATACAAAAAGAAAGGTCAAACTTGGACTTTTTGTGAGACGTAAAGTCAAAGCCCATTAGTTTTGGGCCTGGCCTATTTGTAGATAACAAAGTTTGAAACTTTTAAAGTTTGAATGAGGCTGGTATTTAAATTTTGGCTTGGGAACTTGGGCCTTGGAGGGATAGTTTATTTGGTTAGAGCAACATATTGGAGAAAATACGACTAACTCTTTATTTTACTCTTTATAACAGAGAGTAAAGTAAAGAAACAGATTGGAGATGCCCTTAATTTGACATGTAATTAAAATATTTAATGAACAAACAAAGGTGTTTGAAATTGATATCTAAAACTTGTAAGTGATTATAAATATGATTTTTATATGTACACAACACAATTTATAATGATATAGGATGCAAATAAGAGTTGGAGTGTTTATAGTTGTGGGTTATGAACCTATCTAAAACCTGTTAAAATGGTTATTGAATATCAGGGACAGAACACAAACCTTTTAATTAAGGGGGCCGAACCCAACAACACATCTTCATTGATAAGCTCAATTCATTATAAAAAAAATTGTGTGACAGGAGAATAGAATCTATGACCACATACACAGGGGTCATATACGCATAACTACCTGAGTTAAGCACAATTCATTGATAATATTTCTAATATCTAGTATTTAAGGGATAAAACGCAGGGGCCATGGCCCCCCTAGGCCCCTATTGTGTTCCGCCTCTGTTGAATATCAAGATCTTGTGCTTCTACCATGTGAATGTCTTGTTTCACCGGAACTCAACTGTTTTGGACCTATGCAGGTCTTTTAGGTATTGGGTGGTTGCGGTAATTTCTATAATTGTGGTTTTTTTTCAACATTTGTTTTTGGCGTTGTTGGTTTTGAATTAGCTCATAGTCTCAATCAGAGCTTTTCAAGCTTGTTCATGGGCTTTTCAAACATGTTTTTAGTTAGCATTAAAATTATTTCGTTTGGTCAGGATTTTTAGCGTAGTTGGGTGGGGGCTTATAATGTATACCTCTCATTCACTTTGTAAAACATCTCATGTGACCATGTTTAAACCACCTGGTATATATTGGGGGTTGTGGGATGGTGCTCGGGATTTAAAGCTTTTATGAATGTGAAACTTATTACCAATCATCGACATTTTTTACAATAATATCTTTTTGCTATAAAAGGTGTACCCGCTAAACTTTGAGCTCTGGGGTATTAAAAAAACACAGGGAACATCAACCGAAAAAGTCCCTTGAAATCACCTAAAATCAACCAAAAAAAACTTAAAAAATCATTCGAAACGATATGATTTGGCTAAAACACATCGCGTGACTCGCTTGACAGAAATACTAGATTCGTCACTGATTAAAAACATAAATGACTTGTGCAAGAAACACTTAAGTGACTTGTGCAAGAAACACTTAAATAGACCCACATGGCTAAACATGCTAAATGTGAGTCACATGTGATCTAAAATTGTTGTATATACATATGTATATGATCCGTTATTTTTCATATATGTTTTATGTATGCAATGTGTTTAAAAAACTTTCAAGCATGCAACAAAATGTTTTACTCTACGACTGTTATGCATGAATGTTTTGGATACGTATGAGGATCCCATGTCAGAACACCGGTACTATCAAACATGGCACCACAAATCTCGGATTTCAGTGCAACATGTTGTAGCAGGCTTTTGAAAATTGTTTAAGTATTTAAGAATCAGTTGTTAAGTGATGTAAGAATGTTTTAAGACTTTTCTTACATCTGATTATAGATTGTTTATGTTGTTTTTCAATATATGATGAAACCACAAGGGTGGTAGCACGGTGGATAAAGACAAACGAATGATAAAATCAAATCATGTTCAATTTCTATTATCTACATATGTATTTGTGACCACTAAGAGCATCTCCAACAAATTCCCGATTTTTTTTCCAAAATGGAGAACCAAATTCAACATCTCCAAAAAAAATTACATTCATCTCCAACAAATTCCCTATTTTAAAGAATTTAACATTGATTATAATATTAAAATATTACATTCATCAATTAAACTATTATTTCTCTCTCTAGATGTTTATTCTCAAATTTCTTATTGGTGCTCTTATTTAATAATCATTTTTTGAGTGATCTCCATATTTGAAGAAAAACATTATCTCTCTTATACTTTCTCCATTTTGGAGATAGTTTTAAGGAATATCTTACAACAAAATATTGACTCAAAATCCTCATCTTTTCCATTTTCTATATTTTAAAGAATCTCTTGGAGATGTTCTAAAAGATTTGCGTTAAGATTGGTGGGTAAAACTTACCATAAGATTAGTCTGTATGAAACAATCATTCAAAAAAAGCAAGATATGACCAGTGATTGCAAAAAACCCGAAACTTATGGTGAAAACCGAACAATTCGGACTAGGTTTGGGGACATTTTAACGTCAATACTCACCAACCCAACCCGGGCCATCAGTATGTATATATTTTTATTTATTTATTTATATATTATACACAATATAAATAATATTCATAAACATTAAATGGGCTAAATATTAATTTTTTGTTATGATTTATTTCTAAGTTGTTACTTCAATTTTTGTATGAAAATTTTGCGCTTTTTCTATGAGTCTCGGGTTCAGGTTCGGGTAAAACCAACGGGTAACAGTGACTTTTTTGTTTATCGGGTGCCCCAACAGGGATCGAGGAAATCACGGTAACCCGACGGGGATCCCTAATAAGATCCCCGACGGAGACGGTTTTCCTTATCTGTTTTAGAAACGGGGATACCAATGACCGTCCTGAACCTACCATGTTGCCATTCCTAGACATGACATCTCATCATCAAATACAAGGCTTTGGCTCCAATTATTAGAAGAGTAATGCATACCTTCTTAAAATTCAATTGGGAGAATTATGTGGTATTTAAACTTTTACAAATAACAATACTTTAAAATGATTCTAAGAAGTTAATTAGACTGATGTAATATTATTAATGATATATATCTCAGAAATATATTATTTAAAACGGTAATTGAGTGAAAGTAACTTTATTAAATTGTGTTTAGATTTTTGTCGATATGTAATTTTTTAATTTTTTAAATACGTCACGTCATGTGTAAATTTGGCCAAAATGTATTGCCTTAGTGCAAATTTAGTTTAACAATAAAAAAAATTCTTTTAAATTATTGTAATAAACATTTAATTATTGATATTTCGTATAAATTTTAAATAATAAGCAATAAATTTTATAGTTATTGATAACATGTATGTTAAATTTGAATTGTTATTGTTGATTAGATAATAAAATGTCACATATAAATTACTTGATGTTACTTATATTGAAAATCGGTTTATCAAGTTAATGAGTATGTAATAGGAAAAAAATGAATCTTTATTATGAGAAAACAATTGTAGTTATACTTTTAAAAAAAACTGTCTTATAAAATTTTGTTTTATATATTAATTTTTGTAAATAGGATAACTAAAAAGATATAAATTTTATTTTGATAAAAAAATAATTTTCCCTCTAAAAATCAACAATGGGAAACCAAGAGAGAGAGAAAACAAGAACTTTAGCTCTCTCTTCCAATGTTCACGAACCCTAATTTTTCCCATTTCCAATCGATCAATCTTCATGGATGCACCTTCTTTACGTCTCTCAAATCCATGATCTGTTTGTATTGATTATTCTTGAATTCATTCGATTAGGTTAAAGTAATCTTGAATCAGATCTGTAATTTCTTCCGAAATTTGAGAAATATCTACATATACATAACGAATACACCAAGATTCATGTACAGGGATCGAGGTGGATCGTCGGCGAAGTCAGAGATGGTGGGAGGCGGAGGAGGTGGGCCGTTGGATCGGAAACGAATCAATGATGCGTTGGATAAGCACTTAGAGAAGACATCGTCACCTTCGACTTCTAGGGTTTTGAATAGTAATTTCAAGGAGAAAGAGAGATTGTCTATGCCATCAACTTCCGCAGCTGGTGGCGGTGGCAAATCTCATCACATGGACCACCATCGTGACAACCGTTCCTCCTCTACTGTTACCAATCCCAAAAACAAGTGCTCCGATGGTTTGTTTTCTTTTGAAAAATCTTTTAGTTACGGAATGAATTGCCTTTTTCGCTGTTTTCGTCTGTGAAATATATTGCCACCATAGAGTTTTATGATTGTAGATGGGTGGAATGGAAGGGATGCGTATTTCCAGAAGAATAAATGTAGATAAATTCCTTGCATTGTCTTTTTTTTGGTCATATTCGGTATTTTATGGCTTAAGTTTCTACATCTTCAATTCTTCGTGTGAGGATATATCATATATATGCACTGGCATCAATTAGGGATTTTTTGGATTGTTAAATATAGAGGCACTATCTGTATTTCTAATAATTTTGAACATAAAAGGCCTGCCTTTTATGACTTGAATTGATTCGGGGATTGTCATCTTCTATTTCAATTAATCTCTCTTACTGCTGTTAGACATTCCAAGAAACTTTTATTGATGCTTATCTTGCATGAATGACTGTTTGGTTATGGTTGGCTTATATGCCAATGCTAGCCTTCTTGATCAATTATCTGTCTGTTGGTTACAATTACCCATTTAATGCATGTTTAAATGTATAATAAGAGGAAGGCACAATATGTTCACAAATATTAGCAGTTAGTAAAATTGGGATGCAAAGTTGTTTCTGATTGGGATAACACATCATATACACATGCTTTTTTTCTTCTTTTGGACTTCTAAGGCATGCCTTGTTTTGTTTTGGCATAAAATTAAGTCATCATCAGTTGGCTGCATACTTTTTTTTGTATAAAGAGTAAAGACAATATAAGCTTGCTTTTATATGTACCTTTTTTGTGGAGTGCATAACGTATTATGTTATAGTGCTCATCTTTTTTTGCCAACAAGCATGATCTATTCACTTTTGCTTTTAATTGCAGATGAATCTGAAACAGACAGCGAGGAGTCTGATGTTAGTGGTTCTGATGAGGACGATACATCTTGGATTTCATGGTTTTGCAATTTGCGAGGAAATGAATTTTTCTGTGAAGTTGACGATGAGTACATTCAAGATGATTTTAACCTCTGTGGGTTAAGCAGTCAAGTTCCTTATTTCGATTATGCACTTGATCTAATCCTAGATGCAGAATCTTCTCATGGTAAGCTAGATTCTTGGTACTTCTTACATCTTTTCTGAACCTTGGATATTTGGATATGACTAAATTGCTGTGGTTCATATAATTGTCCTTTTTTCTCTCTTATAAGGCTGTTATGTTCTAAAGAACCACCGTAATTGGGCAAAATACCTTCAATTTATCTTTCTAGCATTAAAACACATTGTAAGTTGGAGATTAGGAGTTTCTGAATGAGCTAACTAGTTATGACACTCACCATTTAACTCGTTTGTGTGTACTAAGTGATATTTTGCAAAAGCACTAAATTGATCAAGAAGTAGAGTGCCAATGGTCAAAAATGATGGTTTCTAAAGCAATAACTTAATTAATTAAGATTATCAATGGCCAATGGTATCTTGATATAAGTGTGAAAAGCTCTTATAAGTGGAAATTTGCTTCAATGTATAGCATGTTTCAAGGTCAAAGGTCTGTGAAAGAGTTGTTAATTGAAATTTCAGACCTAGAATAAAACTTGCAGCATATTTCTGGATTTCAGTGACAACAATTTCTTACAGATGTTTGAAGGATATTATAGAAACACATTATTGCTGTGATCTATTTTTGTATGGGTACAAAAGTCTGTATTAGCATGCTACTAAGTACTAACTATGGAGAATACTTATCAAGTTTGTTGGCTTTATTTTGATCTGAGAATTTGTATTTATTTGTTGACAAAATTTTCAGATGATTCTCATCGGTGATCAAAATAAGTATATTAGCACTATAGAGAACCAAATTGGGTTATTATCATACTTATTAACGCACCAAATATATTTCCAGGCAACTTTCATAAATATGAGAGGAGCTGATATGCTTCTTTTTCTTAGCTTAGAAATGTTCCAACTTTTAGAAGAGCTCTTACGTCCTAGTTTCTTTCTTCTACAACGTTAATATGCAAGGCATCTTTGACCTTTAGCACAAAGACAATGTTGTCAAATTCATTTGTCCCTATTAGTGTATTGCATCTCAAGTTTGACTATCTAGTATACGAAAGATATGAAGGTGACTACTCTTGACTAGAGATCAACTTTTATACCCTTTTCGTAGGTGTCCATAAAGAATGTTTCAATTGTCACTAGATTTTCTCTAATGACTTTGAAGCATACATATGACCTATTGATAGAGGCAATTAATATTTGTAACTTGTAAGTGTTTGATGCACACTCTCACCGGAATTGCATGCATTTAGAAAAGTATTACTCTATTGAAAATTTGTCATTTGGTTTAATGTGCTTATTGCAAAAAATTACATTCAATTATTGTTTTTCTTTTTTGTGTTTCATGGTAGATAGCACTATGCATTTCAGTACTTAAAAGTCGTAGGTTCTATACATAGTACTTGTTTTGAAACTTTGAATGATACCAATACATCAACGTAAGTACGTAACCTTTAAGTTTTTTTGTTACTTGGTAAGAGCATCATACTATCTTCCATTCTCTAGTTCCATTGTTATAGATAGTCCTTATAAAAATACGATCTCGAGGCAAATGTTCTTATTACATTATGATTAAATGTAGGTCAACTTTTATTTTCTGTAATTATAGATGAGGTTGGGTAACAAATGAGATGCTAGATTGTATACCATGACTTATGTTTTTCCCCAAGGATGTCATGTTAGTTAATGAGATTATGCAAGTTTTTGATGCAATGTTGGACTAAGTGTTCAAGATTAAGGGGGGATCTAGTATTTTCTAATCGAGTACTATTGTGGAAATTAGTGTCGACTTTATTAAGAGTAGATATGGAGGCGGTCAAAGATTGACATGAGGGGAAACATAGTACTAGCAGTGGTGCTGTCAAAACAAACCCAAAAATAAGCCATGTGAGCAAAGTGTGTGCCTTTTTTAACAACTAAAAAAAGAAACTATAAATAAACTACATGAAGTGATGGTATTTAAACCTAATATACATTTTAGATGGACAAAAGTAAAAGAGTGAATTACATTCTTGATCCCTGTGCTCTGCCCCATGTTGGATTCGGTCCCTAAGCGCATTAAGTACACCAGTCGTCCTTGTTTTGTATTTCATATAACAGATTGGTCCCTTGAGTTAACATCGTTAACTTGAGGTTGGTTAAGTAAGTCTTGTGCTTTTCATGTGAGGGGCAATTTGGTCTTTTTACTCATTCATCCCCACCTGTTATTCCTCAAATCAAGAAGCATAATTTCATTCTTCAAATTTGTTTTACGTACCCAAATTCAAGAACAACAAACACTAAATCAGGATCTCAAAAACAATATCTCATTTAAGTAGAAAACTATAACCAAAATCATCCCAAAAATCAATAGGTACAGATGAAACCTAGATAAACGACAGAAATGCCAAAACCCAGGTAAAATGGAGAGGCAAATCGAAGTTGGGGATGCAAAACCCAGAGAAAATCCCAGAAGTATGAAAAAAGAAACAAAGGTTTTTTAAAAGAAATCCACAATTCGACTGCAAATGCAGATTGATGAACAACAAAGGTTTTTGAAAAGAAATCCGCAATTTGACCACAAATGCAGATCGATTAACAACAAAGTTGCCTAAAAACAGCTTTGTTGAACATCAAAACCTACTACATCAACACAACCGAGTTGTGGATTTCTTGCTGAAGGTGTATGCATAAAAACTGCAAGCACTCGATTCTCTCCATAGATCTTCCATGGAGAAAGGGAGGGGGTGTGGATTAAGAGGAAGGGTGTTTCGCCGGAGGAAGGACGGTGGTTCCGCCAATGGGAGAGGGTAATATACATATATATATATATATAATATTAGTTAAGTTTTTAATTTTTTCTAAGAAAATAAGAGACAGGACTGAAAAGACCAAATTGCTTCTCATGTAAGGGGCATATGACTGACTTAATGGACCTCAACCAAATTCAAAAATGAGGCATAACATGGGGACCAAGAATGTAATTCACTCAAAAGATGATATCTAGATGTATATAACATATTTATCAATAGGGATAAGAATCACAGTCAAAGTTATCATCAGGAAGCAATGGATCATCAGTTAGATGGATGGCATTATCTATATAATTATTCTCCCTTTCATGGTCTTATTCTTGTTCATCATCTCCAAATTTTGTTATACACAACATCATCAACCTTTTCCCCCATATTGGCCAGACTTTTGAGATCTTTGTTTTGGATTTATCTTTTGTACCTTCTGCTAATATGTTTTGCCTATATGTTTGATCAGGAGATATGTTCACTGAAGAACAAAATGAACTGGTTGAATCAGCAGCTGAGATGTTATATGGTCTGATTCATGTCCGTTATATATTGACCACCCGAGGAATGTCTGCAATGGTATGCTTCTTCTGATCCCCTCTCCTTTGTTTATTTATTTATTTATATTCCATGATTCACGGATTTAAGATATATATATATATATATATATCGGAAAACGTTATTATAGTTGGAGAAGTACAAAAATTATGATTTTGGAAGGTGCCCAAGAGTTTACTGCTGTGGACAACCCTGTCTTCCTGTTGGCCAATCAGACATACCACGATCGAGCACTGTTAAAATTTACTGTCCCAAATGTGAAGATATCTATTACCCTCGATCCAAGTACCAAGGCAGTATCCTTTCATTATCGTTGATATCTATTTTGCTTTCCGATCGCATGCTTAACTGTTGATATAATTATTTATAGGCCTTTTTCTTAATTTAAGTCGAGTTTTTTTTTTTTGTTTCTTTTTTCATAATTATTACTGCAAAAATCTGTTTCTATCTTCTCTTTTATGTAATTAAGCATGAGAATGAAGCAATAACGTATATAACATATATATGACTATATAACAAACCAGTTGAAGGGTACAAACCGTCTCAAATCAATATAAAAATAACTTTTTTCATGATTTTTTTTCATCAAATGCTATGATTTAAGATATTATTACACATATATTTGTTTCATAATGTAAAAGTTTCATATGTATTTGTTTTCATAAGTTGAAAGTTTCTCATATATTTTTTTTATGAAAAAGTTTCACATGTATTTGTTTCATAACGTAAAAGTTTCGCATGTAATTTTTTCATAAGGTGAAACAAACATATATGCAATAATATCTTAAATCATAGCATTTGATGGAAAAAAAATCATGAAAAAAATTATTTTTATATTGTTTTGAACCAGTTTGTATAGTTTGTACCCTTCAACTGGTTTGTATTTGAACATACCCCTCTCTCTCTCTCTCTATATATATATATATATATATATATATAGTTTGGTGAACTGCTTGTGTGCATATTTTTGTTTCCTTCATTTTTTTTTCATAGATATCGATGGTGCTTATTTTGGAACCACCTTCCCTCACCTGTTTTTGATGAGTTACGGTCACCTGAAGCCACAAAAGGCGACCCAGAGCTACACCCCAAGAGTATTCGGTTTCAAGCTTCACAAACCATGATGAATCAACTGCGGTTTCACTCCATTGATGATGATGGTGCACTTGTTATGTTGCCAAGTGGTTCGTCTAACTAGGGTATGTCCAAAAATTGTGAAAAAAGTTTCGATTTTTATGTTATGATCTAGATCGTTTCTAGCTTAATATTATATGAAAAAAAAATGAAAAAGAAAAAAAAATATATTTAGATGATTTAATGGAGCAGTTGTGAGAAGTTATATGGAAAAATGATTTATCCTTGTAGCTCATAAATTTGTTTTATGTTACTAGTAGAGTTAAATGTCATGTGTTGTACAAGGTAGTTTTATCTTAATTTTCTTTCTCTTGGTTTTAAATTTTAATTGTTGTATACATGTTTCACGCATAGTTGCTTTAAATCTTTTTCTGAATGTGGGTTTTTCGTTACTTACAAGTTACATATTCGTTTACTTCTTGGGGGTTAATGAATAATGTCTGTGTACATCTTATCCTGTCTAGATGTGAAGATTTACTGGGTTTGTTTGGTTATTGGTCGAATGTGTAGGTTGTGCATTAGAATGTGTTTGTTATGAGGATAGTGGTTTGTTTGGCTTATGGTGCTTGCTTTATGATTTTAGCTATCTTTTGCATTATTAGTTAGGAATTAAGAATAAAGTAAATCTTGAAGGCCATTATATGAAGAGGATTGTGTTTAACCATGTGTGCTTCATATTATTATTAGATATAAGACACTAGCTATTGTAGTGTGGATAAAAATTGCTTGTTTATCTTCTTTCAATCAAATTTGGACATATGTAAAAAGATATGGAGTCAATACGTAAACTGCCATGGCGATTTAGAAAATTTTCTAAATCTAGCGGTTTGGGATCAAGTGTGTTTAAAAAGATGGTCTGGTCTGATCGGTTTTGGCCTATTATGGTTTTAAACTGAAAAATGTAACATGTATCCTCAAAATTGAACTTATATCAATATAAAATTATAAAAAGATGTACCAAATTGTAAAAGAACCATCTGTATCCAAAAACGAAGGTTGGTTCGGAATTTGGAATTTTGATTTCTTGTAGGGTAATTGATAAGTGAAAACCAAAAAAAAAAAAATGCCTTGGATGAAATCTTTATAACATGAAAACTAAAAAACAATTGATAAATATATGTGCATTTAAGCGGTTGGTTTGGTTTACTGCAGTAAAAAATGTTGAAATCGTAAACCGGATATGACCATCCGGTTTGACTATTTTTCAAACAGGCAGGACAACCATATGACTTAAACCGCCAAAAATGGCCAAGATTGACTAATTGTCGCTTATAGCAATAAGGAAAGGGTAAAAAGAAAAGCTCGGTATTTTGTCTCATTGATAAAAATGTGACGTTGTTTGTAAATAATATAAAAGTAAAAAAAACAAAAAAATTATGTAAAAAGGAAGAACGAAATGATAAGAATGAGAGAAGCTCATGGGCTCGTCTTTGGGGTTGTTTATCAGATACCGAATAATTTGATGCATCATAATTAATTGACTAAATTATTAAAAGACACTGTATAATTCAGTGTCAAAATAAAAAATAATTGTTTAGTTAATGTTCTAAATAAACAAGTTAAATGATTAAAAATTATCGTTTTAACAATCTATATAATTTGATGTTAAATGAAATATCAATGATTAGTGTTCTACATTAATAAATAACCTTATAAATATACCACTTTAAAAATATAAATTACAAAAAGAAAAATTATCATATATACCTTCAACATGAACACTAGTTTTCAAGAATGGATGAAATCATGATAAAAGAAAATTTTCACACTCACCAAAAAGAGCAATTAAATAAATAGAACTATGAACTAAAAACAACCTAGGTTCAAGTGATGTTTGAATTCAATGAAGTAGTAATTTTTTTCTCGTACGGAGAAAGACTAGGGTACAACAACCACTTATCATACAAGATGATATTTACATAAATAAGTAATATGACATATTTTCTTGTGTCTGTTTGTATACATCTCGACTAATCTTACAAGATTATAAAGAACAGTTAAAAAAATCATCAATGTCTTTGAAGGGACTAGAACAGGCAGCCTCTGAAGAGGAGTCTCAAATACCTATTTTCTATTGCCAATGAACGAACCCTCAAAGTGTAAAGGATATTGTCTTGGTATTTGGATCGAGAGTAGTAGATATTTTCACATTTGACACAATATATTTTCGTAGCATTTGAATGTGGCAGTACGATTATTGGCCACTTCCCAACTTATCCAACCGTATCATTTCCAACATTGGACATGTATCAAGTTGTACGATATCTTTGTTTTTGTTATAAATGGTCAAAAACCTTTTAGACATGTTTTTGTTATAAAAAAAAGTCTTATCGCTTAATTTGTTTTGGTCCCTTAACTGATCCAAAGTTCAAATGTGTCTTTGATATGGACCAATATAATTGGTATTCAAAGCATGTTCCACTTTAACGGTCCATTTAACGGTGGGTGAGCAACATATGAATTTTTTATAAAAAAAATGGCCATAATCAGTTACCTTACCTAGTTTTTTAACTGGTCAATTGAAAAATCATATCTTACCGTTGATAGCAATAGATGGTCTCATTTCGAATCTGGATTTGGGACTTAATTGGTTCCCTTAGCTTCAATGGTCGCCTCTTTCATTAACATGTATGGTTTACTACAATTTTTGCCAAATAAAAGAACTTAATTTGATATTGAGATTTTATCAGTCATCTACATGTATTTGATCATCAATCAAATGTTTTAAATGTATGCATCGGGAACGTACAAGCACCATAAGTTATAGGTTTTAAGACAATACATTAAATACATGTCACACAGATTTTGTACAATGATTATATTTTCCAAATAAAATGTTCGCTTCATTCCAAAAGATAAAAAATATTCTTATTTCGGGTTGTTTAAAAAGCTATGAATTTCTTTTAAGATTTTAACTAAAATTTACTTATTCATCCATCATCAGATTATTAAAAAAGTTTGTGAAATTGATTTTGATCTGCATGATTTTTTGTTCCGTCTTACTAAAGGTTTTTATGTATCTAGTCAAACATTGTATCATTTTAAATAATTTTAAACAGAAAAAACATAAGGGTTTCGGAAATACATGCAATAGGCCAAGTCATTCTTTGGTTCATTGATGTTTTTGCAAAAGTGTCTTGTAATCCGCAATTTTCAAGTTATCCCACTTCAAGAACATTTATTTAAACCACTTGGGTTGGGTTGTGGCGCATCGGTAAAACCTAAAGAATGTAGTGGAATATTTCATCCACCCCATGTTCAAATCCAGATGCTATCAAAATCTTTATATCCATAGAGGTTCATCTGCGATGACTCAAGACAATCTGTGGTCGTCTGGGGGATTAATCGGTGCGTGTAAGTTGACCAAGAAACCCACAGTTAAAAAAAACATTTATTTGAAAAGCAGCAAACAAGTCAATAAGTTACAAAATGATCTATTATATGGTTGGTTCATTAATGTTTATTTGACATCACCAACAATTTTTGAAAACATAAACCCCAATGTAGGAAAAGGTATCGGAATTGTTCAAAAATTTGTTTCACCATTTCATACGTACCATGATTTTATATTGTATAAAGTTCACATTGATATTTGACCAAAAGAATTGGTCAAACATGATTTATTGTTGAAATAAATGAGTTTCCTTTTTGGGAATTTAAGTTGGTGGGCAAAATGGTTCATAGATTTATTTAGTTTGATTCTCAATGTTTCTTGTTTTTGATATATTGCAAGTCCATTTAAAATTGAGGAATTTACATTGTATGACGATTCTCCTTATTCAATTTATCCTTATGACCATTTCTTTTTTATTTTTATCTATATATTAATAGGTCCGTAAGTATTGTGGACCCCTAAAACGACGTCGTTTTTGGCCAAATGTAGTTGGGTCCGTAACCCAGGTCCGTAAGTATTACTGACATGGCCCAAAGTTGATTCCACCAGCGTGCGACACGTGGCAGGTCAATAAGTATTATGGAAGTGGCATACGGATGTGGTCACAAAATGACGTCGTTTTGGTGGGTTTGTAATACTTACGGATCTGGGTTACGGATCCAGCGACAAATGGGTAGAAAATGAGAAAGAAATGATTATAAAGATAAAAGTAAACTCTAATTTTGGTCCTCGTGGTTTAGTGCAATCTTTGAAATGAGACTTAAACTTTGATAACTTTAGAAATGGTCCCACGGTTCTCGTTTTGCTCTGAAAATGGTCATTTGTCACTAACTCTGTGAAAAATCCTTGTTAGAGTGAGGACAATTTTGTCATTTTTACTTGTTTTGCTAATTTTCTTTTAAAATCAGTATAATATCATATATATATATATATATAATCGTCATATAGTGTGTATATATTAGGGTAGACTCCAATTTTGGTCCGCCGGGTTTGAAAACCGATTTGTTCCCCTTCCCCTGGCGAAGACCTGCAACACCTTTCACCATTCGGTCACCATGTGCACTATAACCCCCCATCAGGCCACTATTGTCGTCCTTCTTTCCTTCCTTCACGTCATTGTGACCAACCCCTATCTCCCCTCATCGTTGTCCATCGATCTCCGCCATCGGCATGAATAGGGACTACGATGATAACATAGATTATCTCCACCGCCGTTTTTCGATATGAAAATCACAAACCTAAAGGGTTTGGTTTTGTTAGATTTTTGATTTGTTACTATGGTTTGGTTTTGCAAGTTTTTCGATTTGTCTATTTGGTTTGATTTTGCAGGTCGAGTTTGTGAGGGGGGGGATAGGATTTGGGTTGCAGGTCGAGTGTGTAAGGGGGACGAAATCACGGAAACCACGGGTTGAAGTCGAGGGGATGCAAAACCGACTCCTTTTTATGTTGTTCTAAATCCAAGAAATTGATCTAAATGAATGCACACCCATGCACAAATTAACCAGTAGTATTGACATATAAAACCTCATTCTCTTTATTTCTTTCCCACCCATCATACTTTCCCCAGAACTCCCAGGAAAGTTAGACGACGACGCACCATTCGTCTTTGGATTCCCGAGCACATTAAGATCTTCGAATAATTTGTATGAAGGAATAAAGAGTCTTTGAGCAGTAGCATTTGAGTTCCCACGGTCGTTTCCATTTATGCCCGTTGCTCTCATGTTATTATTCACTTGTTGTGATTGGATGTTGTTGTTGTTCTAATTATTATTATTATTATTATTATTATTGTACAAAGATGTCGGCATGGGAGGTGCATATGTATAAGGCACTGAAGACGAAGGATATTGGTTGGTGTAATAACCAGGAGTGGCGGCCCATGGCGGCGGAATCACGGAAACCACATGTTGTCCATGTAGTTGTATATATATATATGTAGTGTATAATAATATAATATATATATATTATATTAGATAATACTTTTATTTTTAAAAGAAAGTTAGCAAAAATATTACAATACTAAAATGCCTCTTACAGTAATGAACATTTTTAACGGAGTTAGTGATGGGGGACGATTTTCAGAGCAAAATGAGAACCACGGGGACCATTTCTAGAGTTATCAAAGTTTAGGTCCACTTTCAAAGATTCGCTAAACCACGAAGACAGTATGTGATTTTCGTGATTATGTCGCCATGGGCAGCCACTCCTGGTTATTACACCAAACAATATTCCTCGTCTTTGGTGCCTTATACATATGCAGCTCCCATGCCGACATCTTCAAAAAAACATCCAATCCCAGCAAGTGAATAATAACGTGAAAGCGGCGGGCATAAATGGAGACCGTCGTGGGAACTCAAATGCTGCTGTTCAAAGACCCTTTATCCCTTCATACAGATAATTCGAAGATCTTAATGTGCTCGAGAATCCAAAGGCGAATGGTGTGTCATCGTCTAACTTTCTTGGGAGTTTTGGGCAAAATATGATGGGTGGGAAAAAAAAATAAAGAAGAAAATGAGGTTTTATATGTCAATACTACTGGTTAATTTGTGCATGGGTGTGCATTCGTTTAGATCAATTTCTTGGATTTAGAACACCATAAAAAGGAGTCGGTTTTACATCCCCTCTACTTCAACCTGTGGTTTCCGTGATTCTGTCCCCCTCACACAATCGACCTGCAACCCAAATCTTATCCCCTCCCTCTCACAAACTCGACCTGCAAAATCAAACCACATAGACAAATTGAAAAACTTGCAAAAGCAAACCACGATAACAAATCAAAAAGCTCACAAAACCAAACCCTTTTAGGTTTGTGATCTTCATTTGTTGAAAAACGGTGGTGGAGATAATCTATGTTATCATCGTGGTCCCTATTCATGTCGGTGGTGGAGATCGATGGACAACAATGAGGGGAGATGGGGGTTGGTCATAATGACGTGAAGGAAGGAAAGAAGGACGACAATAGTGGCCTGATGGGGGGTTATAGTACACATGGTGGCCGGATGGTGAAAGGTGTTGCAGGTCGTCGGCAGGGGAAGGGGAACAAATCGGTTTTCAAACCCGGTGGACCAAAATTGGAGTCTACCCTAATATGTACACACTATATATATATATATATATATATATATATATATATATAGGGTTAGGTTCAAATGTGAACTCAATTTTGGTTGTGAACGTGAGGACGAATCTCAGCCACACATCTTCGGTTATGGTGGACGCGATCACGGAGGATTGACGCAATTCATGGGAGGGTGGAGATTATTAAAGGAGGGGAACCAGGTCAAAGCCGCCTTTATTGACCGGATAAGTGGCTGAGATTCGTCCTCACGTTCACAACCAAAAATGAGTTCACATTTGAACTTTCCTATCTCTCTATATCTATATATATATATATATATGTATATAAAAGATATTATACTGATTTTAAAAGAAAATTAGCAAAACAAGTAAAAAGACAAAATTAACTCTAACAAAGATTTTTGACAGGGTTAGTGACAAATGACCATTTTCAGCACAAAATGAAAACCATGAAGATCATTTCTAAAGTTATCAAAGTTTAGGTCCCACTTTCAAATATTTCACTAAACCACGAGGACCAAAATTAGAGTTTACTCAAAATAAAATAATGACAAAGTTTTTTTTAGGGTAAACTGCAAATTTGGTCCCTGTGATTTGTTGGTTTTAGTCCCTAGAAAATTTTTATTGCAAAAAAACCATTGTGTTATGCAATTCATTGTGGATTGGGTCCCTCGCACTAACTCCGTTAGCTTTCCTTCCTGTTATACTCGTACTAAAACTATATATAGATTGTCTTGAATTAGTAATAAACAAAATAAAATATTAAAATTCATGTCATATTAAAAATCGTATAAATTAAAACAACAAAATATGTTTAATATAACAAAGTGAGAATAATATCAAAGAGTTGTTTTTGTTTTTTATTGACAAATTCTGATATTAAACTGTCGATTTCAATTTTGAAAGGAATTATACGGCCGTTGGACTATATAAATCCGGGGCCCAATCGCAAGTAAAATTGAGCCCCAAAATTTCAAGGGCCCTACTAAAAAACCAAGATTTAAGAGCATATCCAACAACATCTCTAAAATAGAGAAAATGAAGATTTTGGACTAAAATTGTGCTCCAACAGCATGTTTAAATTTTTCTCCAAAATGGAGAAAGTATGAGAGAAAATGTTTTTTTTCTTTATATTTGGATATTACCCAAAAAATGATTACCAAATGAGAGAAAATAATATTTTATTCATACTCTCACTATTCCACCGATAATATAAAAATTAGTTTAAATATATTAAATATTTTAATAATATAATTAATGTTTGATTCTTCAAAATGAAAAGTTATTGGAGATGAATGCAATTTTTTTAAAGATTTTGACTTTTATGTCTTCATTTAAAAAAAATTAAAATATTGTTGGAGATGCTCTAAGATACTAACCGATCCCTATCGTTAAAAAAAACCCTCAAATGTGATTTATTCTACAAATGTTCAAGTAAATTAGATATTATAAACACCAAAAAATGAATTTTAATTAACATAAAAAATGGAACCAAATTTAAATCAGAATGGATTAATTGAGTTGCTTGCAAAATGATTCTTTACTTTTGGAGTTTGAGATTTTGTTTGAAATACTTTCAATGTGACTTTTGATGAGGTTTCATGTGAAGGTGTGCTTTTTTCCTTGATGGGTTCTTGTAGTATCAAATGTTGACATCATTATCCTCTTTTGGTGGCCTATCCTACTCCTATCATTTGGGGTAAATTTGTCAAAATTAAAAAAAAAATGCTAATATTTTGAATTAATATAAGCTTTAACCTCATACAAGTTGTATTTTTCTATATTATTATTATTATTATTATTATTCATGAAGTTGTAAACAAACCGAACTTATAGTGAATCATTTATGAATCGTTTAATGGAAAATTCGTTTATTTAATAAATAGACGAGGATGAATACATTTAAGTTTGTTTATATATAGGTATATATAAATATATTTATATATTATTACCTAAATATGTTAAATCAATAACTATATTAAGTTTTTAGAATTATTTTTTATCTGATATAAATATAGTCATTTTTATACGAGGAATGAATGATGAGTATAGTGGTTGTTTTTTGTTTATTTGTATGTTATGTTCGTGTATGTTTGTTTACATTCGTTCATTTATGTTTGTTTAACATCTTAAAAACGAAAGCGAACAAACACATCTTTTTAACAAACGAGCATGAACTGTTTACCTTTGTTCATTTGTTTGATTAAGTTAAACGAACTCACACAAAAAAAGTCTTTACTCGTGTGAGTTCAGTTCGTTTAGAGCCCTAATTATTTGTACCATGTGCACAATCATTGTTAAAAACGCAAATTATCTAGACGCCTGCTTTTCTTAAGTTCAATTTAATCAACAACAAAAAAAAAACTAATCTTTATGAAGGACTGGTTTTGCCTTAAAAGTTAAAATCCGTATGGACCCAACGATCCAGTACATTGTTGTTTTGTTGAAGCAAGTTTCAAAATGTTTTGTTTCTTCAAAAATCGGTTTTTGACTGGTCTTTGACCTGTCATTGGTTTTAAAAAAAATCATTCGTATCTAAATGATTGAACTAGTCCTTGGCCTAGAAATTAAAATGAGACCGAATAAGTCCTCAAGGAATGGACTTGTCCTTAACGGGTCATTTTTGTTCTGATGCTCAGTCCAAATTTGGTACTCAGTCTAGTCTTTTCATACGTCTTTAACCATATAGATGTTTCCATCATTTAATTTTACTTACATTATTCGCTTCATATTTTTATAAAGTATTTGTCAAAAAAAATAACTTGTTTAAATTAACCGATTAACCTACTTTTAAGGTTAGAAGAAAGTTCAATATTTAAAACAAAGTTAAGAAAAAAAAAATAATGATTTTAGATTGTAAAAGCAAAATAAACTAAAAATTATTGCAATAAAAAATGATATAATTGATTAAAAGAGTTAGTTAATTATTATATTATTTAAAATATATAACGTATAAAATGTAATAACGTTTTAGTAAAAAAGATCTTTCACCGTCATCATATGCAAAAAGCATAATTTGGATCTAAAGATTCCAAATAGCAAAAGTAGAACCACCCAAATCTACTTTAGTAGACTTCAGCATGCATTTGTTTATTTTACTTTTAAGAGTAGGGTATGAATTTGGTCTTTTGGTTTGTGATTCGTTATCGATTTTGTCATTTACAATATAATGAATCCTTATTTATATAATTTGTTTTGGATTTGATCTTTCCAACCTATTCGTTAATTATGAGTAATACGGAAATTTTACCCGTGGAATCGGGTACTTGCCTTTAATAGGTAGAGATTCCTCGACTTATCTGGTAAACAGAGCAGGAACTGATATTGCTTTTAGAGACGGCATACCATGTTTTTGTCCCCTGCCGTGCCTAATGCCCCTCTAATTCGGGGAGGCAGGTAGCAGAAACTTATTGGTTACCCATTTAGGAAAAACGAGTTTTAATTTAAAATAAGTAAATAAATAAACTTTCAAGTTTCAAAAACACATAATGACATAGCCAACCGTATGTAATGAGTAGTTCATAACAAATTTGAAAGTATAAATATATTAAGCAACAAAAAAAAACTTGTCACATCATACATAAAACATATATGTGTATATATCAAGTATTATTAGGGACATCCCCGATCTCGACCCCCAACCCGCATCGAGTATGAAAAACAATACCCGTCCCCACCCCATTAGGGGAGGGTAGTATCATCCCTTACTCGAACCCACTTCGGGTATGTGAAACAATTAGTGATGGGAATTTTACTCATACGGACCGGCCTGACAGGTAAATTTTCATCATTATGTCGGTGTGGGATCGTGAAGAAGAAGAGTTAAGGTGATAAGCGTAAGAAGAGATATGGACTTTTGATCACCTTTAATCTCAAACTCACTCATGAATTACGCTTGATAAGGGGATTGATCTGATGCATCTCAGTGCATCTTATCATAATGTGCATCAAAGGGTAAGATCTCTAGTTCTCATCGGAACCCAGACAGAGAGAGAGAGAGAGAGAGAGGTTCAAATGTGAACTCATTATTCGTTGCGAACGTGAGGATAAATAAGAGCATGACACGTGTTTCATTCAATATGAATAACGAAGGATATTTTGTATCGGTCCCGACCCCAAATAGCGTTATCCGTAACCGGTCCTGGTCCCGACCCAAATATGAAGACCATGTTTAGGTACACAAGGCCCATTTATGAGAACCAATCCTAGTCCCGAGTCGAGCCCAAACTGGTCCTATGTAAATATATATATATATTCGATTTTATACGTAAGTCTTTTTGAAGTTTCTTTTTTTAAGAATACAAAAGTGTTATTTAATACACACTTGAAAATATGTAACCAGAGAAATTAAATACACTAAAAAATACGTTTTTTTGTAAGGATACAAGTCAAAGTCACAAATTATAGAAAGAATTGTGAACATTTATAAGTTGGTAACTTCCCTATACAAAGTAAAAAGAATTAAAACGTTTGTTATAGTTGGTTATTACATCAAATAGAAAGTAACGCAAATTTATTAGAACTTTGACGTATTTTATTCTAAACGTTTGTTATAGTTTACTTTATATCTTTATGAACTAGAATAAACAGCAATCAATATTTTTGTAATAAAACACAAAAATACACATTATAAAATATTGTTTATCTTAAAAAAATCTAAAATATAAATCGCAATACGATGAATGAAATAATTTCGTAACAAAAATTATCAGTCTTACAATAATTAAAATATTTAGTTTAACATGTAAATATTTAATATTTTTAATCAATAATTAAATATTAAAACGAGACAAATAGAATAATGTAATGGATTGTTACGAAATAAGTTACTTTTTCCTTCTCAAAATAAATTTTGTATAAAAAATATCATTATTATACACTTTTAGTAATAGAAATAATGAATTTATTTATCTTACAAAAATAGATTCAGAAATTAAACATTAATTAAAAAAACATTTATTTAAAAAAAAACTAAAATAGAAATATAAATAATTATTGGAAAACTAAAATAGAAGTATAAACAATTATTATAGAAACTAAAGTAATTTACTTGTTTAGTCCCTATGGTTTGGTATAAAAAATTGTTTTCATCCTTCTGGTTTTTAAATTAGGATTTTCATCCCAATGATTTATAATTCATCATCTTTTTAGTTTTTATGATTTAAAATTTCTTAATTTTTCATTCCTATAATTTACAATTCATTTCTATTTTAGTCCTTTATACTTAAAAATAGTTGACCTTAGAGATGAAAATAGAAATAAATTGTAAATAATAGAGACCAAAATCAAATATTCAAAACTACAGAGACCAACTCCCGAATTTTTACAAACCATAAGGGTTAAATACTTAATTTACTCTAGAAACTAAAATAGAAATATAGATATAATTATTATTATATATAAAAAAGAAATGTTTGAATTTTGTTTTAATTGGAGGGTTGGTTTCTATAAATAGAAAGAAAAATTTCAATAGGCATGGCCATAAACTCAACGAAGACTCCGCTCTGCTTCTCATCTTCAGAGAGAAAAACTCAACCCCATAATTTCTGTGTTCAAATTTCCATTCAATTCAACAGTAATTCATATTTCAATCAAACCCTAACCCTAACCCTAACCCTAACCCTAACCCTAATCCTAATCCATGTCTATCTGAATGTAATGCATCAGAAGAAATCCGAGGTTCAGATCGGAAAAGATAGCAGTGGTGTCTCTTCCGATTTCAATCCTACTCCCACCATTTCCAATCAATCGCCTCATAAACACTCCATTTTCAAGTTGCATTCATCGCCTTCTTCACCGCCATCGTTGTGTTCATCCAATTCTTTGTTGTCGATTCAATCGCCTGATGGTGGTGGTGGTGGTGGTAACCATAATTACAACAATGATGTTACGACGGCAAGTAATAGCCCTAATCACGAGCATCAGATCGTGATCGATGATGGTAATTTTGATTCAGTTTCTGTTCCGACGCCTCGATCGACGCCTCATAAACGGCCTGTTTTCTCCCAAACGAATTCCCTCACGAAATCACCTACTCTGTCGAATTCTCTTCAGGATTACTCGTTTACGTCGAAGAATCCTTACTGTAAGCGGTTATGGAACACGAAGACCGTCGCCGTCCACCTCCTCAACCGTCTCCGCCACCTCCGTCGCCTTCGGACTCACCTTCGGTTAATCCTCTTACTATCTCTACCGTTTTTTTACTTCTTAGTATCTCACCCTAGTCATTCATTCTTCCTCGATTTCCTTTCGGCGTTTGCCTTCTCAGCTGCGTTATTATTCTCCCTAAATCTTGCACTCCCTCGCCTCCCTTCAATCCGATTGTTTCTCGCCAGATCTTTCCCAATCAAGCTGCCATTATCAGACAAGGTCTCCAGACCGCCATTGCCGGTGTTCTGGTCAATTGGTTCTCGACCAAAAAGCAATCACGGCTGGAATTCAGGTTGTTGGGTGCAGGCATACAACAATGGGGACGTATATGAGGGTGAATTTCACAAAGGTAAGTGTTCTGGTTGTGGGGTTTACTACTATTACATGAGTGGAAGATACGAAGGAGATTGGGTTGATGGGAAGTATGATGGTTATGGGGTGGAAACATGGGCAAGAGGAAGCCGGTTTCGTGGCCAGTATCGGCAAGGTTTGAGACATGGATTTGGTGTATATAGATTCTATACCGGTGATGTATATTCAGGCGAATGGTCAAATGGGCAAAGCCATGGATGTGGAGTTCATACTTGCGAAGATGGCAGTCGATATTTTGGAGAATTCAAATGGGGTGTTAAACATGGTCTTGGCCATTACCGTTTCAGGTAAACAATCTCATTATTCGATTTCTTGATCTTGTTGTTTGTGTTCATAACATCTAGACTAGTTATCAAGACCGAATTCAAGTTATTTACCAGATTACTATTCGAAAAAGATTGTAAAAATCAGTGAAATCGATTATTACAGGAATGGGGACACATATGCTGGAGAGTATTTTGCAGACAAAATGCACGGATTCGGAGTTTACAGCTTCGCAAACGGGCATATATATGAAGGATCATGGCACGAAGGAAGAAGACAAGGGCTTGGTATGTATACTTTCAGAAATGGCGAGACCCAATCCGGCCACTGGCAAAATGGTGTTCTTGATATCACGAGCTCACATAATGCAACACATCCAGTATCACCCGTTGCTGTTTACCATTCCAAAGTTCTTAATGTGGTCCAGGTGATTGATAATTAAAAACTTACCATTTTTCTGTTCGATTTAGCCTTGTAAACTAACGAAAAAAAAGCTAACAATTGTTGTAAAAAAAAAAACGTTTTCAGGAAGCACGACGAGCAGCAGAGAAAGCATATGATATAGCGAAAGTGGACGAAAGGGTGAATAAGGCGGTGGCAGCCGCCAACAGATCGGCCAATGCCGCTAGAGTTGCCGCGGTGAAGGCGGTGCAGAAACAAATGCCCAATAGGAGCAACTATGATAAACTTTCTAACATATATCATCTGTCAAACTAGGAGGAAGAAACCCAATTGACACATATTTTTGCTTGCATTTTTTACATTTTCTTTAGAGATATAGCAAGCAAGCAGGCTGCTATTATTGATACATAGTTTTTTTTTTTACTTTTTTTTTGTTGTTGTTGTTTAGTTTGGTTGGTAGATGAGTGCTAGTGCTAAGGGAATGTTGAAAACCTAGCTGGCCTTGTATGTGTGTATTAACAAATATACTGATATGAAATCAAAGATCAAATATCTGTTTTTGTTTGTATGCAGGTATTAGTCGGTACATGTAAGTTGGTCTGACTATGATTATCGGAAAAAAAAAAGTAGGAATTTGTAAATCATAGTTTAAAATAAAGATAGTTAAACATGTAATGAAAGGAAAACAAATGATTCAAGCACATGTATATCATCAAAACTTTGCTTAAGATCCCATTTGCAATGTATTTTAACTAGTTGTTAATAGTCTAAAGCTAACCAAATAAAACTGATCGTGTAAACACTACTTGAATGTAGGGTATGGGAGATGAGAGGTATAGATTTGACCTCTATTCTGACAGGATAGAGAGATTGTTTTCGTGAAAACCTCTGTATATTAGTGTGTGAGCAAACAAGTAATTAATATTGTGTTACAAAATTAAAACTAACTTTGCGATTGTTTTATGGAACCAACTTTGAAAATCGATATTTTAAAGATTTTAACTTTTAAAAACGTTTCTATAAAAATTTATGATTCTAAACACAAGAACAAAAGCAAAATTATCATTCTGGTTTTCCAAAACGATAAGTTTTTGAAAATTCAATTGATTTTATAAGTTTTTTACATTTTGTTTTTCAAACAAAGTTAGAATTGATTTTATTTGATAAATTACGACATCTCCAAAAGATACTGTAAAATGGAGAAAGTGAAAATTTTGGATAACCTTTTTATTTCAACAAATTCTATAAAAATTTTCCAAAATTAACAAAGTAGAAGAAAGTTTTTAATTTTTTAAATTTAGAGAACTCTCGTGAATAAATACTAAAAGAGAAATAATTTTTTAGTTTATTCCATCAACAAGAAAATTTAGAAATTAAATTTTTAACATATAGAGAAACTAATATTTTAACAAATAAATAAAGTATTAATAATTGTATAAAGGTTTTAGTAATATAAAGTGCTAATAGCACCATTAAACAAGGGTGTGTACGAAATTTTATGTACTTTATATTCGGAAACTGAACTTAAATGTAAAGTTATCATAGATATAGTAGGATGGAAGTGGGCCTATAATGTTGGCTCAGACTTGAGAATAAGGTTTAGAAGGCTTTGAGCCCAAATATTGTAAACAAAGCCGGCCCAAAACTATGTGTATGTGGTGTGGTCCATATAAACTTCCATAGGCTCATGCTAAATCTAGGGTTTCAGTTAACGCTTCTGATCTCAAGAATCCCGTCACAGTCGATTTCACCTAGCTTCAAGAAATGGTACGCTTTTACACATTTGATATCTGTATATGATAGCGTTTATGTGTAATCTTATGCTATTGTTGTACATGTTTGTTGATTTTGGTTGAATCCATGGTTTTATGGTTCTTAATAGCTTGTATTAGGGTTTTTTTTGCTTGACAAGGTTATTCAGCTTGTTAATAACAATAATTGTGGTGATGGAAGTTATTGAATATAAGATCAGATATTTAAACGAGTAATTTAATCTTATGTTACTATTATCTTCAGTTTATGATAAGGTTGTATGTTTTTTTGGTGTTTGTAAGAATCATGTATTGATATGTGTGTTACTCTTATACAGACGAAGAGAACGAAGAAGGCTGGAATCGTCGGGAAATATGGTATGAATATTTTCGAGCTATTTTTCTCATTTGTTTTTTTCGTTTATTGGCCAATAAAGGAATAAGGGGAGGATCCACAGTGGAATTAAGTTAAGGCAAGGCTCAAGTATTAAAAGATATGCATCATTAGTCATTCCAAATATGTGAATTTGATAGAAAAACTTGTTTTTTCAATGATAATTATGTTCATTTACCAATTGCCTGATTCTACATGTTCTTGGTCTAATTCATGAACAATTATCTCATAGTGATTGCATTAGGTCTAGTGATTTCGTAATTTGATAGTAGGTGAGCATTTTTGGGGGATGTTTGATTTTTTCTCATTAAGCCAGATATGTTTTCAGCCTCTATAGGATTAAGTTGTCTTAAAGATAAATTATTGTTTGTTTTTTGTGTTGAATAAATGCTATGAATTAATAAGTTATAGTTTCAACCCTCAACAACATATCAAATTTTATTTTTTTAACATTATTTTAACTCAACAACTTAGATCAAATTTAATAAATGTGTGCAAGATAGAGTTAAACAACAATAAACTATTTGGTCAAAGAAACCAGAACTAGGAAAAGGATTTAAAAAAGAACCAAAAAAGAGGTAAAATTAAGCCATAATCAAACACATCTGTATAACTTGAGGAATTAATTTCTAAGTTCATTGGGCCAAAATCAAAAACCCTATCTGGGTTCTCATGTAGTTTCTAATACTTTCATTATTGGACTTTAGGCACACGTTATGGTGCCAGTTTGAGGAAGCAGATCAAGAAGATGGAAGTCAGTCAGCACAGCAAATATTTCTGTGAATTTTGCGGAAAGGTACATATTTTTTGTGTGAATGTTTTAATATGATATGATGCAACAAATGTTGATTCTCTCTAAAACACATTTTGGACATATTCTTGCAGTATGCAGTGAAAAGGAAGGCTGTTGGCATCTGGGGTTGCAAAGATTGTGGCAAAGTGAAAGCAGGAGGAGCCTATACATTGAAGTAAGTATATTCTTGAATCATATTTTCATTCATGATGATTTCATTTCATAATTCCCTATTAACATCTAACATATGTTTTGTTTTTGCAGTACTGCTAGTGCTGTTACTGTCAGGAGTACCATCCGTAGGCTGAGGGAGCAGACCGAGAGTTAGATTATGCCATTTCTTGATCTACTGTAATTCTCAGCCTTCTAGCTCATTTCAGAAGGTTATTTTTAACAATTTTGTTTTACTGGTTAAAATACATTGCAAATGGGATCTTAATCTAAGTTTGAACACTATGCATGTGCCAGAAATTGAATCACTGAAATACCATTTATCATATTTGCTTTCTTTATCAAAAGTCAAAACATAACTTAGAAACAAAAACATATATTTGAGATCTTGATTTCAAATAAGTATAGTTGTTAATACACACATAAAAGACCAGCTAGGTTACAAACATTCCCTTTGCTCTAGAAATGATTCACGTAAATAATAACTACTCCCTCCGTCCCAATTTAAGTGTCCACATTTCTATTTATATCTGTCCCAAAATAAGTGCCCGCTTTCAAAAATAAATATTCAAATTGTCAAATTTACCCTTAATTAATGCATAAGTATTTACTAGTTGTGAAGAGGGAGAAATTAAATAAGGGTAAATATGTCATTTGGTTTACCAAAAAGTGTATTAATCATACATGTCTAAAACTGTGCCCCATTTTCAATTGTGGACACTTAAATTGGGACGGAGGGAGTATAACATATGATAGATGTTATTAAGGTCATCATAGTTGCTTATGTTGGGCTGTTATTTTTGCACTGCCTTCACTGCAACAACTCTAATCAGCACTGGGCGATCTGTCGGCTGATGCTATACCGACCTATTAAGCCTTTACATCCACTTTGGCTTAATCATTTGCTTTTTCTGCTGCTCGTTGTGCTTTGTTAGCTTCCATTAGTTTACAAGCATACATCAAACAGAAATAGTAATTCTATTTTACCAGTACCACTTTAAGATCCATCAAAGTATAGACGGAAATAGGAGATACTTTATGTGCCGTACCTTTGTATTCTTATAAGACCAATGATACCATTGTGCCAGTAACCAGATTAAGTTTCACCATATCTAAAAGTATACGTACCAAGCTATTGTCTTGTCCTTCGTGCCATCAACCTCCTTATATATGCTCGTTTGCATACTATAAACTCCAAATCCGTGAATTTTTGTCTGCAAAATACTCTCTAGCATACGTGTCCCCATTTCTGTAAGAACTTCACATCCATGGCTTTCCCATTTGACCATTCACCTCAAGATACATTCCGGTATAGAATCTACACCCGAAACCCATTCTTGTAAACTGGTATTTAATTTATGCGTTGAAATTGAAATCAAATAAAAGAATAAATCGAGAGTAGATTGGGGAATCCTCTGTACACAAGTCATCTGTAATCACAAGGAAAATGGCTTTGTATACATATTGAAAGGCTCACAAGCAGTTAATTGTGGTTCCTGTAAAAAAAATACAAAATTTTCTCCATTAGATGTGTATTTATCTCTATATGTTATATATTATGGGAGAGACTTGGGTTCATACAAGAAAAGTAAATGGTAGAATCACATGCCGGTCACAAGACTTAATTTGTGTGTCAAGTCCGTTGCACACCTTTCTGTTGGTTTTTATTGTAAAATCACATGTGATTTTATGCGTAACTGGACTTATTTTTTAATTATTATTCTTGTTTAAACCTCTATATATATATGTATATATAGGGGCGGCTCAAATTTGGTTGTAAACATGAGGACAAATGAGAGCGTGACATATTCAGACCGTATAAGCATTATTCAGACTGAATAAACACTATAATCAGTTCTATTCGGTCTGAATATTTCTTTGATTATTCAGTCTTAATAATCAACATTCAGACACTTGTCATGCTCTCATTTGTCCTCATGTTCACAACCACATTTGAGTTCTTATTTGAACTTTCCTATACATATATATACACACACACAAGCAAGTAGGAGGGGAATCAAACTAAACCAAACAAACCCACAACAGATGTCTATTTTTAAAAGGGAGAAGAGTAAGAAAGGTGGAAGGTTGACAACATGAATAAAAATGGATGCAAGGGTATAACGTTATATATGTTAAATTATTGAGAATAAACTGTTTGTTTATATATAGAGGGGTTAAATTATTGAGAATAAACTGTTTGTTTATATATAGAGGGGGCCATTAAAGGGAAAACCGGTTGGTTTGTGGTAACTATGAGATTTAATCTCACCCATAAATTAATTGATAAATTATGAAACTAATAATTTTGGTAATTTGATTTAAAATTTTAATCAAAGGGCGTTTTAGAAATCTTATCTCTCTTTTCACCTCTCTCCACTCTTCTCTCCTCGCTCATTTTTCTGGTGAAGTTTTCTGACGAACCTTATTTTGGCGCACACATTATGCACATTGTGATTATCTTCATAAAATAATGAAAAAACACTGTAAAATGACAAAAACACCCTGTGATACAAAAATACACTACCTCGTACATTGTGTTGCATGATCTCATGTGAGACCAAGGCTATGTTTGGCAAAATAGCTGATAAGCTAGCATATGACTTATAAGGTAGCTGATGACTTATAAGCTAGCTGGTACCTGATAAGCTAGCTGATGAATAAGTTATGTTTGGCAAAAACTAGCTTATAAGCATGTGAAATGACCAAAAAGGGCATGTTGAAAATAAATAAATAATATTAGTTAGGCGTATAATTGGAAAAAGTGTCAAAAAGCTCCTCATAAGTTACTCCAAGTAGCTTATCAATAAGCTAGCTTATAAAGGACTTATAAAATTTACGCATGTGCATTCAAACGATTACTGCGGAAAATAAAAAAATTTATGTTTATTATTTTTGCCAAACAATGCCCAACTTGTTTTTGTGAGAGATCGTGAAAATATTCATTGTTCTATTGTGGTCCCGTAGATCAAACACGTTGGTGTCACCGGAATCTAACCCGATAATATATATTTATATCTATATTATGTGTGTATATATATATATATATATATTTTAGAGACAGGTTCAAATGAAAACTCAAAATTTGATTGTGAACGTGAGGACAAATGAGAATGCGACACATGTCCCATTCAAAGAAATATTCAGACCGAAAATAGTATTTATTTAGTCTGAATACACAAAGAAATATTCAGACTGAATATAGTATTTATTCAGTTTGAATATTTCTTTGTATATTCAGACACGTGTCGCGCTCTCATTTGTCCTCACGTTCACAACTAAATTTGAGTTTGCATTTGAGCTTTCCTCTATACATATAGACACACCTTCAAATATTTGGTTCCAATTTTGATGGTGTTATTGAATGCTTCAGTTAAAAAGTAGGGTCGTTTTAGAGCCTAGACGGAAACCTTTTTACACTAATTAACTTGGAAGCTATGAGATGATACCTGAGTGGAACCACTTCTGTTCAATCCACCATTACTTATAGCGTTATGCATGGAAGTTAACAAGGTTCCATAAGTATTAGCGTTTCCATGTTCTATGGCTTGTATAAAACAGAAGGTCATCGCTCCTGTTGACGTTATTTTCGATAATGTCTGCATACATACATACATACATACATACATACATACATACATACATACATACATACATACATACATACACACACACAAACTTAATCATCATAAACTTCTATCTATCTTTAAAAGTTTCATTTGTTTCTTTGAAACTGACCGATGTATCTGCTGATTTTTGATCATCATCACATCCGCTAATCGAAATGACTTATCCTCCATTGCTGCCCTTCCATATGCCTGATTTAGGACGATGATCCTCCCATACATATTCTCCAGAACTACAAGAGATCCATTTAGTAACTTAAGACGAATACATAAGGTTATGTATTAACCAAACCAAATGAGCTTGATACATCCCATTTAGAGGGAGGATATGAGGAATTAAAATGTAGGCATACATGATTTTTATCCTTAAAGAGTTGAACAACTATTTTTAATTGTTATTAATCTTGTTTTAATCATCAATCACCAACAAATTATCTAAATTAGAGAAAATTATTTTACTTCCAACAAATTATTTATAATATTTACAAAAAGTATTAATTTTGGTTTTATATCTTTTATAAAATATAGAAAACTTGTTAAAAATGCTAAGGTTGCGTTTAGTTGATGAAAAATTTTCTGTTTTCTAAAAAAAAATTCCAGTGAAAGTGAAAATTTGGAAAATGCGTTTAGTTCGTTTAGTTTTCAAAAAATTTCCAAAAAAATTTCATTTTCATTTTCTAAATTTATATTAGGTTTAGAAAACAACTTTTTTGAGTTTTCAGAATTTTCATTTTCAAAATAATTTTCTAGATGCACATACACTTACACTTTTACACGCTTGCACACACACATACACTTTCAAACATACACACACACTTTCACTTTTACACACATACACAATTTCACACACATACTTTCACTTTCACACACACACACACACACACTTTCACTTTCACACTCATACACAATTTCACACACACACACTTTCACTTTCACACTCATACACAATTTCACACACACACACTTTCACTTTCACACACACATACACAATTTCACACACATACTTTCACTTTCACACACACACATACACAATTTCACACACTTTCACACACACACACACACACACACTCACTTTCACATACACACACACACACACTTTCACTTTCACTTTCACACACACACACACACACTTTGACTTTCACAGTCATACACAATTTCACACACTTTCGCGCGCACACACACTTTGACTTTCACACTCATACACAATTTCACACACTTTCGCATGCACACACACACATACACTTTCACACACACACACACACACTCACTGTCACACACACACACACACATACTTTCACACTGATACACAATTTCACACGCACACACACACACACATACATACAGTTTCAAACACACACACACTTTCACTTTCACACACATACACATACACAATTTCACACACACTTTCACTTTCACACTCATACACAATTTCACACACTTTCGCGCACACACACACATACACACACTTTTACTTTCACTCACACTTTCACACTTTCACACACATACACTTTCACACACACACACACACTCACTCACTTTCACACACACACACACACTCACTTTCAACAAGCGTGTGTGTGTGTGTGTGAAAATGAGTGTGTTTGTGTGTGCGCGTAAGTGTGTGTGTACACACACTTTCTAATATAAAAAAAATGGAAAATGAAAACTGGTAGAAAATGCACAACTAAACGCGTTTTCTAAAAATCTGAAAATGAAAAATGAAAACTCCATCATTTCAACTTAACTCCATTTTCTGAAAACGTTTTCTTGGAAAATGAAAACAGTTTTCGCTAACTAAACGCACCCTAAGGTTGCGTTTAGTTGATGAAAATTTTTCTGTTTTCTAGAAAAATTTCCTAGTGAAAATGAAAATTTTGGAAAACGTGTTTAGTTTCCAAAAAATTCCAATTTTTTTTCATTTTCATTTTCTAAATTTATATTAGATTTAAAAAACAACATTTTTGAGTTTTCAGAATTTTCATTTTTAAAATAATTTTCTACATTCGCACACTTACACTTTTACACGCGTGCACACACACACACACACACACATACACTTTCAAACACACACACACACTTTCACTTTGACTTTCACTTTGACACACATACACATACACAATTTCACACACACACACACACATTTTTACACACACACACATACACACTTTCAGACACACACACTCTCTTTCACTTTCACACACATACACATATACAATTTCACACACACATACACACTTTCACACATACACAAATTTTCCCACACACACACACACACACTTTTTCAAACACACACACACACACACACACACACTTTCCATTTCACACACATACACATACACAATTTCACACACACACTTTCACTTTCACACACATACACATACACTTTCACACACACACACACACACACACACACACTTTCACTTTCACACTCATACACAATTTTACACACTCACTTTCACACACACACACACATTTTCACACACACACTTTCATACACACACAATTTCACACACACACACACAGAAATTCACACACACGCACACTTTCACTTTCACACACACACAATTTCACACACATGCACACACTTTCACACACACATACATAATTTTACACACTTTCATACACACACACACACACACAATTTCATACACATACACACACTTTCACATACATACATAATTTCACACACACACACATACACTTTTTCACACACTCACTTTCACACACACACACACACACTCACTTGGTTGTGCATTTTCTACCACTTTTAATTTTTCATTTTTCCATTTTTTTCAAATTAGAATGTGTGTGTGTATGTCTGTCTGAAAGTGTGTGTGTGTGTCTGTGAAAATGTGTGTGTGTGCGTGTATGTGAATGTGTGTGTGTGTGTGAAAGAGCGTGTGTGTGTGTCTGTGAAAATGTGTGTGTGTGTGTGTGAAAGTGAGTGTGTTTGTGTGTGCGCGAAAGCGTGTGTGTATAGACACTTTCTAATTTGAAAAAAAATGGGAAAGGGAAAATGAAAACTGGTAGAAAATGCACAACTAAACGCGTTTTCTAAAAATCTGAAAATAAAAAATAAAAACTCCACCATTTCAACTAAACGCGTTTTAAAAAAATTTCATAGAAAATTGAGAATGAAAACTCAACTCCATTTTCTGAAAATGTTTTCTTGGAAAATGAAAACAGTTTTCGCTAACTAAACGCACCCTAAAGTTTTTAAATTCTATTTTTTTAAAATATATAGAGTATTTTTGACTAATGATATTTTTAAAAGATGATTTCAAATCAAAAGGTTTAGATACTAATGGTCAAGTATTAACCATTCAAAAATATTAAAGAAATCAAAGTTTATAACATCTTCTCAACAAGTGTTAATGTTTGTCTAGGGGTAATGGACTATGTTGGAAAGAAGAAGTGTTAATGTTTGTCTTGTGGCAATGGGTTGTGGTGGTCACTGGTTGAGGCTAAGGGTACCAGTGGGGGTGGCGATAGGCGGTGGTGGTTAATGGTACCCGTGGGGGTGGCGACAGGCGGTGGTGGTTAACGGTACCCGTGGGGGTGGCGACAGGGTGGTTGTGACAAACGTGTAGATAGTAGATAGTGGTAGCCAATCATTGTGGTATGGTGGAGATGAGGTGGCCGATGGTAGTGGTGTGGTCAAGTATTAACCATTCAAAAATATTAAATAAACCAAAGTTTATAACATTCTTTTAACCCTTTTAAATACAAGTGTTCAAGAAACACGTATCGAGATGATTGGACTGGACTAGATTTGACTGAGTTGGACAGAACAAGTGTTAGTGTTTGTTCGGTGGCGATGGATTGTGGTGGTCAGTGGTTGAGGCTAATGGTACCAGTGGGGGTGGCGATAAGCGGTGGTGGTTAGTTGTACTAGTGGGGGTGGCGACAGGCGGTGGTGGTTAACGATACTAGTTGGGGTGGGGACAGGCGGTGGTGGTTAACGCTACTAGTGGGGGTGACGACAGGCGGTGGTGGTTAATGGTACTAGTGGTGGCGGCGGCGGGGTGGTCTATGGTGGTGGTGATGGACTGTTGTGGTCGGTGATAAGTTGGTGGTGGTGGTGGTGATGATGGACTGTTGTGGTCGATGACCAAAAGTGGTGGTGGTGGTAGATGAGGTTTTTATAGTGGAAGGAGGTCAGGGTAACGGTGGTTGACGAAGGAATACGACCAGCAATACGACCATTAAAACAAATATCATATCAAAGCTATATACCAAACGAGGGTAAATTAGTAATATTTTAATTTTTGTTATGAAACAATACGTTTTATCTTGTCCATCCCATATAACAAACACACTCTTAAGGGTCATTGCTCAATTTCTATCTGTTAGCAAACATTTAATAACCAATTATATGAACTTTGTAACAATCATAATTTTATCAGATTTAATGGTTAGGTGTTTATCGTGATTTAATAGATTAGAACATCAACTTCATCGAAATCTGTATTCGAATAGAGAATCGATTATTCATCTAGAGCAATCGAACCAGTAGTAGGTTCCCAACCCTAACCATTGAGTGGTGATAGTGGTGCGTCGTGATGGTTCGACACTTATATTCAGAACCGCTTACAACTCCGGTCTTGATCACGGCAAGTTAGAGTGTAGACAACGGTTAGGGTTAGGGTTAGGGTTAGGGTTAGGTCTATCGACCATCGTGCTAGGGTTATCGACCATCGTGCTAGGGTTAGGGCTATCGACCATCGTGCTAGGGTTCGTATTTGATCGTCGTGTTGCGATTTCTAGGTTACGAGAAAGAGAGACGTCTATAGGGTTAGGGTTTGATCGGCGGTTGAGGTCGTCGTAATCGGCGGTGATCGCCGATTTCTCAGAGAGAGAGAGAGAGAGACGTCTCTAGGGTTCGTAATCGTATTTGAGAAAGGGAAAAAAATGACGCGAATGAGAAAAATCGAATAGGCTAAGGGTTATTTATAACCGGGTGATGGGAATCGGGTCGGATCCAGTATAGGATCCGCGTGTGTTGAAGTGAGGTTTCAGGTTTGGCAATTTCACCCCTTATATAACTTTAGTTCTTTTTATTTTAGTCGCAAGTTTACTTTCAAATCAGCCCCTAGACTCTTGGTTATTCTATTTGGGGAACATTTTTAACCATTTAAAAGTTTGTTATTGAAAAACTTAAGATGGGATATGAACAATTTGGAATATAGTTAAATAATTTTAATTAAGTTAAAAAAAGGCTCAAGACATTCAACAATGTTAAGAAGTTAGATTCATTAGTTATGTATTGTTAATTGATTTTAGAGTAAACTACGATTTTCGTCCCTATGGTTTATTGTTTATAACGATTTTCGTCCCTGGTCTTTAAAAACTGCTTTTTTCATCCCTATGGTTTGTATTTTATTTCTTTTTTCGTCCTTTGTACTAATTCTGTCAAAATAATGTTTTAAATTAAGGATAGTTTAGTCTTTTTACTATTTTATTTTATTTTTTATTTTAAAAAAAGTTAATAAAAATATATTATATACATTTTACATTATTTTAATTACGTATATATAAGACCAGATAAAAACCCACTTCATTACCATCTCCGGCGAGTTCCCCCTCCAGCAACCACCATCGGCGACGAACTACCAGGCACCGCCACCCTCATGGACTTTATTCATCCCTCGCCTCTTCATCATCCTCGTCTTCTCCTCACCATCGTCAAGACCCCCCTCCAGCGACCACCATTGCCGACCAGCCACGTTCAGATACCCCAAAACGTATTTCCTTCCCTAGATCTGCTATACGTGTACCTTGCGCCACGCGTCATTCTCCCCGACCCTTCTCTCCTCCATCTCCGGTGACAATAAACACCACCTCCAACAGCATCTAGATACCCCAAAACTCACCAATTTATCACATAATACGATGTATTATTATATTAGACATGTATGATACGATATTGTATATTTATATATATTTAGCTGTGTGAAACTGTGAATATATCCACAAGACCACAACCGTCGGCGGCCGACAGCCGGGCATTTATGGGTTACATATTTACAAGAGCAGGAGAGGCTGTTGATTCACAATTCGAGGGAACGTTCAAACGGGTTGATGTTTCAATAGTTGATTCTTTGGTTAATCTCTCTGGTTTTTTGATAGGCATAACGTTTTGAGTGAGACCAACAACAAGGATTTGGATTTTCTTTAATTGGTTCATAGATTTTCATTTTATATGGAGATGTATGCATGTTTTCAGGTGGAAATCAAGAATTATTGGGTTGTTGAGAAATGAGAAATGCTGTCATAAATAGGAGAAGAAAGAAAAAGATGATTTCATGCATCTACTTTTAGTCTTTTACTCATTGTGTTGCAGGGATGGGATGGAGAAGACATAGTTGTGGTGGGGTAGGTATGATATTAATTTTTTAATAGTGTACAAGTGGAAAGATATTATAGGATGAAGCTCTTTAAAGGTAAAAGTTCAGATAAAATGTCACAAGACAAATATGTCCTTTACTTATGCAGTTACTTTAACAGAGTTTAGTCACAAGGACGAAAAATGAAAGGAATTCAAAACCACAGGGACGAAAAAAAGCAGCTTTTAAAGATCAGGGACGAAAATCGTTATAAACAACAAACCACAGGGACGAAAATCATAGTTTACTCTTGATTTTATGGACTTTTAATTATCCAGGTGTTGGACTATCTATGGCTCTATGCTCATATTTATGTCACAATCAAGTAAAAGTAAGTCATTATTTGATTTTTGTTTTTTTCATTTTAAGCTCTTAATCACTACTTAATATCTTATTTGTTTAGACGTTTCATAACAATTTCAGAACTGAAATCAAACTTCAGACTTCAACACCTTTTAAAAAACAAACGTCACCTAAGTTTTGATATTGATATGTGTAAGAATAAACTTAGTAGGTAGGGATGCATTTAGTCCACCCCTAAATCAATTGACAAAAAAATAGAGGAAATTAATTTAAATAACCATTTTTAGGGACAATTTCATCTCTTACTCATTTCTCTCTCCGAAATACCAAAAAGTCACTACATTCGCAAGTTGCACCTCCGGTGACTTGCGGAAGAGCTAGAAGACAAAATAAAATTCACTTTCTACTTAAGGCGGCAAGTAACACTTCCCTGAGAAAGTATTTGGACTAATTTATATATTTGGTCCCTGTGTTTGCATTTTTATCCGTTTCATAATATGAGAAGTTGCTACTTACGGAGGTATTGACTCATTAGAAATTTTAGGAGAAAAATAATGAATAGGTAAATGTATAATGTTGAAATGACTATTTTTATTACTTCTTCTGTCTCAATTTAAGTGTCCACAATTAAAATGACACAATTTTAGACATGTATAATCAATACACTTTTTGGTAAACCAAATGACATATTTACCCTTATTTAATTTTTCTTTTTTCAGAACTCTTAAATATTTATGCATTAACTAAGAGTAAATTTGAGAATTTACTTATTTACTTTCGAAAATGAACACTTATTTTGGAGTAAGAAAGTGAGGTACCTGTTGATTCTGCAAAGGAATGGGAGATCTAGAACAGTCCCACTATGGCAAGAATCGATGATTGCATGAAGTTTGACCCCTACAGGAAGAGGTTTGACGATTGTTGCGTTGATTTCATCGTCAATCATCATACCTTGGGTTTCGAAATCCAAGGGGCATAAGGTTTCATCGTAACCGTCAATCTCGTCGCCGTTAAGGTTCCTCTGCCGTGAACCATGGCCGGTTCACATCCTTGGATTAGCCAATTGAGTGCATTCCTCATGTTGCCAATCGTTGGGATCCTGCTATCCTCTGTTTCTTCTTCTGCAATTTTTTTATAAACAAAATTTCTTTTAAAATATAGAATCAATAACCATTTGGTTTGTATAATGAAATTTGATGGAATTGGAATCTATCAAAGAAATTTGATTTTAAAGGAACTGAAATCTATCAAAATAATTTGATTTTAAATGAATTGAAATAGAATTTGATGGAATTTGACCACAGGTTTGGTTCGATAGAAAAAAAAAGATGGAATTTAATTCCTTCACTTATGTCAACGAATGACGAATTTTTTCAACTAAAGGAAACCATTGGAATTGAAAGAATTTCATCCGTTTAATTTTGTGAACCAAACATGACAAAGGAATTTCGTCAATTGATTGATATTAATCGTAATTTACATTATTAATCGTATTACTATGATGGTATCCGTTGCAAACTATTCAATATTTGCAAACTCACCATTCTCCAATAAAAATAAGTCATGTGGATAATATTGTTTTAATATATTTTTTTAGTAGTTTATTAATTCATTGTGGATATCATCGTCATTTTATAATTTAACCAATTTTAATTAATATTTATTAATTTCCTGCCATGAACACACTTTCCGACGACTTCGTCTTGTCCGGCGAGTTTTCCGGCAAGTTTCGCCATTCATGAATACACTTTCGCCATTCGTGAATATACTTTCACCATTCGTGAACACTTTCAACATTCATGAATATCCACTTGGTGCTTTATCATTGTGTTCACTACGAGTTTGCACAGTTTGCAAAAATCAATTAGTTTGCAACGGAAATTTTGCCTTGTTAATTATATTTAGTTATCAAAAATCTAATAAAATACTTTTCAAATGTTTTTATAAGTTACATAATTTTATGAGAATTCGAGAAGTCCCAATAATAATATATATTTACATGCATGATACATAAGATTAATCATATATGATTAAACTTATGTTGCATTAACAACATATAGACACTTAATCATATATGATTAAACACACCCAAATAAGTACAATCATAAATGATATTACAACTTCTCGACTTCTCACAATCCCTCTTCTACATATTGATTGAAGTTATATTTCCTCCATTTCATAAAATAATTTTTTTTCAAATCAATTTAGTAAAATATTTTATTAAGATATGTAATGTTAATAAATTTTTTATTTATATTATATGTTATAGTAATTTAAAAGAATTCATTATTATGAAATTTTTCTAAAACTCAGGGCCGTTCTTGACATTTTGAAGGTCCTGTACAAAAATTTAAATATGGTCTTATATTTCTTTTAAGTTAAGTTATTATCAAATTATTTATTATTAAATTCAAAAATAAATTATTTTATATTAGAATATACGCAAAAATATAAATAATAAGATTCAATTAAAAATCAAATTGATCTTTTTATCGTTAAATTAATCTACTGATTACAATAAACAATTAATTAATAATAAAATTAAAATTAATCACATAATAATGCAATATATAACACAAAATAGTTTATTCATAGTGAACATAAAAAGTAATTCATTCTTCAATAATATATTGACACTACTATGTACGTATTTTCAAAAGAAAACAAACAATTAAACATTACAATTTTTTTAATACAAATCTTCTAACATTTTTGAAGTAAAATAATCTTATCATAGTTTTGTAATCAAGATTAACTAGAAACTAATCAAATCATCAAACAAAAATTAACAAAAAAAAGTATTAAATATTTGTTTAATACACTAAAATTTGTATTTTAAAAATGACAGAACCTAATTAAAAAAAGGTTACAAATTAACGGTGACGATGACAAATGAAAACCAAATAAAGAACTTGGAGATTTTGGTGTTTTAAAGGGGTAATATAGATGATAAAATTTAATATGGATATGATGTTATGATTTTAACAAGAGGATTATATAGAAAACAAAATAATAAACATTATAAATAAAAAGAAGAAAAGAGAATAGGAAAAATGGGAATTTAAAAGGCTTATACAAGTTAAAATAAATAAGGCCACTTTATAATTTTAATATCTACAATAAATAAGTAATTAGAAAAGAAAAAAAAATATTAAAAATTATATATAATTTATCTTAAAATAAAAAAGTTGATATATAAATATATAATTATATTTTTTTAATTTAATCTAACTTACCCTAAAATAAAATAAAAAGTAATCGCAATAAAAGAGACTGTTAAAATAATAAAGAGTAAACTACTATTATCGTCCCTGTGGTTTGATGTTTATAACGATTTTCGTCCCTGTGGTTTAAAAACTACTATTTCCGTCCCTGTGGTTTGTATTTCCTTTCCTTTTTAGTCCTTCAAACCAATATTATTAAATTTTAACAAATAAATCAAGGGCAAAAATGTCTTTTCTTATTTTATTTAATTATATGATTAAAAATTATTTAATAATTGATTCAAAAATAATAATAATATATTACATTTATTATGCTGAATGTATAAGATTTTAAAGTTATACTATTTCCACCTGTTCAAAAAAGCTCGTCGTAACGGCCGCTCGTCGTGGCTTAAGGCTTGTGTCTCACGCCACGTTATGCATGTGGCACACCATGACCTAATGCGCGGTTTTTGTAACGCAATATTTGATTTTTCTTACTCTTTTTGATGTCTTATTTGTTAGTTTTAAATGTATAACCTAGTTTAAATCATTTAAATTCGTTGACTCAGTGGGTAATATTAGAAAAAATATGTTTACATATATAATAATTTATATGATATAAAGATTTGTCGTCATAAGTCACGCCTTGAAAAACGTCGCGTCCTCGTCGTGACTTCTAAGGCTTGAGGCTTGACCTCGCCGCCACACCTCACGCCATTTTGAACATTTCCACTAACTTCAAGATTTCAACTAATATAAAAACAAATTATTTTAAAATTTTAAATGACATTTTATACTATTTTAAAAATATCTTTTTACAAATTATATTATTATGACCGTCAGATTAATAACTTTAAAATGAGTTCAATATTGAATATTTTTAGGATTTAATAATATTATAAAATATCATAACTTTGAATCTTTATTTGAATTTAAAATAATACTTAACTTTGAGTTCCTTTTTTACATTTGAAATAAAATTATCTTTATATTTTATTACTTTTATAAATGCAATTGTATTTTAATTACAAATTTTGAATTATATAATGAACATAAACCTAATACCGTTGATTTACAAAAAAAAAATCTTGTGCATTCAACATAATAAATTTGTAACTCTTAATTTTTTAATTTTTTTTAAACATGTTTTATAAAAGAGTATATATATATATATATAATATATATAAAGTATAATAGAATAACATTAAATATAAAAATATAATATATTATTATTATTATTGAATCAATTATTAAATAATTTTTAATCATAAAATAAAATAAAATAATTTGATTGTTAAAATTTAATAAAATTGGTTTGAGGGACGAAAATAGTAGTTTTAAACCACAGGAACGAAAATCATTATAAACATCAAACCACAGGGACGAAAATAGTAGTTTACTCAATAATAAATGCATCCTTATTTTTTTAAAAACTTGAAAATATAAAGTTCCCAAACCAGATTCAATCCTGGAACCTAGAGTTCATAAGTGGCAGCGCCATCCAGCTGAGCTATATAAGTAGTTGGTTTAAATTAGTGGTCTTTATATTTGTATATGCTAAAAATTATACATAAAAATTAAAATAAAATTGGAGGTCGGAGATGAGATGACACAGCCTCGCACACCTTTAGGCACGGCATTTGATTATTCAAATTCAAAGGCTAAATTAATTATTGTAATATTTTAAGAAGTCAATTAATTATATATCTTAAAATTGTTTACCATTTTTATTTATGAATATTTATTTTTAGTCATATTATGTATGTAATAGTGATTTAAAAAAATTAATTAATATAAGTTTTTTTCTAAAACTCGTATTTGATTATTCAAATTCAAAGGTTAAATTAAATTTTGTTAATCAACATATTATACGTAACAGATATTTAAAATCATTAATTATTGTAATATTTTAAAAGGTCAATTAATTATATATCTTAAAATTGTTTATCATTTTTATTTATGAATATTTATTTTTAGTCTTTTTAAGAACTCAATAAAAAGTTCAAAAGTGATTTTAATGTTTTAGATAATTAAAGCTGAATACAGGATGAGTTGATACAATACCACCGTTGTCACTTTAAAGATATCTCATCAACCGTAATGAAAACTAAAATTAATAAGCTTTAAAACACATAGATTAGGGTTCTTAATTTCTTACCGGTGAGCATGATAATCGAAGCTTCAGGAAACTGAAACCTACTAATCAGAAGATGTTTCATGTATTTAGCATCATTGATGCATCCTTTAAGTTCGTGTCTCGTGAACTTATACGATACGCCGACTATCACAGCCTTCTTCCTGCCATGTACGGACGGCGGAGGCCCCGCCGGAGCATGGTTGTAAGGCGACGGCGATGGCATATCCGTCGCTAGACCAGGAAACGGAGACATACCGGAAAGAGACATCGGAGCATTGTTGTAAGACGGCGGTGAAGGCATATACGGTGCCAAACCAGGAAACGGATGAACACCGGAAGGAGACGTCGGAAGAGAGGATCCACCGGAACCGGCGATTGAAGTAACGGCTTGACATAGAACACATCTTATTGATCTGGCTCCCGGTGGTAGATTCAACGGTGTGTGGCAATTGGAGCAGTCCACCACCAGCATAGACATTGTTGAAAATTTAGGGTTTCGATCGTGAAGGAATGAATTGGGGGAGATTTTGGATTTGCAAAATATGGTTAGATTAATTTATTATTAATTTATTGGATGAAGCGCGTTAAGTAAAGCCTCTGATTAGTGACGTAGGGGATGTTGACGCCGATGCCGAGTGATCCGTTCTGTCATCTGTGTTCATGTCTTGTAAGTAACTATGGGTTTTTAGTCAACCCCCCTTGTATTTTCAAAAGTTACAAATCAGTCCCAAATATAATTTCTTGAGTAAGCTATGATTTTCGTTGGTCTGGTTTGTTGTTTATAATGATTTTCGTCTATGATCTTTAAGATAGCGTTTGGTATGCAAATATGATTGGACTGGACAGGACAGGGCAAGAGGGTGGGACAGGACTGGATAGGACAGGACAAAACAAGTGTATGTTTGGTACACCTAGGACTGATCAGAACATGACAGAACTAGACAAGTTGTCACATACATTATTTGATGATTTTATATATTATATAATAGCTATAATTACACAAAAAAATAAAAAAATAAAAAATTTAATTTATGAGCATTTTTACTCAACTTATATACATATATATATATATATTAGTATAAAATTTGAATGAAAATATTTTGTTATAATTGATGATAGTTTGAAAATCCGATTCACACGAATAAGAAATTATGATTTATTCTGATGGTAGTATTGATGGCGGCGATGGGCGGTGGTGATGTCAATGTTGATTATAGATGACTTAAGATGGTAGTGGTGGTGGTGGGCGGTGGTGGTAATTATGGTGGAGTTGAGGTGGCCCACAATGGTGGTGGTCGGCAACGGTGGTGGTGGTAGTGGTTATGGTGGAGGTGAGATGGCCCACAATGGTGGTGATGGAGATGGACGATGGTGGTTGGTGGCTAACGATGGTTGTGGAGGTGGAAGAGAAGGTTGGTCTAGTAGAGGAGGAGATGGAGGTGGCCAACGATGGTAGTGGTGGTGGCGATGGATGGTGGTTGTGAAGGAGGTGAAGATGGTAGATAACAGTGATGGTGGTGGTCGGCAGTGGCAGTGGTTATGGTGGAGGTGAGGTGGCCACGGTGGTGGTGGTGGTAGCGATGAACGGTGGTGGTTGGTGGTCGACGGTGGTTGTAGAGGTAGTGGAAGAGGTTGTTATTCTAGAGGAGAAGGTGGAGGTGCCCGACGGTGGTGGTGGTAGTGGTAGTGGATGATGGTGATTGGTGGCGACTGTGGCTACCGCCTACCGGTTGTCGCCGGCGGTACCGGCGGTCGTGACTAGTGGTGTTGACCATTAAAACAAGTACCATATTAAGGTTATATATCAAATTAGGGTAGATTAGTGATATTTGATTTTCTATCTCATTCTTGTCCCATCTTGTTCCACCTATTTTGGTGGAACAAGAAAAAACCATTTTTGTCCCACTCTGTCCCCCATTGTCCCGGTTCTGTCTCTGTCTCATGTCGTGCCAAACGTGGGACAGTGAATTCATGTCATGTCCCATGTTGCACCAAACGTGGGACAGGGAGTTCTGTCTCGTCCTGTCCTGTCTTGTCCCATGTACCAAACGCACTCTAAAGATTGTTTTGTTCGTCCATATGGTTTTCAATTCATTTTATTTTTCGTATTCTCTAGAGCTAATTCTGTTAGAAATCAAGAGGTGTTGTAGTCAATTTACCGTATTATGACTTTTTTTTATCAAGTAAAATGTGATATTATTTTCAATGTAATTTATTTATATTTATATTTACAGATTTTTTTTAATACACCCCTTATTGGACCCTTCCTTATCCGGCTCCCCGACACCATGGATCCAACAACCACAACCCATCAATCCCTTCTCGTTAACAACCACCACCAACGCTACTCCGTTCGTTCTGTTACTATTACTTTGATATCCTCCTGATTCAACATGAACGACACTAACAATCTTTCCTAATCTCCAATTTTCTCTTATTTTATCTTCAATGGTTTCTTCTTCACACACACGCACTATCTCTCAGAATGAAGGAAACATACACATATGACAATATACTTCAGCCTCAAACGATTGGAATGAGAGAAAGAACAGAGACCCTCTCCTATTTAGGCCTGAATTTACATGACGAGGCTCTACAAATGAGACTTCTTCTAAACGCGACCCTTCAACTTCATTTATCTACTCGAAAATGGAAGTTAGGTTATTACATTTGTAGCATACTTAACATCGTTTATACAATGGCTAATACACATGAAGTATATAAAACAACGTCATTTTGACAAACTATCAAACGATTATAATTTAATATTAGACAATAATTTGGATGACTCTAAAAGTAATACATAATTTTATACCTATTTTAAATAACAGTGGTTTTAATTATAAAAATTTAAAAATAAAATGGATGGATACATAAGGGATAGAAAAAAACTAAAACAGTATAACCCATCTGAGATTCATATCTGACCCGCATGAATCTCAGATAATAATTTGATCAATTGAATAAGGAAAGTTTATTCAATTTAGTTTTTGGTTATATTTTTTAATGAACGTGATGACATATTATATTATTGTTTTGTATATCTTGTTATATATATAAAAACCAAAACTCTTTGGTTTGATGGTCAATATTGTTTTTCTTAGATAATGTTTTTTTTTTGTTTAATGTAAGAATACTTTCTTTTGCGTAATACAATATGGCTTTTGTTGCTTTTAAATTGCTGAATATAATACAAATTATATATTGATTTATTGAATGTTGGAATACTTTCTTTAGCATGATATACAATGTGGCTTTTGTTGCTTTTCAATTGCTGAACATAATACAATTATGGGATGTTTTGGGATTATTTATTTTAAATGTTTATTAGCTTAATCTGGTGTTTTGGGATTGTTTTCGTGGTAATAAAAAGTAAGTTTTCGATAAGTTACCCTCTTCTAACTTATCAGCTCTGATAAAGCATAAATTGTTTTAAAAAAGCAATCCAAACACCCCCTCTGTAATTGAAAACAACCGGTTTTACATTCTAATAGTTTCATGAAGACAAACATGTAACAGAAAGAACCCAAACTCTTACCTAGTTTACCCAACTACGTAACCAAGCAACCTACACCGATTAAATCAAATTTTATTCATTGAATTTGGTTATCGGGTGGTTTTAAAAAAACCGATTAACCTATACTGAGTTCACCAAAAACTGATTTGGGTCTTTAGCCTAATGGTATATGGGTTACCAGTGAAATCCAGCCTTGCAGAACATCAAAAGCTTAAGGCCTTGTTTGTTTTTTCATTTTAAGCTCTTAATCATCACTTATGTCTGATTCGTTTAGACGTTTCATAACCATTTTATAACTGAAATCAGACTTCAGACTTCAGCACCTCTTAAAAAACAAACGCCACCTAAATCTCACCAATGTGCAAATTTATTTACCATATATAGATATTATATGCTTAAAAGCAAAGACATAAAAGGCTACAAGACACCAAAATGTAAAAGAGAAAGTGTTCAAATATATAATATTGCACACAAACAAACAAAAATAAGTTGAAGCAAATACATGTTGAAAAATATAGAAAGCATGAGATCAGCAAGTAAAAATTCTAGATGCTCATTTGAACCACCATTGCAGTTAAATCTTCCCTTTTGAGTTTTTTTGATAAATTTAGAACAATGAAGGATCCTAAAACCCTCCTATAGATATAGATAGATATATACCAAATACCACTGCTATAAATCTAACCCATGATAATAAAATGAGCATCTTTTACTTATGATGAGATTCTAAATAAACTTGTCCAACCTCGATGTTCGTTTAGTAGTCGTTGAACGAAAGCTTTCTACGTCAAGATTAGTATCTGCCCGCAGATTGTTCAAAAACACGTCACCTTTTTCCGATTTAATGGTTTCCAGAATGACTCCAAGAACCTCGGCTGCAAGACCTACTTCAACCAGCTGTCCTGGCTCCTCCCCGCCTTCGTGTATCAAATGCCACGCTTCTTTATATGGGATCACGTTTTCCAACAGCATTCTTGCGAAAATACGACCCATAAACTCTGGTGCTTTTGGTGCATCATTAACTGCATCCTCCAATGTTGATAGAACTGATTCGAATCTAGATAAAATTGGATATATTTAAGAAAGATTATCAGAGTACATTTATTATAATCAACAGTTTATATTAGAAAACAAAATCAAATATTCATCGGACTAGATGAACGGATGAGATTGGTTTGTACTAATGATTGGGTTTGTAAATATGACCACCTTCATCTCGAGATCTCTAAGAAGCTGTGCATCATGTGCTATTTCATATGATCGTTTTTTTAATTTATAGCTAGAATTTTATGTTGTGTTTAACATATATTTGTTTCAATATATGTTTGGTTTACATGTATTCGGTTCACAATGTGAACCTTTTTTGCGAGTTTGTGAAACAAAAGATACACATAAAAAGGTTTCACATTATGAACCGAATACATATGAAACGAATATATGTTAATCAATATCTTAAAATACTATACTTGGATGAAAAAAAATCATGTGAAACAAGGTAGAAGTTCTCACCAATCCTTGTGATCAAGCCCCCATATGTATATATACACACATGAGAAGCTAATCATGGAAGAACCGCAAATAGGTTACAAACCATGAGAACCGGTGCATCATGTGTAATTCAACATGATTTTTTAATCTAAAGCTAAGATTTAAGATATTGATTTAACTTATATTTGTTTCACAGTGTGAAACCTTCTTCACGTGTGTGTGTGTGTGTGATATATACATATATATATAGAGAGAGAGAGAGATGCAAGCATTAGTTACCCTCTGATAAGCGAGTCTTGACTTATGATTCCATCTTGAGATCTTGTAAGGTTAACAAGGAGTTTAACAAGTGAATCCCGCTCCATATCTTTCCGCTCAAAAGAATCAGTGATCCAAATGGATATCATCGTTGGATAAAAACTTGGAGCGTTAAGATCTTTGATGCACAAACCAACTTCCTTTTCGTCATTCGCACTGATAACAAAATATATCATATCAATATTTCAATAAAATACGAAAAGAACGGTATTTATCAAGACAGAAGGTAAATTAATAATACCTGTAAAATTCTTTAATCGCCTTAATGGACATATCATGTAAACGATCTTCAGACAAAACCTTATCTGAACCGAGTTGTGGGGGCGTAGACACCCGACCTCCACCTCCACCTCCACCTCCACCTCGTGTTGGAGGTGAAGATGGTGGAACTCGATCGAAAACCCGTACGTTATTTGACTGCTCAAAAGTGGGTCGAGGGGCTGATCTTGCAGGGACATATCTCGACCCTAAATCATCTCGTGAGCCATAACCGGTTCTATCGGGGGGCATAGAACCGTAGCCATTTGGACCGGCTACTATTCTTCTGGAATCTGTGGGATTAACCATCTCATGTGACGGCATCTGTCCCCTAACCGACATCCGGCTCGCAAGACCACCTTGAGGCACGAGGGTTATCGAGTCATCGCCAACTGGTCTCGATGAAACCGATAAAGTCCGATTCTCAAAACTATGCCGCTCCTCAAACCGAGAGTCTTGGTTACCATAGCCACGGAGCTGTTGTGGTGGTCCACGGAAACCACCGGTTTGTGAATTTGAAGGTAAAACGTTCGACCCCATTGGCTGACCACCCCTCCTAAGTGACTGGTTAGGATTAGGTCCACGAGCCAATCGGTTAGATTGAGCTTGTCGTTCTTGAGCCGCATCCCGATGCACTTCTTCGATCTTTTTCGGTCCTTCCACCTTCCGCCTTTGCTGCCATTTGTTCTTTCTTAGATCAATCGCGTCCTTTAACATAAACCGAACTCGTGAAGAAAGTTTCATATTATTCGATAACTTATACATCATATCGAAATAAGCGTCCATATGCTCCTTGGCTTTCGGGTGATCGATCATCTCACCAATCGTGCTCATCAATTTGCACAACGACTCGATATCTTCCTCATCGGGATTCTGATACTGACCCAATAACTTCTTTATACATTCGTGCATGATTCTTTCGGTCAACATTTTCTTTTTATATAACTCGCCAATAAGTCGAATATTACCCAACATACGTCTCCGAGCCTTAACTCTTTTCTCCTCCCTTTGCTCATCGGTTTGCTTAACTTCACCTTCTTCTTCGGTTCGATTAGCTTCTTCTTCTTCTCTCTCTCCTCTCTCGAATTCCTCTTGGCATTTGTTCAACAATAACCGCTTAAAAGTTATCTTTTCGTTATCTTCGCTAAAATCCGGTAACTCGACGGCAAGTCCGGCGCAAAAATCGGCGTACATTTCGACAAAAGTCGGTTCCATTAAAGCCTTATCGAATATTTGACCGATAACACCGGATAGAGTACCGGCATTGTCGATATTGACTTCTTTGACTTGCTCGAAGAGCTTTTCAAAGTTTTGTGGAGTCAATTTGTTCAAAATACCTTTTAATCGTCTTTGTTTTGCTTGTTCTTCGTCGGTTATCTTACCAATTTCGTATTTCCGTTCAGCTTTATGCATCACTTGCATTGGAGTTTGAGGAGAAGGTATTAAGCCCTTTTGATAACCAGTCGCTCGTTGCCACCTGTCAGAATCGGAATTATTACGTTGCATAGCCCCCTGACCATGACCATGACCACCAGGGGACGGCATTGGCCCACCCAGAATGCCGCCACCGTACTGACCAGGTAACTGACCTCTCGGGGTTTTTAAGACGCCTCCATGAGGTCGGAACCCGGGTGCATTTCCGAGATAGATCATCTCGGGTCTCATGTCTCGGCCTGGACCCATTGACCCGGGTGGTTTATTCCATTTGTCGTCATCACCACCAACATTACTTAACCGACGGTCTAGCCGTGGTCCGACCGCCGGTCCACCTCTACCAGGGCTCGGGTACGGTTCACGATGAGCATTGACATTTGATGCTACCAATACTTCAGCTATATCGGCTGTAATCTCGAAACCTTCCGGAAGATCAGTACAATGGTCCGAGAATTTCAGTAGGAAGTCTCTGGAATACTTTTTCGTCATTCCATCATTGTCATCCTCACTGCGATGTTTCAAATCAGCACGAACCCGTTTCCCGTCTGTTGTTTCCAATTTAGGAGCAGAAATGTCGGCCGCATCTTCCCAATCATCGGGCTCAAACTTGCTATGACCACCACCTTTTTCATCAGATGTAACATCTTTCTCAGAAGAATCATCAACCAACGCTTCCTTTGTTGGAATTTCAGAAGTTTCTTTCTTTTCTTCGGGATGTTTATAAGCCATGTAAAGATCGGAAGTTGTCCCACGAGCATCGGCATTTTTCAAGATTTCTTTTAAAGATTTCTTCCCTTTAGCTGTATTACCCTTTCCCTTATTGGTTTCACTCGAACCCGAAGATGAAGGAGAAATCAAGCCGGTAGTATTGCTCGTGGTACCCTCTACTTCTAAAGTCAAAGATGAAGTCAACGGAACAGATTCCTCGTCTAACGGAATGGGAACGGATTCTATACTATCAGCATGGTGATCATTCTTGATATCATATTTATTTAAATGATCGTCCAAATTATCCGAACTCGCGATCTTATCACCATGAGAAGAACCCAAGTTCAGCTCGGAAGTTTCTGCAGTAAGAACATCAAGCTCGGAAGTGGCAATTGATGACGATAAATTTCCGTCAACATTATTTACAGATTCTTTTTGTTGTTCGGTGTCCAGTCCAATCTCGGTGCCATCAGTGGTTACACCCGGATTTTGATTAGCAGAATCTTTTTCTCGTTCATTTGACCCCAAAATCTCGGCCACCGACACTTCAACATTAGGGGCGTTATTGGAATTAGTTTCGGAACCAATAACTTCACTAGAGTTGAGGCCTTCTTCATTGGTTGAAAGCATTATTTTGTTGCTACTTTCTAACACATCTTTGCTGGTTTCATGATGTTCTACCAAAGAACTTATAACAGAGGACGATTGCCCACCAAGCTGTGAATAACAGTGCATAATTTAAGTCAAAGATTGTGAAATGCTTCTTGTAATGATAAATAAAACGATAAATATTTATGGTTCTCATTCAGAATAACTATATACCTTATCTATAGGAATAGACTGGTTCTTTTTGTCAGGCTGTAGTGGTTCCTCTTTGAAGTCGCCAGACTTATTAACTGTTTCTTTATTCAAAACTTCAGACCCACTATCAACAATTCCCGTGGAATCCTCAACAGAAGCAGAAGAGATAGAGTTATCGGTCAAATTCTCAGATTTCAAAGACCCGAATGCTGCAACCAATGGTTTATTTGCCGTAGCTATCTTAATAGCAATTGGGTCGGTATTTTTACCCATTTTTTGAATTTTAGAAATCTCACTTTTGTCCATGGACGGTGAGCTACCGACCAATGATGAGGAGTCCCCCACTTTTTCTCCATGTGCACTAGTAATCGCTGGTTTTACCGTCACCTGTTTAGATGCGTTCTGATAACAAGATTACATTTTAAAGACCCCTCAAACGCATAGCACTAACTTTATATATTTTTTACAAAATTTAGTGTTACAGGACCTAATATTTATTAAAACGAAAAGGCTAACCTGATTATAAAACCTTGGTGGCTGAGAACCAGGAGTGGTCTGCGCATTATTCAAAGGATTAGAACCAGGTGGTGGCGGGAAAAAAAGAGAGCTGGCATTGTAAGGATTTGAATAATAGTTCATGGAAGCAGGGGGGAATGACGGAATTGCCTGTGACTGAGTTAACCCATGAGGGTGTGACCTTGGACCAGAAGACCCACCGTTCACATAACCGTCGGTCCTTTTATCTAGCCGTAGCTCTTCATGAGTATCTGGGTGAGTTATCTTTACGGTTCTTCGTGTACTTCCATAATTTCCCATCTGTTGTTGTGGGTATTGGGGTGGTCCTAAACCCATCGCCATATTTCCGAGCTGTGGGCCCATCTGAGGCGGGAAATTCATTCCTTGATTTTGATGAATGATCCCTTGAGACGACATTGGATGATGTGGAATCCCCGGAACGAATACCTGTTGTGGGACTTGTTGTGGATTGGCGACCGGTAAATGCATGGGGAGTGGGACCGTATTTGGCATTCCTTGAGATTGCATTGGCGGATTTGGGCCACCGAATGGAAGATGAAGTTGAGATTGGTGAAACGGCATTTGCATGGAAACACCGGATACAGACGGCATAGGAGGACCAGATGGCTTATTATGACTGTGGGCTGATATAGGGGCGGTTAGATCCCTCTTTTCTTTTGGGGTAGGATGGGTTTCACCGGTATTAGACTGATCAATAGCCCCAATATCTTTCCTTGGTAAGTGCTGTTTTGGAACGGGTGGATTTGGAAATGAACTAGTTTTTAAGGAATCAAGACGAGCCTGCAAGATAACATTCACCTAATTAACGATATTTTATATATTTTATTAATAATCACATTATTTTATTTAAGGTACAAAAACAAATATCGTATGAATCTAAAAAAGGTTCACTTTTTCCATGTACATTTGTTCTTTTTCATGTTTCCACAAGTCTTACCTATCTCAGATATAATAGAAAGGCATTCCAATAGTTTTGGGGGTAAGGAATGCCATAACCAACACAAATAAGCGCTTTTTTATCCACATTGATAGGTAAGGTCGGTACCTTGTTCACCCTCGTGTGTGGGACCAAGAACAACTAAAACATACCTGGGCACGTTTTTGCTCATCCAAATTAGGTGGGGCCGAGTTGGTTCGAGCAGGTACCTACAAAAACCACAAAAGATAATGATTTTAAACAGATCATAAGACCATATAGGTGTCTAAATAACACAATTCAAATAAATTTTATTTGCACCAAAGTTATGTAGAGTATAATACCTGCATTACATTCATAACACCCGGACTGATAGAGCCAAATTGAAGAGGAAACGGCCTAGAACCATCTGTCGGTCCTAAAAACAAAGAAAAAAAGTTATCAATAGACAATGTGTAAAATAGTCTTTAAAGCGATACGGGCTCATGTCAAGATTAAAATATGTTCAAGTGTTAAACATGGAAAACAAGAAACTGATGCAAATAAAGTGAACTGTGTATCAAATAACAATATAGTTTAAGTCGCACCCTTAACAGGAGTCGCAGGACCAGTGGCACCGATAGTTCCATAGTTAGGAGGAGTCGGATTACTCTGTGGAGCCTTTGGCAAGCCAGGGGTGCTTTTCTGGATTGATGCATCAGCTGGCTTTACAGTAGCACTTGTAAATGAAGCATCGGGTGTTCCTATGATTATAAAATAAAAAATATGGAGTCATTAAAGAAAATGCACATAGATATAACTTAAAAGCAAAATCACATAGTAATTAGAATTTAAAGAAATTCATTGATGTTGTGTTTTCTTTACCTCCTATACTTCATAAAATCAGAACCAATGATGTTAAGTGGAGTAAGGGGATGTTTGTTAGCAGCTTAATGAACTTAATGAGACAAAACTTATTCGGTCAGCTATACATGACTGTCAGGTAGTGGCTTAATAATACAGAAAGTGGCTTATTAAGTAAGCTTCTAGGGAGAGCTTTATGCAAAAAGCCAAGTTTTTTTCCGAACATGTCCCTCCCAATTAAAAAAAACAAGCTCCTTTCATCTATGAAAACCCTCATAAACAAAAACATTCTCAATCTATTAAGACAGATTAATCCACACAAACAACTTTATCCATTCAGAACTTAATTGAAAACCAACCGATCAGCCCCTAAGGCAATCTAGTCCTAATTAACAAGTATTCAAGTAGAGGCTTATAAAGAAACATTAAGTGGTTCACTTTAATATATAAAACATACTTATTTTCAAATTAATGTAAACATATAAAAGTTATAAAATTTTATGGTATATTACTGAAATACATGTACTTTCCTAATTGACAAGTTTCATTGTTCTTAATTGTACTTACAGACACAATTACAAACTTACCCCTTAATGGCGGTTGAATATGTGCACCATTCTGTACAGTTCTTCCAAGAGTAGAGGAATTTGAAGAACCCAAATTCACATTCGGATGAGGACCCGTTACCCTCGACTGTGCTCCTTGTGCATTAGTCTCCACCTTCTTGAAACTAAGAAAGAATCCCAATTTTGAAAACATCAAAACGAGCCCTAAATTGTAAATTCACACAAAAAAAAACGTATTGAATGAGTAATAAACCCTAATTTTGTTTTTACCTTTTACCGGCATAAAACGAAGAGGATGGAGGGGCGTTGGTGGTGCCGCCGGCGCCGCCACCCTTCCCGCCACCACCACCACCGCCCTGAAAGTTCCTTTGCGAAGCGGGATTACCAGATCGACCCGATCTTCTGTTCTGTGACGGTTCGTTTTTATCACCCCTTGATTGATTGACGGACATATATCCAATTCCTCACGAAAAACACAATCTTTTTTTTTCCTTTTTCCCCTAATCAATACCCCCAATAAAATATCTCTCAGATCTCTCCGATCAAATCATCTAAAAACTAATTAACAGTAATTCGATTTGACGATGACCCAATCCAACATTATTACAGAAATCAAAGGGAAGAAGAAGCGTGTGGTGTTTGTTTGAATCACTTACCACAACACAAGTAAGAAAGACAGAAAGAAACAATTAGGGTTTAGCAATTGTTTCAGCGAGAAGCGAGAAGCATGAGAGCAGATATCGTGGAAGGAGAGTGATGATGATGATGATGATGATGGTAAGTAACAGACCTTGTTAGATTGATTGTCAAAAGATAGGTTTTTTTTTAGGAGATCGAAAAAAAATCCTCCCGAATGGGTCGGTGGTGCATCGAAGAACCCTTCGTATCCTGTGTTATGTGTGTGTGACCTCCCTCTTACACTCTCTAGGGGGGGGGGGGTAAATTTGTAAATTCTTATTTTTCTAAGGACCAAAGATCCTACAAATTTATACTCTATGCTGTACTTATTTCGTTTATCGGGTTCTGATTGAACGTCTTTAAGTCATAATTCAAAGTTAAAAGAGATATGTGTGTCCAATGTCCATTGCTTGTTTGTCGACCAATAGTAGGGGCCTCTATCCTTAAATTGGGACTGTTCTTCTTTGTATGGTACTTACCCAAGTGATTCTTTGAAACTTATGTATTGTTGGTAAAATAGTTGATGAGCATCTCGAACAACTTCTCTATAATTTTTTTAAAATGGAGCATTAAAATTCAAAAACCTCTAAAAAAATGTTACATTTAACTCCAACTACGAATGGCAACGGTGCGGGACGGGCCGGTTATTGGTATCCCCGTCCTCGAAACAGATAAGGAAAACCGTCATCGTTCCCGTCGGATCCCCACAGTTTCCCTGGTACCCATTGGGAAACCCGTTAAGCAAAAAAATCACCGTTACTTATTGGTTTTACCTAAAACCAAACAGAAAAAACGCAATTTTTTCAATAAAAAATTGAAGCAACAACAACTTGGGAATGAATCATGACAAAATTAAAACTAAATAATAAAATTGTATCAACAAAAAGATGACCAAAGTAGTTCATTAGACTATCAAAAAAACCAAAACCGACTTGGGCAATTGGATTTGGGATTTTAATTCTTGTATTATTTATATTATATATAATATATAAACAAATATATACACACATATATATAGACGGATTCAAATGCGAACTCAAATTTGGTTGTGAACGTAGGGACAAATGATAGTGTGATACGTGTCTCATTCAGTCTGAATGTATTCAGACCGAATGATGTGTTATTCATATTGAATAATGTATTAACTTCACATTCGTTATTCATACCGAATGCCATTTATTATTCGTACTGAATGGGACACATGTCGAGCTCTCCTTTGTCCTCATGTTCGTAACATAATTTGAATTCACATTTGAACTTTTTTCTATCTCTATATATAATATGAATAAATATGTATATATATACACAGACTATTGGTTCACTAGAGTATTGTCCCCGACCTCGATAAGATCCCCGCCCCGTCAAAATGTTCTTGAACCTTACCCGAATTATACGGTTTTCAGTTTCCACCGTCGGGTTCGGGTTTTTTTTTGTCATCCTTAACTCCAACAGCTTTCCCATTTTAGAAATTACAACATTCATTATATATTCTTAAAATATTTTATATTTCTAATAAAATATTATTTCTCTCATCTAAACATTTTATTTCAATATTTCTTATTGGTGAAATCTAATATAAAAAAATCTCACGATAATCATTTTTTGGGATTTCTCCAAATTTGGAGATTTTTGCATCCCCTCTCCTACTTTCTCTATTTCGTAGAAAGTTTTGGAGAAGCCGACGGAGCAAAAAATTGCTCAAAATATATATTTTCTTCATTTTTGATAAGTTGTTAGAGATGCTCAAATTAGCTAGTAGTTGATAAGCTAATTGATTATCTAATCACGTTTGAGTTGGACAAAATGTTTGATGACAACTAAGTTGAAAGATGTAAAATGATTAAAAAGATACGTTAAATTTTTTGTCAATTTATTTAATTATATAATATAATTAAAACAAATTGCTAATGATATAAATAGCATCTATGATAGATTCTCTACAATGGAGAATCAAATGTCAAAATCTCTAAAGAAAAAATATGTTCATCTTTAAACATTCATCCATTTGAAAGATTACACTATGAATAAAAAGTTATTTTTTCGTAAGAATTTTTTTTTGGAAATTTATGCAAATTCAACATCATATCTCTTTATTTTGAAGAAGGTTTTAAATAATCTATTAGAATAAAAAATATCTAAAATGTTTTAGTCTGAATATTTGTTGGAGAATGGAGATGCTAGTATGTTAAGCAATACAAACCACCTAATAAAAAATAACATAATATGTTAAATTAATATAACTTTTTTTTGAAAAAGATATAACTTAAGTTTGATTATTTAAAGAAATAACAGCAGATATGGTCGGTTGAATAGGGATTTTAAAAAAAAAACTTAAAAAGATAAGCCAATTATGGTTATCAATACCTAAATGAAAAATTTGAGTCTATATTTTTCCATTTTACTCTTAATTATGACATGGAAACATTATTTTTTAATATAAAAATAAATTTATTATTTAATTAATTGAAAAATATAATAATTATAAGCATTTAAATTTATTTGCTTTTTTTTGTTGTGGACTTTTATAACATCTATCTATGAAATATTAATTACAAATATTTAATACACTAGAAGTTATAGTTTAATATATCAAAAATTGGTTGAAAACTTGTCTACATACATTGAGCAATAAAATATGTCATAAAATGAGTTTAAGTACTTGATCTTTTTTTCCCATCATGTTTTTATTATAGCCTATGAAAATACAAGTTAAATCTTTAAATATGATCATATAATTGAGATCCTTTTTTTGAAATATCAGTGTGTATAATTGTAATAATTTTTCTAAGACTTAATATATTTATAGAAAAACTAAAACAGTGTAGCATATTTAAAATCAGCAATACTCGGTCTTGTATTATAACTAATTTCCGATGTCAAAATGATCAAATTTGGAAAACAAATAAGAAATTGGTACAATAAATATTTTTTATAATGATTTTAAAATTATTTAATTCTTTTAGAGTAAATTACAAAAAGGAAAAATCATCCATGCGGTTCGTTGAAAACTTCAGTTTTAGTCCCTCATTTTTTTGTTTATTACAAATCTACCCTTATGGTTGTAATCTGTTTTATTTTTCGTCCCTTTCACTAACACCTATAATCTTCTTAGCGTTAAGTACCCCTCACATAGGATATTTTGATCATTTTATAAGAAAAATGCGTCATGATATATTCGGAATAAAAAAACTAATCCTTAACATCAACCCCCTACCAAATCACCCTCCTTCCTCATTGGATAACAAGAAAACAAACTTGAAGCAGATCTTTCAAATAAATCATCACCTTGCTACTGAAACCAACAAAACTGTTGACATTTTACTTCGTGACGATCAACACCCCCAACAGGCCGACCTCTATCGTTTTCCAAAAACATCCCTAACATTGTCATCAACATTCACTTACAACATCTTGCTATTGCCCCCGTTAACCTACAATCAAGACTTGTATGTTGATAATCTCGACTCCAACTCCACTGGTTGTTTGGTAGTTGCTGAATGGTTTATTGCAGAATGATTAAGAGACTCTTATGATATAGTGCAAAATAAAATATAGTTGTTTGGTAATTGTTTCGTGATGTAATTAGGCCTCCTAATGGTAAGGGAGGTCCAGTATACAAAATGATTCAGAGGGTTTTTGAACCATTAAGAGACAAACTTATTTTTTGCCGAACATGATTCACCTCTTAATGGAACTGTAAAGAGGTAAACAAACAGCCCCTACGCAACCTCGTCAACACCACCACTGATAGCATCTGAAACAATATTTGAACGAGATTTAATAAGAATAATGAGATTGATTTTATCGTAAGACTTGAATGCCTTTTCGTGAGGATCCTTAACATATCTTGTTTTTTTAGTTTCTATTTGATTCTCGATTTTCTTAAACTTGTCCGCAAATTTCTCAATAACTATAGTAACACGAGTTTTCCTTCATGATGAGATCTGGATTTTATTCAACTTTGTAATTGTTTTGCAATTAATAGAGAGTTTATATCGAACAAAAAAAACTAAAACTCGTTTACCTTATCAAGTTGAGCTCCACCATACCAATGTTCAACTCCGACTCGTTCAGAAACTCGAATTGAATTTTTCGAGTTGATCCGAGCCATCAGAGCATACACTTTTTCGAGCCAAAAACATATATGACTATGTTCACAAATTACATAACCAAAAAGAATACAAAGTATTGAGGTCAAGCCAATAAGCAGCTAATAAGATCTCGAGTTTGAGCCCGTAAAAGAGTATCAAGCTCGAACATTGAAAAACATTCAGAGCTCGAATATTACTATGGAAAAGTTATATTAGCTACTAATTGAAGTACATCACTGCCAAAAATCATATATGAACTATTCAAGAACCAAATATTGAGTCTATATATATATATATATAATCTTGATTCAAAAACTCAAAAGGGTACTTCAAAAATCAAACTTTTCCATCAAATTTCATGTTTCTTTTTCAGGGTACCTGATCTTTTTGAACATAACTTTAAGTTGTTGATATATATATATATATATATATATATATATATATATACACAATCTTGATTCAAAAACTCAAAAGGGTACTTCAAAAATCAAACTTTTCCATCAAATTTCATGTTTCTTTTTCAGGGTACCTGATCTTTTTGAACATATCTTTAAGTTGTTGATGATCCACCATTTCTTGCAAGATCTTATCATCCACCTCCATACCACCACCACCACCTTTCTCACCATCCATTACAGAAGAACAAGAAGATGACGAAAAAACGAGCTCCGCTAACTGCCCTTTCGCCACCTGTCGATCGTACTTCTCCTCCTCGGTGGTTCCAGCCGCCATCAGATGGTACGTATACACCATCTTCTTTTGGCCGAGCCGATAAGCTCTACTGATCGCTTGTCTTTCCACCGATGGATTCCAAACGACATCCAAAAGAACGACCCTTGAAGCACCAATAAGATGAATCCCTTCAGAACAGCATTTCGTAGATGCCAGTAAAACTTTCACTTTGCTGTTTGGATCGTTAAAACCGTTAATAATCGTTTGCCTGATCTTCTGATGTATCTTTCCTTCAATCATCATGATTTCTCTCCCATCGTCCCAATCGAACACGAGGGTAATTTGGTCTTTTAACAGCTCTAACGGTTGGATATATTGGCTAAAGATCAAGACTTTTTCGTTTAACGAAAGACTGAGCCGAATAAGCTCCATAACGAACTTTGTTTTGACTCCAAGATCGGGATGAAGTCTTACTTTTTCGAGTTCTTTTTTGTTCGTCAAGTTTTCTTCTTTTTTCGATAACGAACAATGGAGGAGAAGAGACGGATGAACGGAAACCAACGCGACTTTATGTTCGTATTCAAAAGTTTTCGATAAATCTCCCAAATTCTCGATAAAACGCTTTTGGAACGGAGGTGGATTCAGCAGAACGACACTTTGTTTTAACCCCGGAAGCTTGCTTTCGAGAATACGGCCTTTATGGACATGAACAAAAGGCGAAATGATCGTTTTAAGCTTCTCGATATCTCGAGAACCCGATTTCTTTCCGTTCTTCTGCTGAATCATATCCGCAAAAAGCTTTTCGTTCTCGATTCCAACCGATGTTTCAGGCCTAACTAACCGTAAAGTGTTGAACAACTCACGGAAGTTGTTTTGAAACGGGGTTCCCGATAAAATCACTCGGTTTTTCGTTTTTAGCTTCAAAAGCGCGTTCCAAATATTGCTTCTTTCATTCCGAGGAGTATGTCCTTCGTCGAGAACGACTAATCCCGGCAAATCGAGCAAAATATTCCCCATTTTTTCAAGATTATCGTCCTTCACGTTTCCCGCCAGTTTTTCGAACAAATTGTAGCTAATTCCGAGCACGCTTCCACCGTTACTCCAAGAACTGATCTTCATCGCGCGTATTAAATCTTTTTTACGTTTTATATCGCCATTCACTATCTCGTTACCCAAAAGATGATCCAAGTTATTAAGGTTAATAAACGAAACCCCCATTTGCCATTTCTTGAATTCGGCTTCCCACGTTAAAAGCATGCTCGCCGGAGCCACGATCACCGGGCAGCATTTCGGAAACTTCTGGAGAAAAGACTCGATAAAAACGATCGTCAAGAGGGTTTTACCGGTCCCCGGAGCGTGCGAGATGATGCAGCCGCCACCGACCTTTCCAGAATCGAGTTTCGATAATCTCGAAATCTCAATCGTTCCCGCCAAATTTTCCCATAAAAACTTGAGACCTTCTTGTTGATGGGGATACAAATGGGTTCGGATTCGGGTCGGAATGAGTTCCCAAAACGTGCCGTTGGTTTTCTCGCATAGATTCCAATCCGACGGTTTAAAATAGAGGTTTTCAGGTGAAAACTGTTGTTCGTTAGAAAGATAACTTCTTTTTGATCTATCTGGTGCATAATTTGCCTGCAAATATTTGGATATATAAGTTATTATTTAGTTCATAAATCTGACACAAAAAAACGATCGAGGTTTCGAGTTACTCACGAGTTTCGGCATCACAAATCTGCTCTCGAGAGTAACAGCTCCACATAAACCACATCTCAGGCCCGTTTGTTCTTCAAAGTAAATATCGACGTGCTCCCCTCTTTGGCAAAGTTCGAAACGAGTTGGTTTGATATGATTATCGGTATTGCCATTGTGATCATCTTTATCTCGATTCTCTACGTTCTGAAATGTCAATAAATGTTTCGCATATGAAAAAAAAAACACATAAAAAATACGTTTATATATGAAATACACATTTGTAATAAAAGGTCATATCAGTCTTTTTCATACGATTGTTATTTGAAAAGTGTCTTATAAATAGTTAAATACAACTGTCAAAAGTCGTATAAAAAGTTAACAGGACACTTTATTTCAAACATGTTTCATTGTGATGCATTTAAGCGTCCTATCAACTTATTATAAAACTTTTACATTGCATGATTGTCAGGTTGTATAAACTTAATTCCTATAAAGCCAAGTTGGGATTGGGCAACTGCTGAATGGTTTGGTACAAAATGATTAAGAGGCTCTTATGAGATAGTGCAAAATGAAATATAATTGTTTGGTAATTGTTCAGAATATAATTAGGGCTCTTAATGGTTAAGAGAGGTTCAGGATACAAAATGATTCAGAGGATTTTGGAACCATTAAGAGGCAAACTTATTTTTTTGCCAAACAGGGGTCATCTCTTAGCGATTCAGAGGCTGCCTCTTAATGGAACTGTTAAGAGGTAAACAAACAGCCCCTAAGCCCCTAAGACATTTAGATATATTTGACGCACAATAAAAACGAAAAGAAACTAACCGTGGGAGTTTTGTAGGAACCTATTTCTTCACAGTCGAGCTCAAAATTCATCTCTTCGAACAGACCTCTAACGTCTGAATCATAGGTTTCTCGACTCAAAGACTCATCCTCACTATCATCAAATCTGAATCGTAAAGGAAGACCAACATCATGATCATCATCATTATGACCCTCTTTGCCACCAATGCTTCCATTCCGAATGATCGAATCCAAAATAACATCTATAGATCCACCATTTTCTTCTCGTGGAACTCGTTTAACACCATTTGCATTATGTTTTACATTCGTTTTTGCATTTTTATCTGAATCACTCAAACAATAAGTCGGCTTTTTAGACATTTCCTTAGAGATTTCTTTCGGTGCTGAATGATTCTTCTCTTTTCTGTTAACTGATCCAGATAAAGCCTTTTCCTCCAAGTTCTTCTTAACACCATTTGCAATATGTTTTACATTCATTTTTCCATCTGTATCGGAATCACTCAAACAATAAGTTGGCTTTTTAGACATTTCCTCCATATTCTTCATATGGGATTTGTTCCTATTTGTGGGCTGGTTTGACTTCTTGACTCGTGGCAAAAAGTCCGAATCTTGTGAGTTGTCGGTCTCACTTTCACTAGAACTCGACGACTCATCGTTTTCGGTAGATTGATGAAAATTCGAATCGAGTGAGTTTTCAGTCTCACTTTCACTAGAACTCGATTGCTGATCATCTTCAGTCGATTGATGAACGTCTGTATCCGTGTTACTAGTGGACTGATTCAGTCTCTTGTTTGGCAAAAAGTCACAGTTCTCTGAGTTATTATCGCTCTCACTTTCGCTAAAACTCGATGGTTCATCTTCTTCAGTAGACTGATCATAGAAGCATGTGGTCATATCGTTTTGCTTTCGATCATGATATTTGCAGAATGTTTGAAAATCTTCATCAGAATCTGGTTACAGTTTTAACATTTAGAATTGACATCATTTGAGAAAAAATAAAGATATTACAACAAAGCTGACTTTATAGGATGTAAAAGTATAACTTCTATTTCAACGTCGTAAAAAACTTGTTAAGACGCCCAAAAATGTCTGTTTACAAAAGGCCGCACAATTGTTTGATCACTTTAAGTACAATAAGACAGACTATTAGGACATTTGTTTGTTTGGTTTTTTCATAAATGAAAGGGGCAGGTTTGGAAAAATATCCTCTGCATAAAGCTCCCCTTAGAAGCTTAATGAATAAGCCACTTTCTGTATCATTGGGTCACTACCACTACCAAAAAATCATGTATAGCTGACTTAATAAGTTGTGAGTCCCTTAAGCTCATTAAGATGCTAACAAACAAGCCCTTCTATAAAGCTGACTGAGAGTCGAGAAACACTGATCACCTTCGATATCAGGAATGACAACTGTATCATTTGAATCTGAGTCATCCGATAAGTAGACAAAGTATGTGTGCTTCCCGGTTTTAAAAGAACTTGATGAACCATAATCCATTGTGATCTTTGAGAACTCGTTATTATCGATTTGCTCTACCCCATTGCGCTCTTTATATAAAAATTCAGTAAGAAATTAAGCTGTCGGATAACATGAAAAAAAAAACAAAGAAAACGGTATATATAAATAGAACGTAAAACATGATCATTAAGAGAATTACCTTCCCCATTGCTTTCTTCCTTTTCAGACTTAATTGATTTCTTGAGTTTTATCTTTGATCTAAAAGAGATCCCGGATCCTAGTACAACAAACAAACGACAATTTATCTTTATCCATACAGACAATGAACGCAAAAAGAGTGACAAGATTCAGACTTGAAAAAGTACCATCCTCATCAGAATCATCAATCCTTATGGCTTGGTCAAGACTTCTTCCCATTCTACTGGACCCTTTGGATGCTATATATAATAAAACATTATATGACTCGAATAAGAAGGAAAAAAAAAACACAAATAGAAGAACTATGAAGTGGCGGTTTGATCCTATGATAAAGTCAATTATGTCGATTTGGAAAATAGAATAAATTTTTCCAAATAGAATCGCCCTTTTGGGCAAGACGTAAGTTTGATGTGTTTTTAGCAGAATTCCAACGTTTTTTAGTTGATTTCCAGGAATCTTTTTAAGTTTTCTTGCTAATTTCAAGGGACCTTTTCGGTCTTTTAGTTGACATCACTTGTATTTCTTAATATCATGTAGCACCCATCTAAGTATTACTTATTTAAGCTGTTTATTGACTTATTCCGGTGTAGTACCGGTGATTATCAGTTTCGATGGGGAAAAAAGTAAAATGCCAAAAAGAAGTTTTTGATAAGTTGGAACTTCTAACTTTTTAACTTATTTGAAACAACTTATCAGCTTTTTGGGTTTATTAAAAACAACTTATTAGCTTATTAAGTTTTGGTACCATTATAATATAAGCTAATCGAAAAACTTTTTATAGTACCCGATTTGACACCACATCAGTTAATAAACACTTTTACATTGTTTAAAAACATAAGTTATTTTAAATAAGCAATCCCAAAACACCCATACCCAAAAAAATATCTATTTGCACAAATCTGTTAAATGTGAGTTTATTTGCCATCGAATATACATATATTATATACTTTTAAAAGAAAAAAAAGACAAATGTTTTACCATTTTCATTGCTTGTTTCCTCCTTATCATCATCATCAACTAGCTTGGCTTCATTGATTGTTCTACAAGAACCTTGGAATCCAACAAAAAAGAAAATAAATAAAGATGGGAAAACAATTAATAAGCATGGAAAAGAAAGAAAAAAAAGCATTACCATTAACTGTTTTACAAGCTATCTTCTTCTTCTTTTTCTTAATCGAATAATTATCTACATCAATAACTTGATCATCAAAGTCTTTTTCAGAATTAGAAAACCCTATTTCTCTGTTTCTTTTTCGAGATTGGTAACTTGAAGAACCAGAGCACCATTCTGCGTAATAAGTTGCTTTTCATTAAACCCCCCAAATGATTATAGTAAAAATTATACAAAAAAATTGAAAGAAACCCAATAACCCACTAAAAGTTAAACCATGATCATGACTATATATATATACATATATAATGAAGCAAGAATATATATATATATATATATATATATATATAATGGTGAAGTTATTTTGGTACCTTGTGAAAGAAGGTGACGAGTTCGTTTTGCAATACAAGAGTTGGAAATGGTGGACATTAATAATCAAGAATCAAACACAAATATGGAGAAAGGTGAGAAATATAAGTTGATCAGCAATGGAGAATGGAAGCAGATGAAGGGTCTGTCTGAAAGATGATGGTGTTATGTGTGTGTGTATGTGTGTGTGTGTGTGTGTGAGAGAGAGAGAGAGAGAGAGAGAGAGAGAGAGAGAGAAAGGGATTGGTGTAATACCCTGATAGCAATGATTTGTTACCATTTTTAAGGGGGTGGCTGCTACTAATCATGTCATCTAACTTATTGCTAAAAATGTACACTAGTATAATAACTACACGTTAAGAGTAAGCTACAAGTTTGGTCCTTGTGGTTTACACCAATAACAACTAAGAGCCTCTCCAACGGTTATGCTAAACTAAAAAAAAATAAGGATTTTAGTAATTTTACTCTTCAACAGATATGCTATAATAGAAAAATGGGTAGAAAGAGAGAAAAATCTCTAAATGGAGAGAGAAATAATTATTTAATAGTTTCCCACCAATCATATCTTTTTTTTCTTGGAATATTAAATATATTGAATATTTTATTAATATATTTTATGGTAGACTTGTTAAAATAGAATAATTGTTGAAGATGAATGTAATATTTTTTAAGGATTTTGACTTTTCATATGTTATTTTAGAAAAAAATTAGCATAGCTGTTGGAGATGCTCTAAGGGGCGTTTGGTTCGTTTCAAGGAATGAAAATAGGAAGAATGATGAAAATAAATTATTATTGTTTACATTTTGCTTTTTAAAATGTTTTTGGTCACTAACTCTGTTAAACTGGTCTGTTAAGTAAGGGCTATTTGTGTCACCCTTTTTTTGTCTTTTTTTTTGGAAAGGGTATCCTAGGCATTTGGCTAGACTAATCCCTGACAATTTTAAGACTGCTAAAGCATGCAGTCCTGAGATAATTCTCCAGTGGCCACAAGTTATTGGCGTCTGGATTCAAACCTGGGTAGATGGGTTATCTAGCCTCATCCTCCACAAGCCTTAACCAGTATGCCACAAGCCTTGTGGTTAAGCGCTTTTTTTTTGTCTTGTCTATAGAACAAAAATTGTAGTTTACCTTTTTACTTTTATTTTTAGAAAAATAGTGCCGAAATGGAACCAAAAGTTTAGATTGATTTCTATTTTAAGGAACCAAGTTTCAGTACCATATGTATTCAAAGTAAATATCATGGTTTACCAAACATTCATTTACTTCTCAAAATGTGCTTAAAAGCATACTTACAAACCCTTAATGCTCTTAAAAGTAGCAAATTGGAAGTTATCATGTTGGAGAAAAGAAATGGAGAGACCCATGTTATTTATCTTTTTGTTAGCACCCATATATATATATGTAAACTAGCCGGTCAAAGTTCCCTATGCCATGTAATTTTTGTGTTTTCATTTTAACCCATGCCTAAAATTTACCGTCCGTCTAAAGTTTAAAAAACCCCAACAAATTATCATTTTTAAAAGATTAAAATTTTAAATTGTTTTTAATAAAAAAAACTATTAGATTCTTTCATGTTGAATTCATGTTGAATGATTAAGTCTCTGAATTATTATTTTAAATATAAAAATCATTAAAGTTTCTTATTTTATGATTAACATTGTGTTCTCGAAACTCATTTTATATATGAAGTAAGGAAAGAAAAGGAAAGAAAGATGAGGAAAGTGAAAAAATAAATTGTATTCTCGAAATTTTTTCAGGAATAAAGTGAAGAAAAATAAAGTTTAGTCTTCTTCTAAAACTTTCCTCCCAAATGTGGGAGAAAGTGAAGGAAAGGAAAAGGAAAAGAATTAAATCATTTAAAAAATTGTCAAAATTACAAAACTACCTTCTCTTTCATTTTAAATGATATAATTCTAAAAGATATATCAGTAAAAATGACGAATTTTTTTTCCTTTCTTTCTTATTCAATACCATGAAAATTTATGTCAATTCCTTAGTTTTCCTTTTTTTTTTCGAGAACAGAAATAAAAAATTTATTTTCATCTCCTTTCTATTCCCTTTCTTTTCCTTTTTTTTTTCTCAACGAATATAAGAACACATTGTAAGTCCTTGAATATCTTTAAATGAAAAAATCATTAAACTTTCTCACTTTGAATGATTAAGTTTTGAATGAGAAAAATCATTAAACTTTCTCATTTTGAATGATTAAGTCCCTGAACATTATTTTCAATAAATTAAACTATCAAACTTTTAAAAATTGGTTACTTACATCCTTCTAACACAAAAAAAAAAAAGTTACCTGTAAACCGACTAGCACGTTAGGCGATATAAAGATCAATGATTTTCCCTCTTTTGATGGATAAAAATAGATCGAAAATAGGGAGATCTATGTAGATCTATGTAAGGGGTCAACAACGCATTAGGCAATATGGAGAACGAACAACAATAGAAGTTACAAGGAGTGGCGAGGGGAGCGATACTGTTGTTTGTGAGGGGTTTTTACATGAATTTACTGTTTGCTCCCGACTTTTAAACTGTATTAATTAAAGCAAGATACTTGGAAAATATAAAGTTTTATGCTTTCATATTTGGCTAAATGAAATCCTTTCTTTTCATCTATAAACTCTTTTATGGTATTCAATCATTTGTCCATTTTGATGTTCCTCCTGATACCTTTATTACTTGCATAGGTGATGCAGTTTTCTTATAGGAGGATCCCGTGTAACACTTTCATTTTACCATGATAAATATTACGTAATTTAAAACAGATTCTCCAAAATGATGATAAACTAAAACCTTAAACCCTTTAGCCACGGAAGTCTTCAAAATACATAAACTTGTAACTTAAAAGCGAACCCGTCACATACCAGGTTAAGTTACAACTGATCCATACATAAACATCTAGACAGAAGAACGAATTTAAGATAAGAACAAGCAAGTCTATATGCCTGTCCTTTGCTCTTATCCAACCTCGAACTATCTGGACTTGAGATTCAATAGGAAAGTTTACAAAATTGTTCCTATAAAAAAATCAAAATTAAATTTTATTTGTTACACATCACCAATATACAGCTTTCCGATTATTTTAGGACAAAATGTTAGTAATGAAAGTCCAATACTTTTTACGATGTTAAATTTTGAAATTTTCGTGACTACAAAAATCAAATAAACATATAATAGTTTATACAGTTAAGTTGGATGAAAACGACTTACTATTTTTGAAATACATATATCAAATTAAAATTTCTAAGGGTGGATCGCGACCAAAACTAGAACTCAAATTACGAACTAAATCAACCAAATTAGAGCTAGGATAAGCCCAATTTTGCAAATATGGGATGGATACCAAACCAGATGGATCAACAAACGGGTGTTGGCATTTGATCACCATATTGCAAGTAGGATCCACCAAGACCAAAGAAGATTGACGATGGTAAGTCTCTATGAGCCACATGATGACGGGTATGTTGTAAGTAACATCTTTAAACACAATCGGAACTGTGCCTCGGAGCTGCAAAAGCCAGGCGGCGCGTCCATCGTTGTGGGTAAACTTAGCGGTTTGAGGCGAAGAGATGGGTAAGATTCAAAGAGCAATTGGAGGTGTTGATGGATGAGCTCCTCCATGTATTTGGGGTATGGACCCCGTGGGTGGAAGACTGTTTTGAGAAAATTAGTATATTGGGCTCTTAAAGAACTTTACGATGGCAATGGATGGGCCATCTTTTGTACTCCAGTGACAGATGTTTGATCGGAGAAAGCGACCGAGTAGAAGTTTTAATGATGGAGAAGTCATTATATACAAACTGAATTTGCTTACGAGCCGGTAACAAGAAAACACTTTTATCATTTTAGTCCATACACTTTGAAAGTTATGCACTTTTAACCCTCACAAAAAAAAGATTTAGTTTTTAATTTTAAATTGTTCTCTCCCTTTTATAACTCGAATTTTGGAAGTAAAATAAAAATAAGACAATAGTTTGATTACAATAAAATAATAGTACAATCTTATTAAATGCTTTAAATAAGTCATAACTATTTAAAATCTAATTATTTAACTCTAAAATTTAATGAAAAATTAAAATCAGTTTTATCATATACAATAAAACTTATTATTTTGACTATTAAATCTCAAAAGATTTTGTTATGCTCACTAGGGTAGAGAAAATGTATTTGTACATCATAATCCTTTAAACTAAACTTTCAAGTGAAATATACTGAATTTGTTTGGCATAAGAGTCTTTTGTGACCCTGCTTTTTTATAGTCAATTTTAGTTTTATAAAAGTTAACCATAAATTAAACCAGATCTTTTATATACTTAAAAACAATAACCTATAACTGTGACGTGTCACAATGGTGAGCAAGACTTCTTCTAAGAAATTTTCATGATTTTGTATTTTATTAAATCGTTTATATGTTAAAGATACTTATATCGAAGTAAAAAAAAAAGGATAATAATTCGATTGCAATAGAATAATTATACAATCTTATATTAAATACTAAAAATTAGTTATAATTGTTCAAAATCTAGTTATTTAACTCTAAAAATAAATGCAAAATCAGTTTAACATGCACAACAAAACTTATTATTATGACTATTAAAGCTCAAAGATTTAGTTATACTTCCTAGGGTAGAGGGGATGTATATGTACAACTCAATCTTTTAAAATGAAAAAGTTTAATATTTTTCATTAAAAAATAATAATTTAGGGCTTAATTATTCAAAATGGAATAATTCGTGGATTTTTCTAAACTTTTCCCTTAAGAAAATTGTAACTTTATGGTATTGTAAATGAACTCTATCAAAATAAGGTGTAGAAACCAGTGGAAAACAATTAACCAAATTCAAAATTTATCAACGTCTATCTTTGAGATTTCTCTCATTTCTTAATAGATTAAAAGGGTATTTTGGTCTATTTATATAATTAGTTGACTGATCAGTTTGTAATCAGTTGTTGGAACACACATTTACAATTTGACCCAGGCTTTTGAACTATATTGATTAAAGCAAGTTACTTGAAAAATATAAAGTTTTATGCTCTCTTTTAAGCCTTCTCAACTTTGAAATTTTGCTAAATGAAATCCTTTCTTTTCATCTATGAACTCTTTTTTGGTATTTAATCATTTGTCAATCTCTATTTCCTCGCGATACTTTTATTACTTGCATAGGTGATTCAGTTTTGGTCTTGTGCGGTAAATTACATATTTCCCCCTTCAATTTACATTCCGCTGTATTTCACGGAGACACAACTAGTATCATTTATATATTTAATAACTATTAGAAGTGTATCGTGCAATACTACACCATACATTTTGATTATGAAGTCAAAAACTCGAACCCTCGATCTTGATTCATGTTTCATTTTATTGTTTATCTCTCTAGATTTTATTTTATGGTTTTTTGTCGTTTTGAAAGAGCAGAAGAGTCTTCATGTCACTTATCAGTTTCATAAAGTATTATGCCATATTAATATATAATGTTTTTTTTTGAACGTCAATAACACACACACGTTCTCGGGGTATCCGGGATCCATTCGGGCACCCGACTGATCCCCGACGACCAGGACCCACTACAGAGTGGTAGACCAAGGTCTGGATATCGCCACATGCGGCCGCGGGGATTCGAACTCGGGTAGTCAGGGATACTATCCACTTACCCCCCTAGATGTTACCTTACCACTGGGCCAAACATATTTTAATAATAGATGTTAAAGTTTAGTTTGTATTTGAATGTATTCACCGGTTAGTTTTATATAATTCAATATCAAACTTTACAAAGTATTTATATAAAAATAATTCAATAATTAAATTTTATCAGTTATAGATCACCTTCACCTATATACAACTTTCCAATCATTTTAGGACAAAATGTTAGTTATGAAAGTCCAATGCTTTTGACGATGTTAGATTTAAAAAAATTTATGACTACAACAAGGCTTGTGGTGTACTGGTTAATCCTTGTGAAAAATGAGGCTAGATAACTCATCTACTTTAGGTTCGAATCTAGGCGCAAACAACTTGTGGCCATTAAGGAATTATCTCAGGGCTGCATGCTTTAGCAGTCTTAAAAATTGTCAGGGATTAGTCTAGGCAGATGCATAGGATATCTTTTCCAAAAAAAATATTAAATAAAAATGTAATCGTTTATATAGTTAAGTTGGTTGAAAACGACTTCACATTCAAGCGTCTAGCATTTCAAGACAATTATCTTTTGTAATAATTCAATATTCTAACCTATTAAGCGCATCTTTAACAACATCTTTATAAAAAAAATTAAAATAAAGAACCAACAGTCAAAATTACAAAAAAAAATTACATTCAACTACAACAAATTCTCTGTTTTAAAGAATTTCAACATCAACTCTATTGTTAAAATATTATGTAATTTTATCATCCCGATACATTTAAAAAGAACTTCACATAAAAAAGACTAATAAACCAGTCTCATTGTTGGAAAATATTAAAATAACATTTTTCTCTCATCAATGGAGAGTTTTAGAGAATTCTTTATGTTTGGAGTTTTATTTAGATTTCTAGAAAATAAGATAAGGAATCTCTTAGAGCAATATATTTTAATTTCTTTATTTTAGAAAACAAGATAAGAATCTCTTAGAACAATATATTTTATTTCCTTTATTTTAAACCACATATCACATAATTCTATATCATATCAAAGCACACCAATCCTAATTGGGTTTGTAGTAAATTGACCCCCGTGATCCAGATGCATTAGGACTAGGTTTCGAGTATAATGGTGTATCGCGGCTGAAATTTGATATCAAATTACAAACTAAATCAACCAAATTAGAGCTAAGGAAAGCCCAATTTTGCAAATAAGGGATGGAGACCAAACCAGATGGATCAACAAACGGGTGTTGGCGTTTGATCACCATATCACGAGTAGGATTCATTAAGACCAAAGGAGATTGACGAGGGTAAGTCTCTATGAGCCAGATGACAATGGGTATGTTGTAAGTAACATCTTTAAACACAGTCGGAATTGTGCCTTCGAGCTGCAAAAGCTTAACAAAGCGTCCGTTGTTGTGGGTAAACGTGGCAATTATGACGTGGAGATCAGGGTAAGTTTCAGAGAGCGATTGGAGGTGTTGACGGATGAGCTCCTCCATGTCTTTGGGGTATGGAAGGGAATATAGACCCTTTGGGTGGAAGACGGTTTTAAGAAATTCTTTAGTATACTGGGCCGTTAAAGAACTTTGCGATGGTGGTGGAGGGACCATTTTTTCTACTCTGGTGACAGATCTTTGATCAAAGAAAGCGATTGAGTAGAAGTTTTAAGGATGGAGAAGACCTTATTATATACAAACTAAATTTGCTTCCGAGCTTGTAACAAGAAAAAGGTTTTATAATTTTAGACCATACACTTTGAAAGTTATGAACTTTTAAACAAAAGATTTAGATTTAAATTTTAAATTTAAATTTTCTCCCTTTTATAACTCGAATTTTGAAAGTAAAATCAAAATAAGATAATAGTTGATTACAATAGAATAATTATAAAATCTTATATTAAATGCTTTAAATAAGTTATAATTGTTTAAAATCTAATTATTTACTCTAAAAATAAATGCAAAATCAGAATTAGTTTTATCATACACAACAAAACTTATTATTATACGACTATTAAAGCTCAAATGATTTAGTTATACTCACTAGGGTAGAGGGAATGTATTTGAACATCTCACTCCTTTAAAACCAGACTTTCAAGTGAAATATACTGAATTTACAGCAATTTTGTTCTTATGTTGTTGAATGTTGTATGCAATCTTGACCGGGTACATCTCATCTTTGTTCTTCACTTACTCTTGGGTCGGGATGTTATATGAATTGTTGTTTGTATGTTTCCTAATATTACATGTTTTTTTGTGAAGGGTATCCCAGACTATGCATGGACTAATCCCAGCAAATTATAACTACAATACATCAGCCCCGATGAACTCAGCTGTCACAATTGTTGTGTACGCCTGCATTCAAACCCTGGGCAAATGGGATATTCCACCACATCCCCCAGGACCTCCCTCAACCAGTATGCCACAACCCCTGTGGTTCCCAATATTACATGTTACTGAACCTTAAATCAAACAAGCAAAATATCAGCAAAGATTTTGTTTTTTCTTCCTCAATCTACATAATTGTGGCGTGCTTTAATTATTTGTAAGTTAAATATTTAATTTCTATTATTTGTAACTTAAATATTTAATTTCTACACAACCACTGTCTCCAAGAAAAGAGTCTTTTGATCTCCATTGATATGGCTTCAGCAGGTATGCATTCTCACTTTTCTAATCTCGACAAGCAGCCATGTGTACTCGTTCTTTTCTTCTTCTTTTACAAAACAGGTCCCTAAAGTTTGGGGATTGTTTCAAATACAATAGCTACGTTTTAAAAACTTACACATAATCTGTTGGTAATGTTAATATTACTGGTCCGTTTAAGTGTAACTGGAAGTAATACGAGTTCTAAAAGGGGTTTCATACTGTGTTCTAATACGAGTCAGGAGGCGCAGAGTGCACACTTGTTATAAGACAAGTACGATCCCGGAAACGAGGAAATGGAGCGGTTACACTGCATTGAATGTGCGGTTACTGTAACGAATGTAACTGTCCACTACTTCTAAAATTTTGGCATAATTACCATTTCAGTTATTTACTTAAGTGAGTATAACTACAAGTTTATACTTACGTTTTAGAGACGATTTTTGGAACAATCCTCATATACTCTCCAGAAAAATTCCTCTTTGCTTTTGTGCCTAAAATCATGAGTGTTCTCGAGTCTTATCCCAGATTGGATTTCGTGTAACCCACGCATAGGGTCGAAATATCAATTCAGAAAGTGATCTCACACGATTCTCAAAAGCAATCCAGTCATCTGATTGAATTTTCTAACATAACCTCCTTGATTTATCATTTCATTTTAATTTTGGTATTTTCTCAAATTCGGGTTGTCATATCTATATATAATAAACACATACACAACGGTACAAGCACAAGTGCCCTATGAACAATTTTATAGATTACAAAACGTGAAATATGTCATCGTCACACACAAAGATCTATTTCTATGTTCTAATCTTAATTAATTATTGCATTAATATCTTGTTTAGCTATTTCATTATCCTTGTCTTCTGTGACCTCAGGTATCCTAACCAAATCAAGCAAGACATATTTGAGACAGAAAACCATTGATGCAGGCTGTGCAAGTTTTAACATCCTAACTACATATATATGCAATTCATGTCTGCCATATTAACATCACAACATATAGTTGCACATATCACACCTACAAATACAATACCCCTTAAATAATCATTTTTGCCATTTCAAAGAAAGTTACAAGTTTGTTTTAGTACAACATGCAAGCATCTTGTACAAATGCATTCATTAGCTTGCTTGTTGTTTCAGAAAACGAAATGGAGTTATCGTTCCTCTATAGTTTCCATCTCTCTTTTTTTTTCTCTCCCTGGCTTTTGCTTATTTCTGTGTGTCTATTTAATCGTTGTATATTGGTAAAATTTCATATAGAATCCAGGCTTTTTCTCAAAGCTTTTTCTGCTTAATCAGATAATGGTTGGTTGTGATCAAGACTTTGACCAACAAAAGAGTTCAAATGCAAATCTAAATCTTCCAACGAATGCTAGGTTAAGGGCAAAAGTTTAAGCTTTATATGTTTCAGCAACATGAATGAGGGCGACTATAGAATCGAGTGTTACGCTTTAGGAGAATGTTCATTAAGACACTAGTTTATTAGCCACTGTTTTATGCTCGATTATTATTAATAACAACCTAATATCCCTCTAATATTCAAATTAAATGTGAACATTATTTGTGAATTCCTGAGTTTTCAGTGTTTGATCTCTCTCACTAACAAGTAACAAGATGAAACTAATCTCATCCATTCTGTCTACACAAATTAGGGAATATGATCATCTACATAGTTGTCTTAATTAATGATATTAAGCTATATTAGCTGATAACTGGTTTAGGACTTCTTATTGTTCTTCTGGGAATGGTGTCTAACCTTGAATTATAACCAATCATCGACAAAGCTATATTATCCTTCACAGGCATACAACCTGTGACTTTGTTCGATTGATATGTAAATGGTGAAGTCTAAAACAATCCTTCTCTTGATCTTTTGCATTTAAAGATTGTATCTTTTGTTATGTTTTACTATTCTAACATATAAATTTGATGTCTTTTATGCATTGTAATAGTATAGTTTGTTTGATGGAATGCAGTACTAATATAATAGAAGTTCAACAATCGACTAATTGGGATCACTAAATTGGTAGATATTGAGTTTCCTCCGCATTAATCACTACTTCAAATGTAATTAGGCCCACTAAAGGTTTTCTTGGCTATTAACTTTTGGGTTCCATGGGATCAGTTGAAGTGCACGCAACATGAACATCGGCAAAAGCCAAGTGAAACATACTAGTTAATTTAAATGTGGGAAGTATGATTGGAGATTCTTGAAACCCCAAAATGTAGAAACTAATAACTATAAATGGCATAGTATATAGAAACATTGAAATATTGGACTCGTTGTTCTTTCTTCTATGTTTTGCTATCAATACATATCATATCAATATAATGAATTATAAGATGTCAAAAAGAATATAAATTCATGATTACACAAGTGAACAAATCGACATACATTGACAAGTAATAGTAAGAAAACAAGAATGATTTCATAAACTCTCTTTTGAAGGGTTAATGGTACATACCCCAACTCGAAGGAAGAAAAGCATTCTCATCCACCATATGGTGGTGCCCGTGAAGCCATGTTTGTAACTTGAGTTTGCATCTGTATCATTCTGACTTTCCCAGAAGTTGCACGGTGAAAGAATTGTTCACGGGATAATAATCTCACATTTCTCATATACAGATCAAATGGTATAGACCCTTCTTGCACAGCTTTATCTAGTGCATAAACAACATCTTCTATGGCAAGATCAGATGCTGTACACTCTAGCATCTGTTTAGAAAGTGAATCAGACGGCAAAATCGCATCATCGGCATTCACATTTGACAAATCTCCACCCAATTTGGCCTCATTCTCTCTTACCCAACCTTCTAACACATCTGTATTCATCAAAATCATCTGTAATTGCTGTTCTAAACCCTCTTTCTCTTCTTGCATACTTCTAAACCCTTTTGAAAGCTCTTCCTCCCTCTGCCGTAAGACCGCCTGAGCGTTAAACATCCCTTCCATTTCCGCCTCCCTTGTCTTCCTCAACTGTACAACATCATTATGCACATTCTCCACCAGCTTATTTATCGCATTCCGTTTATAAACCTCACTTGGATCGTCGGAGGATCCAGAACCCATCCTAGGAGGTGGAGATGGCGATGGAATCCTCCCGTTACTGGTGACATACGGTGATGGAGGGTATGACCGTGGTGGGATGGCTGGTCGAATTGATCCAGATGATATTGATCCCGACGATCCAGATGTATTGAAACTAGCATTAGGATTAGGGTTAGGGTTAGGGTTAGGGTTAGGATTAGGGTTTGGGTTTGGTCTACGTTGCGAGTATAACGGTGGATCGCTACCGAAATAATTACTCAAATGACGAGCTAAATCGACCAAATTAGAGCTAGGGTAAAGCCAATTTTGCAAATAAGGGATGGAGACCAAACCAGATGGATTAACAAACGGATGTTGGCGTTTGATCACCATATCGCGAGTAGGATTGACGAAGACGAAAGGAGAATGACGAGGATACGTCTCCATGAGCCAGATAACAACAGGTATGTTGTAAGTTACATTCTGAAACACCATCGGAACTGTGCCGTCGGACTGCAGAAGGTTGACGGAGCGTCCGTCGTTGTGTGTAAACATGGCGGTTTTGGGCTGAAGAGAGGGGTAGGATTCGGAGAGCGACAGGAGGTGTTGACGGATGAGCCATTTGACGTCTTCGGAGTACGGAAGGGAAGACGGGCCACGTTGAGAGAGAACGGAGCTGAGAAATTGTTGAGTATACTGTGCCACTGAAGACGTCGGTGACGGCGGTGGAGGCATATTTTGCTACTTCCGGTGACGGATCTTTGATCGGAGAAATCGATTGAGTGGAAGTTTCAAAGATGCAGAAGAAAGAAGAAGACTTTCACAATGTGAATTTTGCTTCTGCGCTAAGTTGTCCGAGCTGGTAACAAGAAAACAATTTTACTATTTTAGTCCATATACTTTGAAAGTTATGCACTTTTAATCCTTCATCAGTTTTTATTTTACTTTTTGTATCCTCTTTTGTATCTCGAATTTTTTAAGTAAAATCAAGATAAGATAATAATTTGATTACATAAGGTAGGTATATCATTTTATATTTACTACTTAAAATAAGTTTTATTATAAGAATTACTTACAACTATTCAAAATCAAACTATAAAGCTTAAAAAAATCAATCAGAATTAGTTTATCGTACGTTTTAAAATTTATGATTGTGATTATTAGGTCTCAGATAATTTAGTCATACTTTCTAGGGTAGAAAAAATGTATGTATATATCGCAGTTCTTTATATATGGCTTTCAAATCAGATATATTGAAACTATTTGGTTCAGTAGTTTGTTGTGATCTTATTCTTCTAAATTCTCTTATATCTTTATAAAAAGTTTAAATAAATTAAGTCAATATTTATGGTTAAACGAGTACATAAAAACCAAGTCTATACGCGCACCAAAATCCTAACTTCTATGAAGCTATTAGAATTCCATATAAATCGAGACTTACATGTAGAAATATATAAGCCTCGGGCTTTTTCATGCCAGGACCCGAGCCTTCCCGATTAAATACGTTTTCATTGAGAGAGAAAAAAAAGTATCTGGTTTTTTAAGATAGGGCCAAGATTTGGGATTGAATCGGGCACGATTGAACTTTTTCAGTCTTAATGGAGCAGTTTTAGATTTAACTGAGATTTTTCAGGATGAACTTTTCCCCATTTCAGAAAGATTAGACCTTGAGGATTGGCCTGGACCACTTTCTCAGGCTGGGTTTGGGCAAGATTTGAGCCTGGTCTGCGATTTGCGATTTTTTACTTAGAAGTAGCATGAACCTCGATTCAAAACTCTTCAAATTCAACAAACACCCAAAAAATCGATGCTAACTTGTTTTCTAGTTAATAAACGAGCTTGATTTGGTTCGATTCTAATATGTCTTTAATCGTATTACAAAAAATGTTTTTATCGGCATAAAAATAACTAAATTATTGGTATTAAAAATCTATCAATACTCATGCTTGTTGGAATTATATGTGTGTCTTTTGGGCTCCATAAGTCCAATAGTTAACCCACGACTTATATATTAAGAGCATCTCCAACAGCTATTGTAAAATAGAAAAATATGGGATTTTAGCAATTTAAGTGCTCCAACAGCTATGCTATATCAATTGCTAAAATAGAAAAATGAGAAAAAAGAGAAGAAAAATCTCTAAATTTAGAGAATCTCTAAAAATATATAGAAGAGAGAGAAACAATATTTTAATTATATTCAACCAATCAAAATAATTGAAGTTAAGTGTGTAGGAGAGATAAATAATATTTTATTAAATGATGAAATATTTTATTAATATTGTTAATGATAAAGTTGCTAAAATAGAGTAGCTGTTGGAGTTGGATGCAAATTATTATAGAGATTTTAACTTTTAATATGCTATTTTAGAAAAAAAATTACAATAGCTGTTGAAAATAGCTGTTGAAGATGCTCTAATAGTCCAAAAGAAAGTTTGATTAGGTGATAAGTAATTAATTAGTTTTGACTGATTAATTAAAAAATAAAATAAAATACTAAGTCAAAAAATCTAGATGATAACAAATCAAAAGAAAATGACCATTAAAGAAAATTTATAATGTCAAAGAAATATCTAAATGAAAATGACTCGAAATTTATAATTATTTTATTTTTTTAAATCAAATAGAACCATTTTTTCCATAATTAATTTTTTGTGTTTTCTTTCAATATTTTAATTAATGTTTTCAAAATAAAAAATCAGTACCAATAATTGTAACATGTGTCTAGCAACAAAATGTGTGTATCGTTCTCACGCAACCATGTTTTCATGATTTAAAATTTAGTTTGAAAAATGGAAATTTAATTAAAATGATGATTCTATAAATGACATTTATCAAAATAACCAAAATCTTTTTTATTTTACCAAAATAACCAAAAGATACTCAAAATACCCTTCGAAATCACTTTCCGGCCAAAACCTCCGCCCTATTCCCCAAAACCTCCGCCCCATGCCTCAAAACCTCCGCCAAGACCATTTTCACAATTTCTAATTTATATTTTACATTTTATACTCTTAGAGTTAGTTAATAAATTACTTTAGGTACTTACTTTTTAATTTTTCGTTTTACACCCTTATCACATTAACACACATACTCGTGTATCAATTAAAATACGTCTAAAAAATACGTTTTTATTTTAACAAATTATACCATTATAATCGTCTCGACAATACCTTCGAAATGAGCCCAATATTGAATATGTTTCGATTTAATTATATATACTTTTAAAGCCAATTATCCTCTTGATCGGTGAATATGAATATTTTTCATAAAATTCGGAATATTAATTAAAACACAAACTTCGTGTGAGGCTAATAGTTTTCATTTCTCATCTCATGAAAACCTTTTTCGCTCCGCTTAGCCTTATCCCTCTATAATGCTATTATTTTTGTAAGTTGATCGTCTTTTTCGGCTATTAAAATATTATATTGAGACTGAAAAATTTACTCATGAAAAGTGTTGAAGAAGGAGAGCATGGAAACATGCTTGAAAGATTTCCGTATTTTATTTCTGTAGTCCCCTCCGTACTGTGTATATATCATTGATTCAAAAATGAGTTAATTATAATATATAATGTAATAACCTTAAAAACTGATGCATTATGTGTTATGGTACATGAGTATTAATTTATATGAGTTTTATTATAGAAATGACAATAATACAAAAGTAGTACAAATTTACTATAACTTATATCGTATTTCTTTATATATCCATAATATTATACTTTGTCGTTAAAAAATAATAGCATTATATTTTAATTAATATTCCGAATTTTGTGAAAAATATTCATATTCACCGATCAAGAGGATAATTGGCTTTAAAAATATATAATTAAATCGAAAAATATTCAATATTGGGCTCATTTCGAAGGTATTGTCAAGATGATTATAATGGTGTAACTTGTTAAAATAAAAACATAAATTTTGAACGTATTTTAATTGATATACGAGTATGTATGTTAATGTGATAAGGGTGTAAAACGAAAAATTAAAAAGTAAAGTACCTAAAGTAATTTATTAACTAACTTTAAGGGTAGAAAATGTAAATATAAATTACAAATTGGGAAAATGGTGTTGGGCGGGGGAGGTTTTGGCTAGAAAGTGATTTCGAAGGGTATTTCGAGTATATTTTAGTTATTTTGGTAAACTAAGAAAATTTTTGGTTATTTTGATAAATATCATTTATAAAATGGTCATTTTAATTAAATTTCCCTTTGAAAAATACATATGATATATTTATTTTTGTTGTTATATATCAATTTTTAGGCAGTACCGGCATTTAATTTGTAAATTTTTAGCGAAAATTTTCTGTCTTTCTCGGGCTTTGTAAATTATTCAAAAATTAGAGTTAATTTTTCCTTTTATTTATCAAGTTTGACATTAGTAAATTTATATGGTTGATACTTGATAGAGACTATTTTTGGGGCTTTAAGTACTTCCATGTACGTTTTTACAAACTTTTACATGGGTTAATCATTAAAATTCGATTATTGATCAAAAAGTAGGTAAATAAAGATAGTTAAAGATATATGAATGTTTTTTCTTACATTCTTACCATAACTTTTAGATGGTATTTGGTTCACAAAATGAAATAGGCCGGAATTGGAATTTGTCAAAAGAATTTTAATAAAATTTAATCATGTTTGACCAAGTGTTTGTTTGACAGTAATTGGAATGGAATATGTCCAAAGAATTTGAATTTATCTGTTTTGTTCGTTGAATAGAATAATTGTGGTGGGGTGGAGACGATAATGGTATCGTTGGTAGTGGAGGTGGGTTAGCCAGTGACGATGATGGTGGCGAGGGTGAGGTGACAGTGGTGATGGCGGTGGTGACAACCATCGTGGTGGAAATGAATTAAATGAAGTAAATATAAAAGCATATATAATATATAGTTTTCTTGAAAGATGAGATGTAGGAATTGGAATTCGTTGTTAGAACTCAACAGCGAATTTACATCCCATGTGGAATTCGAATTCCTTACTGAAGTTCAAAGAACGTATCAAATGTATGGAAGAAATTTGATAAATGGAATTGACCATTTCAATTCTTTTAAATTTAGTCGAATTCCAAGAAACCAATCACCATTTTATTCTCACTGTAACCCAACAATATGTACACACATATGTGTGTGTGTATAGAGAGAGATAGATAGATGTGTTCAAATGAGAACAGTAACCAGTTAAAAGAACAAAAAAACCGCTAAATCACATGTGATTTTACACTAAAACAACGTGTAAACACGATTTACACGACTTTAGCCGTGACCTAATGTCGCCTACCAAGTCGCCCACTCACCCTTACATGGACCGTCTTCCATAATCACATGTAATTTTAGTATAAAATCACATATAATTTAACCATTTTTATGTATATGATCCCGCCGCTTGGTTCTCTCCATATATATTTGGCCCTTTTTGTTGTTTTCTTATACATTGTTTTAAAAATATATATATATATATATATATGTATAATTTTCTAGTTCTAAAACGAATAAAAATACGTTTTTATGCAATACATCCATGATAATAATAATAAAGTATCTGGATACATAAAAAATGTTTAGAAAAACCCTTTTAGGATAATATTTGACTTTTGTAACAAGAGATTAGTCTCAATTGGTGTGCTAATGTGCTTCCTTTCTAGAAATAGAAACAAACTCCCGTGACATTACAATGACCATTTGAGGTCAAAGTTGACCTTAATAGTCAACCTTTGGATGATCACATGTAATTTTTTTTATTTTTTATTTTCTTGGTATCTATATAAATATACGATTGTCTTACTATTAACATCCTTCTGATCTTCCACCCTGTGATCTAAACTAAGGTATTCGTGATATGGTGGTCAGGTGATATTTAATTTGGTTTGGTTTAAATCAAAATTACAAACTGTAGCATATACGTAATATAAATGTTTTTTTTAATTGTGACTTGTAAGTTGCATCGTATATATGTCATAAATCATAAAAAAGCATAAGTTTTCAAAATAAATTGGAAGAAACTTGTCCGATGACTGAAGTTGAATACGTCACAAATAATAGTAAATAGTTCAAACTAGACAAAAATATTTCATAGTTAATCAAAATACATGATATAGATATAGCCATAGTAAAAAGCAAACTAAAAAAGATATATTCCAAAAAAAAAAGTTCAAATCATCTATTTATATTATAATAAACACAATATATATGTGACACGTTTCAATTGCAATGCAAATTTTGTAAACCATTATATTAGATTTTTAAATAAGAACCACTTATGGAGAACCAAATAACTAATTTATTAGTGTATTTTTCATTGTTGAATATATATTTATTGACAGAATAAAAATGTAGGTAAATATATTCATCAACAAATATATAGTATATATGTATTCATCGAAAAACATACTTATTATAAATACAAATGAAATTTATATAGTGTATTTATAATGAGTTATAAGTACATGCTATAAAATCAATTCCTTGGTTCTTAAATTATTTGTGGTGTATATATATATATGTATCAAATTTCAATGAGATATTCCTAAACTATATTATGAACTGTGAACGGTTTATATGATTTTGGTTAATATCCTAGACATTCAGTCGTGCCCTCACTACAAAAATAACTACTTTTGTCAGAGAAAAATGTCGTCGGCAAAAGTCTCAAAAGTCGTCGGTAAAAGCTTAAAATTTTTTGCCATCGAACTTTTCCGTCGGCAAATGTTTCCGTGGAAAGTTGGCCTCTGTAAGGCTTTTTGCTGGCAAATAATACAGGTTGCCGGCAAACCTGTCTTTACTGGCAAATTATTGTCGTCGGTAAAAACTAAAGTCGTTGGCAAAAGTGTCTCTCAAGAAATCGTCTAAAATCCTTTTCCCGACAAGAATAGATTTTTGCCAACGCAATTTTTCTCGCCGGGAAAAGACTTTTATGTCAAACATATACCGGCCCAAAAATCCGCCGACAAAAGCTTTTTCCTGTTTCTACATAGAACCTTTTCCCGGTGCAAAAACTCGTCGGCAAAAGTTTAATTTGACTTTCTTGGTCCTGTTTTTTCCGGCAAAAAATCCACCGACGAAAGTTATTAGAATAAATTTGTCAACCTTTTAATGATTTAAACGCCGATGGCAGAAAATTTGTATTTACCTTATAGTAAAACTGTTGCCTAGACGTTAGGATAAACAAAGACTTTTATCAATGTCCTTTAACTTTTGATGTTATTATTATTTTGATCAGTTAAACGAGTTTAAAACATAAACTTACAAATTGATAGCAAAAGACATTACATAAATAACTATTAGATATAAACCAACCAATATATCTTTAGGTATATTTAACAAAATAAAGTAACAACAATGTGCTAATCAATATGTGTGCACCATCACTTCCTTGTGGACTGACTCGAATAGTTGACTACTAATCTAAGCAAGAATATAGCCGGTGGTGGAGGCGGAGGTTGGGTCGAGACAACGAATGCGGCACACCGAATCAAGTTACGACGCCTTGAATCTGTCAAAATTTCTCATATCTTGTTTTTGTTGTATCAAAAAATCCTTAAAAAGGCATTGCTTCTTTAGCGGTTTCTCATCTCTTGTATCTCTTGCGTTTGGATAACCAGAACCTACCATAAAAAGGTAAACAACAATTTATAATCGCTGTCAACGATTTTTCTATGTGCAAATGTATTAACTTATTATCTTTAACCACGAACAGTTTGACACCATCAAGTATTTGTGAAATTTAAACAAACATTGAAAAAACTAAAACAAGGTAATGTAAAATATGTCTTTGTAGAATGCCAACAAGTATTTACCACCGATGTACATCATTGTTTCAATTTTGAAGGGACTGGCAAGTATTTTTGCTTTTTCCGTCGGAATTTGCTTTACTCCCATCACCTATACAAAGAGGGTTCACATTCGTATTCTTTAATATAAAGATAAACAAACCAAACATACAAAAATAAAAACCTTGATTGGAGCACAATCTTCATAATGGCAACATAATCAATAAAAGAGAGGCAATGAAATTGAAAAAATATGGGGAAAATGGTGTACCTTTGGTTGATGATGAGTAAGTGTTTCCAATTATCAATTGTGAACATAGAAAATAGGGGATAATGGCGGTTCATAAATTTAAATTTAAACATGTAAATCAATTGGGGAAAACAACTGGGAGAACGAAAAAAATAGCGGGAGACGATGGGATTAGTTTTGGAAATATTTTAATTGTTAATTTTTTAAAGTGTTTGACTCCTAATATTTTATAATAATTATTTATGTCCAACATTTATAAACTACGGGTAGTTTGGTTTTGTTTTAATTCAAAATTTTATAATTATTTACATAATTTAAATTTAAAAATAATACAAATTAGTTATTTTGATTTTGATAATAGAGTACTTATTTTTTGATAAAGATAGGTATATATGTTATGAGATATATGATCGTGTGAGAAGCGAGTTAAGATGAAAATCGTAAAAAAAATAATAAAAGTTGTCGTTTTTACTAACATATCCTTTAAAATATATCTTTTAAAATGGAAGATTTGCTAGTTTTGTAATTTTAATATTTTTAGAGGGTTTTAATTTATTTCATTTCCTTTTCTTCAAAAAAAAATTATTTCATTTCATCCCATATTTGGGAGGAAACTTATCATTATACATTTTTTATGTAATGGGTCATATTTGGTCTTATTGGTTCGTAATTAATGAGTCTTATTAATACGTTATAGTGTGTCTTACTAGGTTGTAATGGGTTGAATTTTGTGGTAACGAGTCATATTGTATTGTAAGTGGTCATATTGGGTCATAGTGAGTTGTATTTGGTGGTTGTGAGTCATATTGTGATTTAATAGGCTGAATTTTGTGGTAATGAGTCATCTTGTGTTGTAATTGGTCATACTGGGCTTTAATGAGTTTTTTTAACGAGTCATATTGTGTTGTGATGGTTGAATTTTGTGGTAATGGGTCATATTGTGTTGTAATTGGTCATATTGGGTCGCAATGAATTGTATTTGGTGATAATATGTCATATTTGTGATGTAAAGAGTTGAATTTTGTGGTAATCGGTTATATTGTGTTGTAATTGGTCATACCAGGGCGTAGTGAGTTATATTTGTTGGTAATGGGTCATCTTGTGATATAATGGGCTGAATTGTGAAGTAATAGGTCATACTGTGTTGTAATGGTTGATTTTTGTGGTAATGGGTCGTATTTTTGTTTGGTGGTTGTAACTAGTTGTTTTTGGTGGTACTGGTCATATCATATTCTAATGGGTTGAATTTTATGGTAATGTGTCATATTGTGTTGTAAATTGTCATATTGGGTCGTAATTAGTTGTTTTTTGGTAACAGATCATATTGTGTTTTAGCAGGCTGAATTTTTTGATAATTGATCATATTTTGTAATTGGCCATGTTGGGTTGTAATGAGTTGTATTTAGTGGTAATGGATCATATTGTGCTCTAATGGGTTGAATTATGTGGTTATTGGACATATTGTCTTGTAATGGGTTAAAGTTTGTGGTTATTGGTCATTTTGTGTTGTAATGGGTTGAATTTTGTGGTAACTGGTCATATTGTGTTGAATTTTGAAGTAATTGGTCATGTTAGTCTGTAATGAGTTGTATTTGGTGGTAGTGCGTCATATTGTGTTGTATTAAATTAAAAAATATATATTATTTTCGGGGGTTTGGGAAGTCCGCTTGTAAAAGTGCAAGTAAAAGAGTAATTAATGTAAGTAAAATATATTTTGCAAACGATCCGGGAAGCCCATCATCAAAAGTATAAGGGATTGTTTTTTTTATAAAAAACATAAAAATACTTTTGCCGGTGAGTTTGGAAAGTCCGTTGGCAAAAGTGTGAGTGAAAAATATATATTAATAATCTTAAATTACTTTTGCCGGCAAGTTAGTGAAGTTCGTCGGTAAAACGTCCTTAAAAATCATTAAAATATTAAAAAATATTTTTGCCGACGGGTTCGAGAAATCTGTCGGTAAAAATAACTTTTGCCGGCGCAACATATGAAATTCGTCGGGAAAATCTCATTTTTGCCGGCGACATTTTTCTTCGGGAAAAGGTGAAACTTTTACCGGCGGTTTTCATCTAAGTCGTCGGTAAAAAGTATTTTACCGACGGACTTTTCAAATCCGCCGGCAAAAGTACAGTTTCTTGTAGTGCCTACAGACATAGATAAGATCAAAGTGTGCTCACCTCCTAAGATCAACCTTTAAAAACATGTTATTTCATGGTTTAACCATAATGAGTGAACATGATAGGATAATATAAACTACTTAAAACCAATCAAATTAATCTTTATAACTGACATCTTATACTTTTTATCATCGTTTATTTAAAATTATTATATTAATCAGTGTAGAATTAGGTGTAGCTATATACTAAAGTGTTATAAACCAAAATGAATGCTCAAAATTTTCTACTTGTTGCCTAATTGCCTTGTTGTGGAAGAAAATGTCTCATGCACGGCATCACATGCAAGACCTTTGTTTAGGTTAGGTTTGGTTTGACTTTTGACTAATACATGTATTTTGACTCTTTATAGTGTTTTCTTTATAAGTTTTTGGAGTTATTTTCATTCAATTTTTTTCTAAAATATTAATATTTGGATGAAGAAAATATGTTATTAATAATTTGATTTGATTAAACAATATCAATAGTTAATCTTAAAGTAGAGGAAGATTCGCTTGAAAACCTTTAATATTTTTATAACATAGGAACCATGAATTTTATTTGGTATTCATCATAAATAGTCTTAAATAATAATGAATATATATTAGTATATTTATTATGAATATTAAATAAAATAAGTGGTTTCCGAATTTTCAAAATATTTAAGGTTTTTAAATAAACCAACCTCTTATAAAGTAATATTTTACAAATGTATGTGTTGAAAAAGGGTTGAAGAGATTTATTACACTTCACCTTTAAGGTAGATCTTATGTTCTTAAAGTCACTCCATGTGTTTTTAGCCGGATTCCATCACGTCAATAAAACTTTTTGGTTGATTTAAAGAGATTTTTTTTTACTTTTTTTTTTGTTGATTTTGAAGGTCGTTTTTTTCGTTGTTGATTTCGATAAGACTTTTTTGGTTGATTTTGAGATTTTTTTTTTGATTTTTACATGTTATAAATATTTCGGAGCACCGCTGAACTTATAGCGGATGCATCTTTCATACCCCAATTTATTCCTTGACAAAATAATATTAAACGGGTGCACATGATCCCACTCGATATCTAATAGGTTGATCCCTACGCATTATCATGTAGCATAATATATATATATATAGGAGAGACCAATCGAAAACCACCAATTTTTAAAGAAATAAATGAACACCTTGTGGACCACATATGATGTGGGTCCCACATAATATTAAATCATTTCTATTTAATATTAAATCAGAAATGATTTAATATTATGTGAGACCCGTTTCATATATGGTCCACAAGGTGTTCCTTTATTCCTTTAAATTTACAGAGTTTTCATTTGTATCTTTCTATATATATATATATATATAATATACATTTTTTATTTTTTAAACATTTTATAAAATATACTTGTCTTAATTACGTATGCTTAGAAAAAAAAATCTTAGATTTTGAAAAAAAAAATACTGTGCATCAAAAGGATAGAATGAAAGGATGTTTTATACTTTTATAAGATCACATTGCATGATTGCATCCTACTTAGATTCATAATTATAAATGTACAGATTAATTTATGCATTTTGATTAGTTTTAGCCAATAACGTGAAGCTCAATTGGTTAAGGGCAATTGGTTAAGGGCGAGGAGATCTTTGCTTTAATAGGTCGTTGGTCTTGGGTTCGATCTCAGACCCTTTTGCAATCGCTTTGCCGTTGAGTGAGTCATGTATGCCCACACATTGAAAATTGACAGTCTGTATAGGCCCGTTTACGTGTCCGAGAAATACACATTTTTGCTCCAATTTTGATTAGTTTTATAAAGTGCTAAAAGTTAAACCAAACAAACCCACGAGTGGCATTGAATGAATTTGAACCAACAACATTAATTCATAAAGGCTAAAAGGTGTATATTTGGCCAAAAAGTTGAGAATCAACAACCACACCCGGTCAGGGACGGACCTACAGCGGTGTCGTCCGTGGCACGTGCCAGCAGGGACGGACCCAGAAATTTTCTGATACGGTGGCACCATACAATATAAACAAAAAATAATTATAAAAATACAGTTTTTATCGACGTGTATTTATATTTTTAATAACGGTCAATATCTTTCGATGTGTTTTTAACCCAATTCTATCGTTTCAGAAGATTTTTAAAGTTTTTTGCTTGATTTCAAGGAATTTTTTCGATTTTTTTGGTTGGTTTAAAAAAAATTAAAGCTTTTTATCGATTTCGAAGGGAATTTTCGGTTTTTTTGTTGATTTCAAGAGTTTTTTTTTTCGATTTTTAGTATTTGATAATAAGGTTTTTAATAACTAAAAACAAATTAAAAATATTTTTGAAAAAGTTAATGATTAAATATGAAATTAATAGATTATTTAGTATGTTATTAAATGTTATATAGAGTTGCTACCTAAAAAATATAATTATTGTCTGGGATTGAACCTGAGACAATCTCTATTAGGAGTTTTAATTCAATTGAGAAAAGCTACTACACCAGCTATCCTATTTGTGTCATTAGTTTTGTTTTTAATTTATTTAAGAGCACCCTAAAACAATACAGTTGCACCGCTAATAAATCCAAAAAATGTACCCTTCGATGAAGATATAATACGGTGGCCAATGCCACCGTATGGACCATGGTAGGTCCGCCTCTGCGTGCCAACATATTATTCCTCCGTCAAAGGGTAAAATTTAGACTTATAAAAGGTGCAACCGTATTAATTTGTTGTGTGTCATCATATGTATTTTGAAACCGTAACTGAACAAGTTTTTTTGTAGAGTTTATTTGGAAAACTCTTATTCCACCCGAGACCAGAGTTCAAATCATGTTAGTATCATTTTCTTAGTTAAATAGTGTTACCGTTTAGAAATTCTTCCATATTTGTTTCTTATAGTCAAATGATGTCACCGTTGATTTTTTTTTCCCTATATTTGTTTCTTATAATCAAATGGTGTTACTGTTTAATAAAAATTGAGTCCATCCTTAAAACTGGCCCCACTAAAGGGTATATATTGTCCTTAAATCACGACTGTACCAAACCTAAACAACATGCAAACCAATAATAATAAGATTAAAAATTAAACTAACATTTGATTAAAGAAAATTAAATTGGAGTACTCAAGTTTGATTTCTATAACTAGTTTGGCCTCGGAGTCATTTATAATTTATTCCATTTAGACGACATATTTCAATTTGCATATGTTGAAGTCATTCATTCTATTTTAAGTTGATATAAAAGTCAATCAAGTCTTAGTAAAATCCTTTGGTCAACCAATAAAAGTCAAATTTACAAAGTCAATATGACATCATAATTATTTTCTTGTTTTAAATACCCCCCGTTATATATTATATATTTATGCAAAAAAATAAAGTAAAATATTATGTCATGTTTATGACCCCGTATGGATATCCATAATGATTTGAATTAAAAAGTTATAAGTGTGGTGATTTAATGGTTTGAGCTTAAACTTTAAAGGTTAATGATATCAGAAGATCATAGGTTCAAATTTAGGGAGGGGTAAAAAAATCCTCTTGTAGCCATGAAGGTTCAAATACGGTGAATCCGGGCTACCCGTAAAACAGGTAGTCGTGAATTATTGTTTTTCAGATAAATACACTGTTTAAGTTATATAAAATATATTATTTTAATTTAAATAATACTTTGTAAATAAAAGAATGGAATTCAAATTTCAACGAAGCAACAAGTGATCTGTTTAAATTTTTATACATTTGGAATTGGATTAGATTTATAACATACGGAATACAACACATGTAATTTCATTGTTCCTATTAAAATATAAATTTTAGTATTTAATTATTCAGTTCTCAAATTGGAAATATTAAGCTTCGTTAGACCCGTTTGGTTACGTGGTCTAATAGAATATTAGATTTAGTAGTTTTAGTTTACAGAAGTTTGGGCGGCTTCCCGTATGGCCGAAATTACATGAAAAGTCGTCCAAGCCTATGGGTCGCAAATGGTCGAGGAACACTTGGGAAATGGTTTGGGAACGGTCGAAATGCGTTGTAGAACCTGGCCCACGACTGGGGTCTTCTTTAGGGAAATATTTGGGAGATCTAGACTCGGTTTTGTAGCATCTTGTAAGAAGTTAAACATTTTGTAAGAAGTTAAACTTATATGAGTATCCTCCTTTGTGTATATTTAATCATATATGATTGAACTTGTGTATCAAGTGTGTAATCATATATGATATTGAAACTTCTCGTATTCTTGCAAAATATTTAACTTGTCGTTTGAATCTGATCCTAATGCACACACACGTATGTATGTATGTATGTATGTATGTATGTATGTATGTATGTATGTATGTATGTATGTATGTATGTATGTATGTATGTATGTATGTATGTATGTATGTATGTATATATGTATGTATGTATGTATGTATGTAATATATTTACATGTATAATTTTGATTTTACTTTTTAGACATTTTATAAAATATACTTTTTTGATTATGTACTTGAAAAAAGTTACGATTTTCAAAAATTAGTATTGTATATCAAAAGAATGTTTTGTAAGATAACATTGCATGATTGCATCCTATTTAACCGGTAACTATAGGCTAATAGGCGTACAAGTCAACTTATATGTATCTCCACTAGTTTTATAAAGTAACAAAACTAAACTTAACGAACTCTCAAATAACACTGATTGGATTTGAACTAATTAATTATATATGTTTATTTTATCAAGGTTAAAGGGTGTATATTTCCCCTGAACCACGATTGTATCGTACCTAAACTACATGTAAACAAAAAATAAAAAAATGAACTGACGTAATCAAATTTGATTTCTTTCGAGTCATCTATTCCATTTAGACAACATATTTCAATTTTCATACGTTGATATCGTTCATTCCATTTTAAGTTGATATAAAAGTCAACCATTGATACGATCCTTTAGTTAACTTGCAATAAAAGACAAAATTACAAAGTCAATATGACATGATAATTAATTTTCTTGTTCTAAATACATTTAGAAAGACAACATTGTAGAATTGTAGTGAAATCAACCAAAACACAACCACATCCAAAAAAACAAGACCAACCAAAGAGAAGCCAACCATAATCTATAAGGCATAGAAAGAGAAGTCACATCTGTATTCTTAGTTAAGAATTGTAAATAAAATTGTAGGAAAATCTGACTTATAATGATACAAGGTAAATAAACTTGGCAGGAAAACATAAGAGTCGAGGATGAAAGTAGATCTATTGTTAAAATCACGTTATCATATACAAACGAAAAATCTGGTAAATTGGTCCACGCCATTGTTAAGACGATATACAAACAGATAATTCTACAAACAAACAAAACCGTAACCATCATGTGTATCATACTCAACCCTAAAACTTAATCTATCTCTTCTTGCAATAAGCCTTGATCTTATCCTTTTGTTTCGATGCATCGTGAACTAATTCGGTGAGTAACGACCCAAATTCCGAAATTACCCCAGTTACAAAAAAAATCATCCCCAAAATATCACAGTAGAAAATATAACATAATTAATTGAGATTAATACAACAACTCTGCAATATACCAAATATCAATCTACACAGGTACACATTAACCCAAAACCATAATTAGGTACGTACCAACATCTCTTGAAAATTTTCACGTCATAAAGCTTTTCCTTGCCCTAAATTTAATTATTTTCAACAAAAGAGGTTAAACCTAAAAGTGAAGTGAACTTTGGAATTTTCATGGAGTTTTGACATCAACAATAAAATACAGTTTAAACCAGCATGAATATAACATTTTCTCAAATAAACGTGAACATATGTAAACAAAAACGCTTTAATTATATGATAACTATGCATAGTTGTCACAACTCGCAACCATCACAACATCACATAATGTGAGAAACCATCAAGAAATACAATTTATCCTTTCAATGCAATTGTTTTTATGAACATGCATAGTCATTGGATCAAATGTTATAAATATATGATGGCTTGAACATAGGGACGGATCCAGAATTTTTTTTATACGGTGACATCATATAATATAGACAAAAAATATTTATCAAACGGATGGTTTTTATCGACGTGTCTTTATGTTTTTACTAAGGTTCAATATCGCTCGATATGTTTTTAGTCTAATCCCACCAGTTCGAAGGGATTTTTTTAAAGTTTTTTGCTTGATTAATTTCGAGGAATTTTAAAGTTTTTTTTATCGATTTTGAGGGATTTTTTTCGGTTTTTTTGGTTGATTTCAATAGTTTTTTCGGTTTTTTTTGGTTGATTTCAAGAGTTTTTTTGTTTTTTAGTTGATTACGAGGTATGGTTGCACCTTCCTTGAGCTTCTTAATAGCATACGGTAACACCTTCTACAACGACACGGTTACACCCTTCAAAAACCCAAAAAGTTTACCCTTCGACGGAGAGATAGATAATACGGTGTCACGTGCCACCATATGCCACCACATAGGTCCGTCACTGCTTGAACAGTTATTTTTATTGCTAATGACATTCGTATAAATAACATAAAAGTCACTAGAACTTTAGGTTTAACCCCCCTTATTTTCAAAAAATCTTTCGATTCAGACCACTTTTAGGTGGGAGGAAACAATAAGGGCAACAGGAAACTTTGAGATTCTGTGTTATGGGAACATATGAGAAGATCAAGATTTGATCTTATTATTAATTAACTATTAGAATGTTTATTTACTTTAAAACCTTGATTTTTTAGACTTAAGAGGTTGTTTGGTTGGTTTTTCGTTAAGTACTGTATGGATAATATTGTCCGTATAGATTAATTTGTCTGTATAAATGAGGAATGTTTTTATCTAGGAGGGTTTTTCATAGACGAAATGGACGTGTTTTTTTAATTGGATGGGATAAGATTTGGATTTTTTTTGTGGCTTTCTGTATAAAGCTCCTCCTAGAAGCTTATTGACTAAGTCACTTTCTATATCATTAAACCAAATCAAACTGTCATGTATAGCTGGCAGAATAAACTGTGAGTCTCATTAAGCTTATTAACTTGCTAACAAATATACCCTTAGTGCATTAATTAATCTCAACAGATGTCAAACTTTACTTTCACATACAACATTGAGTTGGTCTTACGATGACAATTTGTTATTAGTTTTATATGAATTTTGGGTCTTTTACGGTTTTACTTAGACAATATATGAACAAACATCATATCATTTTCTAAAACAAGAAAAACTTGCGTTTTGAAACTTATTTGAATAACAAAGATTGCGTTAGTTCATCTTCATGTTATGTTCATATTTCAGTTGTAGTAAAAAATATGTGTGTGTAAAGGTTTGATAGCTCATCAATATTGTAATTTTAAAACCATGAAACTGTTATTTGTGAAGATAACCCAGTTCTTTATCAAATATTCATAGTTTTATCGAAACAAACTATAACTAAATAAAATAAAAATCAACCAAAATATCAAAATGAATGACTTGTGACAATATTCGATAACTTCTTGAAACAAGGTCCAAATATTAATAACAAACTAATACTAAGGAATATGATTATATCTTTAATATGGCATTTGATCAATTAAATCAGTTAAATCTAGGCAAATAATATTGCTCTTGATCCTAGGTTATTTGGAATAAAGGAGTACTATGTTTACAAATCCAATGCACATAAAAAGGAGATAAACCAACATATGACCGACCACCTTAACACATGAAGTAATTTTAGGACTACTTTCAACTTTAATTTTTTAGAGTTTTTAATTATTGTTGTCATAAAATAACTTAAAAATATTATATAGTTGGTAAGAATCAGTAAAATGTAATATAAAAACATCATAATCAGTCGTTTTTGTCAACAACTGTCTATTCCTACTGCATAATATTTCAATCGTATTTGAAAGCATAGTACGGATATTTGAAATGTCAATAAATATATTGTTTTTAAACTTGACTATTTTGTAATTTTAATATAAACTTGCGTGCATGTATGTATGTATGTATGTATGTATATGTGTGTGTATGTGAGTGTGAGTGTGAGTGTGTGTATACAAGACTAATTAAATGTGAATTGTAAAAAATATTAAAAACCGTGAGAGTCACTCTTCACGTGTCATTTTTACTTTGTGAAAATTGGCATATAAAAACGCAATATTATTTCACAATGTGATATCTTTTAATGTCGATGTATTGTATATTTGTTTCACATTGTAGACATACTGTATATTAAAAAAAATCACATTCGTAAACGACACATCACCAAATTTTTTACGCTTCTCAATTTTTGAATGTTATTCTAAAAGATCTTTACCGTATAAAATAATGTTTTATTTAACAATTTTGAGATTGGGTCGTTAGACCTCCATTTCACGCCATGACAAAATATTAAATTATGATATATTATAGTAGAATCCCAGGTTACTTTTTTTTTTTAAAATTAGAACAATAATTACTTATATAATTAAAATAAAGCTTCCACTAATGTATAATTTAATTGATAAAAAGATAGAATGATTTTGTGTAAATACAAAAAAAATCATGTGTTTGAATTCAATGACTTAGTTTTTAAATAGTAAATATTTGGGTAAAGCGTCCAATGGGTGTTTTGACGTTTCTAAATCATGATTTAAATTAAATTAATTTAAATTAAATTGAAGGAAGATTCTTATATGTCATTTTTCAACATGGCCAACTACTAAATAAACAAAAAAATAAAATTTAAATTTAGTTATCTAAAAGATTGATTTCAAACATAATTTAATGATAATAAAAGAAATATGCTATCAAAATCAAAGTTAATAGTTTGTTTACCAACAAAATTATTAGTTTTAGTAGATACAAACTTAAATTTCATTAAAAATTTACCAAAAAAATATGGGTTTTAATTTTTGAAATAAGACAAATATGGGTTCGATTCCAAGCCCCTGCTAGCCTTAGCAGTTGAGCAGGGTCACTCCTAAAGATGTGTGGGCTGGACGTACGGCAAAGACTCAAAAAAATATATGTCCTGTTTTTTAGTTTATAGTGGCAATTCAAAAAAAAATAGTAAATAAAGGAGACAATTTTTTAGTATCTAATAAAATCCAAAAAAATAGCATTATATTATGAGCCTAGTGTTAATTAATTACATTAAAGAAGAAATATATCTAAAAAGTTAATTGTTTATTCATTTTGTTTTATAATTTATTGTTTCTTTAATTTTTTTTATCTAGTACCAAAATCTAAAACTATTTGTCTAAAAAACCTTGATATATATTCTTCATTTTTCATCTCCTTTGACTTTTTATTATTATTCCATCTTTATGAATTCTATTGTGTATTAGATATAGTAGATTTCTTGTTATTAACTAAAAAAACTTCTACTTTTTGAAAAAAGTTACCGACCATATAATACGGTCCAACATTGATGTATATTTATGATTTTAAAACTACATTTATTTTTCTACATTATTGTTTCCTTATTACCTAATATTGAGTGGATGAATCTTAAGTTCTCTGACACCTCTAACACAAGAATAAGATCTCAAGTTATACACATGGGCTTTTGAGTTTATAGTTGATAGTTCCGAAAAAAATTGTTTTAACCCTAAAAGTTTAAAAGGATGATGAAAAACATTAATGTGAGATGAGATGGAAAATCAACTAATCTATATTGATTTACATGGAGTGTTACTCCTAATAGTCAGCATTGTGACCCAAACTGATATCAATCTATATATATTAAAGGTGGAACATATTGACATCGATATGTAAAAATGATATGGTAAGTAATGTTAATTTATAAATAGTTATTGATTAATTTTGCGTGTAAAAATACTAGGAAAACTAGAGGTGAGCAAAGGCGGGTACCCATCCAAAATTCATGAAACCGAACCCGAATTAGAACTGCTTACATCGGTTCTTTATATTTTGGAACTGAAACCAGTTACCGGGTACCCAGTGTCTATTTTTTTTCTAAATTTATCCTTTTAAACAAGAAAAAAATAATTTGAAGTCTATTACAAAGCACAAAATACAAAGTACCAACTTGAAGAAATAAATACAACAAACGAAGAAAACTAATACCATAAAAACTAATAATTATATAAATAAATTAGAAACTCTTGAGTCTTGACAGCAACGAAACGGCTTCCAAAGCACTTCACATCAACATATTTAAATATAATAAAAACATGAATACTTTTTGTTAAAAAATAGTGGGTACCCGGCGGTTCCGGTTCTTGGTACCCAGCGGGACCGAGCATCTGGTCCCAGAACTGGTCCCGAAGGGTACACAACGGTTAACGGTTTCAAAAAAATGAGAACCAGAACCAGTCCTAATCAGTTTCGTATTTTAGGAACCGAAACCAATTATATCGATTCCGGTTCAGAAACTGACAGTTCCAGAGTCGTTCCGATTCCAAAGGCGGGTACGTGATTTCGATGCTCACCCCTAGGATTGGAAAAATAGTTTTATATGAATTATTAGTATATCTTGAATTCAATGTTAGTTCCAATGATAAAAACAATATATTAACTTTTATCGAAATAAAGAAAATAATGAAAGAAACGGAAGGGGAGAAAGATCCTACATTATTGCAAGTTTGTCACTCTTTCTTGGGATAAAAAAGAGGGGTTTAAGGTGCCAAGGTGGATCTGGAAACAATTATTAAATGTGATATTTTTATTTTATTTTATTTTACTGGTTATTATATTTTGATTTTAAAATTTAAAATTTGTATTTTTGTCCAGGGTTCGTAATTTGTAATATCAATTATTATGCATCTTAATGTACTTATATTTAATATATGTGTTTCATATCATTTGTTTGATATTTTAAAAAATAACATATTTTTAGAATGAATTACGGATTTGGTTCTTGTGTTTTAATATTTTCTTTACTAGAGTCTTTATATATGTTTTATTGTGGATTTAGTATTTGTAGTATTTAATTTATTTTACCATGATCACTTACTAAGACATCATCATTTTAGTTTTTTTCCTATTAAAAAATAAAAACAATATTTATATATATATATATATATATATATATACACACACCTCTATATATATATAGAGAGAGAGAGAGAGAGAGAAAGAGAGAGGGGAAAGTTCAAATGAGAACTCAAATTCGATTGTTAACGTGAGAATAAATGAGAGCACGACACGTGTCATATTCAGACTGAAGAATGAATGAAAATATTCAGATTAGTTATAGTATTATTCAGTCTGTATAACGCTACATTCAGTCTGAATATTTTCTTTCATTATTCAGACTGAATATGACACGTGTTGCGCTTTCATTTGTCATCACGTTCACAACAAAATTTGAGTTCTCGTTTGAACCCGTCCACACACACACATATAGAGAAAATTTTGGTTGAGAACGTGGGGACAAATGAAAGTGCAACACGTGTCTGAATGTAGATTATTGAGACTGAATAATATCTTTGATTATGCTTATTCAGACTGAATAAATACTATATTTAGTATGAATATTTCTTTGATTATTTAGTCTGAATATGACATGTGTCACGCTCTCATTTGTCCTCACGTTCACAATCAAATTAGTGTTCTCATTTGAACCCGCCGCTATATATATATATATATATATATATATATATATATATATATAAGAGGGGGGTTGGATTCTCATAAGAATGAAAGTTATGATGAGAAGGGATCTCCAGCCTCGGATTAATCCTAATTAAAAAGAACCACTAGATCAACATTAATTCCCTTTTGAATCACAATTCATGGGTTGTTTCAAGATTAAAAATGATAAGGGTCTAAATCGTCCGTGACCACCGGATACTTATCACATATGATAAAAGTGTTTCCCCTTTTTATTTGAACCTTGGGTATATATAATATAATATTATGAAACGAGGATCGTCAAATTTATTGTTCCAAGGTATAATAAATAAGTAATAATATTAAAGTAAGTAAGGATTGTAGCACCACAAACTTCCAAATAAATTGGGATCTTGGGAAGGAAGAAAGAAAGCAAAAAAGGTTAATTGAAGAAAAAAAAATAAAAAAAAATAGAAAGATGTTTGAAGCATGCAAACGTGTTGAAATTTGGTATTACATTCAAGTCGTTGAACCAACCAAAAGAAGCATTTATGAATAACAGCAGACTCTTATTGATCTATTACCTTCAATCTCTATCTATCCACTTCCCTCTCTTTCATTGCAGGTACCAATACCATCTCTATCTTTCTTCATTTCTTTTCTTTTATTGTCTTTATACTTGGGTCCTTTTCTCAAAAACTTCAACTTTCAAATATTCATCCATTTCTTATTGATTTTTATTACTAAATCTTTCTCAGCCGTCATAGCTCTTTTCTGGGTTTTCTTCTTCTTCTTCTTCTTCCCAAATCTTCAATTGTCTGATTTTGTAACCATATATTTCTTCAACTTTTTGTGTCTCTGTGTGTTTTACTTGCTTTTTTTGGGCTCTCTTGTGTCATTTTCTCACCTTATTTTCAATTTTTCTAAACAAAACCTCTCTAATTTGATTGATATACTCATCAATCTCTTGTGGGTATTACCTACTTTCCTTTCTTGCATCACTTTCTGCCATTTTTTATTTAAAAAACACTCAGGAAATCCATATCTGAAAGATGAAAACTTTTATATAGGTGATTCCTTGCATAATACACACACACACACATATATATATATATATATATTATAATTTGTGGCAAAGATAAAAAAAGAGTTCCCAATTTGTCACGAAACATTCATACATCTCTGGTAATTTCCACCTTTTTTAACCATCTTCCCATCTTAATTTTGCAGGTTTCCAATTTGGGTATAGCTCCATAATAACCATTCTTTAGTGATTTCTAAACCACAAACAACAATTGGGAACTGGTTTCTAAAAAGATTTGGATTCAAAGCTTTCAAGAACAAGATGAAGTGTTTCCATTACTTCAAAGATAAAACCAGGAGCAGATCTCAGAGATCAGCACCCATACTAAAAGACGAAACTAGTAATTTCGGGATATCGGAGGATGTTTCGAATATGGGTCGAGTAACCCAGTCCACAGGATCAGCAAATTCGCCACGTGGAATCATGGAATTGTACGAGGAAAAGGCCGGGAAATTAAGGGTTTTTACGTACACGGAGCTTAGACACGCGACTAACGATTTCACGAGGCTAAGAAAGATTGGGGAAGGTGGATTTGGATGTGTTTATAAAGGCTCAATTAAGCCTCTTGATGGCAATGGTAATCCCATTGTGGTTGCTGTTAAGAAACTCAACAGAGATGGCTTTCAGGTATGAGTTTTATTCTTTTGATTGGTTTTCCATTAAGTCATGTATGGATAAAGTCGTCTGTGTAGATTAATCTATCTATATAGATTGAAAATGTTTTTGTTTGAGAGGGTTTTTTAACTGGAAGGGCGGTTTAAGGAAAAAACTTGTCTCTATGCATAAAGCTTAATGAATAAGCCACTTTTTATATCATCAAGCCAGAGTCTCAAACTAACGCAGTAACCTCAAAATCAACTTAAAATCACAGTGAAAGTCATTGGTTCCCACAACTTTAAGCTTACAAAAAGAATATATATATATATATATATATATAAATAATATATATACAGGGGAGGGATCAAATGAGAACCACCCCTCCTTAAAGGAACAAAAGAATAAATTGTGGGACACATATAATGTGAGTCCCACATAATATTAAATCATATTAAATCATAAATAATTTAATATTATGTGGGACCCACATCATATGTGATCCATAAGTGTCCCTTTGTTCCTTTAAAAATGCAAAGTTCTCATTTGAACCTTCCTATCCCTCTCTCTCTCTCTCTCTCTCTATATATATATATATATAATTTTCTTATGAATTGGCAACTTTATTGTGCAAATACAAGTCTTCAAAAACTGGGACAATGTTTTTGAATGTTTTCATTTTTGTGTACATTGTGCTTTACAAGTTGTACATGAATGCAAATACGTAAAGTAAGCCCGATTTCTGATATATATATATATATTTTTCTTGGAATCTTGAAAACTGGATGCAGGGTCACAAACAATGGGTGGCTGAAGTACAGTTTCTGGGTGTAGTTGACCATCCAAATTTGGTCAAACTAATCGGATACTGTGCAACGGATGGCGAAAGAGGGATCCAACGGCTGTTAGTTTACGAGTTCATGCCCAATAAAAGCTTAGAAGATCATCTCTTCACCAATTCTCCTCAACCTCTTCCATGGCAAACAAGACTAGAAATTATGCTTGGTGCAGCACAAGGTCTTACTTATCTGCATGAAGAATTAGAAGCTCAGGTATTATTTCTTATTTACTATTCAATATTTTTAAATAAATAACCACAAGGGTTGTGGCGTACTGGTTGAGGCCATGGGGATGTGGTGGAATATCCCATCTACCCAGAGTTCGAAACCAGACTTACAACAACAATTGTGGCCACTGAGTTTATCAGGGCTGATGGATTGCAGTCGTAGTTTTCCGGGATTAGTCCAGGCATGGCCTGGGTTACCCTTCACAAAAAAAAACTTTATAAATAAATAAAAAACTACCAAAGGGTATATAAATATTATATAAAACATCATACACTATACATGTCTTAAAGCACATCTTTTGTCTTTATAAACAATTTTAGGTGATATTTCGAGATTTTAAGACGTCAAATATTCTATTGGATGCAAATTTCAACCCGAAGCTTTCGGATTTTGGGCTTGCTAGAGAAGGGCCAACGGAGGGTAACACGCATGTCTCGACTGCGGTAAGTGCATGTTTTCTTTTTAGTATAAAGATATGTTTTTTATTATATTAAACAAAATTTCCATCATATTGATATTGATATCGATATTTATATTTGTTTTTGGTTTTTAGGTTATGGGTACACACGGATATGCAGCTCCAGACTACATCGAAACAGGCCATCTTACAGCAAAGAGTGACGTGTGGAGCTTTGGTATTGTTTTATATGAGATCTTAACCGGTAGACGGTCATTAGAAAGAAAACGACCGAAAGAAGATCAGAAATTACTAGATTGGGTAAGACGGTATCCGATTGACGGTAAAAAGTTTGGGATTATTGTAGACCCTAGACTCGGAGATCAATACTCGCTAACTGCAGCGAGAAAGATTGCAAAGTTAGCGGATAGTTGTTTGCTAAAGAGTGCCAAAGACCGACCTAAAATGAGTCAAGTGGTGGAGTCATTAAAGAAGATTCTAGAAGTATCAACCGAAGGAAGCCCGTCAAACAAGAATTTCGAGATGGTTGACGATGAACCAGGGGATTTGACCGAAAAGTCAAAGTCAACGGATGGCTCGGAGTCGTCAAAGAGAAGATTGGCTCAGTTGGCTAAGTTAAGTGAACATGTCGGTGGGGGGGTTTCTAAGAAAGGGTTCATGATAATGCACAGAGCCAAAGTGTCTTAAAAACGCACGATGCATTAAAACAACAATAAGAGAATACGGTAAAAGTGGTGTAAATGGGTCTGATATTGACTCGATTTTTGTATAATTGGATATCTATTTACACCCTAAAATAGTGCCCAAGTTGAAGAAATATGGCATGTAGATTTCAAGAAGATTCAAGTATATGTATGCATGGCAAGAAGGGAAAACGTTTATGAGCTATATTTAATTCGTTTATTGATCTAAACTTACTTGATAACCATGTTATATAATCGTAATAACATAGATATTTAATCAAATATTTACACAACATAACAATTAAAATTGCATATGGAATCTGATATTTGAATTCAAGTTTGACCAATATCATTCAAGTATGAATATGGATTGCTAATATATATTGGATTCATAAATATAATGGGAGTTGAATTCGGGCATTATCAGAATTCAAATAGTATTCGTCAAATTTGAATCAAGAAATTGATTTTTTACATCTGTTATCTTATTTAGATGCTGGAAGCTTTAAATGAATTCAAGTTCAGCTATCAACATGTATACATTTACTAGCCTAGAAATAACATTTTGGATTATTTTTACACCGAGTCAACGTTTGAATCTACCTGTGTTACTGGATTGGACCTTCAAGTCATTAGATTTAAAGGTGTGTTTATAAATATGTGTCTCTGGGATTTGACCTTCAATGGCTTTTTTTTACTGGGTTAAAGTCAAACTGGCAGGGTCAAAGTCAGATTTTCAGATATCTGACAACAATAATTGACCAAGATCTCAATTTTGGCACAAAGGGCAATATTTCCTCATTCCTCCCATGAACATTTGAAACCTATTATCAGACATGTTATGCTCTTAATCAAAAGTCTAAAATATATCATAGAACTCTTCTAACAACAAAAATAAGAATCTAGTGGATCAAAATCAAATCAGTAGCAATAACCATCTTTTAGCCCAACTAGCTCTCATTAAGTTGTGAGTTGTGAGTTGTGACCACAATAATGAGTAAATACATGATTCTGGTTTAGAAATTTATCAATAAACAAGATCTAACAATTAATCCAACATATTTCTGTCGGGATAGTTTTCAAAAGTTCTCAAAGAAAGCAGTCAAGAACAGTGAAGCATACCTCAATTTTGCTTCAAGGACTACAGCAACTGAATGAAATGATACTAATTTCCTGCACAGAAATGCACAATCTATCATGATGTATAGAAATTTTGAAAGGAAAATGGGTTGCAGAGTGGAAAGAGATGTTCTCACACCTTGCTAATTTTGTGGAATACTGCTGGGAATCTGCAACCATTATCACAGAACTCGGAGTCTATTGGAATGATGGTTTCAATCATCTGTGAGCTAATTTTATAAGCCGAGTACTGCAATAGCAGCCACTGCATTTGCTTGAGGCAGATCATACTATCCATATGCATGAATTCAGTTTTGACCTACAGATCTGACCGTCTCCTTGACCACCCCTGCAAATTTAAGGCCAACATCACAAAATGAAACCAGGCAACTCCATATAAGCAGAATCTATAATGAACAGAAAAAGAAGCATCCTACTTTCAAAATATATATATATAGACTTGGGAGCACGTGAGACCAGCCTGTTTTTGTGAGACCTGTGAGACCACATTTTTACACTTGAAACTTCACAGCAAATCACTGTGAAGGTAAAAAAATCGATGGTTTCGTGAGACCACTTTTTTTACGCTTGAAACTTCACAGCAAAACACTGTGAAGGTAACATTCATAGTGTTTTTGCTGTGAAGGTTCGAATTTTTTTACCTTCACAGTGGTTTGCTGTGAAGTTTCAAATGTAAAAATGTGGTCTCACAGGTCTCACGAAAACATGCTGGTCTCACGTGAACCCAACCCTCTCTATTATATATATAAGTTTCAAGATATGTCTATTTGTCAGGCTGCCAGATGAAGGGTAAGTGCACAAGGGGATTATAGAAAAGCTCATCCAAAACAACAAACCTTTTTATCTAAAAGTAGTCGGTTGGACTACAGATGAATCCAACGAGATACTGTAAAGTGGTTAAATACAACAAGATCAACCTCCTAGTCTCTTCAGATAAAGAAAGTTATAACATTTAATTTTTTAATTTTTTGGGACAATGGGAGTACTACAAAATTCTGTTGGTGCAAACTTATGCAAAATGATACTATTATATCATGTCTAATAACTTTAAACATTAGTTTATATAATTGTGTCCTTTACATTTACCAACACTGTAATATATCATGTGTACAGATATTGAACTAGTAATCATCATGCACTTCATAAACATTAATGACAATTAACATGATACAAAAAGTATATCAAAAAGACCAAAAGAAAATTTAGCACAGCTGCACAGCTCTTCTCTCCACTCTAATAATGCACTGAGGACACTCTACACGTGAAGAAAACACATATATACAAAAAAAAACTGTACACGTCTAAGAACGGATTCAAACGTGAAGAGATTCCAAGAAAACAAACTTCCTTTTTTGGGGAATAAATTTGAAGCCTTGAAGGTGCAAGTGTTCTACTGAGCGAGTTGAAGCCATAGTAAATCTTATTACTTGAAGAGTTCTAAAAAACAAATTTATTATTGAAGTTTTCTTGTTCTGAAAGAGCATATCAATGTTCCTCACCTACACCACTTTAACATGAAATGAAGACTAAGATATTTCACTGTCATTGATAAATTCTCATATAATAGTGGGGTTAAATTATATGTATAACATGAAAAATCTGGCAAACTTCTGATTTTTAAAAGAAGACACTTATGGAAGGAGGTGGAATCATTCAGTCCATAGGACACTAGGTTCAACATCCTTCCTTTTAATGTTAGAAACATGCACATCTATCCACATCCTTAGAAGATGAAATACACATACAAGTTTGATGAAGATACGAGAAATTCAGACTTATAAGAATAGTAATTTCAATATAGATTATCCTGATATAATATATAGGCATATGAACAGGAAATTATCCTCAAACACAAGGTTTTTGGTTCCTAGTCTGATTTTATTAGTAGCCATGATTGGGGCTATAGTACTGACTATGCATAGGACTACTAAGGTGAAAAGACAGGATGTATTCCGACGAAATGCTATTGATTCTAGGAGATTTGGCCGTAGAAGGATCGAATTGTATCCGAAATTGCCATAAGAAAATCAAATTTGAACCATTATGAGGGGTAACAGATACCTAGAGGTCGTTATATGACATTCGGCATACGACAGCGCCTCTTGTGCTTTCAAACAGAATCATGGACTCCCTGAGAGTGGGTCCCATCCTTCCATCTTCCACTCTCCTGGCTGACCGCCTCTCCAGACCAAGACTTCATGCATGGACTCTTGTCTTCAAACTGAAAGTTTTCTCTTTGCATTTCATTTACTTGTTGACTTCTAACATTGGTTGTTGAAGAATACTAGTACTCACCTCCAAAGAACTACTAGATCCACTGTTAATCGTTCTTATACCAGAAGTAAATGTTTCCTTGTAAAGCCTATTTCTGTACAAATAATCATAAGTAAGGTACATAAGGAAGTCTAGGAAAAGACTTTTTCCTGATGTCCCTCTTAAATATATATCATCTCCTTTTATGTCATGATTGGCTCTTTCCAAAATTCTATATGTTATTTCATCAAATTCAAGGCCTATCTGCCTCAAATGTTCCCCCCACATCAAAGCCCTTTCTGGCAGCCCCTGCCTACGAAGATGAGACAATAACAAGTTGGTTGTCACAACATCTGGAACAAAAGCCATCTTAAGCAATTTCGCAGTCAAGATCATAGCACGATCAAGTATATCATTGCAAATGGCATTCAACATTATGTTATATGTTACTGTATTTGGAACAATCCCAGATGAAAGAAGCTCATTGAATGCCAATACAGCTCGATTCATCCTTCGACTGCCACAAAAACCATGAATCCGAATGTTATAGGTGGTAATATCTGGGTCCCACCCACTATTATACATTTTATAAACAAGAGTATCTGCATTGACCATGTCAAATCCCTTGCAGTATCCATTTATCAAAGTGTTGTAAGTAACAATGTCTGGTACCAAGCCAAACTGATGCATTTCCATAAACGTATCGATAGCAGACTTCATCCTACCCTGTTTACAGTACCCGTTAATAATAATATTATTAGTGAACAGATCAGGAAGAAAACCCATTTGCCTCATCTCCTTCTCCAACTTCAATGCTTCGTTTAATCGTCCAGCATTGCAAAATCCGGCAATCAAAGAATTATAAGTTAAAATACTTGGCACAATCCCTTTATTTTTCATTTCTAAAAACATGTTATATGCCTCCTCAACAAGACCGGCTTTAGATAATCCATCAATGAATACAGAAAAGCTAACAGCATCTGCAGCCATTCCTATGTTTTCCATAAGTAACCACAACTCTTGAGCACCCATCACATTCCCAATTTTAAAGTACCCATCTATAAGCACAGTGAAAGCCATTGTATTTACTGGAAATTCCTTATCTCTCATCTCACACATAAGCTCCTCGGCCTCTTGCATCTTGCCTTTTCTTGATAAACACATAAGCAACGCATTACAAGTGGACGATGAAGGTTTTATGCCAAGCTTAATCATCATAAGATAAGCACCAAATGCCTTCTCTTCTAATCCATCTTTGCTGTAAGCAGATATTATAGAATTAAAAGCAATTACTGTAAGAGGCAAACCCTTCTTGAGCATATCCTTTAGAAGTTCAGTGGCTTCTTCTGGTCGTCCTGCCCAACACAATCTTGCTACTGATACATCAGGCAATGAAGAATCTGGAAGCGAACCAGACATGGATAGATCTCTTAACAAATGGTCCACATCCTCATCTCTTCCAAATTTGCAGTACCCTGAAACCAAAATGTTAAACGTCACACCATCGGCCTTAACATGATTGTTACTCATTTCCTGGAAAAGCATAGACGCCTGACTAATTTCTTTAGACTTAACAAAGCCATCCATCAATGCATTATAAGTAATAGCATTTGGATACACACCCATATCTTGCATTCCATCAAAAATGTTTCTTGCTTCAATAATGTTTCCCTCTTTGCTCAAGGCATTGATAATTGTACTAAATGTGGCAACACTTGGACTACAACCCCTTTCCACCATCGATTGCACCCAACTCAAAGCATCCAAAGTTTGTCCACGGATACAGTATGCATTTATCAAAATGTTATATGTAAAAACATCTGGTTCGCATAGAAACTTCCTCATCAAATGTAACAAACTCTCTCCGATATGAACTTGCCCCTTCCTACAGAACCCATGAATCATAACATTGAATGTGATATTTGAAGGACGGGGCCCTTTTCTAACCATATCTCTGAATAACTTCCAAACACTTCCATAATCACCTACTCTAAGCAACAATCTAAAGAGAATTGAAAGTGCTGACAAACCCGGCTGCAGTCCAATCATTCTCATTTTCCCCAAAATCTCCAATGCCTGTGAATTCATTTCGACATTCATGAAAGCACGCATAATTGAATCCAGAACTGAAAAATCTGATTCATACCCCCAATGCCCTCTCCACATTAATTCCACCACCTCCTGACATCTAGACGATCCAATTCTCCATATCATCCACGATAACACATCCTGTGCCACAACCCTAAACCCCTGCATAGCTAAAACATGGCATGCAACACAACAAGACTTAACTATCCTATTTGACTCCTCCCTGAACACAAATTTAAAAAACGCAAACGCGCCATCTCGGTTTCCAAACAATTTCATGACATTTGCTAGCAAAAAAGGGCAAAATTCACGAGAAAAATCCTTCAATACAAAATCTGACTGCGTTTTAATGATTTTCCCCAACCCTAATACGATTCTACGCCTCTCATTCAGATTTATAACAGCATCTTCACTATTCAAATCCTTAAAAGGTGAAAAATCGTCAAGGTAATCACATTTATGATTGGAAGATGATGAATTATTGAAGCAGTGTGAGCATTGAAAAATTGGGGCTTTTGGGAGTAAAGCCACAACAGTATTATAACTTAGAGAGTTACAAACCTTAATGAGAGTGCTACACGAGCGCCGGCTCACATTAGCAGACATCCGGCGATCGGCCGAAAAGCTATTTTCCAGCAAGCTTGCCGTCACCTGTGACCGAAGTCTTGCAGGATAGAGAAGCAGAACTGCTACTGCGCTCTTGTAGCAGAGTGGCGGAACGATAAAGAAATTGATGGTATTAACTGAAATTTTCAAAAGTAACCTTATATTTTAAACTTTAATCAATTTGAACCTTATACTTTATAATTAAGATTAATACAACCTTCAAATAAGATTACAATTATTTTACAAACTCAATAAATCTTACAAACCAATTTTCATAGTGTTTCACATATGAAATGCAGCGTTTATACAATGTTGTTTCATACTTGAAACATTCAAAACTTCTTTGTATGCAGAAGAAAACAGTACTGAATGTTTCCCATATGAAACAACACTTAACAAGACTGCATTTTACCCATGTTATTTCATATATGAAAGTACATATGAAAACCAGTCATAAATTTGCAAGAAAAAATACATGTCTTAAAACATCGTTTATGTTACCTTTTTACTCATTAAGCAGTTAAATTTAGGTGTCAAATTAATTGTTATGTATCATTATATTTCTCTCTATAACGTCCCTAAAAGTGAAACATGTTTAAAGAGCAACTCTCAACCAGTAAAATTGAGATGTACGCAAACTGACCCAGACACCCACAGTTAAAAAAAAAAAATCCAAACTCGGACACCCACAGTTAAAAAAAAATCCAAACATTCGAGTATGAGCTTATATGTTATGGTGAATGCTCTATAACAAGAAACTCATAGAAAAGTACATGCAAGCATCGATTCATATACTTGATACAGCGAATGCAACCATTCGAAAATACAAGTTAACGCATTTACAAATATTCAACAAAAAACGCAAAAATTCTAAACGTTTCACCACATCTTCTTAGCCATCTTTCATGCCTTCGATAATGAAAAAAAAAACGGTGGGAAAAGCCCGATAACTGGACCATCTTAACGAGCCACAAATTTAGCACAAAACACCAAAAAAGGTCAAGCCCACTATATAACACAACGCCAAGTGGTTAGGATCTCACTGAAGGTGTATAAGGTCATGCATTTGCAATCAGTCGGTAACGAGCCAGCCAGGTTTTAAGACGGGATCGTTCTTGAAGTCACGGCCCGTTACGGATGTGGATTCACCCTGGCGTCGGAAACACTGCAAAAATGGAAAGAGAAAAAAAAAACATTAGTTCGGGTCAATAATAAGGTCTTTAACTTTGACTTTGACTTTGACTTTACGACTTTATGTTTTTACCTTATAGCAAACTATGGTATCATCGGGATACATTGCAAATAATTTTGTTCCAAGCCTTGCGTGACAAGAATCACATAAACTCTCGTCGTTAATTTGTACATGCCGAGATCTTTCCTCCAATCGTGCTAAATTTGCATCGAGACCAACGGCCCGAGATAAATTATGGACAACCTATAATATTAAGGTCATAATTATATCATCTAGAACGGTTTTAGATGTTAAACAAATCGAAAATTTTTAACAAAAAAAGTGAGAAAATCATATGAAGAGCCTACTTGTCCTTGGTAATGATGATGAAGACGAGCTCTAAGCATTCTTAAGATCGTATCGGAAGCAAGCTGTAAGGGCATATTAGGCGACAATCTCTGCAAGTAAAAACCTAGAAATTTTAGCAAAAACAACTTTCTGACCCTTAATCATTGGAGAGATTTAACGTGAATAACCTTCATATATATACATATATGGTCAGGGAAAACCTTCAAAAGAAAAAGAAAACTGAAGAACACCCTGACTCCTGGGATCCCTCCATCTGGGCGGTATGGACAAATGCATACCGGTAATTTGTAACATGCACTAATGCATAGAAAAAAAAGCAATTTCAATCGCTTGTATGCATTTGTGCATAAGGTCCAGATGGAGGGCTCTCAGGGTGATCTTCAGTTTTCTCTTTTCTTGAGGTTTTCCCCTAAACCTCCCTATATATATATATATATATATATATATATATATTATTTAAATGCATGACCTTCTACCAGATTTTAGAACGGCTCTCCCTAATAGAAGAATGTCTCTTTCTAACACAAGAATGTGTTGAAATTTGTCTGAAGGTCGCATGCATTTAAAAGAAAAAAAAACGTTTAGATGGTTATTCTCCTAAATAACGCGGATTTATACCTCAAGAACTTGCAGAGGATCAAGGGATTCTCCATGATTATGGAGAAGACGTACAGCGGCTTTGAACATGGGTTTCTTGCCATCTGTGGGGTTTAGATAGATATCAAGCAACCTGAAATCATAAATCCAGGAGAGATAAGTACGTTAACTCGTGTGTGTGTGTGTGTGAGAGAGAAAGAAAGAAAGAGAACAAGAGAAAGAGAGAGAAGGGACCAACTGCATATAGGCATCTGGTCTGCCAATCTCGGCACAATAGTGTTCAGCAGCATCATTGTCCTCCAATTTCCTGAACATTTTTCATTACATAAATCATGACCTTTAAGGAAGATAACTATTTATCAATGGTGTTTTTTCTTGAGTTCTTACGATAGTTATTAAACATTGAAAGGGAAAGTTCAAATGAAAACCATCATGAATATTTACCATGACATTCATTATGAATAAAGCAAGAACAGTTGGTTCCCAAATCCACAAAATATTAAAGGTTCTCATTTGAACCTGCTTCAAACATTGAAGCCCCTTAAATGCAAGACTTTTAGAAGTTGTGGAAAACTTACACTGCCAGTATCTGGAGTACCAATGTTTCTTGTCCTAATTTTCGATAAAGAATAGCCTGCAAACAGACCAAAAAAACAAATTTTCAATACTAAATCCATAACAAGTCACTTCTTTCCATGAAAATTGTAACATTTATTTTTCGGGTAACCTTTTAATCTAGAGTTCACTTACACCAATTGTCATCGCTTTTAAAAACTAACGATATTGACTTGGATCCAAAGATCTCTTTATTTTGTCACTTTTGAAGGGTATTCAGGAATCAAGACCACATGATAACAGTTAAAGATTTCTCTTAAACTATCCCTCTGTCCCAAAACAAGTGTCCACTTTCTATTTTAGTTTTAAGTGCATACTTTCCTATTCTACCCTTAATTATGATTTAGAGGAACTCATTACTTTCTCTATTATCAAGGGTAAATTTGTCATTTACATTTTGGACTTTTATTTTGGGACAGAAGGAGTAATTCTAAACGGGACCCTACTAAAAAGAAAATAAGGTAGGCAAGACACACCATTATAACAGACCTTTTCCAACCACAATTCCGATTCTTGTATCAAATCAAGAACCTCTTCAGGGTCATACAAGTCAGAAGACTGTAAGAAGAATTGCAGTCTCTCTCTGACAGGATTTTGGAATATGGAATTCCTGCCGTTAATCTGGTCAGATGTTCCAGCTTCGGCATCTCGAGACGGGCCTTCTGATTCGTAAGTTTCAAGTGCTGATTTGGTCAGTAACAGAGCATATGATGTATGGAACTGAGGATCATCAGAGTCTTGATCTTCGATCAACCATTGCAGATATCTGCAGAGTTATATAAGCAACAATATTTACAAATCAGAAGCACATAAATAGATATTTGTCAAAGATAGTAATGATGGAAAGTACCTCTGAATAATTTCGGTTTTTTTTGGATCAATGGCAGCAATTACTTTGTCTGCAAGAAAGAATACGTTGGAAAATGATAACAAGAAAACTTTAATCCAATGTCATATATGATATATACACCTCATTATTGACAAAATATAGGAATTTTCTCGACCCACTTCATGAAAACATCATTTTTACTCATTATTTAACATTTTTCACAATAATGATGGTTATGTTGCAATTGCCATGGGACGATAAAAAAGAAAAGTTTAAATTATAAACAAGTAAATAAAAGTTAACAATAACGATTGTTAAAAATATCAAAGTCCTTACATGGTGGAAGTTGATGACTCCTTTTCTCAGACGTCAATACTCGAACAGCAAGCACCTGATTAATATCTGCAATCTAATTGAAAAAGCCAGCGTTCCATGAGCTAGAAAAATTCAATCAAAAATAAAAAGGAAACAAAATGATTCATTATTAAAAGCAGTCCGCATTCATTTACAAAGTGCAGTGTTTCTTTTATATTTTGAATTTCGATGGCTTGTTTGCAATTAAAAAAACCAAAAGGTTCAACCAATGATCAAATTTTTGAACCATCAAACTTAGTTCTTCATTACAAACTAACCACATTCTTGTAAAAATGCCATAGAACGTTAAAATTTGCAAGATAAATGCAAAACAACCATCGTAAAGGGACTTTTTGTCCCAAAACCATTCATTCTCCCATAAAGAACGATGATTTGTTTGCAACAAAAAGAGTCAAAATACTACGGGTTTTTTCAAATGCCAATAAGTCCTCTCGGAGTGCTTATTGAAAAAGCAGCCATACCCATCCAAGATGTTGAAGTATCAAATCTTGATCAGATAATTCTTCAAGAATCCTTGAAGCTTCAGTTGCTGCAGTCTCTTTGCCGGAAATAATATTTACACCTACATCCCGTGATTCGTTTAATTGTGTGGGGTCCGTCCAATAGCCAGATGAATAGTTTCTTGCCAATATCCGCCATATGGCAAGAGCCTTTGAGCTCATCCCTTTGCTTTCACATAGGAATGCAAGTGTCCTTAAATGCCCTGAATCGTTCAGTAATGTTTCCAACTCCTCCTGCATTGCCCATTAGAAAATATAAAATACTAGAATTCCCCCACAAATAAAGACTCGATTTTTGACCTTGTAATTAACAAAGAACAAATAAAGATTGCCTTACAATACATTTAAAGTGATTAGAAATCCAAAAAATATAAAGCAATGAGGAAAGGATAAAAAGAAAGGCCATCCTCCATACCACTATACACCAATTTTCAGAAGATGCAAGACACTCCATTTCTTCAACACAATTCAGAGCTCTATAAAGATACATTAATAGTGTATCGACTCCTTCCCTCACAGATGATGACAGATCTTTTTCACGGGAAGCTTTTAAATACCTAAAAAGGTTAAAGAAGGGGGTAAAAAATTTTAAAAAATGTAATAAAAACAGATGAATTTAACACTAAAGAAGAGCTTATAAACCTGATTGAGTTTTTTAAAGCAGAGTCCAATAAATCATCTTTATTTGGAGGGTTTAAAAGAAATTCATCATCCACAGCCGTCTCCAAACCTGCTTTTTTAAGAAAAATAGCTCTTTGAATAGCCATTAACCCATTGTCAATAACACTCTCGAGAGGAGCAGGTGGAGGGTGTAAACCCCAATAACGATTCCTAGGTACCTGAAAAAAACAACTTGTTATCAACTTATTTATAAATTTAATATATATCTAAAGAAATTATCATTCTTTTACGTCGTTATTTCTCTACTCGTACAGATTTTCATTGTTTATTAAGTTTTTTAGCATATTGGGACGAAAAGTTCAAATCTTTGGCAAAATTAGAAATTATACTCGAATAAGAATGAATGAATAAATGATGAATAAAAACATATGCAAGTATACCAACAACGACCAACGATTTGGATCCGGCATAATGAACGGAAATATTTCAGAAGGCTGCATAGTTTCCGATAGTAAGAAATGGTCCACTGCTTCTTCGAACCGCAAGTCAAACATCAACAAGAATCCCACTTGAGCGTGAACAAATGACATCGTTTCCTTTGATATTTCACCATCTTCATAAAGCTCCTCAACTAAAGAAATAGCCTCCTTAAAATCCTTCTTTCTCAAGAAATCTTTAATTTGTTCTTCAGAAGGTACTTTCAAGTAGCAAATAACCTACTTAGATATATCAAACCAGATATGCATCAAAAACCTAAGGAATTTATAAAATGAATGACAAACTAAAACAAAAAATGGAAAGTCGAAAAGTAAAAGTCATTTTGTAAAAGTCTGCCTCTTAATGGTTCCAAAACCCTCTGAATCATTTTGTATTCTGGACCTGCATTGACCCCATTCAGAGCCCTAATTTCATTTTGAAAAATTATCAAATAATTATACTTCATTTTGCACCATATCATAAAAGCCTCTTAATCATTCTGACCACTTAATCATTCTGCACCAAACCATTCAGCAACCGCTAAACAGCCCCTTAACGTTTAGGCAGCCAATTAAGTGGCCCTAACTAATCGAATTGGTGTGGGATGCTTAAACGGCCCTAAAGAAATGATCTTTACAACATTGTTCACCATACCAACAATCTTTTAATGACAAAAAAATACACAAATTCAATCAATTATAAAAAGTGGGCATACCTTAGTCGGTGTTGATACAACCACCGCCTTTCCAGTTCCATCTTCATCATCCGTTATAAAAATCTGACCACCTCCATCTCCATTAAGCACTATCTTCTGAACAAAACTTCCGGATTTCTTAAGATACAACTCCATTTTTCCACTATGAAGAGCAACGACACTTGTACCTATCTCTCCGATACCATCCGGAGATCCATTAAATACCAAACTTCCGCCCACCGGTTGCCCTTGAGAATCAACGATAACTCCCACATTATCAACCAACATTAAAACCTTAAACTCTTTCCTTAAAACCTTAAGCCGTGGTGAACTTAACATATCCGGTAACGAAAATATCAACCCACATTGGCCCGTAACACATGAACACAAATAATAACCACTTGAACCACCAACAATAATCGAATCATCGATCCAAACAATATCTTTAACCAAATCAACACACGGAATCTCTCTTAACGTCACAAGGGACCCGCTAACACTATCGTAATTCTCGTTACTCCTACCAACAAGCCCCACTAAAATAAGTTTCTTCCCAATAGCAGCAGCAAAAACACAGTTATTATCGATAGGTAAATCATTCACACCGCCACCGTTTAACCTCCCGCCACCTCCGCCGCCCCCACTGCCGCCTAATCTTTGTAAGAAACTCGAACCCACACTCGTATCTCCGCCCCCTCCTACGGTTAACTTTGAAAAACCATCATTGGATTTACTATTTAACCTCCTAGCAACAATACTAACACCTTTAAGAGCACCAATCTTTTTCACAGGCTTAACTAATTCTAAATCAACAAAATGTATAAAACCATCTGAAACTACTAGAACCTTCTCAATCTCACCAAATACATGTATGGATTCTACTGCACAATCGCTTATTAACATATGCCGTACAAATGTAATTTTGTCATCGATGTCGTTATTTTGATTGTTACTATTATTCTCATGATTATTAGTATTACTATTACTAATACTATTACTATTGCTACTAGAATTGGAAATGGAATTGGAATTGGGATGATGATGAAGAGAGAGTAAGAGAAGATTACCAGAGGCGGTGCCGACGTAAATTAGGGTTTCGTAAATAGAGGTGGAAAAGAGAGCGATGGATCGAATTGATGATGAAGAGAGGTTGAATTGTGCAAAGGGTTCAAGGATCATGCGAGATTTCAGCAGGGGTTTAGCCATTGCGAGATGAGATTTTGGGTTTAAAGCTTCGAGTTTTCCGCCATTGATGTAGAGAAAGATGGAGAAGACGATGGAGTGGTTTTTGTTCGATGCGATTCAGTCTTCTGATAGATTACAAATCTAGGGGCAAAGAAAACACATCAGTGACTCCAAAATTTCCCAATTGAAATTTTCATATTATTATACAGATAGATCTCTTTGATTAATTACAAATTTCTCTTTCAACCCACAAGAACAGAGGGAAAAACGAGATGGATTAAACAAAATTAAACCGTTAAAAGAATTTCAGTAAAACTTTCTTTCACGTCAAGATAAATGCCCAATATCATATATGTCGTCCTACATTTTCTTTTGATCGACTACTTTCCTTTTTCCATAACAAAATCAAAGTCTCAAAGAATAAATATACAAATTTGTACCGAATAATTAAGTAGCAGAATAAAATATAATTGATTGGTAATTGTTGAAAATTAGATCAGGGTTCTGAATGATCAACGAATATTTAGGCTATAAAATGATTCAGATGATTTTTTAACTATTAAGAGCATCTTCAACAGTTTTGCTAAAATAGAAAAAAAAAATGAGTTTTTTTATTTTAAACTTGTTCAAGAGACTTGCTATCTTGTTTGCTATGATAAAAAAACTTCAAATATTTCTAAGTTTAAAGGATTCTCTAAAATTTGATGGTGGTTGAGAGATATAGTTATTTTATTCAATACCACCAATAAGATAAAAAAAGTTATTATTTTATAATAAGTTTTTTTGTAAAAAGTGTATTGGAATGATATGTTTAAGAATATTATATTGATATAATTTGTGTTAAAATCTCTAAAATAATAAATCTGTTGCAGTTGAATATCATTCATTTTAGAAATTTTTGTTTTTGTTTTCCTATTTAAATATATATATATATATAGAGATATAGATAACCTGTTGGAGATACTCTAAGTGACAAACTTATTTTTTGACTAACAAAATTTACCTATTAACGGTTCAGATACCGCCTTTTAATGGAACTGTTAAGAGATAAACAAATAAACCCTTACTTTAGTTTTAAAATTCGGAACACAGAGGGAATGAGGGATCAGTAGTGTAAATAAAAAAGGTAAAAAAAACATGAAATACATATTAAAACAAACTGGATCATAGGTTACAATTTTTTTAAAATAAAACAAAACGAAACAAAAGCTCAAGCCTCTATCATTGTTGTTCTGTTTACACACTATACTGGCCACGGTTGCAACTCGCACAATCGTACGAACACGGGACGATCACTTTCTCCATCTAGTTACTCTATTCGGCTCCTCACTCAATCACCCTCTCAATCTTTCATTCGGGTTTTATCTCAAAAACCTAACTCAAATTCAAAATTTTGTCCTAATTTGGTATTGGTCGTTTGTCCTAATTTTGATATTAGTGTTTGTCCTAATTTGATTAGTTATAATGCTATGAAATTTCATTGATCTGTTTACTTGATTTTTTTTAGTACTTTTTAGATAAGTGCTTACCAAAAAAAACCGAAACCTTCTTTCAAAATAAAGCAAAAACCGAAAATTTACGTGGGATCAACTTGGGACTGGCAGTCCGGTACCGGTTACACCAAACAAGGCCCAACTCACTTTTTCTCAAAAATATTATTTTATATGTATTTGTAACTTTGTTAGTGTATTTGAAGGAACACCAATGACTAAAATATAATAATGTATTTTTTTTAAGTGTATTTGATTGCAACAAACTACAAAACTATAATAAAATGTAATTTTTAAGTATATTTGATTGAAAATCAATTACAAAACTATAATAAAACGTATTTTTTAAGTGTATTTGATTGACCAATTACATATTTTGAAATGTAGAATAACATTTTTGTATTCTTAAAAAAATTTAAAAAAAAGTTATATGAAAAAAACGATTAAAAAAAAATACTGGGAACGATTTGGACCAGCCAGGACTAGTTTCCATAACCGGGCATATATAAGTTCAACCAGGCCAAGAAAATTAGGTCGGGACCGAGACCAATTATGCTAGGATGGTTACGACAAAGAGGATTTGGAACCGGGACACCGGGTTTTGGCCGTTTCTACCCATAACAATAACAAATAAATACGGAAAACAATCATTTTGTAATTTTGTATAAAAAAAATGTGTACATTTGTGATTAAAGAATCATTCATGCCACAATTGTGAAATCTTAAAACCCAAAGGACCAAAATAATCGAACTTCGTTTTTTTTCTAGTAATATTAATGGGCCATAGAATTCAAAAGTCCAGAAATGTTACAGGCCCGGCTCATAACTCAATAATACAACTTTATTTTTGGCCCATAATTGTTTTAAAATTTATTTAGTTGAATTGTTATTTGATTTTTTTTTTTTTTTAAATACGCTTAATATTTATAGTTTCATGAACATCTACTTAAAGGTTATAATGATTTTATCGGTATGTTTCAAATAATAATTTGTTAAAATATAGACATTACTTAAGTTGTTTGTAACACTTCACACAATCATGTTTGATATTTTTCGTTTTGTCTGTATTTAAACTCACGGTTTAAACAATATCTGGTAGAAAAGATATTTCGCCTTTTATAAGACAACCAATATGGGTCTTACAACTTATAATATTTTAAAATTTAGTTTGATGTTTATAATAGATAGTATAATCTGATTGAATTCTTCTAATATTTATTCTTCTAACTTTCGCATCTTTTTTAATAATTCAAATTAAATAGTATTTATAATACATAAACTATTTTTTTCAAACAATAAATCGTATTTATAAAATATAAAAAATACTCAACTTGACAAAAAGATTCTTTACACATGTTCTTCGATTAACGTATATATACCATATAATCTCATAATACGGACAAAAACCAAATCTTTTAATTTATTCTTGAATAAAACGTGACATATAAACTTCGTCAAAACCTATATATTAAACATATATAAAGAAAATAATAATATGTAACAATGTCTTTCTTTAGATTTACTTTTTACTTTTTCCTGATACCGATTCATCGTGTATATTTTATTGTTACCATATTTTTTATACAACAAATAAACAAGTCATATGCTAAATGTTGGTAAATAGTTAAATAATAATGTATTTTAGATTTATTATTTTTAAATACAATATACTTTGATTTTCTTTTATTTTAAAAATAAAATTAGGCGTGTACTCTTACAATACATTTATGAAGTCTAGATTTCAGACTCTTAATTTGCATCATGTTTTGTTTTATTATTCGTCTCTTTCGATTTTATTTTCATGTGGTTTTAAAATAGGAATATATTGAAAGAACGTGAGGGTCTTTAGTCGATTATCAGTTTTATGAATTATTATATGAGTTGAGTTCTGATAAGAATGAAAGTTACAGTGAGAAGCATAAGAAGAGCTCTCCACCGCTCTATCAATCATAATTGAATGTCAACACTAATGAGATACATTGAGATGCATCGAATAAATTCTCTTCTAACGCGCAATTCATAGAAAACATTAAATTAAATATGATCAAGAGTTCTATATTTTTAAGACTTCTCAACTTGACTATTTTCTCATGCGATACATCACCTTATTATATTGTGTTAATATGACACAACATTTATCACTTAGTTAAATGTATTTATTAGTTGTTCCTTACTTAATTTTACAAAATTCAAACATTGAGTCCTAAAATGTGGTACATACACGATAATAATTTATACACTTAAATTTTAACATATTCTAAAAAAAAAACATGAGATATATGTTCTACAACATTGTATATTATTTTTGTCAACTAACAATGATTATATATATCTTGATTGTTATATTGTATTCAGTTTTATAGTTTTTTAAGAAATCTAATTTTATAGTTAAAAATAATAATAATAATGACTGTTTCTTAGCAAAATGGACTAAATTATGGCATTTAAAACGAATAAATTTAAATTATACATAGCCTCTGGCGTGTAGCTCGGTTGGTAAAGGGGTGCAGAGACTTTGCTTAAATACATAACATGTCCTGGGTTCGATCCTAGGCCCCCGCTCACTCGGAAGTGAGTCTTAAGATCTTTTCACACGTTGGTGTCGAGAGCGGAGTTCCGTGTAGGGCCGGTTGTGGTTGTCGGTAATCAACTTTTTTTGCCCAAATATATTGTTATTATACATAAACATATTTTTTATTTATATTGTATCTTATAGATTTTCTTTATTAATCATGGACGTATGCTCCAACATACATGTACTTCAACTTATCCCAGGATTTTTAAAGAACAGCCAAGAAAATCTTCAGTAACTTTATAGAAATTGAATGGGTGATATCTAAAAAAGATCTTTTAAAATATAAAATTTATTGTCAGTTGAACTAATCACATAAAACTAACTAAGCATGATTAAAATAAGGTGGGGTTTGTTTTTTAAGAGATGTTGAAGTCTGATTTCAGTTATGAAATGGTTATGAAATGTCTAAACGAATCAGACATAAGTGGTGATTAAAAGTTTAAAATGAAAAAACAAACAAGGCCTAAGATTCTTTCTAATATTTTTAAAACAAGAGATGTTTTAAATTAAAATAAGACAGAAAGAAATCAAATTAAAAGGCATAAAATGTTTATTCCTCAAATAAGGTTCAAAATTTAGCCTTATTTCATATTTACATCTCCTATTGAGGAGATGAGATTATGTATTAAAAAAAAAAGACAAAATTGCCACCACATTACCAAACATGTTTAAAACAGGCTGGGTAGTATTTTTACATAAAATGAAAACCAAATAAAAGATCAACATCAAAATGTTACAAGAAAACAAAAAACATCACAGAAATTAAAAATTAAAGTGAATAAAAAAGGGCAAAATTTGTCTCAAAAGCAAAGGGTATCTTTGTCTTTTTCCTTCACCACCATTCACCACCACCATTATCATCAAAACATGACACCCCACCACCATCACATCCTATACAAAACCACCTCCAAATTTACTCATCAAATCCATCACCCCCACCACCCTCCCCTCATATTTTCTTTTTATCAGAGAGGGGTAATTATGTAATTTCACATAATACATTTTTTGGAAAATTGACTTAATTAGTTTGAAGCAACAAGAGTTCCAGTTTGCACAGTTGCAGGTTTCTTGGAAGTCTCTGTTGATTTCTTTGAAGAAACCTTCCATCTTCTTTCTCTTGCTTCATCACTTTCAATCTGTTCTTGCCTGCACTCTTGGCTACAATATGGAGTGTTCCCTCTGATGCACCAAAATTACAAAAATACCCATCAAAAACTTTGAAAAAACAAAAAAGTTCACATGATGGTACAACTCTTTATGCACAAAATACAAATTAAAGAAAAGGTTAGGTTAGGTCTTTATGTTTGTTTTATTCACTGAATAGAGGGAATAAAGGAATTGGAATCCAATTTTGTCTATGTATTACAACTGTAATTGTACAACTCTTTATGCACAAAGTACAATCTTTTTTATGCATATGGGTTTTATTTCTTTTAAAAAGGTTGAATCTTTATATGAATTTTTTTAAAGAAAGATAGGAACTTTCGAGTTGTTTTTGTCCAGGTACAGTGAATCTAGTTCTCTATGCGAGTTTACAAAAATACCCTTTTATGATACAACTCCTTTATGCACAAGGTACAATCTTTTTATGCATATGGGTTTATTTCTTTTAAAAAGGTTGAATCTTTATAAGAATTTTTTAAAGAAAGATGGGGACTTTGGAGTTGTTTTGGTCCAGGTACAGTGAATCTAGTTCTCTATGTGAATTTACAAAAATACCCTTTTATAAATCTCAACCCCAAGTTGACATGGTACAACAAAATATGCACCTTGTACAACTCTTTATGCATAAAGCACAACCTTTTAATGCATATGGTTTATTTTCCTACGAAATTAATGAATCTTTACAAGGTGGTTTATTCATTTGGTTGAAATTTATGTGGTAATTTACCAAATACCAAGAATACCCCTTTAAAGGTCATAACCAAGATTCACATGTGAATAAACTTCTATTCATCAGGTACAACCCTCTATTGCATCATGTACAACCCTTTTATTCATCTGGTTTCTTCCCCCATGAATAAGGATCTTTATATAAAGATTGCATCTTTATGTTGATCTTAAGATACAACGGATTGAGCATGAGGTACAAGTCGATGATGCACATATTGATTATTGGAAAAAAGAAGCTTCGATTTTATACCTGTACATGAATATGTCGCTGTTATTACCCAGTGGCTTAGAGCAAAGAGTACAAGCTTCAAGAAAATGGGGCTCTGCATACTCGGCGTACGATAGCGCAGCAGACCTCATCGTGTGTATAATCTCAAAGGAGGCTATGGTGTTTGCTAAAATGAGCGAGGGGTGCGAAGGTTAAAAAGATCAAAGGGACTGTGGGAAGGAATTATTGCAGGGAAGAAGTGATCATTTTATAGAGTTTTGGAGGAGGAGAGTTGGGGATTGGGTGTGAGATGGAGCAGGGACCGTTTGTGGTATTAGCGTATAGATTAATGACACGTGTTGGTTGGATCGGGTCCACCTGTTTCTAGAGTGGTCTATGATGCAGGCGATTATAACTATTGATTGAAAAACCGCTTTCCCTTTCCAAAATTCAAGGGGCCTGAATCCAGTGGCAGAACCCTTCAATTATTAAGGTGTTTTTTCTTTTTTCCATTTTTGGTCCTTTGGATTTTAAGATTTTACAATTGTGGCATGAATATCCATTTAATTACAAATTTACACATTTTTAGTTTACAAAATTACAAAATCCAAAAACTGCTCAATAACAGTCAGACAAGTGGGGATTGTTTACCGTGTTATTGTTATTGTTATTGTTTTGAGGGGAACCAGTGCTCAATTTTAAACACGATACCCCTATTGTGGACACAAAAAAAAGGTCCAAATGATACTCGTTTGGCAACTAAGCACATATGAATGCATACAATTAATTTTTTTATTAGTCAATGGCTTGGTCAAATTATTATTTGTTTGTTTGTTAAACTATCCATAGCCCTCAAAGGTTATTGACTTTTAAATTGTTATGAGATCTGTATATTAACACGAAGAGATGAGAGAATAGTCTACTTTATTAAACTAAAGCTAATGTAGTATATACAGTTTTACAAAGCAAAAAAAATCTACGTTTAATAGTCTTAAAGATGTGGTCTACAGCGAAATGAAATGTCGACAAACAAAAGGGTCCTTATTAATAGGAGCACAAGCAAAACAATCTGAACTAAATACTCTACCATCTTCCTATAAATTGAAAGCTTTAACTATTAGTTAACTTTAGAATCTAAATAAACGCCCAATGTACCATGCATCTTCAAGAAAGCTTCGAGCTTCATTGGTTAGTCATTATATCAATAACTTGTTCCTGGGTGCGACAACGACCCATATCTACAATTCCATCTTTTGTGGGTTGACAAATAAAATGGAATCAAAGATCAATATGTTTGCATCGACCATGCATCACTAAATCTTAGAAGGATTGATTGTTGAACTGTTGCCATAAAAGACGACCATGGAATCACATGGAGTATACTTGAGACCTTCCAATGTGTTTTTAACTAGAATCTTTGGTATGCCCATGTAGTACATTAATAAATTAAGCTTTTGTAGTGAACAAAAAAGACTATAGGCTACTTTTTTGAAGACCAATATACTACTACTCATGAGCTCAACATAAACATAAGGTGCTTTTCGGGTGATCTAAATCCCTAGCATTATCAATATAGGTTCTCACTTCCGCCGTTGATGGTACTTTTCAAGTACCATAGTATTCTATTTTGTTGCTTGCAACTTGCAAGTGAGATTCAGTAAGAGGTCCATAAGCCTATTGAGTTTTCTTGCTACATAGTCTTAAAATTCGTAGACAAAGTATAGACCCCCAACATAAGGTATTTGGATGAGCTAAGAGATATGATAATGGAAGTAACCGTAAATTCAAGTACATAATGCATTCAAATATCAACAATATTTGGTGTAAAGTAAAGTTATTGGTGGTTAAGAATGAAGAAAACTGATGGCACGATATGTAAAAAAAAGTCTAACATGGCTACAAGTTAAGACAAAACACGAGAAGCCATCAGGTGGTAGCTACATCAAATGGACTTAAGAGTCTGCTATGGTTGCGTACAATAATGTATTTGACGTGATGATTTGAAGTCTATTTTAGCTTAGTTGTTTACTCTGATACTAGATCTAATCATCATAAATGAATGACATTGCTTGTTGGGTGTATGATGATACCACACGATAAGACTTATATTATCAAATACAATCTCTCATGTACGACACAAGGAATTACTCTATCCCCTTGATATAATGATACGATAATGACACATCTTCACATGGTGACCAATCTAAAATTCAGAGATAAAGAGACTTAACTTGTAAACTAATAATGATCACAAGATTGATGCTCAACTGAAACCCTAAATCCCTAATCCTTGTTGGTTGAGTGACGATGATATTGCTAAATACATCTCTTCGTCTATAATTATAAATAATATTTATAAAGATTACCAACATGAAATGCCTCAATAGGTTAAACATAGACACTACAAAACAAATGACTTTTACCAATAAAAGTTACCCAAGAAAATTTCCATTTGTGATTATCCACGGATCACCTAGAAAATACTAATCGTTCGGTAAAATCTGATGTTTTTCTAGAAAATTCCAACGAATCACCCAGAGAATCCCTGGGTAATCTGTCACTGATTTTAATTACCCACCAACAATTTTAACCACTAATTTTTATGACGATTTTGTGAGGAATCACCTTTTAACGACAAATTTCACAGGACAAAAAAGTTCGTGAACAAAAATATTTCGTTTAGTAGTGATAAAATGCAAACAAATAAAGAGATTAAATAATCCGTTTAAGTTTTTAATTATATACACTTAATTAAAGTGATAAATTACTTAATCTATGATTTTGTTAGATTGCATTATTAATTAGATAAGGAATTAGATAAGGAGTAAAGTTGATAAGTGAAAGGTGCGTATGATGCAAACTCTCTTCATGTATAAAATGGCTTCAAAAGGATGCATATTCAATTAAGTTTTTGTGAACCTTAAAAAGGAATTTTGTTATCTGTCACTACAATAAAGTTAGGTTTATAGGATGTCAATAATGTATAAAAGTCACTAAATCGTTTTATAGTGCAAAACGATAAAACGTTAAATCTAAAAGTGTTGTAATAAGTTTATATGTTATTTTTAGGTGATTTATCAAAATTTTAACACATTTTAAACTAAAGTGACAGGGTTGGGAATATGAAGTATAAACTAGGATGAAATATTCTCATGTAATCTACAAACTATATGAGATAACTTCGAAACATTATTTATTTATTTTCCATATTTTACATAAAACTTACTATCTTGATATGGGTGTATGAGTTTTATATCTTACGATCACTTTTTTTTACTGGTAATGGACAATAAACTGAATTTGATATTTTATTATAAACCATATATTATATATGTTAATATAAAATGTCACTGAAGGATGTTAAATTGAACTATTCTAATCATTATACTTATAGTTTCTTTGACAAAAAACAACTGAAAACTATATGAAATAGTTTATTTTATTATAATACGTCAAGAAAGAAAAATAAATAAATTCGTATAAACAAAATAAGACGTTGTAATCTTGATGGACGTATTGATGGATGGCTGGTGAAAGTATTCGCCAATTTTAGCCTTCGATTTGACAACTGTACTTTTTGTCATCGTAACATACTCATCAAAAACTTGTACACTAAGCACTTTTGCGCTTTCTTGCATGGCCCCCAACAAGTCGACCCATATAACACAATGGCAACGTTGTAAATCGGTTATAAAAGAAGGGTATAAAGCTATGATGATGTACCAAACCATGTTAGGTTGACCGACCACTAATTATCGACTCATTTATTGTTTTATAAGATGTGAAAGGGGTCTTAAATTTATATTTGATTTTTGTTAATATTATATAATTTTGTTGTAAATCATACCAATTTATAAATTAAATTTAAAATAAATATGGAAGAAGACAATGTTTTAAAACTCGGGTTTTTAGTTGTCTCGGTGTGGTGACCGGGTCTCGAGTTAACTGGTTCAACCGGTTCAACCACCGGGTTAATCAGTTTTAATAGTTACATTGTATTTTTTTCATTTTTTTGCGTACATATATATATATATATATTATAATATAACCAATAATTTGATATCCACAAGTTCTAACATTAAAAATACACAAACAACAAGTTTTACGTCAATCCAAATACATTAAAAAACACACATAACCATAAGTTTTTCATCAATTCAAATACATTAAAAAACACACATAACCATAAGTTTTTCATCAATCCAAATACATTAAAAAACACACATAACCATAAGTTTTTCCTCAATCCAAATACATTAAAAAACACACATAACCATAAGTTTTTCATCAATCCAAATACATCAAAAAGAAACATAACCATCAAACCAAATTACGATCGAACCAAACCACCTGTGGAGGTCGAGACTCGAGAGTGTGCAAAGATGAACCCGTGAGTGTGTAGAGGAGATCGAGAGTGTGCACTGTGCAGAGGAGAACCTATGGAGATCGAGTGTGCAGAGCTGATCGACGACATGAGCTGTTTGAGCAGAGCGACGACGTGAGTTGTTGAGCAGAACGACGACTTGAGCTGTTGAGACTTGAGCGATCGACAGGAGAATGGAGATACAAAGGGAACAGTCGAACAGATGAGAGGAGCAGATGGGAGTCGGCTGAAGTTAGGGCTAAGAGAGGAGCGATCGATTCAATATCTTTCTTTTAATTTTTTAGAATTTTATTATTTTGACCTGGTTTTTAACGGGTTTCAACTCCGTTTCAACAGGTTTTTTGTGAAACCCGGTCTAATTACAACAGGACACTTACAGCCATATACCCGATCGTAATTCACCCGGTCATTTCCTCAGATCCCGGTTCAACCAGCGGGGTTAAACCGAGTTTTAAAACACCAGAAGAAGACCGTTAATTAAAAAGAAAAGGTCACGCGTCCACCCTGTCGTTTTCTTTAATTCTAAATTCTCCCACCTTGGAGATGACGAGGCATGGGCCCCATGGTAATTGGCTACAATGAAATAGAGAAATTGCAAAAAGACCCTTTTTGATTCATAAGAGTCCAGATTACCCCCTTAAACTCTGTTTTTTGTAAATTTCTACAATGTCATTTACATCGCTCCTATAAAACAACAATGAATATGTAAAATCAAATCATTAAACTCGAATATATGGTTTGGAAGTGAAAAGTAAAAGTTACATAGACTTATCTTCTACATCAAATATAGAGATGTTGTTTGATAAGTATTGAATTAAAACATAATAAATGGTCAACAGACAAATTATTCAATATATGTGTTTTGAGGAGAAACTGTATAATGTGATCAGAGAAATATATTAACATACTTATTCATTTAAATTCTTCGTTGTTATTATACGTAAACCCTGTAAATATTTACGTTACATACATTTACATATGAGAAGCATGTATCGTATTCATAGCTTTACATTACCACCACTATAAAGTTCCATGCGGTAAAAAAGAAAAATTGCATATAAATGTGATATACTTTGGTCTTATTTTTATTTGTGTAACTTATTTTAAAACCTTCATTTCAGATCTCAGATGTTGTATCTTAAATATTTAGAACATAATATACTACATAAAACAAGGACTGAGATCAATTACGTTGTATATGCATTCAGATATAAATTAAGTGCCTAAATGTTTGATATATTATATGAGATGAAAAAAAATAAAGATTTTAAAAACACATTACTTAAAAATTAAAACAAAGTAAATTATATATTCATATAATTTGTCTTTAAAATGACGTCGTTTTAGACGTTATTTTAAATAAGACATAGAGAGAATGACAATTTAAAAAATTTAGTAGTTCTGCAAATTAGTGAACTAAAGGGATGTAAGTTGTCAAAAATAATAAGTTTTGGACTCACATGGAACAATGGAGACACTTGGTGGAGTGGGCCAACGGCATTACGCTCCGTCTTCAATGTCATTGTCCCTACTGCCCGTGACCCATCTGCCCGCTACGGGCAGTCGAGTGTTTTATTTATTTATTTATTGAAAATGACCAAAATTCATTAAAAAAACATTTACAAAAATTGAATGAAGTAGTTTAAAAGTTGTTAAAATATATTTCAGTTTATAATTTTTTTACGAAAATAATTTGTTCTTAATTAAATGTTGGACACTGTTTTTTTTTATTATGTGTTTTTATGGTGTATAATTAAAAACATTTAGTATGTATTTAATTTTAATTAAATGATATTGAAATCTCTCATTCAATTATATAGTTTAGGTTTTTCTCTCTCGTCTAAATAAAATATATTTTAGAATGGAGTTCAATTTTGGTTCCTTACATTTATAATTTTTAAATATATCGTCCCTTAATTTTAAAACTTGGATTTGATTACTCTTGTTTGTCAATTCTTAATAGTTTTGGCTCCTTTGTCTGACAATCATTAACTTTATTCGTCAATTGCAGTTAAATTAGAGATATTTTAGTTAATTTTGTTATTTTCCTAATTCTATATTAAAATTAAAAACATATTATATTTTTTATTTTAAATTGTAAAATAAAAAAAATAAAAGAGTATAACCACCACCTTTCATTTTTTTTTGTTTTTTTCATTTTACAAAACACATTATATATACACACATTGCACAAGGACCATTACACTGGGACCATTTCACCAACTCTTTCTTCGACAATTGATCGATGGACCGCTCTGGTTATGAAACAAATCGATGGATGGACCTGTGTGTATCCCTCCTTTTATCCCGGCACCACCTCCCTCTATTTTGATATATATTTTTTACTATGGTCACTATGGTATGTTTACTATGGGTTTGGTCTTTCAGGTACTCAATGTTTGTGTATGCATATCAAAATATTGTCTTTATTTTTTATATGAAAAAGACAATAAGAATAGGTAAAAAGAATAAAATTACCCTTGATTTGGCTAAGTTAACAGATTTACTTTAATGACGTTATCCAGAGAGATCATTGCCAACACAAATTGAATATCACAAGAGCCAAATACATAAGAAACATATAATAGCATCAGAAAAACATCAAAACACAGTGATCAAATCCATAGTTCGCTCATTTTAATATAACAAAAATAGTGAAAATGACTAAAATACTCCTCGTTTAATTGAATTTAACATAGAAAGTAAACTATCATTAGACAGACGAACCAAAACAATTGGGAATAGACTAGAAGGGACCAAATCCAACTTTTTAATTCACTTTTGGTTCCTAACATTTGTCACTTTTAACGAGTATTGTCCTTAAACTTCGTTTTCTCGGATTTGGCCCTTCATGTTTGTCGCTTCGCAACGGATTTCGTCCCACTATCTAATGACAGTTATCCTTTTCCGTTAAATCAAATTAAGTGAGGGGTATTTTGGCCGTTTTATTTTTTTTGAGTTTTCTAATAAAAGAACATATAAAATTAAAACCTTAGATCAAAACCTCTATCATCTTTAACCAGCCTCTACGTCATTTTAACAGGATTATTGAAATCCTTCTCCCTTAGATCCAAATCAAAAACCTAATATAAAAAACCCAAACTAAAAACTCTTGAACGAATTCAAATATAGAAAACGGACGATTGTTCATATTTGGAACACTTGAGATCGGTTCAATAACGAGCTTCAATCTTTTTTCAATCCACTAGCATCTGCCTCTCTTCCTCGTCATCGGAAGTTTTCTCCAAAGTTTCTTCCTCACTTGCTCTAACTTCTAAGTCGCTTGCCAACCAAGAAAATCCAGACCTAGGTTTTTAATACTATTTTGGGGGTTTTCCCCCAAGTGTTCTTTAGATTTAAGTTTTAGTTATATCATAAATCTTTAAAAATGCATTTGTACAAAAGAATTCTTGATTGATTTTATACAAAATAACAAATCTATTTATTTAAGTTTAAGCTAATCGTTTTTTTTATCTTGATTTTAAGTTATGTTATTGATTTTAAGTCATGTTCTTGATGATCTTCATTTAGGAAGATGAATATCTAACAAAAGAAAAGGAGGAAAAAAAATGTTAAAATCAAAGAAAACGTCAAAAAAGTTTAAAATGACTAAAATACCCCTCATTTAATCGGAAAAAGTTAACGACGTTAAGAGGAGAGACGAAAAGCGTTACAAAATAACAAACGTGGGAACCAAATCCAAGAAAATGGTTGAGGGACGACATCCGTTAAAGTAACAAACGGTAGGGACCAAAAATGATATTTACTCATGTTTTAATAGTGTGTTATTGAGGCACATAATACAAAAACAATTTAATTATTTTTCGAATTAAAAATAAAAATTATTTTCCGACAATACACGTTTGGCTTCATTAAAAATGAACTTTCTCGTATCTTTTTTCTGAAACGCTGTCGTCTTCTTTGATGAGTCATCATCGGAATCAACGGCTACGATTTCGTTGGTTCATAGTCCACGGCTGTTTTTTAACACCACTTAGATTCCATTTATTTATTTAATATATTTATGGCACTTGATCCTATGTGGTTTATGATTTTCTTAATTCCTACAAATTGCTACGTGTAGCCTTTTCGTATGTCCATGGACGCTTTTCATTTTTCTTATATTTTTGTAAAAGAGTAAACCACAAATTTTGGTTCCTGTAGTTTTAAGAAATAACACTTTTAATCCTTATAGTTTTGAAATTACAAGATAGACACCATAGTTTGTAAAAACGCCTGAATTCGGTTATCTCTTTTTAACGGTCGTTAAAAAATTACGTTAAATGAGGATCATTTTCGTTCTTTTATCGAATTTTTGTTAATCTTTTATCTAATCAAAATTGGTTTTATGATTTAGTTTCTATAGTTTTTGATTAAGTAAATGACAATATAAATTGATGAAAGGAATACGTCTTATTTGACAGAACTTTTTAATGATCGTTAAAAGGAGGAAATAAATTTGAATATTTTGACAAACCATATGGTAATCCTGTAATTTAAATCTAAGTGAACAAAAAATGTTATTTTAACAAACCATATAGACCAATTTTCTAGTTTATTCTTTTTAAAATTCATAGTGCATTAAATACATGAAAACAAGGTGTTGATATTAATTTGTGAAAAAAAACAATACTATTTATTAAATCCGAATTTGATATAAGAAATTAAAATATAACAATTAATGAATTGAGAAAGATAAGGGCGGATCCATGAAGGCTTTAGTGGAGTATCATACACTTGCTTTCCCATTTTTATAAGCATAACTTTTTTTTAATAAAAGGTTTTATATAACATTAGAAATTATAAGAAATATCAACCAAAAATCTTTTTAAAATGAACCAATTTTTTTTTTAAAATCAACCATTTAAAAAAAATTCTCAAATAATAGAATTCGGTTAAAAGTACTTCAAATGATATTGCAATAAATAATCCTTTGATCAGTGTTTTAATAAAATGTCGCTATTAGAAAAAAACAAGCCTTTGATCGACCTCAAAAATGCATTCACTCAACAAAAATTCTGATTTCACCGCTAGACAAAATATTTTTGTATAATTTAATATGAATATTTTTATAATCGAATGAGTATTGTATAAATTACGTTATTGATTGGATCTAATTTCTTAACTACAAGCATTAAATTGTTGTACTATTTGCATAACTTTAATATTGTTTAGATGACATATAAAAAGACATTTCAACAATTAATGAATAATAAGGTATGTGATTTATTTTAATAAGTAAAAAGTTTGATTTGATTGATAATTTTGTTCAAAATGCTTTTAATTATTAAAGAAAACATTTAAACCACGATCAAAAAACTACCTAATAGAAAAAAAAAATAGACCGATGTAGTCAAGTAGTTATAATAAAATAGAATATTAAGGATTACTTAATAATTCAAAATAGTTTTAAAAAAACTAATGGAGTAATAATTATTCAATAATTTATTCCTCATTATGTGGAAGTGAGTCACCACAAGCATCTTCATATGTCATGTGACCAATTGATGATTCATTTGCTTGGTACCGAACAAAAGTTTTCAACTCAATAATTACTTAAAAAATAGACTTTTTATTATTTGGTTATTTTAAATATCAAATTTAAAATACAACCATACCCTCTAATACCTTTTATATTTTCGTTTTATTGTTTGATATTTCTATAATAAAATTATATATATATATATATATATATATTTCTATAGTTTCTACCTTTCGTCCAATTTTTAAATGAATCAGCATTTATATATATATATATTAATTAATTAATTATTGTATATGTATTGAAATCCATTTTTGATGTTACATCAAACTTATAATCATCACAATGGTTCTAAATAGGTTTTGTCAATTAAGAATCACCCAAGCATAATCACATTATATAAATTTGAATTTCAGAATTATACTTCAATTATAAAGTGATACAAGTACTGAAAAACAATCGATACTATACGAAGGGCAAAAATGGTATTCACTTCCTCATCATATTTTGTTGGTTGTATGATGAATTTGAAAATTTATCATAATGTGTAATATTTTTAATATCAGTTTTTTTATATAATTAACAATTTAAAAAAAAGTATGAATGAATTTATATCAAATTTTTGTAATCATAAGTGATATGTTTGATTCGAAAATTGACAACCGTAGTTCTATACGCATTATTAGTTTGAGGGTATGGTGTCATTTAATGAACAATCATTCAAATTATTGCATGTGTCGAGATTCAGTTGTGAATTATTATACTTTCAGCAATTACAACTTGCATACGGAAGTGTGATAAAAAATAATTTTATTCCGGAAGTTCAACCAAAACCAACATATTCTGTTATATGATATTCAAATTAGGAATATCCTCTTACCCATTGGGAGAATGTCAAATTATGATTTTACCCTTAACGCAATCGTGAAAAGTACTGTTTAACTAATAGAAACCGAAGTCATTCGATGGGACCAAATTCGTAACCTCATCAATTGGTGAGAGAACATGCCTAATTATTTATTAAATCATGCATCTCCATCATCGAAAAAGAAATTAACTTTAACGTGATGTAAGTGATTTTCGACCAACCTTAAGTTCTAACCCAACATACAATGATAGGTTAACTTAGGTTGGTTTAGCAAACTGTAGTTATTCTTTTGAAACTGATGAGCCATCATCGATGTTTATAAAATATCTGTTTTCTTATAATTTTTCCATTTTCCTAAAAAGAAAACTTATCATAATATTACTTAATTAATAAGTGTTAATATAATAAATTTATTTAAAAGTAATTCTTCTTATTTATAACTAAAGTTTGCTTTTAAAAATTTAATTATTAATTTAATATGTATTTTTTTAATAAAGCATGTAAAAACACCATTATAAGACTCCATGTTGCAACATTATCAACTCCATGTCCTTTTTCATCATCATGTTTACAAGGATTAGTACAAGCATATCCAATTGCATGAGGAAAAGGTCTTATAATATTCCCAAATTAAATAACCATTCCATTGCTAAACTCAAATTCTAATGGGTATTTGATTCATAAAATGAAATTTGGTGGAACTGAAACTATAACCTTTTTTTGATTTTAAATGAATTGGAATTAAATTTGACAACACATTTGATTGGTAGGAAATGGGTGGCGGCTGGGAAGACGACAATAATGGTGCGGTGGGTGGAGGTTGGGGTGGTAGTGGGTGTTGTCTCATTTTATAACACCTCGGGAGCTAATGAAACTATTTTAGTAAAAAATTAAAGGTGAGGGGTGGGGTGGGTGGGTGTGATGACGAACAATAGGGGTGGCATGATGGTGATGATAGGGGTGGGGTTGGTCCAGGTGGTGGAATCGTTGAATGTTAATATCATTTGATGGTAGCTGCGGTGGTAACGATGGCAGTGGTGGTCACAGAGACGGTGGTGGTGAGAGCTGTGGGGGCAGGGGGTGAAGGTTGTCCCGGGCGGTGGTATTTGTTTAAATTGGATGTAAATGTTATTTTTGTGTTTCTAAGACCAAATTATAGATTTTGTTACATCTGCCATGAAAAGGATTCAAATTCTCACATATGTCAATCTCTTAACCATGGAATTTGGTGGAATCCGATTAATTTATTCCACGAACCAAACATCATCAAGGAATTTTCCATCAATCAAACAACCTTTAAAAGTTATAATTGTTATATGTTAATTTCATTACCGTATAACATAAAAAGAAAAATATGATGTTGATGTGTCTGGAAGTTCAAATATAATGTAGAAGGGTTCATTTAGAAATGATCATTTGCTACACAAATATAATGGAGTTCATTTCAGATCCAAGGGTTAACAAAACTCTTGTGACCATGTAGGTTCACCTGTGATGACTCCAGATCATTCATGGTTTTTCGAAAGATTAGTTAATGTATGTAAGTTGACACGATATGTTGGTGATTTTAGTGTCACCGATTCATTTATGTGATTGGAAATAATATGATGTCTATATGGGTTTTATATTGTGATCTAATTCAAGTTAGGTGGTGCGGAGTGCACACTTGTTATAAGGCGAGTATGAACCCGGTAACGACGAAATGGCGGGGGTCAAAAGGTCGCGCCCCCTTGCGGGGTCCAAGGGGCAGAGCCCCTGGCGGTGGCTTATGCAGAATTTTGGACTTGGAATATAGTGGGAAAATGTGATCAGAAATAGGATACAAAAGCATTGTATGGCTTATGCAGAAGCTCTTTATGTCCTATGCAGAAGTGGCTTATGCAGAAGCTTTGTATGGCCTATGCAGAGGCTCTTCTGGACTTTAGACCAGAAGCTCTGCATGAAAGACCATAGGCTTTGCATGGTTTGATCAGAGTGTATTCAAGACTTAGAGTTCTGGACTTTAGACCATAAGTTCCACATGAAAGACCAGAAGCTCTGCATGGCCTATGCAGAGGCACTTCTGGACTTTGAACCAGAGCTCTGTATGGTCTACTCTGATCAGTTACTTTTGAACGGTTACTGTGCATTAATGGTACAATTATTGAACAGTTACTGGAAATTGTGCAACTGACCACTGCTCCTAAAATTCAGCCATGATTAATATTTCAGTTTCGCTATTATTGAGTATAAATACTAACTTATACTCATGAATCTCGACACGGTTTTTTGAACAATCCTTATACACTCTCCAGAAATATTACTTATGTTTTTGTGCCTAAAATTGCAAGTGTTTTGAGTCTTATCCTCTATTGAATTTCGCATAGGGTTGAAATATCGTTACGAAAAGTGTTCTCACACAATTCTTAATTAAATCCAGTGATCGATTTACCCTATATTCCACCGAAAGTTTCTACACAATACCCATGGTCACCCAAAAAAATGTTTAGGTTTGATTTAGTAAAAAGAAGTTACACAAATGTTCATTTAACATATAAATAAGGTTCGTTTAGATTAAAGAGTTTAAATAGTTGCATTGTATACATTTTCAATACATAATTTGTGCCCTTTAAAGCCGTTCGACTACGTAGTTGACTAGTTGTCATAAAGTCTTTAAATAGAAACATGTAACACCCTATCTGTTTGAACATATATGTTTTACGAATTCGTCTCATGTGTAATTTAATCAAATTCAAACACATGAGACGAATTCATAAAAGTATTATAATTTCAGACAAACTTGTAAAAATTTGTGCCTCGTTTATTTGTATCAATTACACATACATATTGAATACCAGTTTTTTTACATAAAGTTTCCCCCTAAAAGCTTACCAGATAAATCACTCTTTATACCATTAAGAGGTTGTTTGACGGCTTCAGAATCATTTGATGCAGAATGATTAAATGGTCAAAAACTCAGAATGGTTAAAGAAGGTTTATGCTTTAGTTCAAACTCCAAATTTCTTGGCATTTTATATGAACAGATTACAGATATTTTTGTCCAAATCTCAAAATTCCATTTTCATAACCAAAGTCTTGATTTCTATTGAAGTTTAAAGAAAACCAAATTTGATAAAATTGATATCAAATGTGATACATATTACATCCCAAATTCAGCCAAAAAAAAAGTAACATTCTTTCCCCATATGCATAAAGAAAGTTTTTGAGAGAGAGAAATTCTTATTTTTGAGTTAAAAAAGGATCACAAACAAACTAAGTCACTCACCATACTCTTATTTATCTCTTAACCTGTAAGAGCCGAGTTAAGAGCACTGTGAACATCCACTCCAATCTGGGCTTCAGCTTTGTCCAACTCGGTTGATGCCGAACTCAGTTTCTGAGTGAACTCATTCAGACCCTTTTGTACTTGGGCTGGATCGATTCGGTCAAGGGGAACAGCCTCAACAGCCAAAATGTCTGCATATGAGTTTGAGTGCACAAAAGCAAACCCACTGCTAATGAAGTATTTCTTCACATCATTCCCTTCGTGGACCGAGAGGAGCCCGGGTTTGAGTTCAGCGATTGTGGGTACATGTCCTGGTAAAATACCCATCTGCCCGGTGGTTGCTGGAACAATCACCATATCAACCTGTAAACATCAACCAAATGAAATTAAATCTTATTGAATATTGATCAATGATGGAGGTTAAGGCCTTGTTTTTTTTCCCTTCATTTTAAGCTCTTAATCATCACTTATGTCTGATTCATTTAGACGTTTCATAACCATTTCAGAACTGAAATCAGACTTCAGCACATCTTAAAAAACAAATGCCACCTAAGTTTCAATCACTACATTTAAAAGGAGGTTCTTTCTATACTGTGACACTAGTAATAGGATTGTATTAGATAAAAGCCCAAGAACATTTTGACCATGAAAAACTACAAATCTGCAAGTGTCAAAAAACACAAAGGTGTATTAGAATAGAAAAAAAGGGTTCTTTTACTCCTCAATCAGTTACTTTTGGTCTATTTTTCTAATCATGAAACATAAAACAGTCTAAACTCTTTGGTACGATAAAGGTTTTGGCCTTCCCAAAAATGGGTTATTGACGTAAAACTGTTTAGCCTTTCAACAATTAAGATACAATCAGAGTTTGTATCTCTTTCAAGCAATACATGATAAAAATACAGGAATAAATTTGAAGTAGGCGATAAAACCACAAGACAGATGAAAGACCAGATAAGATTAGATCAGAAGAAACAACACAAATAAACTAGTGAACAGAAAGGGTAGTAGTCCGCACCCAATTTGCATGTTGTAGGGGTAAATCTTTTCACAAGATGCAACTATTTCATATATAATTAGAGTCATTGTCGCTTAACTAGTGGTTAACCAATTACTCTTGATTGATTTACATACAAAGTGAACTGAACTACCACTTCAAGGCATGATAGCAAAGAAACAAAATCACTGACAGCAACACACACACACACACACACACACATATATATATATATATATATACGATATATGAATAAATGTGGTAGTTGACACCTTTAGCCCAACTAGTTGCACACACACACACATATATATGATATATGAATAACTGTGGTAGTTGACACCTTTAGCCCAACCAATTGCTGGGACCATGCAAAGCACCCTCCAAATGGATGAGGCAAACTTTACGCCTTCCAGCCAATGGGCATGGAACCTATGGAATCATAGGACTTTTGAGATTTGAATGTGAGACCTCTAGAACGAAGGTCCCAACCCTTCGGGAATAAAATCAACAATATAATAGTAAATGAAGTGCTGCTTGCTGTGCTGCAATCATGGGGTGGGGATCAAGTTCAGCCCTCTTCATAACCCCCCAAGATGAAACAATGAATGGAACATCACTAAGAAAAACAAGAACTAGAATGAAACCAAGTGATATTCTACTTCCAACCCTTTCTTTCCCTTGCTGGTATGTGTTTCAATACTTTTATGTTTGCTTATATGTTAAAGGGATTTATTTTTAATTATTTTTATTTAGCATACTCATGCAAAATCAAATATACATATACACACATGTCAAAACACAAATTTGATTTTTTTTTTCAAAAATACTAGTCACCATACCAACAAGCTGGATCCATGTCACACTCAATACACGCGTACATTCTTCCCAACTCCCCACATAGTAAGGGTCTTCAAACTTACAGATACAAAGGAAAACCCAAATAAAAAATCAATTACAATTTAAAACGTAAACGGGGTCATAAATATTTACAAACAAAAGATACCCATATGAAATTGATCATTTCGTGGAGGGTATAACTCGAAAAAAGTATAAAACCATAAGATGTCTCGACGCTAAACATTCCAAAGAAGACCCAGACCATATACGAGGGCTTTTGCAAACTTGAAAATACAAGAAAAGCAAACCTCCTTATGAAAGCTTGAAACTGTGTAATTACATAAATAAAAAGATAAAATCAATTGTTTGTCATGACAATATTTCGGAAAGGACTGTAATTTATGTAAACATGTAAATCTAGAAAATAAACAGCTCAAAGGAACCCTGATAAGATCACCCATTTGTAGAGCAAAAATAAATAACTAAGAATTTAAAACTGAAAACAATAAAATTCCAAAGGAAATCACTCATTTAGAATGCAAAAACCTACCAGCAAAATGGGTGATCAATAGTTATAAGAGAGATTGAACAATGCAAAAATAAATCAATGGAGATTCAAGAAAATTAGAAACAATAAAAATCCAAATGAAATTTTAGAAGGTGAAAACATGTGAACAATAAAGAATATATATAGCTCAAAACACCACAATCAATAAAAAAATTCAGATGGAATTGAATATTTATGGTGTGACAAGCATGAATATGATGAACTAATCATTTTATTGGACATATCAGACCTAAACAAACCATCATTTCTAATGAGAATAATTCAAAAGAGTGTATGATTCTAAAGAAATCCAAATTGACCACCTTGTCACAGAGTCTACAAAATTAACCACTTAATTATAAAGATGAAATCGAACAATCTATAAAATTAACCACTAAATAATTCATCATTGTTGGGCGAAAGAAGAACTTTGTAAGCCTGCACATATGCAAGGTGAAGGCTTTGCTATAGATCTCAAAACCATAAACTCAACGAAATGCCCAAAGGAAACTGATTATTTATAGTGAAGACAAAATTCAAAAGGAATTGTAACTCTGTATGAATAAATAAACCAGATAATTCCCATTCTATGGAACAAAACCTAGAAAACCCGTACGCATTATTATCTATCTCAAACCTAGAAAATCGAACACATCCCAAATACAATCCAACAATAACATAATCGAAAACCTAAAAAGCAAGAAAAACAAACCTCTGTTTGAGAAAGTTCGGAGGCATAAGGGAGGACGAAATTGACGGTGAGTTTAGAGGGCAAAGTGGAAGGAGTAGGAGGACGGGGTTTCATATACTGGATCGGTGTCTTTGGTGGATCGATGTTGGGGACAACTTTCTTCCACGATTCCACAAAATCACTGTCACCGGCTGAAGCATCAGTAGCGACCTCGGTCGAGTAGGGGCGGCGAATGGTGGTGGCGGCGGCGCCGGCGGAATAAGTGGTGGTAGATCGCGTGAGAAGGCGATTAGCTACTTGACGAAACATGGTTTCAATTGGGTTGCAGAGATCGCTCGGATGGCAAGGTCGGAGATCGATTGAAGATGAGATTCCTCTTGATTGATTTCTCGTTTGCTTATGGTTTTGATTGGATTTGGAGAGCTTTGAATTGGGCAAAGCAGACAAGTTAAACGCAAACTTTGGGGGTGTTCTAGGGTAAAAAAATTTGGTATATTTTTTATTATGGAGTAAACTACAAATTTGGTCCTTGTGGTTTGTTGGTTATAAAACTTTTCATTTTTAGGGTTTTAAAATTACAAGATGGTCGTTATGAAATCATCTGTGTGAGATCTTTCAAGACAACAACAGTTCTCTGGGTCGTTAATGTGGAACATTTGTTCTCTCGAATCCAGTTGGTTGACATTCTGAATATCTCAACTTATTGTCAGCATTTTAAAATGTTGGTGGCTCAACTAGGAAATGTTGGTGTACCCGTCTCAAAGACAAAAGTGTATCTCTCATTAATAGATAAAATAAACGGAATTAGTGACTATGGATCACTTTCAGAACAAAATGAGAATTATGGGGACGATTTTTAGAGTTATCAAAGTTGATGTCCTACTTTAGAGATTCCACCAAACCATAGGGACCAAAATTAGAGTTTGCTCTAAAACAAATGCCGAGTTTAAAATATTATTACAAACAAATTCTATTAAATTTTCTCAAATACCAATGAGCCATTGAATTTCTAAATCCCATGTTTGTGAGATTTCATTTAAAATTTGAGGATTTTCATTTCAAACTTTCTTTTAAATCATATGTAGATTAAATCCAATTATGAATTCCACCAAATCTGACAACCGAAATGCATCTAAGGGTTTGTTTATCAAATGTTTACCTGGATTAGTGTTTACCAACAAAAATTCACACTATTACTTACTTATTGGATGAGATTTTAGTCACCAAACAACATCATATGCAACAATTTACCTGGTAAGCGTTAATCATAGTAAAGGTCGTCGCTCATGCTTACCGGGTAAGACTCTCGATCCTTGCTTTCACTCTTAACTGGCAAGATTTTTGGTTATTGTAATTTTTATCTGATAAGCTAATGTGACTTGATAAGTGCTTATCCAAATAACCGTATCATAAACAACAGTGGTCCACGTTATTTCTCTAAAGTGTTCGCCTGTTCGGTGTTCCCATCCATGGATATTTGAGCCCAATTAAATGAGCCTAATGAGGCCGAAAACGAATTAAAGGCCTAACGCAATGTACAGATTTTTTGGGCCTAAGCCCATGAATGTGTAAGATAAAATAAGAGCTACTTTTCTCCTTTTTGGTCTTGAACTTAAAGAAGAAGAAAAAAAAATGGATGGAAACATAGGGGGAAAAAAGTTATTTGTCTTCTTGAGTACAAATGAAATAAATGAAAATGAAAGAAAATAAATAAAATTTTATGTTTTTTAGTAGAAGAGAAAGAAAAGACCTAAATGTTATAAAAAAGAGTCTTATTTATTTATAACGAATTGTAATTGATGTGTAGATTTATAATTCCTTAATAGTAGTGTGTATGGAATTTATTGTACTTTTTTATAGAGTTGGGATTATAGAAAGGGGTTTTGACAATGATATATATGAAGATGATTCATTTTATATGGGTGATATTAAACCTCCCTTATAATTTTATAAATATTTTAGTAGTTCTTTTTATTTATTTTCTTTCTCATTTCTTTCCTTTAACTTCACCTGTTTCCTTCCTAAAAACTTGAAAAGTGAGGGTATATGGGGAGAATTTGTAGTTATTACAAGCAATATAATAATGATATAGGATTTAATTTTGAGGATATTTAGAAATGTTGCAGGTATTCAAATCACATTGGATTTGTTTAAAATTCAAAATTTAAAGACATAAAAAAATTGTTATAAATAACATTAAAAAAAGATAGTAACAATGAAGATGAAATTATTATAAGGGATGTTTGATTCATGGGTTTTGATGGAATTAGAAAAAACTGGAATGAATAATTCATTTGACCAAATTTTAAATTATGTTATTTGATTCACATAATGAAAATGATGGAATTTTTTGAATTAAGGATTTCAACATTCTGTAAGATATCCCATAGCATTATTCAATTCTATTAATAAAAAGTATGTGTAAATTTCATCAAATTTTGTTCCAATTCATTCAAAATCAAAATTATTTGATGGATTTCAGTTTCATCGAATTTCATTCTGTAAACCAAACTCCTAAGGATTGTAAATGGTTGCATAATAACTCAGCTCTATACAAATATATACATAGTGGCATCTTCAATCACAACCAACTTAAAGGATACAACCGTTATAACCCAATCTTGATCATGAGAAATTTCTTGTTTTTAATGGATTTAGAAAATTAAGAAACTCGTAGTTTTGGAATATATTTAGATTTTCATTATCTCTCTCTCTCTCTCGGTAAATTGTCGGCACACCGCAACTTGATTGTCAGTAATCCCACGACCAACTCCCAACCACGGGACACCTTCATCCATGGGTTCGTGGTCAGTAAACCAACGTCTCCTCGATCTGTTGCAGTTCCCAACCACGGGACACCTTCATCCATGGGTTCATTGGCTTTCCAACCCCGTCCTTGAGATGGTCCCTAAACCATGTTCAGAAGCTTTCATCTGTGAGATCGTGACTTCGTTCGTGAATTACAATGAATTCTGATTAAACCAATTATAGTAATAATATATTATTTAGTTGATGCACATTTCTTCTTAAGACATAGAGGGCGTTTGTTTTTAAAAAGATGCTGAAGTCTGAAATCTGATTTCAATCATCCGGTATATCAATACATTTACTTCTACATTGTGATATCTTTCAAATGGCAAAAACAGATCAATAACATCTTAAACAATACTTATATTTTATCAGAAAAAAAAACAATAATAATAATTTAAAATTTAAAAAATAAACTTTTATTAGATGGATTTAAAAGTTAAAATCTCTAACCTATACATTTCAAAAGTATGTGGAAATTAGTATTTAAAAAGCAACACATTATATACCATGCATCTATGGCGATGCTTTTTTATTAGCATGCCAAGTGTATGCATAATAAATAACAAATAATATCATTATCGTTGATAAATAATTATTATATAAATACTATATAAATAATTGTATCATATAAAAATATGTTGTTCATCTTCAAAATTTGCATCAATTACAATATTTTTTTTTAAATTATTTAACATAATCATCAATAACATTTGAGTTGTTTAAAACATTCCTTCTCTTTTCCTTATCATATTTTCTCAAACTAACAATCAATTTTTTTACTCAAGTAAAATTTTATAAAAATGATGTAAAAATAACAGATATTTTTATTTTACTGTACAATAATATTCATATAGAACAAAGGAAAACAAAGAAACGCAGTGATACTTAAATTTATTTTGTCTTTCTTTGTTTCATGTCTATTGATGCATGGCCACAACTATTTGGTTTGAGGTCAAAATAAATATGTGGTTTAGTTATACATCTGGTTGTCGTCAAAATGAAACAATTAATAAACCATATATATATATATATAAAATAGTTGTGGGTTTGATGTTTGCTTTTTGCTACTTTTTATTTTAATGAATTTTTAAAAAAATATTATATGTAAACTAAGATCTGATGCAATGAAATTTATATTTTTTTAATTGTTAAAAAATGAAAAGAAATTAAAGATGTGTATAATTTGTCACTTTGCATTTAACACTACTTTCACTTGTCACCTGCCTTCCTCAGGGAGTGTAGTTATTATTTTTTCAGGGGACACAAATAGGGATTAAGCAATGCTACATACCTATTTTTTATTACATACATTCAAAAAATTTATATATATACACATATATAAGTTTAAATGAAATCAATATAAAAACATTCAAATGACATGTATTTTTTTATACCAGAATCTCATGTGATTATGATGCAACTTTCGTTACGACCTAGATTGTTAGTCAATTGCCAGTACATCCTCGTGTTGATCGTGTTTACAATAACATGTGATTTAATGTAAAATTACATGTGATTTTCCATTATCGTATATTATTTTGACATTATTCTTGTTTTAACATCTTTATATCTCTTTACACACACATGTGAGTGTGTGTTTGTGTTTGATTGTGTAGTATATATGTATGCAAATGATTCAACTTTCTAATAACAACCAGTCATGGACAATCATTGATTTGGTTCTCAAAAGATCAGTTTCAATAGTGCAAAAAAAGCTTGGCATGTGACGACTGATCATTGGTCCAAAACCTATATCTGATATAGCCCTTACGGTTCTAATAGATCAGGATTTGACCAAAATTTGTTTTTCCTTGTCTTCTTTCGAAAGAACGCCCGAGTCTTCAAAACATCGCTTTTGCCTAGTTTTGTCATTATATAGACGTCCAGTCCTTGCTATGAGAAAGTAAAACCACTTTAGAATGAAAAGATTGAACTGGTCATTTTTTAACCAGATTTATTCTTCGATCATTTTATACATTTCTAGTTGAGAACATAAATATTGAACAACTATTTTAATTTGAAAACTAGTTGAACGTATTTATCAAAAATCAATAATTATGGCAAAAAAAAGGATAAGAATAATTAAGAATAGTGTTAGGGGTTGTTTACCAACTCTTACCAGGGTAAGCGCTTACCAAGTTATATGATCTAGCCGGGTGAATAGGTGGAGGACCAAAAAACTTACCCGGTAAGAACGCCGTAAGGACCAAGAGTCTTACCCGGGTAAGTGATTGTGACAACTCTACGATGGTAAGCGCTTATCGGGTAACTTGTTACATACGAAGCCGTTTTGATGGACCAAAATCTTACCCGGTAAATACGTGATAGTGTTGAGTTTTATCGATAAATACTTATCGGATAAGTGTTTGGTAAACGACCCTTAGACAATAAAAAAATGAACTAAGATATAATTTTCATAAATTGACAATGAACATAAAGAACACAAGATATACAATATTTTTTTATAAAATAAATAACAAAAGTCCCACATATACATACACACATGCAAGGTTCAAAAAGGCGTGAGGCGTGGCGTGGCGGCAAGGTCAAGCATTAGCCTTACACGCCACGGCGAGGACGCGACGTTTTTCAAGGCATGGCATAAGGCGGCAAATTTGTATGTCATATAAACAATTATATATAAAGATATATGTTTTATATATATTATCTAATCAAACAATGATATTAAAAAATGTACATTCATATTAGAAGAAGAAAAACCATATAGATTATTGTTATAAAAATAGTTTTTTGATTAAATATTTAAAATAGAATTTAGAAAAGTAATTTTACAACTTCATTTTAATCGTTACTCCATAAAGTTTATAAATTCGTGAAATTGTGATTGATGTGATTAGATAAATCTATAAAAGTGTAAATTTTAAAGTTAAAAGTGTAAAAATAAAAAACATAAAAACTAAAAAATAAATATTTTTTTGAAAAAAATATGCCATACAAAAAAACGCGCGCCTCAAGACGCCATGGCGTGAGCCACGTCTTACAGAAACGTTATGGGATGTTTCGTAACGGCGGAGACGCGTCTTACGCCATATCGCGCCATGACGCACCTTTTTGAACCCTGCACACATGTATAATATATCTACTCTACTAAATTATTAAATTATTTGTATTCTATGGTTAAGTGAGCAAGCAAAATAATACACTTTTGTAGCAAATCCACTCCATTTAATTTATCTTCGCACCCACTCTATAACAATGGTTCGTGTATTATTTTTTAATGAAGAAATGTTTTAGTTTATCCTATTATCAGTTATACTTATAGTAAAAGCTTACATCTCATTACACTACAATCTACCCATATACATACTTTATTTGCACATATATCCATATAATTAGGGTTGTTATTCAAGTTTATTCAGTTTATAGCATTATTTGAACTATTTAATAACCGAACCGAATAAGATTTGGGATAACCAATTCCAAGTTATTCGATACAAACAGAATAATTCTTTTTATTTTAATAATGTTTTTTTTAAGTAAGATAACATATATATATACATATATATATATATAGAGGAAAGTTCAAATGTGAACCTATCTTTGATTGTGAACATGAGGATGAATCTCAGCCCTTCATCTAAGCCATATTCAAGCTAATCTTTAAACATGGCTTGAGGGGTAATTTTGGAAGTTTTTATCTGAATTAAATTTTTGAGTAAAAATCTCCAGTTCTCAATTGAATCTGGAAATTAAAATCCAAAATCGTAAGACAAAGACAAAATCGAAATCCAAAATCGTGTTCATCAATCGAAATTCATGGTCAAAGAAATTGAAATCCAGGCATGATGGAGGCACAAAGAAGAAAATAAGCAGAAAAGAAAAAAGTTGCAGGTGTGGGGGTTCTCCTTCTTACCTTTCTTCTTTGTCTGAGTTGACGAAATCTGAGGTTCGAAGGAGATGGTGTGAAATTTTTTGGGAAAGATGATGAATAAATTTGGGGAAGATGATGATGCCTGGTTTTGATTTGAACAAATATGAGGAAGATGATGATGAAATTTGGGGAATATGATGATGTCTGGTTATGATTTGAATCGTCATGTTGTATTTAGGTATTTGAATAATTGTAGCTTATATTCAGACTGAATATAAACTACAATTTGGGGTTTGTATACCTATAGCTTATATTCAGACTTAATGTAAGCTACAATTTGGGGTTTGAATAATTGTAGCTTATATTCAGTCTGAATATAAACTACAAGTATACAAACACCAAAATGTAGCTTATATTCAGACTGAATATAAGCTACAAGTATACAAACCCCAAATTGTAGCTTATATTCAGTCTGAATATAAGGTACAATTATTCAAACCCCAAATTGTAGCTTATATTAAGACTGAATATAAGCTACAAATATACAAACCCCAAATTGTAGCTTATATTCAGTCTGAATATAAGCTACAATTATTCAGACCCCAAATTGTAGCTTATATTCAGTCTGAATATAAGCTACAATTATTCAGACTCCAAATTGTAGCTTATATTCAGTCTGAATATAAGCTACAAGTATTCAAACCCATATATTCAGTCTGAATATAAGCTACAAGTATACAAACCCCAAATTGTAGCTTATATTCAGACTGAATATAAGCTACAATTATTCAAACCCCAAATTGTAGCTTATATTCAGACTGAATATAAGCTACAATTATTGAAACCCCAAATTGTAGCTTATATTCAGTCTGAATATAAGTTACAATTATTCAAACCCCAAATTGTAGCTTATATTCAGTCTGAATATAAGTTACAATGGAACCAAAGGTTTTGAAAAACAAGAATTTCAAACAAATGTGTTTCAAAGAAGTTTTCTCTGATAAAATGATGGACGATCATATTAAAGGGAAAAAACATTTGAATAACCTTCTTATACTTCATCAAGAAAAAGAATCTGGATCTGAAAAGACTTGTGATTATAAGGAGGAACACAAAGCAAAAAACAAACTTGTGCGAAAATTTATTTTGAGAAAGATGATGAAGAAATTTGGAGACGTAAGTGAAATTTCTTTTGGTGAAGATGATGAAGAAATATGGGGAAGATGATGAAGAAATTTGGGGAAGATGATGAAGAAACTTGGGGAAGATGATGATGCCTGGTTCTGATTTGAACAAATATGGTGAAGATGATGAAGAAATTTGGGGAAGATGATGATGTCTGGTTCTGATTTGAATCGTCAGGTTGTATTTATGATTTAAGCCATGACCTAAGTTTTCCACTTATTTACAAAAATGCCACCGTGAATTTTATCCCTCATCTTTTGATCTGATCTAAAATGGATGATTGTGATTTATCCTCATGTTCACAATCAAAAATAGGTTCACATTTGAACCCACCCCTATATATATATATATATAAATTTTAATAAATATCTTAAATATATGGCTAAACTGAAAAGAGAAAAAATATAAAGAAAAATCAGTAATATAATCCTTATTTGGCTTAACAAAATTCATGCAAAATAACTAAAACCCAAGTTAAAAGTTATAACAAATAAAACAAAAACCGAAAAACCTAAATTTTGTCCAATTGAAAAGAATTATATCGAGTTTCAACTTTGGAACATGTAGCTCAATTGACAAAAAGAATGAACATCTTTATTCAAATACTAAAATAATAACATGTTTAAATCTGAATGTTTTGAAAGACGAATCTGTACTCTTTACATGTCTCAGTCGTTCTGAATCAACAGTAAAATGCTCCTTACAACTAGTTTCAGTAGGCAGGTCAATACAAAATCGATCGGAGTTGTCGACAATCGACCTTTCTTTCCTCACATTATTGCTGAAATTTTATCGATTTTCCATTTTATGGGACATCCCCCAACAATGCATGTGGCATAAATCCATTAGGATGCTACCAAAAACCATTTAAAGCAAAACAAAAATCCAAACCCGACCCGACGACAAAAAAAATTGTCACGTGCATGGCACATGCATGTCAAAAGTTGGACCAACAACACCATAACCAGAAATACGCATTAATTCATTATCACATCATCTTCATCGGTACTGCGCCCTTCATTAAATCCGCCATATATTCATCAAAACCCTACACCACCTGCTCCTTCTTCCTCCGCCAACAAATGGATATCGGAACACCATCGCCGCCGCCACCACCATCGTACTTCGGAGTAACTCCGACCACCACCACCACCACCACAGCCACCAATAGTCCTCCAATTTACAACAACGGCGGTATTGCAGCAGACGTTCCTCAAATACCACACCACCACCGCCACCACTCATCTTCTCATTCGTCGTCGGAATCTTCATTAATCATAATGATGATAGTTATCTCCTCCGCTATTATCGTCTCCGCCACCGTCTACCTACTCATCCGATACCTCTCTCGCCGCTGTAACCGTTCCTTCCGTAGAATGTTTTCTCCAGCAGACGACGTCGTTCTGGACAATAGGAATGAAAACGGAAACGGAAACGAAAACGTGCGTCATCACGTGATCTCTTTCGGTAACAATGGAACTGAATCGCTTCCGCTTTTTAAGTTTTCTTCACTCACCGGAAAAATCGCCGGCGGAGACTGTGCGGTGTGTTTATCGAAATTTGAAGGTGTAGATCAGCTCCGGCTACTTCCGTTATGCTGTCATGCGTTTCACGCTGAGTGTATTGATGCTTGGCTCAAATCTAATCAGACGTGTCCGCTCTGCCGGTCGACGGTTAACCCTACCGAAGACGATGTACTCAACAAAATAGCTACCGCCACGGCCACGGCCACGGCCACCGCAGGCGGCGGCGGCGGCGGCGGTAGAGGCGGTGGAATCAGAAGCAATAGTTTTCGAATCGAGATTGGAAATGTTAGCCAGCGACGAGATCGAGAACCTTCTGATTCAGACAGAAGGTCGTACTCCATTGGTTCGTACGAGTACGTACTCGACGACGGTTACGAGATCTCTGTCGAATCAACGCACAGAAGAGGCGGTTCCGACTGTACGTCAGTGGACAAGGACTCCCTAGCTCCTGAACCGCCGGGATATAATTTAGCGGCGGAGGTCGGAGCTGGTGGCGGAAGTGGACGGCGTAATTGGTTGCGAGATTACGTGGATCGCGTCTCCGTTTCCTTCTCGTCACGTACTCAATCGCTTCGTGGTTCTGGAAGGTTCTTCACCGGAAGCCTTCGCCGGAATGAGACGGTGGATGACTTTGAAGCAAGTCATGGTAGAGTCGGAGAAGAGATCAGCGAGCTTTTCCGGTGGCTCTCGGGGGTATAACTGTAAACTCACAATCTCTTTTAGCCATTTATGGAAACTCCATCTTTTGCTATCACCACTCTGAAAAAACGTTTAGGGGAGAGTGGATTTAGCAAAGAGTGGGGTGTTAGTTTTGATTTTTAATGTAAAAATATATATTGTATGCTTCATCTAAAATGGTTAAAATTAGCAATCATAAATATCCAATTCATGCATTTAAATCAAATTGGTATAAAAATGCTACGTTAATGCATAAATTTATTTGTGAAAAAGATTACAAATTAATCTTTTCTCATTGAGAGTTCAAAACGCAAAAATCATAGAACATTCATTCGGGTAAGTGCTTACGAGAAAAAAAAAATCAACATTACCACTTACTTACTGGGTAAAATTTTAGTCTAATTAAATGGTATCATGTGCAACAATTTACCCGATAAGCAACCATGGTAAGAGTCGTCGTCCTCACTTATCGGGTAAGACCCTCGGTCCTTGTCTCCGCTCTTACCGGATAAGATTTTTGGTATTTGTCATATTAATCCGATAAGTAAAGTAACTTGATAGTTGGTAAGCGTTTACGTTTGGTAAACGGCCCCTAAATCTCTTCTCCCTCTCCTCTCTCCCACACACATTCACAATTAAATATGCACATAAGGTAAGTACAATATGCACAACTTTAAGAAATTTGTATTAAGGTGTTTACAATATATTTACAAATGGTAGATTTATATGGAAGTTTTATTATTTTAGTTGGTGTTTACAAGTTATACCAAATATAGTAGATTTATAGCGTTTTGATAATATAATTATAAATTATAATAGTATTTCTAAAAATTTCGTTCACAATATCTTACTTTATGTGTATATCTAATATTTTTTTGTCTATGTATGTATGTTATGGGGAGAGAATAAAAGAAGAGAAGAGAAAGAGAGCTTTTAAAACTAAATTATATTATATTTTTTGATTAATTTTTATGATTTAAGTATATCTCAAATAATTAGAAAATTGAAGTTTGTTTGACTTCCAAAAAATTGGTTTACCATAACTTGGTGGCACATGAGTGGGCACATATTTGGGAAGAGTCAAGAAAAATAGAAAATCTTGTTCAATTTTAATTCTTGTGGTTTGGTTACCTAAAAACAACATATACATTGAAGATTAAAAATAATAATTTAATTTTTAGTAACTTATTTTTAAAAGAAGGGATACTGATTTATTTATTATGGATATAGATCTATCGGGAGCGGAAGTACGATTTTATACTCTATTTGATGATACCAATAAGTCTGTGTTCTCGGCTGATATAACAGCTGACAGTTGCTTCCAGTTCACACTATGATAGAGATGTAGTAAAGATGTCTATTTTTATACATATGATTTAAAACTTATTTATTATAACAACTACTATATTTTAAAAAAACACATCAAGTTCTAACATAAATGTAATCAATAGTTAAAACTTAAAAAGTATGAGTTAAATAAAAATAAGTTTTAGAAATAGTTAAATAAGGGTTCCATTGGTATATTAGATAATTATTATTTAAATTCCATGATGTGTGTTTATGACAACCAAACATTCCAAGTGTTGTTTCTCCGATGATGGTGGATCTTTTTGTCATGTTGGGTGCCTCCAATGTGCTCAAGTCGTGGCATTTTTCAATTATCCATCCTTTTATTATTTTATTATAATATTTTTTATTTCCAAATATGCCAATTCCAATATATATTTCTTTAAATTGTAAATGGCTTCGATATAAGCATTTGTTTTCCCAAAAACATACACATACAAATAACAATATCATAAAACAAGACCACGACTTTATTGTTTAATGATGATTTCATACTTGATATAACAAGCACATTGAATTTGAATATCTCACTAAAATTATTTCTTATGTTTTTTATTCATTTTAACTTTTTTTTTCCATACGCATCATTGAAGGAACTTGAACAATTAGTTTGCTAATTTCTTATTTTTTTAAAACAACGGCATTTTATTAAAACACTAGCAAGGTGCTAGTCGAGAATTACAAAAACAGAAATAGTAAGGGTGGGGCCTTGAAGCCAACCAACCCAGTTAATTTTGTGGACACTACTTCTATGGTACACCTAGTTATACGAGCACATAACAGTGTTATCTCAAAGAGATGCCTTTTTTGTTTGGTAGAGCCGAATAAGACCCCGTTCCAAAAAGACCAAATGGACCAGAGAGTCGTAAATGAAACCGCTTCCAAGCATTATTCAATCACCCTTTTTTCCTTAATCTTAGGGACGCTACCCAGTTCTTCCAAAGGGATATCAAGGTTCCACCACCTATCTATGTTCCTCCAGATGTCCTTTGCTACCTGGCACTCGAAAAAAGATGATACATTGATTCAACTTCTTCTTCACACATCGGGCACAAAGAGGAATTGACATCTATATCTCTTTTAGCCAGATTATCCCTAGTTGGTAACTCATTTAGTCCCATCAGCCAAACAAAAACATTAACCTTGATAGGAACCAATATGTTCCAAGATGTGGGCATTTGATCAATCTCCAAAAGTTAGATTCAATCAATCTCCTAGTTGAGGCCACCGTATACTTTCCTGACCCGTCCATCAACTATCACTATCTGTCCCTAACATTAGTTAGGGTCACTGTGTTGAGAATTTCTTTAAGAGATTCTATCAAGGCCGACTCCACCCCGTCTCCCGGAAGCCTCCGAAGGTGAGAGCTTCAGTCATTCGATCATGCTCGATCTTTGACTGTAGCCGATTTATCTACTTCCAGAACATAAATCCTTGGAAATTGAGCTTTGATCGTGCTATTGTTATATAGTAAATATGAGAATATCTCTAATGGATTTCTTCATAATGAAGAAAATGAATATTTTGGAGATCATTAATCTTTTCTTTTCTCCTGCCAATTCTCATAAACCTTCTCAATGCTAAAGATGGAGAAATATTTTTTTAATTGTTTTCTTTAGTAAAATTTAATATCTTATAAGTCAACTGAAACCAGTCAAAAGTCTTTGCACGCATTCTTGCTTTAACATATTTTCCTTGTCGTTAGACGTATCAACTTGGCCTGTCCCTAAGATATATTATATGTGTATACATATAAGTCAAATGAGTTGACGAATAATATGGATTTATGCATGATATAAAATTTTCGACTATGACGTTAAATTGTTTTTACGATTTATATTCCGTTATGGTCCAGATGATACGATAATATATTGAGAACATATCAACATGTATTTATCCCATCCAAAAGGCCAAAATTTGATTAATCTCAAAATATGTATCGTCAAACCATCATTTTGACTTTGTATAAGTCATCGGTTTTGATAATATATATATATATATATCTCGAAATACAATTATGAATCATTATTGTGTTTATTTACTTGACTAATTACTACACCATGTTTTTGTTTCATAAAATTCCGGGGTCCTTTTGATGAAGTTCTTCCATCGTGTTTTTATTTGCTTAATGATGTGTTTAAGAGTTTCAATTTATATGATTTAAGTTCGGTTTTTCTAAACCAACAATGTTATTTTTCTTTCATATTTGCTCTATTTTTTTTTATTTGGAAATATTTATAACCATATTTTATTAGAAAGTAAATAAGACTTTTATTTTATAATATACAAAATGAAATAATGAAACGTGGACACATGTTTATTTTAATTTGAAGAAGATAAGATTTTGCTTTTGCTTTTAATGTCGTTTTTTTGTTTGCTGGGTTTTTTATATTTGATTTTCAAAAGAATATATACATATTAAACATGGTCCTATAATTATAGATGTGTTTTTGGCATTCTATATATCCTTGCTTGCCTTATTTAACAACTAGTACTTTGAATTTTATTTATAGTTGCTCGTTTCATCTGACTATAAATATCTGTAAGTCAAATAGAAAATCTTACATTTCATCTATCATTACTCTATCCCTCGTTGTCAGCCAAGCCATTGTTGTAGTCGACGTTCTTGTACCGCCTATGAAGTGAATAAGTGATGGACAAAAAGAGAAAGCAACAAAATGACGATGGTTTTGTGAATGCCTTCTCTGTCTTGTGTTATAAATGGGATCTTTTAAAAAAAATTGTAATCCAGTGTTTATTATCTTTATTGATTTATTTATATTGTAATTTTTATCTTTAGTAGAAAGTGAAATTATTAAACGGTAATTAATAAGATTGAAAATGAAAGAAAGTATTTGGGTTTATATTATATAATGAGCTCATTTTACACAAGCTCAAATCTTCATTTCATGTTAAACTCGGGAATGAAAATTCATTCTCATTTTCATTTCATTTCATGTCATTTTCATTTTTTATTCATTTTGCATGGACCAAACAACCCCTAAGGAGGCGTGTGGTTTAAAAGAATGGTTTTGACTTTTGAAGAAATTGGATTTTATGAAAGGATTTGGAATTAGAAAGATTTAAAATATTTGGTTTGTAGGATTTGGAATGGAGTTTGTCTTCATTTTTTATAAATAATTTATAAAAAAACTTAAAAAATAATTGAATTATATTTATATTAATTTATTATTATAAAACAAATGTTCTTAACATATTTTAAAACATTATATATAAAATACTATACTTAGATTGAACAAAATCATATGAAATAAAACCTTAACACAGAAGTTCTTATGAATCTCATAAATTTTCGTAAGTTCTCAAATAGTTATATATATAGGGGTGATTTCCGTTACAAATCACGTCAATTCGTACAAACCGCATGCAACCAATATTTTTTTTTTCACTTTTTCTTAATTATTAGGGTTGATTAGTCAATAATATATGAAAAAATTTCATCAAGAATACATGAAGGTTGGTGAATCAAGAATATGTGAAACACGTTTCATCAAATTGAGAGTTTCATGAAACAATTTCATTTTCATGAAGAAACAAAAAAAATTCATGAAAAAAAGAATTATATAAAACAATTTCATCATATTAAACACTTTCATGAAAAAAAATTATTCAAAAAAACAATGAAACATGCGATTTGTACGGTTTGTACGAATTGAAGTGGTTTGTAATTGAACCCGTCCCTATATATATATATATATATATATATATAGAGAGAGAGAGAGAGAGAGAGAGAGGAAAGTTCAAATAAGAACTCAAATTTGGTTGTGAACTTGAGGACAAATGAGAGCATGACACGTGTCTGAATTTGTATTATTCAGACTGAATAATGAAGAAAATATTCAGACTGAATAATAGTTTTATTCCGTCTGAATAATAGTTATTAGTATTATTCAGTCGGAATATAACACGTGTCGCTCTCTTATTTGTTCTCACGTTCACAACCAAATTTAAGTTCTTATTTAAACCAGCCCTTATATATATATAATCATGTTGAAAGTGTATTTCCTTATTGTTTAAACAAAGTTAAAGGTCAAATGTGTCAACAAAATCTCTCTTTTTGACATTTGGAGTTGTTAGCTTTTGTTATTGTTACATTCTTTCCTTCTTCATCACTTGATTCTCCGGGTTATTAGAAAAGAAAAACCTCAAACTTTTAACACATAAAGGTATACTGATTATTATTGTAATCAAAGAATAAAAAAAGTTATTAGGCTTCTCGTTATGAGTGCACTGCAACAATCAATGTTATGCCAATGGAGGGTGGTGATAAACATTGAGCCTTTACTTGCTAAACTTTCTCTGATTTGTGTTTCTTATAAGTGCTTACCGGTAAAATTTAACGCTACCACTTATCGGGTAAGATTTTATTCCACCAAAACAGCATCGTGTGCAACAATTTATCCAGTAAGCGCTTACCGTGATAAGAGTCGTCACAATCACTTAACTGTGTAAGACTCTTGGTCCTTGATTTTCTTGTTTTCGCTCTTACCGGGTAAGATTTTTGGTACTTGTCATGTTCCTCCGGTAAGACAATATGACTTGGTAAGCGCTTACTCGGGTAAGTGTTTGGTAAACGGTCCATTAATAACACTTTACAACCCTCCCTAATATGTATTTGTAGTAACAAGACATGTTGATGAAAGGATATAGTAAGTTAGTAACGACTTCATGAATCACTATGAGTGTTGTGTTGATGAGAAAAATGCGTAAAAAAAGATCCCAACAATTGGGGAGGAGAAGGTCATAATCAATATTAATTATACGTTACCAAAAGTAAGGTAAAAGGGATAAAATTATGCAAGCCTTTCAGTTTCTTATCCGGAAGAATAAAGAGACTGTTTTGTTATTTATGAAAATCCATGACTTGCGAAATTTTTGAAAAGGTATTGAAGCGCTTTGAGCTTAAGATATTAGAAACTATTTGCGAAATTGAGTGTGAGCAAAAAATACCATTTAATTGGTGTACTGCAAGTATCCCTTTTCAATCCCTTCAAAATTCCATATTCAGTAATCTATTATTTATTGCAAGGACGCATTTGTATGGGTTTTTTTTGGGCTCTTTATTTTGTGAAAGCAATAAGTCACTGATCAAGAATGACCAGTTTTGGAGTTACCGGCTCAAGGATGAGTGTCAACATCACAAACCACGGTAAAAATAAGAAAGCAACAACTCCACATCATAATTGACGTGGCAATTGGTGATTTTGGTATCGGAGAGAGAAGTTTAACTTGACTGTAACTCTTATTTGGATTCCTTTTATAACCTTTAATGGATATCCTTTTTTCCCTATAACTACTACCGTATATGTATTACAATCCATTTTAACATTGTCAACTATGATTGAATTGCAACTTAAAAACCATTGAAGCCTTTGGGACTTCATCGGAGTTTGCTAACACAATAACACAACCTTTGCAATGCATGGACACTCTCACCAGACTTTGACAGATATATAGATAACATTTTTGATTCCTTCTTCTTCCCAAATCAAATGCACAGCATTCAAACCCGTCAATATAACATCTTAATAGAACTAGGGCTTGAGATCAAACGGATTGAAGATAATGCCTTCACCATTACATCTGATTTATTGGCTGGTTTATGAAAAAAAAAAGTTTGATGTGATCCATCGACATATAAAAAAAAGAGGAAATTCATGGCCTAATTAAGAAAATCAAAATTTTGAAGTAAAAATAAATATTGTATATTTAAAATCATGACCAAAAAATCCTAATCTTTGTCGGACAACTCTGGGATAACTGATTACTCGTTAAATACGTTATTGGATCCTAATTTGTTTGTAAAATTTTGCTGCTTATTAGTTATAGACTAATGATCAATTGAAAATAGTAGTTAAACCGAGAAACATAAAAATAGATCTAGACATTTGATCACTTTTATTCTCACCCCCACCTTATAAATTGCCGTTTGTTACGAAAATTGATCTGGTTCATCTTGTTACTATTGATTTTCAATTATAATTGATTCCATACTAGAGATCACTTCTTAAAATTCTCACAATAACTTTCATCTCACCAAAATCCAACCCATTAATTATAACTAGAAATGTACTCGCGCAATGCAGCGAGATCCATTTTAATTTCAATGTTGTATTTTACTTTTTGTCTTTATCAATGTTATAACACGATTTTATTAGTTTTGAAAAAATAGATTTTATTTTTTGTAAACTTTCTTTATTTCAGATTTTTTTTAAATTATAATATAGGTTTAATAAGGAAATTAACCAAAATAATACCATTTTTGAATTTTAAGTAATTATGCTTTAATCAATTGTACTAACTGCATAATAATATGTTTTTAAGAGTTTTTGTCAAATGCTTTATAATATAGTATAGATGATTAAAACAAAACAAAATTAATTATATATTTTTTTAATTTATTCTAAATAATTGAAACTTGAAAGTGAACCCAACCCTAATTCAGGATGGGCTTATTTAGATTATTTAAAATCATAACGCTACTCAGACTCTAGCCCATTCTTCATAATTGAAAAAACTGAATCCAACCCTAATTCAGCTATTGGGCTGAATGATTTTGTTTCTAGATTCTAGAACACCCCAACAAATTGATCGTATTTTCGTTCTTTATTGCCCTGCGAATTCTTCGTCGTCGACAGAAACTGTAATTTGAGCTATCTCCGCCACCGTCGTTGCCGGAGCAGTCTTCAATTTTTCAGGTTAGATGAATCGCCGTCTTACCTTTTTCTGTCATTCAATACTAATAAACACTTCAAAACCCTCACCAATATCAATTCTTACAAACCCTAGAACAAATGTGTTTGCGTTGTTTAGAGCGTTCATGCACACTTCAACTCGCTTCAATAACAATACCAATTTTAGGAGAGTTAATGTTAGTAATACAGACCCAAATGATCCATCAACCCTAATGAAAGAAGACGGTGTATCAGTCTGTTCGGATTTATGGATCGAAAGTTTCAGAAACCCTAATCAAACCGTCACTAATTTGACTAACTACTTAAGGAGATTTGAGTTATGGGTTTTAGCTTATCAGAAAGTTTGTGCTGATGAAATGGGTGCTTATATGCCTAGAAGTTCAGTACAAAGACCAGCACTTGAAGATTTACTAGCACTTAGAAATGCTGTTCTTGATAATAGGTTTAGATGGGGTGCTAGATTAGAGTTTTTCATCAAATCTCCAAAAGATAAAACGGAATACGAATCTCTATCGAAGCGGAAAATTAGGGCTATTTTGACCACTACACAACCGAGCCCTTTTCAAGATAGGATTGTTCAAGAGGTTTTGTTTATGATTCTTGAGCCTGTTTATGAAGCTCGATTTTCAGATAAATCTTACGCGTTTAGACCGGGGAGAACTGCTCATACTGCTTTGAGGGTTATTAGAAGGAGTTTTGCGGGTTATTTGTGGTATATAAAAGGGGATTTAAGTACCATTTTGGATGGATTAAAAGTTGGGATGGTAATCGGTGGTTTAATGAGGGATGTTAGAGATAAAATGGTGATTGATTTGATAAAATCGGCAATGACTACTCCAGTGATCACTAGCCCGCCTGTTGAAAAGAAGAGAACGAAGAGGAAATATCAGAAAAAGAGGGTTTTAGCCGAAGACGAGCCTAAACCTGACCCTTATTGGTTAGAATCGTTTTTCGGGTTTGCACCTGAGGAAGCCGAAAAGGTTCCGACTTGGGGACATTGTGGGATTTTAAGTCCTTTGTTGGCTAATATTTGTCTTGATGAATTAGACCGTTGGATGGAAGGGAAAATCAAAGAGTTTTACCGACCTTCAAAGAGTGACGTTATATGGAATAGTCCGGAAGGAGAAGTTGACCAAGGGAATACTTCTTGGCCGGAATTCGTTCCCACTAGTGGGCCCGACAAGACTCGGAAAATCGATTACATTCGTTTTGGTGGTCATTTCTTGATCGGAGTTAGGGGACCCAGAGCCGATGCAGCCATTCTTAGAAAACAATTAATCGAGTTTTGTGATCAGAAATACAATCTCAAGCTCGATAACGAATGTCTCCCAATCGAACATATAACGAAAGGGATAATGTTTCTTGATCACGTCTTGTGTCGTAGAGTCGTGTATCCCACTCTTCGATACACCGCAACTGGCGGCAAGATCATCAGCGAAAAGGGCGTTGGCACTTTGTTATCGGTCACCGCAAGCCTAAAACAATGCATTAAACAGTTTAGAAAGTTGGGATTTTTAAAGGGTGATCGAGATCCCGATCCACAACCATGTTTTAGAATGTTTCATGCTACCCAAGCTCATACAAATGCACAAATGAATAAGCTTTTGACTACAATGGTGGAATGGTATAGATTTGCTGATAATAGGAAAAAGGTAGTAAATTTTTGTTCTTATATCATAAGAGGTTCGCTTGCAAAACTTTATGCTGCAAAATACAAGCTTCGTTCACGTGCAAAAGTATACAGAATTGGTGATAGAACACTAAGACGACCATTAAAGGAGAAAAAAGGGCAGTCACCCGAATATAATAACTTATTAAGAATGGGTCTTGCTGAATCTATCGAAGGACTTATGTATACACGAATGTCTTTAGTGCCCGAAACGGATTACAGCCCGTTTCCAGTGGGATGGAGGCCGGATCACGAAAAGGCGTTGCTTGAATATATAAGATTAGATGATCCCAAAACATTAGAACAAAACCGTACAAATCTTCTTGAAGAAGGTCTTATATCACCTCAAGATTATATATCTATGCTTGTTTGGAATTACAAAAGAAGTGCATCGATTAATGGTTTGAATAACTCGGAAGAAAGCAAAGCATTGTTGTTAGGATCGAATGTTCAAACTGACGAGCAAAAGATAGAAGATGAGGAAGAAGATGAAGAAAAGTTAAGGGCTACACACTTGTGAGGTAATATTTATAGAATTTTGAATCTTTTTGTGCACAGGAATTAATAGATTGGAAGGTTATAATAGAGTAGCATGTATAATTTCCATCTTCCCCTGTTTTTCAAATATATATATATATTAATTAATACAGGTTTGTGCTTTTGGTTATCACTACTTTGTCCATTAAATGTATCTTGTAGTTATATTTGTAAGTTTTTGTTTCTATACGATTTTGGATTGGGAGTTGGCATTTTGAGGCACTTAAAAACGAAGGTAAACTTCTTTAAAAATGGGTGTCGGTGTGTTTTAATGTATGTTGAAGTTGGTTTTGTAACTTGTTATTTCTTTTATAAATGTAGGGATGTGAATCCGAGAAACTATTATTGCTTTTGTTATCGAGGCTGAGAAAGAATCATTTGTCTTTTTGGCAAGGTATGTATTTAGATGATGTTTAGTGTAAACAAGTATGTTGCTTAAGAAATAAAATATTATAAAGATTACTAGTTATTTGAAAATATTCAAACAATTAGCTTGGTTTATGTTTATTGTATATTTGGTTTTTGTTCGAGTGTTGACCTTTTTTTCAATATCTTAAATGTTGATATCGTTGTGATTGATGGTGTATTTATAGGTTTTGTGATTATTTGCATATTGTGAATGAATTGTTGGCATACAGACATCTTGGCTGTCTCTGGAAATTGTCAAAAGTCGTTGCTTCACGAATTTGTAATTGTCTGATTCAAGGTACGTTGTTGTGTATATTTGTTCTAGAGTAAATTACAGTTTTGGTTCCTATGGGCTATGGTTTGTTTATTGTGGTTAGCCGTTTTTTGCTTGGGTTTGGTCCCTCTCTCGTACATGGTTAAAAAAATTCGTTAAGTCAGGGGTATTTTAGTCTTCTTTTCATTCTGTTGTATTCTCTTAAAAAAATAAAATTAATAATATAATTTGTATTATTAATATTATCTCTAGTTCTCTACTATATATATATATATAAAACATGAGGTTTATTATAAGTAGTTATAGCATGTCAATAAAAGTTCCTTAAGCAAATTGTTTAAACACCATATGGTTTGTTATACTAATTTCAATGTTTTCATCACCAGAAGAAGATGATGAATTGCAGCATCCGTTTGTGGGCTCGATCGAGCTTGATAGAGGTTTGACTTTTGAAAGTCAAACAGGCTGAGATGACACTGTAAAAATCGCCCTAGCTGATCTGTTTGAAACAGATGATTTTTTATTCATGCAGACAAGCCTTCTTGAATGAATATAGATACAAATGATGTTTTTTTGCGTTTGTTGATATAAATTCATGTATTATTCGTATTCATGGAAAATCTATTGGAATCGTTATAGTTAGAAGTTTGTATTAAAATGTGTTCGGTTAATTATAGTTGAGTGAATATTATGTAGGGTTTCATTAAAGTGGTAAATAAAATTTGAGTCTAAAAAATAGAAAACTTTTCGTAAAGGAACAAATGACAAAATTAAACTGAATATAACAAATCAAAATCATAGGGTGTTTAAAAAAATTACTTTAAGGTTTGTACTTTGTAGACAGATTGAACGAAGCCATAGAAACCATTGTAGGTTTAAACACACTTTTGCTCTAATTGAGTGTTATTCTAAACCATTATGTGTTTTAACAGAAAGAATGATTTTGTTTTGATGATCGAAGTTATATGATATGGATAAGGTTTGGGTTTGAACTTGGACTTGGGCTTTATATTTTTTATACAAGTTAGCTGATACTTTAAGATATCACCACTACCCATTGAGCGTCACCCATATTTGAGTCGAAGGGTGTTCAAATGTATTTTGGTCAATTCGCCATTGACACCATCTTTTTTGGGAGTGGAATGCGACAAACTTGAGGAACTTAAATGGGTATTACTTAAATGTTTCCAATAGGCTTTAGGGCTAAAAACTAATGTGGCCGAAAGTAGACTTTATTGTTGTTGGAGTTCAGAAAATGAAATTTTGACGATTGATTTGGAGATGGGATGGGATTAGAGATGGCCAAATGGGCCCGGCCCGGCCCAGAACCGACGGAGGATCGGGACCGGGACCGATAAAAGCTCGGCCCGGCCCAGGACCGGTAAGGACCAAAAACCGGGACCGGTTACACTTTTGAAGCGATTTGTAGGGCCGGCCCGGGACCGGTTATGGGACCGATTGGGACCGGCCCGATTTTTACAAAAAAATTGTATTTTTATATATATATATATATTTTATATGTATTTCTAACTTTCTAAGTGTATTTGATTGAAAATTATTTATAATTTATAATAAAACGTATTTTTAAATGTATTTGACTAAAAACCAAATATAAAACTATAATAAACGTATTTTTTAAGTGTATTTGTTTGAAAACCAATTATAAAACTACAATAAAACATGTTTTAAGGTGTATTTGAGTGACCCAATTGTATATATATAATGATTACATATATAATATATTAAATTAATAAATAGAATTAATGTTTTTATAAAAAACAATTTTTTATTGAAGGCCCGGTTTGGGACCGGTTTGGGACCGGGCCCGGGACCGGTTACGAAAACACACTAAACGGGCCGGCTTAAAATCGTTAGGACCGGGACCGAGACCGGGACCGGTCCCAAAAAGCCCGGTCCGAAAATCACTGTTGAGGCCCGGGACCGATTGAGGCCCGGCCCGAGCCCGGTTTTTGGCCATCTCTAGATGGGATTATGGATGCTTGCCGTTTTAATTCTCCTGGTCTTCCAATTGGGAAGAATATGGGTACACTTGATAGTTGGAAGCCTGTTATCGATAAGTGTAAAATCAAGTTGTCATCTTGAAAAGTTCAGTGTCAGTCTTCGGAGGACTGATTAACGCTCATAAAACCTGTTCTAGGTAGAATGGTTAGACAACTTTAGGCTTTGTGATAAATTCCTTCGTTTATTTAAGATTGATAGAAATCCCAATGGGTGGTCCTAAATCGTGTTTCTTGGAATGAGGGTTCGTGGTCTTGGATGTGGGATTGGACTCAAAGGCTCATGGGAGATTGGACTTACAAGAGTTGGGCACTCTTATAGATAATTTCTACTAGAGTTCACGTTGTTCCAACTATTTTCAGTCAAGAAGCTACGATTTCTTAATTGATGAGAAATTTTTACAGGTAACAGTTAACGTTGTTCCAATTATTTGGAGTTTGATAGTCCCAAGGAAGGTTTGTGTTTTCATTTGACGGCTTCGATGGGGCATGTTACTTGTAATATTTTTAGCCTTTTAAAAAGAAAAAATAAAATAAAAGTAGAAGAAAATTCGTAGTATTTTGATGCATTTTAATTTTTTATTCTTTATTAGAAGGTTGTGTTTGGTAGTCGAAGACTCTAGAAAGTAGAACCCTAGCGATCAAATTCAAAACCATATACAAGTGAAGTAACGCACCCACTCAAAAACCCTCAATTTCTATCTCTCAATCTCAACAACCAAACCTTCATCTTATCCATGGCGTCCTCCACTTTCCTTACGGCAGCTAAACCCTTTTTATCTTTCGCTACAGACCTTCCTTCTCCTTCCATCTCTACTAAAGCCACTACTTTAGGTATTCTTCTTCTCCTTCAATTTCTTCAATTCCATTTTTCCACTTTCATTTTATGTTAATTTTGTTTGTTGAATTTTATGGTGTTTTTTTAAAACAGGTCTACGAAGAAATTCGTTCAAGGTTAACGCAATTGCAACCAAATACGAGCCCACCAAGGTAATTGTTTCTGATTGTTATTATGTTTTAATCCTTACAGCCTAACAGTTCTTCAATTCGATCTTAGTCCGATAGGTCCTTATAGTTCTGTAACTCCTTGGTGTTTTGATTCTTTTTGTTTTTAAACTTTATCAATTTTAAGCTCGTAACCTAATTCTAGTTGGAAGTGGATGTATCAACTAATGACCTAATTTCGTCATGGGATTTTCTAAAACTCAATGTGATCATTAAAGTGTATAATGTTGTTTACTCATTGGGTTTTCATTAGGTTAAGCCACAAGCTGATAGAGTGTTAATTCGTCTGGAGGAGCTACCTGAGGTAATTCATTTAGCATTTGGCTGTATATATATATATATATATATATATAGAGGAAAGTTCAAATGTGAACTCATTTTTGGTTGTGAACGTGAGGACGAATCTCAGCCACTTATCCGGTCAATAAAGGCGCTTTGACGCAGTTCCTCCTTTAATAATCTCCACCCTCCCATGAATCGCGTCAATCCTCCGTGATCGCGTCCACTGTAACCGAAGATGTGTGGCTGAGATTTGTCCTCACGTTCACAGCCAAAATTGAGTTCACATTTGAACCTAACCCTATATATATATATATTTATTTGTTTCATGGTCTATTTCTTTGGAAAACATCTTATATTTTGCAAGCTTGTCACAAAGATGTTCAAGTTCTTTGTGAATACTTATCTCATAGTTAGCGACCATGTTACTTCTTGATGCTCGGAATCTTACCATGTGAATTCTATTGCTTTAGATTGTTATGCATTTGTTATTTAGATGAGTGGCAAGTGCATTTATTCAAATTTGTAATTACTTAAATTCTTAAACTATTAGTGGCTTAAGAATTAAGATTATTCGATCATTATGTTACCTCTAGAGCCTATTGCCGAAGCATAAATCACAATGGACTTTATATATAGCATATGTTGTGGTGCTGAAGCACACACTTATAGAATGCTCTTCCGTTTTCATGTTGGTTTGAAATGTTTTTATCTTTTATGATCAGAAATCTGCTGGCGGAGTTTTGTTGCCAAAATCTGCTGTTAAGTTTGAACGTTATCTTATGGGACAGGTAACTAATGATTTTGCTCCTATGTTTTATTTCAAGGAATGATGCTTATTTAGGGATCAATTCAGTTTTTGTTTCATGATCTCATTTATATTTTGTATATTGATGATTTGTTCTTCTGTTTCAGATTCTTGCTGTTGGTTCTGAGGCAGGGGAGTTGGAGGCTGGGAAAAAGGTATTTTTGTATATATGTGATTGTTTAGTTCCTCAAAAGTTTATTCAAAAGATGACCTTATAATAATGTCTATATATATATATATTGCAAAGTGAATAACGAGACTTCAAAGAGGTTTTAGGAAAATAAGATTGCATTGAGAGGCTAATAAGACATGGGTTCATCTCTCCTCTTTTAAGAGAACAATAAGAGGTTTTAAGCTCTTATCGAGAAGAAAAAAAAGTCTTATTAGCATGGTAAGACATAAGTGGTAAATAAGATGTTTTTAAAATAAAAAAAAACGACAACATAGTTTCTGTAATCTAAAGATACCACTGGAAGTATCAATTTACACGGCACTTTTTGGTGGTGTTGCTACTGTTCGTAATCTCACTATGTATTTTGCTTCTTTCGCAGGTTCTTTTCTCTGATATTAACGCCTATGAGGTAAATGTTTTCATATTAAGCCACTCATTTCACACACAACACAACCAAAAAAGAAATGATTGCAATCTTAAGTTTTCTGAGGTTAACAAGTGATTTTCAAGTCCTTATTATACTCATCGGTCCCAAAAGAACTTCAGCTTTGGCTCATTGGCTGTACGGCTGTACCTATAGCTGAATCAAAATAGCTAAGATTAATTATACGTCCAAGTATACCATTTTAGTTAAACTAATCAAAATGAAGCACATCAAGAACACTTGGAGCGAGTATCTGTTAAATGCAAGTGTTAATCGACTAATACTGTGCCAGAATCCAATAACTTTTACGATAGAATGGTGTATACATATATATATATATATATGTGGAGTCGATAGAATTATTCTATTATTTTGCCTATAATGACACCATTATATTTATACGATGTGTATCAGGTGGATCTTGGAGCAGAGGGAAGACACTGCTTCTGCAAAGCAGCCGATTTGCTGGCTGTTGTTGAGTAGCCGATGAACGCCATTATACGATGAGATTTTTCATCTTGTCCTAGAAAAGAAAAACCGTAATTTGATTGTAGTGAGCGTTTGTTGATTATGATTCGATACACTTTATTGGCAATTTAGCATCATAAATCCCTCATGTGTCTTTTGACACTTGATTGTTGTCATCTAATTTCTCATTTTAAGTATTTAATCCAACTCCATGGGTACGCGAAAGTAATATTATAGGCTCGAGATTGAATAACTTTCTTTAAAGTAGCACATGAGTTCTAGCTTGATGCTTGGTTTTTTTAGTAGATATTAATGAAATCAAATTTGACTTGTAAAAAGAGTCGAAACTTAAAGTTTGATGTTAACTCATTTATTGAATTGGCATCAATAATTTTTATATTTTAATTTCGTGATTTATAAACGTATGACGATATATGGATTAAAAAAGCGTTGTATGGCTCAACTTGATTTAAAAAATTTATAGATTTTTTGAACGAGTCTAAGTTGAATATTTAGTGTTTTCATCAGTCTAAACAAGTTCTATTTTGTGTTTAAGATCTATGTAAGCCGATCAAGAATTAACAATCTTTTAGTGGGGTGCTATGGAAACGGGGCGGGTACTGCATCCTCCGACCCCGACCCCCGCTTAAACCCTCCGTCCCCGACCCGCCCCGACTAATCCCCGACGGGTTCGGGGGGAAGAAATCCCCAATGGGTTTCGGGAACCCATTGGGTACCCGTTTAGTAAAAATCGACGAATTTTAAAAATTAAAATTATGATTAATCATTAGTATATTAATTCACAATATTGAAAAACAAATATATTTGTCATTTAATAATAAATATATACATAATATACATATTTATTTATTTAAACGCACACTATATACATATATTTTAAAAAATAAAAAAATTAATTAATCGGGTACATTAGGGGCGGGTAATGTCATCCACGACCCCGACCCGACCCCGCGTCGGGTATGAAAATATATCCCCGTCCCCGTCCTGTTACCCGTTAAACCGGGGAATCCCCGCCCCGTTAGGGTCGGGTACCCGCGGGTATCCATCCCGACGGGTAAAATTTCCATCTCTAGCTAAATGCTTGAATGGTTGAGGCTTTTAGAGCATCTCCAAGAGCTATGTCATATTTTTTCTAAAATAAAATAGAGTATTCAAAGTCAAACATTTCTAAAATAAATTGTTTCCAACTCCAATAGCTATTCCATTTTAGAGATCTTGACATTAATTATATTATTAAAATAATCAATATCTTAATAAAATATTATTTCTCTCTCATAAGTCATTGAGATCGATTCCGTAAAAGATTGTATCAGTAAATGGAAATTCACTGAAAAAATCTTTGTGAGATCGTCAATTTTATTGGTGGAAATATTAAAACATTATTTCTCTTTCTTAAGTAGTTGGTTTTAGAGATTTCTCTAAATTTGAAGATTTTCATTCCCTCTTTCTTGTTTTATCTATTTTAACATAACTGTTGGAGCAAAACAATCTCTAAAACTATCAAAATCTCTATTATAACATAGCTCAGATGATAGCATAGTTGTTGAAGATTCTTTATGCATACTACTAATTGATTTTTAAGACCTGATTAGAATAAACATTGCATATGATATGATGGCACTTTTACCCATTTACCCTAAACTTTGCTTCTCTATTTTGAAGTTGGCATATGCATGATTTTAACAAGAAATGGAATAACATCACTTGTAGGACCCCATTTTTTTTTAAAATTTTATGGAGAATGAAATTTTGATTGTATAGTTTTGAAATAAATGAGATGTATTTTGTAAACCAAACAAAACTATTATATCTAATTAAATATTAAAATGAATGAGATGCATTTTGTAAACCAAACGAAACTATTACATCATGTATCTATACTAAGTCTATTTGTCACCTAAACCCAGTCGTGGCTATAAAAGAAATAAGAGTTACGATTATATCCTAACATTGTAATACAAATACCTGAAATTAATAAACACAAGATACAACCATTATTTTGAATTGTCTAATTACTTGATATAATAAGGGTGTTCATCGATTGAAATCCAATAAAAATGGTGCCATGGTGGATTTAATCCTATTTAAACATTTTGAATTTTGTCATCCAATCCAATCCAATGGATCTGATCGATTCCATCTATTGGATATTACCATTGATTATCTATTCCAATATTTTGATTCAATTTTCAATCAATTAATATACTATTTCAACCAATTATTAAAAAAAAACACTACATATAAAAAAAAACCTCAAAAACAATATCATAAAATGTTAATAAGTATATACAATAACTAAGTGGATGATATTTGGACAAGATTGGATGAGTTTAGTTTTATTGAATTTTGTACTATCATCCAAGAACCAATCAATTCACTTTGTATGTTGAAATTTTGGATCCGATCATATTCAATTATAATTGGATATCAGATTATGATTAGTCATTAGTCGATTCTAATTGGATTGACTAACTTAAATTGGATCGGATGACTTTCTACAAGACCCTAAATATAACATACTAATTTATAACCGATACCATGTTTATTAGCTAGTTAAACAATTTTGTTAAACTACTGTAAATTAAATGTCATATATTTCATGAAACAAACGCAATTTTGATATTTTTTTAATTATAAAAACAAATCAAGCATACTCACTGTCTCTTGCTCAAAAGTATGTAAGGCAGAATGTTTACATACGTTTTTTCTGTTTTATAAGTAAAGGGGATTTCTAGAAGAATCCCGACTTAAGATCTTTAATTTTTATTAGGTTTTTAAAGATATTGTTAAAAAACCTAGAATGTGTGAATTACCAACGTGGACCCCTTTTCCCCTCTATTTAAGCGAATCCGTTTTTATAAAAAAAGAAGAAGAAGAAATTGAAATAACAATGATTTCTTCTCCTCTTTCCCTCGTGCTTTTTTCCTTCCTCTTTCTTTCAATTGATGCCCAAACCCTAATCCATGGCACTTGTAAGATTTGCTCTCAACAAGATCCACTTGTGAATTACCAATTTTGTACTTCCTCTCTCCAAGCTGCCTCTGGGAGCCGTCATGCTGATATTAGAGGACTTGGGAAGATCTCGATCAAGCTAACACATGAGAACTTGACCGACACAAGGTCTTACATCAAAATCTTATTGAAAAACGATATCAAGAAGTTCAATTCTTATGTGAAAGTGCGTTTGGAAGATTGTTTAGAGTTGTACTCAGACTCTATTGCTGATATTAAACGTGCCATGAATATTACAAGTCTAAGCGTTACGATGAGGCAAATATACAGATAAGTTCGGTTATGGAAGCTGCTACCACTTGTGAAAATGGATTCAAAGAGAAACCTGAGGCCGTTACACTATTGACAAAAAGAAATAATGCAACTTTTGAATTGTCTGTAATTGCGCTTTCAGTTATACGTATTCTTCAAAATGAAGCTAATTAATCTTAGAGAAAGATATAGATAACAACTTAAATATGGTTACCTGATTCAAGTCTTTATGAGTGAGTTTCTTTCCATTTTGTAAAAAAAAGTATTATGTTGTTTTCTTATATAATTGGAACAAAATCGAGCATGGAATCCTATTGCATCAAGTTCTTTGTTCTTCATTACTTAGGGATTGTCTATTTTATGTTCCCATCCCGCAATGAAATGAAATAAATATTTATGTAAAATAACATGTGTCGTTTTTTTTAAATTATGATAAACATATTCTTTTTTCGAATTTTAGGAGTTATTTTGCCAAAAAAAACCGTTTGTAATATTTTTTAATTCTACTTCGAGAACATTTGGTTTTTTATATAGTTTAACATATTTTTTTTATTAACCTGGATATCCATCATGCTATACAAGCCGACTAACCCCAGGACAACCACCCGTTTCACGGGTAGCCCTGATTCGTCGCATTTAAACCTCCGTAGCCACAAGAGAATTTTTATTCCTCCTTGGATTCGAACTTGTGACATCCAAAGACTATCGACCTTTAGAGCCCAAACTCAAACCAATCGGGTACCACCCTTATGGTTATAGTTTAACATTATCAACCATTGAAATCCTACTTACCAAAATTTTAAATTAATTTGATACTGAAAAGTAAAAAAAGTAAACTTATTTTCAGAGATAAAACAATGCATATGATAAATTCAAAGTATTATGATTACTTATTTCATTCATGGAAAAACAATGAAACAAACCAAATAATGGGGAAAAAATATTAATAAAAATATCATTTTATTCAATTAAATTATGGTTCAAGGCCGTTCAAAAAATAAATAGACTCTATTATACTTGTATCAAAACAATTTTCCAAAAAAAATATAGGAGGAAACTTTATGCAAAAAGCCAGGTTTTTTCTCCCAAACTAGTCACTAATTAAAAAGACAAACTTCTTTTACCTACGAAAAAACCCTCCCAATCCCAATCTATAACAGATTAATCCTTTATCCATACGTAATTTAATGGAAAACCAACCATAAGTAATACAAATAAAGTCACAATTGCAATGTCTCACAAAAGGCATAAAATTGCTGAATCATGTTTGATGATGCATATTTCAATTAACAACAAAACAAACATGCAAGGATGATGAAGTCATGAATGCTTCCTAATTATTTTCCTGTCTGACTTCAACTTATACAGCAAAACCAAACATCACAACAGAAGAAAAATAAGGCCAAAAACAGAGATTTAGCTAGCCATTGGATGGTTATATACATACTCGATTGCAAGGGCACAAGAGTCAATCTTATCAGCTTCTTTATCCGGAATCTCTAACTTGAACTCCTCTTCGATTGCCATTATAAGTTCCACATTATCTAAGCTGTCCAACCCCAGATCCTTTTGGAAATGAACTTCAGGAGTCACCTGTAGAAGACATATAATAAAGTTTTAGTCACCACAATTCTTGCAGATTATAATAATTTGAAGGTAACATCACCACCTCAAAGTAACAAGAAACTTATAATATATAGACTATAGTTTGTTTAATTCTTCATGACCATCCTCCTAATGCAGATATCTTTTTACCTTTTTAAAGGCAGGAAGGGGTGTATGTATATATCATTAAGTTTTTTTAATGAAAATATCAAGGCAGGATATTTGGAGGGAATATGATCTGTCAGGGGCAGTTTGGCGGTTACTGAATGGTTTGGTGCAGAATGATTAAGTGGTCAAAATGATTAAGAGGCTCTTACGATATATAGTGCAACATGAAATATAATTGTTTGATAATTGTTCGGGATGTAATCAGGGATCTTAATGGTTAAGGGAGGTTCATGATACAAAATGATTCATAGGGTTTTAGAACCATTAAGAGCAGTAGAGTTCCATCACCAATTTAGTTTTCCAACACCAAGTTCATCATCATTTTGTAGAGTTCCATCACCAATTTGTAGATGTGCATTGCCAATTTACTGATCATATTCATAACCAATTTTCTTAATCCGATTTTTTATATTGTCCAAAAGTTAAAGTGTAAATTTCAGATTGTAGAGATATGATGTTTATGGTGGAGGGTGTAAGGTTTTGGTAGGTTTGGAGTAACATTACAGCCTTTGGAAGAAACGTCTAAATGATAGTGTTTGTGTTGTCTTCATGCATAGCTGCATGATCATCTGCCCATTTCTGGCAATCCCTTAATTTTTAAATAAACATAAATGATGAAGAAAAAAAATGCTTTTTAATCCAAAGAGAAATAAGGTCAAGTTTGGACAATGTGCTGTAACCAAGATGCTTGTTGATTCATTATGTTCTGCTCAGACTTGCCTGCTACTTTTATTCTTATAATTCATAACAAGTTAAAAAAAACAACACACATACGTGCATGTAAACCAGGGTGAATCGAGTCTTGACATCATGGACAAAGAAAACAGATTATTCTTCATATTGTGTACCCTTCTAACTTGACAGTTAAAATCACGCCTAGTCTCAACAAGAGAATAGATGAATTCAATAGAATATTTGACAAGATTTCAATATAATTACAATCATAGAAAAGAATTCAAGGCATTCAAGTGTAAATAACAGCACATTACAAATAGAATGAACACTTATATCAGATTTTCGGATTGATCCGCAACTTATTTTTCATATAACATGCTACATCACTCCTAATCGCTGAAACAATCAACATCTTATTTCCAAATCGCAAGTTACATCATTCCAAAATTGCTGAAACAATCAACAAGATCTTATTTTCCAAATCACACTGCATTGTTAATGAATTGCTGAAACAGTTTGACTTTTGCAGTCACAAATTGACATTAGGAAGATCAACACTAAAATGCTTCAAATATTACAGCAAAAGCCCCACAATTAGATCCTTAAAATGACTCTTTCACAAATCATTTCAACAAATACTAAATTTAAACCCATTTGAGGATAAACTAAACAAGGATGAGAGTGACAATTTACTACATTCAGCTCAATGATTAACCTAACAACAGGTTTGTAACCGAATGTACCAGATTCAATTCAGTATTCGACTCTTATTTCTGCATCAAAATTACAATATAAACAATATAACGTTTTCATCTAAATTTATACACCAATACATCGATTTCGAATCCTAACAATAACACATTTGACCGCATAATCACAAGGTATCTCTAATCCAAAAAACGGAACACAAATCATTTCCACGATCTTATAAAACTAAAAAATAAACTAGGTCAAAGTAAAATTAAATAGATACAGCTATACGATTAAGCCTAAATTGAGTCTAAAAAGTTGAATAAATCAAATTTAGGATAATCAGAAAGAAAGTACCTTAGAAGGATCGACTTTAGGGAAGCTCTTGACGATATCGATGATTCTATCAATGACTTGACTCTTTTCGAGATGATCATCGTGAGATGACATTGATCGGACGGAGGTGGTCCGGTGGATCCATAAAGAAGTCAGCAGCTTAGATCCGTTAGCCACCACTGGAACTCGAACGTGCCCTAGTATTGCTGCTCTCAAAGCCGACGCCATTTCTCCGCTTTCTTGATCTTCTCTCTCTTTCTCTGCCTGTAAAGAAAATGACAACTTAAAACTTAAAAAGGCGTACAGTATAACGTGGCCCATTCCAAAGCCCAACCCAACTACTTATTCATGATATTTTGGTACTACGATTAATAGATCATCTCTCATAAATTCCCAAAAAATTCATTAAAACGAAGAATTAAAAATTAAAATCTTTAAAATAAATTAGATTCGTCTTTAATAGATTTTTCATTTTAAAGAATCCAATAATTATTATAATGTTAAAGTATTTCAATCGTCTATTAAAATATTATTTTTTTCTTTAAATTTTTATTTTTAAATTTTCCTATTAGTGCTTCTACAGACCATTTATTCCTCTTCTTCTTACTACTGCAAGTACCTTCCCTTGTCCTTGATCCTTGATTCTTTTCATTTGTTGGCTAAGAACCGTAATTATATAGATAACTGCTCCTCCCCTTCTCCGTCTTTAAGGCTCACACAAAACCGAGCTTGGATTGAACTGAACAAGATTTGGTGAACGAATAGAAGGGTGATCTCCATATTTTAAGAAAAACTTATTCTCTCTCCTACTTTTTCCATTTTGGAGATAGTTTTGGGGAAGTTGTTGGCAAAACATTGACTCAAAATCCTCATTTTCTTCATTTTCCATGTTTTAAGTAAGCTGTTGGAAATGCTCTTATTCACCGTTTACCAAATATACTCGTATACAGGCAAAAGACGTTACCTTTGCTTATCTTCTCGTATAATGTTTTTGGCTATAAAAATGGAATTAAGTCTTTTAATTCACTTACTGGATAAGATTTTCGGTTCTTGTTATATCTCTTTCTAAGTAAGATTTTTGATCATTATAATGCTCAATCAGTAAGTTAGGTGATATCAACAAGCGCAAGTGTTTATAATGCTCAATCAGTAAGTTTGATCAAATGTTTATTTTAATACGAATTTTATATGATAAATAGATTTTCAATATATATAATATTGGTTAATTTTGATACAACATATTTTAAATGATCAATACCTTAATACAATTTGGAACTTCACATTTACGTCATTAAAAAGGATATGATCAATCCTTTACCGATAAATTAACTACGACATAATTTAGTTTAGATTTTATGGTGTAAGAACAAAAAAATCGAGGTAAAAATTCAAATTTCCTATTTTTATTTACCCATTTTAATTAATAATTTATTGATTTTATAACATTAGTCCTTAGATGACATGTATGTCCATCCATCGTTTTTAAGGGTGTTTTGCGTTATGCCCAAACTAATCATGGCAATTTGCGACTATCAAACCTTAGCCCGGATAATTTCAATGGCTACAAATCACAATTGTTGTGGACATCTGGAATTGAATCCAGTGTAAATAGGATATTCCACCACATCTTCTAGACCTCAAACACTATAGCAACATGGCAGTGGCGAACCACAAGAGTTGTGGCCTACTGGTCGAATGCCTTGAGGATGAGGAATATCCCATCCACCCAGGGTTCAAATCCAAACACTCTCAACAATTGTGGTCATTGAGTTTATCAGGGCCGACATATTGCAATCAAAAACCTTGTCGGGATTAGCTTGGGCTTTACCTATGATACCCTTCAAAAAAAAAATATGACAGTGACGCATTGGTTAAGCCTCAGGATATAATGGAAATCCCATCGTCCATGGGTTTGAATTCAAGAACTATCCAAAGCCTTGTGACCCAAGGGATTAGTAATTATGTGCAAACTGATCCAGATCCTGATACCCACAATTAAAAATAATAATAAACTATTGATTTTTTTTTTGTTATATTGCATTTTAATGCATGCATTATGGCTTATTATTATACAAATAATTTAAGAGGAGTCGGTCACTCACACCCATGGTTGCATAAACTTGGTTTCTAAATGAATTCAACACCCAAAAAATAATACAGTTTTGTTTCTCTTGCTTCTTCTCTCTTCTCGATCTCTGTAAAAACTTCGTGGATCCTTCAAACATGCCAGGTCTTACTTTCTCTAATCTATCGCTATATCGATTTATATATACATTTATATATGATCCATGATTTATGAATCTTCATACTATATCCAACAATGAATATATTTCTTCTGCATTCTATATATTGCCATGAATATATGTTTCGATTTTAATTCCAGAAATTGTGTATGATTATTAGCAGAATCAACGAAGGTTGTATTTTTCTTCATTTTTCTGGATCATTAGTTATTAGAAATTGGGGATTTCCTTTTTTTTTACCCTGATTCGAGTGGGCTGTAAAAAAAATCCCCTTCTTCATGTTCTAATAACAATTGATTTTCTTCTTCAAAGTGTTTTAGGGCATTGATTTTACGAGGGGATTTTCAATGTGATGTAATCGGAAGTGTAATTAAGTCGAATTTATTTAAAGATCATGCCGATTTCTAGTTACTGTAATTGATGAGTCAAATTGATTGTTTTACAAGTTTCATATAGTGCAGATTGTATACATGTTGAAGTTTTTTGGATGGCAAGATCATGCTTTTGCTAACAAATTTGATATATATATATATATATATATATAGGGTTAGGATCAAAAGTGAACTCAATTTTGGCTGTGAACGTGAGGACGAATCTCAGCCACACATCTTTCTTCCGTTATGGTGGACGCGATCACGGAGGATTGACGCGATTCATGGGAGGGTGGAGATTATTAAAGGATTCACAACCAAAAATGAGTTCACATTTGAACTTTCTATATATATATATATATATATAACAATGCTACATGCATCCTTTTATCTTTTTATGTTAGAATTAATTCAAATCAATTATGATATAAGTGTGCATTTAGCAATATATAAGGTTGCATTTATTCACCATGTCTATGTTTGATCGGTGCTTTTGGCATCTAGCCTTAAAAAGGTAAAAACATCTCTAATAGCTGGCTATGTTAAAATAAAGATCTTCAACATTTTGAAAAAAAAATGTTTCAACAGTTATATTAAACTAGAGAAAAGAAGAGACATAAGGTAAAGTCTCCGAATTTAAAGAAATCTTTAAAAACTCTATATAAGAGATAAATAAAAATTTAGGGTGCGTTTAGTTGACGAAAACTGTTTTCATTTTCCTAGAAAACATTTTCAGAAAATTGAGTTGAGTTTTCATTCACAGTTTTCTATGAAAATTTTAGAAAACGTGTTTAGTTGAAATGGTGGAGTTTTCATTTTTCATTTTTAGAAAATTAGAAAACGCATTTAGTTGTGCATTTTCTACCACTTTTCATTTTTTATTTTTTTCAAATTAGAAAGTGTGTGTGTGAAATTGTGTATGTGTGTGAAAGTGAAAATGAAAGTGTATGTGTGTGTGAAAGTGAAAGTATGTATTTGAAAGTGAAAGTGTGTGTTTGTGTGAAAGTGAAAGTGAAAGTGTGTTGTGCGCGCGTGTGAAAGTGTAAGTGTCTGTCCATGTAGAAAATTATTTAGAAAATGAAAATTTTGAAAACTGATAATAATTGTTTTCTAAATCCAATGTAAATTTAGAAAATGAAAATTTTCGTTTTCTTAGAATTTTTTTGAATTTTCCAAATTTTCATTTTCAATGGAAATTTTTTCTAGAAAACAATAAATTTTTCACTGACTAAACGCAACCCTAAATTCTTTCCCAAAATTAAAAGATACTGGAATCCTTCACCTGATACTACTCTATTTTAGAAAAACTGTATGTAATGTACCATTGTTATTGAAGATGCTCTAAAATCACTAACGATTTAACCTAGCAGGTAAAGAGGTGCACATTCATACAACAAGTGGAATACAAAATTGCATAATGTAGTAATATATGATTTTGGAAAATGATTCCATCAAAACTCCAAATCCATTAGGTTATCATGATGTCAAATACACAAGGAATGTTACACCATGGACTCATTATTACACTCTTTTTTGCATGTTTCTTGTTCCATCTTTATGAAACAACTGCTTTACTTTTTTGGATAAAGGTCAGGTATGCATACAACAGATAGAATAATACTGGGCTTGCTTGGTTTGATTTATTTTGTCTTACTTACTTTATAGTTATTTGTTTCTTGAAACAGACGATGAACATCCAAAGCCGGCGCCATCTGCCAAAGACGTTCGATCAGTCCTCCCATCAATCTCGGACCTCAAACAATGGCAATGGTGGCGTTCATGGTTATCTATCGAACCAGATAACGAAGATCCAAAAGCAGCCAACAATGTAGTCCCATCGAGCCTGCCGCCAATCCACAAGCTCAAACGATGGCAATGGTGGTCTTTAGTGTTCTTAAACATATTTTCCCTTCTCATCGGCCAAGGTTCAGCCGCTCTTCTTTTAAGATTCTATTACGATCAAGGCGGTCATAGTAAATGGACGGCCACACTTGCTCAAAATGCCGGATTCCCTATCCTTTTTATACCCTTTATTCTCTTTCCTTCGATCAAAGAACCGTCAAATAAGTCTCGAAAGATGGTGTGGTTGGTCTCTTTTGGCCTCGGTGCACTCATTGCGACCGATAATTTGTTGTATGCCGTTGGATTAGCGTACTTATCGCACTCCACGTACTCGCTCATTTGCGCGACTCAGTTAACTTTCAGTGCGGTTTTCTCGTTTTTCATGAACTCCCAGAAATTTACCATCTTGATCGTGAATTCCATCGTCGTTTTAACGTTATCGGCTTCTCTGGCTGCCGTTAGCGATAACTCCTCTAAACGTCATGGCGTCAATCGAACGAAATACAGTCTCGGTGTCGTGTGTGCGCTTGCCGCTTCGGTTTTTTACGCGCTTTTACTTTCGCTCACCCAGCTTTCGTTCCAAAAGATCATCAAGAAAGACACTTTTGCGGTTGTTTTCGAGCTGCAGATCCGTACGTCGATCGTGGCATCGTGTCTGTCGATCATCGGTCTGTTTGCTAGCGGCGAGTGGCGGATTTTGAGGGTGGAAGTTTTCAGTTTCGGTGACGGAAGTTTGGCGTACGTTATGACGTTGATCTGGGCGGCCGTGGCTTGGCAGCTGTGTTCGGTTGGTGTCGTGGGTCTGATCTTTGTGGTATCGTCGTTATTTTCGAACGCGATTAGTACGTTTTCGTTATCTCTTATGCCTTTGGCTATTGCCATCACTTATAACTGTACGGTGAGCAGTACAAAAATGATCGCTATTCTTTTGGGACTTTGGGGATTTTGGACTTTTGTTTATCAGTATTTTCTCGATGGTCCTGTGGTGAAGAATAAAGACCCGGATCGTAGTACATGCAGTAAACATTCTCCTTCATCTTCGGTTTAGAGTTTTAGCGAAAAAAAAAATTAGATTAATTCGAGTTTACGATAATAGAAACACGTTGTGTATAAGGTTTATGATTCATCAAATAAATTGTGTAAAGATTCATTTGTGTATTTGAGCAATCGATATTTTACATTTTTGACAAATAACCATAAACTATTTCGTCATTATTGTGCTAAATCAACCATCCCAAAATAGAAACCCAAGTGTGTAAAATGACAATTTTAACCTTAGTAACAAGTTATTATTGGACAAACTAAAATAGAGATGTGAACAGTTGTTTTATTGAAACAAATAGCATCAAACATATTCAAAGCTAGAAATGAAAATATGAGTATGTATGGTAAATAATAATATCAACTTTAGGGTTCATATATAAACACATAAAACTGTACAATTTACTTGAAATACAATCTTTTGTAACATAATTGCAATAATCTTTGCATCCATTGAAATAAAACACAAGTGAAACGAGATGCTAACCGACTACAGAAAGCCATAGTTCCTCCAGTCAGTTTAGGAAGTTTGTGATCGCGATAAAAAAAAGAATGTAGTCCAACTGCATCAAATGTCATTGATATGTGACCATGTATTCTGGCGGCCACCGGTAATCATTGCATTATGCAGCTAGAGGTTCCTCCATAACTGGATTTTTTTGTTTGTCGAAGAAAGATCACAAAAGATGATAATTGTCAAATTCACTTCTTAGTTATAAATATAAAACCAAGAAACAGAGAAAAATAATCCCGAGTTTTTATGAATCTTTTCAAGATTATTTTTAGTTTTGATGATGAAAAATGTTGAATTGAAAACATCATCAAACCACTTCAAATTTACTGTTTTAACCTCGATGGATGAGACTTCATTTGTGTGTTGTTTGACAAGATACGAATAAAAATATCGTAATCCATTGAAATCCAACCTTCTTGATTAATATATATATATATATATACATATGTTTAGCCAATGAGAGAGAGAGAGAGAGAGACCTTTTGTATGTGTAGATTGAGATTTATGAGCAACAATCTCATCATCATCAGTAGATACAACTGGTGGTTTTGTTGGTACATCAGGTAGATCCAACTCCTCTTCATCTTTTTTCAAAACAGGAGCTTCTGGCAGATCTTCAATTATCATCTGTAACAACAATATTTAAGCAAAAGATGGTATGAAAGCTAAAAAAGAACAAAAAAAAAGAAACAAGTTTTTCTTCACTACTGTCTTAAAAACAAGAATTCTAAAGCCTAAATTCATTACAAAGAAGAAGAAAAAAGAGGGAAGCCAGGTAATAAAGTGTCGTTATTTGAAGGCATTTTTAAACACTTGCATCAAACTGTGACCTTTGCAATTATAACAAGTAGATGTAACTTGGAGATACAGTGAATCGAAACATACCTGAGATTCCAGGTTTTCAAATTCCGCTAGAATATCCTCTTCATCCTCCGCTGATAATTTCTCTCCCAAGATTGCAGCGATTTCCTGGCCACAAACCCGAGTGTCAAAAAATAGAGATAAATATGTTGGTCAAATTTAACCAATTTTTTTGTCTTTTTGGTAATTAAAGAACCACTTTCGAGAAAACATAAATTCTCAACCTACTAGATCCACAATCAAGATTGCATGCCCAACATTATGTGTAAAATTTGAATTATACTTGTTTGTTTGTCGGGTCTTTAGAAAGTCTAAGGGCCTGTTTGTATGCAGCTTAATGGAACTCACAGCTTATTCGGTCAGCTATACATGACTGTTTGGTAGTGGCTTAATGATATAGAAAGTGGCTTATTCAATAAGCTTCTAAGTAGGAGCTTTATGCAGAAAGACAAGTTTTTTTTCCCAATCTATATAGACAGCTTTATCCATACAGGACTGAATGGAAAACCAACCAAACAGCCCTTAACAGTAAACATGGAATGATAACTCACATCCTGGTATGCTTTGGCTTCGGCTGTATCATCCATCAGTTTTTGAACATCATCCAAGTTAATTTCACCTTGGATCGCCTTCATTGCGTTATTCCCTGCTTTCAAACTCTCAAACACAGCCTTCTGTTTGCTTGCTAATTCAATATCTGCCAACTAAATTGGATTATGTTATTTGGGTTTCAAAGTTGAAAGTTAATTCAACATATAAATCATAAAGAATGGGACTTTTCACACAAATAAAACCATAAGATAACTTCAAGAATCACAAATGAATGCTTACTTGCTGCTCAACGTTGACAAGCCATGCATCAACTTGTTTCAGTAAATCTTCTTGTACTTTCTTCTTCTTCAGCGCTAACAAAGCCCTTTCTTTCTTCTTTTCACGAAGCAAATCCTTTGCAGCTTGCTTTTCAGCATCAATAACTTTCTCGAGCTAAAAGAAAAACATGCCAAATACCAGCTTAACACGGCCCTCTATTGTAATTTGTAAGATAAGATTGCATATGTTTTCCAATATACACCATATATAAACCACAAGTTATCTTATTAAAAATAAGACCACAATAGCATCCTCCAAAAAAAGGAGCTAGTATACAACTCCAAAGTGAACATCAAACATTACATACGGAATCATCAAATAATTGATGTTATGATGAACTTTTGAATGCTTGTAAGTTGTGATGGATTAATGATTAGCATTAAATAAGATTGAAGGCAAGACCATTGTATGTGTGTATTTTCGTCTCAAAGTGGAGATTCATCATATACCTTAAGTAGTGGTACAATTTAACCACATTTAGCAATTTCCCAAGCAACATTCCAATGAATTTGAATAATGTAAAGACTTGTATGCCTTGGCATTCTTCCATGATACAGTAGATTGTGGCCTAGTCCTATGCCTCCTTTTACCTTTTGCAATGATAGTCAACACACTTGTGCAAGGGCTAACAATACCGCATATTATGATAAGTTAAAGGCAACAAAATCTAAGATGCAATTATACGAGACAATGGGAGCAATGGGATATAGACATATAGTAACATTTCTTCGAGTCAAGTAGAATAATTCTAGCTCCCTACTATAATTGCATAACTTCCATTCAGGGATGTCCTATTGACTGTTGTCAAAAATTCAAGCTACTATTACCTACTCCTTCGTCAACTAAAGAACTGCAACATTTGACTTTGCACATACTTCAATAAAAGGCTTTGACTGATGATCAAAATACCTAAAATACCCCTTAGTAAACCAAAATTGAAAGAGCTTGTGAACCAAAAACACTCTTGCCAATATCTTGTAATAACAGTTAATGGGCATATAGGTAAATTTAAAAAAAAGAACTCTTGCAATTTTGGCACAAAGGAATATTTGTCAATTGTCATCATTAAATGGATGGTCTTGATTTTGATTCACATGATTCTACTTGTAGAATCAAATGTCACAACTTTTATGAGATGAGGGAACAACAATTAATTCCCCATACTGAGTGCTCTCCTATTCCGACTTCCCCAGAGCCTGGAGTTATCAAATAATTTAATGATCAATAAAATCCCATCGATTGTTATGCAATTTGATTCCAAGATGGCAAATTAGGTTTCAAGGGGTAGCCTTAACACTCCTTGTAAGCAACTTAAGTACAATCACATTTAATATTGGAGAAAACATTGTTGCTACGAAATTTAAGCAGTCTAGTCTCACATTAAACCACCTTGTTTCCAATAAGAAATTATACAATCTTTTCAAGTGGCAAAGCTACAATTTGTCCAAAGAATGTATCAATGTAAATTCATCTTACTTTCAAACACATCAACCCAAAATTTCTCATGTTGGTTATGCTCTTCTCAAACACATGCTTCTTTTTTCATATTACCCGCTCGATATACTACATAAGAACCCTGGCTGCCATTAGTTTTCTTCTCCATCTATCATTCAATTCTATATAACAATCTTCATAATTTTTACACTCCTATGAGGTGCAACTTAATAGTTTATCTACTAAACACCTCCAATCTTATTTTCCAGCACGCACTGTTAGGAACAGGGCATCAAGATAAACCTAAAAATGCAATCTTATATTAAAGCTAATGGATATGAGTTCCTTGATCAATGTGACGGTTTGAACCCTTGATTGAAGTTAGCTACCACATCACTTATTTGCAACAATCATTTATACTAAAAGTACAATTAACGAACGGAAAATTGTAATACCTGTTGCTGATATTGAGCAAGCTTACGTCTCTGGGTTTTGAGAGACAGAATTGCTCGATCAACCTCAGTGATCTTCGGCTTCTTTACAAATACATTCCCCATGCGGATTAATTCTGTCAAAACCTCAAAAAACCTAGATCGCAAAGAAAACCGTTTGAAAATAGAGAGTTCCTCCGGAAGAAATTTAGGGTTTTGAATCCCTAGGATGCCCAATAGGTTGTCTTGTGGGACAGAGTATCAGTATCGGTGACGTAACCTGCACCGATGCATACAACGTGGTCAGATTTCGAGATTAGGGTTTTCTGATTGAAGCAGATGAAATTTGGGGATGAGAAGCCAAGATTTTGGGTTTTTGAGATGAATTATGAAGAATCAAAAAATGGGTTTTCCCAAAAGGAGTTGAATTGAGTACAAATTGGATCGCTGTAGTTTAGGGATCCGAAGTAATCAAGAATCAAAAAGCTGTAGATAGACCCTTTCTGTCAAAGAACAATATCAATTATCATGTTTGTAATTATCGTTTGACCTGAGCTGGTAATAAATCATCCAAAATTTCTTGGAAAATAGAGAATTGGAAGGAAAAAAAATGAAATTAACAAAAATACCGGTTTTATCTGTATACATTTATCCTTTTTTTTTATAATCAAAACTCGAGTTAAGTTAAGAAGCGTAAAAAATGATATGAACTATTGATCACTTTTAATCTCATATTCAGTCATGAATTGTGTTCTTTACGAGAATTGATCTGGTGCATCTCGCTGCATCTTATTAATGTCGATCTTCAATTAAGAATGTTCCAAGGGTCCATATCCCTTCTTACATTTTTATCATAACTTATTTTTTCACCGGAACCCAACCCACGGAGGTTAATGGATATGATGCCCTTTCAACAAGGTAGCATGGCAAGTTGAACGAGATAAGTTGGTTTCATTGGAAACGTTCGAGGTCCCGTAGGATCTTGAATTGCATAAATCAATTAGTGTTTTCGAGTCTAGGTTTTGAGGATGAAACTGTCTTCAAGGTGGGGAAGATTGTAACACCCGTATTCTACGACTGTATCATATCTTGAAAATTCGGGATTTACCATTGAATTCGATATTTAATTTGGGAATTTTACATTTGGTTGCAAATATTTAAGTCTTGGTTTGTCTCGGGATCAAATCAGGTGAAAAATTGTAGTTTTAGTGAACCGGGCAACCTAAGTTGCATGATATGTGGCCTCGACCACTGTCCATGCCTTTTGATCGAGAAAGGTTGGGGAGGCAAGTGAGTAGGGATGAGCATACGGACCGAAATCCCGAAACCGAACCGGTCCCGTACCGAATAGCATTACCGGTTCGGTATTCGGTACCGGGATTTTTTCATATTCGGGATTCGGTATTTTCGGTTCGGTACCGGTACTGGTACCCATAAATCCCGAACCGAACCGGGTAATATTAACGGACACTTTCAAATTGAAAAAAAACCCTTTTCTTTTTAGATTGGTATAAAAAACTTTTTTTCCCAACATTATATCTTCCATTTTTATACCAAATCCACTAAATATTTTAAATTTTTTGGTTCTTGTAATATTCCCCCCAAATATCAATCATTTCTTCATTTTCGGTTCCGTAATTTCTCCAAAACCCGGTTTCTTGTAATATTCCACCCAAATATTCCATATTTTTTTGACATATATGTAACACTGTATACATACCAAATATACGTATATATACATATATACGAACGAAGCCCACTTTCTTATCGTTACATATTTTGGATGTCAAATTGTAAAATTAAAAAATTATTTTTTATTGGTGTTTTTTAATCTTTTTTAGGTCAATTTAAGTTGAATGAGTTCCTCCCCACTTACTCTACAATTAGAAAAACCATTTTGAGCTATGTAAAAAAGTTAGTCGTCCCTAAAAACGGTACCAAACGGTGTTAGTCCCGAAAATCCCGGTATCGAACCGGTACCGGTACCGGTACCCAATTTCTATTACCGGTTCGGTATTCGGTACCGAGATTTTTTCATATTCGGGTTTCGGTATTTTCGGTTCGGTACCGGTCCGGTACCGAGCTCATCCCTACAAGTGAGTGCTAAGACCGAGTAGCCTAAGATACATTCCATTTAATCAGTGTTTTGGGAATTGGGTCTTGTGCACGATTTGGGTGAGTTGGATATTGGTTATTAATCTAAAATGGGTATGTGAATTGGAATTAACGAGCTTTGTAAATATATTATTTACATGAATTGTGTTTTAAATATTGGGTTGTTGTTTAAAAGGAAATATTTGTTTTAATTGTTTTATGCTTTATGAGATAAAATTGTTTTAACTCACTAAGCGTTAACTCTAACATTTTTTCTTATCGACATGTGTATCAGGTTCTGGTGGAATTTAAGAGAGGCTAAAAGCTTTGTAGAGCTTCCGATAGGATGGCTTTAGAGGCGTGATCCGGTTTCGAAGATATCAGACTTAATGGTTTTAGTAACCACCGTGCTATTCTAATTATGTTAAGGATTAGATTGTTCTGTTAGAACTCAGATACATTCTTGTTCTCTTTCTTATGTAAACTTTTAGCATTTTGCTATCAAAGTTGTCTTAACTGAAAAGGGTTTTTGAAATTTTAAATTGTCGGTTATTTGATGAATTTTAGGGGTGGTTACTATATATATATATATATATATATATATAATCCTTTTTTTTGTTACCCATGGTGATTTGCCCCGCCCAGATGGGGAACCTGGTCCCCCCCCCCCCCCCCCGCGCGCGGCCCGGTTCGGGTCGGGGATTCCCTGGTCCGAGGATCCCTGCTAGGCTAAAAATGAGGATGCAGTCGGGACCGGGCAACACATTATTGAGCCTGCCTCATACCCGTTAATATATTAATTACTAATTTGATTATTAATATATATTTAAATCACCTTACCTTGTTACTGTTAAAGGTAGTTTTCTTCAGATTTTTATTCAATTTTAGTTTTAGTTGTTTTTTTATTTGGTTTTTGGGCTGAAACATGACTTAAAACGAGGCTGGAATTTGGTTGAAATGGTGCTAAAACGAGGTTGGACTAGGGCTAGGCCCATTAAGCACTGACGAGGGGATTATATTCCTCGTGCCCATGGGGGAACAAGGACGGGATGGAAACGAGGATAATGACCATGAATTGGGGCCAGCGTCAGGGATTGCATTCTCCGCCACATCCCTGTTGCCATGCCCATTTTTCTGGTTCTCTAGTTCTTTTTTTCAAGGTTTTCTCTTGATGTAATTTATTTCGCTCGAATTTTATTTATATTTTTTTGAACGGCAATAACACAGACGCACGTTCCCGGGGTACCAGGATCCATTCGGGAACCCGACTAATCCCCGGCGACCAGGACCCACCACAGAGTGGTAGGCCAACGTCTTGTTTATATGTTCTGTAATTTATTTCGGTTTTCTTCTTTTTTTAATAAGAAATATGTGGTGAGGCTTTTTTTAATTTAAAATATTATCATAACCACTTATTTAATCGTATCCATTAGATCAATTAATTTAGCAACCAGTAATGTGTTTTCTAATTTTTCATTTATTTAGGTTTTTCTCTAAAACTTTCCCTTTTCTGTACAATAATTAGAAGGAAAAAAAAAACAACTATATAAATCAGGAAATAAAAGTAAAAGCTTTAATAAAAATTAAGAATAATTATTTATTTGGTAACAATTTATTAATCCATGTTTATGTTAGTAAAATAAGCTTTGTAACAATTTTCTCTGTTGAAGATGTTGAGCATTTGACTAGACTTACTATTTAAACTTTGAACAAAAACTTAAATATACAAATTAAAAAAAAGTCACATATATGATTTACGTCATTTTTGTTTGTTTTATATGGTTTAATTACACATTTAACTATATTTCGTTTCATTAACGTCCTTTATTTTAATTATCTATTTAAACGTAGTTAATTTTTTATTGATTTTTGTATGGATAAAATTATATGTGTTGACTAATCTCTATGTGTAGATTAAAAAAGTTTTTGTTTGTGAGTTTTTTTCAAAAAAAAAGTGCGTTTTTTAATTGGGAAGAGACATTTTTGAAAGAAAAAAAATTGACTTTCTGTATAAAGTTTTCTATAGAAGCTTATTGAATAGTTCATTTTCTATATCATTAAGTCACTACCAAACAATCATATATAACTAACCGAATTAGTTGTAAGTTCCATTAAATTAATTAAACTGCTAATAAATTACAAACATACATTTAACATTAATAGTTTAACATTTATTTAATTTTATCTAAATTCCGCTTGGATCCTTATTTATTTTTGTAAGGATCCAACAAGTTTATCTAACCCATTTCTTTTTAATTAGTCAAGATTTTGAAATCAACCCATTATTAAATAACTATATCGAAATTGATATACTTCTAAATTTTTATCATCAAGATGATGTTGTATCTGATTTCAAAATGTATTTTTTTTTTGAATTGTTCTAGAACAAACAAGATGACATAAATTGATTCTCGTTAAAAAAATTGCCTCAAATCTACGCCTGAGACAAAAAAAATTGGTACTATTCTGTCTTATCATATGTATCAAACGAAAACTATTAAAATCAATATTATTTTAATTATTTAAACGATTTCCATGGAATTGGGATAAGGTTTGGTTAATATTATTTGGATAAAACATACGGTTATGTGATGGAAAATAAAATTTATTTTAGAAATTCTTAATTGTGACAAGTTTTGATGGCTTTATTTTTATATAAAATAAGATTTGTTTATATTAGCTGAGGAGGACATGTGTTATGCATATTTTAAGAAAATGTATATTTTTCTTAAGTTATTTGGAAGGGGGTTTGTTTTCTATTTGAAGGTTCTAAGTTTGTGTTAGAAGATTACAAAAATATTAATTCTACAAAAATTATTATATTGGTAAAAGAGAAAGTGACATGAGGGTGATTTGGGAATAATATTTTTAAACTACGAGAAAATAACGTAAAATGTCTTGGGAGTATATGGATCAAGGGGTTTTTGATTGGTTTTCTATTAAGTCGTGTATCCATATTGGATACAGTTGTTTATATAGATTAATATGTCTTGTATACATTGGGAAGGTTTTGTGGAGGAGGGACATTATGTAAAAACCTTGGCTTTCTGTATAAAGTTCCTTCTAGAAGTTTAATGTATACGTTACTTTCAATATTATTGGGTCATCATTAAACAATCGTGTAGAGCTGATCAAATAAGTTGTGATTTTTAAACTTAAATTGCAAACAAACATGTCCTGAAACCTGTTTTAAAGTGTGTGCACATACATATATAAACATTTAAAATATGTTTTGTGAAGAGTTGATTTCATATATTAAAAAAAATACATGGAAAATTGTGGTATCAATAATTTTGGTTAGAAAGATAGCAAATAAATAACGATAGTTGAAACATATAATGTTTATTTGTTAATTTATGTGTCAGAAAAAGGTCATGTTATTTTTGCATGACATTAACGTCGACATCCAACTTTTTCTATGAACCTTAATCTCTATTCTTATTGTTCTACTCTTTTGGTTCTATTTTCTTAATTGATTCACATATGAACTAATTAACATATTTATGTATGAACATTAATTTATACGTGAATCACATGAGTTCATATATGGACCCATTTGACGCTTATTTCTAAAAATTACAAAACTATTACTCTATCTTTCGCATACCTATGCGAGGAATTATTTTGTGTTTCACGATCTGCCGCAAATGTTGACCAGATAAAGGGTTATGATCATTTTTTTACGTGTCAAATATTTTCCACTTATCATTTGAACCTTTCCCTATATATATATATATATGTGTGTGTGTGTGTGTGTGTATGTATGTATGTATGTATATATATAGGGTGAGTTCTGGTGAGAAGTGAAGTTATGGTGAGAAGGGATCTCCACCGTTGGATGCACATTAGGATGAGATGCTCGGAGATGAGATGCACCAGATCAATCCACGTATCAAGTGCGATTCATAGGTGAGCTTGAGATTAAAAGTGATCAAGGGTCAAAATCTCTTCTCACACTTCTCACCTTAATTTCACTTCTCACACGATCCCATGCCTATATATAGGGTTGGGTTCCGATGAGAATGAGAGTTAAGGTGAGAAGCGTAAGAAGGGATCTCCACCATTAGATGCACATTAGAATGAGATGCACCATGATGCATCAGATTAATCTCGTATCAAACGTAATTCATGGATGGGTTTGAGATTAAAGGTAATCAAGGGTCAAGATTTCTTCTTACGCTTCTCATTTTAACTCTTCTTCTCACCCGATCATACGCCTATATGTATACACACACACACTAAATTATCAAGAAACTTTGAATAAATCCAACACTTGTTGTATATCAAGAAATCAATAAGCTCAAACTGAAACAAATGAAAAGTACATTGCCAACTAACAACGTTTAAACTTGTAAATCATGGTGTTTTGGGTATGCATTAGATTAGTTACGTCCTTAAATTGATATGAGAATCATTCATCCTATTAACGATCTAACACACTTTATGTTACAAGTTTTCATGAAACAACAAAACACAATAACAATATGTGCATCATCTGTCATTAGTTACTCAACATCAATCCTGTAGAAAACATTAAAGTGATCTTTTAGCTAACTGAAAAATAAATATCCTAAATCTAAAATTATAAAATATAATCGATTAAATGTAAATACATGCCATTATCAGAATTAAAAACATTTAACATCAGACAAATTCCATTACATTTTAATCAAAATTAAAATATTACATCAAACAAATTTATTACATTTTTACCAAATATAAAAAGAGGATAACAGTACCAAACCAAAAGGTCAAGTTCTTCACACCACAATGAATATGTGAGATATATTGGTTTGACTTCAAATGGAAATAACACTCATTAATGCAACTTATGATCCAACAATTTCATCCAAACAATCTTCATACACACTTCATTCAATTCCAAATTCATTTCCCCACACCAATAATTATCATTTTACTTGTATCACAATCAACCAATCCTAAAGAAATATAACACTTTGATTTAATAAAATGACTAACGAATCAAATGAGTAATGTAATAAAAAGGGTTATTACATTTCATTATCATTATCATATAGGGGTGAAAATTTGATTTAAGAAGTCTTTTTATAAAAAAAAAATAAGTAGCTGAATTGAATTAAACTGCTAAATTCAAATGTATGTTTTGTATGTTAATACTAGGAACGTTTTGAGTGATTTATCAAAACTTTGTATAGAAAATTAAAGGTAACTAACATTAATTGATGAAAAAATCACTATATTTCCAAATGAATTTTTTTTATGATGATTCATTTGGTTTCATTTTTTATTATTGCATACCAGACGTTATATTAATATTTAAAAATCTCGTTGAAGAAAACATACTGACAACAAAACAGAAGTAGTAGCGTGTGGGAAACATATGCTTCCATTTATAAAGTGAACGTATTTCAATCGGTGATTGAGTATTTGAATAATTATATTTCAGTTTTGGTTGTAAATTGATTATTATTTTTGCTAAAGTATAAAAATGTTGCTGATAAATTGTGTTTTGTAAATTATAATAGCATAAAAGTGTATAAGTCATGTTTCCATTGTTAGATCTGAATATATCAAATCTAATGTTGCAAGTTTACATGAAGGGGTAAAAACATATACCTTCTTCGTCCCATTTAAAATATTAAAAGTTTTTTATAAGATGTTTCACAAAAATTAAAATATTGTTTTCATAACTTGTAAGATGAAACAACGTATTTTTCTGTTTTTCTATTATTAAATAGAGTAAAAAAATTATATGAATTCAACAAACTTCCTATTGTTTTTTCTATTTTCATTCATTTGATGAACAGAATCCACGACGTATGAGTCTGCTATCACACACACACACATATATATATATATATATATTTGAATTGACAAATAATATTGTTTTAATTTTGTTTTGTTTTTCATAAATTATGTATATTTGTTGTTATTTCCTTAACCTTTGTATACAAACTCAAGTAATTTTAGCTTTGTTTGTTATAGGAACAAATAAAGGTTTTTCTATATTAGCAATTTATATATACATACATCATTGGTGAATTAAAAAACATAGGTAACTAGGGTGGAATAATTCAACAAAACCAAAACGGTTTCTGGTTATTTGGATTGCGGATTAAAAAATTCAGCTGACAAAATAAGGTAAGTTTTAATTTCAGTTAATTTTTTACGATATTGGTTAAGCGAATAACAAATATATTATTATGTAATTCATATAATTTCATTCCAGAATAATTGGTCTGAACATATTATTAAATTGAAATTAGATGAATTAAGTTATCTTTAAACTTAAAAAACAAGAAATTGAAATATATTTAACAAAATCATCAACCAACATTATTATTATAGTATGATTGCAAAAACTAGTTGTAACAATATACATGAAGAACAACTGTCAAGTGAGGGAATGGAGGGTCTCATCAAAACGGACTACTAGGGAGAACTGTCGAAATTGACTGGGAAGGGGAAAACTAACAACACATGAGTAAAATGATTTTTTACCTACGATTATTTTAAAAAATTGACATCTAAGTGGGGTCCATTCCCTCTCCTTTCCAAATGTAAGTTTTCCATTGACGTACATACATATATACACGTCAATAATTATGTTTACATCAATTTATATTCATAAAAATGATATTTTGAAACTAACATGAAAATTATTATAGAGAATTGATATGCTTTTCATCGACAATTTTGATAGCAAACCGTAAACTAAAACTTGCTATTTTATTCACAATTTTTTAATCAAGACTGACTTATAAAAACATCTAGATCATTCTAACAAAACACGTAGGTTACTCATATTTTCATGTCGAAAATCATCATGTTTTATGTTATATACATATATCATATTTTATTGTAAAAAATTAAACATTAATATAGATAAATCTTAAATTAGTTTTCTTCCATCATATAAATAAAATTCGCATAAGATTATTCTAATAAATAAATTATTTGAATATCCAATAAAAAAACCACAAATTTGTTTTAAGTTTTTTTTTTTTAATTTTATAAATTCATAAAAAAGTCAATGAAAATGGACCTTCGAATGATCGAATCAATCATCAACTGCTGGCAGGCGGAGGAGGGTATATTTGTAATTCAATCAGAAATAATATTCACAGAAAATTAAAATCTATAAAATAAAACAAAAATACGGAAAGATAAGGGCAGAATGGCACTTTCAGGTGCGGTCAATACGATCCGTGACTTGGTCAATGTTAACGGTCAAGTAAATCAACGGTTCGGATCAGACCTTCCGAAATCAGCGAGCTTCCGTGATCTATTGGCACAAAACGACTTGGCGTTGGAGAGATGAGGCACCACCGGAACTCTGCCATCGCCGCCGCCGTCGACCGGTGGTTTTCCTTTGTGGCTCCATAACCGATTAGGACTCGCACGCACTAACGGACTCAAACAGAAAATCATTTCAGAAACACTCCGATGACCACCGCCGCCGCCGCGCCGGATCGTAGACGGAGTCTTCCGCGGTGTCTGTTTACACGATTCAACGGATTCGTATTCGCTTGATCCATCGCTGAATTCATCTTCTCCACCGTCATCAAACGATCGCACCGGCGACATTCCACGATTTCGATAGCACCGCTGCTTCCGTACCACGCTGGTAGCGGCGATTGTTGAAGATTCGTCGAAATCAGAGCTTTTCTTCTTCTTATGATTACTACCACCGCCTGGAAGAACGTTCGAGAACCACGCCGGCGACGACGTCACCGATGTCGGCTGACCAGCACCGCCGCACGGTTCTCTAGAACTCGAATCAGAATCTCCGTTTCCATTATTAGATCTGAACAAGTTTGAAAACGAAGAAAACCTAATTAAACTCGGTTTCTTCCTGTTCGATGAAGTATCGCCGATGCAACCTCCGGTACTAACCGCTATCTGCGGCGAGCTATAGAATCGTTGATCCGATAGGCTATGATTAAGGCGAGGCTTGTTGTACGGCCGTGGTACAGCTGCATCAGGAGCTACCGAGTTATCGGATTTCCGGCGAGTGATGTACGGCGAAACAGAACGCGGAAACGCCGGATTTGTCTCCGAATTACCGTGCTTATTGGCTAGTAATTGAGCCTCGTATTGTTCCTGAGCAGCGATTAGCCGGAGGAGGCGTTCCCGGAGGCAAGAAGCGCAGACGCCGACGATAGTACTGAGATCGGTTGCGTGCTTCTTACACCTCATCTATAGATATATGAATTTGTATCTATATATTTGTATAACTATGTTCATATATCTTCAACGTTGACGGAATTTGGAGGAGGAGCAGATGGCGGTGGTCGTGGTGGTGCCGCCGCCGCCGGTGGTTGGGAAGTGAGGGATGGAGAATGAGGTTCTTCCCCTTAGAATGTGTGCTAGTATAAAAATGGGGACAATATTACACTTCACCCCTTAGTCTTTTGTTTTTTGTAATATTAGTATGACAACTTTGGTAACTTGTACATTATGGCTTGAGTTTTTAAATTGTAGTCTTTATATTTGCCTTGTCTGTTGGTTCACACTCTTGTTTCATTCTAGTGTTTTCACAAAAAGAATCACTCTATTTTCTGGATGGATATCAGATTTGTATACATCTTATCGTTTCTGATTTTATTTTTAAGTGAAATTTACTGAGGCGGTTTGTTTTGGTTTTATCTTTGTTTCATAGAACCTTAAACACAATGATTAATTTTTTTTATTTCATTTATATTTATTGTGCCCGTTTATGTAATTAAAGCGTACAAAATTGATTTACATTGATATAATATCTTATAATGTAATTGTCGAAATGATTCTTCTTTAAAAAACCTTGACTTAACAAATGGACATATGCTTTTGTTGCATTATTCACCGCTCAATACACCCTTTATTTAAATATCAGAACTACACAGTACACATCATGCAGTTAAAAACAAAAACGTGCATAGGTTCTTTTTAGAGGCTCGTAAGTAAACTCGAGTTTATATAAAATACTACTCTCAAACAAGATTACTTAGGGTGCGTTTGGTTCCTGAAATTTTTTCAATTTTCCAGGAAATTTTCCAAAGAAAATAAAAATTTAGAAAACCCGTTTGGTTCATTCAATTTTCAAAAAAATTCCAAGAAAACAACAATTTTCATTTTCTAGCTAGTTTTAATAGTTTTCCAAAATTTTCTTTTCTAAAATCTTTTCCAGCAACATTTTGGCCCACGCCCACACCCACACCCACACACACAAACCCACCCCCACACATACACAGAGTTGCGATCTTGATACTGTTATAGTATTAAGTTGATATTCTTACATTAAAGTTTTGTTTCATGTTATGTTAAAATATGTATAATATTGTAATATTTGAAAAAAATGGAAAATGAAAAATGATAGAAACTACACAATCAAATGCGTTTTCTAACTTTCTAAAAATGAAAAACGGAAACTCCACTATTTCAACCAAACGCGTTTTCTAAAATTTTAATAGAAAACCGAGAATGAAAACTCAACTCCATTTTTTGAAAATGTTTTTTAGGAAAATGAAAACAATTTTCCAGAACCAAACAAAACCTTAGTTTTTTAAGTATATAATATTTATATACGACAAATAAAATTTACGCACACTTCCTACCTTCGATGAGTTTCTTGATCTAAAAGAATGTTGGATTACCAGATACCGCTAGACCAAAAGTCCTTTTGTAAGATCGGTAGTTGGTTATCAAAATATGTCTAGTCCAGTGGTAAGGTAACATCCTGGGGGAGGGGGGTCAGTGGATGGTATCTCTGACTACTTGGGTTCGAACCCCGCGATGCGCATGTGACGATATCCAGATCATGGGCCTGCCATTTTATGGTACCCTTAATTGGGTTGAGCCGTGATCGACAGGGATTAGTCGGGTGACACCCTTAAGTGGGAGCCCGGATATCCCGAAAACGTGTGTGTATGTGTTTTTCTTGCCGTTAAAAAAAGATCGGTAATTGGTTCCATGATTTGGTGAAAACCAAGTATTAAATATGTGATAGTAATTGGAATTTGTTTTGTTACACTACAACTACTTACTGCCTTAAGATTAAATAATCCTTTCTATTGTTATGGGATGATGACATGATGTTTTTTAAATAGTACCACACTAAACCAACGAACATTTTTATGTTAAAGCTTGAAGTTTTAGTAACTGAAATGTAAGTTTTTGAAGTTGAAGGGACTAAACTTTAAAATATACCAAATAAAAGGTGGCAAAATGAAAATTAATGCATTTGAAGAAAACAATAAACTGACAGCAGTACAGGAGAAAACATTCAGATCATGGTGGACATTCCACACAAATGAAAACAAGTGTTTTATTACCCATTTTTTTTTTAAATATTTATTAAATTAATGAGTTTAAATCTTATAAAAATATATTATTCCACGAGATTCGTATGAATTGCTATTTAAAATTTATAATGTAGAGTTGGGTTCTGGTGAGAAAGACTAAAGGAGAGTTAAGGTGAGAACCATAAAAATAAATCTCTACCCTTGGATGCATATTAGAATGAGATGCACCGAGATGCATCGGATCAATCCCCGTAAGAAACGTAATTTCATAAGTGAGCTTGAGATTAAAGGTGATCAGTGTCTAAATCTCTTCTTACGCTTCTCACGCTAACTTTCATTCTTATACGATCATGTGCCTTATAAATTTATAATGTATCTAGAACCGGAAAATATATAAATAGAGAAGGAGTTTATAAATTGATGGCAAATATTCTTTCACAAATTGGGTATAAATTAATTATTTGAAGTCTTTCACAAATTTGCATAAGTGACAGATGCATCTAATAAGTATAAGATGCAGATGAAAAAATGGAATCAGTGGCAATTGAATGGCTTCAATGGAAGCATCACTTGATGGTTCATTCAGCTGCAACATCAACCGTTGTCTTTCAACGGAAGCATCAGTTGGTGAACACTTACAACTGTAACCGTTTATGTAACCACATGTTACATGTCTTAACAACTATATTAACTACCTATAAAAGGTTTACCAATATATGTACAGGGATGGGTTCAAATGAGAACTCAAATTTGGTTGTGAACGTGAGAACAAATGAGAACGCGACACGTGTCATATTCAGACTGAATAATCAAAGAAATATTCAGACTGAATAAAACTGAATATAGTGTTTATTAAGAATGACTAAGCAAATAATAATCTACATTCAGACACATGTTGCACTTTCATTCGTTCTCACGTTGACAACCAAATTTGGGTTCACATTTGAACTTTCTTCTATATGTGTATATATGTGTGTGTATATATAGATGTAATAGAAAGCAATCTTAGGAAATATACTCGAGTTTTTTTTGCTTTAAAACGAGAATGAGTTCTTAAATTATCCCAATAAAGATTTTATCGAAAGTGTTTTCTATACACGATCTATGAATCTATCCGGTGATTGTAACCACGAAAACCCATAAACTCTAATAGCTCATATACATTTTCTTTTCCATATGTTAATCCCAAAAATTAATATTTATACCGGTTAGTTTAATTAAAATTGAAAAAAAAATATAACAATATGTTACATGATAAATAGTTTTCAAGAATAAAATTTAAGAAATGTGAAAACATCGTTACATCGTTATTTATTTGATTCTTTTAACTTTTTAACGTTAAATACATTCAATTTTCATATTCATAAATTAATGATTAAGAAATGTGAATTATTTATTATCTTATTATGTAAACTTTTAATCCATGTACATAGTTAATAAAAACAGTTCTCCCACATCAGTCTCTCTTGTATACATGTTGTTTATTTTTTAATTATATTATTTAAATAAAAAATGCATTTTTAATATTATCATATTCATATATACGTAATAATATATTAACACACTAAACACAACTCTATTGTTTTCTGTATATATTTAACTTGTGCGTCCAAAAAAGTTGGTCACGACCACACGTATTATATTATTGTTGAATTTTGAAAATGAAATGTAATAATTGTTCAATTAAATAACATAGAATTTCTTTTCTACATGAATTAAAGTAACCATTTAACTAAAAGTCATTTTTTTAAATAATCGTTTATTGTTGTAATTTTCATAAAATATAAAAGAACGAATAAAAAAAGGGATTCGAATGTAGATATAATAGCTTCTTTTATGATCATTGAACTTGTCAATCAATCAGATGTAACTCAGTTCAATCTCTAAGTTGATTTTATCCGTGATTAAACTAATAAATAACAATCTCTATGTTAACTTAATTGATCAAAAATGACCCAGTTATTTTATTTTTTTAATAATGTATATTTAAAGGTATACAATATGAAAACTATTTTAAAAAATATATCTCAAACGCACATCAAGATTGAACATGAATGTGCGGGGATAAAAAAGTAGGCTAATGAAAAAATGGTGCATAGTTTTGGACTTTTAATTTGACATTACTAGTTAAGTAATTTATCAATTTAATTGCATCTGCTTTATTTTTTCCACCTATTTTGGTAGGACAAAAAAACAGACATTTTTCTCCTACTCAGTTCCATCATATTAGTGTCGTACTAAACGTGGGACATGCTACAAAAGTTTGTCATGTCTTACTTCATACTGTCCTACGTACCAAACACACCTTAAATGTGTATTTGAAAAATGATTTCCCAATATAAGAATAAGATTAATATATGTTCAGTTTTCATGCATTTTCCCACACGTAAGTTTGTTCAAAAGGTTTATGGCTGACAACCTGTAGCACGACTCACACCACCCCACCCCACACCAAAAGAAAAATCAAATACATAGTAACTCGTTAGATGGTCGACTTAAAAGTCCAATGCTCACAAAATACCCAATTCTCATAAGAAATATAATTCGTACACTCAAGCTATTGAACTTGATTTTTTGTTTATTTATGAAAGTATTCCGTTTTAAAACTGGTTGTGCTACATTACGAGGGCACAAAGGTAACTTGGAAGTGGTGGTTTTCCTAAAAATGGTGGAGGAGTGAGGGTTTATCCCTTAAGGTGAAGGTCCGGGCCCCGCATACTGCCCATATGGATGTCACTGTGGGTCCGAATCACTAACTACTAACTTGCCGTTCAAAAAAATATACACAAAAAGTTATGACAATCTTAAAACATCATTAAATACACTTGAATAGAATCACTTTTCTAGCTTACTTTGGAAGTCATAATCAAGAATTGTCAAATGAGGTAAAAGAGGAAAAGTTATAATATGGTTGTAATTGGGACAAAATATGTACATTGTACAATATGGCTAAAAATTAAACCATCTATAAATCAGTAAAGGCTAACCAAATATGATCGAAAATTTTGGAGGTCTTATTCTATATCTCAAATTGAAACATCATTTGGCACGGCCTATTTATAGAGATGAGAACAAGAGAATTATGATTATAAAAATCCAAATACAAGATTCGTGAACATTTTAATTAAGATATGCAAATTCAAAAAAAACATATAAATCCAACCACCATTTTTATTTATTTTACTTTAAAAATGATATTTTAATAAGGCTAATTAAAAAAAAGTAAGAGGTTGTTAGATAAGTACCACTTAAGTCATTGTTGAATAGGGAAAATGGAGTATTAAACGCATATTCGTAAAACCTTCAAATGAAAACAACGTTAATTAAAAACTTATCAAATAACGTTTAAGACTAAGGGATTATTTGGTTGGTATTAATTAAATCTTATATGAATAAAATTGTCTGTGTGAATAAATTTGTGTATATAAATTGGGAAAAAAAATTAAAGAGAAAGGAATGTGTTTTTTAATTGGGATTAGCAGCAATAGAAAAAAAAACTTGTCTTTCTGCATAAAACTCTCTCGATAATCTTATCGAATAAACTACAACAAACAGTCATGTATAGCTAATCCGAATCAGCAGGGGTATCGTCCAACTCATTAATTTGGTAACAAACAAACACTAATAACATCTCCAATAGATTATCCAAAATGGATAATTAAAATTCGAAATCTCTACAAAAAATAATTAAACTCCAACATCTTCTTTATTTTAGGGATTACGACATTATTTATATGATTAAATATAGTATATATATTTAATAAAAAATATTTTTTCTCCTACTAATTTGATTTCAAACTTTCTTATTAGCAAAATATAGTAAAAAATATTTCTTTCTTATAATATCTTTAGGCGGTTCTTTAAAATTAAAGAAATTTACATTATCTTTCTTATTTTATTCATTTTAAAGAATCTAAATACGACAATGTAAAAGGTAACTACAAAGAAATAATAATAAAACATAATAGTTTTATTAATTTATAACTTAAAAATAATTTTAACTAAAAAAAGGTCAACATTGCACCTCTAATTTTGGAAGAACTGGAGTATGATTGGTTTATTTATGAATACAATTTTTTTAAAAGGTGGCATAGTATTATATATTGATGTAAATTTTTATATATAATAAATTGTATCATTTATATACTTTTAGGAATATTTGTCTTATTTCTTCATTATATTAAATTAGAAAAGCATGTAGAAAATAATATAAAAATAAGCATATGTTAGAAAATGTTAATGGTTAAGACAAATAGGGGCATATTTCTAAGAAGAGGGACCGGGGAGGGCCCACACCCTCAGTGAATTATTTTGTCACGGTTAAAATATTTTTAGAATTTTTAACGATGTTATAATTGTCTAAGTCAACAACACTTGCTCATAAGCCATCGTTGTCTGCAATTTTGAACATACACCAGAAAATGGAAGAGTTGCACAGAAACTCTATGTTGCAAAAACACAGAGGAGGCTCGTGTCGAACACACAATTTTCCATTTTAGAAAGTTACAAAACTTATTTAAAGTTTTTTCAAGGGGTTCCGTCCCCCTTTTTTTTCATTGTAATAAGGGTTTTTCAAGGGGTTCCGTCCACTTTTCCAAAAATAAAAAGAACTTATTTAAAACATTTATAGCTGATACCGGTGCAACATTCTTACTCGTAGGAAATGCATTTGCACATAACTTGCGTTAGGGCGCATAGAAAGAGGACTTCAATAATAATGATTTGGTTATCATAACTATGAAACAATATAGAAACTAACTGTTTGTTTTATTTTCCACCTATGTTGGCATTGTTTTCTACACCAAATATTTATTTTTAGGCTATGTTTGGTAAAAATAAGCTAACTTATAAGATAACTTATTTTCAGTGTACACGTTTGGCAAACCATAAGCTAACTTATTGAAACGCTACTTGGAGTAGCGTTTTGGGAGCTTATTGTCATTTTTTCCAATTATAACCCTCATTAATATTAATTATTAATTATTATTTCTATTTTTCAATATGTTCATTTTGGTCATTTTACATTCTTATACGTTAGTTTTGTCAAACATGATTTCTTTCATCAGCTAGCTTATAAGTTAACCGCTAGCTTATCAGCTAGTTTGCCAAACATAGCTTTAATTTCAATTGCAACATTTCGTTTTAGAAATGTGATGTATCATGATAAAACTCTCACATAGTTTTACACATACCCATAAACATATTTTCAATTTGTTTTTGAACTTAATTTTACTTTCGGGTTTGAAATTGACATGAAACCGAGTTTTTGATATGCTTGCCTTTGGTACACTAATGCAGCAAATTTTAGTCAAACCTATATCTTCTCAAATGTTGATGGTAAAACTTCAAACAAAACCCATTTCGGGCATAAAAAACCCTTATTTGACCAGGCGACTTAGAGTGGCGAGTGCTGGTCGTTATTCACGAGCTTGAAAATGACATCAAACTTTAATGTAGGATTAAACTTTATTTTATTTTATGCCACTAGTTCATCATTGAATATCAGTATGCATGGGTCATTAAGATACAAAACTGAATTATTAAGATTCAATCAAACTATAGAAAAGTCTATCGCCAAGAAGATGAAATAAGTAACAACTTATTGGACAAGATTTTTAAAATATAGGTTGTCAATTTAAGGGTTTTCTCACTTTCAATATTTGTGTGAAATTAGTGTAGCCTTTACTGTTAATTGTGTAAAATATGTACCTAAAATTTTTACAATGGTTTGAATGGAGTAAAAAGTCAGAATGAATTCATTCATGAGACATGACATTAAACGTTTTTAAACATGTTTTAGTGTTACAACACAACAGAAAAAAGGACAAAAGGTGACTCGGACCATTTAATTGGTCATATCACGTGCAGCGGACCAATAATGAGATGCAATTTTATAAATATCATATAAAAGATTTAGGCTACAAACATGATGCTCTTATTCACAACTTCAAAACAGAGTGTGTCAGAACATATGTAAAACCTTAAAAATCATATACTTCAGATAAACCTTCATACCATATTCGTATATTTAGATCAAATACTTCAAAGGAACCTCTGTCTTCTTGTAGTCTTGTATATCATTTTATTTTCGTATTTTAGACCCTATGGTTTTAAGACTGTGTCTCCGGATAATCCTTGTAGCTTATTTATAATACAACCAATAACAGAATCTGAAGATCTATTATGATGAAGATATTTACAACTTGATTACAATTTTTTTAGAGGCAATATATTTGATTTATATTTCATGCTACGTTTTTAAAACCATTGTTTATTAATTTCACAACCATTATTTTTTTCAACTAAGCGTCTATTTCTCTATTTACCAAATACTTACTAGGTAAGCGCTTACTGGTAAAAGTCGGTACTCTCACTTATGTTATGAAGTGACATTAATGTTCATCAAAATGGATTAATGGTAAGTGTTTATAACCCGTTAGCATTTATTGGTTAAAGTTATCACCCTCACTTATCAGGTAATACTCTTAACCCTTGTCTTCCGTTTTACCGTGTAAGATTATCGATCACTGCTATGTTCATCCAGTAAGATAACTGAATCGGTAAGCACTTACCTAAGTAAGTCCGACCCCTAAGTTGATCCTTTATCTTCTTATTTTCATAATTATTAGTCCCTTTAGTTTGATTAAAATACATTTGTCCCTCACTAATCATTACCGAACAATTTCACATATTCTTTTGAATTTGATCTACTATGAAAATTCAAGGGACCATTTATGTCTTTTATTCTAACTTATCCACCAATTCCATATACATATGTATTTTAAGGTTTAAATTTCAGGATGTGTTTTTATCACCAATTTACCTAAACAATATTAAATGATGAAAAATTATAAATTGATGAGTTATTGATATAATGATATACAAAACAATGATATATCGGTTGTAAACTTGGTCATAGATGAAAAAATATTTACGAAGCAATGATAAGGCAATGAAATTATTGACAAGTTGATAAAAAAAAAAAACTATGAATTCATGAATAAATTGTTAATAAAAAAGTAAATATCGACATTTTAGTTACTGATATTTTAAGTTATCGAAAACAATTAAAAGTCTTTGGTATATTTTTTGTCTATTTTATTCTTATTTTAAGGAGGTAGTTAAATAAGTTGAAAAATGGTTATTATTATTTACATGTGCTATAATAAAATGTTGCAATGATTAGCAAAATTGACTCTGGTTTTACTTTGATGTTATTTTAAGGTCAAAATAATCATATTTGGATAAACAAGTAAAAAGTTTTGAGAAAAAAATGTTTTTTAAATATATGAGATGAGTAAAATTATTTATCTCTTTTAACAAATATTTTGACCAAACAAACAAAGCTTTATGAGTAAATTACAAACTTAGTCCCTATGGTTTCATGAAATTATGGATTGGATCGCATAAATGATATAATTATAGTCATGGTCATTGTGGTTTTATATTTGTTATGGATCAGGTTCTTTATGTTAACAATCGTTTAAAGTCTTCGTTAATTTAGAAGCATTTTCATATTTTCGTTGTGTTATAAAAATATGTAATTATGTCAACTACCTGTTTTGCCAATTTCTAAAACTCAATAATAATACTCTTTTCTTCCCAAAATAAATGTCTAAATGAAAAATAGACATGGTTTTAGAAATATGTAATTATTACACTTTTTTTAGAGAGAAATTTTCTCCAACTCATATTAATTTTTGTTGATAATATTTATTCTTTTATGGAGAGAGAAATCTTCTCCACCTCAAGATTGATTAACAAAAAGTTGAGGACATGTTTGGTTAGAGGTATTAACTATTAAGCAGTAATTAATGATAATGAAATTAAAAGAAACTGTTTGATTTTATATAATATAATAGAATTATTTTTTCAAAAGCTTAAATTTTTATTTTTAGTTAAAAACTTAAAATTAAAGGAATGAAAATCTATTAGGACAGTAGATTTTAAACGTCCATTGTTTTTCAATTAACTAATTTTTTTAATTCAAAAGTAAATAAAAGGATACATTATTACATGAAAATTGATATAAAAGAAATTTTTCTATAAATAGGAAATTTGTGAACTTTGTTTAACAAAAGGATAAAATATTTTCTATCTCTATAATTGTGAAATTTTCTCCACCTCAAAATTGATTAATGAAAAATGATAATTTTTAACGTTTATAATGGGGGGATTCATTTGACATGTTTTTGTGAACTTTGATGATTATTTTGTATGTTATAAAATCAATTCAAAACGTTCAAAATTAAATTATATACATTTTTGGATATAAAAATTAAAATAATGAGTTGGTAATCTTAGTAAACTACCAATGGTTTTTTCTTTCCCTCATGCTCTATCAATTTATAGTAGTCGACACAAAGTTACTAAGTCAAACTTCAATTATTTCTTGAACTATCCTTTATATATTATAATCAATAATGAAATTAAGTTTCTTAATATGTGTATGTATATTCTTATGACAAAAATAGCAGTACACACTTACAATTGCAGTTATTTTTGGTGTTCAAAGTTTTTATTGACCACCGAATGTGTCATGATAAGAACCCCTATCTTTTTCGTTTCAAAAGGAAAACCAAATCACACATCGATGTCATCAACTCATCATAGGTACTCATACTTACAACCTAAGAACAGTATAATTCATTTGATACAATTTGGACTAAAAACATCTATTTCACTATTTATTATAAAGTAAAATAAGTTATCATTGTTATGTTATAAAAACTATTCATTTGACAATTATATCCAATGTCTTTCACCTTTTTGTCGATTGATACCGATTTTCAACTAAATGACTAGACCGATTTTGTTTTGTAACAATAATAAGGTAAGTTTATTTCAAAGAAGACACTTTGTTACACAAAAAGTTAGATCCATGGTCAAAAAGTTCATTACCTTTTAAATGTTTGGTGTCAGATATTGTATTTTAGTATTTGAAACTTCCAATTGTTTGTATGTATGTGTTTCTATAATTGTGGCGGAATATGACAATTGACCCCTTGCTGTTTTGTAATGAGTTTTACTGTCCTTCAACTTTTCTAGCTTATACTGTAAAATGACTTGAATTTTCTTGGTGCCAGATAAATTTCAAATAATGTGAAACATATAGAATATAATGAGATTTAAGAGTGTTTTATCAAATACTTATCGAGTGTCACTTACCTTTTTGGACGAGCATGTGTCAAATATTGTATTTTAGTATTTGAAACTTCCAATTATTTGTATGTATGTGGTTCTATAATTGCGATGGCATATTACACTTGACCCCCTTGTTGTTTTGTATTGTGCCTTACTACCCTTAACTTTTCTAGCTTATACTGTAAAATGACTTATAGGGTAAGAGATGTTTACCGACAATATATTTTGATAACCGAAAATGTTATTTGGTAAAGTGATCAGGAATTTCAGGATGGTGTCATTTGCCTATAAGCGTTTACCAGGTTAACAATTGGTAAACCGTCTCCTTAGACCTTTGATGTATATTTGACATATGTTATATATTAAACGTTGAATAACAAAAAATTACAATGATAACCCTTTTGTATGTATGTGGTTCTATAGTTGTGCTTATAGGATAAGAGACGTTTACCAACAATATATTTTGATAACCAAAAATGTCATTTGGTAAATTGATCAGGATGGTGTCGTTTGCCCATAAGTGTTTACCAGGTTAACATTTGGTAAACGTCCCCTTAGAACTTTGATGCATATTTGACATATGTTTTTATATTAAACGTTGATTAACAAAAAAAAAATGATAACCCTTTTGTATGATTAAATGTTAAATGAAATATCATTGTTTAACAAATGTTTTGTATGATTAAGTTCCGAATGACACAAAATTACAGTTTCCATAAATTAGAATACATTTATGTTTTCAATCACAAATAATTAGCATTACCTCCGTTATACAAAAAATTACACTTGACCCCATTTCCTGAATACACATAAAGGGTGGGGTAAAACATCTTACGTGATGCCACAAATAAATCTTACATTATGTTTTCCGAAATGCAAGACAATTTATTACGGGGTCTATTTCAATTTCGAAGCTAATTTTTTCATATATTTCATTACATATTTAACACCATCTTTTTATTGTATTTTTTTGACCAAATCTTTTTATTGTATTTTATTTGTTGTAAAAAATACAACTTATCTTGTATAGTTTCAAACTACAAAAACTTTGTCTTTAACTCCTTATGTGTCAGTTTTTATTATCCAATATTGATTTAGTTTTTGGCTCGACCTCATTCAATCATAAAATCACAATATTGAAAAACGAAGGTCGATTGTGATAATGTAGTTGAAACTCGGGTCTATGACATTACACAAGATGTCAGTGTTCCTATTGAAGAACAAAGTTTTAGCAACTCAAATATAACTTTTATGAACTTATGGAAGGAAATGTAAATATGCAAAATAGTAGGGGGGGCATAAAAAATATTACATAATGTGAAAAGGCTATAAAATAAACAGCCTGTCCAGGAAAATACGTTAAATGTCAACCCCACTTTCTAAAAAAAAAATTCTATTTAGGGAGAAACGTTAAATGTATAGGCGTATTTATTAGGGGTGTTTATGGTCCGGTTTGAACGGTTTAACCTTTCAAACCACGGACCAAACCATTATGATGGTTTAGAAAATTTTCAGACCAAGTGGTTTGGATACAAGCAAGATTCTAAATTGCGTGACGTGGCGGCGAGGTCAAGCCTCAAGCCTTACGAGTTACGGCGAGGCCATGACGTTTTTTAAGGCGCGACTTAAGGCGGAAAATCTTTATAAATATTATATATACATATGTCTATGTGAGCAAGTGTAATGAACAATAATGATTAAACAAATTGAATTCATATAAAACTACAAACAAAGAAAGAAACATGCATTCATAATTTTATATCAAATACACAAGGTTTACAAAAAAAAGAAAAAAAAAACCAAAATCACGCCTTATAACCCGCCATAACACGTCTTATAACCCGCCATAACACGCCATAACGCGCCTTACTGCAAGCCACGCCTCAGAGTCGCGCCACGGGCTTTAACGTGGCGGCGAGGCCACACCTCGACGTTATGGCGCTCCATAATGCGTTTTTTTAGAACCATGGATACAAGTGACGAAACCGGTCAAACCGGACCATAAAAAAGCGGTATGGTCTGACCGGTTTAGACGGTTTGAGCCGTTTTAAACTTAAAAAAGTGACATTTATAGGTAAAATGAAATTGCTTTAGAAAAACGTGTACATAATTATTTAAAACCCGTCTATCTCTAAAATAACAAAAAGATATTGAACAAATTAAAAAAAAAAGTTAAACAAATCAACCAACAATAGTTGGAATTTTGGACAAACATTGAGCAAGACGAACTACAATTTGAAATTTGATTTTTGAAAAATTTCAGAAATTGCCAATTTAGAAATGAAAACAATAAAACATAACGTCTTTGACGAATTCTTTATACTTGGACCATAAAAGTAAATTCTACAACATAAAAAATAAATACAACGTATTGTACGGATACTCAAACTAGTATTAATTAATATATATTTTGAATTGTATAATTATAGTAGGAGTAATTGTTGTTGGATTATATCAAAAGTCTTAAGCGGGTGGGTGAATTGAGAAATGATCAAATTGCAAATATGGAAAAAGAATGATAACTAGAAGTTTAAGATAACGGAATTTTCTCGGTCAAGAAGATCATTGTCGAAGAAAAATGCTTCGTGGACGGCGGCTTTCATCCAAAAACTGCTTGGAACACTCTCGTCCCAATAAAGGTAAGTGTAGTTTTAGATAGGGAAATTACTTCAAATAGTCATTTTTTACTTGTGGTTTTATCTTTTAGCCCATTTCTCTCAAAAGTTACCAAAATAACCATTAGGTTCGCAAGTACAAACTTCACAATTGTGAAGTTGGTATTGGGAACCTAGACCAAATTTTACATATTTAGTCCTTGCAATTACTATCTAGTTCAGAAACTTTTTTTTTTTTACATTTCACCTTCGTAATTGTGAATCTGATGACTATTTTGATAACTTCAAGAAAAATGGACTAAGAGAGGTTAAAGCATAAGTAAAAATGACTATTTTAATTAATTTTTCTTTTAGATAATACAGACATATATTGGGACAGTTCAAGCCCAAAGATTGGGACTAGGACTTGGGCCTTTGAGGGATGGTTTATATCATTTTTTTGGATCAGGTTTGACAGGACCAAACCAAGGATGTGCGTAGTTTCTTTTTTTGAAAGAAAAGACGTGTGTAGCTCTAAATTTCTAATCCCTTGTTGAATATATTCGTATAAACTTGTATCATCACTCTCTTGCAAACCGTTCAGAAAGTGTCATATTATTAGTATATCACACAGTATTTTCAACCAAATCTTGTATAATTGCTTTTTTATAGAATATGTTCGTTGACAATCACGTCGTTATTATATTATAATACATTCATAAAGAATCTTAACCTTACTATGTAATTAAGTGAATCCCAAAAATAAAGATAATGTTGTTGCAATTTGAATTCAATTATTCATAGTAATTTGATTATTTGTTAGATAATTTCGAAATTGTTGCAAAATGTTGCAATCATTATAGAAACTTGTTTCGAATTTTATTTTTGTCATATAGATGGAAAGGTAAGGAATGGTTTTTTATGGGTGATTGTAGCTTAGATTGGGTGCTCTTGGTCTAAACCTTGTTTTTAGCAAACTACCATTTAAGAAATTTCTAGATCGTACAGTTTAACTGGTTAGACTTAAACTTATTATGGACATTCAAACTTGAGGTTTTAGCAAACTAGCATTTAAGAAATATCTAGATCGTACAGTTTAACTGGTTAGACTTAAACTTATTATGGGCATTCAAACTTGAGGTTTTAGCAAACTAACATTTAAGAAAATTCTAGATCATACAGTTTAACTGATTTATTATGATATTCTAGTTATACTTTTTATTAGAGGTATTGTTTGATAGTACGATCTGTTGGACCAGACTCTCTCGACCCATTAAAAAAACGAATTTGGAAAACTATGCTTAAAATAATAGGTTGAGGATAAGCCATTTAGTTAAAATTAACTTGGGGATGATGAAAAAAGATAATTTGGACCGGTCTGTTTGGTTTGTTTATATGTTTATAATTAATCAAAAAATATATATGATTAAAACTTTATAACTTCAGAAAAAATCTTTAGGAGCTCATTTGGCTAAATTTGAACTAGACTTCTTGTACTGTGTATGAGTGTATCAACAGTCTTCCAATATATACTATATCTGATATGCCATATAGTACATTTCAAATCTCGATCTTGAAATGTTACGTGATAAAATATTTGGTTGTCGAACAATTCAAGTTCTAGAGGTTGACAAATCTTTGAAAAGAAAGTGTCAACATTTCATATTTTGCGAAACTATTTTTTTTAACTATGTACATTGTTTTAACTTTACGACTTATTTTAAGTTTGGAAAATATTATGTATTTTGAATTATTTACATAACTTATAATTTTATATAAGTTTTGGTTTTTTAAATGTAAAAATATTTTTGGGTTCGTTAGCCTGTTTATAGGACGGGTACATGCAAATCATCAAGCCCACTAAAACGAGCTTAAGTTTGTTATATTAGGCTCACTGCACAAGAAAATTAGATTAGAGCTGACAATTATTACCTCTAATTTTCATAACAGATTAAGTGATTAACCATCGAAGACAAGAGAATAAGAGCAATGACGAACCGACAATGATGGAGCAGTGGGCGAGGAGATGGACGAAAACAACTCACTTATGCTTTCATTTTAAGAGAGATAGAGCCATATAAGAATTGAGGATTCGGATAAATCATAGAACTAAGGAATCGGGGCGGGGGGGGGGGGTATTTTGGAGTGAAAAACTAGGAAAGGGTAAAGGCAATATCAGGTGGCTAACTGAATTAAATCATGGAATTAATGTTAAGTCACGTAATTAAACACTCTTACATAGTTAGACAAATTAAGCTATAAATCTATTAAGTTCGTTAAACCAAAAGCAAACACCTCTTTAATGATGTCATTATAAATATTTTAAATAATTGTAATTTAAGATATTATGCTCTCTATTGTGTCTTATTCAATTAGTAAAATGTATATAATATATTAAACTATTAACTAGTATATACCTCCTTCTCTTAAACCCAAAAGGTGTATATAGGTGTGTCTTGCGAATTGCCATGGGTTAACTACAAAATTAGAAACATGTATTTTGAAGTGACAAGAGAAATTTTTTTATAGGATAATTATTAATATCTCTTAAAGTAATCTGTTTTAGTATTTAAATGTATACAACTTTAATTTGTATATTATCGTATTTCAAATTTTTTTTGTTTTCTAACTAGTTTATATTTATACAGTTATCAATTTATTTAAAAAAATTTATCAACAACTATCATAGTATTCCATATTTAATAAAAACGTATATGTTAATTTGTTCATCCAACTCTCAACAAATGCTTTTTGGTTGCATTATCAAATCAGGTGGACCATGTTTTCCAACGGTTTCCCTTTTCAAAATTTGAATTTCAAATGGCCAAAGGCAAAACGCCATGTTAATTATTAACATTTAAAAATATTATTATTTAACAAAAGAATTTTCAAAAAAACACTTGTGAACCGCGCTTTCAATTTTCTGTCCAAAAATTGCTAAAAAAGAAATATAATTTCAAAAGATATTTTAGATGATTTATATATTTAAGTTTAAATATAAAGAAAAGGCCTAGTTTTCGATATTAACCAACCGTATATGTAACTTGAAACACGAAATTGAACACATGCATATATATATATATATAGGAGAGCGTTCATAGTCAAAATACGATTCTTCATCCAGAATTCGAGCTTTCTGTCATTGTAGTAGTGATCGTACGGTTAGGGTTTTCTTTTGTTGATTTGAGCTGAGAAGAGAATATCATATTGCTATTAATATTATGGCGACTATGGAGAGTTTGATTGGTTTGGTGAATCGTATACAGAGAGCTTGTACTACTCTCGGAGACTATGGCGGTGGGGATACCACCTTTGCTTCTCTCTGGGACGCTCTTCCCTCTGTTGCCGTCGTCGGTGGCCAGGTCCGTTTCTTCCTTCATCTCCTTCAACCTTTATGTGTTTTTACTTCGTAGACGTTAACATCCTTTGAAATGTCTTCGTGTAAGTGATAAATTTTTAGTGAAATTGTGTGTTTTAACGTCTTCAGAGAAAAGTAGCTCGTATGATAGCGAATAAAACCTATGGTGTCCGTATTACTTGATTTATTGAATTTTGATATGCAATTGCACGGGAATTGCAAAGAATTTACATACGAATATGAAATTTCTGCGTGTATATGAGATAGAAAGAGTATTAACATAGTAATGCTAAGGAAGAAGGAAATGTTTGTTCACTTCAGACACTGTTTTGGGACAGGGGGAATGGAATTCTAAATATGGCGTCGGAAATGAATTGTCATATGGAGTTGGACCTAAACTTTCCTATAATTCTACTTGTTAGGCTATTTTGAAGGTTTTTGGAGGAAAAACGAATAGTTATGGGCTGGGTTGAGGTGTAAGGAGGGGCCAAAATAGGAAGAACGGAAGAAGTTACAACTTTAAACCTTCAAATCTGTAAATGTTGAGTTTCTCAAGTGCGGGGTGGGGGTTTTCAAGGATTTGTTTTGTGCTCTCATTTTGGTTGGTGAAACGTAAGTCATGCCTTATCTTATATGATTGCAGCTCAAATTGAATTTTGCTCTTTACATTGTTCGTATATGGAGGTTTTGATTATATCTAATCATTTGCTCTCTTGTTTTGTAAACTCAAATTGAGCTGGTAACAGAGTTCTGGGAAGTCCTCGGTTCTAGAGAGCATTGTTGGTAGAGATTTCCTTCCTAGAGGATCTGGTTAGTTGTTTGTTTGATTTTACTTGCAACTGCATTTCCAGTCCCTTTTTATGTTCGTCTTGCACACTGAATGCATGCCTATTTCAGGGATTGTCACGAGGCGACCTTTGGTGTTGCAGTTACACAAGACAGAGGGCAGACAAGAGGAGTATGCAGAATTTGGACATATGCCACGGAGGCGATTCACTGATTTTGGTATGTAAACTGACTGCTACTTGGCTTTTTGGTATAAGTATCACACAGATTTCCAATTTTTAAAGGACAAATATTATACCAAGTTAAAAGACATATATTTCTTGTATTGCTGGTGTATAAACCCACAACTTTTGGCATGCCTTCTTTACATGAGGCAGCTTGTTACTCGTATGTAACCCTATTCTTCTTAAGGTGTAAATGTTGGAATTTGAATGCATCCAATTAGCCTATTGGATATCCTAATTTGGATGTGCATCTGATGTATATTTAAAAGAGACATATGATGTGAATGTCATATGGTACATAGATTCAGAAATATTAGTTACGGATTTGAACATCCGTATGACCGTATCCACTTTTGTGCAAACCTGTCCAAATTCACAAAAAGTTGCCACATAAACTGTTGAATAATTGAAATTGAAAAACAAACCAACTTGTTTCTAAAAACTGAACTATACTAGTAATACTCAACATGATTGTAAAAATTAAAAACTCTATAACCAAAAGCTATTCATTTTGCTCCATCACAATCACAAGGAACAAAAATTTATCATGAGAGGCAAGTGTGGGGAGAGTATCTACCATTTTGGGGAGGATGAGAAGGTGTGTGTCCTTTTGTAGTGTTTCAAGCAAAAATGGGTTTTACCAGCTCTTATTGCTCCTTCCAGGAACTTTATAGTTCTTTTAAATGTGTCTTCTGTGCCTTTTGGTTCATTAATACTGGAAACTAACATTTCCTTCTGATTCTTAAACAGCTTTGGTGCGAAAGGAGATTCAAGATGAAACAGACAGAATCACTGGGAAGTCAAAACAAATATCTCCAATCCCAATCCATCTCAGTATATATTCCCCTAATGGTGTGTTTCTTCTTCATATATATCATGTAAACTTTAATGTAGAGAGTGCAATTTTAGATGTTCATCATAAACTGTTGTTCTTATACCTTTCTTTGTGATTTGATGCTGACACCATATCATGATTTTTCTGGTTCTTCCAGTTGTCAACTTGACGTTAATTGATTTACCTGGATTGACGAAAGTGGCTGTTGGTACTTTTCTGAACCTTCCTCGTTAATTATTTGATTAAAAATCCGAGCTTCATCTATATATAAAGAGCTATTCTCTTTGCAGAGGGACAGCCTGAAACTATAGTTGAGGACATTGAAAAGATGGTTCGAACCTATGTTGAGAAGGTAATTGTAATTCTATCTAATTTTCCTTTTAATAAACTAAACTTCAGCAGTGTATTGGTGAAATATGTACCAATTGTTATTTAAACAAGTATTGACTAATGAGAATGTGACTTAATGTTTACCATATTTTGTTGAATTTTCTTTTCCATGTAATTTTGTAGTTCTTTACATACAATGATTGCTTGATTTTGTTCAGCCCAACTCTATCATACTTGCAATATCTCCTGCCAACCAAGATATAGCAACATCTGATGCAATGAAACTTGCCAGGGAGGTTGATCCATCGGGTATGCTTACGTTACCTATTGTGACTGAAATGTTTATCTGTCTCTATTTTCTGGGTATTTCCTTCTTGTTGGTCTTATATGACTTGCTTAAATTGACTAGGTGAGCGCACGTTTGGGGTGTTGACAAAGCTTGATCTGATGGACAAAGGAACTGACGCATTGGATGTGAGATCATCTCTTTTCTTTCAGTATCATCACTTTAATAGATAAAGTTAATATTTTGGGGCAATTTTTATTACATGCATGATGTGAATACTCTACTTTCTAAAGGTCCTTGAAGGAAGAGCCTATCGTCTTCAGCATCCTTGGGTGGGGATCGTGAACAGATCCCAAGCTGATATTAACAAAAATAGTGATATGATTTATGCAAGGCGGAGGGAGCAGGAGTATTTTGCCACAAGTCCCGACTATGGACATTTGGCAAGTAAAATGGGTTCGGCATATCTGGCTAAACTTCTCTCACAGGTATGTTTGTTAAAGTTTTTGTGTCTGTTACTTATTTGTCGTACATATTACTTTGTGAATCTAACTGAGAGGAAAGTTCAAATGCAAACTCAAATTTGGTTGCGAACTTGAGGACAAAGGAGAGAGCGACATGTGTCTCATTCATTCGGTATGAATAACGAAGGTGAAGTTCATACATTATTCGGTATGAATAACACACATTCAGAGTGAATAACACAACATTTAGTCTGAATATATTCAGACCGAATGGGACATGTGTCATGCTCTCCTTTGTCCTCACGTTCACAACCAAATTTGAGTTCACATTCGAACCCACCCCCTAACTGAAAGTCCATATGTGTAAAAGGTTTAATTATATTGTAATTAACACACCTAACTTAAATAATGGCGCTCCACTCTTTACGGTAAAGATTAGGTCTGTATCCCCCCCCCCTCTTCGAGTGGGCTTTACTGGGTCAGTTTGGTTTGCTTTATAGAACAGCAGTGATGTTTTGATTTTCACAAAAAGTGGTTTTTACACAATAATATGCTTCTCTGTGCAGCATTTGGAATCTGTAATAAAAGCAAAAATACCAGGCATCACTTCATTGATAAACAAAGGTATTGATGAGATGGAAGCAGAGTTAGACCATCTTGGGAGGCCTATTGCAATTGATGCGGGGGTAAGCTATTTCTAATTTTCTATCTTGTACGGTTTACCATGAAATATAGTTCACCTAAATGCTATCTTTCAGGCTCAAATGTACACTATCTTGGAACTTTGTCGTGCTTTTGACAAAATATTTAAGGAGCATCTAGATGGAGGGTAAGCGTTGTCCTTTCCCTTTCTCGTGGATACTTGAGTTATACCAATTGGGATGTTCATTTAGATATCCTACTAGTTGTTATTGTATATGTTATCTAAACATATGTTGGTTTCTCCACGGTTTAGATGAAACGATGCATCCTTTTTTCATTTCTTTAAATTTATATTTCTTCTGTTATATCAGGCGGCCTGGAGGTGACCGAATTTATGGAGTGTTTGACAACCAGCTTCCTGCTGCATTAAGGAAACTTCCATTTGACAGGCATCTTTCTCTACAAAGTGTGAGGAAAATTGTTTCAGAGGCAGATGGTTACCAGCCACATTTGATCGCTCCAGAACAAGGTTATAGACGTCTTATTGATGGATCGTTGAATTATTTTAGGGGACCAGCCGAAGCTTCTGTAGATGCTGTAAGTAAGCTTTGTATATATTTAGCATCAAACTGCTATACAAGTTTGAGAAGAGTTACGTTTTATGTATGCGACTTACTTGGGAATTACTCTTCAGGTGCATTTCATCCTTAAAGAACTTGTGAGGAGGTCGATTGGAGAAACCGAGGTCAGACTTTTGAGAAGCACACATGTTAATCTTTCCCTTCCCACAAAAGACTTTTGAGAAGCACACTTGTTTAACTTTCTTCTTATCAAATGACGCCTTTTTTATCTTCGAAATTAATGTTACTTGTTTCCGAGTTGTAGAGGGAAAAGTTATAACTACATTAAACTATAGATGTCATGCAATATATTATACATATTGATGGGAAGTTCAAATGAGAACCATGAATACTTTAAGAACTTAGGAGAACCAACTATTTCATGTATTATTCATGATGAATAACCCTAAATATTCATGAATATTCATCATGGATAATTGGTTGCAAGGTTTTCAAAATATTTACTTTCTCATTCATATATTGATATTGATAATGAATTTGGTAAGTAATATCATTCAAAGCATTATTTTAAACAGGAGCTAAGGCGTTTTCCGACTCTGCAATCTGCTCTTTCTGCTGCTGCTGGTGAAGCATTGGAAAAATTCCGTGATGAAAGTAAGAAAACAGTCGTTAGATTGGTGGACATGGAGTCTTCCTACCTGACCGTCGACTTCTTCAGGAGACTTCCACAAGAAGGGGAGAAAATGGGACCCACACCTTCCCCTGGAGATCACAGAACCTCATCTGCTGATCGCAGAAACCCACCTTCTGATCCATTAGGTGACAGATACGCAGAAGCACACTTTAGGAGAATAGGTTCAAACGTATCTTCTTATATCGGTATGGTATCAGACACACTCAGGAACACAATTCCGAAAGCAGTTGTTTATTGTCAAGTTAAACAGGCCAAACAAAATCTACTCAACTACTTCTACACACAAATAGGAAGGAAGGAGGTAACTCTTGTTCTACATTTTCGTTTCTCAATTCACTGTGGAAAACTTGATTAAATATCCCGATAAAAATTTATAAATGTTTGAAAGCGTAATTAAAATGCATGTGTTTCAGGGTAAACAACTTGCAGAGTTACTAGATGAAGATCCATCGTTGATGTCAAAAAGGCATGAGATTGCCAAAAGACTTGAACTTTACAAGGCAGCAAGAAATGAGATCGATGCAGTAGCATGGGTGCGATAATACAACACCTTTTTTCTTGGAGATATCTATGCAACACAGGTACCCATCAGACTCTTTCTGCTGGTTAAATTCGTTTTTTCATTATGCTTTTCATGCCTTAGGTTTTGCCTTCTAAACATTTCTTGATATATCAACCAACATTCTGATTCTTATCGAGAAAAGTAACCATGTATTGTAATACAACAACGTATTTTGGATCGTATATTCTTTTCTGTCATCACAAGGGTAACGAATTTGCCTTGGTTACTATTTAGTATAAATGTATAATATGATGATTTCTGAAATAAACACTGCAAATCTGGTAAAACAAATGGTCCTTCAATATGAGGAACCAGCTAATTCTACAAAGTTTGTACACACTTTCTTGTATAAATTACCTGGATCAAAGAGGTAACTTTTGGTGTACTATCTTCTCTAAATTTTCCCACAATTTTGGGTCGTTGTAATCCTTGATAACGAACGTTGCCCCAGCATCGAGTAGCATTTGTTCTGGGTTTCTACTAGCCATGCCAACTGCCGGCATCCCGGCTCCATTCGCTGCTTTTATCCCAGAAACAGAATCCTTTTTTTCAAGAAACACACAACACCATTGTTAACTACAGAATCCAAGATCCAGAAATAAGTTTGTGTTTAAATTGGCTGTTTGGCAGTTGCTGAATGGTTTGATGCAGAACGATTAAGTGGTTAGAATGATTAAAGAGGTTCTTATATAATTGTTGGTAATTGTTCAAAACGAAATTAGGGCTCTGAAGGGATAAGGGAGGTCCAAGATACAAAATGATTTAGAGGGTTTTGGAACCATTAAGAGGCAGATCATCACTTAGCGATTCAGAGGCTGCCTCTTAATGGAACTGTTAAGAGGTAAACAAACATATATGAACATTGGTGAGCCTAATTATTTAAGAGATTGATGATTTGGATAGAGTTCATACCTCAAACACAAATGTGTGATCTGGGGAGATTTGAAGTGCATTAAGAGCCTTCAAGTAAGGATCAGGAAAAGGTTTTGCTCTTGCACAATCTTCTGCTAGAACGATGACTTCAAAGAAATCTTGGAGTTTAAGCATTGAGATTAGCAACTCAGCGTTTGATCTTGGGGCGTTTGTAACCGCAGCCCGTTTCAGGCCAAGATCTTCCACCCATTTACATAACTTCTCTAGGCCGCTTATGGGTTCCAACTGTTCGGCTGCCAATCTGTTGTTTATTCATAAACAAACAATGTCATCATTTTCGTTTGATACTAATTGTTGACCAGTCTCTTATTGGGTAAGAGGTTCAACATCATGATAGAATCATAGAAAATTACCTTCGAAACAAAGCTTCCTTATCAACCATGAATTTCATGGCTTTCTCGACTTCCCATTCAGGAAGAAGAACATTGCAAAGCTCTTCGTTATGCTTGCCACTAATGTTATTTATGAAGAATTCCTCATCAATGGGAGATCTGTCGTTAAATCCTATCTACAAGATGAAAATCAAACACCGAGTTCATTTCTATTAAAATAACCAAACCGAATACATATATCTCACTCACAAGTAGGGTTTTGATGGAGAGAGTCGGGTTCAGACGAGATTAGTGACCAAATGCGAGAACAAGAACAAGAACAAGCAAATCACATTGTAAATGAGTTAGGAAAATCAAAGGGTTAAGAGGCTACCTCTTGGAGCATATCCCGAAAGGCGTAGAAATGAAGAGGATCAGAATCGCAAAGTGTCCCATCAATGTCGAAAAGAATTGCTTCAAGAGGAGCAATGAAAGATAATGAAGCATTGCTGCTTGAAACAACCAAAAATGCAATCAACATTAAACTACTTTCTTTACAAAAGCAATATCTCCATTTCAAGAAAACAAAACAACATAAAGTTTGACTTTCAAGGTCAAACCGATTGATTTCATTTCGTATGATTTTTTGTATTCTTCAGAACCACTTGACCACCACGTTGGGTGATGCATTTACATGAATTTTGACTTATAAAAAGTCAAACACCTTAAATCTCATCATTTACACCCAATTTCTTCTTCCATCGATCGATTTCTAAATATAAAGCAAGCATAATGATATTGAAGGAAATGTTAAATAAATAAAATACCTTTTAATTGGGTAGGAATTGGATGAAACGGATAAAGCAGATGGGATTGTTGTGGACAAATTTGGTTTTCTGCATACAATTGGATTAGTAGTAGCAGTAGAGAAGAGATGAAGAGAAGTAGCGATTGCTGCCATTTTTCTGGAGCTCCGCTTCTTCCCCAAACTTTGTGGAGCTCTGTTTTTGGGCGTTTCTCTTAATTCTCTCTCTCTCTCTCTCTCTCTCTATATATATATATATATATATATAAATCATAACTCCAAAGGGAATTCATCGTAGCCAACCATGTTCCTTTGGATTATACCTTTGGATCTTTTCACTTAAAATATATCAAAAAGAAAAGCAATAAAATCTGTTTATTTTTGTTAATGTAACTGACATTTTGTTTATGATTGATGAAATAAAGTTTCACTTTTTTTTGATATTGTAACATTGTATGACATAGATATCTAGTTAGTCTCAATGCTTACAATGAAATGAATGATAATTTGGTATTCACGTTATCAGTTATTACAAGATCTAAAATGAATTAAGAAAAACCTTGTTACATTAGAAAATAAATTTTATATGTGAATGACAGTGACGAATCAAGAAAGTTATTTGACTAGGGTATTTTTCGAGACCGACTACCTCATCCTAACCAAAATGTTCTTGGGTTAAACGTTCAGTTTTAGTTATACTCTTAAGTATTTTGATTAAAACGCATAGCAAATTATACCATAGTTTTATATAGTTTACTTCTGAATAATTGGTTTGAAGTTTTGAACATATAAAACAATTAACATATGATAATTGATTTATATTAAAGTTAGAATAACAAGATATTAAGATGGATATAATAAAATAATACAGAATAACTAGATACAATGAACTCTATAAAACAATACACAAGATATTAAGATGAAAAAAAATATTACAATTACAAAACTACACCCCTTTCGTTTTATAGGGACAGTTATTTAAAAGTATATATATTTGTAAAAACAAGTTTCTTTTCTTTCGTTTTTATTTGAAAACATGATTTTCTTTTCTCTCCCTTTTTCTTTCATATCAAAAATATAAATAAAAAATTTCTTTATTTGAGAACACAAATAATTTATTTTTCTTTTATTTAAAAACATAATTTTTTTTTTCTTTCGTTCCATTCCATACCACGAGAAGTATGAGAACACAAATAAATTTTGTTCATAATTTTTTCTCTATATTTGAAAACACAACAAAGGACAAATGTAAATTTTAAATTAAACTAAAGGGCTGTTTCTGTAAATCTGGTTTCTAGAGGGTGCGTAAGTAAACTATTTATCTGTACAAAAGCCAAAACCCTTTCAAATTGAAGAAAATAACACAAAACCCCCTACCCAAATTCGCAATATCGAACCGATAGAGAGAAAGCAGGATGAGCGGGAGTATGAATCTGCTACAGCTATGGCAACTTCCTTACTCGACGCTGTTATTCAGTCGCGCCAAGCTATGCAAAGGTACTTATTGATTCAGACATTGATGAACAAGGGTTCATGGTGCGCTTTCATCGTTTAGGCATTATAAACCCTTGTTCGTCAATCACTGAATTACATACTCTCTCTTTTATGGATGCTGGTGGATATATATATTTATATATATATATATGTATATATATATATCCTTTTGGTTCGTTTTACTTAATCATTTTCATGGTTTAGGATTGCTTGGATTCTTTTATGTTCTTTTAATAAGAAAAAAAAATAGTAGTAACAAATTTGTAGATTGTCATCAAATTGTGTAAATATACTGTTTTATTTTCTTTCAAGATATTTATAAACAGTTCTCCTCACCAAGATGATGCCTTGCAGGTTTGTACCCATTACCAAGAATGAAAATCTATCCCCAGTGTTTCTGTAAAGAGATGCAAACAACTACATATGAAGTTGTGAATGGAAGCTATTTAGAGACATCACAAGCCAAGCAGGAAAACAAAACAAAGGTATACTTCTAAATAATTGATAGAAAGAGCTACACTTTTATTAAACACTTGATTGATGCCAAAAAGATTAATTGATTAGGTACTAATGACCTAATTTTTTTCCATTATGCAAAGGAGGGAACTAGACTGTGATTCTTATTTGTTGGCTTGGTTATATTGATAATAATTATATAAAAAAATTACTGTTTGTTAGGATGCAGCGCCTGAGATACTTGATACGGTTGGTGCCTTCCAAAAGTTACCCATGGTGATGCCTTCAATTGATATTCTTTCTTCGGCATTAAGGAAAGCTAGGAGGATCTCACCTACAAAGGGTAATTTTTAAAGATAAAAGGTGCATTTTAGCACCACATTTAAGTTTTATATGGAAATTGATTGTTAACTATAGGCTTTAGTTTGCATGATTCATAGGGATTACTAATGCTGCTAAGCGTGAGAAAAACAAAGGTGCTAAACAACTTGATGCCCTGATGAAGGTAATGAAATCTAATAATTAGCTAAGTGATCAAGTTTTCGGTATGTACATCTAATAATTGATATTTCTTCTTTTTATGGTCTTTAGGAACTAACTGTGCCATTGAGAACATACAAAGAAAGCTTCCCAAATAAGAGACATTTGCACCCTTATGAACGGTCTCTTGTTGAGTTGACTCTGGGAGATGGAAATTATGAAGAGGTTGGTATCCAATCTTCTACATTTATTCTTTAATGTATTTACTTGCTATGTAAACTGTGGCACTTGTACTTATAGTATTTTTAGTACCACTAACATTTTTGCACATTTATGTAGTTGAATTAGTTGATTGGGAGTCATTTATGGAATCTTGTAATTGCAGGTTTTAGGAAAAGTTGATTCTTTGAGGAAGAAACTGGTATCAGTTGGAAAAGAACATGCATCCCTCTGTGCTAAGGTCAGAACTTTACCCTTATTATGATGGCCGGTTCCCAGGTGGAAAAGGAAAGGATATGGGCTTTTTGTAGTAGTAGAGTTGTAAAATAAAACGAACCATTTCGATTGACTGTTTTTTGACAATTTTGGGTATTTTCTTTTTGTGTCAAATTTCTCGATTTTTAACTAAAACATTTGTTTCTTTGGGGTGGAGACATGGGATTCTGGTTTGTTACTATCATCTGTAAATTTTCTTTTACAATCTTCAACTTGTTAACTTGTTTGATTGACTGACTGATTAATACATATTATTGTTATATCTAACATATAATCATGCTAACTAATTTCAATCCAATCTTGACAGTCCACAACAAAGCGAGAAGCAGAGGAGAGGTTAGCCGAGGTTAGTCACTAAACTACAAGAGTGCATTTGATTATTCATCGTATTTTACTCCTTGAAGACTTTCATATTGTATATGCTATTACTTTTTGGCAGGGAACGAGAAGACTTGAAGAGATTTTTCATTCGGATGGAAAAGCCGTTGATGAGTTGATGCAAATAGCCAAGGTTTTGTCATTTACAAGAACATGTTTTTAATCAAGTTGACAACTTCTTGTTTTCTTTTCTTATCGTCTAAAGAATCACTAACCTAGTCTATGTAGTATCATTATGTATTTGCTCTCTTCTTTACATCCTATATTGGTTGTTATTTATTTTTCTTGTGCATGCCATGTGATAAATACGATATTCTTAATTTCTGGTTTGCAGACTTTGAGAGCAATGCCAGTTGTTGATCTTGAAATGCCAACACTCTGTCTTGTTGGAGCTCCTAATGTTGGAAAATCATCTTTAGTCCGCATACTTTCGACTGGAAAGCCTGAGGTATTTGTATCCAAATTGCTAAATATCTTGCTACTGAAAACCATGTGGTGGTCAAAATCCCTCCTATTGTAGTTCATTGCTTATAACTGAAATCCAAATCTATATAGTCTGAGATAAACCATCTTGGAGCTTAATCACTTATTTAGGGGCTGTTTGGTTGGTTTTCCATTAAGTCCTGTATGGATAAAGCTGTCTGAGTGAATTAATCCATCTATATAGATTGGGAATGTTTTTGTTTCAGAGACTTTTTTTCATAGATGGAAGGAGCATGTTTTTTTATCGGGAAGGGAAAGTTTGGAAAAAAAAACTTGGCTTTCTGCATATCCCCCCCCCCTTCTTGGATATGTAACTGCTCAAGATATCATCTTACCGTCTTATGTTGGGAAGCTTACTGAAAAAACCACTTTCTATATCATTAAGCAACTACCAAACAGTCATGAATAACTGACCGAATAAGTTGTGAGTCCCATTAAGCTCATTAAGCTGCTAACAAACAGACCCTTAGTCTTAATCATTGAGTGGCATCAAGTAAAATGCTTAATCGTTTTAATTTATACACAAACTCAGTTTTTTTTAGAAAGAGCACAAACTCTAAGTTCTATCGCTCATTAGATGGCAACTGTTGATAATTTAGCATCCACAAACCAAATGTTCCCTTTGTCTCAAGTAAAAAGAAATTACTAACAGATTTTATCCATGTGTTTGTGCAGATTTGTAATTACCCATTCACAACTAGAGGAATTTTAATGGGCCATATTGCTTTAAGCTTCCGCAATTTTCAGGTCAGCCTTTTCTTCATAACAAGTTATAACTTTATATTGCTTTGATACAGTGTTTCCAGAACTAGATTAAAGCTACATAGGTCAACGATGGATGAACCAATGGCAGTTAACTTAGGAACGATAACTGCACAAAGAATTAAATAGCAGAAAACATAAAAATTAATATGTAAAAACTGAAGGCTTTGCAGCATTCGTAAACCAATAGAAAATGATCTTGTTCTGAACATTCAGCTGAACGGTTTCCACATTCTTACAGTTTGGCTGATTGAACCAGCAACTTTAGCTCGTTATCTGAAATATAATCTGTTTGGAATTGATGGTTTTGACTTCAGGTAACGGATACACCTGGGATCCTGAGGAGATGTGACGGTAATATACTTATGCTCTTTTTTTATATACATTCTAGTTTTCAGTTTTCAAATGATTCCATCCATTGCTGTCTAATTAAAGTGATCGCCATCCGAACAACCTTCATGTGAAAATAATTTTATATCAATTCCTTTTACAACATAACAAAAATTCGTGTTTCGATCTGCAGAGGACAGGAATAATTTAGAAAAGTTAACGCTTGCTGTGCTCTCTCATTTACCAACAGCCATATTATTCGTTCATGATTTAACCGGAGAATGTGGGACCTCTCCTTCCGATCAGGTACTATATTGTGATTTCTTGTTTATTATAATTTATAAGTGTATTTGTTGGAAAACAGCTTCTTCCAAATTTTGTATCTCTTTAATCTTATATTAATTGCTATCCGTGAATATTGCTATTGCAGTTTCTAATCTACCAAGAAATAAAAGAAAGATTTAATACCCATCTATGGTTTGATGTCGTCTCCAAATGTGATCTTTTGCAAGAGTCTCCTGTTCATTATATCACGGAAGATATTGAAGCTGATAATATTGAACTACAAAAATACCGAAAAATGGGACCCGAAGGAGCACTTCATGTATCAGTAAAGAGTAAAGTTGGGATGAAAGAGGTTAGAACTTGAAAACCATCTTTTTTTGGGTGTTCATATGTTTAAATTTTTTTATGGAATGAAGTTTCTATTTTGGTAAAAAAAATGGGAAAAAAACCATATATTGACAGGTTTAAATCGTGGAAAGATAAGTAGAAATGGAAAGTAAACAGTTTTATATAATATTTATATACGGGAAATACTAGGGGTGGCAATTCTCGACACGACACGAAAATAAACGGGTTAGGGTTGTAGTTTTTGACACGCCAACCCGCCAAATAAACGGGTCGTGTTCGGGCTGACCCAATCGTGTCGCGGGTGGACCCGCCAACCCGCCAAGCAAATTTTAATTTTTTTAAATATATTTTATATTTAGTTATTTAGTTAAAAATTAAAACTCAAAAAACAAAAATGAAACCCTAACTTCACGTCTTCAGTTAAAAATATTTTATATTTAGTTATTTAGTTAAAAATTAAAAATGACCCGCCAACCCTTGTGACCCGCCAACTCGCGGGTTGACCTGCCAACCCTCCAACATGACCGTGTCTGGGTTAGTGTTGTGTATCTCGACACGATAAGCTAAACAGGTCGTGTCCGGGTTGAGCCTCCCTGACCCGCCAACCCGAACACGACACGATTGCCACCCCTAGCAAATACACACACACACTTCGTACCTTTGGTGAGGTTTGAACCCTTGACCTATGGGGAGATCAGGATTTACCAATAACCCAGATACCGCTCGGCCAATGACCCTTTGGTAAATTTTACAATCTTTTTTTGTGAACACTTTCATTCGTGCTTATTTTTCCTTCCGATTTCTAATATTTTCGTGTTTTTTTTTTCCAGTTGAAGAGTAGAGTGCATGAGCTGCTGGTATCTCAATCAACAAGACTAACCAACACTCAGAAGGCCGAAGTATCGAACAATATATCTTCTCCACGGAAAATTTTCATCTAATATGCCTCCACTTTTGGATTACTTAAAATACAAGCGATGGAAAAAGTTAAAAGTGGAGATTACTGGGAATAGAGAAAGGTCGATCTGCTACAACTTTGCTCGGAAAAGTTAAAGCGGAGATTACATTTAGGGGTCGTTTACTACTCGGTGTCACTTTACCTGATCGAGAATGAGAATGTTATCTGATAAGATAAGTGAAAAATGATAGACTCGCAGTAAGCATTTACCAATCACATTTTTAAAGAAGTTGTTTATTGTTTGAGAATACTTGTTTTTTTCTTAATTTTTTGTATTAATTATTGTATTTTAATATTAATGTCGAACTTACACACCTTGTAGAAAAATGTTTTTTGGTTTTGTATTGTCTCAATAGAGTTTAATAATTTATTAATATTATCTGTTTACAGTCGTTATGAAATATTGATAACATTAATATAATTCATAAACTCTTTCAATTTTGTCTCATTAATGATATATTTAATTCTTTTTTACTACATTATATATTATATTGACGTTGTATTATTTAAGGTAAAAAAAGTACATGTGCTGACATTATAAATAATATTATTAGTGTAAAGAACATGTTTACAAAGGTTCTTCATCATGGTAGTCCTCCGAAAAGCTTATTCCATCAAAATTAAATATTAACAATAATTAAAACCAGTCAAAATCATCAATCTTTTATAATTTTTTTATTCTAACTAAAAAATATCGACAATTTAAAATCATATTAATTATATTACTTATTTATTTTCTAACTATAAAAATTAATTTAAGAAAAAAAATTAGTACGCCGTTTACATTTAAGAAAAAGCCCATTTTAGAATTTAGTGAAAGACCATAAGTATAATATGTTATTAATAATATTTTATTACATTATAAAACTAACAAATCATGAGTCATTCTATTCTAATAGATTAAAATACATAAAGAAGCAAATTCCTCTAGAAGAAATTGGAACTCAATTCCCATTCTTTGTCAGTGGTTTTTAATACTAAAATAAATACAACCCTTAATTTAAAATTAAGTTTTAATTTTTATTTATAATTTCAATTTTGATGCATTTATTAATCCCTTAGTTCGCAACATTTATACTATCATTATTATAAATATTTGAGTAATGGTTGAATTGTTTGTATATTGACTAACTTATGTATTAATGATTAATCAAATGTTATATGTATTTATTTATTTATATTTCATATAGTTATTGCAAATATTGGTTGTTTGTCCATTATTATCAAAATAATCTACCTTAATGGGGTTTTTATAATTTGTAGAGAGAGGGATAAAGAGGTATTTTTTTGGGACGACGAACAAAATTGAGTTTGATGGACATTTTCTCGATAGCTCGGAGAAAACCCTAATATTTTAGTAAATAAATGGATCTTCAGTGACATGATTGTAAAAATTACAGAGCTTTCATCCACTTTCATCACCTTCAGTCGCCTTCACTTTCATTTACCTACTTTCACATTATAATATAATTAAAATAAGTATTTAATAAAATAATATATTAATTAATACAAAATAGTGAAAAATAAATAATAGAATATATTTATTTAAAAAAAATTAAATTTATTATCATATATATTATAATTTTTGAATTTGTTAAAATAAAGTTTAGAAAAAAAATTACATTAATTTATATTTTAAGTAACCATTACACATAATATATGAATAACTAATCAACCATATTATAGTTAATTACTAACTTTTCAAAAATTATAAAGTAATAATTTTAAATAATAATAATTAATATTAGTGAATAATATAAAATAAAAATAAATTAATAAAATAAAAATAATATTAATTAATCACCTTATAAGTCACCTTATTTTTACCAAACAATGCTTTAGTCACCTTTACATACATAAAATATTTAATATTTAAGTGAATAATACATTTAGTTATGTAAAGGTAAATAAAGGTGGGGTGCTAACCTAGTCGTTGACCCAACCAAAAGCATAAAACAATGTAATTTTGTATTTACTAAAAAAAGCCCTAAGCTCTTGACCAGAATTTTCATCCCTGTATCTTTTTGAAGTTTCGTTTTTTCTGTGACCGTTTTTAGAATGTCCTTAAATTTACTTAAGACGTAAGTAAAACTCAAACTGAAGAAAGAATATGGTCCTTGGTTTCCTTTTACATGTTTCTATTTCGATTTTGGACTCCATTTTCAAAGAAACATTGGGTTTTTTTAGACTTAATCATTCAAGGACAACCAATTAAAAAATATGTTGTGCAATAACTTAATCATTCAAAACACAAAAGTCCATTGGATTTTTTTAGACTTGTATTTTAACAGCCCAAATGTTGATGTATGTAATTGGTTGTATTTTAAAATTCTAGCTCCACCCACATTAACTCGCTTGAATCAAAACAGCTCAACAACTTCAAGATATTTTTAGTGTTGTTACTAAAGATAGGGAAATTAAGTAAACCAGCCATTTTTTCGTGTTGGTTTCACTTCAGGGGCTAGGTTCGCAATTGCGTAGAGGCATATAGCGAACAAAGACCGAAAGTGTAATATTTTTTTTTGTCGATTGCAAACCTAGCATTACAAACTTACGAGTTATTTTGATAACTTTAAGAAGAAATGGTAAAACCAATATGAAAGATTGCCTATTTTAATTAATTTTCATTAAAGATGTTATATTTATATATTATTATAATTTTAAGTCAAGGAAAATTCAAAAGCACTCCACTTAACTCATCTTTTCCCAAACGACTCCACCTAACACTTACTCAAAGTGTAATCACACATTTTTAGTCTTAAATACCACTCCAAAATTTTCAACACCCTCTTAATGTAAATAAATATATATTTATTTAAACAAAATATCACGTATGATTTAATAAAAGTTTGATTAGTTATCAGTTACCTATAATTCCTCTTTAATAAAACAAAAAAAATTATGAATCAAAATCTATTTCATTACTATTAAATAATTATTATTAATTGACAAATATATAAATCCTGACTGTAATTTTTTCGTAAAATAATGTTGTGTATTTAAAGACCACTAAAATCAAAAGGCACTACTGCTCATTCTAACCCATTTTTTGTGGCCCAACATTTCTTAGTTGAACTAAAGGTTGGGTGTTTGTCTTTGTCAATAGTCGACAAAGCATGGATTTTAAAAAAATATAGATTAAATTAGATGATAATTAGTAAGTTAGTTGTTAACTGATAAACATAAATTAACTGATGAATAAATTACATTTGATAAAAAAACCAACAGATAAAAGTAGATGAAAATTGTAAAAATGATATCTTAAAAAATGAGTCAATTAGAACGTTTTTATTATATAACTAAAACAAATCTCCAATAATATAATATGTATATTATGTTAATTAATACAAACAATATAGTAAGAAAAATTAAATAATATTATATATTGATTAAAAAAATTCTAATAGATTATTATATTTATATTATAAATTTTTTAAGTTTTGGAAAAAAAAAAGTTGCATTAATTTATGATTTTAAATAACCATTACATATAATATGAATAAACATGAAATTGGTCAAACAGAAACTTAAAAAACAAGATAGCTTAGAACATCTCTAATGCAAGGTTTTTATAGGAACCAACATTATGAAAAGTTTTCTTATAAAAACCCCTATGGGAGATGCTTAATATGTTTGTCAAAGAATTTAATAGGTTATTCAAATCTTTAGGGGTCATAACTTATATAAAGTGGACATAGTTTAATCTTTTGGGAGATGCTTAATATGTTTATCAGATTATTCTTCATCATAGATAACAAGGTGTAGGATCGTGTGAGAAGTGTAAGAAGAGACTTGGACCCTTGATCAATTTTAATCTTAAACTCACCCACAAATTGTGCTTCATACGAGGATTGATCCGATGCATCTAATCTTAGTGCATCTCATCCTAATGTACATACGAGGGTGGAGATTCCTTTTTACGTTTCTCACTGTAACTCGCATTCTCACTGAAACCCAACCCTAGATAACAAAATGCAACTATTAAGATTGTATCTAATGAATTGAAAATTTTAAGAGTGAATTGTAGTCCTTGTGGTTTGGTCGACTTTTGGATTTGGTCCCTAAAACAAACTATTTACACTGGTGGTTCATAACTTTTAATTTTCATTACACTCACGGTTCATTCACCTAACAATGTTATTTAACAGCCGTGAGTTTAATGATTTAATCTTTTAAAATGAATTTTTTTTTAATAGTCTTTTGATTAAAAAAACGTTTAAAATACCAAAGTTTAATGATTTTTTTTATTTAAAAAAAATTATATGAAAAAGTTGGCTCTTTTAGCTTATTTACGCTATCTTATGAAACAAGGCGATCGATGGAGGGTGAGTCGGGTGTAAGGAACCCTATATAAACATCAATCAGTAGAGAAGGAGAGTAGATACCGACACAAGCCATACGCAATTCTGTCAGATCTTTCATTCCCTCTTTCAAATTTCATTCAATTCTCCACGCCTTTTCTTCATTTTGGTAATATCTTAATCTTCTCCCCCTCCCCCCTTTTTTTAATTTAACTTACTCATCTAGATTCAACTCAATAGTTTTTCATCTTAATTGCATGTGTTTAGATCTTGTTCAGTTATTTAGTTTACTAGTGTTTGATAAGATTTATTTCGATTCATCTAGGTTTTACCACTATCTTGTTCAAAATGCTCACTTTTCTTCATGGGGTTTTGTTGATCTACATAAATTGGATGTTATATTTTGAGTACTGATGGGGTTTAGCTATGGTCACTGTTATATGTAATGTTTTTAAATTAAATTGAAGATAGAATGCAATGATCTGACTGATTGTGGCATTTGTATGGCAATTTCGTAATCATATATATATCAAGGATAGGTTAGAGAATCCGTATTTGGATCTCTATATGGTTGTCAAATTGCCAATTTGAAATTTGAGTACAGATCTAATTACTCTAAAACAAGATCACTCTTTGGAAATATGGTAATCATACTTAGGATGATAGTCTAGTATATGGATCTGGACATGACACATTGTCATACAGATCTTTTGATTTTTCATAAGTAGATCTTGTTCAAAGTTTAGATTGGTTAGTGTTTGGTATTAAAGTTATAGGTTTGTTTATTGTTATTCATACCCATTTATGATTTAACTATGGAACTTATCTATCTCATTTTAAATTTTGAGTTGAATTTGTTGGCTTATATCTTGAATCCAAGTGCTTGTCAATTTGTTCGTGTTAGCTGTGAAAATTGCTTTAGATGTATTATGTTTCTAAATTCTAATTGTTAGATCTAGTTGAATTATTAAGGTGAGTATTGTTGGATCAGGATCTGGTTCTTCAATTTTTATTGTCTGCTTGTGATGCAAGTATGAAGGCAGTTCCCATCCTCTGAATTTGAGGTGGATTCAAGTTATGAATATGAATTTATGGTGCAAATAGGCCAGTTGGAAATGAAGCTTCTTGGAAATATTTTCTGATCCAAGAGATGTATTTTCTCACCATTTGTGTGTGATTATGTGTTTAACCAAATGCATTGTTGTTTGGCCTTGCATTTGCTTCTTTGGGTTATACAAATGATTAGAAAGAGTAAGCGAGATGATTTAGCAACAGGTTCTTCAGACTTGCCTGAAATTAGATTTATATAGTACTCTCCACTTATCTCATCCTTTTTGCTTGTCTGTTGATTTTTTTTACTGTCTTATGATTACTTGTAGGGACTATTTGTGCTTGTCTGTTGATTTTTTTTACCGTCTTATGATTACTTGTAGGGACTATTTGTGCTTTTCTGTTGTCATTCTGTGTTTTTATGGGGGGCTAAAAAATTATCTACAATACAACAAGTTGACCAATTAAATATATATTTATTGCTTGGACAAGGATTTTGATCACATGGTTTTGGGTTGGATGCAGAATTTAGTTAATACAAACTATAGTGTGGACTCATGGGGTCTGCTGTTGAAGCTGCAAACCAGGTAGTTATCTTAGCAATTTTATTTTGTTCATTATTAGTATTTACTTGTATGGCTTTATAGTTTGCAGCAAAAGTTTGCTCAATCTAAGAAACATACACCGTTAAATCAGCTTTAAATCTTGAAAATTGAATACGTGATTGATGTCTGCTTGAAATTTGATTTAAGTACATGATGTGGTCTACTCCTTTCAGTAATTTAACATATATAAATCAAGATTGTCAAAGCTCTGAGATGCAAATATAGCATCATACTTGTACTTATTATGTCAAAACCAGAAAGATTGTTATGACTAACCAAAGTTTATTCGCATATCTGATAGCAGGAAGCAACCGGAAGTGCTCTTAGTCAAAAGAAGCCCAAGGTTATATTTGTCCTAGGTGAGAACTTTAGTTTTAAGCATCTAACACAACATACTAAACAAATATTGCTATCTTTTCTGCGATCTTAATCAATACTGTTGATCTTTGATAAATCAAGCGATGCATCTCTTCTTCCTAACTTTAGTGATAGTTCTTTTTGTTATATGCTCTATAACCTTCACTATAAAAATGATACAACTTGGCCACTTTTATGAACTTATAAATTCCCATGAAATAACTATTTCAAAGTCTTATAAGGTTTAGTTTTCACTTGTTTTCCAATTTAACACCGATAAGAATGCATATTCTATCATTATGGAATCTGAGTTAAATATGATTCTCACTCGTATTTAATCTTTGAGTAGGAGGCCCAGGAAGTGGTAAAGGAACACAATGTGCAAATATTGTAGAGCATTTCGGGTATACCCATCTCAGTGCTGGAGATCTTCTTCGGGCAGAAATAAAATCTGGCTCTGAAAACGGGTAAAGGATTTGGTGATATCTTTTGTTTAGTGGCGATTAGTTGTTTAATGATAAAATAATATAAGGATGCATTTTCATTTGACATATTTCAACCTCTAAGTTCTTTATAATATTTTGTAGAACCATGATTCAAAACATGATCAAGGAGGGAAAAATTGTTCCTTCAGAAGTAACAATCAAGCTTCTTGGAAAAGCAATCGCTGAAAATGAAAATGACAAATTTCTAATTGATGGATTCCCACGTAATGAGGAAAATCGTGCAGCCTTCGAATCAGTTGTGAGTTTTATATTCTATTAATTCTGTGAAGCTTCATTGAGTTCTATTATGTGGATCAAGATGTGTCTAATTTAATCTATCTACAGACTGGAATTGTACCGGAATTTGTTCTTTTCTTTGATTGCCCGCAAGAAGAGATGGAGAAGCGCCTCTTGGGTCGCAACCAGGTTAGATGAGTTGTTTAATTCTACCTTAGTAGTACTATTTAACACCCCTAAAATAGGAGTCGATTTAAACTTCTAAATACAACTGAAAATAACATCGACTATGTATAAATTCTTCCATGAAATGTACTAAGAGCGTTTACATCAAGGAATGAATGATAATTAACAACCTACTAATCTAAGCCAGTCTAAAGTTCAGATTATAGACGGATGTCACTATCATCACCAAAAGAATCCCGTCTATTCATAATTTCAAATCATCAAAAGCTATCAGTCCCAAAAGTGCCTCTACGGGCATCCAACAGAATTGCTCAGGCTTTCGAGAGGCCTGAGATCTCTCCCCCAAGCGTTCCCGCTCAATCTAGTGTTTACCAATCAGAATGCCGACCCAGAACACCTAGACCTCCTATTTATACTAACAACTAATGCTGTAACATAAAAGCAAAATATCTCTAACCTCCCGACTACAACTTGCTACCCATGAAGTTACCTTATTGCCCTTTCCTCAACTGGTGTATTACTAAAGACCCTCTACTTCGGTGTCTAACAATACCCGTTCCCCAACTTTCACCTTGTTCTCAAGGTGAGAATATTCCAATAATATTTTCCAGCTCTAATACACATCTCGAAACCAACAAATCCATCCAAAGGTTGAGGCATCATGAACTGTTAAGAGCGTGAGGAGTGTAGTGGTCCTATCCCATAATCGTTCCATACACTTGAAGGAAATTCAATATCTGAGATCAAGAGCCAGGTGGTTCCATTCCATGATCAAATTTAACAACTCCAATTTGTAATGATTGTGTCCATGTTGCACTCACAGCACGTACTACTCTATCAACTTCTTAGGGAATCAGAAGTAGTGGTTTCCTGAATACAAACTCCAATCACCGTCATGTTGGCCACCATATCAATTAAGGACCTCTCTCCAATTCCTCTTCAATGAAGTTGATGAACAAATCCGTAAACACTCTCTTTGTGGCCAGGGTGCATATATTGTCATTGAAGGTTCGAAGCCTGCATTACCACTCATTAATAATAACAACTCCTCTCTATGTTCAATTTCCCAAGGTGTCACATGTTCACCGTTCAAATTGACTTCGATGGGAAGTGGTGGTGGTTGTGGCGAGATAGGTGATGGATGCGGTAAGAGAGATGGCGGTACAACCAGCATAACTTGACCATTAGCAACACTACTGCTTTTACATGTGATCTGTTGGACTTGGCTACGTACAGATCGGGCCATATGGGATCTGAAATGGCTTGGGTTTCTTCTTTTCCTTCCTGGCTTTTCTCTTCTTCATGGGCCGATTTTGAGTGGCTTCCCCATCGTTAACCAGAACACAACCGTTGTTTCCTCTGGATTCGTTGTGTTACTAAAGACCCTCTACTTCGGTGTGTAACACCTTCCTATTGTAAAAAGGGTAAAAACCCCCAAATCTTCCAAAATACCCAAAATTGATCAAAATCCATAAATATGTAAAATACATCAAGAGGGAATGTTTAGGAGACTAAAAATATTACATTTTGACATGTATAAAAGTTTAGAACGAACTCACATTGCTGGGTTTTTGTAGAAAACCTAGAAACCTAGTAGAATGGTGAGGAGAAAGTGTAGATCTTCAATCACTAGCTTCAACACTTTAATCTTAGAGTTTAATGCTCTTGAAAGCTTCCTTAAATGCTCAAAAATCTGTCCTATAGCTCACCTAAGTCGACATAAATATATATATATATATAGGGGAGGGATCATACGAGAGCCACCCTTTTTTAAAGGAATAAAGGAACACTTTATGGACCACATACGATGTGGGTCCCACATAATATTAAATCATTTTTGATTTAATATTAAATCATATTAAATCAGAAATGATTAATATTATATGGGACCCACATCATATGTGGTCCATAAGGTGTTCCTTTATTCCTTTAAATTTACAAAGTTCTCATTTGAACCTTCCTCTATATATATATATATAGGGGAGAGAGAGAGAGATGAGGTCTGCGTACATATCACCATTCACCCCCACCCCCACCCTCCGGGTTGTCTGATTTGATTATATTTATTGGTTTTGTTTTCCCTTGGTTTAACCTTTGGTTTTGGATATGAAGGGAAGAGAAGATGACAATATTGAAACAATTAGGAAGCGATTTAAAGTTTACATGGACTCTAGTCTCCCCGTTATCGAATATTACAGTTCTAAGGGGAAGGTCCGAAAGGTAAATATACGAGCTCTTCATTATCACTTATTATTTCTCACTCCTTTCAAATAAATCAATATATGAAATTTCAGTGTCAAGTGTGTTAGTTTTGAACAATGGACTAAATTTGCTCTCAGATTGATGCATCTAAGCCTGTTGGAGAAGTTTTTGAAGCAGTTAAAGCCCTTTTTACCCCAGTGAATGATGAGGTAAAACAAATTATGATCCCTCTGATATTATATATAATCCCAGTGTTTTTTGGAAGACATTTCCCTGAACAAAATATATCGTGTCTAATACTAAAATACCCTCTGTGTATGTGTGTGTATATATATATACACACTTGGGGATCACGTGAGAATTTTATCATTTGTGAGAACCCGCTCGTACCCCTTGAATGATTTTTGTTATGTCTTGCAGACTGCTACCTATATATATATATATGTATATATATATATATAACGAGTTATAAATGCTTGAACATGATTGTTATGTCTTGCAGGCTGCTACCTAGGTGTTATCTCCGTTGTCTTAACATCTTCGGGCTCATGTTTAATTGAGGTAAACATTGCTGACCACCATGTAGTCATGTAAACGTGCCCTAATTCGTATAAAATAGCCGTATTTTGACATTTTGATTTTTATTTGAATATCTGAAATAAGGTTAATAAATAAAAAAAGTAAAACCTGAAAATTAAATAAACATTAATGTTTCTAAATTGCACTAAACTTGGCCTTTTCTGCATTTTCTTGAATAAAAGGCAAGTGAAATATTTTGGTTAAAACACTTGAATTTATTGTTATATGGTTTTGGTGAACATGATATAACATATTTGAAAGCCTCTGGCGTGCAACTTAGTCGGCAAGGGGGTGGGCGACTTTGCCCAAATATTTGAAAGTTGAAAGTACGCTTAAGAATTTGCCAAAAATTGAACTTTTTACGGGATGGAATATATGATATTTGAGAATCTTGATGGAATATAGATATGGTTACAGGGCGTTTGTTCAAATAAGATGACTAAATATCGTGAGATACATAAGAAAGGAAGATTCTTATAGTAAATCATCGAAAAAAATCTATTTGAAGATGTGTATGTGAACCAACGTTGCAGATTATTCATATGGGTTCACATATACATCTCTAAATTTAGATATTTTTCAGTGATTCACATATGAATCTTTTATTTTTACTCTCTCATGATATTTAGTCTCTCCCACTATGGTTATATATGCATCCTTCTGTATAGTGGGATGTGGATGCGTGTAATGTCTGTATTTGCGAACAAATATACAGTTTCCGAATATCTATTTACATACTTAAGTTATTCTTTATAGAACGCCATTTCTATTATTTGTTGCAGTTTGGTTGATATGTGGTGTCGAAAGGAATTCATGATGAGAAGCGTGGTGGATTTTACGTAGTTCTACGTTGCTAAAAGTTACTTTATGTTGTCGAATAGGTTAGGGAGGTATTTTGCCATTATCTCTTATCATTATTTTTACCACTTACACATTATACCACGATGTTTGATTTTTATGTTATCCTCGATTGAGATGCTAGTAATAAAATATATCATATTGTTTGCGAGTTGTGACCATCGATCATATTTGCCCTTTGCAAGGGGATTGTGATGAACTACAAAGCCTAATAAGTTCATTCATCGTGGAACAATTGTTAATAAGGGGTTGTTTGCCAGTTGCTGAATGGTTTGGTGTAAAATGATTAAGAAGCTCTTATGATATAGTGCAAAATGAAATATAATTGGATGGTAATTGTTCAGGATGTAATTAGGGCTCTTAATGGTTAAAGGAGGTCCAGGATACAAAATGATTCAGAGGGTTTTGGAACCATTAAGAGGCAGACTTATTTTTTGCCAAACTGGATTCATCTCTTAGCGATTCAGAGGTTGGCTCTTAATGGAACTGTTAAGAGGTAAACAAACAACCCCTAAGTAATACAACGATAAAATTGTCCCAAATACATGTATAAATATGTGATTTACCACAAAACATGGGTAGTTTAGAACTCGACCAACCAATATTATTACGAACCCCTTTGCAAGGTTTGCAATCACGGGATACGTCAACAAATACAAAATTACTTTATATTTATATTTATAAACTTCATTAGACTAATATCGTGTTTTTTTCAAGGTAGTATATCCAAAGACCTTAATTTCTGCGACGTCTTGTATGGACTCGTTAGTTCTAGATTATATGTATCGTTTTTAAAGTCAACTTTAATGTTTTAATACCTTAATAGTATTTTAAAAGATTGTCACGAGATAATAAATATTAGTTTTAACATAAAATTAAATTCAAAACTTTTAAAACACTATTTTTGAGTGCTTTTGTAAAAAGACCAAAATATAGAGTTTGAAGTGGAACTTTTAAAAATTATTTATAAGATTTGACGATTATAATCAATCATTTATAATTAAGGTAAACATTAAAATATTATAAATATATAAAATATAAAGGCCAGGGGCGGAACACAATAAGGATCTATAGGGGCCATGGCCATCCCGCTTTTTGAGTTAAATACCATATATGAACCTTTTTAACACATATGAAGTCTAGCTCAATATTGGTTATCATTCCTGGCCCCTTTCCTCGAGGTCATGCTTTTGAATCCTCAGCTTTAGTTTTTCTTTCTCTTCTACTACATGTTGATTTATTAATATCATTGTATATAAAAATAAATAATGTTTAAGTTGCTAATCCAAAGGTTTTCTTTTTATTAGTTTAAAAATATAACAAATTTATATTACTATTTTCCGGTTTACGGTTTGAAAGTTATGAGTTTTAGTCTTATATTAACCAATCTTTTTCCTAAAATTTTATAGTAGATCGTAGAAAAAAATATATACAACTTACGCATGTATCGGAGGGTTTGCGATTTTGTATCAACCTAAACCAACCAACATGTGTATCAACTGTACCAATTAAATAGGTACCAACTTAATCGCTACCAAATACAATCGGTTGGTAGAACTTTGAACATAATGACAAATTTTTATATATGTAAACTTAAAGTTCGTACAAAACCAATACCAACCGATTTTTTTTGTATCACAGTTGGTTGATACACGGTATAAGATTTTACATACCAATAATAAATGGTTGGTACATCGGTATTGGAGAATTCTTTTTCTTGATATTGTACTAAGTTCATTCTAGTATGTATTATTTGGATTTCTGAATGTTTATGGTATTATATTTCGACTCCTAAAACTAGAATGGTCGTGTTCCTCCCTTGATAAAGGCCAAAACAATATTTATTATTTATGATCAAGACAAACATGAAACATCTGTAATTTAAAAATTGTGAATTAAAGTAAATATGTGGATATCTACTAAAGAAAATCAACTCAAAATAATATATTCTTAATTAAATCGACAAACTTACAATGATGAATGAATAATAACATGCTTAAAAAATAATTGATAAAACTCAAATTGATCCAAATAAGTATATAAAATTAACAGGCCAATTAAATATTTAACATCAAATCAGTTAACTAATTACATAACTCAATGAATTCAGTAAACGAATACATATGTACATATTATTAAAAAAACACTAAAGATGACATGATTTGGTATTGAATCACACACACCAAATAGTGGATGGCCCTTTAATTTTTCTAATTAACCAATATATTTGTGGTCCAATCTATAAAAATAAAAGTTTAAAAAAACTCAACGAACTGTCAGATTTGAATGATTAAGTTCTTAAACTATTTTTTTAATTGATAAAACCCTTGAACTTTCTAAAACCGATTAAATACATCTTTGTAACCTATAAAAACAGGTTAATTTGATGAAATTTTGGAAAAGGTTTACAAAATCCAACAAATATCTGATTTTAAATGATTAAGTCCTTGATTTTTTTTAACAAATAAATCTCTAATTTTTTTTCTTAAATCTTTTTTTCCGAATAAATTCTTGAATTTTTCTGAACATAAATCCCAAACTTTTTTTGAAAAACAAAATCATGAATTTAATTTTGAACAAATAAATTTGGAACATTTTTGAACAAAATCATGAGCAAATAAATGTATACATTTTCTCTCACCGACAACAAAGTACAATGAACCAATTAAACAAATAAATCTCAAAAAAAAAAAATTGAAGAAAAAAACAAGAGGATGAACTTAATTTTGAACAAATAAATTCGAAACTTTTTTCAAACAAAAAAATTTATACAATTTTTCTTATTGATAAAAAAGTACAATGAATCAATTAAACAAAGAAAGATTATACCACTTCCATTACTGATTCTGAAATATACAAAAGTTATGTCTAAAACATAAATAGATACATACAAAAATATTTATATATAAAAAATTAAGATTGATGACTTAATTTATGTTTGAAGGAATAACTTTTGTATGCTTTGGATTAGTACCGGAAATGATATAAATTTTATTTGTTCAAAATTAAGTTCGTGATTTTGTTTCTTTAAAAAAAGTTTGAGATTTATTTGTTCAAAAAAGTTCAAGAATTTATTTGGAAAAATTGTTAGGGATTTATATGTAAAAAAACCAGGGACTTAATCATTCAAAATCAGATAGTTTGTGTGACTTTTGTAAACTTTTCTCAAATTTTTATCACATTAACATGTTTTTACAGATTCCAAATATGTATTTAACCGGTTTTAGAAAGTTTAAGGGTTTTATCAACCAAAAAAAATAGTTTAAGAACTTAATCATTCAAAAATCTGATAGTTTGTTGGGTTTTTTAAGACTTTTTTCCCTGCAAAAACAACCTAAACCTAAATTCAAAATACGTAAGAAGAAGCAGTGCTATCCCCTTCTCTCTATTTTCTATGTTACAAAAGGCCAAAGAGTAAATAATCTAGCTTTACGAAGCAGTAATCGCATTTTATCATCTCAAATATGATTATTGGGCTGAAAAACGAAACGGTTTCAATCTCGATTGTGCTTTGTGCATGAAGATCCTACTACTAGATCTGTTAGGTTTCGAATTTTGTAACCAGGTATCCATTTTTTGTTTATAAAAAAATGTCATATATAAATTGATCTCGATTTCTACTTGAAGGTTTCCATTTTATGTTTCTATGTTTTAAATGAAACATCTCGGGAAATTTACTCAAATAGCCATTTGGTAAAGGATATTCATTTTTTAGCTATTTTTTAACGTTTTTTTATGAAATAGTCAGACTTTACGTAGAGACTTTACGTAGAAACATAGTTTCTGCGAAAAGTCCATTTTTATTAAAAGAATCAAATTTTTATAGAGTTTACATATAGTCAATCTTTTTAGACTATGTTTTTACATAATATCTGACAATTTCCTAAACATCCCCTATGTCTCTTGGTTTTTTTTATTACTATATAGAGGGAATAGAAAACCTTTTGAATGAATAAAGAGAAGTTAGTGGTTCATTTCTAAAATTCAAATGGGATTAGGCACAAAATTATAACAAACAAAACATGAATCTTGCATAGCAAATTGACTTTATGGACACTTTTAAAACAAAGCAATTCGAATAAATCAGAGGCATATAAATTCTTTAGAACAAAGCATATACATATAGGGGAGGGATCATACAAGAACACCCATTTTTAAATGAACAAAGGAACACCTTGTGGACCATATATGATGTGGGTCCCACACATTAAAAAATTATATCTGATTCAATGGGGCCCACCATTGAATCATATATGATTTTTAATGTATGGGACCCACATCATATGTGGTCCACAAGGTATTCTTTTGTTTCTTTAAATTTACAAAGTTCTCATTTGAACCTTCTTCTCTCTCTCTCTATATATATATATGTATATGTATATATTATATTAATGAAATTGAAAAACAAAAACATGAGAAGTAAACATGAATACACTAAACGAGTCTTTACTTTATTCGCTTAAACGGAAACAAAATTTTTAGCAACGGCAAACTGATTCAATTGTTTGAGTAACGTGTTGATAACGTGTAATAAAAGAATGCATATAGAGAAAATCAAAAGGTTGCAAAGTCTCACTAATTATAAATACTTAAATAGGGATAAATTTACAATGAAAATAAAACGTTAAATTCTAATACTTGGAAACTATTCTTTTAATTATTTTCTTTTTGACGAAGACATTTAATCCTTCAACAATATGCAATTATTATTTACTCATTGCACTTGGATAAGATAGTTTTTTTCGGGTAGTCGCAAGTTTCCAGACTAGTTCATGTGCATCAACTAATCCCTAGGACGATGATGAACGACCTGGAGTTAAAAAGGCTTAGGAGATGTTGTTAACAATAGTTTCCGGACTATTGTTAAAAATGCTTTTAACAATATCTAGATTTAAAATATGATAAATGAAATTTTCTACTACATTTTTACGAGATTTAGGAGATGTTTGTTTACCTCTTAACAGTTCTATTAAAAGACAACATCTGAATCGTTATAAGGTGAATTCTATTTGGGAAAAAGTAAGTTGGCCTCTTAATGATTCCAATACCTTATGAATCATTTTGTATCTTTAACCTCCCTTAATCATTAAGAGCCCTAATTAAACATCCTAAACAATTACGTAACAATTATATTTCTACATTATATCATAAAAGTCTTTTAATCATTCTACATTAAACTATTAAACAAGTGTTAAACAACCCCTTAAAACAATACGCTATTATAAATGGCATAAGAGCATCTCCAACAGCTATGCTAAAATAGAGAAAAGAGGGATTTTAGCATTTTTTGTTCTCCAACAGCTATGCTATCATCTATGCTAAAGTAGAGAATAGAGGAGAGAGATTGAAAAAATCTCTAAATTCAGAGAAATCTCTAAAAGTATATAGAAGAGAGAGAAACAATATTTTAATTATATTCAACCAATCAAAATAATTGATGTTAAATGTGTATGAGAGAGAAATATTATTTTATTAAATGATGGAATATTTTATTAGTATAGTTAGTGATAAAGTTGCTAAAATAGAATAGCTATTGGAGTTGGATGGATTTTTTTTTAGAAATTTTAACTTTTCATACTCTATTATAGAATTTTTTTAGCATAACTGTTGGAGATGCTTTAAGGTAGTTGGCTCTTGGCACACCTATCCTTGGTTTTCTCCTAAAGTCTAAACATAAGAAAAAGGACCCACTAGTAGGAACCTACACTCACCTAATTTCTATTTTAATTAATGAAAAAAAAAGATTATCTTCATTATTACATGTATAGATAAGAATATTTGAGACAATAATTCGAACGATTATTAAATCTTTAAAAAAGTTGTAAAGCTAAAAATCTATATATAAAATAAACAAGGGGTTGTTTGTTAATTGATATATTATGGTAATTCAATGAATACAGATATAAAGTGTTGTTAGAATTTATAATTTTTTTATTTAAAGTATATAATAGTTATATATATGTTTTTTTATACTACTATCATGTTTGGCAAAAATAAGCTAACTTATAAGAGCATATCCAACAGTATTTCTAAAATTGAGAAATAAAAGTCAAAATCTCTAGACAAATTTGCATTCATCTTCCAATTCCTTAAAAAAAAAGATTCCAACAAAAACCGAGTTGTCACCAATGGGCATTCTAGCTGCAGCAGCAGAAGCTCACATCTCGGCACAGTGGAACGTGTAACCCGCCTGCTGTTCCATTCAACTACATTTGTTCCTGTAATCCATAGCCTAACAGAACGCAGCAGCGAGCTATTCTCTATCCAATTCCGGGATGGATCATGAAAGATTTTGTCTTGAGATGCCGATGTGCAGAATCAACTAGGGTTAACCTCTCTTTAGCCTATCTGTCCTCATGCTAACCAATCTCTGGCAATTGGTCTATGGCAAAGGGTCAAACCCGGGAAGAAGTCACTCTTGTTGTTATAGCTGTTGTTCGCTTGGCTTTAGCTCATCTTTCTCTTTCTATTGAACAATATGAATTGCCAAATCTATAGGCTATGTCAATACTCATCGCCTTTGTCTGACTTCCGTCTTCCATTAGCATTGCCTCCTCGTATTACATATTCTACAAAGTAACCAGATCTCCTCACTCGAGTTCTTTGCATTGAGCTCGCTTGGTTCGTCTGTTCATCGGTCATTGAAGGAAAGCGTTTATGGCTAGCGTAATGTCTTCTCGCCCGTCCGTATCCTAAGAATGTTCTCTTGCCCCCGTGTGTTCGTCATGGTCGCGGTAAAGGTTTGTTGGAGCACAGTCGAGAAGTTCGGATGTTCATCTGCGTGATGAGGGACAATCGACCGATCCACTGGAACCACATTTGTTGATACGTATATAGATAGATAGCGACTCTTCCTCTTGATGACGAGGGACGGAAAGAGAATCGGCTTTCATCGGAATAGGAATATCCGAACTTCAAAGGCAAGAGACGAAGAGACAATAAATGCATTTCCGGACACGGGTCGCGAAAGGATCGGGTCGAAGGGAGGTTGAAAAGGCATGTTACGGCGAGAATAAGTTTGCTCTTCTTTCATAAGAAAATGGACTGGGTGGGTAGGGCATTCTATTCTAAAGGCATTCATTTCATCGGTAAGGAGAGGGTGGTCGTAGATCGTGCTCAACCAACAAGAAAGAGAGGATCTCCTAGCAAGGGCCTTTTCTCGTGCCGACGAAGCCGTGTGTCTTGCCTTTGACGTTCAAAATCGCAACGAACAAGACGGAGGCATGCCGGCGGTATAGAAAGTGAAACATTCTTTCTTTTCGTTCGGCGAGCGGGAAGAGTGAAAGTCAAGTTTAGAGAAAATTCTGTATTCCGGTTACGGTACATGGAACTAGGCTTGGCTTAGAGAAAACGGATTGTGCGCCGTGCGGGCTCGGTAGCTAGCCAAGTCAGGTAGGCTCTAAGTATGATATATATATATAGCGGTTGGAGATGGCGAACACTAAAGCCCTGTAATAAGGAGACAGGGTACAATACGAGAGAACTTGACTAATGGGATGATGAATCACCTATTTACTTTCCTAAGGGCCATTGGCAAATCAAGATCCGCAAAACCGAGGTGGAGAAAGGAACCGCAAGGTTGAGATGGAGGGGATTTCTATTTACCTGGAGTCCGTGGAGGCTCTTGGTGAGGCACGTTAGGTAAGGAGGACTTCTTCTACAACTATAAATATTATCTTCATTTTGGAGAACTCAACATTAATTATATTATTAAAATATTTAATATGTTTAAAAATTTTTAAACTAACTTTTATATTATTGGTGGAAGAGTAAGAATAAGTTATTATTTTCTCTTACTTTGTAAGAGCATCTCCAATAACTTCTCCAAAATGGGAAAAATGAGGATTTTGAGCAAGTATTTTGCTCCAATAACTTCCACATAATGATCTCCAAAATGGAGAAAGTAGAACAGAGAATGAGTTTTTCTTCAAATATGGAGTTCACTCCAAAAATGATTACAAAATGAAATGACTAACAAGAAACTTAAAAAATAAATATTTAAAGAGAGAAATAATATTTTAATAGATGATGCAATATTTTAAAATTATTTTGGAGAAATTATAGGGAATTTGTTGGAGATGAATGCAATTTTTTTTAGAGATTTTGTTTTTTAATTCTCCATTTTGGAGAAATTATAGGGAATTTGTTGGAAATTAATGCAATTTTTTTTTGAGATCTTGTCTTTTAATTCTTCATTTTGGAGAAATTATAAGAAATTTGTTGGAGATGCTCTAATCAGTTTTGGGGTAATCTCCAAATATGGAGAAAAAAACAGTCTCTCATGTTTTCTCCATTTTGGAGAAACATTTAGAGATGTTGTTGGAGCACGATTTTAGTCAAAAATCTTCATTTTCCTCATTTTCTCTATTTTAGAGATGTTGTTGGAGATGCTCTAAGCTGACTTATAAGCTAGCTTATTTTCAGTGTACACGTTTGGCAAACCATAAGCTAGCTTATAAGTCAGCTTATAAGCTAGCTTATTGAAACGTTACTTGGCCTTTTATAACCCTTATTAATATTAATTATTAATTATTATTTTATTTTTTAATATGTCTTTTTTGGTCATTTTACATTCTTATATGCTAGTTTTGCCAAACATGATTTTTTTATCAGCTAGCTTATCAGCTACCAGCTAGCTTATCAGTCATCCGTTAACTTATTAGCTACCCGCTATCTTATCAGTTAGTTTGCCAAAAATTGCATTAAACTATTGATTTTTATGTAGGTTGGTTACAAGAAACTGTTCACTTAAAGAGTATTTATTTGGTATTATATCTTGTTTTCTATGAGGTAGTCACGACGATTTTAGTAAAATGTCTCTGACTAGTTGGTGCATGTAAAATTTTCTTTTCAAATGAAATGAACAAATCTTTGCCTTGTATTAAAACGACCGTCCTTTCAGTAACACCCGTATAAAAAATCAAACTTAGGCCTTGTTTGTTTTTTCATATTAAGCTCTTAATTACCACTTATATCTGATTCGTTTAGGTATTTCATAACCATTTCCGCAACTGAAATCAGACTTCAGACTTCGAACCTCTTAAAAAACAAACGCCACCTTAGATTCTTCCACACATATAATTATGTTAAATATTGAGTTATTGACTCATTTACCAACATAACATATTTGATATGTCATACATATATTTTGAAATAAAGTACACTATCGTTTCCTGTAGTTTGATCAAATTCTGAATATCATTTCTATTTCAAAATAAGTATATTACGTGTCTTCGTGATTTGCTTTTCTTCACGAGTTGGTCCCTTGCACTATTGAAATTAGATCTAATATGAAACTTAACAGAAAACATCCTAATTACTATGAAATATGAATGGTGACTTGGGGTCGTGTGAGAAGAAGATTTAACGCGAGAAGCGTGAGAAGAGATCTGAACCATTGATTACTTTCAATTTTATGGCCACCCATGATTTGCACTTTAGAAAAGAATTGATCAACTGCATCCCGGTGCACCTCATTAATGTGAGGATCTCTTCTTACGCTTCTCACCATAACTTCTCTTCTCACTGGAACCCAACCCTATGAAAAATATCCAGATTTCAATGTTTTAAAACCTGGGTTAACCCGGCCGGTCGAACCGGTTGGATTGGGACCCTGGGTAGTGACCGGGTTAACTAACGCGGGGTTAATGCATATGACCGGCACGTTTCAACCCGTTTAAAAAATAAGAATCCCAAATAGGTGATGTGGCTCCGTGGAGGTGCGAGAGTTCGATCTCGCGCTGCCCTCCAGGGGTTGAGGTTTAACTCGTTACTAACATAACCACTAACACTAACGCTGTCGTTCAAAAAAAAAATAATGTATAGACATTTATGTTTTCTTAAAGAAACATATATGTAGTAAGGTTCTAGAGTAATTAACACTTGTCTTTAATTCCTAATCACGTCATTTTTAGGATTAGGGTTGGGGGGGGGGGGGGGGGTGGGGGGGCCACTCTCTTTCGAATTCTAAACCATAAATTACTCACCCAACATTGACTTTTAAAGCAATCGTCTACGTAACCCAAACTTATTTCTTTCTATTTCCTACTTTTTTAATTATTATTATTAAAATTATTTAGATTTTCCCATTATAAATACGATAATCGTAGAGGCTAAATAATTTTGTGGTTGGCCTCCTCTTTGTTAATATTAAGATCCCATGGAAGGCGAAGAAATTGAGCTCATTATCGCCAAAATATATGGTATCGTGGTTTTAATATTAACTAACAAATCCAATACTTTTATCACTGTTGTTGTCATTCTTATCTTTTGTCGTATCGTCAAAATTATCAATCATCATCATCAATTCCGCATCTTTACCGCCAAACGTAACGCAACCGCTGCCACCACACTGCTATATTGTGTGGTGTGCCTTCACGATGTAGACGAAGGGCAACGCTACCGGCGGTTGCCGCAATGTCATCACTGCTTCCATGTCAACTGCATCGACACATGGCTTCAGTCACGATCCACATGCCCTTTATGTCGAAACCATATCCCTCTTCATCTTCTTCCTCGGAAACAGAAAGATCCTGGGGTTTTTTATTTGTTTATTTATTTTTCCCTGAAAGCTATTCGAAGGAGGATCGAATTCAATTTTAATAAGATATTGTTGTTTGAGGGGACTACAATATGACAAAAGTGCCAAGTTGGTTGTCGGATTAAAAAAATGCATAGATTGGTTTCTCAAATTATGTTATCAGATCTACATATGTCAAATTCGACTCAATGATGTCGCTAGAATGACCATCATGTCCTTCAAATCTTGATTTAAACGCATCTCTATTCCCTCATTGTTATCAAGTTCAAGATCGATGGTTAAGATAGTTTTTATGAACCTCTGGCGTGTAATTACTAATTAGTTGGCAAAAGGGTGGAGTGATTTTACCCAAATGCAAGATAGGTCATGGGTTCAATTACATACTCCTTCGCTACCCACAACCCCTGAGTGAGCTAGAAAAAAGCCTCCTTACAGTGGCATCCTTGAAGACAGATTCTATGTAAGATCGATTAAGATTGCCGATAATCAACTTTTTGCCTTAAAAATAGTTTTTATAAGGTGTAAAATAGATATATAGTTTTAGATTAATCAGGACAATAACCTTTAATAATGGTCTGATGAAGATCACATGCAAGACACCTTACTATTTTATTGCTTTACTCTATTACAAATAACTTTTATTTATGCATGTTTTTTATTTAAAATAAGAATCGTTTAATTATATATGTTATCTTAAAGGAAAGTAGTAAAGGTTCTAGAAATGACACTTTATCAAAAGTTTTTTGGATAAGTATTTATTAATAACAATCACTATTTTTAATTATTTTATCCGGTAACATTTCGGTCATTAAAATAAGTTGATGGTAAATCTTATCTGAGTAAAATCTTCTCCCTTAATAACTAAGTAAGATTTTTTATTTTTGTCATGTTCATCCAGTATGGTAAGTGCATGACCGGTCTTGAGATATCTAGTATCCTGGACGAAAACAATTAGAAGTGCACCAGTTTATAAAATTAAAGAAACTAATTTTTGTTGTTTGTAACTGTAACATCCTGGTTTCTTTTCCAGTTAAAGAGAGTGTTGAACCGAGTGGTCTATTAAAGAGAAGCTAATTTCAGAGTTTGAGGGGTGGTGCTGTGAGATAGTGACAACTGTCACAATAGCACCAATAGTACTAAGAGTATGGTCGTCTTAGCCATTGTGCCATACGGTTATGACATCTGTCACAATAGCACCGGTGGTACCAAGTGATTGGTGGTCCCAGCAAGTGTGTCATGCTATAGTGACAATGGCACAATGTATCAATCGGGTCTTTGATAAAATGTAATCCCGAGTTCTCCTTGTATTCCGCTCTTAGAATCAACGAGATAAGTATTTTGAAGTTAATGATTTTGGGTATCATTTACTAGACGAGAAACGGGATCAAAACGGGTGAAAAGTGGGAAAAAAACACCTCGGAATGGTCCAGGCTATGATGCCCGGCGATTATGACAGTGGCATGATAGCATGTCATAATCGCACAACTGGTACCGTGAGTTAGACATGAAAAATCAGATTTTGGGGTGACACGGGCGATCATGACATGTCATGATCGCAGGGCATGATCGCGGGCGGCCCCAGTGGTTAAAAACGAGATTTTCTTCATTTGGCCATAACTTCTTCATCACAGCTCCGATTTGGGCGATTCAAAGTGATGCGGTTTCGTATTTCAGAGCTCTTTAAGATGGAAGCAATGAAGATTAAAGTTTACTTGATGATTTGGGGTTCCCATACGTTGAAAGGTACGATCACCTCTCCGAAATCTTGAATCTAGGGTTTGGTTCTATGATTTCTGATTTGGGTTTGATTTTGGTGTATGTTGGGTTTGTTTATGACCTAGATCAAGATTTTATAGGTGGAAACTTGTGGATTTGAAATCCTCACCTAATGAAGCTCGGTATTGGGATAAAACCTAGATTTAGCCTAAATCTAGCTTGTGAGTTTATTCTTACCTTTCTAAAACTTTATACATGTCAAAATGAAGTAATTTGCTTTAATGTGATGTTTAAAATAAGTATTTCTATACTTGGAAGGTTTTGGTAAAAACTAGGTCAAAATGTGTCATTTATGATTTTCTTTGAAATGATGAAATGAGTACGAAGAACGGTTTTAAAACACCCTTATGGGTTTTTGATGAGAAATATGATGTATAAACCTTAATGTTGTTTTGACCTAATTTTGGAAGGAAAGTTTTGGGAAGCAAGATGTTATACTTCACAAGTTTTGTGAAGAGAAGTAATACATTGGAAACAATTGTATTAAGATGTTAGACTAGTGTAATGGATCCATAGGCACATATAGTCAGAAGTACTTGGGGAGGGCACTTGTAATAGATCCCGGTTTGGGGTTGAACTCGTGAGGATTAATGTGATGACGGGTCATTCCCGTAGAAGTTTCCCCCAAGAGAAGTAAAGCGTATATAGTCAGATGTACTTGGGGAGGGCACTTGTAATAGATCCCGGTTTGGGGTTGAACTCGTGAGGATTAATGTGATGACGGGTCATTCCCGTAGAAGTTTCCCCCAAGAGAAGTAAAGCGTATCTTTCAGGTGTAAATCGCAGAAGTAAAGAAAAAAAGATGTTTTGAGAAAAGCTTTCGGTTATATGTTTATTTACCGTTTTCGAAGTTGAAATAGCTTTTCTACATTTTTGAACTGTTTGTTCTCACTAGGCTTTAAGCCTAACACTTTTTCTTAAAATGACATGTATAACAGGTGATCAAGCTGGTGGGGCTTGATGGGATGAGTGGAGCTAGGTGCCGGTAGTGGCATCCTTTTTGAAGTACATCTTCGTGTGTATAGATGAGTTGCATAGAAGCACATTTTGAGGATTTATAGACACCCGAACTTAATCTGTATTCTGAAGTTTATATAGATTAATAGGTTGTCGTCTAGTATCCCTTTGACGTTGTTAACTCTCTAACTTCTCCCCATCTTTATGGGTGATATTTATTTTAATGAAGTTATTTCGCATTTTATTTGGTTTAAATTAACTCCCATTTTTAGGGGTGTTACAGTAACAATGTTAAAATAATGTTACTGAACAACAAATTCACTTACATTGTCCACTTCGTTAGGCATAACAAAAAAAAAACTTTTGCTTAATGACTTTTAATTCTTAAAACTTAATTCATGTAAATGCAAGGTAATAATTTTATTGTCACTAAACCATTTAAAATAAATCGAAAATAACTTACATTTAGCATATAGTAAAACCGCACACATAATCCTGCTAAAACAAACAACATTATTCATTGTTAATTTGTAAATTAACTTGGTTATATAATCATGCGTTCAAACAATGTTCAAGTCAATTCTCAAACATGATCTAAAAGTGTCATTTGGTAGCAAATTCTTATAATTTGTTAAAAGACTAGAGCATACATGTGTACTAAATGCAAGAAAAAAAACTTGTCAATTTGTTGTATAAAATATTTGACCAAATTATACACAAAACAAAGATAATAAGTTTTCAAATATGATCACAGTTTTTCAAAACAAAATCCTTACAAAAAATTTATTGTAGAATGTGAATAGTTTTATGTGGCTTTTTATTTTATCTCAGATAAATATGTGTTGGAATAAAACAAGACAAAAGAAAAGAAATTCTAAAATAAGGTAAAACAGGAAAGAAGTAATAAAATTAAAATGAGGACATAAATTAATTAAAAACACAAATAGTGCGATGGTGAACTTGTAAGCTTCTTTGTGGTTGTACTCGATGTGTTGTGTTCCACTCTTGTTATGCATCATTTTTTCTAGATAATAACATATTCTTAATGAACCGATGCCCTGAATTGCCGTTCAACACTTGGACTGACTCTGGGTAAGTGACACCTAATAAATGTTTATCTATATGTATAATGTTTGGTTTTGTTTGGTATTTGATGATTTTTTTTTGAAAAGAAATCATATTTCACGCCCATAAATCTGTTTGTATATATATAACTGTGTATATAAATAATCGCGTAGAGGATATGCCAAGGTCTAGATATTGATTTTAACATAATTCTTTCATCATTTCAAGATTAAAACCTAAAGATCTAACAAAGACTCTATTCATCGTTTCTGATTGAATCTTGAGAAGTTCTTAGTCCAAAAATCATTAACGTATAGTGGAGGCTAATAAATCTGTAAGAACAATGTTAGGAGCGGACTTATATGTAATTTTTTTAGAAGGGTGTTTATGGTTATGTCTGGACTAATCCCGATAAATTATGACTGCAAGACATCAGCCCTGGTAAACTCTGTGAACATAATTTTTGCATACGTATGATTCAAACCCTAGGCAAATGAGATATTCCACCACATCCTCAAGACCTCAACCACTACGCAGATACCTTATGGTTGACTTATATGTAATCATGGGGAAAGGCCCCCACTCAAAGATTAATATTTTAAAACAATCTAGGTAAAAAGGATTTTGTTACTACTTAGTTCCTCCTTTCATTTACGATGGTTTCCTTGAGTGGTCTAGTCTGTTTTGATGAAAACCCTTACAACCACGCTTCATAATCATGTTTCGTTCTTGTGATCATGCTACAATGATACTTTGGTTGATGGTTTTGTTAAATATATCTTAATCTCTTCTTCTTTTAGTTTAAACATAAATTAATTTACCTAAAGTTAATTTTTGAGTAAACTACGATTTTGGTCCCTGTGGTTTACAGTTTATAACGATTTTGGTCCCTGTGGTTTAAAAACTGCTTTTTTGGTCCCTGTGGTTTCCTTTTCCTACCATTTTGGTCCTTACACCTAACAAAGTTAAAAAGGGCTGTTAAAAAGTTTCAAAAAATTACAAATTTAGTCCTTGTGTTACATAAACTTTAAATATTTAATCATAAATTTCATTATTATCTTAATAAACTCTTAATTTGACACTTATAAATATATATATATATATATATATATTATCATTTTTGTTTCTCTTTCTTTATTATATTTTAATACTATATATATTATTTTAATACTATATTCATTATATATATATTAATATTTTTTCTTTCTTTATATAAGTTATAATCATTTTGAAAACATACAATATGATTAATAAAAATAAATAATTTTTTTGATATTTTAATTAATAACTTTTTTGATAATTTAATTAATAATTTTTTATTATTATTCAGTCGAAATTTTATTTATTTATTTGAAACCGATTGGTATTTCTAATAAATTTCTTTTAAAAATCGTTTGGTTTAAAATGGGAAAAGTTGTGAATCTTAAAATTATTGACAAATATGTGATGTTATTTTTTCAAAATTTATATTTATTTTAAATTATCATCTGAAAAAGTTTAATATAATTTGAGAAAAAATAGTTTTATTTATATCCAAAACCGATTGTTTTCATTAAATGTATTTTACTTTATTTTCATATTTTCCACTATTTTTTAGAATAGTGAAAGTAAAATGCATTTTTAAAAACAACCGGTTGGGTATAAATAAAACTATTTTTTTCTCGAATTGTATTAAACTTTTTCAGATGATATTTTAAAATAATAATAAAACTTAAAAAAAAAGTTAATATCACTTCTTTATCAATAATTTTAATCATTCGTATTTTTTTACCCATCTTAAATCAATTTTTTTTAAATAAATCTATAGAAATGCCAACCAGTTTTAAATAAACAAATAAAACTATGATTAAATAATAAAAACATTATTAGTTAAAATATAAAAAAATTATTTATTTTTATTAACTATATCGTATGTTTTCAAATGATTATAACTTATATAAAGAAAGAAAAAATATTAATATATATATATATATATAACGAATATAGTATTTAAATATAATAAAGAAAGAGAAACAAAAATGATAATATACATATATATATATATATATATTTATAAGTGTCAAATTAAGAGTTTATTAAGATAATAATGCAATTTAGGATTAAATATTTAAAGGTAACACAAGGACTAAATTTGTAATTTTTTGAAACTTTTTAACATCCTTTTTAACTTTGTTAGATGTAAGGACCAAAATGGTAGGAAAAGAAAACCATAGGGACCAAAAAAGCAGTTTTTAAACCACAAGGACCAAAATTATAGTTTACTCTTAATTTTTTATATACTCAAATCAATTCATCTAGAAGAAAATTACATAAATAAAATAATAGTATAATTTGTTACTCGGTTGATCGGTTCACTGATAAGGTAAGAAAAGTCAAAACCAAAACTTACCTTATTTAGTTAACCGAGTTAAACTCGGAAACAAAAGCAACCCGAAATAGTTGTGATTCACATTAGTTATTAATTTTAATTCTCTTATACATACGCTTAAGGTCCCCAATCACCAACGTTTCGGGATCAACTTCTTAAATAGTGTTCTAAACATCCTTAAATTATGTTTCATGATTGTTTTCTTTACTTTTGTCTATTACAATTTCTAACAATAATAGAAATCAAGAATTCATGGTCTAAAAAATACAATTTGTCATTTTAATCGTTAACATTGAAAATTTATCTTTTTTTAAAACTGAAGATCTAGAAATATATTTTTTAAGAATAAAAATGTATACAAAAATATTGCAATATCTTTCGTATACAATTTAAGAAGGTTGATGGCACACCTGTCTATAGAAAAGAGCCACTAGTCCAAAGCTACCCTCGTCTATGTCAATTTTAATAATATAAAGTCCTTTAGATAAGGACATTTTTGGCCTTTTGGGACAATAACCAAATGAATATCAAATTCAAAAATAAATTGTATTTATGATTGGTATATTTATAAAAGATTATCTAAGTTTATTTAATATTATGACATAATCGATATGTTTATTGGATTCGATATTCTTTAGATTAAATGAATGATTGAAATTGGTTTGTATTAATGGTGGAGTTTAAAAGTAGTTTCAAATACAAATCATGTAATTGTTATAAAATCTACAAACCGATCTAAACTGTATGTATAGATAATCAACAGTGTGGATTATATCAGTTCCTAAATTTACCATCAACCACATCCTTTAATTGATTTGATAATCGCCTCTAAATTCAAAATAAAGGGCTGATATTAAGTTTGTAGGATTTGTAACAATTACATTGTTTATATATGAAACCTCCTATTTATAATTGAGTTCCACCGAATATAAGACTTATGGTGATACGTGAGAACAAAATATTCATATAATTTCATCTACTTTTATCTACTTAATTATCATGATTAAAGTATTAACAAATTCATGTATTTAACATGATAAATGTACGTAAAAAGTAATTGAAAATGAAAATAGTTAAAAGTAAATAAAGTTAGATAAAAAAATTAACTTCATCAAGGATTTGGTATTGCTTGTAAACACATTGTAACATCAATTAAACCTAAATCTATCACAGTTTTACTCAAATAACTTATCAATAAACTAGCTTATGTAAATTTAAACGATTACTAAAAAAACCTAACGTATAAATTAGCTTATGTTTGTCAAACAATGCCTGAATGTTCAAATAGGCTGTTTTATAGGACTTAACTTTAGAGGATCAAAGGATAAAGTGTTATATTTAAAAGTATTGCAATAAGTTTGTAAGACATTTTTGAGAGTCTTAACAGTTTTTTAGGAATTTTTTTTATAATAAAGCGTGATATTAACTATTTTATACGACACTTTTAAAAACGTCTTATAAAAATAATTGTTTTAAAAAATGTTCTATAAAACAATTAACACAACACTTATATTAAAAGTGTCCTAAAAGAACTTGTTAAAAAGTCCAAAACCGTCATATAAACTTATTGCAACAATTTTCAATAGAACAATTTACTATCTGATATTATAAACATAAGTCTTATGAAATGGTCTATTAAGACACTTAGGCCTTGTTTGTTTTTTCATTTTAAGCTCTTAATCACCATTTATGTCTGATTCGTTTAAACGTTTCATAACTATTTCAGAACTAAATTCAGACTTCAGCACCTCTTAAAAAACAAACGCCACCTTAGACTTTATTGACGTCTTACAAAACCGTTCTTGTTGTAGTCAGTGGCGGATCCAGGATTTTTGTCCACTGGAGTCCTATTAAGGTAGACTAAAGGCGCGTAAAGTTACTCGACGTGTTTCGGGAAAAATTTTAAGTTTTTTAGTTGGTTTCAAGGAATTTTCTTAGTGTTTTTGTCGATTTTAAAAGATTTTTTTAGTGTTTTTGTCAAATGAAGTGGATGGATCTTTTCCCTATCAAAAATCGAACTTAATCCTTTCTCAAGGTCATTGATATAAGAAATAAAGTTCGATTTTTTGACACATAAATATATCAAAGTTATAAACTTTAATCGTACCGAACTTAAATCCTCTCATGCTATTTTTCAAAGGAAAACACCATTATGACCCCTTTAAAGTATTTTATTATATTACTTTATATGAACATGTTTTTTATTTAAAAAATAAAATCATCATTTAAATAATTTATAGGCATTCATGTTTACCTTAAAGAAAAGATAGAAAGGTTCTAGAGTAATCAACAACCATTGACTTCCAAAGCCGTCGTCTACGAAACCCAAACTTTCTCCTCTGTATTTTCAACTTGTATTATTAAATCATTAATTAACTACATTTTCCCATTATAAATACCATAATTGTGGAGACTAAATAATCCTATGCTTGGTCCTCCTCTTCGTTCACATCAAGTTGCCATGGATTTCGAACAAATAGAGCTCATTATCACCAAATTGTCTGGTATTGGGGTTTTAATACTGACTAACAAATCTAATATTTTCATCGTTGTTATTGTCGTCCTAATCTTCAGTCCCCTATTCAAAAGGATCCATCATCACTATCAATTCCCCGTCTTCACTGCTAAACATAAAGCAATTGACGACACCAAACCACTATATTGTGCGGTGTGCCTTCACGACGTAGACGGAGGGCAACGCTACCGCCGACTGCCACAATGTCACCACTGCTTCCATGTCAACTGCATCGACACGTGGCTTCAATCGAGACCCACATGCCCTTTATGTCGAACTCAGGTCCCTCTTCATCTTCTTCCTCATAAGCAAAAAGAGCCTGGGTTTTTTTATTTGTTTGTTTATTTTTCAGTGAAAGCTATTCGAAAGAGGATTGATTGGATACAATTTTGATAAGACAATGTTGTTTTGAGGCTACTGTAGTATAACAAAAGTCTCGCATTGATCTTTAAATTTAGGGAAAAATCACTTACATAGATAGGGTAGTCAATTTATATATTTATATCGAATTCAAGCGAATGATGATGTCAGAAAGGTAAAATATTGACCTTTCGTGTCTTTTAGTTTTGGCTTTAATTGCATCCTCAACATCATCTCTATAGCATCATCACAAGTCCAAAGTGGATGGTTAAGATCATTTGTATGAGGTGTAAATTGATATATTTAGAAAAGTGTTTGTTAGATTGTTGTGTTTAGTTAACTTGTTACAATTGTCTTTATACCATGTCAAAATCAATTGTATACAAATTTTCCATTTTTGAAAAAGACGACAAAAAGTATTTTTCATACAAAAGTCACATTCTATATAAAAAAGTGAATTATATTGTATTTCTTTAATGCATTTTCAAGATTAACAAAAACAATAACCTTTGACAACCATTTTTGGATTAACCAGTTTCATACGGTACAAATTTGTTACCATCAAAACAATTTCATTAGGATGAATCTAGTGATAGCAAAATCACAAAATAATAACCTAACATTCTTCTTAATCACGTTGATTATATGCGTCTTTTACTTATGAGTGATAACGATTTTATTGTTATTTTTTTCAATTGTAATAAAGAATCCGTTGATACCAAAATTGCACAAAATAAGGACCTAAAACTTCCATCAGTTCACTAAGTTATGTGTTCTCGACATTATGCATTGGGAGAACTTCCGACCACTGTTTCTGGGTAATATCAAAATATGTCTAGCCCAGTGGTAAGGTAACATCCTGGGAGTCAGTGGATGGTATCCCTGACTACTCGGGTTCGAACCTCGCGGTGCGCATGTCGAGATATCCAGATCTTGGGCCTACCACTTTGTGGTACCCTTAATTGGGTTGAGCCGAGATCGGTGGGGATTAGCCGGGTCACACCCTTAAGTGGGAGCCCGGATACCCCAGAAAAGTGTGTGTGTGCCTTTAAGAAAAACTGTTTCTGGGTAATATTGAAATCAATAAATTCGAATTGGGTCTCAATGGATACATCTCGGAAGAAGAAATTAAAGTGATATTGTTGGTATCAACCATTGGAGTTGTAAATAATACTCATAGTACCCGATCAAAAACATAGAAAAGAAATTAGGGTTTATTTTGCCTTACAAGGAATATACCCGAAAATGAAGATGAGAGTAGATGAAGGATTGAAGTTGGTTAAAAAAGATTGAAGGTAGATGAAGTTGGATCAACAAAATCAACTCATTCAAAGGCTAAGAAGTAATCTCATCATAATTATTATTCTCACATGATACTATATGTGTGTGTGTGTGTGTGTGTGTTATTAGAGTAGGGTTCCAATCAGAAAGATACACGTAAATTGAAGAAATCTACTAGATCAACACTATTGTTTGTAAATTTGGTTTGTTTTTAATGAAATTGCCTATAAAAAACAAGAACAACTAGATCAATTCCTTTTGAAAGCTTATTCATGAGTTGTTTTGAGAATAAAATTGATCAAAGATTCAAATCACTTCTTACATTTCTTATATTAACTCTTATTCTTACATGATCATTCGTCTATGTTATTATTATTACAAACATGATTTATAGATTGCTATATAGCGAGAGAATTTGTATTATTTCTCTTCATAGAGTTCATTTATTTAAGAATCATGATATTGATACATATTAAATATTTTTAGTTAATGCATTTACATAAAGTTTCCCAAGATTGTTCGGATAAAAATCATTCGTCCCAAATTTTTTTTTCTTATCCATGTCCACCAATCATATAGATACACGTAAACAGAGAGAGAAAATAAAAATGAATCAAATAAATAAAAAGCTAATTTATCTTAATTTCATTGGTGAAACAAGAATGAAATATATGGATTTAGGACAGGTGATTTTTATCCAGATCGTTCATATAGGAAACGTATGGTATACGTTGGATGTATCATCATTATCGCTTTGATTCAACATTTTATTATTATTTAACTTTATTTAAATATGTTTTTCATTTAAAATAAAATAAAAATCATCAATTTATTTATATAATTCATAGACATTATCTTGAACAAAAAATAGCAAGGTTCTAGACCAATCAAACACTTGCCTTTAATTCCTAATAACGTCCGGCATGACCCCAGTGGCGGATCTAGGATTTTTGTCTACTGGGGTCCCATTAAGGTAGACTAAAGGCGCGTAAAGTCACCGACGTGTTTCGGGAAATTTTTGAAGTCTTTTAGTTGATTCCAAGGGATTTTCTTAGTATTTTTGTCGATTTTGAAGGATTTTCTTATTGTTTTTGTCGATTTCTAAGAATTTTTTCCCTTTTTTTATTGATTTCAAGAGATCTTTTTAGCATTTTTGTCAATCACGGACAAGATGGGGTCCCTTGGAAAATTTTATTGGGGGAACTAATGCTAAATACATTATTTTTGAAATTTTTTACCCTATATAATTTTTTTTTTCTAACAATTGAATGGGGTCCTTGGACCCCCCCCCCCCCCCCTTTTCATGCCAGCTCCGCCACTGCATGACCCACACTTTTGGATACTTTCGTCGTTTACGTAACGCAAACTTACTCCTCTATATTTTTTACTTCTATTATTAAATCATAATTTAATTACATTTTCCCATTATAAATACCATAATGGTGGAGGCTAAATAATCATGTGCTTTTCATCCTCCTCTTCGTTAATATCAAGTTATCATGGAAGACAAACAAATCGAGTTCATTATCATCAAATTATCTGGTATCATAATTTTGATATTGACTAACAAATTAAATATTTTTATTACTGTTATTGCTGTTCTCATCTTCTGTCGCATCCTCAAAAGCATCCACCACCACCATCAGTTCCCCGTGTTTACAACTAAACGTAATGCAACCACCACCACCAAACCGCTATATTGTGCGGTGTGCCTTCACGAAGTAGATGGAGGGCAACGATATCGTTGTCTGCCGGAGTGTCGGCACTGCTTCCATGTCAATTGCATCGACACATGACTTCAATTGCGATCCACATGCCCTTTATGTCGAAATCAGGTCCCTCTTCATCTACTTCCTCAGAAGCAGAAAGAGCCTGGGTTTTTTTATTTGTTTATTTACTTCTCCATGAAAGCAATTCGAGAGAGGATTGAATCCGATTTTAATAAGATATTGTCGCTTGAGGGTGTTGTAGTATGGCAAAAGTCTCAAGTTGGTCTTCGAGTTTAGAGAAAAAACGTGTAGATTAGGTCGGTAAATTATATAACCAGATCTATTTACATCAAATTCAACCACATGATATAAAAAATGACACTAGGTGTCCTCCAATTCTCGCTTTAATTGCATCTTTATGATCATCTCTATCACATCATCACACTATCATGTCCAAAGTAGATGGTTAAAAATAATTCCCATGAGGTGTAAAGTAAATATATTTGAAAAGGTATTAGTTAGATTGTTGTTTTTATCAACATTTTGCAGCTGTATTTATACCATGTCAAAATCAATTTGATGCAAAATTATCATTTTTCAAAAAGACTGTTAAAAGCAATTTGTCATATACCAAAATCACACTCTATTAAAAAAGTAAAATTATATTGTTTTTCTTATACATTTTTGAGATTAACGATTGAGAAAAACCTTTAACAACCATTTTTGGATTAACCTGGTCAATTGAGTATAAATTTGTTACCATCAAAACGATCTCATTACCTAACATTATTCTACACCACATTTATATTTATATATATATATATAGGGGCGGGTTTAAATGAGAACTCAAATTTGGTTGTGAACGTGAGGACAAATGAGAGTATGACACGTGTCCCATTCAAAGAACTATTCAGACTGAATATAGTATTTATTCAGTCTGAATAATGCTTATTCAGTCTGAATATTTCTTTGTATATTCAGTATGAATAATCTATATTCAGATACGTGTCGCGCTTTCATTTGTCCTCACGTTTACAACCAAATTTGAGTTCACATTTGAACTTTCCTCTATATATATATATATATTAAATTATGAGTGAAAATAATTTTTTATACGCACTCTTTTATCCACGTGAGACGGGTTACTACAAACTTTCTCACTTATCTTTTTGATGTCTTTGTTATACTTTCCCAGAATCCTCCTTATAATCGGCAAAGTAGAATTTGCCTAAGATGTTACAAACATTTCTCCCTCAAAAGGATTCATCATGCTTGATGAGGCTTGCACCACCCTTCACATGCTACAAGGATGACTTTGATACCATTTGTAACGCCCTAAAACCAAAAAGCAACAAACTGACCAATAACCTTCAAATCAACTTAAAAGTTAAAACTATGATGAAAGTTATCAGCAATCCACAACTTTGAAGTTATAAGGAGTTCACAAATTTACTTACTTGAGTTACTAAAACTCTATTGATTGTAAAAAGAATCCGGCAATACATAAATTGCACATAATAAGGACCTAAAACTCCCATCAAATCACCTTTTAATGTGTTCTTGACATTATATCCTATGAAAACTTTCAACCACTATTTTCATGTCCTGCTAAAATTGATAAGAAGAATTAGGTATTAGTCGAAACGTCTTAGAACAAGGAATTAAAGAGAGATGATATTAATAGCCTATAGGAAAGATAAGTGGATGCATGACTTTTTTTTTGTGAAGGTATCCCAGACAAAGCCCAAATTGATCCGGACAAAGTTTTTTTGACTGCAATAATCAGCTCTGATAAACTCAGTGACCACAATTGTTGAGAGCATCTGGATTCGAACCCTGGATGACTGGGATATACCGTCAACCCCAGGCATTCATCCAGTAGGCCACAACCCTTGTATTAAAAAGAGTGAATTGTGGATTTGGTCCCTATGGTTTGCTAATTTCTTTGACTAGGATCCCTATAGTATGTTTATTGTGGATTTGATTCTTATGGTATTCAATTTATTTTGGTCACGATCCCTTCAACTAATGTTTCCGTTAACTCTGTTAAATCAAGGACCATTTTTGCCTTTTACCAATTCTTGTGTCTTTTTCCTTTAAATAAATAATATATATATATATATATAATGATATCAAAATAAATAAAATAGGTTATTATTGTAGATTTTATTTGTTTAAATTTTAAAAAATTAACTATATTAAATAGATTTAATTATATTATTTTAAATCTTTCAAAATTTACTATTTGTCCCTATGTTAGAGGTGTTCCAGAACCCTGTGAATTGTGTAAAAGTAGGATACTCCAAATTTAATTATATTATTTTTAAAAATAATTATATTAAAATACGATTTAATTGTATTAATTATATTAAAACTTTCAAATAATAAATTATATTAAATTGGTTTTTATGTTTTAATGCAATTAAAATTTTAAATTAAATAAATCAATTCATAAAACCATGTCTTACATTATTTAGAGCTAATAAAATAAGATATGGTTTTATAATTGATATGTTTAAATTAAAAAAGTAATTATGTTAAAGATTATTTAAATTTATTATTTTTTCTATCATTGCGAAAAACAAACTTATTATTGATATTTCAACACCAAAATAATTAAAACCATTAAGAAATGAAGTTCAATTTAATCATACTAAAATTAAGGTTTCCGGTTTTCATATTATTTTCATTAAATAACTCAAAATCAACTATTTAGATTTTAACCAAATGAAACATTTATACATATTCTCATCTTTGTAATTCAAAATTGAACAAATCCTTATATAAATTCAATCAAAATTTCTTACCAAAATAGAAATATTAGAACAATAAAATTAAATCTTATTTAGTATAATTTATAATTTAATTTAATGAATCAAATCATAAAAATAATATATAAATAACATAAGATATAATTTTATGATTGACATGTTTAAATTAAAATTTAATTGCATTAAAACATAAAAACCTATTAAATATAATTAATTATTTGAAAATTTTAATATAATTAAATCGTGTGTAATATAATTAATTTTTAAAAATAATATAATTGAATCCATATAGTTAATTTTTAAAAAATAAAAAAATAAAATCTACAATAATAACCTATTTTATTTATTTGGTACCATTATATATATATATATATATATATTTAATTTTATATGCGTAAAAATATCTTTTTTATTTTTTATAAGAAAACAACACAAAATTGGTAAAAAGGCAAAAATGATCCTTGATGTAACAGAGTTGACGGAAACGTTAGTTAAAGGGACCATAAGCAAAATAAATCGAATACTATAAGGACCAAATCCATAACAAACATACCATAAGAATCCTAGTCAAAGAAACTAGCATACCAGAGGGACCTAATCCACAATTCACTCGATGATTTGAGTCTATGCAGAATTTGAAAATTTGAATCGCTCGGTGAATTTTACTTGGTGTTATCTCTAAATTCTGACCTAAAGAGACTGAGTAAGAACATGATGGTTGCCTTTCCGGTTATGATGTTTCTTAAGTCTCTAGCCTCCATTTCTACTTTTTTCTTGTCTTTTTTTTGTTGAATTTTTTCTTTGATCTGTTCATTGTTGAGTTTCCGATGTAAATGAATCAATCAACAACAATTTATGAGGTATTTCTAGGTTTACAATCAATCAGATTATAATGCAAACGAATCAGATTCTACTTACAACACAAACTATTTCATGATCGGTTAGTTGACGGACATGATTGAATGGATTCTTGCACCATTTGCATCTTAATTGATTGCGACCTACATACTCTGCCACATACTTCTTTCCCTTTCCCATTTTAGTCGTTTTTATGAATAAATACAACCCGTGATTCTTTTTATACTTGAAAAATTAAAGAAATCAGGCTTTTGGCGGGAAAGATGGTTTTTGGGAACAAAAAGGGAAGGATCCCCTACTACGCGGTCCCATCACACAATTGACACGTCAATGTATGCCGTCTCATCACCTCTATTTATCTATAACAAACTTCAAACGGACTACGGACTTCAAAATAGGAGTTCAAAAGGGTATATCTATAAGTCCTTTCACAGAAAAATATAGACTACTAAAGTTCTGACTTTTTAGGTGATTTGAGTATATGCACAATTTAAGTTTGTCAGAACTTTTTAAAAATAATCTAAAAAAATTGTTTTTTTAGATTTTTTTTTCTTTTTCACGTAAAATCAGATTTTGGACTTTCCTATATTTAACCAATACTTTCTTTTTCATATTTCCTTACAAAACTTTGAGTATATACAGAGAGGTGATTTGAGTATATGCACAATGTTTATGAGTGGTTTTGTAAAAATAGGGTTGGGGTCTCAAAACCCAAAAAACAAATCCTATTTTTCAACCAAATATATTCAATTATACCCCTTTTATGCAATTTTTTTATATTTGTATATTTTTATATTACAACTTTATGACCTTATATTGTTTAAAAATATAAATCATAATTAAGTTGATAAAATGAAGCATCAAACTAAAATTTATAATTTTATAAATTATAATATTACATCACAAATATTTAGTGTTTATTTTTAATTTCTAATCGATATAGTTGTACGGAGGAAGATTCAAATGCAAACTTTATATTTTATTGTGTATGTAAGGACCAATCTCGGTTCTTCATCTAATTTAACCTAACAACTCATATTAAATATTTTTTTAATTAAAATTATTAATTAAGGTAATTAAGTGTAAAAACAGAAAGTTAATCTCAACTTAGGCCTACCAAGTACCAACTTTGATTTTTTATTTTTAATTAAAAATTTTACCCCCTTAAAATTAAAATTAAATTATTTTAAAATTCACTAATAATTTAATCAAACAAATTACATCAAAATAACAAGAATTTCATGCTATTCGATATGACATCTATAATTTTTCCCCGTTTTAATTATTTTTTTACGTGTAATCGTATATATCTATTAGATTCATTATTAATATTTATGTGCGTTCAATTATTTACAACAACTCAACACCGTAAGTCCGTAACTCGATATCACATTCTTCAAAATCGTAAGGCACTACGTTATTCATCACCAAATAAAGATAGATATTCAAAATGAATATCATCTCAACCTTTAATCTAAACATTTTATTCAAGATGAATAGTATGTATATTCATGATAAATAATGTGTATATTCATGATGAATGTTATAGTGAAAATGTATATTCGTGACGAATATAATAATGATATATGAATATTGAAAAGTTGTTGTAAACATGTTAAGATGTATAAATATTCATGATAAATAGTATGTATATTTATGGTGAATAGTATTTATATATATGATAAAAACCGATCAAAACTCGGATACAAAGCTCTGTATGGCTTGACCAGTGCCCGAATACAAAACTCTGCATGGTTGATACAGAGGGGTCTATATGGCCTATACAGAGGCTCTGTATGGTCTGACCAAAGGCTTTGGTTGTGTTCCTCGAGAGTTAAAGTTTTCTGGAAAATGGACCAGAGCTCTGCATGTATAGACTAGAGCTCTGCATGGATGATTCTGAGCAGTTTTTTCTCAATGGTTAATGTGCATTAATAGTGCAGTTATTGAGCAGTTACTGCAATTTGTATAACTGACTACTACTCCTAAATTCAGCCGTGATTGTCATTTCGGTTACATTATTGGTGAACATAAATACGAATTTATATTCACAACTGAAGTACCCAATGCCTAAGCATCGTGCGCTCCAAAAACTGCAAAGGAAGGAGCGAAAGCTACTCGACCAGATGGGGAATTTAAACACGGTTTTTGAACGATCCTAAATTATTCTCCAGAAAATTGCTTTCGTTTTTGTGCCTAAAAACGTAAGTGTTCTTGAGTCTTATCCAACATTGAATTTCGGGAACCAGACATAGGGTCGAAATATCAATATGGAAAGTGTCTTCCACGATTCTCAAACTATCCACAAGTGATCGATTTCCCTATTTCTGCCACATGCTCTAACATACCACAAGTATTATTTACAAATCCGATGGTTGTGACCATCACTGCTTTAAAAAACTTATATAACATTTTATCCAAGAAAAAAACTTGTATAACATGACTAAAAATACGTTGTCAAATAATATGCTACTGTTGATTTTAAATTTACCATTTTTGGGAAGGGATTAGATAAAAGATTTTTAGGTAGTTTTCTATAATGTCGCTCCGGCTGGTTTGAGGTTAATATTAGGAGGACTCTAATGGTGATTTTCGAATAACCTAGATGTTCAATCAGAAGCTTTTTGGATTCTTGAAGTTTATTGATCGTTGTGGTTTCAGAAGCCAAAATGTTGAATTGCTACCGATGTCAATGAATGCGAGGAGTTATTGAAAGATTTGATGCTATGAAGGTAAGCCGGTTTTAATTTCGTTAACTTAATCTTGGATTTTGAAATGCAGTGTATTACTTGAACTATAGTATCAGTTCATAATCTAGGTTTAGGGTTTTGAAGTTGACTGAACATGGTAATTATTACCCTACCTGACTTACGTTCTTCATGTTTTTCCAAATTCAGATGATCATGTTCTATACTACTTTGAAGATCTGGTAATAAAGAGGATGTAACAGGTATGGTATCTATAGTTTACAGAAAGATATATTATATTTCCAATGTGTTCATAGGTTATGGTGAGATTTTGTTGAATTTAACATGACAAAAGCGATCTATGAAACAACTTCTAGGGTTAACTTAAAAATTATATCCAGATGATAGGCATCCAACGCCAAAAATTGTTACAGTCTATATATATGACAAAAGACTTTGTAACTCCATCATCCTCTGCACTTTTTCTTGTCACAGTGTTGATTCAGTTGTTCTGTAATTAAATATTGTTATAATCTATATCCTTCCAGTTTTAATAGGATCCAGTCCATATGGAAGCTACAATGGATCTCACTAGGCCAATTACCAGAAATTAAATCCTGATCGTTTAGAAATATATGCTCTGGGAAATTTGGTTTCAGTGTTGAGAAAGGCTTTCTGACGTCGTTTGTTCATGATAAAATCTTTAATGTGGGTATGTAATAAGGAGCGATTTTAAGGCTGGAGTATACCAAAGAATATGGCCTTATATAGGAGTGTGTGGAAGAACTTCACTTATTTCCCAGAACCTTGGGAGGGTTCACCTGTTTATAGCCACCATGGGTTTGCCGCTTGGTAATTTCTTTTGATTTTATTCTGCCCAACTAGTTTGGGAATCGGGATAAAAGACTTATTGTTGAAGGAAGCGTGGCACACATATGCAATATCCAATATATGACAGTGGTATTTAGAAAATGATTTGAACTTTTTACGATAGATAAAATGGTTGAACCAGCTGTTGTTCCCCTCCCAAGGGCAGGTTCTCGGTAAGATTGAGATGAAAAAAGAGAATTTGGATATTATTTTCAAGACAACGTTGACTCAACTATGTAATAGTGGTATTGTTATCAACTTATCACTGTCCTGAAGTAAAGCATTGAATGCATGATATGAAGTTCACTTGACTGTTCTGTGTTGAGCACCATTCTTGAAAATGTCCATTTATATGAGGTCAACAATTCTCTAGTATGAAACTCCTCAATACTTGCTTTTGTAGTTATCTCTAATATGTAACTCTTTCTTTTGAATCATATACAACTCTTCTTAACCACATAACTAACTATTTCATCTATGTCATTGTGTTGATGTGAACAAAAAGTACTTCGGGTACAGAAGATAGTTATAGGCTCTGCTGAATGTATTTACTGCTTGGTGTTCAGTCTTAGATGAAGAAACGGACACCCTATATGGAAAGCAATGAAGAGATTAGGGCAATGAGTCATTGCTAGGCCACTTGTATTCCCAAAATCAAACACCAGCAACAAGAGGGGCAACTGATGCCACTAGTTGTTGTAAACAACAACACAGGTGGGGTAGGCATGATAAACATGAACATAAGTAGGTGATTTTAGATTTAACAGAAGGTTATTGATTGGGTACAGATTCATACAGGAAAAAAAGGGGAATACGAAGATTATATGAGAGGAGTAGAGAGATCAAATAAGGAGGGAGGATGTCTCCTAAGCCCAAGCATCCGGTGTCAACGTTTCTGCCACTCCTGAATCAGACGATGTCTCCTAAGCCTTGAGTGTGTAAGGAGATTAATTTGGGAAGAAATTGAGAACTGCAGCAGACTAGTACTAATGAGCAAGCAGACTAGTTCACTGCTGGTGCAGATTGGGAACACAGCCTAAGACAAGAACACGTACAGGCTACTGGGTGTTTGTTGGTTCAATTGATACACAAGAGGAACACGGTATGCTGAAATCTGATTGGGGGCTTTAACACAAAGTTGTGTCTTCTGAACAGCCTTAACACAAAAGATACACAAAAACAATAAATCTGAAGAACAGCCACATACAAATTCACAAAAAAGAGCTGTTGGTTCAAGGGAAATGATAGAAACACTTGCAGATTGATATCATTCGGTTCTTGAGTTGAATTATATGGAGACTTAATGTGCACAACGAATGAAATTGGGGCTACTGGTATGTGAGGAGACTGAGCTTAGAAGAACATACAAAAGGTAAGCGGTCTCGTTATTTCAACCAAATGGAAACACACAATGTAGTTTTCTCTGCGTATTCATATGGACTTCTGATCAGGAGTTGTGACTGTAGAAGCCTCATGACTTGTATTTCATTGTGGAAATTCCACTTACAAGTTACAACTATCAACCTATTTTCCTTGAGGCAATTCAGTGAGAAATCATGTGTTATTCTTCTCAAGAGCATGTAGTTCATCATTAACCATACTATCCAAGTTGAATATTTCAGAGCCCGCTGAATGGTATTTGGAACCTAAACATGACCAGGAGACGAGAAAAAGCTCTATATGTAGGAGTCAATTTTCCATAAGCAACATATTTTAAATAGGGTGATATTACATGTCCATACACCTTTGACCTTTCTATGAGCAATTGGCAGATCAGGATCATCAATAATCAGAGTTAGAATAAAAACTTTACCTTTATCTTTTTTAGGAACATGAGAACATGGTTCAGTGACTTGCGAGTCCTTACTCTATGTGTGGTGTTATCTACATTCCCAATTCGTTTCCTTCTATAGACACAAAGTTCTTGATTTTGGGCTTGACGTGGACTAGACACATGGCATAATCATTGAAGTTTAGGATTTTTAGATGATCGAATTGAAGTTTTTAGAAGCAAGTTTGAAACATGGAGTTAAACTTTTTGAATATACTCACAGTTTCAAATTTTTATTTCATGTGAAAACTCCAGGTGGTTCTAGTGTTATAATCTGTTAAGGATACAATCCACCTAACATCACCAATATTTTCCACTCTTAAGGCTCCCAAATACTATTGTGTAATGCGGCAAAGGGATATGAAGGTGCATAGGGAAGACTGGTGTTAATGTGTCGGGTATGATTTGCAAGTTGACATACTTCAGAGATGAGGAAACAAATTTATAAGATAAGCAAGTTAACTTATAATCAGGATATTTTTATCCAACTATATGGAGTTCTATTAGCCTCTTGTTTGACTGTAACCTGTTGGTAACTTCGTGAATGTTAAGTCTTAAAACTGACATGGTTGCTTGCTTTGACTATCTCACATTGGCCGTTATGTTCATGCCATAACCGTGATGATAACTTTCATAAGCATAAAGAATACATATACATATTTGGTTTTTGTATCATAACTTGTTTAAGGATATTGAATTTGGAGCTCAAGAACTATACCAAAACATATAACAATAACATGGTGGACAACAAAGGCACTACTTTATGTGAGCATGTTAGAAGATATCACACATGCAGTTATTATAATCCTATCTCATACTAATCAGTATAAATTGTTTCTGTAGATGGAAACTCAGGTATTTCTTTTGCATTTCAGAGTCACAGTGCACATTTTATAGAAGTTGCTATCTTTATATCTGAATAATCCGATCCTTGGTGATTATTTTCTTCATGTGGCATTCTTTCTTTGGTTTTCTAAAATTGTCTCAATGAGAACATGCATGATAAGTGTTTTGATTAACTGAATGTAGTCATTTGTGGTTGTTTTGTTTTTAAGGAAGCTCTTCTTTATTGCAACATTCATGTAGGATAATTTGTTTCCTTTTATTCAAAACTAGTATTAGTTGGTATTTGGTAATTTCATTGATATTTTGATGCAGCATAGTTTGTTTCCATTTCATTATCAATTAATCGGTTCTCCATACATTTTTCTTCTTCTTTTTAAATAGCCATGGTATCTGGCACCTTTGGTCTAATTAGTCGATGGGATCCTTGACAGCACAAACTTTAGGCTTTCTGGCAACATGGCCCCTAAGGAGTTGGCATACGTTGTGGGAGTTCGTAGTTCTTTTGTGGAGCTATGTTAATAAAAAGATGCTTTTCATTTTCTTGTCGAAATATATAATCTATGCTATTATAGGCTCTGTCAACATGTCTAGGATGCTGAAGTGATAATTTGAATCCATAATCTCAGCTTTGCAAAAATTCTCTTTGACCTACTGTTCATCCTCACCTCAGGGGTTGTGAGTTTTAGTACAATATAACCTGATATACATGTTAATGGGTTGAGTCGTATAACTTGCAGCTTATCTTGAGTAAAGGGTAACCATCATCTTGTGTTCGATGATTTATAAACTCCCACAGTTGGTTTCAACCTTATTTTCTCGCATTTTACTGTTACTGTTTATTGCATTTACCGTCTTTGTTGCCTGCTTTCACACTCTTTGTTTTCACAACTGTAAAAAACAATTTTTTTGTCATACTCTCTGTTTCTTGTCTCTGCAAAACTTTTTCGCAAGCCCACTGGGGTTTTGGGGGGGGGGGTGTCATGTATACAACATCTCTTGGGGTGGAGGAGAGGTCCGCATAACCCATTAACCCCCTCAACCCCCTACTTTCGGCTCGGATATATTGGGTAGGTTTTGTTTAGTATGAGCAAGAACCCAAGTATATTCACCAATTCTGTCATAACTGCATCACATATCGGACCACACCATACCCGTATAATCATTTGTCCAAGTTCAGTGAACCTAGGGCTACACGGGTAAGGAGAAATACTAATTCTATACGCAGCCCAAAATCAAACATTGGATCCTCAATTCGCAGCCCAAAGTCCAACATCGAAGCTGATTCTATAGGACTAGGGCTCCAATATCACTTTTTTTCAACTCACATGTCATAATATATAAGCTTCATCTAGCCCATCGGCCATCACAAAGACACTCACTCCAAACTCAAACTCCCTTTCTGCATTTTGTACCTTCCGTGCCCTAAACCCTAATCCTGGGCATCAGTGTATCTATATCCTGAAGATCTTTGGATCTTTGGGAAGTTTCTTCCAGCTAGAGACGATGTCTACCCAAGCTGTCCCACAACACAAAATGATGCGGAAGAAAACAAAAAGGGTTAAAGATAGGGCCAGGGAAAAGTTGAACGATGATGATTACATCAGTCGTTTGCCCATCGATGTTATTCATCACATCTTTTCATTCATGGATACTAGATTTGCTGTTCAAACTAGTCTTCTGTCTAGAAGGTGGGTAGATACATGGAAAACCTATCCCCGTCTGAAATTTGAGATCGATCGCTCCGCCAATCACACTAGCGGCTCTAAATTTCCCAATTTCGTGCACCGATTTCTATCTGCTCGTGATGGAAATGCAGAAATTACCACCATCGACTTCCGATCAAATTCTATTAGGCTTCCCCTCCTCAAAGAGATCTTAATCTATGCAATGTCACATAAGACTCAAAAGCTATTCATTGAATTCTTGCGAGGTGGACACACAAGACGTGGTGGATTTGATATATCTTTGTTTAGATCTCAATTTATTCAACACCTCCATTTGGGCGTTGATTTTGTGGTTTTCATAACTCCAACTCTGACCTGGGATATGCCTGCTCTGACTACTTTGAATCTTGATGGTGTTACATTTACACTGGATCAGGATCTTCCTAATGATGGTGCTCGTAAGTCTGTTGAGTTGTTTTCCCGTTTTTCGAATTTAAAAACTCTTGTCCTGTTTGATTGTCGGTTCCATAATATTGATCAATTCGTTATCATGTCAAATGGGTTAGAGAGTCTTTCCATGAATGGTCTTCATCAGACAGATTTGTTTGTTATCTCAGCACCAAAACTCTCATCTTTCACTTATAAAGGCATGGCTCGGTTTTCATTGTCAACCATGGGTCTTAATTCATTAGAGACTGTCAACTTTCACACATACTATCATAGATCTCTAGAAAACCGACAAGAGCTTGTTGAATTGATGATCAACACCTTCCATCAACTGCATAAGGCAAAGTTTCTTAGTTTAAACTCAGAGGCCTTGAAGTTTCTTTCGGAGTTCCCGGAATTACTTGAAAGACGAAAATGCCCTTTTAAGAACCTGCAAATTTTGACAGTGGTTGAACAGCAGCAACCTCTCCCCTCGGTTGTGTATGCTCAAGTTCTTAGTTATTTCCATAACAGCTCTCCAGCTCTTGCAGTTAATTTTGAATTAAATCTAGCACCAAAATGCACTCGCTGTCTGGATGAGCATTAGTGGAAATCATTATCAGGTAAGGTCAGTCTTAAGTTCTTTTACTTATTCTTGTTAAAATTATATTTTGAGCTATTCTTAAATTTACAACTGCTATTGTTATCCACTATGAGTAAGCATGCTATATTATCTTCAATGATCTTGGATGATTGCAGTATATAGGTCGACATCTTCTGTTCATTTTGAAATAAATATCGTCTTGATTAATACATCTATTTGTTGGTTTTCCCTGTTTTCTCATTCCATCCCTACCCAAATAGATGCAATGTTAACTGAATGTTTGGTCTAATAAAAATTCTAATTTGTGGTTTTTAAATTGTCATGTTGAATAAGAGTATACATAATACGATTCATGGACCCTTTGGCCCGGCTTGGAGAATTGGATAACATAGTGGATTTGCAGCCAACAATTTACACTCTGAAAAGAGCTTTAGGACATACTTCCTTTGATTAAACTCCATAGGAAGTTATTCTTTGACAGAATTAGTAGAAAGAGTTCTAATGTTTAACAGCCGATTAAGTGATACATATGCACAAAACTCGGGGAAAAAGGAATTGAAGCTTGAGATTTTATTATGTAAACCTATGTGGTTTGAGACAATCATCAATAAAGATTATGAAATGCTGAAAACTGTTAATAGACTCTTAAGGGGTGAGGCGCCATAAATCAGGATGAGCTAACTGAAAACAGGAACGGGCAGTCTGAAATGATTCTTAACTTTAGGTGTAATGGATACATGTTTGATTACCTAATTGACACAACAAGACTCGCAAGAAAAACAGCAACATATGAAAATTTTGTTCCAAGTTTCTTCATAATAATATTAATAAAGCACTTTTAATTATGCTAACACATAGATTTGCATCTTAAGTCTAGACGCATCCAATGAATACAGTCCATATTTTTTGAACTTAGTTACATTAAATTGAAATTTTTGTTACATAAAATAGGAAATTTGAAACTTTATTACATTGATTGATAAAAAAATTATTATTTGTTACCAAAGTTTGTCTTAGTTCCTATTTAGTGTAACAAATAATATTTTTTTTATCAACATTATCCCGAATTACATAATGCCTCCATTTGTTAATGGCGTGCACTACTGACATCAACTCTTTCTCAAGGCTGATAACTCCAAATGTTTTGTTGCTATATCTTTGCTGATTAAGCTATGGACCTTCCTTGTTGCATCAGCATAACTCCTATAAAAGGCAGATCAAAGTTAGGAAAAGCTAATGCTGGAGTTTTTACCATGGCCTTTTTAGTTTCTTAAAAGCCACATAAGCTTCTTTGCAGCAAAATTCCTCCTTCTTGAGCATATCCCACGAGGAGTCTGCTAATCAATTTATATCTGTGGAGATATTTTTTGTAATAGCCAACGAGTCCCAATAAACCAAGGGGCTGTTTGGTTGGTTTTCAATCAAGTCATACATTGATAAAGTTGTCTATGTGGATTAATCTATATGTATCGATTGGGAAGGTTTTTGTTTAGGAGGGTTTTTTAATAGATGGAAGAAATGTGTTTTATAATTGGGAAGTACACAAAAAACTTGGCTTTCTGCATAAAGTTCCGTCCTAGAAGCTTACTGAATAAGCCATTTTCTGTAACATTAAGCCACTACCAAACAGTCATGTATAGTTGACCGAATAAGATGTGAGTCTCATCAAGCTCATTAAACTGATAACAAAAATTCCCTAACTCTTTGATAGAAATTAGATTCTGCCATTCCAACATGAACCTTGATTTTTTTTCCACCTTAGTAGCAACCCCATCGGTAGATATGACATGACCCAACCCATTATATATATATATATATATATATATATAGAAATTAGAATAATATACATAGAATAAGTCATGTAGACTTATCTGTAATTCAGTACTTAACACACTGTCACTCACTTAGAACATCATCCTTAGAAAATTAAACTTATTAAACTTGGGAAATTCAAGTTTGAGTATCTTGAAGATGCTCTCAACCATGAATTCGGCATTATTAGTTAAGTGCACAACTTGTTCTACAATGTTTAGATCTTATCTTGATCTTGTTTCAAATTTTTAGACCTATAATTCGTTCTTATTTGTTTATCTTTAACGTGCTTTGAACTAGTAACAGTATAGCATAGATTTATACTGTTTCTGCTGGTTTAGACTACGATGAAATACCTCCCAACCTTGGAATCTGCCTAAAATGTCATAATTTTCATGGGATGTAGGGATCATAAACCGATAGAAAAGCATTTCGTATTATTCTTATTTCCTTTTTAACCCTTCTTTTACCGGTAAACTTTGATTTTTCAGGTTCACTTAATCCTTTGATATCAAAGACTTTTTGGAGTAAAATACCATGCTGGATTTGGAGTTAATCATGGCTATGCTGTTAGTGCAATGAACTTCTAAAGTGGTTCCATTTTCTTTTCGGATTTCCGTGTTAAACAGATATTTACTCTTTTGCTACATATACTGTCGTTTCCGGACCCTACCTCTGTGTGGGATATATTATGTTCGTTTGGTTTGGTTTTCTAGTTTGTTTTTGGAACTGCATACATTTGTTTTCTAGTATGTTCTGTTTTTCTGATAAGGGTTTACCGTTTTAATTGAACTTTGGATGTTTTGATTTCTGGTTTAAAAGGTTTTGCGTTTAAACATTTGATTCGGTACTATATAATGTGTAGATGTTATATTAAAGATTTCAAATAGTAGTTTATGATACTCGGGTGTATGGTTTGAAGGGATTTAGATTTCATGGAAGGATTTGAAATGTTTGGCTTTTAGGATTTGGAATGAAATTGATGGAAGGATTTGGACTGAAATTGAATTTCATTTTTTATAAATAATTTGTAAAAACAAATTACAAATAGTTATAAAAATAATTAAATTACCTTATTGTTAATTAATTATTGAAAAACAAACGTTTTTAACATATTTTAATACAATATTATATTCAAATCCTTTGAAATCCCTTAGAGTATCTCCAACAGCTTTGCTAAAATAGAAAAAAATGGGTTTTTGTTCTCTAAACCTCTTCAACAGCTTTGTTATCTTGTTCTTTATAATAGAAAAAACTTTGAAATTTTTCTAAATTTAGTGAATTCTCTAAAACTTGATGGTAGAAGAAAGAAATTGTTATTTTATTTTATTTCATCTCATCAATGAGATTAAAGTTTTATCATTTTATATTAAGTTTTTTTTAAAGTGTATTGGGATGATAAATTATATAATATTATATTAATATAATTTATGTTAAAATCTCTAAAATAGAAAATCTGTTGGAGATGAATACAAGTATTTTTAGGTTTTTTTTATCTTTGGTTCTCTATTTCAGAAAAATTATAGAAAATTTGTTGGAGATGCTCTTATAATCTCAGCCACCCCAAAGGATTTCAGAATCCTATGTTTTAGAGATTTCAAATCCGAGCAATCTTACAAACCAAACACGAGATTGGAATGGGTTCGAAGTCCAAATCTGCCAAAATCATAAAGTAAATTCATTTTGCTTTCTAAAAATCACATAATAACTTGATTATGTTTCGGTTGGTATATAAGGAATCGAGTTGGAAGAAGGTTAACCATGGTGCTTGACTGCTTTCTAGATCTATGTTTCTTCAAACCAATTTTCGCAATGAATTGAACCGTGCTAACGAAGAGGAAGGAAATAAACATATACTTAAATCTAGAAGATGAATATTAAAATCATAACCCTAACTTGTTCTTGATCATCCTTGAATTGTGGCGACCATTAAGCTCTAGACATATTATTTAATGTATTGATTAACATATATTTGTTTGTATCATAATTTAGAAATCTATATATACATAAAAAGGAAGATATGGGAGGTATGACATGGCACACTCATAATCCATTATTTTTTAAATGGTGCTTCCTCAAATTTTCTACTATTTAGAATTTTCATAATTTTGTAGATTTCCCAATCAATTAAAGATTAATTAATGGTCTTAATTGGTCTTGATTGTTTTTAGACTCTTCACATACCACACCACCCTTAAACGTTATATCTTTCCCCCTTCAAATATCTTATGTTCTACTCCAAAACTCAATCCACAAATTCCACACCGAAAATCATGGAAGCTCCAAATCGTTAAAACTTAGGCAACCCGTTCCATACCAAAACCATGGAAGACTCTGATCTCACAACATCCTGTAAGTGTCTCTATAGTGCTTCTCATTCATCTTTACCTACCAAACCCACATTCAAACACACATTATTTGAACGTTGAGAAAAATGGGGTATTTGTCTCTATATGTCGATTCAAATGACTCATTTAATTATAATCGAGTTTTAGTTTATTTTTGTTTGCCCCTTACGACAATCATATCAAAAGAATAATATCATACTTTTGATACTTATTAGTTGAGACCTGCTATTTTGGGGCCATGTTTTAGTAATAGCTAAAAGAAGAAAAGGGACAATGGTAGCAAATTTTTGCCAATGGCAGTCATGAACGAAAGACACAACAACTAGCAATTGTGAGTTTGATAGCAAGAATTGTTAATGTATGAGTTGTCTTTTACTTTTAATATAAAAAGAACCGTAAATGCATTAAGTCATGATTAAATTTTATTTGATTTTTAAAATGTTGAATGTCTAAGAGTTTTTTTTTCTTATATGTAAATTATATCTCCATTAAAAATTAGAGTCTTTTTAGTAACCATTTGTTTTTCCTTTTTTTATGTTATTAAATATTCTTTTTCTATTATTTATTTTAGTTAATTATTCTTTTTATTGTAATTTATGTAAATTAACTTTTTAATTTCCTTTGTTTATGTTGCTAACCATTTGTTTTCCTTTATTTATTTTAATCATTAATTTTCACTTATTTAAGCATAAGTGGTTTTTTATTTTTTTGTTGGGTGTTATTGGTTTTTTAACTTTTTTGTCATCCAACAACCCACCTCTCAATCTCTCATTCTAACGTATTTTCTCTCACTATATTTGTTTTGCTAAAATATCAATATTTGTTATGAATTTTTGTTTATCGTCAAATTATTTGGTATTGTGTTGACTTTACAAAAAAATTTATGTTGTCCTTTTTGGGTAGTAAGCGGCACAAGAAAACATAAGTTATCTAAAGAACGCTAAATATGTCGAAAAATATAAAAACTTTCTCATCAAAATACACATATTATTATTACGCATAAGTATTTATTTGAATACTCCTTCAATTTCAATGCATTCTTGATTTTGTCTATTTTGTTATTTTTATTATTATCCTATTCTCATTTCTATGTTTTTTATCATGAGTTTAACCCACTATGCTAAAAGAAATTAATTTTTTATTTATTTTAATATTACATTGTTACTCATGAAGGACGGTAGATCTTAATTTTTATATTTGCTTCTTGATGACTAATATATGTTTTTTGTGTTTCATTTGAAGAATCAAAGTTTAACGAGAATGTAAATCAGTTAATATTCTTCAACATTTGTTTTTTGGCCTTCAATGATTTTGAATCGTGTTCAAAAGTAGATTAATTTCATTTTATGGATTTACTTTTTTGCTTCATATTAGTTAACAATTCCAATATTGAAATTTTGCTCCAATCTAATTAGATTGATACCTATAAAAAATGTATCGAAGACAATCGATTTAGAAAATAAAGCCGATAAATCACCTCTACACAAGAAAAGCGAAAAAAACTTAAGATGTTTGACAATCTATATAATCGAGATCATGCATATGGCACATATATCAATGTAAATTTTGATCCACACTGCCAAAAAAGTTAAAATCAATGAATTGTTGATGAAGGAGAATAAAATATAGGAAGCAAAGAACCCAACGAGTAAATGAAAAATGAGGTAGATTATTGATATAAAAAATCATAAAATTTAACGAGTTCTATGTCTTTTTTTAAATAAAAAGGTAATAATGTTGATAAATATAAACAATTTATTACATCTAAATATGTGTTGTCGTTTTATTAAAAGATGATTATAATTTTAAAAAAAATCATATTATTTGGTTTTTAATATGAAGATTATTTAAGTTGCCTTTTTTTTAATAATAATATAAATATTTGATAATCTAATTTTATTCAACAACTATAGATATATTTTGTATAAATGTTATTTCTGTTTTACAAAAAAATTGTAGTGATGAGTCTTGGTTATCCTAAATCATTCTTGATTTGATTTTCAATTTTATGTATTGATTTATTTTAAACGACGTCATTAATGTTATATATCAATATCTAAACTATGATAATTACTAATAATTTTCATAACTCTATTAATTGAATATGCTCAAAATCTTTTTTTATTTAAAATAAATTGTTGTATATGAACTTGCATCAAATTCCATATTTATAAAAATAGTTAATCAAAACAATTGTTACATTTTTCGTTAACATAAATTTGATGTCGAACACTAGTTGCATGAAAAGTAAATTATCTTATTGCCCAAGGTTGATACCTTTGATCAAAGTAACAACTATACATATCATAACATACATGCTAATTGTTCACACATACTATTAAATACTATTAAATTAATGAACAATTATACTCGATAAAAGATATAAGCGACCTTACACAAAAAATCAAAAGCACTTGCCAACTTGTTTTTGTTGAGAAGGCGACTTTGAACCTTGTCTATTTACTTTACATTGCTAAATGTCAGATTCTGAATAGAACCTTCAAAATTTTGGAGCCCAATTTTACATGTGTTTGGACTTGAGATTTCTTAATTTGAGTTGTCGTCATCTTTTCTCTGTTTTATTTGGTGTTCTTCTTTTGGAACTTTTTGGATTTATTCTATTTCAAGTTCTTCATTTTCTGTTATACAATAATGTACACGACAACTAAGGAGGTGTTTGGTTAGATGTATATAACAGTAATCAATGAAAATGGAATTAAAAGAAGTTGTTTGATTTTCTATAATATAATGAGTTCATTTCCCCTAGAAACCCAAAATTTCATTCACGGTTAACCCGGGGATGAAAATTCATTCTCGTTTCATTTCCTGTCATTTTTATTTTCATTCTCAAGCCTGAGCCAAACAGACTCTGTTGGTGTTCTTCTCTACTCTCTTTTTTTCCCGATATGACAATGTTTCACCTTTGTCTACCATGTCCTTCTATCTTTGGCATCAATATCGTAAGTCTTTGATCTTTTTTCAATATACGGACTTGATTTTTTAACCCAGCTGAGGATTTTGATCTTTAAAACCAAAGATTTGATTTTGAATACCTTTTGGGTTTTGGTATATTAAGATTCCAAACTCAAACCTTCCTGTTTTTAAGCTATGCCTTTTTGTTCTTAATCACAAGTTTTTGTATTAACCTTTACTTTAAAAACTCTGAAAAATTAAGTTGATAATGTCAATTTACTATTTACCATCTTGGTAAATGTGTAATAGGACCTTCAAATTTACCATGTTTCTATCATCATTTTTACAAACTTGGATGTAACATAATTTAATTCACGTTCAAAGTAGCCTATATTGTATTAATAGGTGGAGTTGGGCCCTTAACTCCATTCCAAGACTCTAGACCATATATACATCATTTTTTACTCATTCTTGAAATAAGTTTTTAGAAACTACATGTAAACAAAAAATTTAGATAGTTTTCTTACGGTTGAAATGAATAAAAAACTAGCTTGATCAAAATTAAATTCAAAATTACATGATTTTCTAAAATTGTTCCTTTATTTTTGTCTAAAATCAGACCGGTTTCAAAAACTTTAATTTTTAACCTACTTAAAATAGAACCGAGTTATTTTAAAAAAAAAAAAAAAAACAGAACCAGTTAGAGCATCTCCAATAGCTTTTCCAAAACGGAGAAAATGGGGATTTTGAGCAAATATTTTGCTTCCCCAAACAAAAAATTGTTCCACAATCATCTGCTGAAAGTCCTTCAAAATGAAGAGAGAGAGAGAGAGGGTTTTTCTCCAAATATGGAGTTAACTCTAAAAATGATTACCAATAGAAAATTGAGAAAAATAAATATTTAAAAAAAGAAATAATATTTTAATAGATGATGTAATATTTTAATATTATTTTAGAGAAATTATAAGAAATTCGTTGGAGATGAAAAATACAATTTTTTTTAGAGATTTTATCTTATAATTCTTTATTTTAAAGAAATTATAGAGAATTTGTTGAAGAGGATGTTATGATTTCAACAGATGTCGACAATACACATTTCAAGGTTTCTAAAATCTATGTAGTATGCTGTATATATCTCACTGAATTGACAAACTGTTATCATTTTTATAATGTCTTACATCTCCACTATAACTAAATCACAATATCATGATGTGTTTAATTTTTCACTTCTTTCTTCATTTAATAATTAATATACACCACCATAAATGGAGTGTCATGAAATGATGGCAAATTGTCTCTTCCATGACCTCATTATAAGAAAATGTTATATTTTTATTTTAGGAAATAAAGTAAAACAAGGTACAATGATACCTGTAATTTTGGAATTTTTTTTATTATGATAAGTTATTTATCTAAGAATAATTAAGTTGATAATAGATGATAATTTTCATGTAGAAATCATGTTGGAAAGTTTGAGATTCGAATTGGGCTTGAAAAACACGAAAACGATGAAAAAGAGCGAGAAATGGCCTCCAGCGACTTGGCACGTGAACTAGGTTGCCCAGGCCAAACGTATCAGATATTGTTCGCTTCGTCCACACACTTGGACTCACGGCTTTAAAACCCGTCTAATAGAGAAGGTATCCAAGTCCCTTATAAGACGCGTTTTAAAACCGTGAGTCCAAGTGTGTGGACAGAGCCGACAATATCTGATACGGTTAGACTGTGATGTTACAATAGTTTTCTTTAAGATCTTCTAATTAGTTACGTATAGTTTTTTTGAGTTAAAGTGATATAATTAATAAATTTTTAAATGTTCTATGGTTTATTTTATTGGGAAAAAATGTTTAGGGACTTAATAATTTAAAATGAGAAAACTTAATGTTTTTTATTCAAAAAATAGTTCAAAAACTTAATTATTCAAAATAAAAAAAACTAATAAATTTTTATTTTAAAAAATAGTTAATAACTTAATCATTCAATTCAAAATAAAATGGTTTGTAATTTATGAGATTAGACATAAAATTTTGTAACACTCATTTCTCTCATTTTTTTTTTCGTTATAAAATGGATTTGGTAGAGTTAGAGGTTCCATCGGAGTGAACGTGGACTAATTTTCTAATTGACACTATACGATTTCATTATTTTCCAGTGTTTTAAATGTAATGATCAAATCGCGACGTTTATGCAAACCACAGTGGCCATCATATGAAACTACAGGGCTAAAAATGTTATCTTCGACAAACCGTAGGAACCAAATTTGTAGCTTACTCTAAAAATAAAGTACAACTTTTATTACATCTAATGCTCTTTTTGAAAATATATACAAATTTTAATACATGAGATACTATTTTTTTTCTTCTCAAAACTACATATTGGAAACGTTATTACTTTCGTATTATAAAATTCCAAATTTAGGATTAATTTTCTTTTACGTTCTTTGCTTGTTTTAAAAATTACTATATTTTTTTGGTAAGTATTTACACAAAAATGAGCATTTTTAAGGCATAATTTTTATTAATAAATTAATGGTAATTATATTTATGTTTACAACATTGTTGTCTTTTTAATATTTTTTGGCCTGATTGGTACGACGGAGTAAGGGACATACGTTCGATGAGTAAGGTTTTTCGTATCGTTGGTTCGTGAGGTGTCGTTGTTCGGTTGTTGGGTTGCTCCTCGTTGGTTTTGGACGCCGCTAGGCTGCCTAGTTCTCGTTCCCATAGTTTCTGGCAATCAGTGGCGGATTGCTTAGTGGGATCCCAATTAAGGTAGACTAAAGTTGTTTAAAGTCACCCGACATGTTTTTATCTTAATTACACCGTTTCGGGTAACTTTTAAAAGTTTTTAGTGATTTCGAGGGATTTTTGTAGTGTTTTTGTCGATTTCGAAGAACTTTTTCGGATTTTTTGATTGATTTCAAAACACTTTTTTAGTGTGTGTGTGACCATCGCCGGCAAGATGGGGTCCCTTGGATAATTTTACCGAGAGGAACTAAGGTAAGTTCGACATCTAATACAAAAGAGAGAATCCACTTCAGATAACCACGCCTCTGCTAGGCAGCGTGTGGAATGGCCGAGAGCGGACCTTATTGGATATATAATCCAAGTCGAGTTCTGTATTTTTAATTTTTTTAACCTATATAATTTTTTATACCTCTTGACTGGGGTTCCTGCCCCCACCTTTTGTACGCTAGATTCGCCCCTGCAGTGGCCGTTGCTTTTGGTTTGAGGAGTCCTCAGCCTCTCTGTTTTTAGTTCTTTTCAGGTTCTCGTTGTTTTGGTTTGGTTGGTTTCGTTTCATTATGTGTTGGTTTTTCTACATATTATAGATGTCGTTGTTTGTCCTCTTGCATTCCTTTGTTTTCTTTAATGCTATTGCATTGCCTTATCTTTAAAAAAATGTAAAAATACTTTATAAATGACAAAAATATATTTTCTAAAACTATATGTTAAAGTAAATATTGGGTTGTTGACATTTCAAAATTCAAACCTCGTATTTCATTAACTCATTTTTCATAAAAAGCAAACCAACTTCCTTATTAAAAAATTAAAACATATATTCTACTTTACTAGTATAAATGGTCTAAAAGAAAATAAAAAATGATAACCAAGATTCATTATTTGATATTTTCATAGAAAGTAAATACCGAAAGTACCCCTGGTCCAAAGTGTTAAACAGAGAGAAATCCAAAGAATGTTGGTGACTATAAATGACTGCCTCTTGAGGCCATTCATCACCCTCCTCCACCAACATTGCTTTCACCATTTCAACCCTTTCCATTCTTTCTAAAATTAGAAAGAATCACTCTTTTTGTGTGTCTTCAGACGTGTAACTCAATTGGTAAAAGATCGGAATAGTTTTGCTCAAATATATATAGTATCTTTCTCTCTTCTTGTCTCTCTATTTGATTTAATTTGAGTATATTATATTCGAATTCATCTAAAACCAAGCATGTTTTAAGTATTTATAATCTTGACTTTACGGGTTTTTGTTAAGAGACTTGAATAATCAACAATTGTTCGAATATGTTGTTTTTATAACAATTATTGTACAATATATAAAAGTTTTGAGTTTCTTGAAATAAGTTTTCTTACACTAAATCTCATGTTTTATATCGTATGATAACATTATACTGAATTTTAATCTTTTTAAAGAAAAATACGTATTTTAGATGTTCATAGACCTATAATTAATATTTGTGAGATGGGTTTCTGAAATGTAGAGTATAAATGGGTTTCTGAAACTTTTATTGATTTGGCCGGAGATATTAAAACATTAATTAATGAGAATAGTAATGAAAAACTATTTGATTTTATATAATATAACTGACTCATTCTTCCATAAACTTAAATTTTCATTCGTTACTAAACTAGAAGGAATGAAAATTCATTCTCATTTTCATTCTATGTTATTTTCATTTTCATTTTCGATTTTTTTTCCTTTGCCATAACCAAACGGCCATCTTATGATGGCATGGATGTCGTCTTGGATCTGCAGACACCATACCGTAAACTTGTTGGTTTATATCATTGCCACGTTGACTTTACTAAAAATAACTTAGGGTTTTTCTTTTTACACCCTAATCTAATTTCCATTTGTACCCTAGTCTATTATTTTATCTATTTTGATTGAGGGACACACTAACATTCATATTTATTTATCTATTTTAATTAGGGGGACATATGTGTAGAATAAAGTTTAATATGTAGACTAGGGTGTAAATGATAACACCCAGTAACTTAATACTTATTAGAAAATGCTTTATTTTTGTTTTCATTTAATAGAAAATATCTAGTTTTCAATGGAATTTTTTTTAAATAAAGTAATATCTTCTTTTTCCATTTTTACCCACATTGCTTTGGTTGCGATACTTTCTGGATGAATAGTTTTGCATAGGGGTGTATAAAACTTGAATAATCGGAAATCCGAAGTTTGATTTTCAGAGGGATATTTTTGTTCGGGTTGGGTTTGCTTTTTGGTCACCCGATCCGTCCGAAAACCCGAAATACTTATACATATATATTTTAAAAATTATATAAATATATTTATTTATCTGATTATTTTAGGAAAAATTTAAATTATGGTCGATTCAAATGTTTTTTAATTTTTAAACTTACTATGGATTTCATTCATCAATTTATTAATTATTTGAATCCATCTTTAAAATCGAATAAATTTATATATATACTTTGCATTATAACTGCACCCGAACCTGACCGATCTCAATCTGAAACCCGACCAACCCAAAGTCAAAGCAATCCAAAATTGGAAGCCTAAATTTCATGTTTTTTTTGTGAAGTATATAATATTTATATACGGTAAATAAACCCACACACCTTCCTCACCTTTGGCGAGTTTTGAACCCCCCGACCTCTTAGGAAGACAAAGACTCACATGCCGCTAGGCCAAAGGTCTTTTTGCTCTAAAGTTCATGTCTTTATTTCCATACCGAAACCCGATCGAATTTTTGGTTTGTCCATCTGAAAAAAATATAGCGTTGGTTATGATTTAAAAAATCATATAAAAATATAGGATAGGAGCAATATTTTTTTTATAAACAATTTTAAAATTAATTTACAAATTAAAACATCTCTATATAGTTAATAGTCTCGTACTGTAATCTTTAAAATAAAAATTTATGGATGAAAATTGTAAAAAAATAATAATTAAAGTCAGCTCCGTATAGTTTTCCATTTTTTAGAGATTAAAATATTTAAAATGTTGTTTTTCTTTCTCAAACATTTGCTTCTCAAGAATTTCTATTTTCTTAAATAATAAAAATTATTTTTTCTTTTACGCAATCATTTACCGTCTCTTCTTTTTTTCCCTTATAAAAGAAATTTTAGTTATTTTATATATAAAAGTAAAGTCTTTATTTTAAATAATCTGTGTAAGCTTATAAATATTTTTTTATGAATTGTACAATATAGACCCTTACACTTATAATTGTACACTATAGACCCTTACACTTACAATCTGTTTAAGCTTATAGATAATTTTTTTATGAATTTTTTATAATGTATAATCTTACACTTATAACCCTTAAAGTTTTTCATTTTTTAAAATACTAGAAAGAAAATATATATTAGAGGAATTCAATAAGCATGTTCTCCAAAAATTCAGGAACCATTGACACTCGCATGATCATGAGTAAATAGAAATTGTATTTATTCATTCAAAAATATAAAACTCTCTTTCCAACTTGGTATCCTACATATTTATGAATTCATACACATTTTATGGTATAGTGTCTAGCCTTCAATTGAGGGAGTATGTTGGATCTTGCTCTTACATCAGTTCCACATGACCAAATTATAAAAGATATAAACGACTGAATAACATGATTATGGAATACAGTCAACACATAGATCAGTGTGTGGCTGAGTTGGCCCACAATATAGGTCGTTGTTGAGATTGCACAAAGCACATGTGATTTTAGATTTGATATTAATGATTTAATGTAAAATCACGTGTGATTTAGTCGTTCTCGTGTTTTTTATAACCATTGTAGAATCATGTTTTTCTCTATGTTCTTGTTTGAACGCATTTCTCTCTCTCTCTCTCTATATATATATATATACACACATATATATATATATATATATATATATATATATATGAGAATCTTCCCTCTCTATGAGAGCTTTTTAAAAGAGAAATTTGTAGATGTTTCATATATCCTTTACCCTATTACCACCCATCCTCCGTCATCCCAACACAAACATTGTTTTTTTGTTGTTGTACAAAAGAATATGTATTTTCTTTTTAGAAATATTATTTATATATGACAAATACTGAAAAATCCAACTTCAACGTCACTAATATACTTATTGGCTCTCTCAGGATGGATAATGGTATCAAAACAAAGCTTCTCCGACAGGAAGAAGAAGAGGAAGGTGATTTGAAAGAACGGATATGGGTCGAATTAAAAAAGATAGGGAGGGTTGCATTACCCGGTGTCATATCAAGAGTTTGTGCATTCGGAACCATTATTGTCACTCAATCATTTATCGGACATATCAGTGACATAGATCTTGCCGGCTATGCACTTGTTCAAACGCTAACCGTTCGATTTATCAACGGAATACTTGTAAGTGGACCAAAGTAACGATCTAAAAACTAAATTTGGGTCTTTAAATTCAACTCATAAGATTAATATACACAAAGCGATAGAGAAGCAATACTAGTGGTACTCACCGGGGACCACTAAGTTGTTGGGGTTTTCTCTCTCTGATTGAAAAACAAACAAAACAAGTCAGTAAAATTCATTCGAACGAAGGGTCTATCCAGACAGTGACGGACATAGCTTATTGGGGGGGGGGGGGGAGGGGGAAGCCCCCACTTACATGATTTTTTTTTTTAAATTTATGTAAAATTTTGTTTTTTTTACTCTCGTGTTCTTGGTTCCCCCGGTTATTTTTTAGGCCCTCCCCCCAATCTTTTGCTTGACAGTCGTTCTTCTAATATATTCTTATCGATAGTTCTTGCAACAATGCTACAATGATAATGTAAACCTTAATTTCATGTTCTTTTAGTTTTATATATGTTCAAACCCGTTCATATAAAAGGAAATTATATAAGTTAAATAATAGTATACTTTGCTATCCGGTTAACCGATATAGTAAAAAAATTAATTCAAATCAAAATTTACCTTATTTGGTTAATCGAATTGTTTAACACACACACACACCGAATAATCCAATACCGTTTTCATTTGGGTAAGTTATTCGGTTTCGGATTTTTTTATACCCTAGGGACCCAATCACCTAAGTTTCTGGATTCACCACTTTATCCAAATAATAGAGCAGTTGTTTACGCGATATGATTCTCCCTATAATTAGTTTGAATCTATTGACAGTTAGGAATGTCGAGTGCAACTGAAACCCTTTGCGGACAAGCATTCGGAGCCGGACAAAACCATATGATGGGAATTTACTTACAACGATCATGGATCATTGACTTGATCACTGCGACCGTCTTAATCCCGATCTTCATCTTCGGTGCCCAAATCTTCAAACTTCTTGGCCAGGAAGAAGCGATAGCAAATAGAGGCGGATACGTATCGTTATGGTTCATTCCTGTCGCCTATAACTATGTCTTTAGCTTAACTATGCAAATGTTTCTACAAGCACAGTCAAAGAACATAATTATCGCATGGCTTTCGGCTTTTCAATTTGCGATCCATATACCTTTTTCGCTACTTTTCGTGTCCAAATTAAATATGGGGCTCGATGGTGCGATGATTGCACTCACGGTTTCTTCGTGGTTTGTTGTGGTCGGCGAATTTATATATATTATTGGAGGTTGGTGTCCTTATTCATGGACAGGATTCAAAGTTGCAGCATTTAAAGATTTGTTGCCTATTGTCAAGCTTTCAATCTCTTCTGGTGTCATGGTCTGGTAAGCATTTTGACTTTTGGGGTCAAACCTAGTTGTTTTCGAACTCGAAATCGACACGAAATTATTCACGAAAACATTTGAATTGTTTCTTATTGTGGTAATATTTCAAAAAATTAGTATAATTATCTCCAATTTTTGAAAATCTTACAGAAATGGACATCATTTTCGAAGGTGAAAAATTGTTCGTTTGACTTGAAAATTAACTCAAAGTTTGGCTTAACCATTGTTGTTAATGTGTAGCTTGGAGTTATGGTACAATGCTATTCTAGTTTTACTTGCTGGATACATGGCTGATGCCGAGGTCGCGATATCGGCCTTCTCCATTTGGTATCAAACTCGTGCTTCTTATATATTTCGACCTTTTCGACTCATATTTCGATGAAATTAAAGCTCGTTTCTTGCTAAAATTTTGCAGCCTCAACATTAATGCATGGGAGTTGATGATCAGCCTTGGTTTCTTAGGTGCCGCATGGTATGTGATCGATGATTTTTTAAAGAAATTTTGGTCTCCAAATTTGTTCTTTTTTTATTTATATGCGACTCATAATCTTGATGCATAATTCGAAAAAATATGAAGTGTTCGGGTGGCGAATGAATTGGGGGGAGGAAACGCGAAAGCAGTAAAGTTTTCGATAAAAGTGTTGTTAGGGACTTCCATTGCGATTGGCGCGTTCTTCTTTGTTATATGTTTGGTGTTCGGCAAAAAACTTGCATACTTGTTTACGGATGATGATAGGGTTGCAGATACAGTATCGGATCTTTCTTTGCTTCTCTCTTTATCGGTTTTGTTGAACAGCATCTATCCGGTTCTCTCGGGTAACCCTAAGATCTTGTTGGTTTCTATTTCGGGAATGTTTTTTTGGTCATGTTCGTGATTTGGAAAAATTAATCTTGTGTTTAGGGGTTGCGGTTGGAGCCGGTATGCAAGGTGTTGTAGCAATTGTTAACCTCGTTTGCTATTACGTGATCGGTATCCCATTGGGAGCTTTGCTCGGATATTTAATGTCGCTTGAAGTTAAGGTACGTAAAAACTATTGTCCGATATGAGGCGAAAGCTCTTTTATGGTCGAGATTCTCTATAATAAATTTGTATTATTTGACAGGGCATATGGATCGGAATGATTGTTGGTGTTCTAACACAAACACTTACACTTATATATTTGGCATGGAGAACAGACTGGGATGAGCAGGTAAATTTACATAAAATACGAGTAAAACTGTACATCTTACTTTGGATTTTTTAATACTTATTGATATATAATGAATGGGAATTTTGTTTGGCCTATGTAGGTTAAAAAGGCTTCAGAACGTCTCAATAGATTCTACTTGCATTCAAATGATGAAAATCCCGAGCAAATCTCTAACGGGTCATGATTGAGATAGCGATCTATGTTTTATATCATTTTCAATTTGTAATCCATTTTACTGTTTTTATTCGGTAAATGATTTTTTAGCACATTTATGTATAAAAAAGTCCTAAAAGTTCAGTTATCATAGAACATATTTTTCATTACGGATTTGTTAGTTGGTAAATGCTTCTTTTCAGAAGTTGTTGAGACGAACTCCACAATTACATCTATATAATTGATGCGTACGGTATTTTGCGGACACCTTAAATTCTTTGGACATAAGTTTTTGTTTCACAACGCATTTAAATTTTTTGCACGTATCATACACATCTTTTTTAACAAAAGTGCGCCGACATATATTGATCAAGGTTCAAAAATGACATGAGACATGGCGTGACGGCAAGGCCAAGCCTCAAACCTTACACACCATGACGAGAACAAGATATTTTCAAGGTGTGATATAAGGCGGTAATTCATAAGGGCGGGTTCAAATGAGAACTCAAATTTGGTTGTGAATGCGAGGACAAATGAGAGCGCGACACGTGTCATATTCAGACTGAATAATCAAAGAAATATTCAGACTGAATAAATACTATATCCAATATGAATATTTATTTGATTATTCAGTCTGAATAATCTACATTCAGACACGTGTCGTGCTCTCATTTGTTATCTAGTTCACAACCAAATGTGAGTTCGCATTTTAACTTTCCTCGTAATTCATGTCATATATATATATGAGACTAATACGTATTTAAGAAAATAAGAGAAAAATTGTAGGCCAATTATTTATTTGAATAATGACTTTAATAACATTTTTCTATAAAATCGTCGAAAATAACATATGTGTCATTTGTTGTATACAGATTATATATGGAAATTCATTAATTTCTATAAAGATTATTTAATAATTGCTAGTACTCATTTTAACAATATAATCAAAATCCCTAAACTTTTCAAGTTTGACATATTTGTCAAAACCAACCAAATGTAAAAATACTTGAAATATAAACCTGTAGGAAGTAAGACAAGTAAATGCGTCATTTTAACATTTATATAGTTTTATAAAAGAGTAGGATGAACTCACAATACTAGGATTTGAGTAAACCCTAGAAAAATTCCATAAACTTGTTGGGGGAAAACAGTAATTAGAGAAGATGAAGAGCAGCAAGATCTTGAAGCCCAAACCTTAAATCTCTAGCTTATATGGTGTGGGTAAAAGCTTTTGAATGGGTGGATTTCGGGTATAAATGCACTAGGGTTCGCAGATTTTGGGGAAAAGTGGTTATGAGAAAGTGGCTGAGAATTCCAACTTTCTACCCTCACTGCGCAGAATTTGGGACTTTCACGACTTATGCCGCGACGTCAGGTCGCGGGCACGAGAGAGATGTAACATAACAGTGAGTTACATGAACTCGGCCGTGACCCTAGTAAGTTACTTTTTTAAAGTGAAGTTCTCATATCAGCTTAAAAAGGGCTTTCTCGGGTCGACCTTTCTTTAGGTTAAGTGGCGTGTAGCTAATCTCGCTAATATCTCAGATCGGGGGGACAACTCTGTCTTCGCTTCTGCTCGTGCACTCGTTAAAGCAAACTCATGGCCTAGTTGGTGAATGAGCCTACAAGTGCTAACCGCTCTGTATCCGTCATCTCTTTTGAAGAAACTGTTGAGCTAGATGCGGTGCTTTCAAAATCCCGTGACTCTCAGTCATCTATCTTCTTTTCACCTGAAAATGTTGGATTGGGGGAAGGCTTTCCTTCTTTGTTGACTTCAACTGATACCGGCCGATAGCCCAATCTCTTAGTCTCGGAACTAATTGTCTATGCAGGTTGGCCAAAACAAAACCTACTCAAACAACAATAGTTTCCACCCCCAAAAACTCATATTTCTCAACACAACATTACTTAAATTACCTAATTAACTAGATTTCACCCAACTAAATAAACGAAGGTCGATTTCATAAATTTAGCAATTTACATAAATTTTCGAGTGTTACATAAGGACCCAGTCACCTGAGTTTTCGGGTCCGCCACTATATCCAAATAGCAGAGCAGTTGTTTATGCGATATGATTCTCCCTCTAATTAGTTTGAATCTATTGACAACTAGGAATGTCGAGTGCAACTGAAACCCTTTGCGGACAAGCATTCGGAGCCGGACAAAACCATATGATGGGAATTTACTTACAACGATCATGGATCATCGACTTGATCACTGCAACCGTCTTCATCCCGATCTTCATCTTCGGTACCCAAATCTTCAAACTTCTTGGCCAGGAAAAAGCGATAGCAAATAGAGGCGGATACGTATCGTTATGGTTCATTCCTGTCATCTACAACTTCGTCTTTAGCTTGACATTGCAAATGTTTCTACAAGCACAGTCAAAGAAGATGATTATCGCATGGCTTGCAGTGTTTCAATTTGCGATCCATATACCTTTATCGCTGCTTTTTGTGTCTAAATTTAATATGGGGATCGATGGTGCGATGATTGCACTCACGATCTCTTCGTGGTTTATTGTGATCGGAGAATTTATATACATTTTTGGAGGTTGGTGTCCTCATTGATGGACAGGATTCAAAGTTGCAGCATTTATCATAAAAGATCTGTTGCCTATTGTCAAGCTCTCAATCTCTTCTGGTGTCATGGTCTGGTAAGCATTTTGACTTTTTTAGATCAAACCTAGTTGTATTCAAACTCGATATCAACACAATTATTCACGAAAACATTTGAATCGTTTCTTATTATAGTAAAATTTCAAAAAAGTTAATATAGTTATCTCCAATTTTTGAAAATATTACAGAAATGGACATCATTTTCGAAGGTGAAAAATTGTTCGTTTGACTTGAAAACTCAAAGTTTGGCTTAACCATTGTTGTTAATGTGTAGCTTGGAGTTATGGTACTATGCTGTTCTAGTCTTACTTGCTGGATACATGGATAATGCCGAGGTTACGATATCGGCCTTCTCCATTTGGTATCAAACTCATCTTTCTTATATATTTCACCCTTTTCGACTCATTTTTCAATGAAATTAAAGCTCGTTTCTTGCTATAATTTTGCAGCCTCAACATTAATGAATGGGAGTTCATGATCATCCTAGGTCTCTTAGGTGTCGCATGGTATGTGACCGATGATTTTTAAAGCATTTCTGATCTCCAAATTTATTCAATTTTGTATATGTGACTAATAATGTTTGTGTTGTAATTAATTTGAAAATGTATCAAGTGTTCGGGTGGCGAATGAATTAGGGAGAGGAAACACGAAAGCAGTAAAGTTTTCAGTAAAAGTGTTGTTAGGGACTTCCATTGTTATTGGCATGTTCTTCTTTGTTCTTTGTTTGGTGTTCGGAAAAAAAAACTTGCATACGTGTTTACGGATGATGATATGGTTGCGAATACAGTATCAGATCTTTCTTTGCTTCTCTCTTTTTCGGTTTTGTTGAACAACATCTATCCGGTTCTCTCGGGTAACTCAAAGATCTTGTTGGTTTCTATTTCGGGAAAGTTTGTGTGGTCGTGTTCATGATTTGGAAAAATTAATCTTGTTTTTTAGGGGTGGCGATTGGAGCCGGTATGCAAGGTGTTGTAGCATTTGTTAGCCTCGTTTGCTATTACGTGATCGGTGTCCCATTTAACGTCGCTTCAAGTTAAGATACGTAAAAACTATTGTTCAATATGAGGCGAATACTCTTTTATGGTCGAGATTCTCTATAATAAATTTGTATTATTTGACAGGGTATATGGATCGGATGGTGTTCTAACACAAACACTTACACTTATATGTTTGGCATGGAGAACAAACTGGGATGATCAGGTAAATTTACATAAAATACGAGTAAAACTGTTCATCTTACTTTGGATTTTTTAATACTTATTGATATATAATGAATGGGAATTTTGTTTGGCTTATCATAGGTTAAAAAGGCTTCAAAATGTCTCAATAGATTCTACTTGCATTCAAATGAAAATCCCGAGCAAATCTCTAACGAGTCATGATTGAGACGCTGATCGTGTGTGCCTATGTTTTATATCATTTTCAATTGATAATTCATTTTACTTTTGTTATATAGTAAATGAACTTTTAGGACTTATTTGTACAAAAAAGTTCTAAAAGTTCATTTATTGAGAACGTATTTTTATTCCGGATTTGTTAGTTGGTAAATGCTTCTTTTCAGAAGTGTTGAGACGAACTCCACAAGTGCATCTCTATTCGGGATGTTTGCGGTTCGGCTTGGACGGTTTAATCCCTAAACCACAAACCAAACCATAATGACGGTTTAGAAATTTCCCAACCAAGCGGTTTAGAAGTTTCCCAAACCAAACCAAACCAGTCAAACTGAACCACAAAAAAACGATATATTATGATCAGTTTAGGCGATTTGGGTTTTTTATGAACTATAAACTAAAAAAAGCAATCAGTATAGATAGTTTATTTTAGAGATCGAATCTACAACTCTCATCGACCAACAATATAATTCACTCTTTATTTTATTATTTAGCTTAGCAATTTCTTCATCTTTTTAACGAAAGTTTTCAGTTACATATTATTTGGGATATTTCAACTAGGGGTGACAATCGGGCTGTGTTCGGATTGGCGGGTCGCAGGTTGACGGGTCAAGGAGGCTCAACCCGGACACAACCCGTTTAGCTAATCGTGTCGAGATATCCAACCCTAACCCGCACATGCTTGGGTCGGTGGGTCATAAACGAGTTGTATGGTTGGTGAGTTGTTAACGGGTTGGCGGGTTACCTAATATAATAATCAAATTCAAACATCCAAATTTAAATAAAAAGTCCAGACATAAACAAATTCATCTAGTAATACAACCAAATTCACCTGATAATACAACCAAATTCAAACATCCAATTGTCAAAATACAACCTGCAACCTATATAGCAGGTAAAACTACAAATTAAAATAAAGAGTAAACTACGATTTTCGTCCCTATGGTTTGGTGTTTAAAACGATTTTTGTCCCTGTGGTTTAAAAACTGTTTATCACATCAGCCAAAAGTGATGTGATAAACATCACACACCAAGATTCATGTAATCTATTGGAAAACAATATGATTTTTCACAAGATGAAGAAAAAAAGTTGAGCAGGAACATTTTTCGGTTTCTGAAGTCCGAATACGAGTCGTATTTCAGCCTTTCACTGAAGGTTGTCTGGGATACTCTCTTGAAGATCAAAGCCTTTGGCTCTGGCCTTAATTTTGAAACTTGGATTTGAGAACAGAACTCGTATCGTAAACTTGTAGTTCTTCGTAATCTTTAGTCTTCGTTCAAATTATAATTGGATGTCAATAATATATAACCCTCTTTCAACTAAAAAGGTTTTGATTTTAGAGTTAAAAGATTTTTATTGTTCTTGATTTTGAGTTAAGGTTTTAAATAAATTGGAATGTTCTTGATTTTGAGTTAAGGTTTTAGATATTGATTTTGAGTTAAGGTTTTAGATAAATTGGAATGTTCTTAATTTTAAGTTGGGACTTTGAATTGATTTTTAATTTTAAATCATGATTCTTGTTCTTGATTTTCAGCGGTTAGGGTTTTTAAGTGAAAGAGATGAAAATTAAAATGAAAAAGTAATTAAAAAACATGTATTTAATAGTACGGTTTTGGTCCCTAGATATGTCAAATGTTTATGGATTTAGTCATTTATCTTCATTTCTTACAAAAACAAAAAGCAAGATGCATCTAACTTAACGGAATTGTTTTAACTTCATTAGGATGAAGGACGAAAAACGAAATGAAATACAAATTTTAGAGACAAAAAAACAGTTTTTAAACCACAGGGACGAAAATCGTTATTAACAACAAACCAAAGGGACGAAAGTCGTAGTTTACTCTAAAATAAAAAAACTCATAAAACTATTTTAAACTTGAATAATCCGCCCTATTTACATACATATATCGCGGAAAGTTTTTTTTTTAAATCATTAATATTTTTATAACCGAGATTTTTATCTTTGTGTTAATTTATTTAATTTGATTCTCTTAAAAAATTATAATTTTTTTAACTAAGTAAAAAAATGTTTTTGTTATTAATTTGCTTCTCTTAAAAAATATATTTTTTGTAACTAAATAAAAAAGGTTTTTGTTATTAATTTGTTTTTTATATATCTGAGTTTATTTGTTTATTTTTTAAATTTTAAATTTTATTTTTCTCAAATTTGAAAAACCAAAAAGAGTTTTTTCCTTTTATTTTAGAAATGTAAAAAAGGTAAAAGCTATTTTCACCGTCCCATCTTTTTACCATTTTCTTCAACAACCTCTTTTCCTCCTACCGTCTTTCGTCATTATTGGCCCCTCAATTCTATTCACCGCCGACGACTATCTCCGGCCGAAAACCACTGTGGTCTACTCTCCCTCCCGAAAACCACCAGCACTTGCCGCTCGAAAAAAGACCATAAAGGTTGGCATCAATGGAGAAGAATGATCGACTGAAGGTGCTCGTCGCTCGTGAAGGGAATGGGTGAGACGCCGTCGATGAAGCTGTTGGTGGAAGACGGTGGTGACGTACGGTGGCAAAAAGATGGGATGGTGAAACTAAGGATTCACCTTTTTTACAATCTTAAAATAAAAGAAAAAAAAAACTCTTTTTGGTTTTTCAAAATCGAGAAAAGGAAATTAAAAAAAAATGAACGAATAAACACAAATAAAAAGCAAATTAATAACAAAAACTTTTTTATTTAGTTACAAAGCTATATTTTTTAAGAGAAACAAATTAATAAATAAACACAAAGATAGAAATCTTGGTTCTAAAACATTCATGATTTCTAAAAAAATTCCGTTATATATGTACGTAAATGGGATGGACAATTCACGTTTATGATATTTTTTAGGGTTTTTTATTTATTTTAATATGTAGTTTTACCTGCTATACAGGTTGTAAGTTACATTTTTAAGTAATAAAGATGTAATTAACGGGTTTTCAAAAGTCCAAGGATTTATTTAACAAGTTTCAGAAAGTTCAATAGTTTATTAATTCCAAAACATTGTTCAAGGACTTAATTATTCCAAACAAGAAACTCCATTGAGTTCTTTTAGACTTTTCCCTTGTTTTATATACTTTTTAGAGAATTTTACTCAAGTAACCATTTTAGAAAAACAATTTTGCCTCCTAGGCAATTCTTCTCTCTAAAATTATCAATATTGCCAATATGGTCGTAAAAAATAAGGACGTAATTACAATTTTACTGAAAAAGTAGTTGTAGAGTAAACGATGAGGTCGTCAAAACAAGGTTTCAACTTTCAAAACGTTGTTCTTTAGTTTTGAAGTGATGTGGCCAAAACACCAAGGTCGCCAACCTATTTTCATGGTCGCCAACCACTTTTATTTCATATATTTCAATATTTTGTATGCTTAAATATTGATAGTGTGGTCGTCAATCAATTTTGATATAAGGTCGTAATTAGAACCTTATTTTTAGTGACTCTATTGGTTATTTAGATAATTTTCGGAAGAAATAGGTTAGAAGTAAAATTATTTTTTAAAATAGCTATTTAAGTAAAATTCTTATATATCCAAATATAAACTTGAGATTTAAAACTTTTTTATACTAATTTTTTTTTGTGAATTTAAATTAATTTCCTTTGTGAATTTTTTTTAATTTTTTTTATTGTTTCATATATTTTTTTATATTAAATTTATTGATTTTCATTTTTTTTGTGAATTTTTCATTTTTTTAATATCTTATACCTCCGATCACAAATCAAAAAAACTTAAATACTTTTTTTTTACATATTTAATAATCTCATGCTAACCGATTTTTTTCAATATTTTACTCACATATTTTAATTTTTAACTTAAAATATATGTGTATTTATCTTTATTTTCTTTTATAAATCTGAGATTTTTTTGCTCTAGTTTTTTTGTGTGAATTTTTAAATATATATAAATATTCTAATTTAATATATATTTTATTTTTAAAACTTTGATTTGTGATTCGATATAAAATATTTTTTTAATAAGAAAGATTCACAAAAAATGAAAATCAATAAATTTGATATAAAAATATATGAAACAATTCAAAAAAAAAGAAGTTCAAAAAATTCACAAAGAAAATCAAGATAAATCCATACAAAAAAATTAGCCTAAAAACTATAAATCTCCAATTTATAATTAGATATATATAATACAAATAAGAAATTTGATTTATAATTGGATATATAATTTTTTTTAATAAAAAATTCAAACAAAGGTGAATACAATTAAATTTTAAAGTAGATTACACATTGGTCCCTATAGCATGTTCAAAGAACGTTTTGTCCTTCCTAACGATTGATAACTAATATTGTTAAGTGGAAAGATCATGGATGCAATGAAAATGAAATGTTAAGGACCATCAGTGTAGATAGTTTGTTTCAGGAATCAAATCCAAAATTTGAGCAAACCACATGGACCATCAGTGTAATTCACTCTAAGGTTAATGATAATATCCAAGATTTTCTAAAATACTAATTTCTTAAATTTTTGGGTTTTACAGACGGGTCACGGGTTGGCGGGTTGGCGGGTCAGGGAGGCTCAACCCGAACACGACATGTTTAGCTTATCGTGTTGAAATACACAACACTAACCCGGACACGGTTGTGTTGGCGGGTTGGCGGCGGGTTGGCGGGTCAAAAACGGGTTGGCAGGTCACCTAAACTTTCAGCCATATATAAACATCCAAAATTTAACAAAAAGTCTTAACAAACACATAAAATGTTCAAAAAAATATTAAATATTAAGTAAATAACTAAATATAAAATATATTTAAAAAAATTATTTTTTTCTTGGAGGGTTGGCGGGTCGACCCGCGACATGATTGGGTCAACCCGAGCACGACCCGTTTATTTGGCGGGTTGGTGGGTTGACGGGTTGACGGGTTGACGTGTCAAAAACTTCAACCCTAACCCGTTTATTTTCGTGTCGGGTTCGTGTCGTGTTTCGTGTCGTGTCGATAATTGCCACCCCTAATTAGTATTGCCCTCAAGACTTTAAAGAAAATTTATCAATTTAGTTATTTTGAATAAACATCTTCATTTTAAGTCCATTTTTTAATGTTTAAATCAATATAACCTAAATTTCGTAAGTATAAATTATGTAACTTGTAAAACTTTTTATGAATAAAATATTATTATAGTAGGACATTTCATAATGCCCATTCCACAAACCGCCACAACAATTTCACATGCCAACTCCATCAAAGGTATATTTAATTTCAAAATGAGTACATTTTGCAAACTGTGAGATAGACATTTATAAAATCTTAACTATTACAGTTAAATTGTAAAATAAAAAAAAGACTAAAAATGATTTTTTTTTTTCTTTTCAAAATAGCTAGTTTGGTAATTTTCTTTTATTAAAATTAGAGTAAATTACAATTTTGGTCCTTATGATTAACACTCAGTATCAATTTTGGTCCCTCCTTTAAATTAATTGCAATTTTGGTCATTATGGTTGTCACTTTGCTTCATTTTTGGTCATTATGGTTGCAATTTTGTTTCATGTTTGGTCCCTTTCACTAACTATAGTTAAATAGGTTAGTTAACTTTTTTGTTTTTTCCCTTTTTTTTGTTTTATTTGATCATAGAGTTAATTACAATTTTAGTCCATGTGGTTTGTTTTTCTACTATTTTTTGTCATTCCTACCATTTCATTTTTCATTTTATACATCTTATTATATTAATTAATTAATGATAAGTTTAACTAAAATTATGTATTTTATTAAATTATACTTTTATAAAGTTTTATCGGCACATTTAAAATGAGTTAAATATTGAATATTTTTAATTTTTATTCAATTTATTCGATATATATATATATATATACAGATATGTGGGTTCATACGATAACTCTAACTATTTAATAGAACAAGAAAAAAAATTAATGTACAAAATAATATATGATTAGTTGCGACTTTTCCCACGACTTAGCACGCGGCAAAATTAAGTCGTTTGTGTCTATAGTAAAAAAAATTAAATTTTAAGTTGGGTTTAAAAATGTATCATTGTTCTTTATTTATATAAGATGAACATCGAAATTTACCTATGTCTATAGTAAAAAATGTATCATTTTCAGATATTTAATTTAATTAAATATTTTTTAAATGTATATCAAATAAAAAACTTTATAATATAATTATTATTCTTTTCAAAAATATCAACTAAAGACTATCTTAATGAAAAATAAATAACCAATTAACAACCAAACAATCTCATATACTTGATCTTTAGTAATAGAAATTATAGTTTTAGTATAAAACAATGAAATTGTCTAGTTGTTAATGGGCGATTTATTTTTCATTATGATAAATTTTAAGTGGATATTTTGTACAAAAAATTAATAACCTTATTATAATATTTTTTATTTGATACACAATTAAAAAAACATTTGATTAAATGAAGTATCTAAAACGACACATTTTTTATTAATAAACAGAGATAAATTTCACTTTTCATCATATATAAATAAATAAAAAAGCTAAACATTTTTTGAACACAACTTAAGTATAAAATGTTTTTTTGGATTTAAAAATTTAAAGATGTAATTCATAAAATGAATATTTTTAAAGTATTTTTAGTTAAAATTATTATTAATTCATTAAAATAATAAAGGATGTAAAATGGAAAATAAAAATTGAAATAGTAGGGAAGGTAAAAATGGAAAAAACAAACCACATGGACTAAAATTGTAATTTACTCTAAATTCAAATAACACAAATAAGGAAAAAGAATTTTTTTTTAACTAACCTATTTAACCATGGTTAGCCAGAGGGACCAAAATTGAAGTAAAATGTAAATCATTGTGACCAAAATTATAATTAGTTTAAAAGATGGACCAAACTTGATAGTAAGTAATAACCACGAGGACCAGAAATGTAATTTACTCTTAAAATTATGAGTAAATTACAATTTTGGTCCCTGTGGTTTTCATCACTTTCAAGTTTGGTCCCTATTTCAAACTAATTACAATTTTGGTCATCGTAGTTTTCATTCTATTTCATTTTCGGTCCCTCTGACCAACTTTAATTAAAATAATTAATTAACTTAAGGGTATTTTGGACATTTTATATTTTCTTTATCTTTTTCAATTTTTTGTTTTATTAGATTATAAAATAAATTACAATTTCAGTCCCTATGGTTTTTATTTTTTATTTTTGGTGTTTTCTATCTTTTTTATTTTTCATTTTATACCCTTGTTTTACTGATTAATTGATATAATTTAGACTAACAATACATTAAAATTACATATTTCATTTTATAAATTACAACATTCGAAAAGACTTGTCAATGTTTTGAAAGTACTGAATATTTTTATATTTTTATGCAATTTATCTGATATATCTATAAATCCGTCCACACTTATAGAAAATACTTTTCCGCTGTTTTGTCTTTTCTTATATAAAAATCAAAAAAATTCTATGTCTATTTATTAAAAAATTGTATCGTTTTTAGATATTTCATTTAATCGAAATTTTTCTATGTATGCGTTCAAATCAAACAAAGCGATAAAAGTTTGTTTGGTTTAACATACTATTTTTTATATAGAAAAATGTTCAAACGAGAATGTTAACTTTTTACCAAAATACGATAAAAAAAATTTCATGTACAAAATCATACATGATCCAGACGACTTTTTACATGCAACTTAAGTCACTCTAAAAGGCGTCTGCTCCACTTAGATCAAAATCACATATGATTGTATATGAAAAAAGTTTCTCGTATTCTCGTCAATAGTTAACGTTCTCGTATGAACCTGCCCTTTTTTTAATATGTATCAAATAAAAAACTTTATAACATAATTATTTTAATTTTTTTCAAAATATAAACTTAAATAAATCCCATCGGGTACTTAGCATTTCGTGAGATTTAGTTATTTTATAATTTGTTTTTATATTTTATTTATAGAGAATTAATATTCATTTCTAAACCAAATACCCCAAAATTCCAACCATTACCTATTCCGAATCCTTATATAAAAAATCCAAATATGTCTAAAAATTTATGTTAAACCAACAAGCTCTTATTGCTTTGTTTTATATGAAAGACGGACATAAAAAAGTTTAGATTCAATAAAATATCTAAAAACAATATGGTGTCTTAATAGATACACATAGATAAATTTTGATTTTTATATAAGGAAAACCAATAATTTTTAAACCCAACAGAAACGTTTTCTCTATAAGTGTAGACGTATTTACAAATATATCAAATAAATTGGATTAAAATATAAAAATATTCAATACTGAACTTATTTTTAAAACATCGACAATTTTTTTATGGTGTAATTAAATGAAATGTGTATTTTTAATGTATTTTTAGTAAAATATCATTAATTATATATATAGTATAAGAAGGGTATAAAATGAAAAATAAAAAAAGATTGGAAACACAAAAAAAAAAAAAAGACAAACCATAGGGACTCATATTGTAATTTATTTTATACTCTAACAAAACAAAAAATTGAAAAAGATAAAGAAAATGTAAAATGTCCAAAATACCCTTAAGTTAATTAATTATTTTAATTAAAGTTGGCTAGAGGGACCAAAAATGAAATAGAATGGAAACCACAATGACCAAAATCGTAATTAGTTTAAAATAGGGACCAAACTTGAAAGTGGATGAAAACCATAGGGACCAAAATTGTAATTTACTCTAAAATTATATTTTGAGAGATTGACTATAATTTATTTAAAATCAATAATTAAAATTAAAATCTTTAAAAATAATTGAATTTAACTTCAACATATTTTTTATTCTAGATTTTTTAACATTCATTGTATTATTAAAATATCTATATAAAATTATCATCCTAATACACATATTAAAAGAATTTATATAACGTAATTATAATTAAGAATTTATATAAAGTAATTATAGTTAAGTCTCATTAGTGGTAACAAATAAAAAAATTAATTTCTTGTTTCACATTAAAATTTTAGAAAATCTTCAAACTCGAAGTTATTTTTATTCTAAAGAACAATATCGAAAATCTGTAAAAATAAAATAGATAAAAAAAACTTATCTTTTTGGTCAATCATAATTTATTCATCGTAATTTTATCATCAAATTTCTTATTTATAAATATCAAATTTCATTATACCTTATAAGTCATACGCTATTTATCACTATAATTTAGTTTATCGGTATTTGCCAAACATAGCCTGTGTCTATAAATTATTATTTTCAAATTTTGTAATTTGTGAGCCTAGACATAAAAGTTTGTAAAAACTCATTTGCTTAAAATTTAAATCTAAATAAACAAATATTTATAATTAGAGTAAACTACGATTTTAGTCCTTGTGGTTTGTGGTTTATAACGATTTTCGTCCCTGGTCTTTAAATATTGCTTTTTTCATCCCTGTGGTTTTTACTTTGTTACCTTTTTCGTCCTTGAAGCTAATAATTTGAAAAATGACTAGTTAAGATAGGGATAGTTTGGCCATTTCACTTTTTATTTTTTATTTTTTATTTTTTCATTAATTCATATAAGTAGAGTGTGGGACTGTGGGTGGAAGTTTTTAAACAAAACCAAAAATAAAACCTATTATATCAACACACCTGGCCCCCTCTTCCCTCCCCATCACCCACCCAACCATCTCCTTTCTCCCTTAACTCCATTATCACCACTTTAAACCTGCAACTTTTTTTTTTCCTTTTCATTTTTTTTCTAGCAGCATCCCTCAAAAACCTTCAGGACAAACTCTTTGGTCGCTTTTTAATACAACCCCTCTCTTCTCCTATATAGACCCCTTCATCCCCAACATCAAAATCAATACTCTAATTCAAAATAATAACCTAAAATAAAAGCAAAAACATAACCCGAACACGGACATATTGTTAAAGGAGGAGACCTCTTCATTATCTATCTGGGTAATTTCTTCCTCATCAACACATATGTGTTATGAAATCTGAATTGGGGTTGACTGTGAGAGTAGTGGAGGCGGTGGGAAGAAGATAGGTTTAGAGAAAGAGAGAGAGAGAGAGAAATGTTATATATATATATATATATTCTGATGTTCGTACGATTTATATATGTATGTGATAAAATGATATGGAATATTAAATAATATATTTGTTATTAGTTTTTGATGAAAATTAAATGAAATAATAAAAAGACTAAAATGTCCTTTTCTTTAATGGTTCTTTTAATAAAGTTAGTCTCAAGGACAAAAAACGAAAGGAATTTCAAACCACAAGGACGAAAAAAGCAGTTTTTAAAGACCAGGGACGAAAATCGTTATAAATGACAAACCACAAGGATGAAAATCGTAATTTACTCTTATAATTAACTTTATTTCATTGTACTTTATTTCCATTTTCTTTTAAATTTTGTTATAGATGGATTTGGTAGACTTTAGAGGTTCCTTTGGAATGAACGTGGACCAATTTGCTACCATACGATTTAATATGTTTTCCTTTTACCTTACTTTACCAAACATCCACACCCATTTACAAGTGTAGAATATTACAAGAATTTTAATTTATAATTTTTTTTTATTGATTTTATTGTCATTTCTACAATAATCTGTTGTTTCCGATTTAATTCAACGTGCAATGATAAATACAACACTTAATTTAAATTTGTATATTTATTTCTTTTAAATAAAGTAAATTAATTTCTAAATTTTGTAATTGTCATCAAAATGGTTAAAAAAATTAGAATTTAATATCATAATCAAATAGATATATATTACGTATTTTTAACTCATGTAAAATTTGATTCTACTTCTTTACTTTTACCTCGACTTCAATTATTTATTGCAACTTCATTTATTATACACCATACGCTATGAGCCTATATATATATATATATTTTTTAAAATGTATGCTTTAAACATCTACACGACATAAATAATTTCTTCATTTATATACAATTTTTTTAGTTAAACTTATATGATCTATGTTAAAGTAAAAGTAAACTACAAATTTGGTCCTTGTGGTTTGCAAAGATAACACTTCCAATTCCTAGAATTTCTAAATTAAAATATGACCAACATAGTTTGTGAAAATGCGTGGATTTGGTTTAATTCTCTGACGACCGTTAAATAATTTCGTTAAGTGAAAGTCATTTTTGTCGGTTTATCAATTCTTTTGTATTTATCCAATCAAAATAAGTTTTATGATTGCGGTCTTTGTGATTTTTAATTTGGTAAAAAAACATAAAATCGATAAAAGAATACATAACAGGTAGCTCGGTTGGCAAAGGGATGAGGAGACTTTGCCCAAATACATATCAGGTCCTGGGTTCGATCCCATGCCCGCTCGCTAGCCTCAGCCGCTGAGTGAGCTTTAAAATGCTCCCTCACATTCATGTCCTTGGAGGTAGGTTCCGTGTGGGGCCGGTTGGGGTTGCCGGTAATAAACTTTTTGCACAAATAAAATCGATAAAAGAATGAAAATGACTTTTATTTAACTGACTTTTTAACATTCGTTGGAGGGAGGGGTTAAATCCGGACGTTTATGCAAACCATGATGATCATCTTCTAATTTTGAATATACAAAGACAAAAATTGTTATATTCGACCAACCACGGGGACCAAATCTGTAGTTTATTCTAAAATAAAGTACAATTTTAATTGCATCTTACTATTTTTTTTAAACTATATACAAATTTTAATATATGAGATGCAATTTTAAAACTACATGTTGGAAAGTTATTAATTACTTTCATGTTATAAAATTCAAGATACATTCCAAATTCAGGATTAATTTTCTTTTACTTCTTTGCTTGTTTAAAAATTTACCATAATTTTTTTGGCAAGTATTTACACAAATGAGCATTTTTAAGACATATTTTTTATCAATGAATTAATGGTTTTGATATTAGGTTTACAAAATTGTTGTATTTGTAACTTTCTCGAATAGTATTAAAAATATTTTTTAAATAGCAAAACTAATTTTCTAAAAGTATATGTTTAATTATATATCTGGACAAAAAGTTGATTACAGACAACGTCGATCCTACAAGAACTCGTCTTTAAGGACATCAATGTAAAGGAATATTTTTTTGACTCACTTAGCAGCTGAGGCTATCCCCGGGTTTGGGATCAGACTCAGGACATATACTATATTTAAATAAAGTCGTTTTATTCCATTGTCAATTGAACTATATGTTAGAGATATTAAATGAAAATTTGAGATGCTTGACGTTTCAAAGTTCAAATCATCGTATCTCATTTTTTGTAAAACCTAAACCAACTTTCTTATCAAAAAGAATAAAGAATATTATATTTTACAAGAATAAACGCTTTAAAAATAAAAGAAAAGGTAAACCAAGGTTCATTTATTGATATTTCTATAGAAAATAAATATCGAAAATACCCATCATCCAAGTTGTGAGCAGAGAGAAAGCCCAAGAATTTTGGTGACTATATTAATGGCTGCTATCACCTTCCTTCTCAAGCACCATTGCTTTCACCATTTTAACCCTATTCTTTCTAAAATCAGAAAGAATCACTCTGTTTATGTTGAGTCTTCACGTATAACTCAGTTAGTAAAAAGATAGAACGACTTTGTTCAAATACACAGTAAGTATGCCTCCCTTTCTCTCTTTCTCTCTTTCTCGATTTGAATTGATTTGATTATACTGGATTCTAATTCATCCAAAACCAAACCTGCTTTAAGTATTTATAATCTTGAAACTTTATGGGGTTTTGTTAAATGTTTTTGAATAATCGACGATTGTCCAAATATGTTGTTTGTATAACAATTCTAGTACGATATATGAAAGTTTTGAGCTTGAATTTATGTGTTTTGAGTTTCTTGAATTTAAGTTATTTCTTACACTGAGAGGCCCTTTAATTAAACGTTTACCCATAAGAATCAACGCTCTGACTTTCTTTATTGATTAAGATTGTTCATCAAAACGATATTGTATGTAACAGTTTACTTGGTGTAGAGTCGACATCCTCAGTTATCGAGTAAGACTCTAGTTCATTGTCATCGATCTTACCGAGTAAGATTCTTTGTGTTTATCATATTCGTCTGGTAAATTAAGTGAGACAATAAACGCTTACTGATTAATATTTGGTAAACGTCTCATGTTTTGTATCTTATGATTACATTAATGTTGATTTTAAGTTTTTTTAAAGAAAATACGTATTTCAGATATTTGAATTACAGAATTAATATTTGTGATATGGGTTTGTGAAATGTACAAGTAATGGTGCATAGGATACAAGTTTATCGTTTTTTATATGGCAAGATTTGAATGGTCTAGAATAAAACAAGAGGAGATGATGATGACGTCGATGTGGTGTTGGATTCTACAACACCATATCGTAAAATCGTGGATCCATTTCATTGTCAGGTTGACTTTACTTAAAATCAAATTAAATATTTATAAATAGAAACAAAATAATGTAAATTACACTTTTGGTTCATATGGTTACAGCATCTCCAACAGATATTATGTTGAAAAATTTCTATAATAGAGTAAAAAAAGTCAAAATCTCTATAAAAATTTACATCCATCTTCAATAGCTACTCTATTTTAGCAATTCTACCATTAATTATATTAATAAAATATTCAATACATCTAATAAAATAATATTTCTCTCTCCTACACATTTTTATCTCAATACTCTAATTGGTTGATATAATTAAAATATTATTTTCTCTCTTCTAAAAAGTTTTAGAGATTTTTCTAAATTTAGAGATTTTTACAACTTCTCTCATCTTTTTTCTATTTTAACATATAGGATAGAATAGCTGTTGGAGCAACTAAAATGTTAAAGTTACACTTTTTTTTCATTTTAGCATAGCTGTTGGAGATGCTCTTACTACCTACTAGCAACTCTTGTTCCATTTCTGAAATACTAACGCTTTTGTTATTGTCGTTATTATTTTGTTTTACTTTTAGTCCTCTAACCAACTATCGTTAAGTAAAGTCATTTAACTCAAGAGTATTTTAGTATTTTTAATCATTTTAGTGTTTTTCCTATTTTATTTAATCAAAAAAATATTTACTTATATTTGTCATCGCAATCATCTTCTTCGGTAAGATTCATATTCTCCGACTAAGAAATGAAACTTGGCAAAATAAAAAATCGAACCCACAATTAAATTCAACCAAATCAAAATACTGAAAAATCCAACTTCAACGTCACTAATATACTTCTTGGCTCTCTCAGGATGGACAATGGTATCAAGACAAAGCTTCTCCAACACGAAGAAGAAAAAGATGAAGGCGATTTAAAAAAGCAAATATGGGTCGAATCAAAAAAGATATGGAGGGTTGCGTTACCCGGTGTCATATCAAGAGTTTGTGCATTCGGAACCATCATTGTCACTCAATCATTTATTGGACATATCAGTGACATAGATCTTGCTGGCTACGCACTTGTTCAAACGCTTAGCGTTCGATTTATCAACGGAATACTTGTAAGGGGACCGTAATTGTTCTGTTATTATTAACAGAACAATCTAGAAACTAAATATGAGTCTTAAATTCAACTCATACAATTAATATACACAGAGCGAGAGAGAAGCAACACTAGTGGTACTCACTGGGGACCACTAAGTTGTTGGGTCTTTCTCTCTCTCTCTGATTGAGAAAAAAAAACACCAAGCCGGTAAAACTCACTCGAATTTGAATCTATTGACAGTTGGGAATGTCGAGTGCAACCGAAACGCTTTGCGGACAAGCATTCGGAGCCGGACAAAACCATATGATGGGAATTTACTTACAACGATCATGGATCGTAGACTTGATCACTTCGACTGTCTTCATTCCGGTTTTCATCTTTGGTGCCCAAATCTTCAAACTTCTTGGCCAGGAAGAAGCGATAGCAAATAGAGGCGGATACATTTCATTATGGTTCATTCCTGTGGTCTACAACTTTGTCTTTAGCTTGACTATGCAAATGTTTCTACAGGCACAGTTAAAGAACATGGTTATCGCATGGCTTTCGGCACTTCAATTTGCGATCCATATACCTTTATCGCTGCTTTTCGTGTCTAAATTTAACATGGGGCTCGATGGTGCCATGATTGCACTCACGATGTCTTCGTGGTGTGTTGTGATCGGTGAATTTATATATGTTTTTGGAGGTTGGTGTCCTCATTCATGGACAGGATTCAAAGTTGCAGCATTTAAAGATCTTTTGCCTGTTGTCAAGCTTTCAATCTCTTCTGGTGCTATGGTGTGGTAAGCATTTAAAGAAACTATCTTTATTCTTTTCTTTTTTTTTGACCTTTTGAGGTCAAACCTAGTTGTTTTCGAATACGAAATCTACACAAAATTCTTCAAGAAAACACTTGAATAGTTTCTTAATGTAGTAATATTTCAAAACATTTAATGTAATTATCTCTCCAATTTTTGAAAAATTCATAAAAACGAAGATTATATTCGAAGCTTGAAAACAATTGTTTTGAATTGAAAAGTCAAAGTTTGGTTTAACCATTGTTGTTAATGTGTAGCTTGGAGTTATGGTACAATGCTGTTCTAGTCTTACTTGCTGGATACATGGATAATGCCGAGGTTACGATATCGGCCTTCTCGATTTGGTATCAAACTCGTGTTTCTTATATATTTTGCCATTTTCGACTCATTTTGGATGAAATTAAAGTTCGTTTCTTGCGATAATTTTGTAGCCTCAACATTAATGCATGGGAGTTCATGATCAGCCTTGGTTTCTTAGGTGCCGCATGGTATGTGATCGATGATTTTATAAAGAATTTTCAGTCTCTAAATTTGTCTTTTTTTGTATATGTGACTTATAATCTATATGTTCATAATTCGAAAAAAAAATATGAAGTGTTCGGGTGGCGAATGAATTAGGGAGAGGAAACGCGAAAGCAGTAAGGTTTTCGATAAAAGTGTTGTTAGGGACTTCCATTGCGATTGGCTTGTTCTTCTTTGTTCTCTGTTTGGCTTTCGGCAAAAAACTTGCATACTTTTTTACGGATGATGATAGGGTTGCGGATACAGTATCGGATCTTTCTTTGCTTCTATCTTTTTCGATTTTGTTGAACAGCATCTCTCCGGTTCTCTCAGGTAACAACTCAAAGATCTTGTTGATTTCTATTTCGGGAAAGTTTGTGCGGTTATGTTCACGTTTTTGAAAAATCTTTTCATTAGGGGTGGCGGTTGGAGCCGGTATGCAAAGTGCTGTAGCAATTGTTAACCTCGTTTGCTATTACGTGATCGGTATCCCATTGGGAGCTTTGCTCGGATATTTAACATCGCTTGAAGTTAAGGTACGTGAAAACGATTGTCCATCATGAGCCGAAAGCTCTTTTATGGTCGATATTTTCTATAATAAATCTGTATTATTTGACAGGGTATATGGATCGGAATGATTGTTGGTGTTCTAACACAAACAATTACACTTATATATTTGGCATGGAGAACAGACTGGGATGAACAGGTAAATTTACATAAAATACGAGTAAAGTTATACATTTTACTTTAGATTTTTTTTCTTCGTATGAATGGAAATTTTGTTTTACCTATCGTAGGTTAAAAAGACTTTAGAACGTCTCAATAGATTCTACTTGCAACTAAATGATGAATATCCCGTGCCAATCTCTAATGGGTCATGATTGAGATAGAGAGATCCATGTTTTATATCATTTTCAATTTGTAATTCATTTTACCGCTGTTATTCTGTAAATGAACTTTTAGGACTTTTCTATATAAAAAAAAAATCCTAAAAGTTCATTTATCATAGAGCATATTTTTCATTCCGGATTTGTTAGTTGATAAAAGCTTCTTTTCAGAAGTTGTTGAGACGAACTCCACAATTGCATCTAGAAAAAGGAAAGAAAAACAATTTGTATCTGTGTTCTTTAGAGGGAAGTAAAATGAAAGGAAAAAAAATAAAAAGTATTTTTGCTTCCAAAAAGGGATGGAAAATAAAGAAAATGAAAAAAAAATAGTTTTCATGTTTTTAAATGTGAGATAAGGGTTGGGTTCCGGTAAGAATTGAAGTTATGGTGAGAAGAGTAAGAAGGGATCTCCACCTTTGGATACACATTACATTAGGATGAGATGTATCAAGATGAGATACACATTACGATGAGATGCATCAAGATGAGATACACCAAGATGCAGCAGATCAATTTCCATATCAAGCACGATTCATGGATGGGTTTGAGATTAAAAGGAATCAAGATTCAAGATCTTTTTTTACGTTTCTCACCTTAACTTCACTTCTCATGTGATCTCATGCCTATGAGAGAATGGGAAAAATATATTAGAAGAATGCTTCTATTTCAGTGAATTCCATGTCACTTTGTTATATAATTATAAGATATGGACTTCCATTTCTCGTCAAGTCGATCTATAATCTTGATACATGTATAATAAGGACTCCAAAAAGATTGGAAGGTCTCTGCTCTTCTCAATCGGTTTGCCATAAGAGTACCTAAATTTTGATAGATTCTTATTTAAATAATGTTTAAAAATCACATATCTGTTAGATATAAGAACTATCTAAATTATAACTTTATTTGACGACCATCATACAATTTTAGTTCACAAATAAACACAAATAAACAACCAAATCTGACTTCTTATTTGTATGGAATTGCAATTACATCCAAATATGTTGTTTTGGTATTTTTCACCCATTTATAAGTAAAATTATAATTATCGTAACAGGTTGTAGATAATCCATGGTTGATATTTATTATCAAACTTCTTATAGTTATTAGAGTAAACTACTATTTTCGTCCCTATGGTTTGGTGTTTATAACGATTTTCGTTCTTGTGATTTAAAAACTATATTTTTCGTCCCTATTATTTGCATTTGTTTTTATTTTTAGGCATTGTTTGGCAAAAATAAGCTAGCTTATAAGCTGACTTATAAGCTAACTTATTTTATGAGTAATCGTTTGGATGCACATAAGCTAGCTTATAAGTCAGCTTATAAGCTAGCTTATAAGTCAGCTTATAAGTTAGCTTATCGATAAGCTACTTGGATTAGCTTATGAGGAGCTTTTTGACACTTTTTCCAATTATACCCATAACTAATATTATTTATTTATTCTTAACATGTCCTTTTTGGTCATTTCACATGCTCATAAGCTAGTTTTTGTCAAACATAACTTATTCATCAGCTAGCTTATAAGCCATCAGCTATCTTATAAGTCATACGCTAGCTTATAAGTCATAAGCTATCTTATCAGCTAGTTTGCCAAACATAGCCTTAACCCCTCAAACCAATTCTATTAAATTTCAACCATCAAATTAAAAGCATTTACGTTTTTTCTTATTTTATTTAATTTTCTATCAAAAATTATTTACCAAACCACGTGACGAACATAGTAATAACTCTTATACCCATTATCATTGTGACATATTTACAAACTGTTATTTGAAATAAATAAGTTTAATGATAACATTCATGATCATCAAATATTTTATAAGGGTTGAGTTTTGGTGAAAATGAAGGTTAAGGTGAGAAGTGTAAAAAAAGATATTCATCCTTAAATGCATATTAAAATGAAATGCACTAAGATGAGATGCATCGAGATGCACCAGATCAATCCTCTTATCAAACACAATTCATTAGTAAGTTTGAGATTAAAGATGATCAAGAGTTCGAATCCCCTTTTACGTTTTTTTTAACTTAACTATACTTCTCATAAGATGGTACGCCTATTTTATAATACATCCAATTATAAGAATAAAATATATTTATACTAATCATGTATCGGAATATATAATCATAGAATATAGAAACAAATTAATTATTTTAACCATTATTAATGAAATTTAATAAGTCCCTTTTTGTCTTAAATTCATTCCCTCCCCAAACCCTACTCCTTAATAAAAAGACGGATGGTCCATTGAATAAGACGTGGGTTTCTGGTTTAAAAAGGTTTTGCATTTAAACATTTGATTTAAACATTTGATGGTACTATTAATGTGTACACATTAAATTAAAGATTTCAAATATCAAGTTTATGATATGTTTAGTTTTATCATTTTCTTACTAATGATGACTTGTTTTACCTGTGAAAAGTGTTTAATATCTTGTTACTCATATTGGGGAACTTTTATTCATTGATAAGTGGTTATATAGCGTGTTTTCTGTTATGCAAGTATGAGTGTGTGAATGTTTTATAGTACGTGAGGTGTTTATCCAAGTATAGCACATGAATCTGTTTAACGTTGCTCATATTAAGAGCAAGTGTGAGCCCAGTTGATTGGTCACAAGTGAGCGTATTTGTCGTTCTCATTTATGTTTTATGATATTGTTTCTGTTAAATGGTCACCTAGAACTTATTTCTTATTCCTGTAATAAATGTCATCAATGTTAGTTTATTTTCCTCTACAACTCTTGAGATGGTTTGAGATTGGTAACTCTATCTTAGTTATGTTATAGCCATTTGGGACAAATATTATGAAATCCTATTTTGAGCGATATTGAATGTTAGTAAAAACACGAATACACGTCGATAAATTTTGTAATTATTTTTTAGTATATTATATGGTGTCACTGTACAAAAAAAATCTGGGTCTGTCCCTATCTAATTCATACGAAAATAATTACTTAAAGCATAACTAAAATGAACAAAGTGCTCCTCACAGAAGGAGTTAACTGATACATATTTAATAGAGTTAATCAGTTAAAGACATAAGTCTTGTCCGTAACAAAAATGAAACTACAATATAATAGTTGTAATTATTTCTATTAAAAGATCAATCCATCATCGAGTCCATAATTGTCATATATGGATGAAATTTGTAATTTACTTTAAAACAAAATATCACAATGTACTTTTTTTTAAACTTCTTTCTCATTTAATATAGCACCATAAAATGATAAAAGGGTGTATCTTGAAATGATGGCAGAATGTCTCTTTGGTGACCTCATTATAAGAATATAGTTTATGAAATAAAGTAAAGCAAGATACAATAAGAAATAATGATAGGTTTTAAGACTTGAAGAAAATTGATCAAATCATTTATTTTGAATAAACATCTACATTTTTTAAGTCATTTTTCAAATATTTAAATCAAAATAACCTAAATTTCGTAAGTGTAAATATCGTAACTTGTAAAACTAGGGCCGATCTTGGTATTGAAGATCTTGTGTCAAATAAATTAAAGAAGCTCTATAAATAGTTATATTCTGTTTAAATAATCATAAACCAAATGTAGAGTAAATTTCAATTTTTAAAGTGGTCGTTATATTGTTTAATTCATGCTCATACATCTTCTATAATTAGCTTGTTATCTAAAAAACTATTTAGTAACAAAATGAAAAGTAATAGCATTTACTTATTTATATAAAAGTGTGTAAATTAAAACAACTTTTTAATCAAATGAACTATCTTTGTTTGTTATTGGATATGTATATTGGATTGAATTCTTGTGAAAGTTAGAGAGATGAAGGAAAGGATCGTAAATCCTAATTTGAAGTAACACCTAAATTATAAAAAGGCCTTAGGGGCCGTTTATCAAACGCTTACCCGGGTAAACGCTTAACAAGTCACATTATCTTATCAGATAAATATGGTAAGAACCAAAAAATTTATTGGTAAGAGCGAGACAAGAACCAAAAGTTTTACCCGATAAGTGAGGGCGATGACCATTACCACGGTTAGCGCTTACTGGAAAAATTGTTGAATATGACGTCGTTTTGATAGATTAAAATCTTATCCGGTAATAAATAATATGTTAAATTTTACCGACAACGCTTATCGAATAAGTATTTAGTAAACGACCTTTAATCAATTATTGTTTGTTGATAAGTGATTAAATATGTTCTTTGGATTAAACATATTGATTAAATATTCATATAAGACTATAAGCTCAAATTATAAAAGAAATAAAAAAGAACTTCAGAGGGAAACTTATATACAGTAAAAACATAAAGACTAAATATTCATAGAAGATTACAAGCTTAAATTATAAAAGAAATAAAAAAGAACAATTGTGTGTATTTTCTCTTTTATATCTTAATTTTATTATATATAAAATTAAAAAAAGAGTATTACCTTTTACACTATGCTCTATATCATATTCATCAATGAGATTAGGGTGTTATACTTACTTTGACTTTTTTTAGTGTTATCATACACATTATAGACTACGGTATATCATAGACTAGGTTGTAAACGAAAAAACCCTTAAAAAAATATCTGGAGTCCCCTCAATTTGGTAGGCACTAAGTGGCCCCACCCTCAGGCACATCCTAGGGCCGTCCCTGTGTAAAACTTTTATGAATAAAATATTGTTTTAGTAGGACATTTCGTAACACCCATTCCACAAAATATCACGTCAATTTTGCATACCAACTTCATCAAAATTATATTTAATTTGAAAAAAAGTACTTTTTTGCAAGTTATAAGATAGATATCCCTAAAATCTTAACTATTACAGTCAAGTTAAAAATACTAAAAATGATTTTTTTTTTCAAAATAGCTACTTTGGTAATTTTCTCTTATTAAAATTATAATTTGAAACTATTTCCAACTGATTTTTATGATTTATTTAAAATAGATAACTAAAATTAAAATCTTCAAAATAATTAAATTTAAATTTAACATATTTTTTATTTTAAATATTTTAACATTTATTATATTATTAAAATATTTTATAAATTTTATCTATCAATACATATTTTAAAAAGAATTTATATAAAATAATAATAGCTCAATCTTATTAGTGGTAATAAATAAAAAAATTAATTTCTCATTTCGTACATTAAAGTTGTAGAAAATTCTTCAAATTCGGAGTTCTCTTTATATTAAATAAATATAGAGAATCCATAAGAGTAAAATAGAGAACAAAACTCTTATACTTTTTATTTTAAAAAATTTATCTTTAAATTGCAATTTTCAAATTTTATAATTTGTGAACCTGGACATAAAAAATTTGTAATACTCATTTGTTTAAAATTTAAATCCAACTAAATAAATAAATCTTTATAATAACACAAAATATTTTTTCCGAACAAAGTTAACTTTATTTCATTGTACTTTTTTTTCTTTCTGTTTTGTTATAAATGGATTTGGTAGAGTTAGAGGTTCTATCGGAATGAACGTGGCCCGATTTGCTACCATACGATTTAATTTTTCTATACCAAACATCCCCACCCATTTACTCTTGTACAAATTACAAGAATTTTACTTTTTTATTGATTTTATTTTCATTTCTATAATAATCTCTTGTTTCCAATTTAATTCAACATTAAATATAAATACAACACTGAATTTAAATTTGTATTTTTATTTCTTTTAAATAAAGTAAATTAATTTCTAAATTTTGTATTTGTTATCAAAATGGTTAATATTTTTTGAATTCTAATATCATAATCAAATAAATATATATTACGTAGTTTTCACTCATGTAAAATTTGATTCTACTTCTTTACTTTTACCTTGAATTCAGTTATTTATTGCTACTTCATTTATTGTACACAGTAGGTTGTGGCCATTTTTTTCTTAATAATGTATGCTTTAAACATTTACATGACATAAATAAATAATTTCTTCACTTATATACAATTTTTTTTAGTTAAACTTATATGATCTATGTAAAAATAAAAGTAAACTACAAATTTGGTCCTTGTGGCTTGTCAAATATAATACTTCTAGTTCTTATAGTTTCAAAATTATAATGTGACCAACATAGTTTGTGAAAATACGAGGATTTGGTTCATTCCTCTAACGACAATTAAATAATTCCGTTAAATGAAAGTCATTTTTGTCAGTTTTTGGATTTTTTTTATCTTTATCCAATCAAAATAAATTTTATGATTGTAGTCTCTGTGATTTTTAATTTTGTAAGAAACATAAAATCGTTAAAAGAATGAAAATGTCTCTTATTTAACCGAATTTTTTAACAGTTATTTGAGGGATGGATTAAATCCGGACGTTTATGTTGTTATGCATACCATGATGACCATCTTTTAATTTTGAAAATACAAAAGACAAAAATTGTTTATTTTAAAAAAAACAAAGATAAAATATGTTTATATTCCACCAACCACAAGGACCAAATTTGTAGTTTATTCTAAAAATAAAGTACATTTTTCATTGTATCTTACAAAAACTTTAAAATATATACAAATTTTGATAAATGAGATACAATTTTAATTGTAAAACTACATGTTGGAAAGTTATTACTTTCATATTAAAAAATTCAGGGTACATTCCAAATTCAGGATTAATTTTCTTTTACACCATATTTTTTGGGAATTTAATTAAAATAACCATTTAAAAAAAATGTATTACCTAAGTAACCATTTTCTTTTTGATTTTACAAAAATAACCAAAAGTTACTCGATATTAAAAAATGTTACTGGATTTTTTGCTATTTTTTAAAAAGTTATTCGATTAGGAAGACTTTGTGATTTGCAATTTAAAATTTATATGTTTTACCCCTAAAGGTTGGTTAATAAATTATTTTACGTTCTTTACTTTTTAATTTTTTATTTTACACTCTTATCACATTAACATATATAATCGTATATCAATTAAATTACGTTTTAAAAATACGTATTAATTTTAAAAAATTATACCATGAAAATTGTCTCGTCAACACTTTCGAAATGAGCCTAATATTGAATACTTTTGAATTTAATTATATACTTTCAATAAATACGTTTAAAAAATAAGTTTCGAAAGTATATAATTAAATGCAACAATATTCAATATTAGGCTCATTTCAAAGTTATTGACGAGACAGTTTTCATGGTGTAATTTGTTAAAATTAAAACGTATTTTAATTGATATACGATTATATATGTTAATGTGATAAAAGTGTAAAATAAAAAATTAAAAAGTAAATAACGTAAACTAATTTATTAACTAACATTTAGGTGTAAAACATGTAAATTTTAAATTGCAAATCACAAAGTCTTCCTGATCGAGTTAACTTTTTAAAAATCGAGTAACCTTTTAAAAAATCGAGTAACTTTTTTAAAAATCGAGTAACATTTGGGTATTTTTGTAAAATCAAAAAGAAAATGGTTATTTAGGTAATACATTTTAAAAAAATGGTTATTTTAATTAAATTCCGATATATTTTTGTAAGTATTTAGACAAATGAGCATTTTTAAGACATATTTTATCAATGAATTAATGATTTTGATATTAGGTTTACAAAATTGTTGTATTTTTAACTTTCTCGAAAAGTAAAAAAAATATTTTATAAATAGCAAAACTTATTTCCAAAAGTATATGTTTAGACATTTCAAAGTTTAAATCATCATATCTTATTTTTTGTAAAAGCAAACCTACTTTCGTATTAAAAATTTAAAGAATATTATACTTTACAAGAATAAACCCTTTAAAAATAAAAGAAAAGGTAAACAGAGATTCATTTATTGATATTTCTATAGAAAATAAATATTGAAAATACCCATCGTCGTCCAAGTTGTGAGCAGAGAGAAAGCCCAAGAATGTTGGTGACTATATTAATGGTTGCCTTCAAGGCTGAATATCACCTTCCTTCTCAATCACCATTGCTTCACCATTTCAACCCTATTCTTTCTAAAATTAGAAAGAATCATTTTGTCTATGATGGGTTTTCATAGTTAGTAAAAAAAGGGAACGGCTTTGTTCAAATATACAGTAAGTATGTCTCCCTCTCTCTCTTTCTCTCTTTCTCGATTTGAATTGATTTGATTATATTGGATTCTAATTCATCCAAAACCAAACATGCTTTAAGTATTTATAATCTTGAAACTATATCGGTTTTTGTTAAAAGGCTTGAATAATCGATGATGGTTCAAATATGTTATTTCTGTAACAATTCTTGTACGTTATATGAAAGTTTTATGCTTGAATTTCTGTGTTTTGAGTTTCTTGAATTTAAGTTTTCTTGGCCGTTTAATCAAACGCTTACCCATAAGAATGAACACTCTCACTTTACTTATAGACTAAGAATGTTCATCAAAACGATATTTTATGTAACAGTTTACTTGGTAAGCACTAACCAGGTAAAATTCGGCACCCTCGCTTATCGGGTAAGATTCTAGGTCCTTGTTATCATTCCTACCGAATAAAGTTCTTTGTTCTTAACTTGTTATCATGCTTACCCGATAAACACTTACCGATAAACATTTGGTAAACTGTCATGTAAACCTCATATTTTCTATACTATGGCTACATTAATATTGAATTTTAATCTTTTTAAAGAAAATACGTATTTTAGATGTTCATAGAACTCTAATGTTTGTTTTTAATTACAAATTTAATATTTGTGACGTGGGTTTGTGAAATGTACAAGTGATGGTGCATAGGGTACAAGTTTTCTGTTTTTCGTATTGTAATTTGTAAGATTTGAATGGTCTAGAATAAAACAAGAGGAGATGATGATGACGTGGATGTGGTGTTGCATCCTATAGACACTATATCATAAAATCGTGGGTCCATTTTATTGCCACGTTGACATTATTTTAAATAAAATAAAATATTTATGATAAAAACAAAATAGAGTAAACTACTATTTTGTCAATACGGTTACTACCTACTTTCAACTCTCGTTCCATTTTTGAATTAATTACGGTTTTGGTTATTGTCGTGTTATCAATTTTTTTCATTTTTGGTCCAACCAACTGTCCTTAAGTCAATACATTTAACTCAAGTGCATTTTAGTCTTTTTAGTTTTTAATCATTAATTAGTCTTCGGAACTCGAAACTCCAGCATCAACCCTATTACCACTCACCCTCCACATTCCTAACATCAACGCTGTTTTTTTGTTTTGGATTGTACCAAAGAATATGTATTTTATCTTTGAAATATAATATTTATATACAGTAAATATTGAAGAATCCAACTTGAACACCAGTAATATACTTATAATATTGGCTCTCTCAGGATGGATAACGGTATCAAGACAAAGCTTCTCAAACACGAAGAAGAAGAGGAAGGTGATTTGAAAAAGCGGATATGGGTCGAATCGAAAGAGATATGGAGGGTTGCGTTGCCCGGTATTATAGCAAGAGTTTGTTCATTCGGAACCATTATTGTCACTCAATCATTTATTGGACATATCAGTGACATAGATCTTGCCGGCTACGCGCTTGTTCAATCGCTAAGCGTTCGATTTATCAATGGAATACTTGTAAGTGGACCATAAATGTTCATTTATTATTAACAAAACAATCTATAAACTAAATTTGAGTCTTAAATTCAACTCATACGATTAATTTAATATATACATAGAGAGCGAGAGAGAAGCAACACTAGTGGTACTCACTAGGGACCACTAAGTTGTTGGGTCTTTCTCTCTCTTATTATTGAGAAAAAAAAAACTCGAATCTGAATTTATTGACAGTTGGGAATGTCGAGTGCAACCGAAACCCTTTGCGGACAAGCATTCGGAGCCGGACAACACCATATGATGGGAATTTACTTACAACGATCATGGATCGTCGACTTGATCACTGCGACTGTCTTCCTTCCGGTCTTCATCTTTGGTGCCCAAATCTTCAAACTTCTTGGCCAAGAAGAAGCGATAGCAAATAGAGGCGGATATATATCGTTATGGTTCATTTCTATCCTCTACAACTTTGTCTTTAGCTTGACTATGCAAATGTTTCTACAAGCACAGTTAAAGAACATGGTTGTTGCATGGCTTTCGGCGGTTCAATTTGCGATCCATATACCTTTATCGATGCTTTTCGTGTCTAAATTTAATATGGGGGTTGATGGTGCCATGATTGCACTCTCGTTATCTTCGTGGTTTGTTGTGTTCGGTGAATTTATATATATTTTTGGAGGTTGGTGTCCTCGTTCATGGACTGGATTCAAAGTTGCAGCATTTAAAGATCTGATTCCTGTTGTTAAGCTCTCAATCTCTTCTGGTGTCATGGTCTGGTAAGCATTTAAAAGAAACTATCTTGATACTAGTTTGACCTTTTGAGGTCAAACATAGTTGTTTACAAACTCAAAATCGACACAAAATTCTTCACGAAAACACTTGAATCGCTTTGTATTGTAGTGATATTTCAAAACATTTAATGTAATTAGCTCCAAATTTTGAAAAATTCACAAAAATAAAGATTGTATTTTGAAAGTCTAAAACAGTTGTTTTGACTTGAAAAGTCAAAGTTTGGTTTAACCATTGTTATTAATGTGTAGCTTGGAGTTATGGTACAATGCTACTCTAGTCTTACTTGCTGGATACATGGCTAATGCGGAGGTCTCGATATCGGCCTTCTCCATTTGGTATCAAATTAACTCGTGTTTCTTATATATTATTCGCCATTTTCGACTCATTTTTGATGAAATTAAAGCTTGTTTCTTTCGATAATTTTTCAGCCTCAACGTTAATGCATGGGAGCTCATGATCAGCCTTGGTTTCTTAGGTGCCGCATGGTACATGATCGATGACTTTTAAATAATTTCCGGACTCTAAATTTGTTCATTTTTGTATATGTGACCGATAATCTTTGTGTTCTAATTAATTTGAAAATGTATATATGAAGTGTTCGGGTGGCGAATGAATTAGGGAGAGGAAACGCGAAAGCAGTAAAGTTTTCGATAAAAGTGTTGTTAGGGACTTCCATTGCAATTGGCGTCTTCTTCTTTGTTCTTTGTTTGGTGTTCGGCAAAAAACTTGCATACTTGTTTACGGATGATGATAGGGTTGCAGATACAGTATCGGATCTTTCTTTGCTTCTCTCTTTTTCAATTTTGTTGAACAGCATCTCTCCGGTTCTCTCAGGTAATTAACTCAAAGATCTTGTTGGTTTCTATTTCGGGAAAGTTTGTGCGGTTGTGTTCACGATTTCGAAAAATCTTGTGATTAGGGGTGGCGGTTGGAGCCGGTATGCAAGCTACCGTAGCAATTGTTAACATCGTTTGCTATTACGTGATCGGTATCCCATTGGGAGCTTTGCTCGGATATTTAACGTCGCTTCAAGTTAAGGTACGTAAAAAATATTGTTCAACATGAGCCAAAAGCTCTTTTAATGGTCGAGATTTTCTAAAATAAATTTGTATTATTTGACAGGGTATATGGATCGGAATGATTGTTGGTGTTCTAGCTCAAACACTTACACTTATATATTTGGCATGGAGAACAGATTGGGATGATCAGGTAAATTTACATATAATACGAGTGAAACTGTACAGCTTAAGATTTTTTTAATACTTATTGATACACATATATATATATATATATATATACTTCGTATGAATGGGAATTTTGATTTGCCTACCATAGGTTAAAAAGACTTCAGAACGTCTCAATAGATTCTACTTGGATTCAAATGATGAAAATCCCCGGCAAATCTCTAACGAGTCATGATTGAGATAGCGATCTATATTTTATATCATTTCAACCTTCTAATCCGATCGTTCAGCACCTAGTCTCTTTCGAAGTGCTCGAAGTCGGATAAGGTTCAATACTTTTTGCTTTGTAATTTAATTTTCTGTTGTTATTACGTAACTGATTTTTTAGGACTTTTCTGTATAAAAAAGTCTTAAAGTTCTTTTTCCGGATACCATATTTTTAGTCCGAATTTATTAGTTGGTAAATGCTTCTTTTCAGAAGTTGTTGAGATGAACTTCACAAATTGCATCTATATAACACATTTAAATTTTCCGCACGTATCATATACATTAATGGGTACTCATAGAGCAAACATCGTTTATACAATGAGAAATAGAAGGTGGTAAATTATTAGAAACCGTAACAAATGATTATTATATTATTTTAATTGTTGTAATTTATCTACAATTATTTGATATTTTAATTTAAGAATGTCCGGCAATATTTGAACTTTTAATATTTGATTATCTTTTTCATAACAAACAAACTTTAATATACGCATTAACCATTCTTAACTTCTAATTATTATTTGTATATTTCAATGTCCAATTCAAAATATATGTGAATTTTTCTTTATTTACTTTGTTTTCTAAACTTGGGATTTGGTAATGCAAAAGTATTTTGTCAATTTAATAGTTTTTTTAAACAAATATACAATTTTTTAATTATTTTAAATAGATATATAAAATAATTTTAATAAAGAAATTCAAAAAATTTGATTTGAATCACAATTAATTTTAAAGGGAATTACACTTTTGGTCCCCGTAGCTTGTCCAGACTCCAAAATTTGCCTTTTGTTCCTGATGGTCCATAAAAGATTGTTAACTGACAATATTAACTCTAAAAACTCTAAGGAGCCGTTTGGTTTATGGGAATGGAATGAATTTGGATTTCAAATCCATTCCAATTCTATGTTTGGTTTATTGGATTGTCCGGATTTGAAATCCTATGATTCGTTAGAAATCCTACCAATATAGGATTTTAAAATCCTTAGGAGATACTCAGTATTTTACGGGATCTCGTAGGATTGTATGAAATAAGGTTTTAAAAAATGTTAATCATTTTGATAATTATTTATAACTTTTTTATAAATTATTTATAAATAACGGATGCTAATCCCACTCCAAATCCTACAAACCGAACACATAAAAGGATTTCAAATTCATTCCAATCCAAATCCCTCTATAAAATCCAAATCCCTTGAAAACAATCCTGCAAATCAAACGCACCCCAAGGTGTTATCATATTGGAAAGTTAAAAACTATTAATATAGATATTTTATTTAAAGACCAATTCCGTATTTTAAATAAACTAAGTAGATCAACAATATAATTTACTCTTAATTTTATTATTTAGCTTAGCAATGTATTCAATCCTTTTAGCGGAGTTTTCACTTGCAAACTATTTGGGGTATTTCAACCTCATATACTATCATCATATTCATTAAAACTATTACTCTCACTATAATTAAGGAATGAAAAATCATATTTTTATTTGGTTTTTGATAGAAATGGAAAAGAAAGAAATTGAAAGACAAAAAATAATTTTCATATTTTAAAACATAAAAGAAATTGAAGAAAAAAAATGTCATTTTAACAATTATACCATTTAAAAATATATCTTTCAAAATACAAGGTTGGATTTGTAATTTTAATAATATTTAAGATATAATTTATTTCCTCTTTTTCATTTCTTCATACATGTAGGAGGAAACTTGTAATTATTTTCTTCCGTTTGTTTTCCTTTTATTTTCCTTTCTCTCACAATTTTTTTTTTCTTAATTTCCTCCCATTTCCCTCTCTTTTCCATTTCTTTTCATTATAATAAATGTTTTGGAAACACAACAAAAAAGCAGGATGAGACCTTAGACTCACCAATCACCATGTCTTTTAACCAAAAGACATATTTCACTGGTCTTTCCTTTTCTTTGTCTTCTCTCTAGTGGCGGAGGTCCATTGGGCCATCGTTCTTTTTTGTATGCTTAGAAGCTGTTTTTGAAATGTTCATCGGTAAGTGCTTATCAACAAGAGCCATCATCCTCACTTACCTTGTCCACTAAATTTTTAGCATCAAAATCGATTGTTTGCGAGTGTCTCTTATTCTGTAAGAGTCTTCTCCCTCATTTAACGGGTAACAACTTCGGTTATTGTCATGCCTTTACTAGGTAATATTATCGGTCTTTAACATACTCATTCAATAGGATAAGGCATTGTTTGCCAAAAATAAGCTAGCTTATAAGCTGACTTATAAGCTAGCTTATTTTCTGAGTAATCGTTTGGATGCACGTAAGTTAGCTTATAAGTCAGCTTATAAGCTAGTTTTTGAGGAGCTTTTTGACACTTTTTCCAATTATATCTCTAACTAATATCATTTATTTATTTTCAACATGCCCTTTTTGGTCATTTCACATGCTCATAAGCTAGTTTTTGCCAAACATAACTTATTCATCAGCTAGCTTATAAGTCATCAGCTATCTTATAAGTCATACACTAACTTATCAGCTAGTTTGCCAAACATAGCCTAAGTAACCCGCACTTACCCTTAAATGTTTAATAAATGACCCATTATTATTAATAGATCCAATATGGCCCATTAGCTTTAAAAACAAAACATAAAATTGCTAGGCACGGTCCACATTCCACTTGTTATTTGTAAATTTTATTCAGTCCACTATACTTTCTAACCGTGTTTCGTGTATAAATCTAATGACTCTTTGCCTCCAGCTTTAAATTGTGTGAGATTTTAGTTGATTTGAGATTTTAAATTCTAATGCTATTATGTTATTAGTACTTTTAAATTATATGTTCAATTAGTTAACTCGTTAATGGAATATGTTAATAAATTATAAAATTTATAATGAAGAGGAAAGTTTAGATGAAAACTCAAATTTGGTTGTGAACGTGAGGACAAATGAGAGCACGACACGTATCTGAATATAGATTATTCAGACTGAATAATCAAAGAAATATTCAGACTGAATATAGTGTTTATTATTCAGTCTGAATAATGTTTATTCAGTTTCAATAGACATTTTTCAGACTGAATAAACACTATATTCAATTTTATTCGGTCTGAATATTTTTTTTTATTATTCGATACATGTCGCACTCTCATTTGTCCTCACGTTCACAACCAAATTTAAGTTCTCATTTAAACTCGCCCCTTATAATGAATATGTTATATATATTCGGTGCTCCTAATTTATGGATTTATCATTTAGGGTAGGTTTGATTTCTTGAATTCCAATATCACATTCAGTTGAATCCTTTTAAATGTTTGGCTATTCTATGCTGATAGTATTTATTAATTTTGTTTGATAAGTCGATTAATATAAAAAATCAATCTACCATTCATTTTTCAAAAGAAACACATTTTAGTTTTTTCTCAAGATCCTAAAGAAAGAGAGACAACAAACTTAGGGATTGTTTGATTTTTTATCCATTAAGTTTTGAATCTATTAAATTGACTTTAAACATCAATCTATTAATTAAGATAAGTTATTGTTTGATTTTTGTTTTGAATAAATAACCTAAATAATAAAAATATTATTTTAACCTTATGTCTACATAAGTGTTGAATGAAAATAAATTATGTAATAAATACTCTAAATGACAAAAAATAAAAATAATATGAATTCAACGTGTTCATAACACAATTTTTAATAACTTCAAATATATTTAAAACAATAAAGTATTATTTTTTATTACAATTTTTAATTTATACTTTTTTTAATGAGACATTTGATTAAAAATTGTATGACAAGGGTAATTTTGGAAAAACTGTAACTTAATGCATTAAGATAGGATATGCTAACTTAACATGTTAAGTCAAGCTCTCAGTATTAACTTAAAATTAAACACCTTAATATAACTTAACTAATTAAACTAACCACTTATTAAGCTTATTAAGTTGAAAAGAAACACCTCCTTAGATAATACCCCTACATATAATGTTTATCTTAGTGAAAAATATTCTAAAAGGGATCAAAAGAAGCATTAATATTGATCTTAATATACTAAAACAAGATTTTGGTTTGCATCCTCAAATTATGAATATCCTATTGATCAACAAGACACAATATAAGTTCAACGTTTTTTCTAAGTTTTAATATGTTTTAACTTTGCATATTGTAATTTTTTTATATTTTAAAAAAATATATAATTCGACACCCGCTGTTAAAAGACTTGTATGTCGCCTCTCCTTCTCTCAATCTTTCGAGAGTTTTATTTGTATGTGCAGCTCAAGGTGTCCCAAAGCTTCTTTGACTCATTTATGATATTGAACCTTGTCGAACCACTCAAAGGTTTGTGTTGTTTTTCGACTCAAGGTCTTATAAATAAATAGTTTCTTCAAAAAAAAAGAGTAATCTGCTCTCGTACCGGATATTTGTACAAGGTTGCTTGACACAAGACTTTTGGGTTTTCACCAGTTTATCAACTCAAACAAAATAATGTAAAAATAAAAGGTTTGGTCAAGAGATACAACATCAAGATTTAAAGTTGTTCACGAACCATGGCTACTTTTACTTTTTACGAGCCTATCTTGAGACCATAATCCACTATAATGTTGTTTTTCAACAGAAAATCGTTTCAGATATTTTAGTAAAAGTTACTTACAATGATATAAATATCAATCAAATGGCCTTTGGCCTAGCGATATGAGAGTCCTTTGGTCTCTTAGAAAGTCAGACGTTCAAACCTCATCAAATGTGAGGAGTGTGTGTGGTTTATTTGTTCAATTTGTCGTATATGAAATATTATATACTTCAAAAAAAGTATCAATAACAATCACAAGTGATTTGAATCTTTAAATTTGGATGATTGTTTTGTGCATCCGAAGTCTCTCAAATATGTTAGAACGCTTGGTTTAGAGACATAAAATACGTTTAATAATAATTCTTGATTTTTTTTCAAATATTAAAGCAAAAGAGCTGACATATAATCCAATAAAATTGTTTTCCACAACCTTGCAAACCCACATATGGGACCTATGTTAGACGTTCGGATTTGGAACTTTTGTGAAATTTGACATTTGATCAGTACAATTAGTTGATCTGCAAATTTTTGAAAATCAATTGTTGGACGTTCATCTGAAGTTTGAACTCTGTTCGTAAATGTTTATTGTTGATATTTCATGATGTTACCATAACTGTGATTTGATCTAACATTAATTTTCTTCATGACATGCTTATAAAAAATAAGTTCTTCAAATTACGAAGCATTAAGAGTGCGTTTGGTTGTGGATTTTTTTTAAAGAAAATGAAAATTTAGAAAGCCGTTTTCTTCATTAAGTTTTCAAAAAAATTCCAAAGAAACAAACAAACTTATTTTCTAAAATCCTATGTAAATTAGAAAACTAATTTTAATAGTTTTCCAAATTTTTGGTTTCTAAAAACTTTCACACACACACACACACACATACACACATTCTTTCATACACACTCTAGTTTGAAAAAAATAGGAAATGGAAAATGAAAAGGACATAAAATGCATAATCAAATACGTTTTCTAATTTTCTAAAAATGGAAAATGAAAACTCTACAATTTCAACCAAACGCATTTTCTAAAATTTTTTCATAGAAAACTGAGAATGAAACTCAACTCCATTTTTTGAAAACGTTTTCTTAAAAAATGAAAACAATTTTCCGCAACCAGACGCACACCCTAGGCTTGTGGCGTACTGGTTAAAGCTTGTGGGGATGAGACTAGATAATTCATCTACCCCAAGTTCGAATCTAGGCGCAAACAACTTGTGGCCACTGGGTAATTATCTCAGAGCTGCATGTTTTAACAGTTTTAATATTATCAAAGATTAGTCTAGGCAAATACCATTTTAAAAAAAACCACTCTAAACATCTAACAATCTTAGATTTTTTTGGCACGTTTTTAAAAGATTTTCACGAACCTCTTAGAGGCACACATACCAATAAGTCTTACATATCCATTGATCTCTTCTTCGATCCGGTTAATCCTTATAGCAATTTAGGCATGGAGTGCAAAGTATTATAATCACCTTTACGGTTTTTTACTTTATTAAGATTTTGTTTAACAAACTAACTGATAAGATAGCTTATAACTGATAAGGTAGTTGTTTACTTATAAAATAGCTGATGAACAAGTCACGCTTGGCAAAAACTAGCTGATCAACATGTAAAATGACCAAAAATAACATCTTAAAATGTTAATCACTTATACTATAATTAAAATAAGTATTTAATAAAATAATCATATTAATTTAAACAAAATAGTAAAAAAGAAATAATATAATATATTTATCTACTAAAATTAATTTGATTATCATATATATCATAATTTTTGGATTTGTTAAAAAAAATTACATTAATTTATGATTTTAATTAACCATTACCCATAATATATGAATAACTAAACCACAAGGCTTGTGGCGTACTGATTAACCATTACCCATAATATATGAATAACTAAACCACAAGGCTTGTGGAGGATGAGGTTAGATAACCCATCTACCCCAGATTCGAATCTAGGCGCAAACAACTTGTGGCTACTGGGGAATTACCTCAGGGCTGCATGTTTTAGCAGTCTTAAAATTGCCAGGGATTAGTCTAGACAAATGCCTAGGATACCCTTTCTAAAAAATATATGAATAACTAATCAACCATATTTTAGTTAATTAGTATTTTTTTTAAATATAAGTAATAATTCTAAATAATAGTAATTAATATTTGTGAATAATTTAAAATTAAAATAAATTTAAAATTAAAATGAATTAATTAATAATTTAATAATTAATACAATAAAATTAATATTAAATAATAATTACAATTAAAATTAAAATTAATTAATAAAATTCAAAATAATATTAATTAATAATAATTAAGAGTATAATCGAAAGAAAATGATAAAAAATTCAATAACTCAATCCCAAATATCTTTTCGTTAAAATTAGTATTTTTTTTAAATATAAGTAATAATTCTAAATAATAGTAATTAATATTTGTGAATAATTTAAAATTAAAATAAATTTAAAATTAAAATGAATTAATTAATAATTAATACAATAATAATTACAATTAAAATTAAAATTAATTAATAAAATTCAAAATAATATTAATTAATAATAATCAGGAGTATAATTGAAAGAAAATGATAAAAAATTCAATAACTCACTCCCAAATATCTTTTCAATAAGTTAGCTTATAAGTCATAAGCTAGTTTGTCAAACATTTACCTAGAAAATAAGGTAACTTATAAGCTACCTTATTTTTGCCAAACAATGCCTAAATATAGAGTAAGATACGATATTTGTCCATGTGGTTTGTTCATAATTTTTTTTTTGTCTCCGTAGTTTTGAATTTGTGATTTTTGTCCCTATGTTTTATAATTTATTACTATTTTCATCCTGGAGTAAATCTTACTTGTAAGTATAAGGGATCAAAACAGTAAAAACTTATAAACCACCTGAACCAAAATAACACAATTGTAAATAATAAGGACAAAGATAACAATGAATTACAAACCATAGAGACGAAAACCCTAATTTTCAAACGACAAGGATGCAAAATTTCAATTTCTAACAAACCATAGGCACTAGAGATAGCCATTTGAGCCCGGCTCGGCCCGGGACCGGCGGAGGCCCGGTACCGGTTATAGGACCGAAATCTGGGACCGGTCCCACATTTGGAGGGATTTGACGGCCCGACCCGGGACCGGTTATGGTCCGGCCCGATTTTTACAAAAAAAATGTATTTTTATATACACTTTTATATATATTTTGAAATGTATTTCTAACTTTCTATGCGTACATGAATATAAACCAATTATAAATTAATAATAAAACGTACTTTTTTATATTTATAATGAAAACATATTTTTTAAGTATATTTTAGTATCTCAAACTCTCAATTACGTTAATAATTGTAATTTTAATATTTATAATAAAACGTATTTTAGTGTCTCAAACTCTCATATCTCAATTACATTATACATAATCACATTACATTACAATTACATATATGATATATTAAATTAATAAATAAAATTAATGTTTTTATAAAATATTTAAAAGTAATATTGTTTTATTGAAACCCCGATTTAGGACCGGTTCGGGTCCGGGACCGGTTACGATAACACACTAAACGGACCGGCTTGAAATCGTTGGGACCGGGACCGAGATCGGTTACAAAAAGCCCGGTCTGAAAATTATTGTTGAGGCCTGGGACCGATTAAGGTCCGGCCCGGCCCGAGAACGAGCCAGGTTTTGGTCATCTCTAATAGGCACTAAAAACGTAATTTACTCTAAAATTTATTTGACCACGATGATAATCCTTGTAGAAAGAATATGCAAATATTGTTCATAAACAAGCCAGGTTGCATAAAATGACATTTGACCCAACAGTAACCAGTAACCTAACTTTTCTGAAGGTAAAGTGCCACAAAATTTTACCAAATACAAGACGTATATATATTTCAAAAAGATGTCAATTTCCTTTTGTTATTTTTTGGGGTTGATACCAGCAACCCCTATACCGACCTACAATCAGCTGTCAATTCTATAATATGGAGGGTATATCTGTCAATTTTCTTTTGTTATTATATAAACACCTGGAAATACAAAGTATATTTTTTAATAAAAACCTTTTTTCATTTAGTTACACCAACATAACTGATTTAATTTATTTACTGATCTTTCCAAGAGTCTCCATCCAAGGGTGGAAAACAAACATAGAGGAAAATGACATGCACATAAAAAGACAGATCCATAAGCTATCTACTTCTCGTTTCAACTTCATATCAGATTTTAGTCAATAATTTTTAATTTTATAAGAATTAATGGAGAACCTTATTGTCACCAGATAGTGATATAGTTCATCTATACACATATTTTGAAAGTTTGTGCGAATAAGATGATACTATATTCGTATATGAATAAAGTGATAATTCACTGAAAACAAGGTAAAAATGATAATTCAATTGAATATACATATCATATTTAAGTGAATGGAATCCTCTGTGTTTTATATAGTTAACTTAATTAACTCAAACTTCATTAACTTAAGTATTTTATATGGTAATCTAATTTAATTTTGAAAACAAAGTTTATTATATGTTAATTTTGAAAGGGTTCAAATTTTAGGAAATTGTTTTTTTAGTTACTAGCAAAAAAGCTTTCCATTTTTTCGATTTCCTTTTGATGTTTTAAAGTTTTTGTAAGTGTTCCAATACTAAATCTCAAAAATCGTAATTATAAAAACATCTATAACATTTTTTGTATAAAAAATATATTTTTAAAGTGGATTTGAATGATTCAGTTAATAAATAGAGAATTTAATTATTTTGACCATTTTAGAAAACCATTTACCAAAATGACCATTTTCTTTTTGATTTTACCAAAATGACCAAAATTCAATCGAAATACAAATCAGATCGAGTGGGTTTGCAATACCATCAAAATGACGTCGTTTTGGGTTAATTGTTATACGAGTATGTGTGCTAATTAAATAAAGGTGTAAAACGGAAAAATTAAAAAGTAAATTACCTAAAGTAATTTATTAACTAACTCTAAGAGTAGAAAATGTAAAATGTAAATGAAAAATTTAACAAATTATACCTCCGACCAAATTTGGCGGAGGAATTGAATATTTGGTGGAGAAGTTGTACCTTTGGCGGAAGATTTCAACTCAAAACGACGTCGTTTTGATGGTATTGCAAACCCACTCGATCTAATCTGTATTTCGATATGTATTTCGATTGTATTTTGATCATTTTGGTAAAATCAAAAAGAAAATGGTCATTTTGGTAAATGGTTTTTCTAAAATGGTCAAAATAATTAAATTCCCTAATAAATAACCTTAAGTGGGCCTTAGGTTTTTGGTCGAGACTAAGATAGTTACAGAAAACAACTTTCAGACGTCGACCGATTTGGACACAATCCTAGAGCCATTTTTGGCAATCTCTACAACCAAACGGCCCACTTTAAGAATAGATAAGTTAATCATGTGGTTCATGTTCATCACTATATAGTGTATATATATATATATATACATACCAGCCTATTGAGTCTCTTTTCATCCACCCCCACCCCCCTTCCTTCGTCTTCTTTCACCACTATTTGCGTTGGTCATGATTTCAAGCATATTCTATGTAAAATTGGAAAGAATAAGTTCGTTTGCTACTTTTTGCAGATCATATTTTCTCATATAGTAAGTCTCCTTTCTTTCTTTCTTTCTTTCTTTCTTTCTCTATACATACATATAATATACATACATACATACATATATATATATATAATATTTCATTCGACTTGGTTTTATACTGTATATTGAATTAGATGGTAAAGCTTTTAACTTTCTAACTCGTAAAATACCCCACTAGCTTTCATCCAAAAACAGTCTTGTTTCAAGGGGTTCATGATCTTAACGTTACATGTTTTTTTCTTTCTTAAATCATTAAAGGTTATTATATAAAATTGATAGCAAGATATTCAAATAATTCTTTCTTGATATCTAAACATATAGAGTTTGAATCTTATGTTATGCATCACCATCTTCAACGGTGGCCAACCCAACCAAATTGACAATAAGACAAAAGAGTTGCTTTAAGACAAATTTAAAAAGAATATTATAACATGCAATCCCTCGTGATGATTTGCTCGATTATTACATCATTTTCATTTATTTTCTGTAGCCAAGTTTCAAATTCCAATTGATTGGTTTTAAATATTTTTGGAAGAAAAATTATTTGACTAAAAAGTGAATTTAACAAAATAGAAATACAAAAATTCAAAACTATTAGCTCCCTACAAATTAATAGAGATAAATGTTGATATATTATTTATCATATCAATTTTTCTATTATTATTATTATTATTATGGTCATTATAACAAAATTGAGTTTGTAAAATGCCACCAATTTCAAAGCGTTCTAAAAGATTGGTTTTATAAGACTCAATTTGTAGAATTAAAAAAATAAAGGGTTATATCTAAAGACACTGTAATAAATTTATATGACGCTTTTGAATGACTTAACAATTTTTTTAGAATATTTTCATTACAAAGTATGTCATTGCCTATTTTTTTATAGGACACTTTTTCGTAAACCTGTTTTCTTATAGCATACTTGTTTTTATAAGACATTTTTTCAAAGTGTTATATAAAACATCGAATGCGACACTTTGTATTAAAATTGTCCTAAAAAACATGTTCCGACGCCAAAAGCGTCTTATAAACTTGTTACAACCCTTTTAGAAATGATCATTTTTTTTTGTACTATAAATTTGAGTCTTATAAAACAGTTTATTAGAACATTTTAAAATTGATGATTTTCCTATAAATTCAATTTTATTGTAGTGAGTTTTAAAATATGAATAATTTGTTATAGCCTAAAACTAAAAATAATAATTATATGTAATATAAAATAAATATATTTTTATAAAATAATATCTCAGGTTGAATCGGGTCACTGATAAAAAATAAATAAAAGTTATTAATTACGGTTAATGACTATGCTAAGTTAATAAAAGAAAAAAGTAAGTTTATAGAAAAATTAAGATGAATTGAAAAAAGTAAGTTTATAGAAAAATTAAGATGAATTGAAAAAAGTAAGTTCATATATTATATTAATCTTAAAGTTTAGTAGTCACAAAACGTGTATTTCGTTGTTTAGTGTATGAACTTAACTCCAACACCAAAATTGTGGTTGTTAGCATCATATTTTTTCATCTAACCACACATTAAAGATAACATCAAACACATATGATTAATATTTTATTCATAAAAGAATATTTTTGTTAATAAGCAATTTTATTAAAGTATAACAATTATAATTATATGATTTATTATTAAAAAACTTATACAAATATTTAACTATGAGATATATTTCTCTAGTCTCTACTCTTTGTAATAAAAGAAAATTTTGCATATATTTTACTTTCAAATCTTATTTTCAATTAACGTATAGGGTTACATAGGTATGGTTTGGTTTATTTTATTTTTTATTAACAATGAATACATTTGATTTTTAATTTAAAAATAAAATAACTTATCGTTAAATTTATAATTTATAAATAATTATAACTAATATATATATATATATATATATATATAAAATAAATTAGTTTAATATCGGTAAATTCCAATGACGGTCGATTAGAGTTGTATCATAATAGACTATCTAAAAATATTTATGTCCCAAAATAATGAAACAAATACTAATGTTTGTTTCTAAATTGTAAATTGAGACCCATTTCTTTTATTTACAAAATTAATTGATATTTTGAGTAAGGACATAATTTTGTGAGGTGGGTTTGATCGTGAAAGGTACTTCTAATTTTTTAGATTCATATATCCTTATAATTTTGATCTCATTTAGTACACTTATAATTTCTGTGTTCTTAGGATGGATAATGAAATTAAAACAAAGCTAATTCGACAAGAAGAACAAGAGGAGGGCGACTTGAAACAAAGGATATGGGTCGAGTCGAAAAAAATATGGAGAGTTGCGTTGCCTACCGTTATATTTAGAGTTTGTGCATTCGGAACCCTTGTCATCACTCAGTCGTTTATCGGACATATAAGTGAAACAGATCTTGCTGGATACGCTCTTGTTCAAACGCTCAGTGTTCGATTTGTCAATGGAATACTTGTAAGTACTCTATAGTTGTTTAATTATTTATTAGTCTCTTTGTCCCAAATTAAGTGTCTACATTACTATTTTTGTTTGTCCTAAAATAATTGTCCACTTTTTAAAAGTAAGTTTTTCAACTTCCCATTCTACCCTTAAGTATATATGAGATGGAGAAAGTTTCTCTCTTTACTATCAAGGCTAAAAATGTCATTTGGTTATTTTAAAAATATAATAATTGCACATCCCTAATTAAGATTGTGTGTCATATTCATTGTGGATATTTATTTTTAGAACAAGGGACTCAGGGAGTATTAACAAAAGAATTGTCCCGAATTTTCGTGTTTTGTTCATGTTCACCAATTATATGAATATAGAGAGAAAGTAAACATGAATTAAATAAATTTAAAATAAATAAAAATCTGATTGTTGTATTTTCATTTGTGGGACAGGAATTAGACGTGTAATTTTGTCTAACAGGAATAAATCGTTAATTTTCCTTCTAATTTGAATTTATCGACAGTTGGGAATGTCAAGCGCAACCGAAACCCTATGCGGACAAGCATTCGGAGCCGGACAAAACCATATGATGGGCATTTACTTGCAACGATCATGGATCATCGACTTGATTACTTTGACCATTTTACTCCCGATCTTTGTCTTTGGTACCCAAATCTTCAAACTCGTTGGCGAGGAGGAATCGATAGCAAATAGTGGCGGATACATATCGTTATGGTTCATTCCTTTCGTCTACAACTATGTCTTTAGCTTAACTATCCAAATGTTTCTACAAGCACAGTTAAAGAACATGATTATCGCATGGCTTTCGACTTTTCAATTTGCGATCCATATACCTTTATCGCTATTTTTCGTGTATAAATTGAACATGGGTCTCGCGGGTGCAATGATTGCACTCTCGTTGTCTTCGTGGTTTCTTGTGATCGGTGAATTTATTTACATTTTTGGAGGGTGGTGTCCTCATTCATGGAAAGGGTTCACATTTGCAGCATTTAAGGATCTGATGCCTCTTGTTAAGCTCTCAATTTCTTCTGGTGTGATGCTATGGTAAGTATTTTACATCCAATATGAATCATTTACAGTTTTGACTTTTAAAGGTCAAAAATAGTAGTTTTTGAACTCATAATTGACGCATAATTGTTTACGAAAAGACTTGAATTGTTTCCGATTGAGGCCGTATTTTCAAAATATTAATGTAATTATCACTAGTTTTTTGAAAAAAAATCATAAAAACGATGTTTTTTTCGAAGCTCGAAAACAGTTGTTTTGACTTGAAAAGTCAAAGTTTGGTTTAACTATTGTTGTTATAATTTGTAGCTTGGAGTTATGGTACTATGCTATTCTAGTCTTACTTGCTGGATACATGCCAGATGCCAAGGTCGCGATATCTGCCTTCGCCATTTGGTATCAAACTCGTGTTCCTATTTTACCCTTTTTCGATCGTTCGGACTCTTTTTTCATAAGATATTAATTAAAGTTTGTTTCTTCCGTTATTTTTGTAGCTTGAACATGAATTCATGGGAGTTCATGATAAGCCTTGGTTTCTTAGGTTCCGCATGGTATGTGATCGATGATTTTTAAAAGACTTTTCGGTCTCTGAATTTATTTTTCTTTTTGTATATTTGACTAATAATCTTTTTATTCTAACACGAAAATATATGAAGTGTTCGGGTGGCGAATGAATTAGGGAGAGGAAACGCAAAAGCAGTAAAGTTTTCGATAAAAGTGTTGTTAGGGACTTCCATTGCAATTGGCGTATTCTTATTTTTTCTTTGTTTAGCGTTCGGCAATAAACTTGCATACTTGTTTACGGATGATGAAAGAGTTGCGGATACGATATCGGATCTTTCTTTGCTTCTCTCTTTTTCGATTTTGTTCAACAGCATCTATCCGGTTCTCTCAGGTAACTCAAAGATCTTGTTGGTTTCTATTTTGGGAAAGTTTACGTTGTAGTTTTCATAATTTGGAAAAATCTCGTTATTAGGAGTGGCAATTGGAGCGGGTATGCAAGGTGTTGTAGCAATTGTTAACCTCGTTTGCTTTTACGTGATTGGTATCCCATTGGGAGCTTTGCTTGGATATTTAACGGCTCTTGAAGTTAAGGTACATAAATACTACGTGCGTTCCATAATGAAAGCTATTTTGTGGTCGAGATTATCTATGATAGGTTCAAATTATATGATAGGGTATATGGATCGGAATGATTTTTGGCGTTCTAACACAAACAATTACAATTGGTTACATAACGTGGAGAACAGATTGGGATGATCAGGTAAATTTATACAAATATGAATCAAATTACTCATATCGGTTTAGATTTTTTTTATGTTTCTTAACATATTGAATGGGAATTTTGTTTTGTCTATTGTAGGTCAAGAAGGCTTCAGAACGTCTTGAAAAATTTTACTTGCATTCAAATGAAAATACCGAGCAAATTTCTAATGAGTCATGATTGAGAAAGCCGACATGAATCGGTTTGTTCGCATCATTTTCATTTTCTAATCGTATCTTTTGACTTTGTTATCCGATAAATAGATGTTTCACTATCAGTTCTTGAAGTATTTAATACTTCAAATTCAGTCCTTAAGTTTAAAAACGGGTAGATATTGATCGGCATTAAGAGAAGGATAAAATCTATTGTCTCGAATTTCACTTCCATTCTCAGTTAGGCATGGCAACAGGGAGGGGAATGCAATCCCCAGCCCCGACCCCGACCCCGGTTTTACTATCTCATCCCCTGGCCCCCGGCGAGTACGGGGAATTCAATCCCATCCCCGGTTTTTAAGTTTTTTTTTAAACCAACCAAAAAAACCGAAAAGGTCCATCAAAATTGATTAATTTTTTTTTAAAAATCCCTCGAAATCAAACAAAAAACCTAAAAATCTCTCCAAACGGTAGATTAGGCTAAAAACACATCAAACAATTATTGAACGTAACTAAAAACATGAAGACACGTTGATAAAAACCGTGCCTTTTGTTATTATTTTACTTCACATATTATATGGTGTTTCCATATAAAAAAATTATGAGTTCGGCCCTGACCGAAACTGAGAACATTCAAGGTAGGTCTGCCTCTGGCCTACATTAACCGAAGTAAAATAAAGTCTCTATCGTCCTACTTAAAAATCAAATATGAAACTTCATGCACCTTAAATTTCATAGGACAAAAATAGATTTTCTTGTGTCTTTTATACTCAACTTAGCATTGAATAGACTTTATATTCACCTTACCTTATCAATATATCAAATCAATGATAGGTTATGTTTGGCACCTAACTAGGCACCTAGCTAAATCGTCTAAACAAACTAAGAGCTATAAATATCCCTTTGGCCCTTTCCATGTACTATTATTAATCGTACTACATTAGAAAAAAATGAAAGCGTCCATAGTCAATAAGACAAATCAAAATGCTCAACGTAGCCTTCTTTTTAAAATTAAAATAAATCGTAAACCACATAAATCAAGAACATGGTCTATGAACCACTAAATCTTAACCGTTGATTAAAGCTCCTTTATAACGAAGGGGGACCTTTATTGATGGAAAGTAAATATTACATTCAAAATTAAAATTAAATGTTTAAACGATAAATAATTTTTATTAAAAATATAATGAATTTTGTAATTACTAAAATGGAGATATTTTTTGAGTTGAATATAATATTTTTTTAGAGTTTTGTATTTTAATTCTTCAATTTAAATAAAATTATGGAGATGTTGTTGGAGATGTTTTTAAGTGTTATTATATAAGAGTATTTATAGTGATAGAACCTTTAAAAACTGTGCTTGTTATATTTTTTCATTTCACATCATTGTAACATCAACAAAGTAATAACCTCAATAAAACTCTACAATGAAGGTTTTACAAAAAAAAATCACTTTTTTATTTTTAATTAATAAAATATATTTTTATTTATAGATTATTGTATAAATTGAGTATATGTATAAATTATAAAATTATAAAAAAAATTCAAATATAGTTTATTAAATTTCAAATTTCTATAACTTATTTTAATTGTTAATTTATATATTTTACTAACATTTAAAAAAATTATAAACATAATTTTATACTACAGCTATAGATGTTGTAAAATTTAAAAAATATTAATTTTTATAAAAGGTCTCACTAAATAACAAATAATAATATTATTCACTTGTAACCTTAATTCGACCAAATATGTTCAACCAAGTTGAATCGTAGTTAATTAATATGATGAAGTAATTATAAAACAGGCATGACATTTTACAAAAAGCAAAAAATAAAACAAAATTATTTTTTAATAATTATGATTTGTATTCTGTGTTCGTAATAAATTAAAAAAACAACTAAGCAACTTGCGATTTGTGGCTTGGAAGACAAGAGAAAAAGAAAGGATTTTGCAAAAAAACAGAAAAAGATCTACCGTCGTCATCTCCGTCAAGAAGACAATGTTTGTGTTTGCGTATCATCGTCGCCGCCGGAGTTCATGGAGCCGGTCTTCGTCAATCGTCGTCTTCGAGTCGTTCTTCGTCAATCGTTAGTGTCTCAGAGAGCAATTTGGAAATTTGGTTTCATCGAATGCAATGGCAGGTTTCCCGATTAGGTTTAGTTTTAGGTATTTTATTTTATTAAAAATTAAATTATGGAATTCGGATATTCGGGTCGGGTTCGGGGCCGGATTCCCAACCCAACCCGATCCTACTTTCAATTCAGGTAACTCGGGTTCGGATATCGGATAAATTCAGGTTTCAGGGTTCAGATATTTTTCTTAGTTTCGGATCGGGTTTAGTCAGGCTTTGCTCACCCCTACTGGAAATACACCAACAATCAATTAGTTTTTAAGTTTTAAAAGATAATACATTGAAAAAATAAACTAATATATCAATTTTCTAATGACCTAAATATTATTTTACATTCAAACCGGAGACTAGCATATCTCTCTTGTTGGTGATTTTATTTAAATGTAATTGGAAATAACATGATATTTAATATGGTTTTTTTACGGTGATCTAATACAAGTTAGGTGGTGCATAATGCACGCTTGTTATAAGCTGAGTATGAACCCGGTAACGACGAAATGGCGGGGTCCAAGGGGCAGAGCTCCTGGCGGTGGTCCCGGATACAGAGGAGGAACTTGATCAGATATCGGATACAGAGCTCTGTATAGCCTGACCAGAGCCCGGATACAGAGCTCTATGTGGCCTATATATATATATATATATATATATATAGAGAGAGAGAGAGAGAGAGAGAGGGGAAAGTTCAAATGCGAACTCAAATTTGGTTGTGAACGTGAGGACAAATGAGAGCGCGACGTGTCTGAATATAGATTACTCAGATTGAATATACAAAGAAATATTCAGACTGAATAAATACAATATTCAGTCTGAATATTTCTTTGTATATTCAGACTGAATAAATACTATATTCAATCTGAATATTTTTTTAATGAGACACGTGTCACACTCTCATTTGTCCTAACGTTCACAATCAAATTTGAGTTCTCATTTGAACTCGCTCTCTCTCTATATATATATAGGGGCATAATCAAATGAGATCTATTTAATCTATGAGATCCATGAGATCTCATCTCATCCCTTCATTTTAAATCAATTAATTACTTAATATTTAACCATAAATGGTAGCATAGTAATTTAATAATTTATTAAATTAAACAATTTTTAAATTCGTTTGACAGTTTCAAAATTTATATCTAATATATTAAAAGAATATATATCCTTCCTAAATTTACTCTAACCGACAAGTTTTCAAAACCAATCTTTATACACAACGTTCAAAGAAAAGATAATTATTTATTTGTTATACAAAATCATAATTCTTGATGCATTATGTGGTTTTCAAGTTGTAATATGGATAATATCTTATGATGAATATGTATGATACCAAATTAAGAATACGTGTGATACAAACTTATGAATGTGTATTGTATGCTTGATGATTAACATGAAAAAAAGTTTGTCAATGTTAATGTTTATAAAACGATTTATTAAATGCTTAATGATGTATGTTGTATGCTTAATCTGTAGTCTTCAAGTTGTAATCTGGATAATAGCTTATGATGAATATGTGTGATACCAAATTATGAATATGTGTGATACCAAATTGGTACTTTTAGTCGAATATATGATGTATCGATTTGAATTGATTTTGTTGGATTTTTTCTTTTTTGTTTCTATCGGTAATATAGGAAGGCGCCTAAAATAGATAATGATCAAATTAATTGTTAAATTACTATGTTACCCTTTACATATTATTTAATTAAATTTCATTCCTTTAATTTAGGTAATATTAGCAAATTTAGTTCAAATTAATGTTGACCGTTGATCAACTTTTTTAATGGTGGAGATTGGATCTCATAGTTATCATGGATAACTTAGATCTCCCGTGAAGAGCCCCATATATATATATATACATATATATATATATATATATATTATCCAACCCTCTTTATGAAGTGAGGCAAAAGAAAACATGAATGAACATTTGTCATTCGAATGAAATATTAATTCTTTTCCATAAAACGAATAATACAGTAAAAGTAAAATTAAAAGTGTATACAAATCATAAAAGACTTTTCGATTACATAATATCAGCAACACCATCCTTTTAACCAAGAAAAGAGTAACTTCAATTCAAGGGACGACAATATGAGGACCTTGAATATAAACTTAAATAAACTTACTGATAATTAAGTGTTTTAATTGAAAGATTTGATGAGAGGAGTAAATCCATGTTCAAGGCTTGCTGTCCATATTTTGTCAACGTTGAACATCTCATTCCCACATTCATTCACATTCCATCCTTCCAACCCATGTAATATCCCAGCTATTCTCCATGCACTCATAACCCTCCTTGGCAACCAATTCTGTCCCAATAAGCAATATTCAATTGTTAAATTACCAAAATACCCTTAAACCAACATGCTTTTTGTGCCCAGCTGAAAAGGCCCGGTCCAAGCTAGGCGAGCCTAGGCAGCCTAGCCTGAAAAAACCCAGTTACACCCGAAAAAACTTGATTTAGCTCAGTCTAAATCAGGCCATTTTTCAACCCCAAAGACCGGTCCGAACTCTAAATCAGTCTATTTGGCAAACTAGATGATAAGCTAGCTGGTAGCTGATAAGCTAGCTGATGAAAAAAATCATGTTTTGGTAAAACTAGCGTATAAAAATATAAAATGACCAAAAAAGACATTTGTATATTTAATTGAAGTACTTTGTTTGGTAAAACTAGCGTTTAGTAATAAGTACTTTGTTTAAAAATATATATTCAATTGAAGTACTAACCTCACAAGAGTCAACATTCTCAAGATGTTTGGGAGTCAACATGGCAGGGGTAGTATGGTAAAAGCAACCTTTGTTCACTTTGGTTGGAGGGAAGTGAGAGTAAGGAATGATTATGGTTCCCTTTGTTGCCTTTAACTCTTCTTCTTTGCTTAGTCCATCTCCCACCAACCACACCTTCACAAAATCAAATTGTGATTTTATTTTATTTATTATCATATTTTTATTTAATAAAAATTTATTAAAACAAATAAATACTATCTTTACCTTTTGTGAGTAAGTTCTCGAAAGAATCAACTTCTGTTGATCATCGGCCGTTTCCAACTTTGATTTAAGCCTTTGATAGTCGTCCTCTCGAGATGTTGCAACCTGCGATGTGTTCAAGTTGATATTTAGTTATTCTACAAGTTGCCAGTAATAATCACTTAAATATGGTATTATATATATGGTATCATACAAAAAAAATGTCTTACAACTGTACAACATGTACTATAAACAATTGGTAGTAAAAGAACCATTCTTAACAATAACCAAACTAAGTGAATGTTTCAGCATAGTTTTGTGTATTCCGATCATTGCAATTTCCTAAGGATAGATAACTTAGAGCTACTTGATTTGAATCTAATTGTACAATGTGTTTATAACTTAGAGATGCATAAAAACCTGAAGTTGGGCCGAAAAAGTCCATGCTTAGCAAGCCCAAACCAAAAAACCGACCGAACCCATTTACACACCTAAAGCCCGAATTATACTGAGCCCAAAAGAGTTTGGACTCAATTCTTTTTCTTACTGAAAACGGGCTTACAGACGTTAAGCATTTTTAATTTATATAATCAATTATCATCAACGTATTTTTATTTATATATTGGGTTAAAGAAATTCAAAATTCGTCATCTTTTCTTATTTAATTAATATAAAATGAAAGAGAAATAAAAGTAAAATAACGATAAATGTGAAATTACCTGAATACCCTTGTGGCAAAGAGCCAAGGCAAGAGAGTAAGCAACCTTGTTGAAGGATCCCCTAAAAACAACCTGAGTTGTGCCTTTAGGAATACTATTGAGAACCAGAGCAACTGCTAAACTGCTTCCATCCACCACCTTCACTTTTAACTTTGGATTTCTTCTTATGAACAACTCTCCACTTCTATTTACCTCTTCATTCTGCATTACACTTAAATTTTTCAGTAACAATCATATAAAATCGATATTAAAATCATCTGTAGTTACGTTGTTAAATTTATAAAATGTAACAATCGCCAAATATACGTACATTTTTACCAAAAATACGTGTTTTAGAACACCTTTTCAACAAATTGGGCCTGATTTGGTATATTAAAAACCATAAAAAAATTTATATCTTATATTTAAATATGAAAATATGTAAGATCGATCAAATCGGACCTGATTGAGTAGACCAAGAGTTAAAACCTTGACCCCTTTTCCGTCAGCATCTAGTATCGCTTCCTCGATCAAGCCATTGATGCTCTCTCTTTGCCATTCCATGAAATACTACAAAAATAAAACAAGAAATTAACTTTAAATAAATCCGCATAGGGACGGGTTCAAATGAGAACTCAAATTTGGTAGTGAATGTGAGGACCAATTAGAGCGCGACAAGTGTCATATTCAGACTGAATAATCAAAGGAAATATTCAGACGACTGCATTATTCAGACTGAATAAATACTATATTCGGTTTTATTCGGTCTGGATATTTCTTTGATTATTCAGTCTGAATAATCTACATTCAGACACGTGTCGCACTCACATTTGTCCTCATGTTCACAACCAAATTTGAGTTCTCATTTGAACTTTCCTCTATCCGCATGATTATTAAGAAATAAATAATACGAAAAAGAGTAAAACTAAAACTTGAAATTAATACATATATGTATACGTACTTGTATTTTGTATTTGGGTATGGCCCATGTTTGTATTTTGAGGTTTTTGAAGATGTTTCTTTCGACCACGAACGTTTTTCCATAAATCCATGTAACCATCATGGACCAAATGGTGACGGGCCATAGCAACCGCAAGTACCATTTGGAAGCGTATGGTTTAGAAGCCACAGAAGCGAACCCAAGCCTCATATGATAGATGGATTCTGGTGTTGTTAGATGGGTTAAATGCACCACGTTTGGCGATTCCTCTTTTTGTTTGAGTGATTTCTCGTACAATGTATCTGTGGATTTGTCGAGTGTGCCATAAATGTAGTCGTAGAATGGCATGAACAACGAATAGTTGGTTCTGAATTGTGTATGGTGTAAAGAATGATACCTATAAAGAAGAAAATTGATTTACGTAAAAAAGCGTTATATAAAAATATTAATATGAATTTTTCAAAAGTATCTTATAAAAAGACAATTTAATAGAGGATTTGCTTTTTATGCCTCTATAAATTATATCCAAATTCGTTGATTTAGAAATTAGAACTTGCACACTATATATATATATAAATGACCTTTTTTTTAATTAAGTTGTTCTTTTCACACAATTTTACAACTGTGTGAAAAAGTCATGCATCGGTTTACACAATTTTGAGGCGTGTAAAAATGTCAATTTTGAAGCCGTGTAAGAATGTAGAGTTTTTACATGGTTCCAACGGACCAACACCATGCAATAATTAAGATATGTAAAAGAAAATGATCAAAACCGTGTGAAAAAGGCACCACATGGGCTCAAAGTTGTCGTACTTTGACAGCTAAATGTCATAAAAATCCTATTTTATTATAGCGATATCATAATCTTCCACAAAGTATATATATATATATATATGGCTCATTAATTAACGGTACCCTACAACAACAAATAAGAACAAACACAGCTTATGTGTTGTCTTGTTGCTCTCCACTTGACAACATACGAATACGATGATCATAAAATAATTGTCATCTTTATACGTACGTTATAATAATCACATAAATAATTAAAAAAAAAACTTTAACCATGAAGATATATATATATATATATATGGAAGAATATATAGTTATGTACTTACGTAGGAGTGTACATGAGGTACTTGAGAGGAGGAAAGATATCGAAGGCTATTTTGGGAATTAGCTCAAAATTGCAATGGCCCATGTTATTCATCACATCAATGTAGGTCACATAGCCAGAAAATGCAACAATGGAGCCTGTCTTGGTTAAGGTCATGGTCAGCAATGGTATGGCAAACAGCGTGAAGTAGGCCAAGTGCTCACCAAATGGATGAATCACAGCTGCACCCACAACCCACATTATTAATTGCATTATACAAAAAAATGTGAAATGACGAAAATGCCCCTGGTACATACAATTATAACAATATACATCTACACGATCATAGGTACAAAACTAATCTTCTAGTGTTACTCATGTTGAACTTCTTATATGTTTACACTACCAAAAAAATGACTTTCACGCACAAAAAAATACCCAGTGAAATTTCCGTGGGTGATTACCACAGATCATCCAGGAAATACTAATGGTTCCGACAAAATCCGATGTTTTTAAGAAAATACCAACAGATTACCCAGGTATTTCTGGGTAATCTGTCACTGATTTGATTTACCCATCAACAATTTAGACACCAACTTTGTGACGGTTTTGTGACGGATAGCGATGGATTTCACAGGGGAATGTCCATAGGTGAAAGTCTTCCATTTTAGTAGTGTTTGTTTATTGTAATGACAAAAATACCCTTGAGAGAGAGAGTTACATGTAATGGGCTCAGTGACGATGGAAGAATGATGGTGAGAATGATAGCGGTTATAAAGGTAATGGTGGTGGAGGGCTCTATGAAGCCAATAATACAGAAATTCCACAGCTCCAACATGTAGCAAGGTCACAATGATAACTCCATCTAACCTCCAAAGAGGCAACTTTTTGGCTCCATCTAATGCATAATACCCTAGATAGTACAATATCCCATTGAATAGTATTTGATCATCCCTGCAGAACACAAAGAAAGTAAAATCTTATTCATTAATTTCCATGGGTATTTTCGTCATTTCATTCGGTTTTCTTTTCTTCAAGAATCAATGGTTTCATTGCATCTTGATCATAAAGTTTGCCGGTGGAGACTACATAATGAAGTTGAATGTCTTATTCATTTTCAAGGGTATTTTCTTCATTTACCATATCATTCGGTTTGATTTTCTTCAAGAATCAAGGGTTTTGTTGCATCTTGGTCATAATATTTACCGATCAAGATTCAAGACTACATGATTAAGTTGTATATGCACAACTACATCAAGTGGTCCTAAAAATCTTAAACCAATTACAAGGACTATTTAGTAATTTTCATATTTACTTTCATGCTCAAAGATACATAGACGTCATTTGTTTTTTAAGCCATTTAATTTCTCAGGAAGTCTCCACCTTTTACTCACTTGGTTTAGTTAGAAGGGTATTATCGTCATTACTGGTCTATTCGGTTTTGTTTTCTTCAAGAACCAATAATCTCAACGATCCAGATCATAAATTTTGTTGATGGAACCTACATAATGAAGTGAATATGCACAACTACATGCCGCTTCACAAAAATCTAATTCAATTATAAGGACAATTTGGTAATTTTATCTTATCTTTCATGCAAAAAGATCTAATGACCATATCACCTTCAACATTCAATTTTGTATTATTTTCGAATACTTTAAATAAAAATTTATCTAAATGGCTGAAAACAGAGAACATACCAGTCTCTTTCACGGTCGACTTGTTCGAATTCAATGGTCTTATCAACGATCCTGTTCGTCCCTTTGGCCGTTTTGTAGCGAGAGAGTGAAATCCATAATTGATTGTTGAGCATTCGAATCAAGAGAAAGGGGAAAATCGACATTACCCCATAATCTCTCTCATTTGCATCCACGGTCATGAAGTCATGTGTATACTTCATCACCCACGGTGCCAATAAGACATACTGCCATCCCATTAAAAGATATTAAATATTAGTCCAAAAACATTATATACGTCGAATTAGTATAGAAACATGAACCCCTTTACTCAATTAAACTAAAAGTTACACTTGTATTATAAATTTAATTTATATGAAATAAATTTACAATTATGAAGTTCATATATGCTTCAAAAATTAACTTTACTGTAATAGAATTAAAGTATGTCGAAATTTATGTAAAAACAATTTTGTGTCAATTTTAAATTTTCATTTTCATTTTAATTTAGGTTAGGTATTATATTATTCAACAAATATTTTATTATTTATGACTATATTAAAATGTGTATTATATTTGCATAATTATTATAAATAAAATATTATTTTTCAACGTTTCATATGTTCATATTTAGGAGATTATGTCTTTTTATTAATTATTTAACAGCGAAAAGGTTGTTCAAATGTTCAGTGTTTCCAAAAATATTTTATTCGTAGAAGTTTAGAATATTAATTTATATTTCAGTGAGTTAATATTTCAATCAACATATTTGTAATTCTTTAAAAAAGACTACTTATTATGCATGTTAATGTGTAAAAAAATACAAACCTATGTTAGACCGTATGATTCTAGATTGATTTAATTTGTTATTTTAAAACCAAACTTCAAGTACATAGTTAAAATGGTTCATTTGGCACATTTTTAGTATTATTTTTCCTTTTAATATTTAATAAAAAAATGGTTTATATATAACAAATTTGAAAAACACATATTTACAGATCTAGACTAAATTTACATATTTGATATCTACATTTACAGATCTGATTTAAAACTTTTTTAATGCTTTGACTCATCTGTAAATTATGAATCCGTCAATTACTGACCTATAGCTGTTTTAGTGATTTTAGAAGAAGAAAAAAATGACTAGGAGTTAAAATTACAAGCTAAAAATGACTACTTTAATTGAAAAGAGATTATTAAATTGTGTCCATATAACTGAATATAATATTATAAATTTAATAAAATAAAACAACTATAAAAATATGAAAACTAAAAAAAAAAGATAAATATTAAAGGGGTTGTTAAATCTACCGCCTCTACACCATTTTTCAGCCCCTCCTAAACCCTACTCTCTCACAAATTTTTGAATTTTTAATTCAAAATTACATTTTTAACCCTTATGATTACTTGACAAGTTACTTTATATCTTTTTCTTTTTAATTTTTTCTTTTACACCCTTATTACATTAACATATATAATCGTATATTAATAAAAATTCATCTAAAAAATACGTTTTTATTTTAACAAGTTATATCATTATAACCGTCTCGTCAATAGCTTGGAAATTAGTCCAATATTGAATATTTTTTGATTTAATTATATTATTATACGTTTTTATTGTTAATTGATTTGGAATAAAATTGAATTCATTAATAATTGATTTTTACAAAACAAATTTTAAAAATTTGAAACTTTTAAAAATCTAACAATAACCACTTTTTATAATATAGTATAGATATAAATATTAAGTTTTAAAAATAACTCAATACGTATTTATAATTTTTAATATTATTATTAAATCAAAAAATATCGATATTGGGCTCTTTTGTACATAATTCATCTACCTTTCTATCTTTTAAAAATTTAAACAATAACCGTGTAATATTATTTATAATATAGTATAGATACCATAGATATAAATAGATAAGGGTATAAAAAATTAAAAATTAAAAATTAAAAATCAAAAATGAAGTTTTGAAAATAACTTGATATGTGTTTATCATTTTTAATGATGTCATTAAATCAAAAAAAATAGATGTGATATTCAATTTGAAGATATTGAAAAAGACAATTATAACTGTATACTTTATAAGAAAGAAAACGTTTTTCTTTAATATATTTAGTTAATATATGAGTATGTATGTTAATATGAAAATAATGTTAAATAAAAAATAAAAAACAAAAGATATAAAAGTTAATTAAATAAATATAATGTATAAACTGTAAGTTTTAAAAATAACTCAGTGCATATTTATGTATATAATAATATCATTAAGTCAGAAAATATTTAATATTGGGCTAATTTCGAACGTGTTAACAAGGCGATTATATTGATATAATTTACTACAAAAAATCGTGTTTTTTACATTTCAGTTAATATAAGATTGTATATGTTAATATGAAAAGTTTATAAAATGAGAAATGAAAAAAAGAATATAAACTAAATTAAATAACAAAATAAGAGTATGAATTGTAATTTAAAAATAAAATTAATTTTATTTAAATTACGATATTGAGTTCGCGGAAGTTGGCGTGCTTAAAAGATTTTTGTATATAACTCAACAAATTCGGTACGTATTGTAGTATATATAATATATAGTAATATAATTAAATTAAAAAATATTCAATGTTGAGCTCATTTCGAAGGTATTGACGAGACAATTATAATGATGTAGTTTGTTAAAATAAAAACATATTTTTTAGACGTATTTTAGTTGATATATAATTATATACGTTAATGTGATAAGGGTTTAAAGTGAAAAATTAAAAAGAATGAGACGTAAATTAATTTATTAACTAATTATAAGAATAAAAATGTAAATTTAAATAAAAAATTCAGAAAATAAAAAGGAAAATTATTATAATAACCATTTTAGAAAATCTTATACCCAAAATATCCAAAATCTCTCTCAACTTACCAAAATATCCAAAATCTATCTCAACTTACCAAAATAACCAAAAAATTTGTAGATGCATTTAGTATCATACGAAATCCTTTTTAATTTCGTATATGACACAATACTTTAGATCAATACACACAAACGCATACGAAATGAAAATTTACATACAAAATGGAAAGCAAAAATAATTGGATTTTGTAGGCATTACTTAGGAAAGCATTTCGTATTATGGATTTATAGGAGAAAAACATTTCCTATGGATTTCTAGTTGCAATATTCAACATACGAAATCCAAATTTAAATTCTTAACTTATATTTTTTATTCCTATAATTAGTTAATTAATTTATTTTACATCCTTTTATTTTTAATTTTTCGTTTTATATCCTTATCACATTAATATATATAATCGTATATCAATTAAAATACAATTAAAAAAATACGTTTTTATTTTAACTAATTTCATCATTATAATCGTCTCATCAATACCTTTAAAATGAGCCCGATATTAAATAGGATGATGTATTTTTAACATATTTTAGTTAATATAGAATTATTTATTTTAACGTGATAAAGGTGTAAAAAGAAAATTGAAAAAAAAAATACCACAAATTAAATAAATAACTATAAGGGTATAAAGTGTAAATATTAAAAATATTTTTTCGTATTATATATAATAATAATATAATTAAATCAAAAAATATGTTAGGCTGACGAGACGATTATAATGATATAAATTGTTAAAATAAAAACATATTTTTTTAATTGTTTTTAATTGATATACAATTATATATGTTAATGTGATAAGGGTGTAAAACGAAAAATTAAAAAAAAAAGGACGTAAAGTAAATTAATTAACTAATTATAAGGGTACAAAATATAAATTTAGAAATTGAAATTTGGATTTCGTATGCTGAATATTGCAACTAGAAATCCATACGAAATGCTTTCCTCCTAAAAATCCATGCTTTCCTAAGTAATGCATACGAAATCCAATTATTTTTGCTTTCCATTTCGTATGTGTTTGTGTGTATTAATCTAAAGTGTTGTGTCATATACGAAATCAAAAAGAATTTCGTATGATACTAAATGTATCTATGAAAATTTTGGTTATTTTGATAAGTTGGGAGAGATTTTGGATATTTTAGGTATAATATTTTCTAAAATGGTTATTATAATAATTTTTTCAAAATAAAAGGAGTATGTGAGACGGACATGTTGTGGGGGGGGGGGGGGGGTGTGAAAAGGTGATTGTCGCGTTTGGCAGGGGTGGGGATATAATTCCCCATATTAAAAGATAACAGTGTACGTACCCAACCTTTTTACTTCTTTCTGACCCAATAATTTTGTGTAATTAATATTTACTGTCCTTTCTTCATAAGCATTCAATTTTTTCATAATTTTGTAACCCAGATGATGTGAAAGTTCAATTTTCTATAATAAATTTATTACTTAGGAAAACAATTTAATTTGTAAATGAATAAACATAAAGAGGAAGAGAAGTCCATCTTGAAGCATCAAATATTCATTTAATCTTTTCTCTATGTTTTTTAAACAAACATATGAATAATTGGAAACACGTTCATATTTAAGTAAAAACCGATCATTACGGAAAAATATATTATGCATCATCAATCTGGCAAACAACAATAAACTTGGGATGATGTAAGACCAAACCAAACTGTTTTCATGAAACATGACGCCATTTTTTTACAGTTGAAACTTCACAACGAAACACTGTGAAGGAAACCTTCACAATGTTTTTTGTTATGAATGTTCGATTTTTTTTCTATCCTCGTAATGTTTTGCTGTGAAGTTTCAAGTGTAAAAATATGGTTGTGTCTCACGAAAACAGACAGTCTCACGTAAACCCAACCCAACCCAACAACAATAACCAGCTTCAAAAATATCGTTTAAAGATCGATCGTTAAACATCTTGGTGTCAATTCCATTGTATAAAAATACTCCACATATATCATCTAAAAAATAAAGAGGGAAGTAGAAGAAGGTGGCGCAATGGAGAGTTGTACCTTGAAGCTTCCAAGTGGTTTCCATGGCCAATCAGTGAGAAATCCAGGAGTAGTAGCCATTGATGAGTAATGGGAAAGAAAAGAAGAAAGAAGATAATAGTTGGGAGACATTTGCTTTCTTTTCTTGCATATTTATAGATAAATATGACTTCTAATTGCTTCATGCTTTAAACAAACTATTAACTTTAATTCTCACCGGTACTGTATTATGATTCTGGTTTTAAAATTTAAACTGGTTTCTAGCAAACATATACGGTTAGACCAATTAATAATACGTGTAAGTACTTTTGTATAATCATATCTACGGTGGTATTTTTTTGTTTTGGTTGATATTTTCTGTCTGTATCTAAAAATAAATTTATAATTTATCGGTTGAATGCAATGTTGAAACAAACCCAAAATGGATTTATAGAATTTTACATGTAAGTACAAAAAAAATACTTTGAGCATCTGCAATGCCTTAGCAGTTATGTTAAAAGTTTAAGGTTTGACATTGTCGTCACGTCACGCCTCACATTATTTAGAACTTTATGAAAGAGATATATTATTTTTACTCTTTCAACCAATGAGGTTGAATATATTGTAATTTCTTTAAAAGTTTTTTAAAGATTGTATATATCGGATTATGAATTTATAAAACACTTTAATATTATAAGTAATGTTAGAAATGTTAAAATATAGTAGTTGTTTTATATAGTTTGATATAAATTTTGATTATTAATACACTACTAAAATGAAAGACTTTCACCTACGACGCTGAAAGGTGATTCGTCACAAAACCGTCACAAAGTTGGTGGGTAATCAAATCAGTGACAGATTACCCAGAAAATTCTTGGGTAATCCGTTCGTATTTTCTTGAAAACATCGCATTTTACCGGAATCATTAGTATTTCCTGGATGATCCGTGGTAATCATCCAAAGAAATTTCACTAGATGAATTTTTGTGGGTGAAAGTCATTTGTTTTGTAGTGATATCTATTTTAGAATAAGAATAGTATGACTACTGAAGATGCTTAGCATGATGAATTGTGTAATCTCATTATTGGTTTCCAATGAATTTTTCATCTGACAACCTTTGGTGAAAAGTTTTCCCGCTCGTTTTTCTTAAATCGGTTTTTAGATTCGTTAAAAGTTCAAATGTTGTTATTATGAATTTACGATTAAGGCAATGGACCACTCATTAAAAACATACTATATAACATGATACATATCATAAGATATACATAAAGTAGAGCAACTACTTTCTAGATGTGAAGAATGAAATAAGGATTAATTAAGGATATATATATTACTAAATATAAATGTCGATTGAAGAATATTTATTATATCAACAAAAATATGGTTAGACAGAGGAAAGTGGAATTTCGTGTGTAGAGATGAAATCCGTAAATATACAAAGGAACAACATATATATATATATATAGAGAGAGAGAGAGGAAGGTTCAAATGAGAACTTTGCATTTTTAAATGAACAAAGGGACACTTGTGAATCACATATGATATGGGTCCCACAAAATATTAAATCATTTATGATTTAATATGTTTTAATATTAAATCATAAATGATTTAATATTATGTGGGACCCATATCACATGTGGTCCACAATTTGTTCTTTTGTTCATTTAAGAGGGGTGGTTCTCATTTGATCCCTCCCCTATATATATATATATATATATGTAGAGGAAAGTTCAAATGTAAACTCATTTTTTGTTGTGAACGTGAGAACGAATCTCAGCCACTTATTCGGTCAATAAAGACGGCTTTGACCTGGTTCCCCTCCTTTAATAATCTCCACCCTCCTATGAATCGCGTCAATCCTTCGTGATCGCGTCCACCATAACCGAAGATGTGTGGCTGAGATTCGTCCTCACGTTCACAGCCAAAATTGAGTTCACATTTGAACCTAACCCTATATATATATATATGTATTACTAAATATAAATGTCAATTGAAGAATATTTATATTTATTATATGAATAAAAATATGGTTATAAACCATGTGAATTTCCATGTGTTGAGGTCGATATAAGACGTAACTCGTCACCACATATACATACGTACATACGTGGAGTTAGAAGTAGCAACCAAGTGGTGGTCACATGACGATACAAGTACGTATCTTGATAAATGATAATGATAATAATAATAATAATAATAATAATAATAATAATAATAATAATAATAATAAGAGTGAGTTACAAACTTCATCCATATGGTACATAGTTTGTGCCAATGTTTTAATACTCTAGATTTTTATTTTAGAACATCTATGAATTGTATCTATATGTATGAATATGTTCTTGGTGTATGATTTACTTTCTTCATATAAATCTATCGTGTTTGATATGTGGCACCATTTAATTGGTGTGAGACAGAGGGGTAGGGCTACTTTCAATAAAGAATAGGTTAAATTGCATTCTTGGTCTATGTGGTTTTAATAGAAGATCAAAAATAAAGTAAATTACATGATTGGTCCCTGTGGTTTACAGTTAATAACACTATGGCCTTGTTTGTTTTTTCATTTTAAACTCTTAATCACCACTTATGTCTGATTCGTTTAAACATTTCATAACCATTTCATAACTGAAATCAGACTTAAGAGTTAGCACCTCTTAAAAAACAAACGCCACCTATGTATCCCTTTTTCAAAATAACTATAGATTTGGTCCCTGCAATCTACATTTTCACACGCCTTTGGTCCCTGTATTCTAACTCCGTTAACATATCCCTGTTAAATATGTTAATTAGGAGGATATTTTAGTCATTTTATAATTTTTTGTTTTCTATTAATAGTAAAGGGACCAAGAATGTAATTTATTAAAGCAGTGGTCCCACTTCTGTCTCTCTCATCTTATTTGATATATACACACAACATATATGTCTATATATACACATACACATACACAACATATATGCATATATATATATATACACAAAAGAAGCATATATGTATATCGTTTCACTATATATATATATAAAGAGGTTCATGCGAGGACGGTAACAATTTACGAGAATGCGAGGACAATGCTCAACCAATCATTTTGTACATGAAATTTTTCATGTACAAAATCACATATGATTAATGTACAAAATCACATATGATTCACATACAAAATCATATATGATTAGTCGAGACTTTTCCTGCAGCAAAAGTCACGTGTGTCATTTTTGATGCTAGTACAAAATCACATATGATTTTGTACATGACAAAAAGTTCAAGTACAAAATGATTGGCTTAGGATTGTCCTTGCATTCTCGTAAATTGTTACCGTTCTCGCATGAACCCGCCTATATATATATATATATATATATATATATATATATATATATCTACATATTGACATTAAATTCTTTTGGTATTTTTTTAATTATTTTTTTACCAAAAATACCACTTATCTCAATTAATTAAAGTGTACTTTTCACAATTAAATTTTGTTTTATTTTATATTACCTTAATTATCTCCCACCCCTCGAAAAAATTTCTGGATCTGCCTCCATTCACAATTATAAAAAAACGATAAATTTGTATCTTATGTACATAAACTTACTTGTTGCCGAGCTTGTTATGCAAATTAACAATGACATCGTTCTCTTCTTTCGTAAAATTTCCATGTTTTATATCTGGACGAAGATAATTCATCCATCTTAATCTGCAACTCTTTTCGCTCCTCGAAAGACCTTAAAAACCAAAAACCAACGAATGAAAAGAAGTGGACATCCTGGGGAGTAAGGTCTTTCGATAGTTGGTTTTTAAGGTCTTTTGAGAAGAGGGAAGAATTACATATTAAGATGGATGATTATCTTCGTCCAAATATAAAACATGGAAATTTTAAGAAAAAAGAGGATGATGTTATTGATGATTTGCATAACAAGCTCGACAACAAGTAAGTTAACGTACATACAATACAAATTTATCGTATTTTTTATATAATTGTGAATGGAGATAGAATAAAAAAAATCAAGTGGTGGGAAATAATTACGATAATATAAAATAAAGCAAAATTTAATTGTGCAAAGTACATTTTAATTAATTGACTAGAAAATAATTAAAAGAATTATCCAAAAATATTTAATGTTAATATGTGGATATATATGCTTTTGTGTATATATAAGGCAATAATAAAATAAAAACAACAAAAAGATTACAAACTCGTGAAAACGATATAAAAATATTTTTTTACATGATTTTTTTAACACAATCTATAATTTAAGATAATGTTTCACGTATATTTGTGTTCACCTTATAAAATAATTACATGTAATTGTTTTTTTATTCATCTAGTGAAACGAAAAATATGCATAAAAACATTCATATGGTGAAACAAATACATGTGAACATTTCACCTTATGAAACAATATATGTGAAATAATATCTTAAATCCTAGCATTTGATGTAAAAAAATTATTTTTATATTGTTTTTTACAAGTATATACCTTTTTGTGGTTTTTATTTGATTTATCCCCCCTATATATATGTGTGTGTGTGTGTGTATGTATGTATATTATGTGATGTGTATGTATATATATCAAAAGAGATGAGAGAGACAAAGAGGTGGGGCCACTAGTTTAATAAATTACATTCTTGGTCCCTCTACTATTAATAGAAAACAAAAAATTGTAAAATGACTAAAATACCCTCTTAATTAACATATTTAACAAGTATATGTTAACGGAGTTAGAACACATGGACCAAAGGCGTGTGAAAATGTAAACCACAGGGACCAAATCCATAATTATTTTGAAAAGGGGACGTACAGTGTTATTAAGTGTAAACTACAAACACCAATCATGTAATTTAATATATTAAATGACTAAAATACTGTTCTAAACTAACTGAGTTAACATAATTTTTGGACGGAGTTAGTAACAAGGACCTTATGTGTTATAATTATAAATTGCAAACCACAAGGATGTAATGCACAAATATTTCAAAATAGGACTATATTGTTAAAACACATAAACCATAGGGACCAGATTTCAAATTCATTCTACAAAAAAAAGAGTAAATTACTTTATGTGGTTTGTTAATAATTTTAATTTTCGTTCTTGTGGTTTAAGAATTATAATTTTTATCACTATAATATTTATAATATATTATTATTTTCGTCCCTAGACTAATTCCTACATTTATAGTTCAAGGTATCAAATAGTAAAAGTGTAAAGTGTAAACCATAGGGGTTGAAACAACAATAAATTGTAAATTATAAGAACGGAAGTATCAATTAATTACAAACTATAAGGACGAAAATTGTAATTTCTAAACTAACATAGACGGAAAAATGTATTTTTTTTACAAAACACATAGACGAAAAACATAATTTACCCTTAAAGATAAGTACCTACTAGATAGGGACAATGATTTATGATTACACACCTCAAATCACAACGGTGAGACCTTTATATTACTATTACTATTACATTTATTTATATTTGTTTAAATCTAAAATAATATAATTTATTGTACTTAACATTTATTAAAAAAGATGTGCAAGTCCGATTTGAATTTGGAAAGTTATTCCATGTATTTATTGTGACAACAAATTTTAGATTTTATTGATACAAGGGAGATACCATAGTTCCCAACGATGTTGATATGAAGGCTCACCGATGGTCCATTGATGGTAATACAATGGTCCATTCAGTGGTGGATTCAGAATTTTTGTCTACTGGGGTCTCATTAAGGTAGACTAAAAGCGCATAAAGTCACCTGATGGGTTTCGAGAATTTTTTTAAGTCTTTTAGTTGATTTCAGGAGATTTTTTTAGTGTTTTTATCGATTTTGAAAGATTTTCTTAGTGTTTTTGTGAATTTCGAAGAATTTTTTCGGTTTTTTTATTGATTTCAAAAGACTTTTTAGTGTTTTTTGTCAATTGTCGGGAAGATGGGGTCCCTTGGAAAATTTTACTGGGGAAATCTAAGGCTAAATTTAGTATTTTTGATATTTTTTACCCTATATAATTTTTTTTTAACAATTCAGTAGGGTCCTTGGACCCCCCTTTTTCTATACCAAGTCCGCCACTGGGTCCACCGATGGTGGTATGATGGTCTTGGAAGTCATCTTTCTAGCATAGCAATATGTGGTGTTGTGTTGGTATTCGACGCATATAAGGTTTTACATTGGTGATATCAGTTTTGGTTGCTAATAAATGTTAATTTGTGAGGAAGATTGATTGATTGATTGTAGTTTGATTTTTCAGGTTTTGAGATTGTGATTACCATTGTCTTAGCGTATTTTATTAATGTATATTGTTCTTTGTTCATAATTTTAATTGAAAGATACCGATGAAACAAATAGATGAAGGTTGTGTCTTTATGTTCATATATGTGTTCATCGTTCTAAAAAGGCTCGTCGTAACAGCCGTTATGGCGTCCTGTGGCTCAAAGCGTATGTCTCATGCCACGTTAAGCTTGTGGTACATCATGCTAAATGTGCAGTTTTTGTAACATGATGCTTGATTTTTTTTACCTTATTCAGACTAAATAAATACTATATTCAGTCCGAATATTTATTTGATTATCCAGTCGAAATAATCTATATTCAGACACGTGTCACGCTCTCATTTGTCCTCATATTCACAACTAAATTTGAGTTTGCATTTGAACTTTTTTTTCTCTCTCTCTATGTATATATATATATCAAAATTTGTGTCACTTGGATCAGTATAAAAACTTAATGAAAATTAATGCAAAATAATTTTTTTGGGACATGGAGGAGGAGGGGGGATAAAAATATTTGTTTTTTGTTGGATTATGATCTAAGGAATGTTCTTTCGAGTTGTTGGTATCATATCATAAATAAATACAAACAACAAATGTCGACAATAACATTTCATTTTTTGCAAAATGAAAGAAACCGTGAAACTTTGACCAAAATATTATAATAAGGATTCAAATTAACTATAGTATAAATCTATACATACATCTTAAATGATACAATAAAAGTTTGTTTTTTCAACCAATGCATCCTATGACAAGTATGACTTATGAATGATTTAAGTAACAAGACAAACAAACCTACACTACCATGTGTTAGGATTGTTATATAAGATTATAAGTCACAACTAATGTAATAAATATAAACTGAAGTAGTTCAGGCCTGGCCCCTCTGGTGCCTAAACCTATATGCCTATTAACATATTTCAATGATTGTTGGACCTATTGGTTCGAAAAGAAACATTCGATCATGAAACTAGACTATTATTTTGTAGGCTAACAGTAGGAGATCGAGCATAGTTGTCTTGGGTCCTCGTCGATTGACATATACATTTTCAGTAATTCAGTAACATATATATATATATATATAAATAAATAAATAAACTGGAGATTAAATAGCTAGATAATTAAATCCATATACGTGGAAAAAAAACCTAGAAAATTTGATCATATATATAATTAGAGAGACCAACCAAAGGTTGAAGGTTTCTTTTTATAGAAAGGGTTACAACTTTCATGTGCATAAGGTACAAGTTTATATGCATTATGTACAATTTTGGTTATTGAAATGAATAAATAAATATGGCTTTAATAAAGTAATGACCAACCTCCCATTAAATAGGAAGACCAACTTTTATCTTCTACAATGAATTTTGTAGGTGACCACCACCAGCTGAACCCAAGTGTCATGGAATGAACTTGGTATTTGTCATTTTCAAAATTTTATTCTTAAATATTATATATAAAAGAAAATAAATGAATACAAAAAAAGATACGTTAAAAGTTGAGGATGACAAAAACAATTGAAAAAGTACAATAAAATAATATTAAAGTAAAACTACTAATTTTTTATAATTTATTTGGTTCATTTCTGCTAGTTTTAATTAAAAAAACAGGGAAAAAGACCTATCTAAAATAACTATTTTTTTAACCATTTAAAGAAATTAAAATTATAAAAAAAATATGGATATAATAGGAGAAAAATTAAAAGTTGCAATTAAAACTTACCAAACATTACCGTACAAAAATTATTGTTCTTTCAAAAAAATAAAGATTAAAAATGAAACAAAGAAAGAAATGTATAATAAGCTGAAAAACTTGGATGAATTTTTTAAACTTAGGGGTCATTTATCAAAATTTACACGTGTAAGCGTTTAGTAAGTCACATTATCTTACTGAATGAATTTGGTAAGGACCAAAAATCTTACCCGATATGAGCGAGACAAGGATCAAGAGTCATACTCGGTAAGTGAGTGTGACGACTTTTACCACGATAAGCTTTTACCGGGTAAATTATTGCATAAAATGTCGTTTTTATGAACTTAAAACTTACTCGTTAAGTAAATGATAGTGTTGAATTTTACCGATAAGCGCTTACCAGATAAGTGTTTAGTAAACGACCCCTTAATTTGTTATTCGGAAAAATAGTATGAGTTTTCAAAAAACGTTCAGATTTTCAGTTTTTAAAGACAAATGTAATATACAACCAAAAACAAAGTACACCACAAATACGGAAAATTTCATTCTTATCTATACTATTATATAAAGCATGCTATTCGGTTATGTTTACACTTTTAAGAGGTACAAACTTTTATGCATAAGGTACAATGTTTAAAGCACCAAAAACTTCCACAAACCTCCCACTACTCATATAATTTTATAAATTAAATTATTTTTAAAGTTTAAGTTACACTTCACACCCTTATAATCAGTAATGTAATTTATTTTACGTCCCTTAATTTTTTACCTTATCATATTAACCTGAATAGTCGTATATGAATCATAAGACAATTAAAACATAAGTTTCTATTTTTACAAATTATATCATTATAATCATGTCGTTGATATATTTAAAATGAGCTAAATATTGAATATTTTCCGATTTAATTATATTATTATACACATAAATAAGTAACGAGTTATTTTTTTAAAGATTTACATTTTATGCCCTATAGTTATTTATTTAGTTTTATTATCTTTTTATTTTACACTTTTATCTATATTACAATTAATTTATAAATTTCATTCATATCCCTTATTATTTTATTTTTCATTTTACACCCCTATCATATTAACTTACATTTAAATATGTTTTTATACAAATTATACGATTATAATCGGTTTTGTTAATATTTTCAAAACGAACCAAGTATTGAATATTTTTTAACTTAACCATATTATCAATAACATAAACACGCAGTGAATTATTTCTCGAACTTACAGTTTATACATTATAGTTATTTAATTAAGTTTTATATATTTTACTTTTTTATTGAATGTCATTTTCATACTAACAGATAATCGTATATTAACTAAAATATATTAAGGAAAAACGTTATTTTTATAAATTATACGGTTATAGTTGTTTCTTCAATACCTTCATAAGAGCCCAATATGGATATTTTTGTATTTAATAATAATATTAAAAATGATAAATACACTGAGTTGTTTATTGAAACTTAGCATCTTAAATTTTCATTTTTAGTTTTTCATTTTACGCCATTATATATTTATATCTATACTGTACTATAAAAAGTGGTTATTATTTAAATTTTTAAGACTTACAAACTTTAAAATGCTTGTTTTGTAAAAATCAATTAATAATAAAATTAAATTTTATTCCAAATCTTACAAACCAAACATACCAAAAACTCCAAATCTTTCCATAAAATCCAAATTATTAAAAGAAATCGTCAAATCAAATAGGTACTATAAATCGACATATGATCGATTTCTTTGAAAATATCAAATCGTCTATTGTTATGAATTTATAAATCGACATCCATTATTTTTACAAAACTCAAATACAATCCTAATTTAATAGGAACAAAGTAGCACATTTAAAGTTTATGCTGATGAAATATTTAAATTCCGCTACGTTGTAGCGGGTACGACTTCTAGTTATTTATAAAATTGGTAAAATACAGTTATTCTAAAATTTGAAAGACTACGTATACATCATTTGATGTATACTTAATGTGTTAGTTGTATCCTAGAAAATTGAGAGTACTAAAAAAACACATAAATAGTGTTATAATATAGTATCGAAAATTTGTGATTATACAACAAATAAATAATTAATCTCATTTTCATCGTTATAAAAAAGAAGAAGATAACAAGAAATTTCTATATAAATGACTGATTACATAAAAAAAGTTTGTTCTATTTTAATTTATTCTCATTTTGTTCACCGGATTTTAGAAAATGTTTAAACTAACCATGGTTTAAAGTGTTCATATTTAAAAATACAATACTTTGACACTTAAAATAACTTAATCAAAAGATTTTAAGTGTCAAAGTATTGTATGAGCATCTCCAAAAGTTACTTTAGAGTGGATTAAAAACTACTGTTATTTTAGAGTGGATTAAATTTTCGGTCCTGTATGAGCATCTCCAAAAGCTTCCCCATAATGGAGAAAATGGAGATTTTAAGTCAAAAATTTGTTCCAAGAGATTCCCCAAAACTATCTCCAAAATGAAGAAAGTAGGAGAGAGAGTGAGTTTTTCTCCAAATATGGAGATCACTCCAAAAATGATTACAATATGAAACAACCAATAAAAAATTTTAAAAATAAATATTTAGAGAAAAAAATAATATTTTAATAGATAATTATAATATTTTAATATTATAATCAATGATGGGTTCTCCAAAATGGGGAATTTGTTGGAGATTGATGTAAATATTTTTAGATATTTTAGATTTTAATTCTTCATTTTGAAGAAAATTTAAGGATTCTCTTGGAGATGCTCTAATATGTCAAAAATTATGACTAGCATTAATATACTTCATCTTTAAACTATGATTATTACTATTACTACTAAAATTGGGATTCAGTTAAATACGATAAATATAGAAACGGTTATCAAACAAGGATCTAAACAGCTTAAGTGTGGCATGCCATCTAGGCCAAGCCTCAAGCAGAGGCGGACCTAATTTTTTTTTAAGTGGTAGCACCATCTGATTAAAAAAACAAATATATGGATATTTTTTACAAATGCATCATTGGTCTATTAGTTAACTGTATGCTTTTCATATGTCAGGTCTTGTGTTCGAGTTTTTTACGACAAAATTTCAAAAACATAGCAAGTCTGAAAATTAAATATTAAAACTAAGAAAAATGACACAAACAGAACTCAAAATCGAGTATACAGTGGGAGAAAAACAATACAAACCAATTACTCTAACAAAGGAAACTTATATCACCATTATACAGGAGTGAAGCTATGAATTTAAATTGGGGGTCGTGGGTCCAAGATCACATTTTGTTGTTAAAAGACTATGATAAATATTATATATAAACAACTTAATGAAGTTTTATAATCCAGAGTTATGAACAAAATTTTACATTTTAGGCTAAAACATGAGTTTGCAAAATCAATTGCCAAAAGCTTTTGAATGGCCATAACCATCGTCAATCTTTCCTCTCATGAACTAATCTAATTATTAGGATCAGAAAAGTTAGTTAGATGTTAAATACATATACGAAATAAATATTACAATAAACCAAAATTAAAGAATTAATATTAGCTTTATTTTTTCCAAAAAAAAAACTTAAAAAAACCTTGTTAAAGTATTTAGTATAACTAATTATATTTAAATAATTTATTATTAACGGGGAACTTTCTTTTAAGAATCCATACACAAAATTGTGATAATCAATCTTGACGACTTATGTGTTATTTTATATGATTTTTTTCCATCAAAAGCTAGACGGAAAAAAAATTCAACATAATACATTAAACGAGAAAAAAAAAATCATGTGAAACAAAACCTTAAAATATATTTATGTAATTAAATTCAAGTATAGAAAAGTAGTTAACTTGGGTTTAGATCTTTTGGATTTTTAATATTTGTCTTAAAAACTCATAGGTCATTTACTAAACTCTTAGTTCGTAAGTGTTTATGGTGTTATTTATCTTAGTGGATGAACATGGCAAAGGTCGAGAATTTTACCCGGTAAGAGCGATGATAAAGATGAGGAGTTCTACTCGGTAAGCAAGGGTGACGACTTCTATCTGTTAAATGTTTACATGGTAAATTGTTGCGTATAATACCATTTTGATGGACTATCATCTTGCCCGATAAAGTAAGTTAAAATATTGACTTTCATCGGTAAACGCTTACAAAATAATTAACGTTTGGATGAATAACCCTTTCAGTTTAAATCATTTGGATTTTTGTTATTTGTCCTAAAAGAAAACTCAATTACTAAGGGTGTGTTTGGTTGCGGAAAACTGTTTTCATTTTCCTAGAAAACGTTTTCAGAAAATGTAGTTGAGTTTTCATTCTCAGTTTTATATGAAAATTTTAGAAAACACGTTTGGTTGAAATGATGGATTTTTCATTTTCCATTTTTAGAAAATTAGAAAACGCGTTTGATTCTGCATTTTATATCACTTTTCATTTTCCATTTTTCAAATGAGAGAGAGAGAGAGAGAGAGAGTATGTGAGAAAATGTGTGCGTGTGTGTGTGAGAAAGAGAGAGAGAGTGTGTGTGTGTGTGTGAAAGTTTTTAGAAAACAAAAATTTGAAAAACTATTAAAACTACTTTTTTAATTTACATAGGATTTTAGAAAATGAATTTTTTTGTTTCCTGGACACCGCCTTGTCCCCCCTCCCCCTCCCCCTCCCCTTATGGCCTCCCCGCTGTCATTATAGTTTCAAAATATATGCGGTTGTACAAAATAAAATGATACGGTGACACCTTTCACAACTCATTAATTTTTTACAGTACGACGGTGACACCTTTCACAAAATGATACGGTGACATCGTATCCAATGAAGTAGGACAGCCCCTGACATCAAGCCCTAGGAGCTATGTCGACGTTTTTCAATGCGTGACTTATACCGGAAAATATCCATATCATATATATAGTATTATGTACATAGAGGAAAGTTCAAATGTGAACTCATTTTTGGTTGTGAACGTGAGGACGAATCTCAGCCACTTATCCGGTCAATAAAGGCGGCTTTGACCTGGTTCCCTCCTTTAATAATCTCCACCCTCCCATAAATCGTGTCAATCCTCCGTGATCGCATCCACCATAACCGAAGATGTGTGGCTGAGATTCGTCCTCACGTTCACAGCCAAAATTGAGTTCACATTTGAACCTAACCCCATATACATAAACATAAACATATGTTTTATACTATTACTCAACGATTCAATGGTAAATCGATAATAAACAATTTAAATTGGGTTACATAATAAAATCTAACAAACAAGACATTAAAAATGTAAGAAAAATCGAATATCGTGTTATAAAATTGAACATTAAAGTCATGACATGCCACAAGCTCAAAGTGACGTAAAACACAAACCTTATACCCTAACGCCCCGATTGTTACTATGGACATTTTAAAACGATGTTAACAAATGAATATATGTTGTCACATTAACTTTGGTTTTCCTTAAATAAATATATAAAATGTTTTAATTGTAAAAAATAGGAATAGAGATTTTGGTACACGTGACTCCGCATTCATCAGTTTCTCATCGGTTAGTAGAGTCTTTCATTCTTCTCTTATTGGTCGTAGTTGAAGAGAGACAAAAACATTAAATGCAAATTTTTTAAATATAACATAATACTAGTGTTGTGCATCGTACATTACACAATGTCAATAATATTCTAGAAATATTGGACTAAGTTAAGTTGATCAACCGTATATGTGTCAGATGCTAAACTAATAAACATATATATTACACTTCACCTTTTTTTTTTGATAAAAAGAAGTTTATTCTATTGGATTGACCCTTCTTTTGTACCCAACTTCCTTTTTTTTCATTTTCATTCTTCCATCTTATACGAAATTCAGACCATAAGTTAATAAAAACGTTGTCTCTTTGTTTCTTTAACTACACCACCATTCATCAATCTTATGTCCTCACAATCAATCTAACACCATAATTTAGGATCTAAAAATAGAGAAATACCATTGTCTCAACTCATTTTATATGTTTGTTATATACATACATAATTACATACATAAATATATAGATGTTAATTATTAATGTTTTATAAAGTAAATTGTTTTCAAAGAGTGAATAAAACCAAATATAGAATATAATGAGCCAATCAACTCTGTTTAATTTGTTACACCTTTTTTCCTTATATATTAACCTCCATCTTTCAAAATATCAATTTCTTATCAATATAGGGTATCTGAAATGAACAAAATTTTATTTTTAGTACTTGATGATGCTAAATATTGATTGTTTTGGCATATTACTTGGATGATATGTATGATCATCTCCGAAAAAATAACTAAAATATGGGTCCGTCTCTACTAAAAGTCTAAAGCCCTAAATTCCTCAGCCATGCAAAACTTTAAAAATTACCACCCAATTTTTTAGAGATAATGAACAGTAGACCTCTAAATACAGAGGCCTCCTTCAATTTACACAAATAAAATTAATGTTTCAGTGGTGGGTTAAATTAAACATGACCTTCATTTAATGTTTAGTGGTGAATTAAAGATGCCCTAATGACTTGCATACTCTTGAGGTTTCTCTTTCGATTAGTTATAGAACATGGTTTTTAGTTGGATGTTCAATTGGTTCGGTTTAAATTTAATAACTAATATACATCCTAAAAAAGTTAACAAGGACGTCTAACCTCAATAGTCCCCATCTTTTCTAACGATAATCTAACCAAAGAAACATAGAAAGTCAATATTTTTGCTTTCTTTTTCCATAGTCTAATAAATATAGTAATAGTAACCACATTTTCTAATGGATTCCATTATTTACAAAAAAAAACTGTTAAAATAGCTAATATGACAGGACATGATAGGACATTTTTCAAAAGTGTCCTATAAAACCCATATTTTATAGGACATTTTTCAAAAGTGTCCTATAAAATAGCTAATATGACACTTTATTTTAAAGCGTCGTAAAAAAACTTGTTAAGATGTCTAAAACCGTCATATAAATTTATTGTAACGCTTTTAGATAAGACACTTTTTGGTTTGGTCCTATAAATTAGTGTCCTATAAAGTATTCTTTTAGGACGTTTTTTCATTTTAGACGTCCTATAAAATCAATATTGTTGTAGTGCTTATTGCATAAAATCCTATGAAATTCCGTGAAATATTGCACCCCCCTAAAGATTTCAAAATCTTACATTTGTAGGATTTCAATTAAATCCTAAGATTTTAAATCCGGACAATCCAACAAACCAAATATGGGATTAGAATGGATTTGAAATCCAACTCTCCCCATATCCATTTAATTGTTGCAAACCAAAGGGGAATTTAGAGTCTGTTTGGTTTGTAGGATTGTTTTTTAGGGATTTGGATTTTATGGAGGGATTTGGATTGAAATGGAATTTGAAATCATTGGTGTGTTTGGTTTGTAGGATTTGGAATGAAATTGAATTCCATTATTTATAAACAAAAAATATAAAAACAATTAAATTACATTTTTATTAATTAATTATTACAAAACAAATGGTTTTAACATTTTAAAAAACCTTGTTTCATACATTCCTACGAAATCACGAGCATCTCCTACGAATTTCAAAATCTTATGTTTGTAGGATTTTAAATCCATACAATCCAACAAATCAAACATGAGATTGGAATGGATTTGAAATCCAATTCTTCCCAAATCCATTCAATTACTGCAAACCAAACGAGACCTTATAGATGACTTTCATTTCAAATTCAGATCCCATGAATTTCAATTGTTTCTATTGCATTCCTACAATGCCTCTTTCATCAAATAATCTCTTTACTACCTCCAAACAAACAAATTATTTATAACACAAACAAATACTTATAAAAAGAAAATTCATTCCAAATCTGCAAACCAGGTAAAATTTATATCCAACCCAAACCCTATAAACCAAGTAAAATTTATAAAATAATAAAATTCAGTTCCAATCCAAATTGTACAAACCAAACACACTAAAAATTCTAAATCTGTCCGAATCCAAACGAAATTCAAATCCTTCAGATAAGTTGTTTTTTTAACAACCGATTAGCCCCAATGGTACAATTATTATGTCGCAAACTAATAGGTGTGTTAAAAATCAATTATTTGTTAGAATCGAAACAATACAATAATTAATAAATACTAGTATAAGATGAAAATAGTTGAGCATTGATTATGCCGGCCAAAATTAAAACGATGTGTTTATGGTGTATGGTTGGTTGTGGAGGTTGGAAAAAAAATAGAAAAAAGCAAAAGTCTCATTTCAAAATTTAATAACCAAAATATATGTTTTTAAAGTACATAAATTATGTCGTGTGATATCAATTGGCCAGTCATATCTACTTAATTCTCATCTTTAAATTGTTTGTGTTACCTGCCCTTTCCCAACCTATGTTATTAATATTTTTAAATCGGGTGTATGGTTCACAAAATGAAATTTGATGACATTGGAAGTTGTCAAAGAAATCTGACTTTAAGGGTGTGATTGGTACACGGTCAGGACATGATAGAACAACTATTACACGTTTAGTAAAACATGATATGACAGGACATGATAGGACAGAACAGATTGACCAATTTACCCCCAGTGAGTTGTTTAGTGTTTTTTTACCAAATAACCCCCTCCCCCCCCCCCACACACACACACACATATATATATATATATATATAGAGAGAGAGAGAGAGAGAAGAGAGAAGGGGAGAGAGAGAGAGAGAAGGGAAGAGAGAGGAGAGAGAGTGTGTGTGTGTGTTAGGTTAGAGGGTAAAATGGTCATGAAACTCTTGTTCTACTTAGTTCTAAGGGGTAGGATAGAAAACCCTTGTTCCACACGTGTTCCACTCAGTTCCACGTAGTCCAACGTTTATCACACCAAACATGGGACAAGTTTGTTCTATTATGTTCCATCATGTTTACCGTACCAAACGCATCCTAAAGGAATTGAAATAGAATTTAACCACGTGTTTGGTTCAATAGAAAGAGATGGAATTCAATTTTTCCCTTTTTGTCAAGAAATGACGAATTCTTTAACTAAAGGAATCCATTGAAATCGAAAGATTTCCATCTATTTAATTTGTGAACCAAATATGACAAAAGAATTTGGTCAATGGATTTAGTCATTCAAATTCCATCAGATTCCATAAACCAAACAATTCTTTATTATATCTCCTCTTACACACCCTTGGTATGTTAGACATGATATTTAATTAACAACCCCCAAAAAGAATTAGGACCCAATTTACACGTATTTAAGGCCATCTACCAACCTATTTAAAGTTTGTTGGTTTTTTGTTGTGTAAATTAGGTTCTGATAATAAGATCGTTAATAATTGTTAGGGTTTATCCTTTAACAATGCTTAACATGTATATAGGGGTGAGCATAACCGGGTACCCAGCCATTTTCCATGGAACCGGAACTAGAACCGACGGTTCCTGGAAATCCGGAACCGAACCGCTAACACCGGTTCCTTATATTTTGAAACCGGAACCGGAACCGATGGGAATCAGTTCCGGTACCCGGTTTCAACCTTTTTTTACAACTTTTTCATTGCATACAATAAAAATCTAATTATAAACTACAAAATACCGATTTAAAGTAATAAATACATCAAATGGTCAAAACTAATCCGATAAAAAATAATTATTACATAAACAAACTAGAAAGTTTGAGTTTTCATTTATTATTTATAAATATATAAAATATTTTTTATTTTAAAAGTGGCAGGTAGCGGGTACCCACCGGGTAACGGTTCCAAAAATATGAGAACCGGAACCTGTCCTGATCGGTTCCGTATTTTAGGAACCGGAACCAGAACCAATCACATCGGTTCCGGTTCTGGAATCAGCAGTTCTGAAGCGGTTCTGGTTCCAATGCTCACCCCTACATGTATATATCTCTATTATCTCATTTTTACATTATAATCAAAAGCTTCAGATGCAACAGAGCCTCCAAAAATATCGAATACACACACGTATGTTCACAGTTTTATATCAAGTTGACAAGCTTCGACTGATTTATTATATATAATGTTGACCTGATAGGTCGTATTCGATAGTTATTCATTTGAAGTGGGCAATCTTGCAATAGACTTCTACTTGATAACGTTGTTTGTAGTTTAAGCAAAGGGGTTAGTTAAGTAAGCAAGTACTCCATGGATACAATTACTACAACGAACAATAATTGGAAGAAAAAAAAAAACATTAAAAAGAAACAAATGTTACGATCGTACTTTCTGATTTTTTTAATGCAGAACATAACTATCAAATGACAGCAACACATGATGAGGATAAAACCAACTGTAACTGTACTTGACTTCTGACATCATTTATCGACTTCATAATGGTCCAAGTCTAGTCGATCAACAGAAGCTAGATAGACACAGAGAGTACAGATTACCCCAGAGTGTCGAGCCACTAAATTGGTAAACTGTCGCTCTGATACCATATGAGAATATGTGGAACCTCATTAAATTACTCTTTCCAAAAGAATCCTAGAGGAGAGAAGGGGGATTCCTGATATATTCAGAGGAGAAATGGTCCAAGTCTGACTGATGTTGGATTCTAAGAAGTATGAACAAGAAGTTGCAAAGTTTAAAAGCAATTTGTTTTAAGTTACAATGTTGGTGTATTCTATACTCTTTTTTTACATAAAATTCACACAACAAAAACCATAAAGCTGGAAGTTACAAACTACATACCATTCACATTGCCTCCTGATATCATCAGTCAATACCCAAGCCAGAAAAGTGTTCAAAAGCTCCCTGTGTAACATTAAAACACTAATAAATAATCACTACTGCTGCAGATCAGACTTTTGACTAATAATTGAGCATTCCTAGTGTACCAATAGTTGATGCAATTTTAGTTTTTATCGCCAATTTTAACTTAAAGAGAAATTATGCAAATGCACTTGTTAGATAAGTGTTTTCAGATCATCATCCTTAGATTTTGGTGGAAAAACGTTCTTGTGAAAACCCCAAAAAGTACACCAAATATACGGAAGAATAAGGGTGTGTTTGGTTGGCGAAAACTGTTTTCATTACTTTTCCTAGAAAACATTTTCAGAAAATGGAGTTAAAGAGTTTTCGTTCTCAGTTTTCTATGAAAATTTTAGAAAACACGTTTGGTTGAAATGGTGAAGTTTTCATTTTCCATTTTTAGAAAATTAGAAAACGCGTTTGGTTGTGCATTTTCTATCACTTTTCATTTTCCATTTTTTTCAAATTAGAAAGTGTGTGTGTGTGTGTGTGTGAATGTGTGTGCATGAAAGTGAAGGTGTGTGGGTGTGTGTGAAAGAGTTTGTGGGTGTGTGGGTGAAAGTGTGTGAAAGTGAATGTGTGGGGAAAAGTTTTTAGACAACAAAAAATTGGAAAAGTATTAAAAGTCGAGTGCAGTGGTCTTTTTGCATTTCAATATTTAGTCCAAAATCGTTCATTGCTACAAACTATTGTGCATTTATAGGCATATCCATAAAACGGTGCTTATTTTGTCACAAAGATCCAAGTATAAACCAAAGGGCCTTTGGCCTAGCGGTATGTGAGCCCCTTGTCTTCTAGGAGGTCGGGGGTTCAAACCTCACCATAAGTGAGGAGGGTGTGTGAGTTTCTTTGTTTATTCCAATTGCCGTATATAAATATTATATACTTCAAAAAAAAAAAAAAAAATCCAAGTATAAATAAAGGTTTAAAATGCCGGTTGTTCTCTATCCTTCGGTTATGCATACCAATCTACAGGGATGATGGAAAGCCATTTACGTAAGCTTTAAACATACCGATTGGGTATATAAAATAATCACATACAAACTATTGATTTTATGTCGACTTTGATCAACAAATTTCCTCTTATCTTTTGTTGTTTCAGATATCGTTGAAACAGTTTGGTCAGTTGTTATGGGATGGAGCGAGAATGAGTCAAGGGAGATATTCCGTTGGTATGGTGGTTGTTTTCTTATCTCACAACTAAAAATATTTAATTTGCCGAATATAAGTATTATATACTTATAAATAAAAATAAAAATAAAAATACCGCATAAGTGGCACACGATAACAAAATAAAAAATGCAACTTACAGTATAATCATCATGCACACGCCAGATAGCCTCACCAAGCAGGTTTGCTACGGATAAGATAGTCAGTTGCGGAAAGCAATTCTGCTCAGATACCGGAAGTGTATTTGTGATGATCACTTCTTGGAAAAGACCACTTGACAATCTTTCGATAGCAGGAGGACTGCATTAAACCGAAAGCCAACGTTTTCTAAGCAACGGTTGAAAAAAAATAAGCAACTATATAAACTAAAAATGTCGAATTACCTAAAAACAGCATGTGTACAGCATGCATATACTTCCCTCGCACCTTCATGATGCAACAACGCTGCTCCTTTGGAGATGGTACCTATAATTCACGAACCAATAGAGAGCGCATTTCAAAGGGTATTTAATAACCAACTTTTTACAAGTATACAAATTATGTTTTAATTAGGGTGTACGTGAGCCACGCACATGCTGGATTGGCTTGAAGCTCGGCTCGTATAAAGTTCAACAGGCTTCAAATTGTAGTATGAAGTTTGTGGCAATAAAGGGTCCTTTGTTCGCTTTAACAAATAGTTGAATGCAAATGTTTGATTTATAACACATTTTAGAAGTGTTTGTAAAAGGATCAGGATGTTCAACAATCTGATATCCGTCTCCATCCTTATCTCAGTGATTGTGGATAATATCCAAGATCCATTATAAAATCAATTATAACAGGTATCCAGATCCATATGCACACATATCCACTTTAAGAAGTTATATTGATTTCAGATATCATATAATGTGGCTCCACAACATCTGCATCTAGTAAGGGTTTTTTTATTTGATAATTTAGATATATAATAAATAAATTATATGATATGTTTGTTTGTTTACTCCCTGTGGTTGCATTTAAGGTTTTACAGCTTGCTCTTTAAATTTTAACTCTGGTTCTTCACTCTAGTCAACAAAGACAAGATAAGCCAAGAAGTAAATGAGTCATGTTCATTCTTTTAAAGTCGATCTGACTTTTCATTGCATAACCACATGCATATCTTCCAAGTAGAAACAATATCATTTAAAAGTTGAAAAGACAAAGAGAGATATTTCACCAGCAGTATCGATCATGTCATCCACCATAACTGCTACTTTACCCCTCACATCACCAATCAAATTCATTACCTGCATCATAATATCAGATGATATATATATATATATATATATAAATAGGAATAAATACAGAAATAGACCTTACCTCTGCCACATTATGTCCATGACGCCGCTTATCAACAATGGCCAATGGTGCATCGGATAATTTATTTGCAAAAGCTCGAGCTCTAGCGACTCCACCAACATCTGGTGAGACCACTACTAAATCCTCAGAGGAGATGGTCTTGCTGGCAAGGTAATCAACAATGACCGGCTAGGTATGCAAAAAGAAACAAATTAGCAACCAATATAACAATTCAACATAAAAGGTGGAAATGAAATCTGAACATGAAGTTTAAATAAACTAGTTGCCAAAATAATAAAAGAACATATAACCCTCATCTTAATTTATATGATCTAAGTTGTAAAGATCTCAAATTTATATCATGTGAATTAATCAGAATCTACGTACCATAACTACAGTATTAAATAGATGGATAATGTATTATCACCTGACCGTGTACGTGGTCAACTGGAATGTCAAAATAGCCTATAGACTGCCCAGAATGAAGATCACAAGCAAGAACACGATCAGCCCCGGCTTCTGTAATAAGATTCGCAACAAGTTTAGCCGCAATTGATTCCCGCCCTTGAGTCTGAACCATCAGTCGAAGGAAAAACATATTTTAAAAAAAAATTAACCAGATTGAAACAGCATTTCACAAATGCAATAATGGGCATAAAGATATTGCTTAGCCTAGATGTTTATATGGTTGTTCATTATTTGCAACTTTAATGGTATTTCCACTTAATAATGAATGTTTTACCTTACGATCAGCCCTTGCATAACCGAAATATGGGATGACTGCGGTAACGGTTTTTGCAGATGCCCTCCTACAAGCATCTATCATCACCAAAAGCTCCATGAGATTCTCATTTGCAGGAGTACATGTTGGTTGCACAAGAAATACATCACACCCTCTAACACTCTCACGCAACTGAACGTATATTTCACCATCGGCAAAACGTTTTATCTTGATGTCTCCAAGGTCTAGACCCATGTAGCATGCGATTTCCTATTCCACATAACAAAATGAGTAAGCATAACAAGCAAACACTAAAAGAAACAAAATCACGGGAAAAAAATGTTCATAGCCAAAAATGTAACAGAAGTACCAGAATTCAACGTTTGAATGCCAATATGAAGGGATGCTAAAAAGCCATTCCCCATTGATGAAAATGAAGATATAATGTTAGAAGATAAATTGAACAAAAACGAGATGTTAACAAAAACTTGCTTACTATTGAGAGTAGGCCTCTCTCTACAATGCCTGATCTAATATTAGTAGATTCTCAACCAAATTAAGCACAATAAACTCTCCTAGTTAAAAAGTTTCCTAACTATAAACCATCCTTATTGATACTTCATCCTTATCCATAATAACGAAATGATGATCATATAAACCAATATTGAAAACAGTGAATGCTTTAGATATTTGTATACTACATATGTGAATCAGTGAATGCTTTATTATCTAAATCATATAAATGTAGCCACTAAAGATCAACTTGCATCATTTCGATCTTGATCATATAAACCATCCTTACTAACAAATTATTTTCATTTGGAACACAGACCTTTACCCCTTTTGACTTGCAACTATTCCCTTGTCATCCTTTTTAGGACAAAAAAATGTTCCATTAGCTTCGCTTGTATGTTTTTGAGTTCGAGTTCCAACTACTTTTTGCATCAGCGCTTTAATTGAAGCAAATTTCTGGTCCACACCAGAAAACACGATCCAACATCATCGCTCTCACTTCCTCGTTTTCAATTCCCATTATTTCTTCCAATTCTCCTACCTTCTTTGATGTCATTGGTCCAGGAGCTAACAAGAAAGATAAATTGAACGGAAACAAAAACTAGCTTACTTTTGAGAAGTAAGCTTCTCAACATGATGCGTAATCTAATCTTTTGTAAATTCTCGATCAAATTAAGCACAATAAACAATATCTCCAAATCCCTATTGGTAGAGCTCCTTAACTATAAATCATCCTTATTGACACTTAATCCTTATACGTAAATAGTATCCCCTATTTATAATTATGCATGGATCATGGGCCTAGCAATTCCCTACCCAGTTGTTTGGGGTTTTTCATCATTGTGACAACTAAATTCCTAGAAATTAGAAGGATAACATGTTCTGAATCCAAGTTGGGTTTCCAAGTTCCAATAAATCAAAATGTTAGTGGGAATACAATGAAGTAAATAAAAGCATCCACTCTTCTTGTGTCAAGTGATAATTACATATGAAATTACTCTAGAGTCAACAGTCATTAATCCATACTAAAAGTCATATTATGTTTGATTTAGGCTCACAGTCGAAACTTAAAGCAAGTACATCCTAATATACATTTTTTGCACAACTTTTATGAAGTTAACACACATGACAAAAGGATACTCTTAGTGATCCAATTATGTTAAGAAACAAAAAACAACAGTCCTTGGCCATTGGCCAAAAGGTATACCTGAGATAGTCTGGGATTGGCTGTGCCCGAGAACACCCGAAGTTTGGTTTCATCTTTCTTTATCAAATCTCTCTCAAACTCATATGGAGTAAAAAATTTAGGGAATGTTCCTTGGTTTCTGGTGAGGGTTGGTACACCAGGCTTCCCATTTTCCTCAAGATTGACCCTGCAGCTCTGAATCCAAAACAATAGGGTTACTTATCCCTACATTTTTTATTAGATACAATTACATATACACATATTTCTACGATGACAAATGAAATGATTACGTTCCAACTCAGATGTTCTTGTTTGGTTCTTTAAATAAACAGTCTAGGTAATTGTGACTTCAATAACCATGCCCAAATTGAACATTCCTATGCTATTCTATTTGTTTCACTGATACTGCTGTTGTTTACCGAATTTCTATCATTCTTCATGTAAATTTAAAGCTAAGACAGGATGCTAATACGATCGAATCTAATTATGTGTCTAGTAAATTTCTGACATTTTGAACATAAAAGAATTAACAGACCTCATCAAATTGATTGTAGTTGCAAATAACAATGATTTCATAATAAAACAATAAGCATTGCCATAAACTAAAAAGTACAATTTCTATATCTAATAATCACACGAAGTGACTACATATTGTACATAATTACATCACATAATATATTTGCATCATTGTTCATTACTTCAGACATATATATGGCTTTATTACTTTCAATAACTATATATGTCTAATTAGTTGAAAACATAATTGAATGGGTATCTAGTCTAATTGATTATAGAAATATCTGAAGGGAAAAATCTATTGTAGCTACCATAAGTTACAAATTAAACTCATTACAAATAAAATTTATACAATAAATATTTTATTCAATGCACATTCTCTCTTCTGGTAATGACTGTCTCCCTACAATGAGATTAAGACAATTTTGATAATTCCTGAACAGTTTTTGGACAAAATGAATTTGAAATTGGACATATTGGATGGTGAATATTTTAATAATGAGTGATTGACATTTGTAACTATTACATTTGACTCTTAACTTTCCAAAAAATCATCATACGTGCAGAAACTCCTAAAGACGTATACTTGGAAAACTTGAAATAAATTTCCCCAATTTTAACCTCAGTTATATTATTTAACCCAAGTAATTAACCAGTACACTTGCAAAAGTTCCTAGAAAAACATTGGCCCAATTCTTTCTAAAAGTTTCCATTTTCCCATTATTTCCAATGCTGAAAGATTTCAATCATAATTATAGTTGTGAATACATAGGAATAAATTGTATTGTTCTAGTAGAACAAAGAAAAACTTCCCTATTATGAAAGACAGTTTATATATTTTACCCGTAATCTAAGTTTTTAATTAAATATTATCAAATATTAAAAAGAAACAAGAATAAATTCTCAAAATATTTGTTCAGTGACATGAAATTTTGGTTAAAAGAATAGCAGAACTCATAGCTTACTTTACTTGTACAATTAAACAATTGTACATTTCTAAAATGTATTTATATTACTATTTTGAAATTTAATTGTAAAATCACCAAATAGTATTTTTGGTGGATTGTTTCATCAAGAAACAAGCTATGAGTTTTAGTGCATTTGATTGTAATTTCAATCAAAAAAACAATATTTCAAATTGCTTGTGTTTCAATGTTTCTCAACATATTTGTTCTTTCACAACATAATTTTATTTTGGTTCCTTGGTAAATTAAAATATATTTTATAACTAAGAAATAAAATAATTTGTGTACCTAATCAATACAATTTATTTTTTGTAATCACCGCAATGGAATAATTTGGTTCGAAAAACGCAGAAAAGACAACGGTAAAATTCACAATTTTAAGGTATAATGTTTTTTAAGACTAAGGCAAGTACAATGGTTAGTTTTCAAACCACCACCAAGATGGGTATAGAAGTTGCACATAATCTAGTTGGATTGATAATTTAACCAAGTCCAAAATGTTGGGGCAAAATTGTTCAAGTTCCCCTAGTGCAACATTACTAAAAACTAGTGTGAAGTACAATTGTTAAAAATGTTGAACACTCTTTTAACAATTACCAAATCTGGGTCATAAATCCTCACTTGCCATTTACAAGCTGATAACCTTCATTTTCATACAGTTAGATGTCATCATCAATCCTTGACTAAATGTGTGTGTGTGTGTGTTCAAGAAATTGCCCTAATTGAACGCCTTCAAAATTTCTTCTATCTACTGTATTTCAATAAAATTTCTAAGAACATAATTACCTGAAATTACCAAAAAGAACTATTCCATTTTAAAATAAACCGCATCACAAATCCATGCATAAATGCACAAATAGCACCTAAACACACACATATAACAAAAATAAAAACGATAATCTGAAACACAAGCATTCTTATCAGCAATCTACACAAAAATCAGTAGACAGTTTTGCATGCATACATATATACTGAACTATCAAAACACAATAATCCATCTTACGATCAATCGTTATTAGCAATCAACAGACAAAATTGAATGCATATCGATGCATACAACAACATGCATGTGTGAATCTTAAAATTTTCACAAAATGTAAATTGAAGCGAGAATCGAAAACTCACAATTAAGGCGTTCCTTGCAGGAATGAGCGATCGAAATTTGGTGGCGGTTGGAAAATTTCCAGAAGAAAAGGCAAGAGACGCCATTAGCAAATCGTAAGAAAATACAGATGGTGAGCGTTAGGAGGAAGGGTTTAGGCCTTAGGGGAACATTATGTTGCACAATAAGACGGTTGTAAGAACATAATCCAATTTATAAAATATGTTTTTTTATTTTTTAAACTAAGGGGGTGTTTCGGATTACTTATAAAAACAACTTATTGAGTTATTTCGGTATGACATCGGTGATAAGCATTTTTGAGTTTTTGACAAAACAGCTTATATCGGTACCAAACCGGTGATAAGGAGTTTTTTGAGAAGTAAGGAGCTCCTAACTTATTAGAAGTTGATAAGCATTTGTGAGTATAAGTTGTTTTAAATAAGCAATCCTAAACATCCCCTTAATTCAAACAAAATCTTTTGGTAATTATAACTTTATAAGACGTCAGAGTATCTTTGTAACATTTTTTATCATAATTTTTTTTTAAATAGAGAACAAAAAAATTGGGAAATTTATGCGAAATTGCGAATAGTCAATTCATTAGGAACTCTTTTTTTAAATAGTTAATTTACGGGGAAAAAAAGAGATTTTATATGTAAGGTTTATTTTGAGGGAAAAAGGAAAAAGAACTTAAAAAGGACTTACGTATAAAAATTAGACTTTAGCAAGGAAAAAAAAATAACAATAACCATGGGAATCTTTTTTCTTCGTAAAGTTTTGATTACCAAAAAAAAATATTTACACGTTACGTCTTTATAATTAATTATTTAGTTTATTTTATATCTTTTATTTTTATTTTACATATTTATTACGATAACACACGTAGTCTTATATTGACTAAAATATATAAAAAAATATGTTTATTTACAAATTATATCAATATAATCGTCTCGTTAATACGTTCAAAATGAGCCTTAAACATACACTTTCTACCCTTATGATTTTTATATTATTTTCAACTATAAAAGTATAAAATATACATATCAAAAATAATTAGCAAATACTTATAATATTTAATAATATAAGGTTAAAACCAAAAACATTCAATGAGAAGTTCATTTTGAACGTATTAACAAAACGATTATAATGGTGGAATTTGTAAAAAAATCGTATTTTTTATGTATTTTAGTTAACATACGATTAAGTGTGTTAATATAATAAATGTGTAAAATAAAAAATAAAAAGGTAAGGGATATAAAATAAATTAAATAACTAATTATAAAGATGTAATGTTCTAGTGAATTACACTCGTGGTCCCTGTAGTTTGCTTAAATTTTGATTTGATCCCTAAAACAAACTATCTACGCTGGTGATCCCTTACCTTTCATTTTCATAACACCCATGATCCATCCACTTAACAATATTAGTTAGCAATTTTTAGGAAAGACAATTGGTCTTTGAACAAACTATAGGGACCAAAAGTGTTATTTGTTTAAAGACCGATTAGTCCTTCCTAACAATTGCTAACTAACGGTTGTTAAGTGAAGGGATCATGGATGTTATGAAAATGAAAAGTTAAGAACCATCAAAATTGATAGTAGTTTGTTTTAAGGTCCATATCCAAATTTTGACCAAACCACATAGACTACGAGTATAATTCACTCTTTTTTTTTTAATTTCCATTTGTTTCTTGCCATTTTCTTTATCAAATGTTTTTTTTTCTCACAATAATTTGTTTTTTTTTCTTTTTTAATTGGTGTATGATCTCTTTTGCTAAATGGTGGTTCGATCCAAAAGCTCGAGCCAAACCACTTTATTTCTAATGAATCCATAGTTTGTTTTCGACGATTATTTAAGTTTTATTTCAACTAAATTTAAACCATTTATACAATGAAATTCTCCTCTTCTCAAAAGTATTTTTAAAAATAAAAAGTAATATGATTATCTTCACATATCTCACATGTCCGACCATGTATTCTCCGCACCTTCTTAACGATGAAAAATAAAAGAAAAGGAGAAAAAGATGGAGGAAATTAAAAACTCCCATGTTCTCAAGATTTTATTAGGAGAAAAGAAATGTATCAAAAGAAAAAACGAATGATTACTTTCCTTCCAAACATAGGAACAAAACAAAAGATAACCATTCAAAAGATACAAAACTACCCATAAAAAAAATATTAACCTTTGACAATGAATATAAAGATATATTTATAAAAATGACATTTTTTTTCTTTCATTTTTCTCCTAATAAAAAACATAAAAATTTATTTTATTTCCTTCAACACTCTTCCCTCTCAAGAACACATATAAAAATGCTCCTTTCCTTTCTTTTACTTCTCCGTCTTTTATTACATTTTCATATCGATTTGACCCAAAAACCAATGGCTCAATTCCAATACCCGCCCCAAAACCGCATAACATGTTGCTGACAATTTACATCTTTTTCAGAGAATAATCTGATGGGATTTACACATCTCACCTACGAGACCCTTACCAACAGTTTGATCTCAAAAACCAACAACTCAATCCCAATACCGGTCCATAAACACAAAACATGTAGACAACATGCCGTCTCTAAAAACCGCATCCCTTTTGCATAGTCGACACCAAGAAAACGAAACAATGGTATTCATCAACAAATTTATTGTGATTGTCATCGGCAAAACATCGATGCCAAAAACTCTTTCAGTATAATAAACAAACACAAAAATAGCTCTAGATGATCGGATGATCCTTCAAGCACAACCTACATTCAGACCAATTATACAATTAACAAGAACCCGATTACATCTTTACGCTCGATTAAAGCCATTGCAAAAATGCTTTTACATGTTATCTTTTTTCTACAATGAACTTATAACCATTAGGTGATGTATATGAAACTTAACAAGCTGCAAAACTCAAGAGGATGAATATATAGGAGCGGGTAGAAAAGGAAATGGGGCGACAGATGCATATGCAACAGGTGGGCGTGAATGGGCCTTTTTCACCTTATCGGGATTTCTGCTATCTTGCTCGTGGGTGATTGTTGTGTGTGAAATGACCATATTACCCTTGGTGTTTTCGTTTTCAAGTGACTGACGATTGTCATCATAAATGCGGTGGAACATAAGCCCAGACATGAAAACCGGAAGATAAAGAAGGCTGGCGTGGAACATTCTTCTTGCGGTTGATTTTGTACGGTTTTTCAGAAATGAAACTGCTGTTCCACTGATTGCTAGAGCGAGTAGTGTTGATTCGAGACAGAACCATCCGGAAGTTATACCCCCTGCAAAAGATTGCATACCGTAAAATTATATATTTGTCATTTATTATCGATTATTAATCATTGATGGTATTATTTTCGGTATATAATAATGTCTTTATATTAACAAAGCTAAAGGATATTTAAAGTTTTAAACATGTAACTAATAGACAAACAATTCAATTAAATTGTGGCATGTTTATTGTTGAAGGGAGTGATAATTTGTTGATTTTCAGGATATATAATTAAGAAGTGCTTAAAAACTAAATAATTTCATTATAATTTCATAGTTCATAGAGAACCTACAGTCGTACGCCAAGTATCCCAATGGAATCAAATAGATGCAATTCCTCAAAGCCACCAAAGCTGTTCTCCTACCCGAAGGATCAGCAAGAGAGAACATCTTAAACCTGAATATTACACAGAGATAAAACCATATGAGAGGATCGATTAATAAATACAAATTTGGTGTTTAAAAAATTAAAATGTTTTGTAATGAACAAGTTAAAGGAACAATAGATAAAGCAGAATCATAATGACACAAAGTCAAATGAGAGGATTTGATTAATAGTACAAAAGTGAAATAAAAACTTGGTTACATACCCTCCAGCTGCATAGTCGTCTCGGCATAAATATGCAAGGGCCATAAAATGCGGTATCTGCCAAAAATACAAGGCAGCCGGAAGGATCCATCCATTGAGTGAAATCTGACCAGAAGCTGCAGCCCACCTTTAAGGATATATATATATATATATATAGAGAGAGAGAGAGGTAAGGGTGGCGCAAATATGGAAATGTAACAACAGTATACATATATGTTTGTTAAAAAATGAAAAATAAAAAACCCATCAAGAGCTCTCCACGTCCTTGAAAATATATAACAATACTGCATACTCCTTCAGTCTCGAGAAATTTGCAACTTTGACTTGATATATATATATATAACTAGGGGAGACTTTTTAGACCTGTTATGGATTCCAAACGGATATGGGGTATAACAAAAACCCCATGTCCACCTCGTACACGTATATGAACAATATAAAACTGAATATGCAAAACACGTAATTGTATTTCCTTTTGTAATTGTATCTTTTGTTTTTTGTTTTTTTGTTGCTATTGAAACAAAGTGTAACATTTACAATTTACAGCTTTTTACTTATATTTTATAGTTTGCAATGAGTATTAAAAATCAAATATGATAAACAAGTCAAGATACTGGGTGGGAGATAATCAGGTTAATCAAAAAAAACAAAAGAATAACTAACTACTTCTAGGAGCCTAAACTAAAATAAGAGTCAAAATTAATTACAAGGTGCAGTAAAAAAAGATTACCCAAGAAGAGGAGGAATAGCACCAACAACAGCCCCAACCCAAGTATTCACTGGATGTATCTGCTTCAATGGGGTGTATACAAATGCATAGAGGATGAGATTTGAAGCTCCAAGTCCAGCTGCCAATAAATTAGCCTGTACAAACCTTGCCGTAAATATTATCATTTCAGTATTCCAACTCAAGGTAATTCTCAAGAAAATGATGTTATGATAGCAAAGTAACAAATTCTTGCTATTTTCCACAAGTTTAATGAAATCAATTTCCCACCTTGCTTGCCAGTAGAGCTGTGCCAGCTAGACCAACAGAAGAAGCCCAAGTAACTGCATGAGGAATAGTAAGGCGTCCTGAAGGTAATGGTCTTCTCATTGTTCTATTCATCAATGCATCATTCTTAACCTCAAATACCTATTACACAAATTATATATATATATAACTTTAAGAATCATATGATGAAAAGGGAGCAAAAACTGAAGGGTTTTACAAGAATAAGGGAGAAGTCATAAATGTTTTATCACCTCTCTTTCTACCTTTTTCCTTCTGTTGACAAAAATGCCCTTTTCCCCACAAGTACAAATAGAACGATTATAATACTGATAAATATTAATTGAAGTAATTATGTAAGAGGCCTAAGACGTCAGGTGGATGAGCCAACATCTAACTGACATTACCTCCAATTAACAGTTATCGAACTCCCTGTGATTATAAGAACTAGTTGTGTACCCTTGAGATGCAACTGGATAAAACTTTATTGGAAAACAAAATTGGAAAATTATTCCAATTCCTTATTAAAAAATAAAATCCTAAATTTATGATTGAACAAAATAGAAATTACAATCAGTTGTAATCATACACATTTTGTACATACATAGCTATATAGATTTGTTAAATTGTTTCAATTTTATTTATTAATTTTTAGAAAGATGGGTCTCTAGAGAGAAAATCCACTATGTGAAAGGTTACTATAAATTTATCACCACACAGACTACTTGTTCAAGCCACCCCCAATTACACCCACACCCTTCAAAGATTTAGCTCACTTTTCTACACTCTATAACAAGAGAACAAGAAAGAAAGAATCAAATACTTAAAGTGCATTTGATTGGGCTAGACTTCTTTTATAGGCATGAAGCTCACTCCACCTACATGGGACATGCTTTCAGCCAAAAATCTCAACAGACTATAACACTCAATGTATTAGTCTTGTACTTAATGCTTCATAGATGTTTTACTCTCGAAGTTTAGAAGTTTTTAAGAGTTTATGTAAATGCTTTATAAGATAGTATAGATAATGTCTCCAATTGCACTAGAAGATTACTTCACAACGTAAATATCCCATGAATTATATATTGAAAGATAATTACTAAATAAAATTCAAATGCAAAATTTCACATTGAGTTATTGGAAATAGGGAATCAAACTTGATGGTCCAATTTCCAACCTGCTTACACACATTTCCCATGTCACAAGAATGATAAGATAAAAAAAAATTACCAACCTGATTTAAGGTGTTAGCAGATGCTGCCACCATCATGGTTCCCATACAAGTGTAACAAAGTCCTGCTAAGTCAACAGTACTACCGCTCCCAAGAACATAACCAGCTCCAGATGTAGCAACCACTAGCATGCTAAAGATATAGAAAGAAACAGATAAGATATGTGAAAAGTATCATATTTTGTTCATATTCTGACGACAAATGATTATTGATATAAAATAAAAAACATTGATTATAGAGGCTCAAAAATATGCAACAAAACCAACATAATAGAATGAAGAAACGATTTTTCTGCAAACAGACGGATATATCTACAAGAAGTTGAGTATATATATATATTGCAAGAAAGTAGAAAATTGACGATACTAACATCAGTAATTACAGTTAAGGTTATACTACAAGAGTAGGGTGGATCAGCCTCCATGGTCTTATTTTCTTTATTATACACATTCTTTGGTTTTGTTTTATAGATATCCTGGCATGTCGCTATAGAGGTTTTATGGGTTATATTTCTTTGAAGCAAATATAAAAACTAGTAAAAGATGCAACAGAGAAAACAATTTGCATCCATTGGTGTAATATCCATAAAATGGGTAGCTATGATCTCGTTGATGGATTTTCTACTTATATTGGAAGGAAGGGTGTGGGTCTTGTGAAGGTGGGTCCTTGTAGACGAAGAAAATGACTAATTAATTGTGTTTCATACAGTACTTTGAACAAAATATCACTGACAGAAACAAGATAGATACATGCAAGGAATGTAAAGGAATCATTTCATCAGCAAGCATTTTATTAATAACGGCTTCGTTCAATTATCCTGACCAACGAACATCATAAGAAGAATATTCCAACGAAGAGGAGGTTAATAGAAGATCTGATCCCAACTAGAAAGCATTATAGAACATGGAACACAATCAAGCAAGGAGCATAACACACCGGGTCTAAGAAGTCAGATAAGTGATGCTAATACAAGGTCTAAAATTAATAGGAATGTAATGTTTGATATCATTACTCTTCATGAGTTTTTTATCTTGCAAGTAAGATTACCCGACTCCCTTAAGAGTCAATTTTGGGAGCAGTTTGATCAACAATTTGGATTTGCCACATGGAATTACTCAAAATGTAGCATTATTGTCAGCCAAAGGCCCCTGCTTTTGTAAAGAAGAAGGAACTGTGATTAGTGCCCCTCTATCTAAATTCAGTAGCCCTTCATTTATTCTTTAAAATTCTTCTTATATCTATATAACAATGCTTACATGTACATTCATGATGATTCCATTCTCCCCTTCAAGTGAAAGTCAAAGAAAGTGTCACTGGGCAAAATGGCACTGCCTTATTTAGTCACTATTTATTTACTCCGCTTTTGCAGCAGAAAGAACGACACTCCCTTGTACATCAAAATCCTTGAGAAAATACCATAACATCAAATAAAGATAACAAAACGTGGCCTTCCTTCAGAAATCATAGTGATGATAGTATTATAGACATTAAACATTTGCTAAGCATCAAAATATGTATTTTCTTCAGTAAAACTTATATGAAACCACATGCAAATAAGTCATAAACTCTTTTCTTCTGCTCAATACTTCCATTCTTACTGGGAAAATAAGCAAATACTCATTTGTTCTGTAATTCTCCATCATTCTTTCTGTCTAATGAAAGATATCTGTTCAACCTTGATCTTCCTAGTGGTTTCTAAAACCCCTGAACTTTCCAACAGTAATCTCATTGCTATCACCTACGTGACTTTCAGTCTCTCAACCAGTTACTAAAAACTGAAAAGGGAAGAGTATTAGTGGATAGACATCTACATATACCCATTTAAATAAGTGAGGAGGACTTTCTTTCTAAATCTTTTACAGTAACAAAAGAAATATTGTTGTTTTAGACTATGATTGAAATTATGTGCCCATTGTTTATCATCATAAGAACATCAATAGAACCACCCCAACCGCACCAATAAAAACCTAAATTCAGTCCTTTAGCGTATCTAGAAAATATTCCTTTTTCAATTTCCAGCATACACATACAAGTCCATACTAATATCAGTATCGTAACACAATCATATTGACTGATCAATCATACAAATCAGAAAGCACGAATTATGCGAACATCAGGGTAATCGTATCGATAAAAATACGTAATAAAAACACCAAAAAGAAAGTAAATACAACTAACCTAAGCTTAGCTTTGGAGAGCTCCCAATAACACCGACCATAATGCCTTGCCATATCAACCACTTCCCTCACCCCTAACGTCGTCGTACCGACGACATCAGCAGTTGACCCGAACGCCCGTACCCGATCGAGTCCGGAAATACCTAGTTTCCCCGAATTGGAAGATGGACCGACGGCGGTGGAGCTGGATCTACTGAGTAATCCATAGCCGTTGTCAACGTCTGAGATTTGCAACAGACGAAAAGAAGTTGGTTGAAGGTTATTGTGGCAGTAGAATTTGGAAGAGGAGGAGGTGGCGAGTTGAGTAAAGTGACTCAGTGAGTTGCTTCTTCTCCACATGGCCGTAGATTCCGGCGAATCGCCTGGAAGAAGTGGCGGAGATGCGCAGCGACGTTTCAACCTTGTTGGCAGAGGGAGGGGAGACGGAAGACGGAAACGTTTGAGGTCTTTCTTGGTAGATAAAAATAATGATTTTTGTGACCTTGTACTTTGATCATTATGCAACTTTAGTACTCTAATTTTAATAAGTATTATTTTTGCCACCTAAATGTTTAACTATATTTTGTCATAGATCAACTTCCTTCGAGGGTAGAGATGTAAATTGGCCGGATTCAGGCCGGATCGGATCGGGCTTTGACCGGATTCGGGCCGGAACGCTATTCCGAAAAACCGGATTTGCCCAAACCGGATCGGGCTTCGGGCTGGGCCCCGGGGGTAAAACCCCGATCCGATTAAGCTATACTCGAAACCTGATTTAGAAACCGGATTCGGATCGGGCCGAAAACCGGGCCTAAATCGGATTCGACGATTTTTATTTACTTTTACAATTTTAATTTTAAAGATATTTCATTGAGTCATTCAAATACACTTTAAAACTACGTTTTATTATAATTATATTTAGTAACAAACTAACATCTTTGCAATATTACATATAACTTATTAAAAAAATTAAAAACTCGGGTTTTGCCCATGGTCGGTAATAACTTTTACGATCGTTTCATTGGATGCATCATGTGAGGAAGCGACCATCGTGATTCTTGAAAATAATAAGTAAGTAATAACAAAAATAAAGAGAGAAAGAGATGAGAACTAGGAGGAGATATTATAAACCGAAATCGAAAACGAGTCGAAAACACGAATTATAGAGAGATTTGAGATTGGTTTTTACTTTGTGAGTTTGATGTTTAAACTCATTCAACATATATGGTATTTATAGTGTTTTGGGGTGAAAAAAAAACCAAAAAATGGTCAAAATGCATCTAATGGATCGGACCGAAATCCGAGAAAAAACGATAATGTCCAAACCGGATCGGGCCCGTGGGCCTAAAACTGGATTTTGACCGGTTCGAATTGAGCTTTGACCAGATTCGAATTCGGGCTTTGATTGGATTCGGATCGGGCCGGTATTTACATCTCTATTCGAGAGGAATGCAAATGGTTACTCGTATCTGCAGCATTTCACCATTTTAAACTTTCCTTGACAAAAATGGTCAACATAAATTAAATTTCAACGGTTTTGGGGCCAAAACAAAACTCTGTTTCAAAAAGAATAGTTAGAAATAAAACCGTCAATATAAAACATTTCACTTTTTACAGATAAAAAATGGTGCACGACACTAAGTTGCAACATATAAGTAACAATGTAACATGGCTAGAAGTATTAGATTCTATCTTTTATAGGTTGAAGTAAAGATGGTCAAACTAGGATTGGTTAACGAGATCAACCAAAACGGGGAGGAAGACTGGTTAAGGTCACGCCCACCTTTTTCAAATAATTGGTTATTAGACCCGGTTAAAAAAAGGTTTAGTTGAGACCGAGCTCGGATGTGTTTTTTAAATTAAAAATTTTACTCCCCGGATGACCACTTGGTCTTTTGGAGCATCATATAGAGTAAATAGGGGTTGGGGGATATAAGATGAGTTACCAAACACTCGAACACAAAATAAATGTTCTTCGTATTCACCATAACTCGTGATTTTTGACTCATGTTTTGGTTATGACTCTTATTTTTTTGTTCCAACAAGTTAATTACAAATGTATACCCTCCTAAAGAACCTAGTGATTCATCCAAGAAATATCTCGTTGTTCAAATCATTCCCACACACGAACGAAAATCTAATGTTCCAGATGTGACTTGGTGGTTCTTCAAAGTGGAAAATAAAAGGCACAATGCAAAAAAGTGTCAAGCTCACTTACCGTGGAAGGAAATTCAACTATGAAACTCAAGTTAGTAGACAAGTATAAATTTGGTTTAGTGCGGATTTGAAGCGGAAAATGTTAGTACAACGTGTCATCCAAGAAAGGTTATCATTCAAGCCATATGACGACCCCGGTTAATGAAGATGATCAGAGAAATATTGCAACCTCTTTACATTTCGATAAGTCGTCAAACTTTAAGACGGGAGATGTTATAAAATGTGAAAAACGACGCCAGTAGAAACGCAACCAATGCTTTTAAATGTGATATCATGTGTATCATTAACGTGTGATACTTGGTACCACATATCACATGGCTTACCCCATTCTTATATATGTGTAACAAACCATTGTATTGACTCGATCACGTCTGAGCCATTTGGTTCACCGAAGAAATGTAGCTTCTTTATATAAAAAGTTATCGAGTAAGGAACCAGTTATGTAACCGGTTACATCGGGTTTGGCCGATTATCAATTTTAAATTTTTAGTAAGAACAATACTTTTGATACGAAAGGATGTGGATCCAGACGCCGAGATCAAAGCCTTACGATTCTCGAAATCTTTTTTTATGAAGGAAAGGAAAAGGAGGGAAATGGGAAGAAAGTAAAAAAAATCGTATCCTCGAAACTTTTTAAAGAATAGAAACAGGGGTGGATGGAGAGCTAAGAGTATGGGGTCATAGGACCCCAACTAAAATTTTCACTTTAAGGCTTAAAAAAAAATCTTTTTTGTTATTATTGGTCTTCCAACTTAAACATGTTAAGGAACCCCAACTAAAATATTAAAACATTTTATCTTAAGAGTTAAGATTTAAACTCACATGATTTACTTTGGACTTCAATGTATCAGATTTATTGAAGTTGAGTGAGTTGTATCCTAATTATTTTAGTCGTAGGGAAATGATCGCTCTTGAAAACAACTTAACAGTACTATGTGATTGTGTGTCAATTGTCAAGCATGGACGGGCCTATAGGTGTGCACACGTGCCACCATATTATCTTTTCGTCGAAAGGTTAAAAAATTTATGTTTATGAAAGGTGCAATCATATCGTTTTAAAAGGTGTCACCGTATGATATTCAGAAGTTCAAGAAGATGCAAACGTACCTCATATAGTCAACCAAAAAACCAAAAAAAAGCCTCTTGTAATCAACCAGAAAAACCGAAAAAACTTTTGAAAACCCAAAAAATCCTTCGAAAGCAGAAAGCTCTAAAAATCCCTCGAAGCGGTGGAATTAGGCTAGAAACTTATCGAGCGATATTGAACGTTACTAAAAACGTGATAATTTATTTTCTTTTTGTAATTATTTTTTGTCTATTTTGTACGTGTCACCGTATAAAAATAATATGGGTCTGTTCCTGGTGTCGAGATGAAAGAATTGCCGATTTGATTGGGATGGTCGAGCTTGCTAGATTGACGGTGGAAACCAGAAAAATCTACAACTTTAAACTCCTATATTATGACCACCACTATGATTTTTTCTGGATCCGCCACTAAAGAGAAATGAAAGGAAACGAAAAGAAAATAATGATAAATTTCTCTGAGAACTTTCCTTCATTATAAATATGGGAGCATGTGAGGACATATTATAAAGTATAAATTAATTAAAAATTATTAAAATTACAAAACTATCCGATCTTTCATTATAAATCATATATCTATAAAAATAAAACATTTCTTTTATTTTCTCTTTTGTTCAGATTTTTTCATTTTCGTTTCCATTCTTTTCTTTCATTGTCAAAAAAAATAATAAAACATATTTTTCTTTTCTTTTCTATCTATTTATTTTATTTTATTTTTCTCCCAAATTCATGAATAAGATGTTAGTTAAAGATAAGAGCCCTTACGAAACCAAGACTTTGGGACCTTGACGTGAACCGAAACCGTTATGACATAACAGATTACTCCTTCGAAAATCATAATTCGGACCCAATTAAGAACTAGATTCGGCCAATGCCTAGGTAGATGGCTCCATTTTGCGCTTTGGGGGCTGATTGTCTTGGCCATTTTGGTGATCAGACACTCCATGGTCCATGCTAACAAGTACCTTTGTCCCGTTTTTTAATATTATGTTTTCTTGGTTATTTTTTTATTTATCGATTTTGAGTTTTTTATTTAAACTTATGGAATTTTATTTATTTTTTTCTATTTTAATAACTCACTTGTTAAATAAAATATTACTTTGTTTTTTTTAAAGACTACACATTATGTTCTTCAAATATAAATTTGATTTTTTAATAACAGGATAATCTAATACATTGTTGTATTGTATATTAAGAATTTATATATATATATATATATATATGGATTTTTGAGTTGTTTATATAATAGAATAATTCAATTGACTAAACAAATATAAAACCATGTCCTTACCGTATCTAAAGTCATTTTAAACTTGTATCTAAATTTTTATAATCAAACCTAGATGTGGTACTAAGTTCTGAAAAATAGCCAAATCCGAAACATAAATGGTTACATTTTGACAAGTTAAAGGTCGGATATAACTTCAGTTTTTTTTATCAGATACAATTTATTTTGATAGACAATTTTAGAGAACCTGTTAAGCACATATAATTTAAAACCTTTAAAAAATAGTTGTATATGATATTGTATCATTGACTCATGATAGAAATAACTCTGATACCACAAGTACAAAGAATTTAAAAAAATTGCATGATGAAATTAAAAATTACACTTAGCAAACTAAAAGAAAAGTTGTATGAATTAATATATTTTTCTAAATTTTTTAAAAAAATGTATAATTTGATACTCATACTTTTAAGATACGATTTAGTCTCTAGACTTTGAAGTGGAAGTATTTGGTGAATCCCTAATTCCCCTTTTCCACTCAAAATGTCTAATGAAAGTATCAAACAATCAAGTTGGTTTGATGTATCCACTATAGATTATGTAGTTCTATTACCTTTTTGGTTTAAATAGAAGGATAGTAGTATAATTTTTTTAAAGTCTTTTAATATTTCTAAATGTCTAATGCACGTTGTTTTATAATCAGAGACTCGTGTTCATCTTTATTAACGATATTTTTGGGATAGACGTGTAAATATTGGTAGATAAAGATGTATATCTTGTCATCTAGTTTAGCACCTTATTTGTAGATAATGATCCCTATAATTATGTCATGTGATTATGTATCTAGAGATACACTTGTGTATATAAATATGGAGGGAATAAGACTAATGCATTCACGATGAAACACTTTATGGTATCAAAGTAACGAACCCTAATTCCCTCCTCTTTATGGTAGTACGAATTTGTCGCGTTGCGCACTGCCACCAAGGCACCAACCAACATTCTTTCTTCTTTTGATCCTTCCTCCTTCGTTCGTCATTCGTTCGTCATCATGTGTGACAAAACCGATAAAAATGCTACTCCCAACAATTAACCATCCTCGTACCATACGGCTCTCGCAATATCCAACATAAAAACTTTCATCCCTATCGTATTGGAGGTTGAAAATGTTCAATATTATTCCTAGGTTGAACTTTTCAAAATACATGCTAGAGTCGACCTCGTTTTTTTATCACATTGTCCCACCAAAAGATGAGACCGTTTGACCTTGCATTCTGGCTTCGTTTGGATGCAGTAGTCCCTTATAATGGTTGTTAACTGATGGTGAATGACATATTTAGGGTGAATTACATTTTTTCCCCATATAGTTTGCTCAAAGACTGATTAGTCCCTTATAATGGTTCCTAATTGACGCTGTTAACTTTAGGGACCTTGAGTGTTATGAAATTGAAAAGTTAGGGACCACCAGTGTAGATAGTTCGGTTTAGGGACCACCAACGTAATTCACTCTAAAACTTAACACGTATTTTAAAATAGATTCCTAATAATATTACTACATTCAAGGGAATATAATTTTTATATAGGGAATTGGCTTGAAATACATATGCTCGTGTTAATAATGAGGATTTTAAATAATGTTTTGATAGTTAGCCGAAATGCTAGCTATTGGTTGATAAACTAGTCATGTGTAATAAATATTAATATAAGTTATATAATAATGTAAAATAATTTAAACGATAAGTTAAAAGTTTAATTTGAAAAAAATTACGGGAATATTTGAAGAAGAAAAAAAGTGGAAGAAAACCTCACTCCTATAGACATTATTTAAAGTAACTTCTCAAAAAGACCGCTTTTAAGATAGTTCGTGCCTAACCAAACTTATATTTTTCAAGTACCTTGTAGTTGTCAAACTTGGCTTTAGTATATTGGTTCAATCCAAGCTTGGTTATGATTGGAAAACTAATTTATAAGCAAGGTGTTAATAGATAAGTTAATTGTTGCATGGTGAACTAAAATCTTATCCAATAACTAAGTGATAATAATAAATTTTATCTGTAAGTGTTTGCTCAGGTAATCGTTTGGTAAACGACTTTAAATTGGTCACAAATGATATTATTTACCAGATCTATGTGTATTGGTACATAATATTGACCAAGATAATTACACTCACGAGTATGCCAATAATTGGGAAACTTATCCGATAAGCGACAAAGTAAGGATCGACAATTTTACTCTGAAAACCTGGGTGGAGATATTTATTCGATTAGCACTTATAAACACTTACAATAATCTTTTTGTTCTATTTTAACAGCAAAATCTTATCTGATAAATGAACGTAAAGACTCTTATCGTTTATTGGTTAAGTGTTTGGTAAATTATTCTTTAATTTTCAATTCAAAATTTAATTCGATGCATTTTCTAGTACTTTTTATGTCTTAAAATAATTGTCCACGATAAAAATGACATATCAATTTAGAAGTCTGTAATAATTATATTTTTTAAATATTTAAACGACATGTTTATTCTTAATAACAGTGAGAATATTTTTTTTTCTCTATTACATAAATAAAGATAAAATAAGAAAGTATTACATATAATTTTGAAAATAAACATATATTTTAATACGACTTAAAATATAAACGTGGACAATTAATTTGATAAGGAAGGACTATAAAATAAAATAAAATAAAATAAAATCCCTCATTTTAGTATAATTGCTATTTTCGGTATTCTTGACTGGCTTTTTTGTCGGTGAGGTGGTTGACGTCATCACACCTCTTTCTCTACTGACTAACACGTGTCTCGTTATTAGTGGACAATCAAATCAAAATTTGCCTTCTGAAATTTACACCACACTGTGAAGTTATTTTATATTCCAAAAAAAAAATGTTAATCCTGGAAAATTACAGATTTACATCTCACAATTTTCAAAAGGGTATCCTAGATATTTACTTAATTTTGATACTTATTATCGATTATCGATTAAACCGGTTTCTGGTTACTATAATTTGAAACTATTTTGTTTCAAATGGAAATTGAAAACTCAATTTATTTATAGAAGTTAAAATATTATATAAAGAATTAAAACATATTTAGAATAAATGTTTAAAAAACTCGTCGCAACAATTTTCATGTCATGGTATGACATGGTGTGACATAAGACTTATATCTGATGTCATGTTATGTTTGTGACATGTCATAGTCCAATGCATGGTTTTTGTAACACAATATTTAATTTTTTTTACTCTTTTAGTGTCTTATTTTTTGTTTTTAATATATAATATAATTTAAAATGTTTAATATCATTAACTCGTTTAGTAATAGTAGAAAACAAAAGTTTATATATGTATAATATTATATATGATATACAAATTTGTCGTCATAAGACACACCTTAATAAACGTCATTACTCGTCATTACTTCAAAAGCTTAAGACTTGAGCTCGATGTCACGCCATGTCTTACACTATTTAGAACATTGTTAAGATTTTAGAATGGATAAATGTTTATAAAATTCAAAATAGAAAATTTCATTGGACTGTTTTATCCTTAGTAATTATTTCAAAAAATTGTTTCTATAAAACATTTGGTATATATAAATCTGAATATTACATGATAGTAGGATAATCTTTACAACAACTCAAAACATTTGATAACTTATAAGTTAGCTTATTTTTACCAAACAATGTTTAAGTCGACAACCCCCTCCTTTATCTCAATATATACAAGATAAAACATTACTTAGGTGGTGTTTGTTTTTTAAGAGGTGCTAAAGTCTAAAGTCTGATTTCAGCTCTGAAATGGTTATGATGAAACGTCTAAACGAATCAGACATAAGTGGTGATTAAGAGCTTAATATGAAAAAACAAAGAAGGCCTTAGAACGAAGAACAGAGAATACACAACTTATCAACATATATACATGGATATCATAAAAGATTGTGATATTGATTTTTTATTTATATATATCGTGATAAACCATCATTATTCTTGACAAAAATGAGTTCACACATGGTTTTTTAAAGATATTTGTTTGCAGATGACATATTGGCAAATCAAGTATTGAGCAACACAATATGTAAAGTTGGTGGTAGATAAAAACATATCATCGAGTAGTAATGCTTACTGGATGCCTATATAATTATATATATCCTAAAGTGATTAAAACTTGCATATGATGATTTTAGTGCGAACTTCCTTTATATTAGGGTTTATAGATCGGTTACACACGATCTTGCCATTTTTGATGGTTATAATGTAAGATATAGTCGATCTCGACGGATAAGTAATGAGATTTTGACCCACGAATTGGTATGCATGAAATGAATGGAATCATAAAATATAAAAGGAAACATATACATCAAACACATACAGAACTGATTCCCACATTTACAAGTCATAGTTTAATAAATTTATCAAAAGTATTACCAGCCTCGAAATATAAAGAATTATGAATGTATAGTTATAAATGGTATTGTGACAGACGTATAACAAATGGAAACACTTGGCATCACTACTAGAAAATTGAGTATTTTCAACTGAAAATGTCGTTGAAAATTTTCTACGAATTTTAGAGGATTATTGACAGAACATAAATTTTCTACGAATTTTCAACGAATTTCCGTTGAAAATCTCTCACAAACATATATGCATTTTCAACCAAAATTTTTTCAACGGAATGTCTCGTCAAAAAGTTTTTGGTTGAAAATACATTTTGTGAGAGATTTTCAACGAAAGTTTGTTGAAAATTCGTAGAAAATTTATGTTTTGTCAATAATAACTTTAAAATTCATAGAAAATTTTCAACGACATTTTTCGTTAAATTTTTTTGTTAAAAATACTCAATTTTATAGTAGTGTATCAAATACTCAAATACACCCTCAACCATCAATTTATAAAGTCATAATCAATTTATCGTTCATTTTTATAATTCTGTTAAGAAATGTCTTCATCCGTATAAACATCATAGCTTAATTTTGTACCAATTAAGATAAAATTTGAATTTTCGGTTTTTGTACTTTAAAAGAGTCACCGTTCATTGTGTTACGTGTACAATGCCCCCTTTCATTATTCGATGCTTATCTAAAAAAGCTTGTATATTGTCATTAAGTGTGTTGTAATTTTCATTTATATATGTTGTCACTACAACAAAAATGATTTTATAAAACGTTTGAATTGTCCAATTAGTTTAGTAAGATATTTGATAAATCTTAGGCTATATGACCAAGTTAGGCATTTTATCAAGTTTTTAGCACACCTTTAAAATAAAGTGTCATATTAACTATTTTATAGAATACTTTTGAAAAGTTTTTTTATAAACCCATTTTTTATAAGACGTTTGTATTTATATGGTGCTTTTTCCAATAGTGTCATATAAAATAACTAATACAGACATATTATTTTTAAAAACATTCTAAATTTTTTGTTCAAACGTCTTAAATATACTGTAACTTTTTTTTAGATACATAAAACAATTTCAATTTTTTGTTTGATCCTATAAAATACATTTTTAGAACACTTCTACATTTTCGGTGTCTTATAAAATCAATTTTATTGTAGGTTACTGTTGGTCAATCACAATCGTAAAAAATGTTACATTTCATTTTTATACCATCTATAAATTATTAGTCCCTCCGTCCCAAAATAAATGTTCACAATGCAAATGTCATATAATTTTAGGACTATGCAATTATTACACATTTTAAATAACCAATTGATACTTTTACCTTTGATAATAGAGAGAGGAAAAAACTTTCTTCATCTCATAATTAAGGGTAAAATAGGAAACTGAAAACTTACTTTTGAAATTTGACCTTTATTTTGAAACAAACTAAAATAGTAATGTAGACACTTAATTTAGGACGAAAGGAATACATAATTTAGTATTTATCATCAGATACTTGTAAACTCAATTCAGTATATGGAGGCACAAGTACTTCGATCATAACAAAGTTTAATACAGTCTCTTATTAATGAATCGTGTATATGTAGTTTTGCTACTAACACCTAAATATGAAAATAAGGTGAGAAAACTAGTGAAGGTAAAAAACGTAAGAAAATATCTGAACCTTTGATATTTTTAATCTAACATCCATCGGTGTATTTCATTAGTATCGATCTTCAATTAAGATTGATCCAATGATGAAAATCTATTTTTACTCTTCTCACCATACTTTCACTACAACCAAATTGGATATATAGGATGACATCAATAAATAAGCGTTCTAATAGACTACTTTATAGGATACAAATTATAGAATCAAAAAATAAAGTGTCATATCTAAAGCCGTTGTAATAAGTTTATATGTCACTTTTGGAGGTCGTAACAAGTTTCGTATAATACTTTTATAAAAAAATGTCATATTAGCTATTTTTTAGAATATAATTCGAAAAAGTGTCCTATAAACACAAATGTCCTATAAACTAGCTAATGCGACACTTTTTATTAAAAGTGTCATATAAACTTATTACAACGGCTTTGGATAAGACACTTTATTTTTTGATTCTATAATATGTGTCCTATAAAGTGGTCTATTATGACGCTTATTTATTAATAACGTCCTATAACCCAATTTTGTTATAGTGTTTCATTATTATCGGAACCTAACCATATGTCCATATGTGTACATTTATTACTAAATTACAAATATATCTTATTTTCAATCTTGGTAGGTAATTCATTATAAATTATCCGGCTTTTTTATCCCTACGAACACTTGATGCGTATCAACAATCACCGCATGATGTGGATCCGCTACTATAGTGTATGAAGCGACTATTTTAAGTAAATGATCGCTTCCCAAACTAATTTTAGAAAAATAAATCTTGTAAAATTTATTAAACCAACAAAACAATAAATTCAAAATCAAAATTCTAATTGGATTACTAAATATATTTTAAGAGAGAGGTTCAGGAGAAAACGCCAAAAAAAAAGAAAATTGAAGAACACATTAAAGGTCCGTCATCTAGACGATATTTTTTTTTCTATGCATCAATGTATATATATGAATTAGTACATATGCACAAATGCATACAAGCGACTGAAACTTTTTTTTTCTATGCATCAATCATATACACAAATGCATGTTAAGATATACCGTCCAGATTGAAGCTTCTAGTGTGTTTTTAAGATTTTTCTTTTTTTAACGTTTCCCCTAAACCTCCCTCCCTATTTTAAAATACCTAAATGATTGAAAAATTGATTTTTTTTCTTCTTCATAATCACATAATGGTTTTAGGATAAAGGAAAGAACTTTAGAGAATAATGAGCGTCTTTTTCAACGTAGCGTCTTTTGGCCTCCACGCAGCTTAAAACACGCACAAGAGCTAAATATAGCCATTCCCCCTCACTCGTGCTGTGGAAAACTTACACTTTACTACCTTATACTTTTTATTCAAGTCCAAGTATGATCCATGAAGGTACATTACACATTCCAATATTTTCATTTGATTAACACTTCTATCCATTTCATAATATATTTTACAATACTAGTCCTTTTTGGAGGATTTGTTAATTAGGGTATGCCCAGTGACGGACCCAGAAACTTTGGTGACTGGGATCCCTAGGGATATAGAAAAATCTGAAACCAAATAACTCGCTCGAATCAAAACTATTTCGGGTTTTCAGTTTGTAAGTTAAAAGTTCGATTAGCCAATAAGGTCCATTTTGGTTTAGATTTTGTTTACCATATTGGTTAACCGAATAACAAATTATTTTGTTATTTAGTTTTTATAATTTTCTTCTAAAGGAATTGGTGTGAACATATATAAAATTAACATTATGTGAACTTAATTATCTATAAACTCAAAGAACAAGAAATTGAGATATATATGACAAAACCATCAACCAACATTATTATTCTAGTCTGATTGCAAGAACCAGTGATAATAAAACAATCACTATGTAGGGGGAATAGCTACCAAGCGAGGGAGTACGTGATGGGTTTCGTCAAAACAAACTTAGATCATTGGAGGAACTGTCGTAACTGCTCGAAGGAACTAAGAACATAGGAGTAAAACATATACTTTGTTAACCTAAATTTCATAAAAATTTGATCATGGAGTGGGGGCCTTTCCCCCCACCCTTTTGTATTTAAGTTTTCCCCTGGGCATGTCGGTGATACGCATGAACCTTTTTACACCCATACTTGAAACTGATTCTTTATGCTGACATGATTGTCGTGACTAAATAAGGTATCAATTGATGACGTTGCGTCGTATAAATGCGTCATGACCAATAGATTTAAGATAAACATGATTTTCTTATTATAGATGTAAAAGAATAATATCGACCAGTGGTCCAAGTCACGTGCATAAAAAGTATTCCATTGCTAATAATATTACACGTGGTCTATAAGTTTATGGTGGACTTAGTCGACCAATCCATGTGTGTGTGTTCCATGAGGTATCAATTTGATTTCCATAAAACTTAGGTTTGTTATTGAAATCTTACTTGGTTATTAAGCACTTACAAGATCATGTACCGGATCATACTAATATGGCAAGAACCGAGAATAGTACTTGGTAAGAGCGATGATAGGATAGAGAGTATTACCCGGTAAGTGAGGGAGACGACTCTTACCTGTTAATTGTTTACCAGATAAATTGTTGCATACGATACCGTTTTGATGGACTATAATCTTATCCGGTAAAGTAAGTTCATTTATTCACTCTTACCAATAAGCGATACAATACCATGGTAAGCGCTTTGGGTAAACAACTCTTAATGTGTGAAGGCAAGAAGTTGTGTTAACCAAATAACATATGCTACAGATAGCATGAGTTCAAGAAAGGTATGTGTAGGTGAATCTCCATATCAATCGGTTGTAGTAGGCGAAGGTGGATTCACATTCTCTTTACCTCTTCTTATTAGTCTTACACAAGTACATAAAGTTGATGATTTATGTGTATTTACATCTGTAAACCAAATGTCCAAATTCGTATGCTATTAATTGATGCACAAATTAATAGATTTCATTGTTGTGTGAATGGATTGTGTATCATTATATCCTATCATCAAACTTTGAATCTTTGATATTACTATGAAACTGACAATCTAAATAAACGTATTATGCAATATAGTTGATGTTAAGCAAGAGAGAACACTATACTAACACATGCATAGTTAGTTATTTGTATCGACTTGTGTCAAAGAAAACAAGAAAATATCATCTACAAAACTACAGAGTGATAAGGCTAACAGTACCATGGTTTTTTGTGGTCTGAATCTGAAATCATGTTTAATATAAGACTAGCAATTACAATTTATACCTGTCTCGACCTCATCACTTCATAAGGCAACTTATAATGGACATCTAAGACAAAATCCAATAACTAAACTTAGAACCCTACTAGCCATCAGTTGCGACTTTTGTCATTGATCATATGCATGCATGGCAACATGTTTTTTTAAAGCAAACATTGTATACTCTATTGATATTTGAACGTATAACTTTAGGGTTAATAGTATTAAATACATTCAATGCATGCCAACATAGTTGCTCGAACAACTAATCATCCAAATAATCAAATATCAGTTAAAAATTCATAACTGAATACATTACGTCACTTAATTACCATGCAAAAAGTTTATGTTATCTGCCAAGTTCATGTTACGATATTATATATAATGAAACTACAACAATCAAAATAATGAAGAACAAGAAACCATCCATCAACCATCCGTCTGTATTAATCAACAATTATGAATGATAGTGGTCTTCACATATTTCCATAACCAAGCTAGCTTGTATATATGGTTATAGGGGATGAGTCATGTATCACATTTTTCCAAAACTAAGCTAGCTTGTATATATGGTTCCCTCCTTCACCAAAAAATTTCATGTTTCTCTCTTGAACCATCCTATATATAGAGAGAAAGCTAGAGGGGCCTGTTTAGTAAAATTAAGAAGATAAAGGACTAAATTTGAAAAATTGAGTCGGTTATATCGCATGTTTGCTTCACGCAAACACTCTAATCTGGGGGTTTGCTTAATCTCGCGTGCCTTTAAAGTCTCCCTTTTCTTCTTATAATCCCCATTTCTCCCCTTCTGCTAAACACACACACACACACAGATCCACCATACCCAAAATTCACCAGATCACCTCTCTCCTTCAAAACCCTAACAATTTATTATGGCAAGCTGAAATTCAATTCGTTTCGAAAATGAGTACCGGCAGCAACAACGGTGGCGGTGGCGGTGGTGGTGGTGGTGGACCTTGTGGAGCTTGCAAGTTTTTGAGGCGGAAGTGTGTGCCGGAGTGCGTATTTGCACCGTATTTCGTCTCCGATCAAGGCGTTTCTCATTTTGCAGCGGTGCATAAAGTGTTCGGTGCTAGTAATGTTACAAAACTCCTGCTGCATATTCCGGTCAACAAACGCCGAGATGCCGTCATCACCATTTGTTACGAAGCTCAAGCTAGACTCAGAGATCCCGTCTATGGCTGTGTTGCTCAAATCGTTGCTCTTCAACAACAGGTTATTCAATCAAACTCTCTCTCTCTCTCTCTCTCTATATATATATATATATAATATTATATATATCTATACACACACACACAAATTGAACTGTTGTCTCGTTTGATCGTTAACTTTTAATGAGTAGAACACAGTATCATTGATTAAACTGATCCTAATTGACATTAATTAACACTTTAACAATTGATTCTAATGATTATCTGTCTTCTATTATATTTTTAATATCGGAAAGAATCAATAATTATAACACAATCCACAGTGATTAATTATCATATATAGAAACAATAAATTAATAAAGCTTTGTTAAAACTATATGTAGTAATAAATAAATATTATAGCATTCTTATGGAGTATACATTAGTTGTATAACATTAGTTTACTTATCATTCATTTTATGTAGATAATAGTTTTGGATAAATTTCTGATATCTTTGACCCAAATGACTTGATACAAATGATAAAATTAAAAGTCTTTCAATCGGTGTGGGATTATGTCATGTGTAAATTTTAGCGGTGAACTTTGACATCATAAATTAAAAGAGTCTGGTTTTCAGTAATTTATGTTGGTTCTTTACTCATATTAAGAAAATCTTAAATGTTGCGTGTCGACATATTTTAGATCTTCAAAGGTATTACGTATACACATTTATTCTTTCAAACACAATTCTTGGTTTATACTTCTTTAGAGACAAGTTGAAATCAATGGAGTAATCTTATATATATATATATGTATATATAAATTTGTTTAATGACATATCCGTCGCTATCATCTTAACGACGCTCTTTGGTGTCTAGAAAAAAACATGCTTCTTTGGTAATGTATGTCTGTTTTTTTACTGAATTTGATAGAAAACTATGTGCCAGTATTGAGTGATTTAATGGTAAATACGTATGCAAACATGACTTAATTGTTTCATTGGAAAACAACGTGACTCTCGTCACTTACTCTTTCAAACGAAAATGTAAAACGAGTCATAGCATCCGTGTTATATATTGACTAATAAACGTGGATATTTATCGTATATAAATATTATATAACTAAAAAAAATGGAAATGAGATACTTTTGGGGGTTATTAAATTCAATGAATTTGTGTTTTATATTGATTATTTTAATGGATGAAATAATTGTTTGTTGCAAGTTTAATTTTATGAATATTACACAACCATGTAGGCGTGTGTTATGATGCCATTTGCCAGCTAGAGCGAAAGTGAAATGAAAAATAAAGGGGAAAATATGTCCTCACTATTTGTTATAAGAAAATTTGTATGAAAATATAGCATATTTTATATCAAAATTTATCTATATAATGTATTTTTGAAACATTTATCTTGATATCTCATATGTTATATTACATGTATTTCACGAAAGTATGTTACACATAATATGAATCACGTTGAATTTTTAATCCATTTTTATACATAAATTGTGTACTTAAATATTTTAGAATGTTACATCTGAAATACCAAAATCACGTTTTGCAAGTATGTTGCATAAAACATGAATCAAAACAACACGTTGTATTTTCATAAAACATAAAACTTAATTAACGAGACATACAACTTATTTAGTTCATAAAGATGAGTGTTTGGTAGTGACTTAATGATATAGAAAAGACTTGTTTAGTGAACTTCTAGAAGAAGGTTTATGGATAAAGCATTTTTTTTCAAACATGTCTCTCCCAATTAAAAAACAACTCTTTTTATTTATAAAAAAAACTCTCTTAAGCCAAAAATCTTTTCAACTTATACAAACAAAAATTAACCACACAAATAATTTTATCTATACAATACTTAATGTATTATCAGTCAAACAACTCTTAATTAGTTGTATTTTCATGTTTACTTTTTATTATAGATATATATATAGGGAAGGTTCAAATGAGAACTCAAATTTGGTTGTGAACATGAGGACAAATGAAAATGCGACACGTGTCTCATTCAAAAAAATATTATAGTATATATTCAGACTGAATTTATACTAGACTGAATATTTCTTTGTATATTCAGTCTGAATATTGCTTATTTTGACACGTGTAACGCTCTCATTTGTTCTCACGTTCACAACCAAATTTGAGTTCGCATTTGAACTTTCCTCTCTCTATATATATACATATATATATATATATTAGATTAATTCATTTGTTTGATTGTAATATGACATGTTTTAATTTTATGTCCATCTCCCAAAAAATCAAATAAGAACATTGCATACATTTAAGACCATTATTATTGGTTTTTATATAATATTTTATGAAGTAAATAAATAATTAATTAATGTAACCAGAAAACCCTTTAGTTAAAAAGTACAATTATCGTGATACGTTTTTGGATTATTAATTAATATTCTCCGTGTGAGGATTGATTAGCATGTCATAAGGTTTTGCAATTCTTTCACCATTCTATTATTATACTTCAGTTTATTAAAAAAAACAAATTCGAGTTGTTTACAAAATATGTTTTTCTGTTTAATTCATTTTAGTCCATGATATTTTTTTAATTCTATTTAAGGTTATTTTAAATTATATGATCATTAATGATGTCGATTGCATCGAAAGAGCAAGCGAGGAAGGAAAAAAAGGGTGTTGGATTGAGTAATTAAGCTTGCATGGGGATCTACACAACATTTGTTTCTTTTGGTTTGAATAGTTTGTCACATTGAGTAATCTTCAAGGTTTCTTTTTACTTGCATTTTTTAATCTTCATATAAGATCGCATACAAACATCGTTATATATACATATATAATCAAATTTAAAAACCAATATATTTTACTAGTAGTATATAGTTGTGAGGATTTTTCTAAGATTAGTATGTATTGATTAACATTTATTTATTCTACAATGTATTTGTTTCATATCTTCATATTTCAGTCTATGATATGAAACTCTTTTACGTGTATTTTTTGTTTTCATAAACACGTAAAAAAATTCAGATTGTAAAACATATATAAGTCAAACAAACACATTGTGAAACAAATATATGTTAACCGATGCCTTAATTTTTTGTCGATGATGAAAAAAAATCATATGCAATACACATGATACACTTTTTCTCAAGTGATTAGCTTACATGTTGAAAGAAAAATAGCATCATGAAAATTATCACAACTTTATACTGAAAAGTAGAAAAAGGCGGGAAAGATGGTAGTAAACCATGAGTTTTTATATATCGATTTTGTTAAATAAATGTTCAGTTTTGTTTTTTGTTTTAAACGGTGGTGTAAGAATTTTCTTACAATAACGGTGAATTAAAAGTTTCTATTAATAAAAACAATGATCGTATAAGTTTGTTTTCTGTGTAACTTAAACGAAAATCTAACATGTAAAGTAACATACGAAAATTGCAACGAAGGCAATTCCAGACGAATTAATTAATTATCAAAGTTAAATTGATGAATGTTTGTTGGTTAATAATAAATTTTGTGGATTTTTTAAATTTTAGTTGTTAAATCAAACAGTGTTTGTACAGCTTAACTACAAAAAGAATTTGGAATATTGCGTCTAGTTTTAAAGTTCTGGTTGCGTCTAAGCAACCTTTTTCCTTACTATTTTTGATACAAGAATTACTTTTAAATACTATTCATTTTTTTCATTTCATCACAAGATGACAAGTTTATTAGTGTAATTTAGTAACATATTATTGTTTTATTTATTTCCCGAAATATAATGATTATGCGTAATTAATCCAGATTTTTTGTTATATTATAGATTGATTAATCGTATCTTAAACGAATTAAAGAGTATAGTTATCATTTTTGTTACGTATCAAAAAAAGGAAGGATAGACAAAAAAACACACATCTACATATGTATAGGAAAATGTTCATTTAAGAAATAGTAAGTATTTGAGAAACGAAAAAGTGATGGTAGCATTTCATCTGTTTAACATTTATGACTTTGACTGTAAAGCACCATATAATTGATCGCATGAGTATGAGAAAGATAGATAAGTAGTTTCGTAACGGCAAACGGGTTCGTTTATATGTGATTATGTGAACCCCTGTGATTCACATATGAACTTGTTCATATGTGAATCAGTTAATTAATTCATATGTGAATCACACGAATTCATATGTGAATCAGTTAATTAGTTCAGATGTGAATCACACGGATTCATATATGAATTAGTTAAAATAGTTTATATGTAAAGTACACGGGTTCATATGTGGATCACGGGTTCACACATAAATGCGTTTGCCGTCTATTTTTAAAAGTTACTAAATTACCCTTTTTTCACATAACCCAAATTTTGACCAGTCAAATTTGATTTTAATCGTATGAAGACTAGGATCACTTCTTTGCTTTTCAAATATTATCACTTTTCAAAATAACCTATAGTTATATATGTATAGGGGAGGGTTGAAATGAGAATTCAAATTTGGTTGTGAACGCGAAAACAAATGAGGGTACGACACATGTCATATTCAGACTGAATGTAGTGTTATTCAGTGTGAATAATACTACATTCAGACTAAATAATACTACATTCAGTCTGAATAATTTCCTTTCATTAATTATTCAGTCTGAATATGACACTGGCGCGCTCTCATTTGTCCTCACATTCATAATCAAATTTGATTTCACATTTGAACCTTCCTATATATGTGTGTACTATGTGTATATATACATAATTACCAGCACTACTACAAAATTGGGTTTATAAGATACAAAAAATGTTTAATTGATTAAGTAGATTGTTTTATACGACTTAAATTTAATTGGAAACACAATTGTGTAGGTGTTGCAATATGTTTATATGACGTTATTTGAAAAAAATGTTGTATAAAAACTAATATCTAATAATAATATGTGTTTATACATAGGATATCTCTGGTTTCTCAAAAATGTCGAGTAAAAAACTAACAAGATATTTTATTTTTAAACTGTCATAAAAAAACTTGTTAAAACATCCAAGTGTATTCTATAAACATAAGTTACATAATAATTACTCAATAGAACAAAATTGGCTTTATAGGACGGATAGATTTTTTAAGCGTCATAATATAATACTTTATAAAGTAAAGTGTCCTATTAGCTATTTTATAAAACACTTTTTGGAATAAATGTTCTATAAACTCATCTTTTTATATGACACTTTTTCAAATACCGTCGTATTAAAATAGTTAATACGACACTTTATTATAAAGGCGGCGTAAAAAACTTCTTAAAACGCCTAAAAGTGTCATAAACTTATTGTAACATTTTTAGATATGACATTTTTTGGTTTGGTCCTATAAACTTGTGTCCGATAAATTATTTTTTGAACGCTTTATAATTTTAGACGTACTATAAAAACAATTTTATTGTAGTGACTACAATTTTTGTATATGATACAAAACTTTTTTCACCTATAAGAACAAAAGGTATGGCGAGAAGCGTAAAAAGTAATCTGAACATTTGATCATTCTAATTGAAGATCGACATCAATGAGATGCATCAAATCAATTCCCGTATTCATGATTGATTAAAGTCTAGAACTTTTCTTAATTATGCTTCTCAACTTAACTTTTCTTCTCATACAGACAGTGGTGGATCCAGGATTTTTGTCCACTGGGGTCCTATTAAGGTAGACTAAAGGCGCACAAAGTCACCTGACATGTTTCGGGAAATTTTTTAAGTTTTTTAGTTGATTTAAAAGGATTTTCTTATTATTTTTGTCGATTTTAAAAAAATTTCTTAGTATTTTTTGTCGATTTCCAAAGGTTTTTTTATTGATTTCAAGAGATTTTTTAGTATTTTTGTCAATCACCGGCAAGATGGGGTCCTTTAGAAAATTTTACTGAAGGGAACTAAGTTTAAATATAGTATTTTTGATATTTTTTAACATGTAACCTTTTTCTTTTAATGGTTGACTGGGTCCTGGGACCCACTTTTAAAGGGCTGGGTCAGCCCCTGCATACAGATTCGACATCTTTTAAGGATATTTAAATATTTTTAACGTCCAGTAAACTCAAACCGTTAATTATTTGTATCACGTGAAAAAAAATATGTTTGCATGCATGAGAACACATTCCTAATTTTGGTGAAATATTTCAATAAATATAGGTAGCGAATCTACAAGGGGAGCTCTCTTATTTCCAAGCTCACTTAGCAACCCTAGAACCGGTGGCTCCTCCACCTCCACCGCCCCAGATGGTAGTGCCGCCGGCCGGATTGTCCATCACCGACCTCCCAACCGCCACATGCACTCCCACCGCCTACGATTTGTCATCGCTTTTCGATCCGACGATGCAACCTTCTTCGTGGAATGTCATGCAACAGATGCAAGGTGGTTGTACTCAGTTTGGTGGCGGCACCACCGCAGGTCCTCCGGTGAACTTGCCACCACCACCGCAGGGAGGTGGTGGCTCCGGCGATGGTAGTTTTGACGAGGAGTTGGGTGGATTCGTAGCAGTGCAGCCATGCAGCAGTGGAAATAGATGAGATAGTTTGGCTTCTTTTTATTTTGTGTAGTGATCATTGACTTTATAAAAACTATGGTAGAAGAAAACTCCTTTCAATGTATATGGAGAAGTAAGAAGTTATCGTTTTATTTTCAACTTTTATTATCTTCCCTTTTTCTTTATGGTTTGTGATAATTTTTTACGGATAAAGCAATATTTAAAATGATTTTGATCATTATAAAACTTTTTAAAAAATGAACTCATTGATCGCAAAGGATTTAATAACTGTTTTTTTATTTATTGTTATTAATTGACAAATTTATAAACTTGGATTAACATCTTATTTAAAAATGTAGAATACTTGTTGATAAATTAAAATAAAGATTGTTGTAATATTTTAGTAGAGTAAGACTAAGTATTTGAAGCGTTTGCTTACATAAACACTTACGAGTAAAATCTAATACCGTTACTTATATTACTAGTTAAGATTTAATACTATCATTTATTTTACTGAGTAAAAATATTTAATATTGTCACTTACTTTACCGACTAAGATTTTGGTTCATATATCAAAACGACATCTTATGTAACAGTCTATCCCGATAATTAACGTTAACCAGGTAAGCGAAACTCTCATTTTGTCATTGCTCTAAATTATTTCTGTCTCTAATTCGTCATCTTGATTACCGGATAAAACTCTTATTTTTTGTCATTGCTCTAAATTATATGTCCTTATCATGCTCATCTGATTAGATAATACGACTTGGTAACTATTTGTTGAATAAGCGTTTGGTGGACGACCCTAAATATATAAATTCAGATAAACATCTTTTAAGAAAATGTCGAATAATTGATGGTAAATCAAAATAAAGATTATTGTGTTTTTTTTAATCAGAAGAAATCACTGTTTATTAAATAAGACCAACTTCTTGTACTAATGGCGTAGATACAATTGAACACTACTGAAAGGCCAACTTTTTGTACTAACAACGTAAATACAATTGAACACTATTAAGTATTGACTATAATTGATGGTAAATCAAAATTAAGGTTGTGTTTTTTTTAATCAAAATAAATCATTGTTATTAAATAAGACCAACTTTTGTACTAATAGCGTAAATACAATTGAACACTATTAACTACGAATAAAATCAAAGCAAGTTTGAAATCAAAATGACGTTAAAGCATTTACAGTTGGACAAATAGAGTTTTTTTTAACCTTTTTTTTAATTCCATTGTAGTTCTTCTGATTGTTTTTGGCAAGGAAAAGATATTTGGGTTTTTTAACGTTCATTTTATTCCATGGTAGTCTTTCTGACTTTTTATATATGGCAAGTAAAAAATGTATTTTATATTTTCATTATCAATTTCAAACAATTGAGCCTTCATCATGGGAATAAATAGGTTTGTTGATGCTAATTAGTACCAGCTTTATTCCAATTACTAACAGCAGGAAAAGTTTCTTTCTCTAGTAAAGTCAAGTTTTTGGCCTTATCTTGCAGGTGACGACGACGTCGAGTTGACAGCAGAGAAAGACTGGTCTTGTAACAGTTAAAATGAGAATCAATATAGTCAAAAGAAGATTTTAGGGGTTATATCGATTCATTGTTTTTAACATCTCTAATTCAAAACCAAACATAATTTTTTTTAAAAAATATAGAGGTTAGGCGAACACGGTCTCTCGACGTCTTCTTTCTTTCTTCTTGTTACCATGTTTGGTAAACTAGTGAAAAATGTTATTGTGTTTTATTAGAATATGATAAAGATATAATTATAAAATATGGTTAATATGCAAATTAATTCTAGAGGGTAAATGTTATACGAAGGAAACATGATGTTTTTTTAAGATATGTGTTGCTTGTTACATTACTAACTTTAAAAATAGTGTAAACCACATTTCAAGATATACTGATTCAACAAACAATTAAAAAGTTATACCAAATAATATTTCCCTATGTTAAACCAATGCAAAATAAAATATTTTATTGCTTAGCTTAGTTATTCCTTTGGATCTTTTTGTGATTTCTTTAAATTTTATAAAGTTTATGAGATAAATAATGGGAAAAGTTAAAAAAAAATCAACGAACTATCTTGTTTTGAATGGATAACTTCCTAAACTATTTTTTTAAATAAAAAAACCATTAAACGTTCTTATTTTGAATGATTAAGTCCTTGACTATTGTTTTGAATGAAAAACAATTAAACTTTCTCATTTTGAATGATTAAGTTCTTAAACATTTTTTCAATAAAATAAACCATCTAACTTTAAAATTAGTTACTTACATTCTTTTAACCCAAAAAAAATATTGGTAACCAACTTGGAAAGTTTTAAAGTGAAAAAAAAAACTTAAATCAGTTTTACCGTTTCTAAACCCTACGCCAGTCAAACCCCGTGCAAACATCGATATCACTCCCCCTCACCATTCCTCGTCGTCCCATCGTTGTATGTTTTCCATACATCTATCACGTTGTTGGCTCCTGCCATCGATCTACTCTTTTTGATATGTTTTTTTTATCTTTTTACTTTAAACATTTCTAGTCGATTACAAGTAGTTTTTTTGTTAAAAAAATGCAGGTAACCAATTTTTAAAAGTTCGATGATTTATTTTTTCAAAAAATGTTCGGGGACTTATTCACTCAAAATGAGAAAGTTTAATGGTTTTTTCATTCAAAATGATAAAGTTTAATGGTTTTTTCGTTCAAAAAAATAGTTTAGGGAGTTGATCATTCAAAACAGGATAGTTCGTTGGGTTTTTTTAAACCTTTCCTATAAATAATTTGTTTGACAAAGAAGAAATGGGGGTGAAAATATAATAGAGTAAACTTTAATTTTGGTCCATGTGGTTTACTGAAGTATTTAAAAGTAAGACATAATCTAGAAATTGTCACCTGACTCTTATTTTGTTTTGAAAGTTGTTTTATGTTACTAAAAAATCCGTTAATTTTCTCTGTTAGTGTTAGGGGTATTTATGTTCATTTTTGTACATATATACATATATTATATATAAATACAATATATTATATGTTTAGTTTTTTTTAATTTTTTTTTAGGGAAGTAGCCTAAAAGGAGAAATGCCTCTTACACTAACAGAAAAAATTAACGGAGTTAGTGATGGAGGATCACTTTCGGAACAAAATGAGAACCACGGGGACAATTTATAGAGTTATCAAAATTTAGGTCCCATTTTTAAAGATTTTAGTAAACCATGGGAACCATAATTAGAGTTTAATCAATAGGGTTGAGTTCCGGTGAGAACGAGAGTTATTGTGAGAAGTGTAAGAAATGATCCCCACCCTTGGATGCACATTAGGATGAGATGCATCAGGATTAGGTACACTGAGATGTACCAGATCAATTCCATTCTAAGGCGCAATTCATAGATGAATATGAGACTAAACATGATCAAGGGATCCTATCTCTTCTTATCCTTCACTTTAACTCTTCTTCTCATACGATCACATTAATCAATATGATATATATAAAAAAAGTTACTCACTAAAATGGGTATATTTATTATGGGCTTTCCACGACTTTGGATCACATAATTTAGATTATTGGCTCAGTTTGTGTTTTTGTAGTTGGCCCAAGAAAACACTGATAAAATCATTTAAAAATCCAAGAAAACATTGATAAAATCATAAAAATGTGATGGTGAGACAACTCATGTAAATTTGGCTGATTTTGAGTCAAACCACATGGCTATTTATAACCTACTTGATAAATTGATATGTTTAAGTAAAATTATCTGATAAATTAATTAAAATATGTAAAGCAATTAAAAGTGATATGTTAAAAAACTAGTCCAAGGATAAAAGAAGATCGTATGATATGGTGATCAAGACCATCTCTTATTATGTCTGGTCTAGACTTCTTAGCCTTAAACTTAAGCCTTGTCCGAACGTTGTCCGGGTCAGGCTTGTCTGGAATCTTCCCTAGGGTTGTTCCTTCTCTTTCCCTCTTCCCTTCCGTTCTTTCTTTTCTTTCTCTGCATGGCTCGTGTTTTAGGTTTCAAAAAAAAAAAACTAGAATCAAAAATCAAAAAAAAAAAATCCTAAAAACCGTAAAATCCTGGAAGAGGTCGCCTCCCTCTGTATCAAAAAAAAAAACTAGTCCATTCTAATATTTAACAACATAATTGAAATAAATTACTAATAATAAAATAAATTAGTTAATATATTATCATTTCAAAATAATGATGATAAAATATATTAATTAATACAAGGAAGATGATAAATATAAGAGTATATTCAAAACACTTTTCTATAATACTTTAAAATAGGGAATAAATTCAAAATATTTATTCCATCTCTAACAGTTTTTCTATTTTAGACAATCTATCATTACTTATATTATTAAAATACTTAATACATTTAATAAAAATATTATTTCTTTCTCCTACATATTTAATTTCAATAATTTTAATTGATTGTATGTATTAAAATAACGTTTCTCTTTCATAGTTTAGAGATTTTAGAGATTTGTTTCCAAATCTCTAAAATAACAAACAATATAACAATGATGTTGGAACACTTTAGAGAAGAAAGTCCTAATTTATTTCCATTATAGCAAAACTGTTGGAGATGCTCTACTCAACTATATTAATTACATGAGACAAGACGTGACGATGAAGTCAAAACACGAATCATCGACCGTAACATGACATATTTCAATACATCACTTTAGAGACAAATCTATATATGTTTTTTAAGTTTATGATTTTAAGACGAATAATTACTTAAATTCTTTATTATATGTTGTCTCGTAGGGATGTTCATCGGTTGACATCCATTGGATGTGCGGGGAATCGAACCGATTCAATCATCCATTGGATGTTGGATTTTGCTAACCGAACCGAAAAGTCAAAGAGATTCCGTCCCGAACCACTCGTGTAGTCTTCTTCCTGCCTAAGTCTCATTTGGATGAGGCGCCGGCGCTACTAAATGCAACTCTCATTTCAACGGGAGATTGGCTGGGGCGGGGAGCTCGAGCCCTGGATAATCCGAGAATCTGATTAACATCGGACAACCAAACCGAACCGATCCAATGGATGATTGGATCCGTTCGGTTCCATTCATTAGATATTTTTACTGGATATTAATGGATATCCATCGGATATCTAATGGATGATCCAATGTGTTAATTCAATCCAATTTTTAACAATGAAAGAGATTAATTAATCATTTTTAATATGTGTTAAAACAGACACAAGTGAAGCTAAAAATTCAAAAATTAATACAAAAACAATTTTCATTTAAGCAAATTGAAGACAAACTAACTGAATGATAGTTGGATGGATAAACTGGATGATCATCGATTGATTAATTGGATGGTAACTGGATGTTGGTCGGTTCGGTTCGGTCGGTTCTGGACTGTCATCCAAGAACCGACCGATCTAAATTGGATGTTGAAATTTTCAATCCGATCCGATCCAATTACAATTGGATGTCCAATTATAGTCGGTCGGTTCTAATTAGATCCGTCGATTTCAATTGAATCGGTTATTTTTTACACATCCCTACATTCTCATTTGTTCTGATACACTCATTCTTTTCATGTCTAAATTATGTGTTTTCGAACATAATTTATGGTCTTATGGGTCCATTTCATGTTCATCAAGGAGTAAAAACGCAATTTACTCTTAAATTATTAATTACATACCATACTGCATATATCTTATAATAGAAGTATTTTAAATATTTTTTATTAAAAAAAGTAACATCTTGACGTGTAACCAAAACGTAACAAGACGATCCAAACCCGATCTCAGACTAGTCTCACTCTCTACTCCGACGATACCACCGCCGCAAACCACCGTCATTTACGGCCGATCTACCACTAGTCACCATCACCAGTTCGAAAGGATCACCGTAATTCACACACATTCTGTTTAGATCTAACCGATAAATCTGGGGTAATGGAAGCCGAATCCCGCCTCATCAACAAAATCCTAGTCCCAGCCCTAGAAAAAATTATCAAGAACAGCTCTTGGCGCAAACACTCTAAACTCGCTAACGAATCCAAATCAGTACTCGAACGCATCACTTCCTCCGAGAAACCCTCTCCTCCATCAGAAGATAATCAATCAGATGTTGATACGTCACCACAATCACCACCCCCTGGCGTTCTGCAAGATTCAGGCACCAACGAACTTAGTCTAGCCGAATCAGAACTCATCTTAAGCCCTATCATCAATGCTTGCTCTTCGGGTAACATCAAGATCGCTGAACCAGCGCTGGATTGTATACAGAAGTTGATTGCTCATGGATATTTACGTGGCGAAGCGGACTCCGCTGGTGGTTCCGATGCAAAATTGTTGGCAAAATTGATCGACTCTGTTTGCAAGTGTCATGATTTTGGGGAGGAGGGAGTGGAATTGTTGGTGTTGAAGACGATTTTATCGGCAGTGACGTCGGTATCGTTGAGGATACATGGTGATAGTTTGTTGGAGATTGTCAGGACTAGTTATAACATTTATCTAGGGAGTAAGCATGTAGTTAATCAGACAACGGCGAAGGCGTCATTGGTGCAGATGCTTGTTATTGTTTTTAGGAGGATGGAGGCTGATTCATCAACTGTGCCGGTGCAGCCGATCGTGGTGGCTGAGCTGATGGAGCCTATGGAAAAAGGGGGAGATGGTGATGGAACAATGACGGTTTTTGTTCAAGGGTTTATTAGTAAAGTTATTCATGGAATGGATGGGGTTTTGAATCCAGGAGCTCAGGTAGGATCAAATGGTGGTGGTGGTGGTGGGGTGCATGATGGGGCGTTTGAGACGAGGACTTCAACTGTAGAGTCAACAAATCCTGCCGATTTGTTAGATTCTACAGATAAAGACATGTTGGATGCAAAGTATTGGGAGATTAGTATGTATAAGACGGCATTGGAGGGGCGGAAAGGGGAATTGGCAGATGTGGAGGTTGACAGGGATGATGATGATATAGAGGTTCAGATTGGGAATAAGCTAAGAAGGGATGCATTTTTGGTGTTTCGGGCTCTTTGTAAGTTATCAATGAAGACCCCTCCGAAAGATGCATTGGCAGACCCGCAGTTAATGCGAGGAAAGATAGTTGCTTTGGAGTTGTTGAAGATCTTGTTGGAAAATGCTGGGGCTATTTTCCGAACTAGTGAACGGTACTTACTCATGCCCTGTTTTCCTCTCAGATGTTGGCAATTAGGATGATGATTCATCAAGTTTATGCCTCGTTAGCTCTTTTTTGGGGACTTCCTTGGTTTTTTTGTTGAAATTTGAATGTGGGTGTGCTCTTTTAGGAGTTTAGGTTTTGTGATATGTAATTAGCATGGACTGTTGCAGTTGACACAAGTTCTACAAACGAATGCTGTAAATATGGTTTTTTCATATTGAGGCTAAACAACCATATAAAAAGAACTAATGAATTCTAAATCATATCATACACATCATTTGTAACAAACAACAAAGTTTTTGACCTTAACGGGGTTTCTTATGTTATAGTTTCACTGTCTATTAGTACATCGTGGTTTGTTCCCCACTTGCTTGAACAGTGTGCAAGCATATAAGATCACATGTTGGCAGCCACACATAATTCTGTTGTAGTTGATCTTTACAATTTATATAATAAGTCGTGCATTTTAGTTATGAACCCCCTTTACTTTACCTTTAGCATATTATAATTCACAATTTATGGTTCAGGCTCCATTCAAGACAAGTCTCAAAATGGTTTATGTGGTTGTGTGCATCCTTAGTGCTTTTGCTGTAATAAGAGCTTTAAGGGTATACGTGAATATTGTGGTTTTCACTTGATCTGATGAGGTTAGAGGTCTAATAATTGGAACCACACAGTTTAGGTGCAAGCTTTATTTGGGAGCCAACTGGCCTAGTTTCAAGAAAGCTCTAAGGAATGAAGTTTGTCTTGGTCTGTTGTGATATAGGTTAAAAGTATCAAAGAACAAATATAATATTAGTAAGACAAGCGCTACTATAGTATTTGCTAATGTACATGTATTTTACCAAATAAAATGATCAATTTATTATAGATTAATCACTGTGACTAAATCATTAATATCATAAAGCTACAGGACTAAATCGTTAACATGGGGATGCTGTCACTCAAAATGCCACATGGGATGTCACAGATGATTTCTGTTATTTCTTTTAGAAGAAGGTTACACCGATGGTGATCTTGTTATGTTTCAGTAACCAATGTGATTCAATAGTTAAAATCGAAACCAAATTGACTTCATTGTTAAACTCGTGAAACTACATGAATCAAAACGTGGTTTTTGTCTATTAATGATGTGGGTGAGTTTGTATTTCAATTCAATAAAAGAATGAAGTGCTGTTGTATTGAGTTTCTGTATGCACACCGGATTGTTGTGGTAATAACTAATAAATACATCAATAATTTATTTGTTGTAGTTTCCCTCTAGTCTATAACCAATCTTCATGTCTTATCATTCACCTATCCTATCATACTCGTAACTTTCTTTTCATTTTTTAGATCTTTTTTATGCTCTATATCATTGTAAACATCTTTTCTTTTAATATGTAAAATCTCCAGGTTTCATGTGAAAATTTTCTTGCTTTATATCATTGCTTTTTATTTTTGTTCAAATCCAGAAACCACCCTCCATTTTGACTGCAGATGTTCTCCACTTGAATGCTAATCTTTTTTTTTCTTTTCATTATGGAGCAGATTTTTGGGAGCAATTAAGCAGTACTTATGCCTGTCTTTGCTAAAGAACAGTGCATCGACCCTTATTATTGTATTTCAGCTCTCTTGCTCAATTTTCGTTAGTTTGTTGTCAAGATTTAGAGCTGGATTGAAGGCGGAGATTGGAGTATTCTTTCCCATGATTGTTCTCAGAGTTCTAGAGAATGTCGCTCAACCTAATTTTCAGCAGAAAATGATAGTACTGCGATTTCTTAAAAGACTATGTGTTGATTCCCAGATCTTGGTAGATATATTTGTCAACTATGACTGTGATGTCAATTCATCCAACATTTTTGAAAGGTATGGTCCTCTGCAGTTTTGTATAGTCATCTTCCATAATAAATTTTATGCGGGTTGCATGTTCGAAAGATATCTAATACGGTATCAAATATTATTAGCACATGGACATATATATCGATCACCTTGAAAATTATAATGTTAACCATTTTTAAATTTTAAAACCCTAAAGTGTTTGTGTTTGTTTTATTGTTCTAATCTTTTCACAGAATGGTCAATGGGCTTCTTAAGACTGCCCAAGGGGTTTCACCTGGAGTTGCAACTACGCTTTTGCCACCTCAAGATGTTACCATGAAGCTGGAAGCTATGAAGTGTTTAGTGGCTGTTTTAAAATCAATGGGAGACTGGATGAACAATCAATTGCGTATTCCTGATCCTCATTCTGCAAAGAAAGCTGAGTTGATTGAAAACATTTCTGAAATTGGAAATCCTCCCATGGAAAACGGGATTGCAAATGATCATGAGCCTTTTGAGGGATCGGATTCTCCTTCCGAAGCCTCCAGTGAAGTTTCAGATGCTTCAACAATTGAGCAGCGCCGGGCTTATAAACTTGAACTTCAGGTAAATATATTCATTGAGAGACCTTACCCGTTTTATATCTTCGTGTTTCATCCAGCATTTTCCAGGGATCTAATTCTAATGTAAGATTAATGGCAGGAAGGTATATCTCTTTTTAACCGGAAGCCTAAAAAGGGTATTGAGTTCTTGATCAATGTGAATAAGGTGGGGAATTCACCTGAAGAAATAGCGGAGTTCTTAAAAAATGCATCTGGTTTAAACAAGACTTTGATAGGTGATTATCTTGGGGAAAGAGAAGATCAACCACTTAAAGTAATGCATGCATATGTGGATTCATTTGACTTTCATGGTATGGAGTTTGATGAGGCAATCAGAGCCTTTCTACGGGGCTTTAGGTTGCCTGGTGAGGCACAAAAGATTGATCGGATCATGGAAAAGTTTGCACAACGTTACTGCAAATGCAATCCAAAGGCATTCATCAGTGCTGACACAGCCTATGTCCTTGCCTACTCTGTGATAATGCTGAATACTGATGCTCATAATGCCATGGTCAAGAATAAGGTATCATCATGGAGCTTATTTGATACTTGATATTGGTTTGACCTAAAAGATTTGCTAATAACAAATATGGTTATTTTGTGTAGATGTCAGCTGACGATTTTATAAGAAATAATCGTGGCATAGATGATGGAAAGGACTTACCTGAGGAGTACCTAAGATCATTGTTTGAGCGTATATCAAGACATGAAATTAAAATGAAAGAAGACGATTTCGCCCTTGAACAGAGGCAATCTGTAAACTCAAACAGGATATTGGGTTTAGACAGTATATTGAATATTGTGGTGCGTAAGAATGTAGAAGAAAATCAAACAAGTGATGATCTTATGCGACAGATGCAAGAACAGTTTAAAGAGAAAGCACGCAAATCAGAGTAAGATGACCCATCTAAAACCTTACAATTTCCAATACTTTTATGCAGTATTTTTCCTACTTACAAATAGGCTGTCATTATTATTGTTGCTTAACTAAACAGATGTCTTTTAGAATTTCTTTCTGGTGCTTTGTTCCCTCTTTAATATTCAGCACCTAACTTTTTTTTTGTTGCTTTTCATTTGCATTGGCTATCTTTAGGTCAGTTTATTATGCTGCCACAGATGTGTTTATACTTACATTCATGATTGAAGTGTGCTGGGCTCCTATGCTAGCTGCCTTTAGTGTTCCTCTTGACCAAAGTGACGATGAGATAGTAATAGCTCAGTGTCTTGAGGGCTTTCGTTCTGCTATCCATGTTACTGCAGCAATGTCCATGAAAACTCATCGAGATGCTTTCTTGACATCGCTCGCAAAGTTTACTTCTCTTCATTCACCAGCTGATATAAAACAGAAGAACATCGAAGCTATCAAGGTTTGTAAGTCCTTTGTAACATCCTTAAAAACTTCTCTTATTTATTATTAATCTGTAGGATTTTTACATGTCGTTTTTTAGTCAACAGATTCTTATTATTTTCTTTGATTGTTCACAGGCAATAGTCACAATTGCAGATGAAGATGGGAACTATCTACAGGAGGCGTGGGAGCATATCCTGACATGTGTTTCTCGATTTGAACATTTACATCTATTGGGAAAGGGGGCTCCTCCAGATGCCACCTTTTTTTCTGTTAATCAGAATGAATCTGAAAAATCAAAATCAAAACAAAATACGAAATCATATATCCTTCCTGTTCTTAAAAGAAAGGGAGTTGGAAGGATTCAGCAATCAGCTACAGCAACGAGAAGAGGTTCATATGATAGTGCTGGCATTGGTGGTAACACTTCTGCAGGTATTACAACGGAGCAGGTGAATAGTTTGGTCTCTAAGTTAAACATGCTGGAACAAGTTGGCGAAATGAATCGTGTATTTATTAGGAGTCAGAATCTTAACAGCGAGGCAATAGTCGATTTTGTTAAGGCACTTTGCAAGGTGTCTATGGAGGAACTACGATCTACCTCTGATCCACGAGTGTTTAGCCTCACAAAAATAGTTGAAATTGCGTATGAATCTTATACTCTTCTGTTATTCTCCCTTTTTCCAGTTTGTTCATTTTATGTGACCTGTTCTTTTTCTTACCTTGTGCAGTCACTATAACATGAATCGCATCAGGCTCGTGTGGACAGGCATCTGGAATGTACTCTCTGATTTTTTTGTGACTATAGGCTGTTCTGAAAATCTGTCAATTGCAATATTTGCAATGGATTCTTTACGCCAACTATCTATGAAGTTCTTGGAAAGGGAAGAGTTAACTAATTACAATTTTCAGAATGAGTTCATGAAGCCTTTTGTGATTGTAATGCGGAAAAGTAGTGCTGTGGAAATTAGAGAACTGATCATCAGATGTGTCTCTCAAATGGTTCTATCTCGTGTCAATAACGTCAAGTCAGGATGGAAAAGCATGTTCATGGTATTATAGATACTCTCATATTCTCGACACTAGTTGAATATACTTTTTCTGAATAACAGTATCATTTAATTTCTAATTTTGGGAAAATGGCCAGGTGTTCACTACGGCAGCTTATGATGACCACAAAAATATTGTTCTCCTTGCCTTTGAAATGATTGAGAAGATAGTGCGAGATTATTTTCCGTACATCACTGAAACAGAAACCACCACTTTTACAGATTGTGTAAATTGTCTGATTGCTTTCACCAGTAGCAGATTCGACAAAGATATCAGTCTCAACGCTATTGATTTCTTGCGTTTGTGTGCGGCAAAACTGGCTAAAGGAGATTTAGGATCTCCCTCAATGAATAAGGACAAAGAAGTGTCTGAAAAGATATCCTTATCTCCACATTATGCAAAAAAAGACAGAAGATATGATAATGGAGATTTAGCAGATAAGGAAGACCGTTTGTACTTCTGGTTTCCATTACTAGCTGGTAAGGAAATATTTACTTTTTTTTATATGAAAATCATTTAGTCTCTTCAAGGATGATCAACTAATGTTCTAAATTTTGAATTTTATGTTGTGTTTCCACAGGGTTGTCAGAACTTAGCTTTGACTCAAGGCCCGAGATTAGGAAGAGTGCCCTTGAAGCACTTTTTGATACATTACGAAATCATGGCCATCACTTCTCTCTACCTTTATGGGAAAGGGTGTTTGATTCTGTCCTATTTCCGATCTTTGATTATGTACGGCATGCTATTGATCCTTCTGGTGAGAACTCTTCAGAACCGGAGATTGATGGTGATGTAGACGAGCTTGATCAAGATTCTTGGCTATATGAGACATGCACACTTGCACTCCAGTTGGTTGTGGATCTTTTTGTTAATTTCTATGACACTGTCAACCCGCTTTTAAAGAAGGTTTTGATGTTGTTAGTGAGTTTTATCAAGCGTCCTCACCAAAGCCTTGCTGGTATTGGAATTGCTGCATTTGTTCGTTTGATGAGCAATTCTGGGGAGTTGTTCTCTGACGATAAGTGGCTTGAAGTGGTTTCGTCTTTGAAAGAGGCTGCAAATGCAACACTTCCTGATTTCTCGTTTCTTTTAAATAGAGACGGTTTAATTGTGAACAATGAGGATGTTTCTATGAGACAAAATGGTGCGGGTTCTGCTGAGTCTAGCATGCGGGATGAAGAACGTCTCTACACTGCCGTTTCTGACGTCAAGTGTCGTGCTGCGGTCCAACTTCTATTGATCCAGGTTGGTATATTATTTGCGTTTAAAATTATATTATTTGTTTACTTGAATATATCACCAGTCTCAAAGTGATTTAATGTCAACTTTTTATAAATTTTGCAGGCAATAATAGAGATATATAACATGTACAGAACTCAGCTATCAACAAAGAACACTTTAGTTGTCTTTGATGCAGTGCGTGGAGTGGCAAGTCATGCCCACAAGATAAATTCCGACACCATATTACGTTCTAAGCTACAGGAGCTTGGCCCAATGACACAAATGCAGGATCCTCCATTATTACGTCTTGAAATCGAGTCCTATCAAACCTGCCTTACTTTTGTACAGAACCTTGCAGTGGACCGACCTCCATTTTATGAGGAATCAAAAGTAGAATCTCAACTCGTTGACCTTTGTCAAGAAGTCTTGAAATTCTACGTTGAAATAGCACGGCCGCCTGCACGTATGACTATGACCGGGTTATCTCCTAACCGGGCCCACTGGTTGATACCGTTAGGCTCTGGGAAAAAGAGAGAACTAGCTGCACGTGGGCCTGTTATCGTTGCAACTCTACAGGCTATATGTAGTTTGGGAGACTCTTCGTTTGAGAAGAGTTTGTCTATCTTTTTCCCTCTTGTTTCTAGCTTGATAAGCTGCGAGCATGGGTCCAGTGAGGTCCAGTTTGCCCTTAGCGAAATGCTCAGCTCCTCTGTGGGTCCCGTTTTGCTGCGGTCATGTTGACATGTGTAATATTGTTGCATTTTCTTTATTTTCTTTTCCCTACTTATATAATATTGTTCATAGTGTATGATAAGAGTTAGGAACCTTATCGATTGCATGGTGTTTGAACCTTTAGTGGTTTCTTTCACTCACATAGAATCAATAGGTTTGGTAAGGAATTTTGTTGTATCTTAATCAACTGTTATGTGTTGGAGTTATCATAGAATCATTTAATGTAGCAAAAATTGTAACTTTTTGGGTTTTTTTCTTCTTCTTGGATTTGGTTTTGTAATGGTCTTTTGCAGGTTCATAGTTGACTGATGCTATCAAGGATGAAGAGGGTTTTATGCAGATTATAGGTATGATTGATTTTTGTAAATATGTTTATTCTTATTTGTTTGGTGGTTTTAATTGTGGTTTTTGATTGCTAGGTATGTTCTTCACTGCTATCAAACTGTATCTTGAAGACAGATTTGATTTTTTTTTATCAGTGCTCTTCGTTGGACTTGGATTCAGGTAAAACCGATTTGAATGTGGTTAATATTTTTCTTAATGATCTTGAGTTTGTGACTGTTGAGAACAATCTTACTTTTTTATTGTTGGTTTTATAAGGACGATGGTTGGTTTGTTGTTTGCTGTATATTTTACACATTGTTATATTTGCATATATTCATGCTATATTTGGCAAACTAGCTGATAAGCTAGGGGATGGCTGACAAGCTAACGGATGGCTGATAAGCTAACGGATGGCTGAAAAGTTAGCCGATGAAAAAATCATGTTTGACAAAACTAGCGTATAAGAATCTAAAATGATCAAAAAGGACACATTGAAAAATAATAATAATTAAATAGCGTTTAAATAACAATAAGCTCCCAAAAACGATACTCCAAGTAGCGTTTAAATAAGCTAGCTTATTAAGCTAACTTATAAGCTAGCTTACGGTTTGCCAAACGTGTACACTGAAAATAAGCTAGCTTATAAGCCAACTTATTTTTACCAAACATAGCGTTAGAGGCTGTTTCAAATATAAACCATTAAAATTCTTTAAGCTTTACAAACTAATCTTAACCGTTTGTGTAGATTATCAAATCAATGTCAAAGATGTGGTTTAAATCGGTTCCTAAATTTACTCTCAACCTTATCCGCAATTGATTTGGTACCTGTCTAAAAAAATTCAAAATACACAAAATCAAGACCCGAGCTTGGTTTGTACGGTATGTAGCGTTTATGTACATCAATTTACATGGTTTGTATTTGAAATCTTCTATTACTGGTTTGCACTGGGCAATATGGTTTGGTGAAAATGGTTATCATATCTCATTTATGGTGTATGCAATCTTGGTCTTTTTAAGGGGAAAAAGTGATATTAGAATTGGAATTATATAATATATATATATATATATATACACACATACATACAGAGAGAGTGAGCTAGGGTGAGATTTATCTATGAGTAAGGATGCGTAGTGGCGCAAAGAGCACTCTTTGGCCTTTAGATTAGAGGCGCTTCGCCGTCTTTGATTGGGAAAATTCCTAAAAAAATAAAGACTGATGAACACCCTAATAACCATTCGTTTGTATGGTATGTACATGTGCATACAAGTAATTAAAGATGTTTCCTGATGTCGCATGTGCATAACGAAAAAGTTATTAGGGTGCCATTTTTTTCATTTTTTTTGCACACATCTTCAAATACAAACTATACAAACTCGTACAAATCAATATAAAAATAATTTTTTTCATCAAATGTCATGATTTAAGATATTATTACACATATGTTTGTTTCACTTTGTGCAAAAAATACATGTGAAACTTTTACAAGGTTAAACAAACATACGTGTAATAATATCTTTAATCATAACATTTGATGAAAAAAAAATTATTAAAAAAATTATTTTTTATATTAATTTGTACGAGTTTATATAGTTTGTAACCTTTGACTGATTTGTATTTGAAGGTGTGTCTATATATATATATATATATAGGCATGGGATTGTGTGAGAAGTGAAGTTAAGGTGAGAAGCGCAAGAAGGGATTTGAACCCTTGATCACTTTTAATCTCACACCCACGCATGAGTTGCGCTCCTTACGAGAATTGATTCGTTGCATCGCGGTGTATCTCATCTCGGTGCATCTCATCATAATGTCCATCCAACGGTGCAAATCTCTTTTTACGCTTCTCATCATAACTTCTCTTCTTACCGGACCCCAACCCTATATATATATATATACATATAGGGGTGGGTTCATACAAGAACTATACCTATTTAAAGGAACAAATGAAGCAACAAAATCATATATGATTTTACGTAAGTAGTAATCGGCGACTTTGGGGCACTAAGTGGCCCAAAGTGATCCGGCCAGTATGCAAAATCATATATGATTTCCTACTTGACCGACCAGTTCTCGCGTTCCTTTAAAACGGCAAAGTTCTCATTTGAATCTCCCTATATATATATGTATGTATATATTATCCAGAGACATTAAAATTGGAATTAGAAATAGAATTGTTTTGTATTAAGTTGCATTACAAAGGCTTGAAATGAAATGTTTTTAGCTGGAAGTGTGGAAAATAAAAGAAAATTAAAAGTTGCAATTGTCGTTTTTCTAATTGATGTTATTTTTGTTGTTGGTTTTATTCATCCCCATACCCATCCATTAGCATTGAATAAGGACCATATGGTGCTAATTGTGAAAGCTACCGTGAAGTCAAATGATTGGAAATACAAGGAGTGGAGTAAAGGTTTGAATGAATCATTGATTCCGGCAGTTGCGGAGACCACAACTTGCTCCATAAACCACCAAAAAAGGTATCAACTCAAGTGAATGCTATTGCCGGCAGGCACTTTCCTTTTACCTTCCTCCCCCTCCCTATCTCCTTAGCTACTTGCCACTGCCCATCCTCTTCTCTTCTCTTCAATATATATATATATATATATGTATGTATGTGTGTGTATGTATGTATATATATATGTATATATATATATATATATATATGGTTCCTCACTATTGATGATATATGGATCTTTAGTTATTGCAATTTGCAGCTGAGAAGATATTTAAGGTAAGATGCTTCATATTCCAATTTTTGCATCTTCATATCATTCACAAACAATCTCAGTCTTTTTTATTTGCATAACCCTATAGGCTATGAATTATCCGGTTAGGGGCTGTTTACCAAAACTTACCCGGGTAAGTGTTTACGGGCAAAAATCAACACTATCACTTATTTAACGAGTTAGATTTTAGTTTACTAAAATGATATCGTATGTACAATTTACCTGGTAAGCGCTAACCGTGGTAAGAGCCGTCACCATCACTTACCGGGTAAGACTCTCGGTCATTGCCTTTGCACTTACCTGGTTAAGATTCTTTGTCCTTGTCATATTCATCTGGTAAGGTAATATGACTCAGTAAGCGTTTACCTGGGTAAGCGTTTGGTAATCGGCCCCTTAGTTACTATTGAGTCATTCCAGTAGTTTTCGGGCTACTTGTGGATTTTTACTTTTTTAGGAGATCAAAGGATTCAAACCTCAACAAAAGTGAACAGCGTCCAAGGTTTGAACATTTCATGCAAATATGCCATTTAATTTTCATTTAGTGGCTCTTGGAAGATGAAGTCATGAAACCCATTATATGATAAATTAAACTCATATATACTTTTCAACTTTGATGAAACTTTAACCCAACTAAAGTGGGGTTACCGGGGCGGGTACCGTAGGACTAGTGACCCTTTGGTCCAAATACATATTATATCTATTTGTTATATTATACTCTTTTTATTTCAAAATACATGTTTACCTTTTAATTTTAGTTTGTCCTAAAATAATTGTCCATTTTTCCATCGAAAATTTCTCCTTTTATTATTAAGAGTAAATATGTTATCTAGTTAATTAAAAATTATAATAATTATATATTCTAAAACTATGTATCATTTTTATCGTAGAATGGAGAAAGTATTAGTTATATATATGTATATGTTATTATAATAAAATATCAGTAGTCCAAATTATATAGTTGTTATCTTGATCCTTTCACATGTACACACAAGACGTGTTAATTAATTAATTAATTATATTTCGTTCCCCGTGACACCAAATAAAAATATTCATGAACAATTAATTGTACATGAAAACATGGCATGCCACTTTTTTGTTTGCCCTTTTTCTCACTAACTTTCCTTTCAATACATCTATTGACAACCATTCTTTTTCTTTTAATTTTCTCTCTCACTAGCTACTACTACCTACTTCTTCCCGATGCCTAATTCTTTGCAAACCCACATAAAGAATTTCATCAAGAAAATCAAAGTGAACAAATTGAAGAAAAAACCACCAAAGAATCCATCATGTGTTCTTCATCACATCTCATCTTACATAGCCATGGATGTCTCAAATCAACTCAAACAAGTCTTCAACTTCTTTGATATCGATGGTGATGGCAAGATTTCTCAATTGGAGCTCACAAATGTTTTGTTGACTTTTGGTCAAGAAAAGTCAATGGCCACCATGGAAGCTCAAGGGATCCTTAAAGAGGTTGATTTTAATGGAGATGGGTTCATTGATTTGGATGAGTTCATGACTGTTATGGATGCTTCCAATCCAGTTTTTGCTACTTCCAAGCAAGATAATGGTGATGATGATCTTAGAAATGCTTTCATGGTGTTTGATAGTGATAAGAATGGACTTATTTCTGCAAAGGAGTTACAAAGGGTGCTCATGAGTCTTGGATGTAGCAATTCCAAGCTTGGAGAATGTAGAAAAATGATTAAATGTGTTGATAAAGATGGGGATGGGTTTGTTGACTTTCAAGAGTTTAAGTCAATGATGTCAATTGGCATTAACTAAAAGGTTTGATTAGGTACACCATCTCTTCTACTTTTTCTCATGCATTGAAAACTTGTACATCATGCATTTGTAATGTACCACCACTACTACATATGTATGTTGAGAAAAAACAAACTATAGATGTTATCTTCCAACAACTTATCTTTTGTTTGTTGCCAAAGGGTCAATGATTTAGGTGTCGTTTGTTTTTTTTTTAAGAAGTGCTGAAGTCTGAAGTCTGATTCCAGTTCTGAAATGGTTATGAAACGTCTAAACGAATCAGACATAAGTGGTAATTAAGAGCTTAAAATGAAAAAACAACCTTGATGGCCCGTTCAGCGATACCTGAATTACCACTAGATTCTAATCTTTTTGAAAAGGGTTCATGTGAGAGTATCTTTAAATTTGTTGTATATAAATATTATTTAATTAAAAAAATCATCTTTTCTTTATTTTTCATTTTCCAGAAAAACCTTAAGAGCATTTTCAAAATGGAGAAAATATGGATTTTGAATTAAAAGTTTTTATTTTTCATTTTCATCAGCTTTCCCAAAACTATCCCCAAATGGAAAAAGTAGGAGCGAAAACATTTTTTCCTCCAAATACGATGAACAACCCAAAAATGATTAAAATGTGATACCACTAATAGGAAATTTTGAAAAAAAATGTAAAGAGAGAAATAAACTTTAATAGATGAATGAAATATTTTAACATTATAATCAATGTTGGCTTCTCCAAAATTGGGAATCTGTAGGATATTAATGTAATTATTTTTGGAGATTTTGACTTTTAATTCTTTATTTTAGAGAAATTATGAAGAATCTGTTGGAGACGCTCTAACGCAAAACACAAGAGTGGTTCATCTACTATTTTGAAAAAGCTTCCGATGCAGGGCGGCAGCTGGAGTCTTACGCCCAACTTCCGACAGTTTGGATGGATACTAAGAAAGAGAACCATATCGAAATGGTGAGTGGTGTGATCAAGAAGATTGTGTACTCCTATTAAAATCTTTATCCTGAATTTATATCGATATTTCATCTCAATCTTGATTCGAGTTTGATTAATCGAATCACATTTTGTTGATTTCTACTTAAATTACAAATATGAGCTTGATGTATAAGGGCTCGAATTTGAATTTATAAATATATGACTTGAATGCTTGTCGGGTTTTTTTTAAAGGGTATCCTAGGCAAAGACTAATCCCTGACAATTTTAATACTGCTAAAACATGCAACCCTGAGTTATTTCCCAAGTGACCACAAGTTGTTTGTGCCTGGATTCGAATCTGGAGTAGATGGGTTATCTAGCTTCATCCCCACAAGCCTTGTGGTTAGTCATATGTTATGTTAACCGTATGTATGACGAAAGATTGCGTGAGAATAAGAGTTATTGTGAGAAGAGATTTGGATCTTTGATCACTTTTAATCTCATGCCCATCTATAAATTGTGTTTTAGAAACGATTTGTTCCGGTGTATCTCATTAGTGCTAAGGATCATGTTCTCTTCAATTAGGATTGATCCAACGATTCAAATTCTTTCTTACCTTTCTCACCATAACTTTCATCCTTATTGAAACCCAATTAACACTAAAGTACTGTGTATCACATTTACATATCTTAACCCGAAAGCAATTAACACTAAAGTACCTTAACATGAAAACAATGAACATAAGTTAGCATACATCACCGGTGAATATTAACACATGTTAATAAAAATTGTCCAAACACGCACCAATGCAATCGGCCGACCGATTGCCTTCCCTTGGCTTCGACAACATGTAGCATGACCCCCATATTGATACGGCCCCCTCATGATCAAGAGTACTTAATCCTTTCTATGTAATTTGGATTAGTAATGTAACCAATAATTTCAAGTACAAACTTCTTTAAAAAACGAGCACACATTTCTTTTAAAACGTATTGATCTATCTGACATGACCCACTTGTCATGCCTTTACAGTTTAATTTTGACGAATCACAACTATCTAAACCATCACAGTCTCAATTATAACCTCGCTCCCATTGTATGAGCCAACAACAATCTAAATATCAGTACATCACTCACAATGTGAAACGAAAACCATATTCATGCATTTTTAAAACATCGAATCATTACGATAATATTTAAATACCATAGTTGTCAGTGTTGAAAGTTATGCATGACATTAAGTTTTAATTCTCATTTCTTAGTTGTCCGTGTTGTCTAAATTTGCAAAATTCAAAAATCCGTCAAAAATCAAAATCCAAAATTTCAAATCATCAATTGACTTGGTCAGTGGGTTTCCAAAATTTCAACTATTGATGATGGACTTGTTTAACTTTTTTACAACTTGCTTAATATTTTTTTCTCTATTTTTTATATATAGATGTTTCTTTTTATAATTGCGTATCGCATTTTTTAATTAATCTCATATTGGATGAAATTTTAATTTTTTTAGTTTAAAGTCTTAGGGCTAAACCGTCTAAACTAGTCAGATCTGACCGCTTTTTTATCATCTTATTTGATCGGTTTGATCACTTTCTGTCAAACCACTCCACTTGATTTTTTTTTCTTTCTATACCGTCCAAACCATGCTATAATTCCCCTACATTATTGTCGCGCGTTACCCTACATCATCTAGTCCACTTAACTAGGCTTGCATGCATCGGCCCACTTGGCCCAGTCACAGAAATTTTTTAGCCCACTATGTTGAAGCCCAATCCGCTCTTCTTAAAACCTTTTGATTTTAGATCCGATGCCATTACCATCGATTTAGACATTAATTCTTTTTCAACGTTGTTCAATTGGTCGTGCTAATCTAGGACTAATAGTTTAATACCATACTAACGCTGTGTTCTCGAATTTGGAGAGAAAATAAAGGGAAAGAAAGGAAGGGAAAAGAAAGAAAAGGAAAAGAAAAGAGAGGAAATGAAAGAAAATAATTTTCATGTTCTTGAAGAGGGGAGAAAGAAAAGAAAAAATGTCATTTTTACTAATATGCCCTTAAAAATAATATAATTTAGAATGAAAGATCGGGTAGTTTTGTAATTTTATTAATTTTTTAAATGATTTTAATTTCTTTTCTGTCATTTCCTTCCCTTTCCTCCCACATTTGGGAGGAAATGTTTGGAAGAAAAGTAAGCTTTATTTTCCCTCTCTTTCCTTTCCTTTCTCTCCTAAAAAGGTTTCGAGAACACGACTTTTTTTCACTTTCCCTCGCCTTCCCTCACTTTCCTTTTCTTTCTTTCGTTAAATGAGTTTCGAGAACATATTGTAAGTTTTAACCTACTGCCGTTAACACGTGGGTTTGAAAATTCAAACTTAACAGTGGGTTTTACTGTTGGTTGGTTTATTGTATTGTGTATACGGTTTTTTATAGCTTTTTGTTTCAACTCTTTTCAAAATCACAATAAAAATTGAAATTAAAACTTAAAAGCGGGGAATTTTGGTACACGCGGGATTCAAACTTGTATGTAGAAGGAGAGGGAAGGCTACATAGACCAAATGAATAAATAGATACTTGTGTCTTTATTATATCTTAAAGGGATATAAAAGCATTCAATGGAACGATATGGTAGCACCTTTAAGAATATAATTTTTTCCCATTACAACAGATCCATGAAATGGTAGTCACTGTATGCTCCTAAGTGGGTGCAAACTTGTCGTCGATGATGGTTATCTGAAATCGACAACCTTAGCCGTTATGGCAAGTGAAGGTTTACATGAAGGATGGACCTTGACAATTAACCAAAATATGCTACTAACAAGAAAAATGACCATCAATTTGAAGAACACAATGGGAAATTACATCTAATTGCTGCTAAACTCGGCTGGAATCTACGATCAAATGCTTTAATTCAATCCTCTATGAAATCCTCCCTCAATTCACGAAATTTCTTGAGAGATTTTCCCTGTGATGATAAACGATCTAAATGAGGTTGATATCTATATAATTTTGGCCATGTTGTCAAATAATCATGGCCCCAATTGATGATTTGCGCTTCCAAATATTATTCAATTTCCGAATTTCACTTCCTAGAGTGATTGGAAAAAATCTCCCTAATTTTCCCGTTTTCTTACATTGAGCACAATCGAGAGACTAACAAGATCAAATTATAAAATACTAAACGTGTAATTGTGAAATACATCTGGAAGTAAAATTTTACTGTGAAAGGAGAGCGAAATATTATAATGTAATTTCTCATCAAATAAAATCCGGAATTGATGGAGTATTCTACTGTATTAGTATGATTTGATGCGTATTCAATATTTTAGTATATAAATGTGTTTGTTGGTTAGTTTTATGAATTTCATTTATGAAACTCCATGAAATTACACTTGTGTATGTAATAATAATAATAATAATAATAATAATAATAATAATAATAAAAACAAATAACTTGTAATATTGAAAATATATTATTACATTTGTTTTTGTTTTCTTAATTTCTAAAATAATTAAAATATTTGAAAACAGGTTGTTTCTTTAAATGGTGAAATACATCCAAAACCTAATTATGTACGTTTTTGGTGTCGTCATTATATAGATGCTTCACATGACCATGCAAGTGAGTACAAAAAACCCTACCTAGTTACCAATTAATCTTTTCAATAATTAAATTAAATTTATAGCCTCAAAGAGTTGACTCATCCATCATTTCAAGATCCCTCCACCCCAACACAAATTTTAAATTATCTTAAAGAATATATATATATATATATAATTTTGTAAATTTATGAAGTTTAAAAACCCTACTTAATTAATTTCCTAAGAAGATAATATGCTGTTAGAAAAGATATACGAATAATATTATAAATTCTTTGTTTATCGAAGAATTAAAATTGCTATCAAATAGTATGAAATTTCATATAATTAAATAAATGTGTAGAATGTATATAAACAGATGAATTTGAAAATTTTGTTCTATTTTATATACAATAGTTATGGTAAAAGTGAAATAGTATATTTATGAATAACTTGTAAAATAAAAATCCATATATATTGCAAAAGTACTAGAACGCTCTTTGAAACCAAATACATCATCCGATACATGATCATAATATAATTATAAACTTACATGTAGTATGAATTGGCAATTGAAAACCATGGAACTGCATATTCAATTCTTACATCTAGTCGATATCTATCTTTTAATCTTTTAAATTTTGTTTTTTAAAGTTAACAATGGGATCATACAATGTTATTACTAAAAATATTATCAGTAGGGATAGAATTAACAAGAAGTTTCTTAAAATTAATTTTTATCATTTTTAAAAAAAAAGGTATCCTAGGTCATTTAAAAATAATTGGCCCATGCAGGTCTCGAACCTGCGACCTTCGCGTTATTAGCACGACGCTCTAACCAACTGAGCTAATAGGCCTACTTATTATTTACAAGACAATATATATTTATTTTAAAGGTCATCGATTTGATTTTAAAAACGTCTAAATAAATACAACTAACTTTTTTCCTAGGTCAATGTGACGACTTTCTCCCATGTCAAATCGCTACTTTGTAGACTTCTGATATGGTGCATTCATCCAGAAAAAACTTATGAGTTTGATGCTAGTTATCAGACATGTAACTTCGATTAAAATATTACGAAATAAAATAAATAAGGATTCAACAAGACGATAAGAACGCGTATACAAATTCAACCAATGAGTGAAGACGAAGCTCGTTGACCTACGTGTTTCTGACAATAAGAAGTGGGTTGATTGAGGCAAAACGTCGAGCAGTTGAAGTGGATGACTCAAGACCAATTCCAAATGGATCAACATCACTCAAGAGGTAAGATAAATTTGGTCGGCTATTTTTAATTCCAAATTGTGAATCATACGTACTGATCCAAATTAAGGAGATTCAAATAGGGGTTATATATAATTATATATCCATGGCTTAATTAATAAATCGCATAATCTTTGAAGTCTTCAAGAACTTGTAGCTAATCAAACCAAAACAAATGTAGCCAATATATCATAATAGAAAGTAAGGATCAAGAAGATAGAAATATTTCACCCATGAAACTATATATTTGTAAATATGTATGTTTCATAACTAAAATTGTGTGTATGTTTTACCCATTATTATATTTTTGAAAGGAAAAGTAGACTTAATTAGCAGCATTTAAGAAGAGAGCCGCACCAGTGTTGCATTTCAAAAAATCATTGAGAAGGTAGAGCCAAAAGTGCGAGCAATCATGAGTTGGTGCGACCATGGTTCGATCTCGCACCTCATCCGTCTTCATCCGATCTGAGTGGACACTCGTTGCTCTTCTCACCATCGTTTTGGGATCCCGTTCAACCACTAGACCAAAGCACATCGTTGTTGTTTTTTTATTGGAAAAGGTATTCTAGACATTTGCCTAGACTAATTCCTGATAATTTTAAAACTGCTAAAACATGCAGCCCTGATACAATTCCACAGTGGCCACAAGTTGTTTGTGCCTGAATTTGAACCTGAGGTAGATGGGTTATCTAGCCTCATCCCCCACAAGTCTTAACCAATACACCACAAGCGTTGTGGGTTAAAGCATATCGTTGTGCCGATACTAGGGACTCCAAACAATCATCAGAAAAGTATCGGCCACAAGGATAAGGCTATCTTTTAAAATGGAGAACATGATGTCCGTGAAAGTGTTAGACCTCGGTGCCTGACTATCGACCAACTCCTATAACCCCGCCTTTCTCCTAAAACTCATTAAAGCCATTTGATCTAAAGTCCACTAAAATCCAATAAAGCTCAATATAACTCATTAAATCGCAGTAAAACCAAATAAAAATAAATAAGTCCAATGAAACCCTCAAAAACCTTGTAAAACCGAGTAAAACCCAATAAATCCATTAAAATTCATTAAAGCCCAATAAAACAAATTAGAGCCTAATAAAACTCATTAAAGCCCAATAGAACAAACTAAAGTCTAATAAAACTCATTAAAGCCCAATTGATCCACTAAAATCCATTAAAACACAAACCCAATAAAATTAATTAAATCCCAATTGATCCGTTAAAGTCCGCTAAGACCCGCTACATATGTATGTGATGTCTATTGGGTTCGATAAAACTGCTAAAACCCACTATAGCTCAATAAGATCCATTATAGCTTAATAAAACCCACTAAGATCCTTTATAGCTCAATAAGATCTTTTATGACTTATTAAGGCCGATAACACCAATGATGACTTGTCATCTATTTGTATGTAGTTATCAAACAAAACGCGTTATTATCTATACATTGACATATACACATGCATATAAACATATACACATATATACAACAATGTATACATGGATCCAATCGTGATTAGCAAGCTAGCAACACACATAAACATCATATATACATACATATAACATGAATCGGTAGATACATATAACATATACACATACAGATGTGTACACATAACACATGCAAATGAGAAAACAAGAAAAATAAATAATTCTGTTACTAATTCATGCAAATGAGAAAACAAGAAAAATAAATAATTTTGTCACTAATTCCTCGCTAATTACTGAGGGATCAACCACAAAGCCATATGTCACTCATCCCTTCCTAATTAGTGATGGATTAGCAAGGGAGTAACCACAAAACCCATATGTCGCTAATTAGCAATGGATTATGGTCATCGTTAATACCCAGTTTTCTATTAGTGTAAGAAACTTTATTTCGAAAGTGTCTCATAAACCTATTGTAACCATTTTTGATTTGGTATTATAAACTGAAGTTTTATAAAATTTTAGACATCCTATAAAATTAATTTTGTTAACCACAAGGGTGGTGTTTCAATGGTTTGATCTTGAATTTCAAGATCAACAGTACCAGGAGATCCCAGGTTCAAATCCAGGGAGGGGTAAAAAAATTCTTTTGTGCCACGGAGGTTCAAATGCGGTGACTTCAAACTACTCGCGAAGCAGGTAGCCGTCATGGGATTAGTCAGCTCGCATAGCGGATTGAATATCCAGGTTAGCAAAAAAAAATGTTACAGTGTATCAAACCATTGATTACTAATAATGAAAGACTAAAATTGGATCTCACAAAATATTAAGTTCTCCCTTAAATATCCGTAATTTTTATATATAAAAAGAAATTTGATTAACTAGATTCCTAATTTGGTATGTATAATGACACACCCTTTTCAAGACACTTTGCAAGCAAAAGTGGAGTTGAAGAAAGGTGAGATGAGAGAACATGCAACCCAAGATTCGAAAGGGTAGGTGGTCATCACATGAAATTAAGTAAATAGTGTGTGTATGTGTTCTTGCTTTTCAAAGTGGTCCATGAAATTAGCGGCCTAGCAACCTCTTGTAGTGATTAAATAATTTGGTTATATGTAATTAATTAATTAATTAATTAATTAACATTTGGAAAGGTAATGAGTTGATTTATTTAATGAGGGGTTTTGATTAAGACAAGCATTATTATTAATTTAATAACTACTCCATCACTCTAAGACAAAACTTATGAATGTAACGTTTGTATTTTTTACGAATTTAAGATCAGATTTTCTTGAAAAACAAGTGGATTCACATATATATATATATATATATATATATATATTTTGGTTTGCTACTCATTTCAAAAAACCATTTAATTTACTAAAAAATGATAACGTATTTCACTCTCACATGCACAAAAAAATTAAAAATATGAGAGAGAGAGAGAGAGAGAGTTAATGAGATCATCATTTTTGTACAAGAATTATTATGTTGTGTACTTTATAAACAGATGAGTCGTCAACATTTCGTTATGTAAAATTTAATTTATAACATTTATCAAATGGTGCTTTAAGTGTGCAACTTTGATCGTTCTAATTGTACATATTATGCATTTTAATTAAGAGACATATTTTGAATGTTTATTGCATGAAATTTGTACAATGGCAACTTAATGAAATATTTATTTCACTTATATTATAGTAAGATAATCCCATATATTGAGTTGATCGTTCTAAATAAAATTCCTCCAAATTTTATATTTTATTATTGAAAAGCTTATGTTAATTAAACTATTTCGGTTCACGAATTTGGTATTGGGATAATTCTTTAGAATTTTCTTTATTTTCAAAGGCTGAAATCAAGATTATATATACCCTAGATTCTCGGATTACATGTATATTTATGTAGGAGAATAATAAGTACAAACGATTAAACAGTTGTAACCGTTAATGAATAAGATTAAAAAGCGATTACAAATGCATCTGAGTTCAAGGATCGAACTCTGACTCCAAATCTAAGTCTGGATGCATAGACTCTAACTCTCTTACTCCAAATGTCCAAAGTTAGACTTAGTCATTTTGTAAAGATCACAAGTCTAGATACATAAGAACCCCAAGTCTTGACGTATGGTCCAGAGTTCCAGGCTTTGTAGATTTTGCAGACCACAAGTCTAGAAGCAAAGTCCAAAATACGGACTTTATAGACTAGAGTTCCGGACTTATAAATTTCTTAAGTTTGGGTGCACATACCTTAAGTCTGATTTCATAATCCAAACTTCAGACATTGTCAGTTTTCAAGGTAACTTCAGAACTCTCATCAGATGGATTAGATATTTGATTACTCTACTCAGATTTATACTTTCTCACTAAGTTCGACTCTTCATAAATTCTAAAAACCTTGGAGCGTTTCCCTTGAACCCTGGCTTATGGAAATTTAAGGTGATAGGGATAGCATTTGTGAGTGTGCACTTCACACCTTCTAACTCACTTATGTTTATCTTATTACTCTAATTGATCTCGAGGGAATTGCATTTACATGCATTGATAACACTAAAATCACCAACATATTTAAAAGATACATGGTGATTTTGGAGTGTCTTAACTCATGGTGGTTGGATAAGAGTATTCATTTTTTGTACTAGTTAAAAACCAATTAATTTGATCAAGTGTATTTGTAACTCAAAACTCATAATTTATCTTTCTGGGAAGAAAAAATAGTACTTATGTGATACAAAGACCTGAAATGATGCATCACAAATTTATAATACATCTTCCAGATAGAATTTTTTTTGCCACTTATTAAATATTCATTATAAATTCCAAAAAAATAATCCCGAAAACTCAGAATTGCCATGTTTTTATTATATACTTATATATTGTTGGGAGTAGGGGTTTAATTAATCTTTTGAAAACCTATTTTTATGAGATCCATCAGATCCATTTTTAAGTCACTAATTTAAAAAAATTAATTTTATTAATTAATAAGATAATTATTGTATTTATTAAATAATTTTTAATGCAGTTTTTTAGGAAATGTCATGTTTATCTCTTTCATCTTCCTTGTTCTATCTCCGAAACAAATCGTGCATATATTATGAACACAAGGTGAACACATTGAAAAGTAACTTTAACAATTTTTTTTATTACAGTGTTCATAATATGTTCAAAGTCAATTATATATACGTGCATGTTATGGAAAATAAGAAGAGAGAGAGAGAGAGAGAGAGTATGAGAGATGGAAGAAAAAAATAGGAGATAGGAGAGACACAGAGAGAGAGATCTTTAATTTATTTTAGATATTTTTTTCTAACTATTTTTTTTTGTTTAATTGGATCTTACGAAATTACAAAAATATCAAGTTCTTAAAAGTAGGCTCCCATTGGAAGCATTATTAACAATAGATATTAATTAAACAATTTTTAAATAATACATTGTTTCTGCATGGATAATAATTAATCAAAAAGAATTGACCATTTGAAAGGATTAATTGATAAATAATAAAAGCAATAATAATTAGATTAACAACGTACTAACAAGATATATATTATCCGTTCAAAAGAACTAACTAACAAGATATTAGAGAACATAAGTCTACTTGTTTTATGGGATTTGTAAATGTTTATAATTTAATCATTGTTAAGAAATAACAATTAATAAAAAAGGAGATTTATTCAAGACCTAGTAGTTGCTGCATGCCCCAAGTCCAACACTTGCAACAATTTTCTATGCTTAGCGTTTACTTCTTCTCTCTGAAGGGAAGACTATGTCCTCCTTGAAGACCCCACTTTTTTTTTAATTAAGTTCACAATTAGGCTTTCAAAAACCTAAGCTTAATTAATTTGACTTCTTTTCCATTCACAATTAGACATTTGTGTACGCAAATTTATATATGTATATATATATAGTCCGGTTCTTCTACATCCCAGTTAAAAGTTACACCTCGTGCACCTCAATCAAAACCGTCCATTTCATTATCCATCTCATAACATTATCCATTTCATAATACATTTCATATCATTTAGAATCATATGGAACAAACTCGTTATAAAAAAAATGGATAAAAAGTTGTGGAAATCAGAAAATATAAAATGTTATGAAATATTACAGTTAATTTCATTACATTTTATATTTTCTGATTTTCACAACTTTTTATCCATTTTTTTATAACGAGTTTGTTCCATTTGATTCTAAATGATATAAAATGTATTATGAAATGGAGAATGTTATTAAATTCATTATATAGTGAGAGGTTTTGATTGGGGTGCACGGGGTGTAACTTTTAACCGGGGTGTAGAAGAACCTCCCTATATATATATATATGTTGGTTCATTTAGAAACTAGATGAATGGTAGAAACTATAAAAACTTTGGCAAATCAATATAAAAATTAATTTTTTCCATGACTTTTTTTTATCAAATGCTATGATTTAAAATATTATTGCACATGTGTTGTTTCATAATGTAAAAGTTTCACGTGTATTTGTTTTTCATAAGTTGAAAGTTTCATATATATATATATATATATATATATATAGAGAGAGAGAGAGAGAGAGACGGGTTCATGCAAGGACGGTAACAATTTACGAGAATACGAGGACAATCCTCAGCCAATCATTTTGTACATGAAATTTTTTTCATGTAAAGGACACAAGAGACTTTTCCCGTGGGTTAAGTCGCGGGAAAAGTCGCGGCTAATCATATATGATTTTGTACGTGAATCATATGTGATTTTGTACATGAATCATATTTGATTTTGTACATGAAAAATTTCATGTACAAAATGATTGGCTACGGATTGTCCTTGCATTCTCGTAAATTGTTACCGTTATCGCATGAACCTTTTTCTATATATATATATATATATATGTATAAACTTGGGATCATGTAAGATCAAGTTGTTTTCGTGAGACCCGTGAGATAATCTTTTTTATACTTGAAACTTCAAATAAAACATTGTGTAGATAAACATCGTGAAGTTCGATTTTTTTTACCTTTATAATATTTTATTGTCAAGTTTCAAATGTAAAAATATGATCTAACGATTATCACGGAAACAAATTGGTCTAATAATCCCAACCTTAGATAGATATTCTGATCTCTAATTAAGTGCAGCCCACCAAAGCAAGCAAAATGTTAAAGGTTCATCTCATCGCCAAGCAATGAACATTAATGGTCACTTTAACTCTTAGATTTAATCATAAAAGTTAATTAAGAGTGGTCACTTTTATGCTTTAATTAGGGACAGAGAATACCTAAAACTCCAATCATTTTTTATAATATTTTGTGATATGGAAATAAACATAATCGGTTATAAACATCATCATCATATGATCAAGATTTCAATTTGAATAATATATAATATTTCATATTGATGTATTAATCCCTTGAATTTTTGTTTGTTGAGCTTATACAAATAAGTCAATTCAATTCCTTTTGATTGACGAATACATGGAATGTTCTTGGAATTTTTTTTATCAAACCTTACATTTCATATATCTTACGAATTTCATATCAATTTATTTCAACCAAATTCTAAATAGTGTGTGATTTCTTTAATGCTTGTAGATTTGTTTTAAACTAACCATGAAAATTGTTATAGTACAAAAAGACTGAAGTAATAGAAGTAATTTTGGATGATAATCACTACAACAAAATTTACAGGACATCTAATGTCCTGAAAGATACTTCATAAGATTATAGGACTAAACTAAAATGTAGAACATATACATGCCGTCCAGATAAATAAATATCAGAATTTTCTTCAGTTTTTAATTTTTTTGCGGGTTTTTTTTTTTGAACCTAACTCCATATATATGTGTCTATATAGAGGCATTTTCAAATACAAAAAGAGTCAGATGTTACAAACTCGTACAAACCAATATAAAAATAATTTTTTTAATAAAAAAATTCATCAAATGTATGATTAATTTAAGATGTTATTTCACATATATTTGTTACATAATGTAAAAGTTTCACATGTATTTTTTTTCGCATGTAATTATTTCAAAAGATGAAACAAACATATGTGCAATAATATCTTAAATCATAGCATTTGATGAAAATAAAATCATGATTTTTTTTTGTTTTTATATTGGTTTGCACGAGTTTGTGACATTTGACTGGTTTATATTTGTAGATGTGTGTGTGTGTGTGTGTGTCTATATATATATATATATATATATAGAGAGAGAGAGAGAGAGAGAGAGAGAGAGAGAGGTGCATTCTTTTGTAAACCAACAAAAATGTAAACCGTGCAAACCAATATTTATGGAACTGATGAGGTTTATTTATTATTATTTGAATATTTAAGAAAAATGAATAGTTTATTAATCATGATTAACATTTTATATTATGAAATAATCAATGTATTTATGAAATCAAATATTTGTTAAATTAAATAGAGAGGTGAGATTGATTTACATGGTTGATAACCTTTTGGTGGTTTACAAAATAAGTCTCACACACACACACACACATACACACACACACACACACACATATGTATATATATGGGAAGGATCATACAAGAACACCTCTCATTTAAAGGAACACATTTAGAACCATATATGATGTGGGCCCGATATAATATAAAATCATATCTGATTCAATGTGTCCCACCATTAAATCAGATATGATTTTTATATTATGTGGGATCTACATCATATGTGACCCTACGGGTGTTCCTTTTACTACTAGAAAATTGAGTATTTTCAACGGAAAATGTCGTTTAAAATTTTCTATGAATTTTAAAGGGATTATTGACAAAACATAAATTTTCTACGAATTTTCAACGAATTTCTGTTAAAAATCTCTCACAAAATGCATTTTCAACAAAAAACTTTTTGACGAGACATTCAGTTGAAATTTTTTTGGTTGAAAATGCATACATGTTTGTGAGAGATTTTCAACGGAAATTCGTTGAAAATTCGTAGAAAATTTATGTTCTGTCAATAATCCTCTAAAACTTGTAGAAAATTTTCAACGATGTTTACTGTTGAAAATACTCAATTTTCTAGTAGTGTTTATTGCTTGAAAAATGCAAAGTTCTTATTTGAACATTCCTCTCTCTCTCTCTCTCTCTCTCTATATATATATATATATATATATATAAAAGGGTTCATGCGAGTACGGTAACAATTTACGAGAAAGCAAGGACAATCCTCAGCCAATCATTTTGGACATGACATTTTTCATGTACAAAATCATATATGATTCAAGTACAAAATCACATATGATTCACGTACAAAATCATATATGATTACCCGCGACTTTTCCCGTGACTTGCACACGAAAAAATTGCGCGTGTTCTTTTTGATGCTTACAAAATCACATATGATTTTGTACATGAAATCATATATGATTTTGTACATGAAAAATTTAATGTACAAAATGATTGGCTGAGGATTGTTCTCGTATTCTCGTAAATTGATATCGTCTTCGTATGAACCTGCCTCTCTCTCTCTCTCTCTCTACACACACACACATATATATATATATATATTTATATATACAGACGAGTTCAAATTTAGAACTCAAATTTGGTTGTAAACGTGAGGACAAATGAGAGCGCGACACATGTCATATTCAGGCCGAATAATCAAAGAAATACTCAGACTGAATATAATATTTATTCGGTCTGAATAATGCTTATTCAGACTGAATAAACATCATTCAGACTAAATGAATAATATATTTAGTCTGAATATTTCTTGATTATTCAGTCTGAATAATCTACATTCAGACGCATGTCACGCTCTCATTTGTCCTCATGTTCACAACCAAATTTGAGTTCGCATTTGAACTCTCTTTCTCTCTCTCTCTCTCTCTCTCTCTATATATATATATATATATATGACAATGATCAAATAAAACCACAAAAAGTTACATACTCGTGAAGACCGATATAAAAATATTTTTTTACATTATTTTTTTTCATCAAAACTTATAATTTAAGATAGTGTTTCACATATATTTATGTTCACCTTATGAAATATTTTATTGTGAATTCTTTTTTTGGATTCACCCAGTGAAACAAAAAATATGGATAAAAATATTCATATGGTAAAACAAATACATGTGAAAGTTTCACGTTATGAAACAAATATATGTGAAGTAATATCTTAAATCCTATGATAAAAATTATTTTATATTGGTTTTTACGAGTTTGTAACTTTTTTATGGTTTTTATTTGATTAATTTAACCACTATATATATATATATATATATATATATGAGCGGGTTCAAATGAGAACTCAAATTTGGTTGTGAACATGAGGACAAATGAGAGTACGACACATGTCTCATTCAAAGAAATATTCAGACTGAATATAGTATATATTCAGTCTGAATAATCTATATATTCAGACACGTGTTACGCTCTCATTTGTCCTCACGTTCACAACCAAATTTGAGTTCCTATTTGAACTTACGACTCTATATATATATATATATAGTATTTGATAAATTATAAAAAATAATTTGTGTAACAATTTAATTCATGGTTTTGGAGGGTAAAACTAGAGAGAGGTGAAGTAGGTGTGAGAATGAAGGTAATATGTGTTGGTTGCTTGCTTGCCTTGGAAAAGAGCCAAATACAGAGTTATTGCATTTGCACGTGTGACACCAATATTCATGTCTCTGCAAAACCCTAACCAAATACACAAACACTTTAACTAGCAGTTAACTCCATACCTCTTCTTCATATCACCCATTTCGATCTGTTCAAGAATCTTCCCCCCCCCCCCCCCTGCACACCAACTTATATATAATAATTATTTAAAATAATAAATATTTAAATATAAGAAAGGTCCTCAAAGAAATGAAGATAATTAAGATGTTTTCATAAATTTTTGATTAATTTTTAATAAATAATAAAAAAGAAACTATTGGATTCGAATTGTCAAGTAGATTATTAATTAACTAATTATATAATTAATGATATGTTTTGAGGGGGGAACCAGGTAATTAAGAACTAATTGAATGGCTAGTATAAATTAATATGGGAAGATGGGTGATATATATTCAGTAATTAATCTGTTATCATGATGATGGCAAATAGAAAGTATACAATCATAAAACTGTGGGGTTTCTAAAATGAGATTTTTAAGGATGATATTTTAAGTAATTTTTGGAGGATTTTATGGATATGTTTCATGAAAAGGAAACCTATAAATTATACATTTAAATCACCTAAACTATATATATAGGTGGTTTGTTTCTCCTTAATTATATTCATTCAAAATTACTTGTCAATGATTCTAAAGTCAAAGAAAAATAAATTAATAATTACCAAATAAGCAAATGAAATTTGGTTGGGGTGGATTGAAAATTGAAATCCCACTTTTTTAACAACTTAGAAAAATTACATCGAGTTTGATGAAACTTTTGTTATTTGTTAATTTATTGGTGTTTTCTTCCGTTTAACCGGTCAAATTTGCACCCAAGACTTGCAAATTAGCATATGCTTTTATATATTCCATAACTATTATAATTAGAGGCATAATTATTCTAACAAATTGAAGAACATAAACAAGGATATTTCACAAGCTTAATTTGTACACCCATAATTCTTAGATCAAACATGCTATTAAGTAATTAGCATCACAAACGACTAATTTATATGAAATCCGGAAACGGAAGAGACTTACAAAGGTGAAATTAAGTGAAAACAGGATGAAACGAAATATGAGTTACACTCCTTTCGTTTCAGAAAGGGGGACGATTTGCCCCCCAATATGCATCTGTCGGCAATTGGCATGAATTTAGCAAATTGGGAGGCAATCCATGAAATAACGATGGACTTGAATCATTCATGAGTTGTGGTTGGCTACCAATACCCGAAGGCGACCCTAGAGGGGCTCCGTTGCCTGAACCTGGTGTAGTCTCTTGGTCATCTTCAAGAGGAAGTCTTTCGTAGGCAGCATTCCCAAAAGATGCTGCCATGATCACCACGGGGCCTGATGCCAACAAAGGCCCCACTACTCCTCCTCCAACCACCTGTCCTTGACCACCAGCCAGATAGATGGTTAATCCTGAAGCAGCAGGTGGAGCTGGAGGAGGAAGAAACGAACCTGACAGCGATAAGATCTCGAATCTCCCATGTAGCGTCACAACCGCCCCCGGTGCTGCCGGCTGCTTTAGTGTAACATTGGTAACCGTGCCACTACCGCTTAAAATACACACACCCCTTTGCCTCCTTGTCGCAAAGTTCGATATACTTTCTTGAATATCACAACCATTAGCCACCTCCATCACATGGGACCTCAGCGCATTCGCGCTGTCCCTAGTGATGATTATAGGCGGCTTAGGTTTATTCTTTGAACCAGCTGGGCGGCCACGAGGCCGCCTAGACCCACCACTACCACCACCACCTCCACCACTGCTATGATCTCCTTCACCGCCAGTGACAACCGACGCCAATTCTCTATTACCATCGTTGTTATTATTGTGATTCTCTTCACGCTCTCGCTTCTGGCCATGGTTGAGACTGCTACTTCCACCACTTTGCTCGTCCTCTTCGGAATTCTGCTGCTGCTGCTGCTGCTGGATATGGTGTTGTTGCTGGTGGTGGTGTTGTTGCTGCTGATGGTGTTGCTGAAACTGCTGCTGATGGTGGTGGTGCAGCTGAAGATCTCTGGTATGAAAGGGAGGAGGTAGATGGCGACCATGAGCAGTGACTGGATCCATCTCTTGAATTCTTGATCAAATTAATTAATTATACTATAGTATACTATACCCTCAGACTCAGAGAAGTCTAAATTAATCTTGGCAAGTTTTTAGAGATGTTTAATTTTGTTGCTAACCTTCACCAGAAAAGGCAACCAAATTCTTAGCTGAATCTTCCATATTTGCAACTTCTTTCTGTCTACTCTCTTTTGAAATCAGCTGAAAAATTAAAAGAATATATGAAGGAAGAATTTGGGTTGCTGTTGGTGAAAGGTTAGAAAGAGATAGAGAGAGAGATATGGTGTTTGTGTTTGTGTTTAGCTAAGTGTTGTTTGGGTTAGGGTTAGGTCATGAAGAGAGAGAGAGAGAGAGAGAGAGAGAGATAAGTTTAAAGTTTGCGTGCGCATGGGCGGTGAAGTGGGTCCTACATTTGTCCCCTAATGTTACCCATCTTCTCCCCCAATTCTTGACTACTTGTTTCCACTATTAGTGTTTTGTGCGGTAAATATTATGTTTTTATAGGCTCCAAGGCTTGTTTCTCACAGTTTCTCAAATTTAACCTCCAATGAAAAGGAAAGAAAAAAAAACTATTTTAATCATTTGATGTATAACGGAAACGGATAAACTGGAATTATGTTTTGTTTAATTTAGGGACGTAATTAAACGTTTACCTGACTAAGCGCGTACCCAGTCATATTACTTTATCGATCGGATGAATATCGTAAGATCCAATAATCTTTTTTTGAAAGGGTATCCTAGGCATTTGTCTAGACTAATCTCTGACAATTTTAAAACTGCTAAAGCATGCAGCTCTGAGATAATTCCCCAGTGGTCACAAGTTGTTTGCGTCTGGATTCGAACCTTTGATAGATGAGTTATCTAGCCTAATCACCCACAAGTCTTAACCAGTACGTCACAAACCTTGTGGTTAAGACCCAATAATCTTATCCGATAAGAGCATAGGTAATGAAACCAACCTTTTATCTTATTTTTCACATTTGAAATGGTCACACTATTTTTGTTTTGTATTTCTTAAGTTAAAACAAATTCAAATATTTATTGAGCTTACGGATATCAGTTTGTGATTGAATTGTATGTGAACCAAAACCGTGATTCGATTTAGATTGGTTCGGTTTTGGTTCTCTTATTATTTATTTTTCAGTTTGATTTCAGTCCGATCTCGTTCCATCCCGATGAATGCCGCTAATTCTCATCCTCTTATAAGAGGGTTGTAAATTTTGAACTACTATACAATAAAGTAAAAAGTGGATTATTAATTAACAATGTAAAATATTATTTGATGAAAAAAAACTAAAAAACCGTTAATTAAAATCAAAGTTTTTAATATTATTGATTATTTATTGACCTGCATAGAAAGTAACTTTAAATCAGGACATATACAGAACAGTTACATTTTCTATAAGTAATTGTAAAATAAAATATTATAGTTATTTTAAACAATTCATTAAATAATTGTAAGCTGATATTTGTGACGGATGAATTGACAATTTGATTGTTTTTATAAAATTGCGGTGGTTTAATTAGATATTAAACAAAGATCTATCAAGATAATTTCATTAATCATTTGTCGAATCTAATTATAAATTACGATTATGAGACAAGAAAATACAAATCATGGATGGATGATTGTTCTCGTAGAAATTGAGGTTACATGGTCATTAACTCATCACACAAAACTTGTTCATCAATAAATAAATGGTGTTCTAGAAGATTCACTCATCATTAGACAAGTGATTATTACCGACAAAATTCCATTAATAATTATCATAGGCATATTTGAAACATATTATTTAATAAAATTTAAAATTGAAAATATCCAACGATTAATTTGTAGTAATTACCAATAAATTTCTGACAAATTTAAAACTTATCAATTAAAATATTCATCAGTAATTACTAATTTGATTTCAGACAGATATTTTAATTTTTAAGTTTAATTAAATTAATTTGGGAGTTTTTTTTAAATCTATATATATATATATATATATATATATTAAACGAATAACCGGATGGTATTAGGTGGCGGCTTCTAAACACAAGAATCACTAAATCCTTTTTTCTCAATTTTTGATTTTTTTTTGCAATTTCTATTAATATATTATAGATTAACATACAACCTTTTCACATTCTCAACGGATAGCATTATAGTTACATTTATAAGCATTATAATTACATTTATACACATTAAAGGAATATTTAACATACAACCTTTTTAAATTCTCAACACATAGTATATATAATAACCAAGTCAAGTTTAAAATCTCCAATATTTGCATATGTAATATTGTTGTTTGTATGTTGTGAGTATAAAAGAATCAGGTGCCAACGTCGACATGGAATGTATTTTTAAGTCTTTATAGGAATTTGTCCATGGAAGTTTTGTGCTAACCATGATCAACAATAAGCAAGTTTCATTTTAAGGCGCATATGCTTTGAATCAATTATTTTCTGATGGAAAGTCTAATATGTGTTTGGTCTATCAGTTATTTATGCTACATCGTGTATTTGATTTCTCTTACTCCTTTGCACTTTGTTCCATTAATTTATTTGTGAGAATTTAAATGTTATAAAGTTAATTATTTATGCTACATCGTGTATTTGATTTCCCTTACTCTTTTGCACTTTGTTCTATTCATTTATTTGTGAGAATTTTAATGTTATAAGAACTCAATATCTTTATTATGTGGGATTCATACCAAGGGACATCTTGGAATTGGTTTTGTCAATTTTACAAATGCGGATAATTCCATTCAAGACTTGATAATTTGTTTGGTTGACAATTATTATTTGTAGTTTGTAAAGGATTGCATAAACCTCTAAAGAAGAAACCAAACACATTGAGGTGTCATCCTCTAAACATTATAAGCCTATTTTTCTTTTTCCTTGGTTTTTTGATTGTTTTTAAATGTTTGATATGTAAAAGACATTTTTGTCCATATATTTAAAACATGAACTTCATTAAGATAAGGTTGTTTTGGTAATTTTAAGGAGTTTAACCTCCAATCTTTTCATATTCATTTTGGGAGGTGAAACTTCCAAACCCATTCAATGTGTTCTTCCATGTTTTTTCATCTATAAATCTCTTCTTCTTCTTTTTTCTTTATCATTTGATGTATTATAACAGTTATTATCCAACAAGGTCGTTTTCAACAATATCGTTTTTCAGGTTCGCTATGAAAATACTAATATCATTATTATTCTTCCTCTCCATCACTTGATGTATTATTTAGTTTACAAACTCTTAATCTTCGACAAAATATTTTTTCAGGTAAAACCTCCAAACTCTTTCATGTGCTCCTCCATGTTTTGTTATCAATAAATCTCTTCTTCTTCCTGTTTATCATTTTATGTATTCTAACTATTGTTATTCAACAACATCATTTTTCAGGTTTGCTATGATCGGTATTATTCTCCCTATCTATCATTTGATGTATTCTTCATTTTACAAACGTTTATTTGTAAAAATGATTTGTATTCATCATTTTACAATAGTTTTTTCAGGTAATTTTTTTCCGTTTTCCATCACTTGATTTGTTTTTTCATTTTATGATCTGTTATTATTCAACATGATTGTTTTTCAGGTTTACTATGAGAATACTAATTTAGGTATTATTCTTAACTTTTGTTGGGATTTTATAATTTATTGTTTTTACTTTTTTTCTTCTATATTATTTTAAGATTTTTTCAACGCGATCGAGTGTTTGTTCTTGGCAACGGTTATACATTTTTGATGGCAACAAAGGTTCAATAATAAAATTTTAAATATATATATATATATATATATATATTAAAATCTATGATATGACTTAACAAACCTCAATATGTATATATTAAAATTTATGAATTTTGAATGTTATTTTTAATAATTTTAACAAATTTAACCTACCTTTTCATCTTCATTTTTTTGGATGTGCTTCTCCATGTTTTGTCAACAATAAACATTTTCTTCTTCCTTTATTATCATTTGATGTATCTGACCATTATTATTCAAAAATATTGTTTTTGAGCAACATCTTTTTTAAGGTTTGCTTTGAAAATACTTGAATTTTCTGAAACATTAACTTCTGGAAGAGTAGTATCTTTATCAGTGGAGGTTGGGATCTCAAAAGTTTTATTTTCAGAGATTGGAGAAATTGGAGTTGTAGTGTTGTTTGCTCTGTTGTTGAGATTTTAGAGTTTTTTTATTCTCATCTTTTATATTTTTCTTAAATATTAAATTTACTAATCATTTTATTTACATGACACTTAAATATTACTTTACACATAAAAAAACCCTCATTGCAATCGATATACATAAATAAAATACTTAAATTAATTTCATATAATATAATTTATAATTTATTATTATTTACATGATAGTGCTATTTTTATCTATAAGTGATACACACCACTAATTATATAATTTAATATGATTAAATAACTATTATAAATTATCATTAGTTATTATTTACATAACTCCTGTTTTATTAAATAATCAACATTAATTATTATTTACACATCCAAACTCCTGTTTTATTAAATAATCAACATTAATTATTATTTACACATCCATTATCATATATTTTATTATAATTAATGACCATTATTTTTAATTTTTAATTTTCATAACTCTCTCTCTCTCTCTCTCTCTCTCTCTCTCTTTCTATATATATATATATACATACACTACTTAGAAAACAATATATTCAGGTTGTTTTTTTTGTACACCATACATATTGATTTTATTATTTTCAAGGAAAATAAAATATATAATATTTGAATTAATATACAAATTTTAAATAAATGTTTTTACTAATCAGTTAAAATCATTACATAGATATAAATAGAATTAAAATTAATATATAAATAAAATTATACTCAATATACATAATTAAATATTTATTATTATTTATTTCATTAATATATAAAATAATTATTCAATTTAATATCACTTAAAAACTAATAAAAATAAATAAACAAAATACATACTTAAATTCTTATTAGAATTCATATAATAATCATAATAAACACGTAAAATAAAATATTATGACAATCAATATGTAATATTAAAATTAGAATCAATATATAACAAATCAATACATTAATATGTATAAAAGATAGAAACAAATTATATATAATATATATATATATATTAAATCAATTTTTTATTTAAGCTAAAGTCAAACTATATATAAGTAACACTAGAATCGATATTATATATGTATATATATATGTTTGTTTTACATAACTTAACAATAGTGTGTTTGTTTGGTAAATATAAATATTTTATGAAGGACATATATATGGAATGTATTATGACAAAACAATTATCATTGTACATCTCATGATATAATCAATGGTGTCACACATGTCTTTATAAGTTTAAGTCAATTACAAAGTTTGATATAATAATAAAAAATGATATAGAAGACTTATCAACTAATTATGTGATTCATATATCAAATATAATATTGATTCTTATTAACTTAACATAAAAACGTGATCATCGACCTATTTAGCTAACTTCAATACTATCTTAAAAACGGTATTGCTACCGCGCAACGCGCGGTAACCATACTAGTTGAAATTAAACCGCTCCCTTATTTCTATAATGCAGGTTATTTCCATAACCAAATTTATCATGTTGTCATGTAAATTGTTGATTTTTTTTGTTCATAATCAATTAAAGTGTTATGATATAGTGCAGGTTGTTTTTATTGCCAAATTTTGATGTGTTTTCATCAATATATCAATCATTTTTTTTTTGCTTGTTCTTGTATTTTTTTTAAGTATATAACATTATTTTTATACTTTTTTATTGGTTTGGAGGTTATTTACATAAATAACCATGTCTGTTTGAGTCTATATAGTCCATTTATGTTAAATATGTTTAATGCATGAGCTAAGTAGGGGTTAATCAATGTTAAGTAAATAACCCCCTAGTGCATGAGCTAAGGAGGGGTTAATCAATGTTATTAGCTAAGTAGCGTTTTCCCCTAGAAAAAGAGAAAACTGAAGAACATGTACATTGGGAGTCTTCCATCCGGACGGTATACACAAATGTATACAAACGATTGAAGTTATTTTTTTCTATGCATTAGTGCATATATATATATATATGTATTAGTGCATATGCACAATGCATGTTAGAAATTACCGGTATGCATGTGCGCATACCGTCTAGATGGAGAGCCCTTTATTTTTTTTTATTTTTTTTTAAGTTTTCCCCTAAACCTTATCCAAAATATATGATTATTAAATTGTTAGCGACAGGACAACCTTTATGTAGTTTATTATTTTGTGTTCACTCTCTCTTGTCATGTATGAACATTGTTTTTTGATCTAATACCAATTTTAGAAAATTGAGCTTGTTCAATTAATATACATTTTCATAAGTGTAAATTAAATTATTATTTTTTGAAAAAAATCAAATTTTACCGACGGATTAATGACAGATACTTCGTCAGTAAATAGGGACCCTTGGAAGTCTTCCGGTAAAAAGGACCCTTGAAACCCGTCGGTAAATTCCAAAAAGCCGTCAATAAATTAAAAAGAGTTTCCTGGAAATCCATCGGTGAAAGAAGCATCGGGAAACCCGTCGGTAAAAGTGGTCATCGGAAATCCGGCGGTAAAAGAGGTCATCGGAGATCGATCAGTGATGCATTACCTAGGAAAGCTTTGCTGACATATTTCCAAAGGTTGTGACTTTACCGACGCAATGTCTGTCCATAGAAGCCTTCAATTTGACTTCAATTGGCATTGGCATTTGCAAATAAACCAAAATATATTCCATAATATCATTTAAATTATTCCTAGTTAAATGACAATTTTTTGTATATATACATATAACAAAATTATTTCTAGATTAATGACAATTGTGGGTATTATGTTAAGAGAAAACGACAAAATTATATCAAAGAATACAAATGATTTTTCTTAACAATTACATTCTCTTGTATAAAAACTGGAAGTGAAAATGATAAATTGAATAGGCTTTGTATGTTTGCTTGAAAAGGAGATATAGTTTTTATAAAAAAAATTAATATCCCAAAAAAGTATAAAACAACAATAATTAAATTTCATTAAGAAATTCAAAATCAACGGATTAAAAAATCAATAACTTAAGGGTCAATAGGACTTATTATATTGACGGGTTGATGTTACTTATCCTTATAATATATTTTTTAATGCATACTTCTAATAATTCTAAAAAATTTATGATACAAGTCTAAAATTTATTTACAATTAGATATACATTTATATGGACGGGTTCAAATAAGAACTCAATTTTGGTTGCGAACATGAGGACAAATGAGAGCGCGATACGTGTCATATTCAGACTGAATAATGAAAAAAATATCCAGACTGAATGTAGTGTTATTCAGGCTGAATAACACACTATATTCAGTCTGGATATGACACAAATCGTACTTTCCTTTGTTCTCATGTTCGCAACCAAATTTGAGTTTGTATTTAAACTTTCCTCTACATTTGTATATAATAACTTTCGAGGAAAATATAAAAATACAAAAAGTAAACTAAAATTAAAAATATTATCAAAGAAGTTTGCTTGATAATGTTGTATCTTCATCATCATCGTCATCGATGTCGTCATCATGTCGTTGATCATCCCAACCCTCATCAAATGGATATCATCAAATACCATTCACGAGGTCGCGCATACTACAAACCCCAATTTGTACGAGTTGTTATTGCAAAAAAGATGTACACGTGAAAAAACATGTTCTCCGCCAGTTATTTCTAGTCACCTGCTCAAGCACGAGGTGCATGCATAGTTTGCTAGGTTAGTCGACACCTGACCCAAATATCGGGTTCAAGGTAGGACAAGAAGGAAGCGTTACAAAGTTTCGATGAAACCAATTAGATTTCAGTGTGAAATGACAAAGTTTTGTATTGAAACGGTAGAATCCAATGCCTTAAAAATGAAATCCATCACAAAACACAAAAGCAACCAAATGGTATAATTTGATGTTTGTAACGGCAAAGCTATATGAAAACACCATAAAACATGGAGTATAGTTTAGACTATATAACTTGATTTTGTATACCAAAGAATCAAGTGCTAAGAAGTAAGAAACAACTTTTTTTATATATAAATACAAAAACAAACATGTAAAACTGACTCCACCAAATAACACTTTTCACGAGATATTAATTTCCTAAAGTTTGCCACATAAGTTCATAGGTTAAGACACATTTGTTAAAATGTGAAGTTGTTTAAGTTTCTATTGAGATTGAACAAAATTTCAATGAGCCGACTATTCTACCCAACTCAACCTGATAAATAGACAGATAAATTTAACATAAAGTAAACCAAAACTTAACCCAATCGGGTTTAATTTTACAGAGCAATATGTTTGGGTCGGAAAAGAGTTGGACGCAAATTAAACCCACAATACTCCATGAGGTAGACCAAAATTAGTATATAATAATTATATATGAGCTATTCCTGTCCAAAATTAGTATTCTTTGTTGTAAAATTAGTTTTCAGTACAAAGTATTATATTTTAAGAATAAATATCACATCTCCAAAATTCAAACGTTCTATTCCTGTCCCACCAATAAAATTAAGATATACCATATTTTTATTTATTTTAAATTTATTTAATTAATTTTTATTTTCTCTCTCTACTTATGTATATCCATATGATTGATGGACATAGATGAGACATGAAAATTCGAGACATAAGATTTTTATCCCTTGGACTTTGATTCATAAAAAGCAAACCAACATTCCATGTTTAACTTGTTTAAAAGGTTAATATTTACTTGTAACAACTTAAAAGCTATAAATTTGAACACCACCGCACTTGGATCATGGCACACTGGTTGAGATTTAAGAGATGCAGTTGAAATCATAACTTCCCCTGGTTCGAATCCATGCGCCACTAAAGCCCTTATGACTATAGAGGTTCACAGTGACGGATGGAGGGCTAAGAGCATGGGACGTCTTAGGACCCAACTAAAACTTTCACTTAAGCCAAAAAAAAACATTTTTGTTATTGGCCTCCCAACCTAAATATGTTAAGGGGCCCCAACTAAAATTTTAAAACATTTTTTCTCTTAACGGTTAAGACTTAAACCCACATGATTCATTTTTCGCAGTTCAATTTATCCAATTTATTGAAGTTGAGTGAGTCGATTTGAGTGGTATTGTCGAGCTTGCTGGATTAATGGTGAAAACAAAAAAATATACAACTTTAAATTCTTATATTGTGACCCTACTATAATTTTTACTGGATCCGTTACTAAAGGTTCATCTGTGATGATTCCAGGTTATTCATGCTTGCCTACTATAGTCAATCCACATAAGCTGACAAAAAAATACCACCCTTTCAAATACCCTTTCTCAAGTATTTTAGAAAGAATTTTTTTTAAATAAACTTGATCAAGGATAAAAATTAAAATTTATGAAATTTCTATTAAATATTTTTATTGAATTATAAATAAATATAAAAAATAAAAGGCAAGCAAGAAATGGCTGGTGACATTTTACCTGGATAAAATGGGAGTGAGTGAGTGTGGGTGGGTGAGGTCGCCCTTGAGACACGGTCTGACCGACCCAGACCTCCTTATTATTGATTGGGTTATGGGTCTGGTTCAATTTCCAATGCCCACATGCCCCTTCCCTTTATCTCATCACAATCAATTTTTTTGAAAACCTCATTTTTTTCATTTCACCCTCTGCCTTGGGTTAACTCAACAAAAACTCGTTTAACTCAGTCAAATTTATGATATTCGATTTCACAACTCGGTGTCCAAAAATAACAGTTTACTGATGGTAAGTAAGTAGTCAAACAGGAAGTTGAGTTATGAAATGCATTTTAGAGAAGCAAACACAAGGCACGTTTTTTCGTTTGGGTTAACTCATATTTATTTATCAAGTTTTTTTTAATCAAACGGTTATGAGTAACAAGACCCTTTATTCAACCATCTTCTTCAAGTATTGAAAGACCTATGTAATTAATAATCATAATGTATTCTAATATATTATGAGATTAATACCAATATAACTTAAAGAAATAAGCATAGATAATGGTGGTGGGGTAAAAAAAAAGTATAACATAAAGCCATATCCCATTGCCTCCCTTTAGTTGGGGATTGTGACCCAATAAATTATATACTACAAGGACGAAAACAATAATTTTAAAACCACAAGGAAAAAAATAACAACACTTAACAAATCATAGGGACAAAAAATGTAGTTTACTATAGATCTTGAGAAAATGGAAAACCCCATTAGATTATTTTTCCATCATATAACGAGAAGAAAGAGTCCAAATATAACCGATAAGACAAACACACATTGTCCCAAAAATTATCGAGAAGGGGCTAGAGGAGTACAGATTACCCAAGAGTGTCAGTTATAGAATCGTAGACCTTGACTTTAAGAACATCTAGAAGCTCATATTAGATAACTTTCTAAACAAGCCCTTGGAAAAAATAATGAATGTTTCAACATAGATTGCAGAGAAACAGTCCAAGTCTGGCCGAATTTTGCATTCAAAGAACTAAAGTAACAAAATTACATCAATGACACGTACAAACAACATAAGATTCATATATCAAACGTATACTAGCCTACGTAAGAAAATATATATAATAGAACAGAAACAAATATATATAATTGGACCAAACGAACATATTAAAAATAATACCAAGTTCTATGTATGTGTTTTATATCTCTACTCGTAACCGCCGCAATTCAGACAAGAAGATTTGACTAGAAGTCAAAGTCCGACGAGCAAGAGACCGAATGTCATCTCGGGAACAATCACGTGAGATACGAACCAGCTCCCAAATGGCACCTTCACTAACCATATCTCTTGCATTTATTTCTGGAATTATATATCAAATTTTCGTTAGTTTCTTCTAACTAAGAAAACAATAATAGACTGATTTCATGACTCTTTGCTGTCCGTTTATTTCGATTGAAATTAAGTAAGCACATTTGCAGTGAAACATACATACCATGTTGTGCTAAATGGCAGAGTGCAAGCTCGATGTGTCGCCTAATTATTGATGCTTCATTATTTGCGTTTTGCACTATCCATGGAAGTGCGCCATCTTCTATCAGCAGAGACCGTCCCTTTTTTGTCCCTAACACAGTTAATTAAAGCGGCAGAGTTTAGTATGCACTACATTTTATAGGAAGCCAAATATGTCTAAATATCCTAATAGATTGTTTGAGATAAAGCATCCTATTAGTCATTTTATAAGACATTATATGAAAATGTGTTTTGTAAAAACAAGTGTCCTATAAAAAGATGTGTTCACCAGAAACTTCTCAAAAGTTACCTATAATAAAAAGCTAATAGCACACTTCATTTCGGAGGTGTTCTAAAAGACTTGTTGGAATACTTTCAGATAGGGTGCACAATTGTTTGCTATAAAATTAAGTATTATATAACAGTCTATTAGAACATTTAGACATACTTGATGTCTTATAAAACAGGTTTTGTTGTATTAAAAGGATACGAAAGACAAAGTTAGTTTAGTATATCTTGTGAATCCTATGGTCAAGATAAGGTTTTACAACAAGAAGAAAGCAAGGACTGTTGGAGGCATTTACCTTTGCTAGAAGCTCGGGACTCGCATTTAGCAAAATTTGCGATCCCACGTGCAACTTGTGAAAGAACATCTGGATGTCTTGACCTAACCATTCCAAGCAAAGCCTTGATTCCACCTTCAGACCGTAGCCGGGTTTGTAGTTTATCTGGCAAACAAATATATAAAAGTTATGAAATTTTTACAGGATGTCATTGTCTTAAACATCTGATTGTGGTTTGCATCACTTTTATGTCTTGTTGCCTAGCAATAAATGATGGTGTATTGTACCATCTCTTAAAAACCCGATTTTTATATAAATTTTAGTTATGTAAAGTAACTACTTGATAGCATTTTTAATATGAAAACCAATATGGTTTCTCACTAAAAACTAAACACATGTCGGCTGAGCTGGCCAAATGGATGGAATTTCCTCGTGATGACCTAGTGGCAAGATTATAAACCAAACTAAACTAACACGGTATATCCCACTCGTAAGTATGGTCTAGGGGATGAGATGTATGTGGGCATAATCTGTACGACTGCACCCCAAAGGGTTGAGTGGCTAATTCTGTAAAGATCCCCGGCTTGTGCAAAAGTGTGAGCAAAAAGGAAAGAAGAATCAAGACCAGTAAATAGTACGCAACAGAAAAAGAAGAAAAAAATGGCAAAATTATGTAGTATAAATGTATAATATAGTGGCAAAATTATACACATAGGTGCGTTTACCCAAAGCTTACCCAGTAAGCGCTTATCAGTAAGAGCCAGGACTCTCACTTACCTTACCAGGTAAGATTGTAGTTCATCAAAACAGCATTGTATGCAACAATTTTACCCGATAGGCGCTAACCGGGTAAGAGTCGCTACCCTCACTTACCGGTAAGACCCTCGATCCTTGCCATAGCTCTTATTGGGTAAGATTCTTGATGCTTGCCATGTTTATCCATTAAGGTAGGTGACCCCAGTAAGGCTTACCAGTAAGATTCTAGGTCCTTGCCATGTTTATCCGCTAAGGTAAGTGACCCAATAAGCGCTTAGAGGATAAGCGTTTGGTAAACGGACATGCTTACCCAGTAAGCGCTTACCGGTAAAATTAAACACAATTACTTAACTTAAAGGGTAAGATTTTAGTCCATTAAAACAGCATCATATGATACAGTTTACTTGGTAAATGCTAACCGGGTAAGAATTGTCACCCTCACTTACCGGGTAAGACTCTTGGTCCTTGCCATTGCTCTTACCAGGTAAATTTCTTGGTCCTCGACATGTTAATCCGGTAGGGTAAATGACCCTTAGTCTTCGTCAAAGTAGTTGGATTTTAAAGGGACGGGATAATCAGAGTCACTTGTATAGAAGCAAAAGAGTAGCGAAAACATGTGAAACATTACCATTTCCACACAGATTGGCAATAGCTCCAGCTATCATGCGTAGAGTCTGGGGATCCTCAGCATCTACTGCAGTCATTGCTAACAGACTTATCCCACCTTGAACCACTATAAGCTCCTGATTTGTTTCTGCATAGACCACCAACATTAGCAATAGTTATTACCATTTAACACAAAGCCGTAAAAAATTAAACACTGCCCACTGAAATTAATTACTACACATTTCGATAAATTAACTGAGGGGGAAAGAATTACCATTCATTGCAAGGTTTGCAATCGCACCAGCTGCTATTCTGCAAATTGTTTCATCAAAGCTTCGACTTCGAAGGAGCTCCAAAAGTGATGTGAGACCACCAGCTTCAACTATTCTTTCCTGATTTGTATCTACATCACACATGTTGAATTTTAGAAAAATGGTCCACACACCTTGGTAACTAAAATCAGCATTCTAGATCAGTTGGATTGTAATTCCTATAACAAATAAATGCAGACACCTTGGCTATGTTTAATGTTGCAAAAAGTTGCTAATTTGTAGGGCTCAAATAATTCATTATTGGTGGTGAACAAATCATTCATGCATTTATTAAAATTATGCTTTTCAAATCATTTACATTTAGAATACTGATTATGATTTACTATTTTGGATCTGTTCTGCTAAGAGGTTTGTAGGGATTGTAAAATGACCTTCAGCTGCTAGATTGGCCACCACTTTCACGGCATGCAAACGTACATTAGGGTCTTCCGACTCTAGCAAAGATAGTATCTTTTGCAATCCAACTGTACAATTTGATCAAGGGAACAAAACCATTAGGAATGTTAGTCAGTGTTGGAGCAACATGTACAACCCCCTGCATACCTTGTTCATGAATATTGGCTATTGATGATGTCTCTCCATTGCCTTGATCCTCATATTGCGTGTATCTTGGCTGAAACAACAAGAAACTGAAGTGAGATAACAAGGAATCTAATCTATGATGCATGATGCATTGGGTCAGATTCATGGGGAAACCGCAAAAAAAATGAAAAACCGAGAAACACACTGGTAACTGTTCACATGGACGGTATGCACATGTGCATACAAGTAACCCATAAGCAATTTGTCACGTGCATAAAAACCAAGAAACAACTTCAATTACTTGTATGCACATGTGCATACCCTCCAGATGAATGGTTATCATGGTGTTCCTCAATTTTTCATTTTTTGAGAGTTTCCCCTGAACCTCCCTCTTTATTATATTTAAACCTTAAAGTTGATACATTTCTAATTGATCCTTTATAAATGCTACCCCCTTTATATACCTTGAAATCAATCCTGATAAAAAGAACACCATTTTATATGCCAAGTAAACACATAATCGAAACTAAGTTTAAAGGATGCATACAATCTGATAATTGATATGTATAAATATATATATATATATATATGTAGACAGAGAGAGAGGACATGTAGGCAAGTACCTGACCAGATTCAAAGGTCAGTTGCGACAACCTACTTTGTAACAAATGAACTTCTTCTTCGAGTTTCTGTTTATGACGAGTTTCATCATCCAGTAACGTTTTAAGCTTTACAACATCAGCATTTGCACCTGCCTAGTCCATGAGGATAATCTGTAATGTATTACAAATTCCAAGAAATAGAACTTGAAGATAATTTACTATGCTGGTAAATGTTATCCTAGCTGGGTATCAGAAAATTCATACCTCTGTCCATAGAAGCTGGGAGTTCCTAAGATTGTGGATCTCTTCTTCAGCCTCTTTCCGCAGACTAATTTCCTTCTGCAGCATTTTCTGTAACTCTGTAACATCTTCATATACATGGCTGTCACCCTATTAATTCAGAGAGAGAGGGGAAGATGAAAGAATGATAAAAATGATTCGGTTCATAGAAAGGGTAAACCAGAACTAAATTAGGATGCATTGAGTTCAAAATTTGTTGAATCCTAATTCTATAGGAGTTGAATTTATCGGAACTGAAATATTATGAGTTTGAAAGTGACATACTGTCATACCTTTCCACCACGACTGCCATTAATTAAGCCACTGTTTCCGTATTTTGATTGATTGCTCATCCACTTCTCCTCAAGCTTCTTAATCGACTCCATGTAATCCATTTGACATTTCATTTTCTCCCTCTACAAGAAAATGCAAAATTTAGCAGCTGCCAGAATGCTGGGAAGACATAAGAGATCGAACTAGTAAAGTGTTAATGCATGTAACAATCAGATAAAAACAGAGGAGATGATTTTTCAACCAAAAATAACTTTGGATTGTATGGAGCACACTTAATGTAATAAATTTATAATACGTATATGGAGACATACTTGAATTATTGAGTACAAGCAAGGGATAAATTGTAAACAAGATACACAACTCTAAGCTAACCTCCAAAGCATCGGCATAATTCATTTCAGCGTCTGAGATACGTTTATGTGCTTCTATTGATGTCCTTTCAACCTCATCCTCAAATGCTTTCTGCTGTCTTTCATTTTCTGCGATGAGTTTGTCAATTTGTATCTCGAGCCTTCTACACAAACTTCTGTAATCGAATTCCTCCTTGATTTTCAACATGTTCTCCACCTTCATAGCCTGGGACATATTTGAATGATAAGATCAGCTATTTACTTCATAAGTAAAAGAGTCCCACTCACAGAAGATTAAATTTAGAACAATAATGGGTCGATGTACAAGGATGCCAAGGTTTTGATGCACAGAGTAAACTTTCTTTAAACCGGAAGGCTGCTTGTGATCTACTTTGTAATCTTTTAACAAAACAGAGCTACCAAATATAGGTTTGGCCAAGGCTCTTTCTTAAGAGATTCATAATCATTAAATAAGATATAATACGTCATAAATAAAAACCTGAAGAGGTGACCAATCAAACACATACTAGGTGAAGTTACAAAAGCCTAGTATTTTATGATTCTGCTATATAGATTATGGCTAATAAAATCAGCAAGCAGATAACCTTTAATTTACATTAGAATGAACAGAAAATAACGAAAATATATATTTTTCGAACTTCAGGCTTTCAAAAGTTATAGGTTGCTCACCCTTTGTCCAAACAATATAGTACTTGAAGTCTCTGCACGATGGCGTGGAGATGGGCCAATAGTTATAATCAATGATGTTCTTGCAGTGCCTGCAAATAGAGTAGTAAAACAGTACACAATCACGCCAAAATGTAATGTGACAACCGTCCCAAAGCCTGAAATTAAAGGTACTCGATGGAGATAGGGGAGGGGTATTATGGCCAGAGTCTTCAAGTTTCATTCAAGTATTAATAACAATTTAATGTGTAGATGAGAAACAGTGATATTTAAAAACTATATCTCATTTATATTTGATAGAAAAAAAAACAAGTTGTTCATATTCAAGAGAACTGGCCTCCAAATGAATCTTTAAGCAGCCTTGTCAGCTTAGAATCTCTAACAGGTACATGAGTGCTATTCTCTGCTAGAGCATTTATACACTTCCCCAATGCACTTAGAGAAAGATTGATAGATTTGGCTTCCTCTAACGTATGTCCCTCACTTCCTGTTAAAACATAAGAGAACAAAGAAAATCCACACATAAAATAAGTCAAAACCATATACCATATTGCGCTAGTTGTAAGGAGTAGATGACAGTTGCCTTGAACAATTGTAGCAGACAAAAAAGATAGCTGGTTTACGGGACACATAACTTCAAACAGGCAACAAGAATTACAATATGCTTCCTAATATTGAAATCAAATAGACACATAATCGAAATACAGGGCTATGGCATAAATAACTTGTGAACTTGGCTACATCATTTACTTGAAAGAATAAGATATAGGGAGAAGCTATTTGGAGCAAAACAGACATGCCTGCAAATCAAAAGTCATGTATATTCAATATCAAACAACTTTCCTTGAATGAACAAGGATCCAAAAGACATACACCACAGATTTAAGTGCAAGCACCTGACTTATGAATCCGTTCAGAGCCAGCAAGATCTACAACAACTAGTTTTCCTTTCCGTATAATAGGTGGCTTGAAAGTATTTCCCGTGTGAGAGGAATGGTCATTTTCACTTGCAACGTCAGATTCCATCTCAGCAACAGATCTTTTTACATGTACCTAAATTGGTGTATCGAAAGGAGGTGGTATCAAGCATATCATTTACTGACATAGTTTGGATAGCTTGAAGATATATAACTTATAGGCATCTTAAATGATCACAACTCATTCACATACCATGAGAATAGCATGACTACGAGAGGACTCGGTATTGAGTTTTGTGTTAGTAGCAACTCGATGCGCTTCTCCCAAACGCAATAACTCCATAAAGTCCTTATGGTTTCGAATGTCCACCATGGTTGCGGATGGTACAGAAACATCACCAGTCCTTGGATCTTCAACGATTGAAATATTATCGTTTTCTGGATTTAGGAGGTCTTGGATTGTCTCCATGTAAATCTGTACATATTTTTCAACCAAGAACATCAAAACTAGAAGCCTAAATTTTATTATTGCTTCTTAAGTTGCAATCAAGGATGAGCAATAGTGCATGGTAAGTGTAAGCAATACTTTACATGTTGTAAGGACATATACCTGCAAGTATGAAATTATGACAGAATCTGAACCCTGAGATATATTAGCTAGTATATCCTCCATTGCACGGACCATGATTCCACGAGCTGATGTGTCTTCATCTCCGAGTCGTCCGAGAGTGAAAGTCTTTCCTGTGCCGGTTTGACCATAAGCCATCACTGTCCCATTATAACCATCTAGAACACTCTAAAATGCATGAGGTATATCAGTAACTAGAAGTTCAAGTTTTAAACACATAATAACTGATTAACTGCAAGATAAAAAGTAACAGAAACATAAACATGCTTATTAGATAAGTGTTCCAAGTGTCATGCTATCATGATTCAACACACGCTCTCTCTTTCAAACATAAATTACTTGACGTATTTCTCTACCATGGGAACGTGATTAGTTTATATTCGTTTATGATAAACTATTGTTAAAACTGAAATGCACTTAGGTCTCAACACCATTGATGGCATATTGCTAGGATATAGTCAAGAGGAATCATGTCAAGTGCTGGCCAAACTGGGCACTAAATTTAGTTCAACCCCAGATGGATTCAGTGCTGACACTTTTATCTGTAACAGCTAACAGATCAAGGGAGATGTTGAACGGAGCTCAGCTGATGAAGATTGATTTTTTTTCTAAGCAGAATGGCTAGTCAATGTTGTTTCATTACATTCTTATAGCGCTTTTCAAAGTTCAATGCTAACATCTTCTGGTTCAAGAACTTAAAATGAAGTCAAGCTTTGTCATGGCACTCTATGAGTCTCTTACTCTATACCAAGAGCAGCTTCTAACCACATAAAAGGAGCTAAGCCAGGTTGTTTTGCTACCTTGAAACCATATATAGAAATAAGGAATTAGGTCACTTTTTAGGCCCAGCTGCAATATAGGATACCAAAGGATTTTCTTTTTCAACGAGCCACATAAAAATCTAGAGAACTACATGTCAGGAAAGAAAATTTGTCACTCAGACTTGCTCTTAAATCCCTATCTGCTTGCTAGACCTGAAAAACTTGCTACATATCTACCATCAGCTTAGAGTTCTTTGACACAGGAAAATCAAAACTAATAAATGTAAAAGAGCGGTAAACAGAGATGTAGTTGTTTACTAGTTTATGAGATGAAATCTTGAATCACAGAGACAAGTAAACTCTTTGCCCAATCCAACAAGCGTCAATGAGTCTCATATCCAAAGATGGTTCTAACTTCTAACATCCTACCACATATTCCAACCTTTCCAGCCAATTTTACCTCATTTTGTTACTTTCTTATTTTTAAAGCTCGGTATGTCTGTGTGGATGTGTGTAAGAGAGCGTAGAAAATGTAACAAGATTGGTTCCCACTCTTGCATTCTTGATCTTTAAATACCGTCGGAGACCACAGCCAGTGATATCAACACAAAATAAACATTAGTACTTAGATCTAGAAACCAAGGTTTTAAAGTACGAAAATGTGAGGCGTAAGCGTCAAGGTGGAAAAATAATTAAAATATAAAACAAAAAACATTATCACTGCACACCACATATGCACAAAATACAAAAATACTAAATATATATACACTAGGGGGCAGGATTGCAAATAAAGGGGGCCAAAAACAACAATCTGTAGATAAAAACACCCTGGAACCCAGGGTTGATAATTTATATTTTGAGCTTAATGTAAACAATAGCAGTTCAAGTATAAGCATTTCCCATAAACCATATCTAAGACATTTTAAACCTTTAGTAATTGAAAATGATCAGAAGTGTGAAACACCACCCACCTCCACAACAGGTTTCGCAACAACTTCATAAACTCGCTTCTGGGATGCAAATTCAGTGAGCACCTCATCAAATTCATAGGTATCTGAGTCCCAACTGTTCTTTCGAAGTTTCAATCGTTTAAGCTGAGAATATATCACAATGTGCCATGAATATAATTTCACACGATTGATCAAACCCTAATAGTAAAAAGTTGTAACTCAATTTATCTTGAGAGACTAATTTATGAGAAGCATAACGTTCCGCACCTCTGGTTGCAGTTCCACACAATCTGCAAAATCAGCATCTGCCACCAACTCCTCAGCATTTTGAGGTCTCAATCTCACAGCAACTCGAACTCTACCAGAAACTGCAATGCCAACTCAGGATCAGTTTAAATCTATGAAAAGTTGTTGTTGGGTTATACAGAATCAGCATCAGAAGGCCAATTTCAGTGAATGTAGAAAGGTGACTGTTTAAAGTCCACAAGATACAATGTCGGCCAAGAAACAGTTCCCCAGATTAGTTCAACAATATTTCTGTCTATCGAACAAAGAGTGTATGATATCATAATACTCGGAAGGATGCAATGGAAGATGTAACTAACTTTTAAGCGACAACATTAGGAAAGCATTTTATCTCAAAGTTGCTATTGTTTTCTTTAAATTTTCATTGTCCTAGCTGATGGAAGTTCAACAAGAGAAATTGATAACCTCATGTCCTCAATCTCACTTTAAAACTCATGCTATTTACCAAAAATAAAAACTCAGACTTTTATCTTTATCTTTTGGCAATTAGGATAATTAAAGTGTTAGCTCTACAACATCATAAAGTCTTCAAAATTTAGGCAATATAATCATTAACATATTTCTTAGCTGCTTGCTCAAATAAATTACAAATATTAGATTATTCGAACTTACTCGATTTATGATGGCTTGGTTTTTTTTCTGAAAAATTGCATTAATAGTGCTACAAGCATAAATTATGCACATTACTAACTATATCCTGCAATTCAATAAATTCGGATTTTACCAATAATAATTAAATTCAACCAAACGGCCGGGGCACAAGGGTCCTAGTACTATCCAGGTGCAAAGAAGCCTGTGGAACTTTACTATTCCTCTGTAGAGCTAAAGGGACGGTGCTGGCGTTATACAACATCACACACAAGTTCTCTGTAATCACCACTACCCAGAAAAAGCCAACCTCGCCGTTAACAAATAATCACTACAATAGGGAACAAAAAGCAAGCATAATAAAGTACCATGGACTACAATTCAACGCTTTCGAATTTGCTAATAATCATAATCATGGTGTTATATGATAGCATACATCCGGACGTGATTTGGAGAAGCCTGGAGAAGAGATGGATACCAAGGTAATTCATGATATATATACGGGAGAAAATTGACGTGTGCCAGGACCCTAGTAGGTGAGGCGGAGTACTTCCTTCCTGGCGGAGACAGGCTACAACACTAAACCAGGACTCGACACTAATGCCATTTCTATTTGATGTTATCGTAGATGAGATTTCATGCAGGATTAAAGGGAGCGTCCTTTGTTATATGCTATTTGCGGACAACATTGCACTAGTAAAGGAGACAAAGGGGGGGTGGATGCTAAGTTGGAACACGGGTCGCCGGGAGTAACTTTTGTGTGAGTTTTCTCATAAAGGGATCTTTTAGCACACTTACTTGTTAGGTTGTTTAGTTCTTTGGTATTTTCCCTATTGCCTTAAATGTCCCTACTTTTTTGAATCTTATTTCATGTTGTTCACTATGTATAGTACTACTTGTTTGAATCTTATTTTATGTTTTTTAATGTATGTATTGCCTTCCCAAGTTTGGCTCAAGCTTTTCACCAACTCTTCGAGACTTCTTTTCTTGCATTTGGTAGTCAAGTCTTAGTCTTGGCAAAACTTTTTCACCGGTCGGGGGTTTTTAAGGAAAGAGCCTCTAATACTCTTTGGGGTAGAGGAATGGTTGTGTACATCTTATTCTTACCCTCCCCATGCCCCACTTTGCATGAGATTTACTGGCTTCATTTGATTTGCTTTGATCAAATTCAACCACGTGCTCTCAGTAATCACTATTATACAGAAAAAGCCAACCTTGTGGTAAATAAATAATCACTACAAAAGAGAACAAAAAGCAACTGCAATAAAAGTATCCTTGATTGCAACAGCAAGATCAGCAATTTCAGCATCTATGAGAACCAAGACAAAAATCATAATTGTACCACATGGTCCAACAAATCCTTCATGTTACAACACATATTATAGGAATTCAAATTTCCAATATTACTCATTCTCAGAAAATGCATAAAAAGTGGTGATACAATGAGTGTGCAGTGCTCATTAATGTTTGTATCTACCTAGTAAGCTATTATATTTCTAAAATGCATAAAACATCTAAAACAACTGTCCCAAAGCTACAATGACTCTAGAAAAGGGCTTTACCAGTTATACTTTACAATTAGTTCTCATCATTTGGGATTTTAATTGCAATCAAATTTAACCCTATCCATATCATTATAACTTACTACAACCAGTGGATGCAAATGAATTAAGAAAAGAGCTAGACAAGTGATATGCTGCTACAATGCCTACCAGGCTAATAATATGCATTGGTGACAAACTTCATCTATCGATCTCGCTGCAAATAACTTAACCATCACTATTTCTAAATAAAACAAACAGGAAAACAATGCAATAGAAGCATTTGCAGATCGCAACGTCGAGAGAGATCAGCATTTTAAAAAACCCGAATATGTTCACAATAATTTGAAGGAAAACTCCAAACTCACCATGGTCATCAAGGTTACCACCGGAGCTACCACGCCGGACATTAGCAGTCCTGGATTTGAAGGAAGAAGAAGCTCTGAGATTCGCTGTAGCACCTGATTGAGTGCGATCCACCTTCACCGGTCCCTTCCCATTTCTGTACGAAGCCATCACACTCTGACTCCAATTAAAAGCTTCCTTTTCCGGCGCCGACGATCAATAAATCATGGAAATGCACCGGCGGCAGGTAAGATTTGGAAGATTTATTAACAGTTTCAATTGATTGTAGAGAGAGAGAGAGAGTGTGTGTGTGTGTGTGTGTTTGGGGGGTTTTCGGTTTCTTGGAGAGTTCAAACAAAAGTAAACATGGAGGGTGTTGTGGGTCCCAATTTTGCGGTGCTTTTGGAGGAGATGGGGTCCACGGTGAGTATTCCTTCGTTTTTTTCCACCTATTTCTAGAACAAATAAGCCGCATTAAATTGTTAAATTGACCGTTCAAATATTATTCATTAATACTTCAATCCAAGTTTTAAATGATTCATTTAATTATACATTAAACTTTGAATTTGATATTGTTTATATATTATGGCATTAATTTAAATTTTATTTGTTGGGGAATTTGGGTTTTTTGGTTAGTTGGATACATTCCGTAAGTTGGAAATTAGTTTCGGTTTTATATATGATTTAGGTTAACATGAAATTAGTAATGAGATAATTCAAAATTTTCATACACGAATCAAGGCATAAACTTGTGTGTGTGTGTGTATATATATATATATAAACCAGATCAACTGTTTATGTATTTATAAGATACATTGACGGTTACGAGCGATTTAGTGGTTAATATGTAACTGCACAACAGTTACAACGACAAACGAATAAGATTTAGCAACAGTTACAACCAATTATGAGGTTCTAAACGGCTGAGTAAGAAGCACCATCCAAAGAGGGTGAAACCACAATGAGATGATTTGGATGTGAAGGTCCAAAGGCTCTAATCACCAACCTTAGTAAGCAACTCATATTTCATAAGGCTTTGGATTTAAGGTCCAAAGGCTCTAAAACCACAACGTTGACTAAGTGAAGAATCAGAGCCTCTGATCAAAATGGTTAAAGGCTTTAAACGACATTTAGGCAATTTCCCACTAAGGTATGTTTACCAAACACGTAACCACTAAACGCTTATTGATAAGATTCAACATTATTAATTGCGTTGTCGGATAAGATTGTAGTCCATCAAAACGACATCGCATGCAACAAATTACTCGACAAGCGCTAACCGGGTAAGACTCTTGGTTCTTGCCATCACTCTTACTGAGTAAGTTTATCGATTAGTGGCTCGTTGTCATGTTAATCCGGTAAGGTAATATGACTTGGTAAGCACTTACTCGGTAAACGTTTGGTAAATGACCCATAAGTCCAGGAACACTTTCAAGAAGGTTTCTAACCTTCTGAACTCGTGTAAAACGTCCCAAAACTTGGAATTTCTAAGTAAACGTCTTCTTAAATCTGCAGAGGTTGTGGGGAGTTGCCTTACAAGGGCAGACCCTGAACCCCCACATTATGGTGATCTAAGGTGATAGAGACAACATTAGTGAGTGTGCACTCTGCACCTCCTAACTCACATTGTTTACCTTATTACGTTGTCGATGTCAAGTGAATTACAGTTAAACTGATTGATAACGTCAAAATCGGCAACATTATTTCATAATCAAACCATAACAATATAAAACTTGATAGTTGTAGATATAAGAATTAGCTCTGAAATCGAAGACATATATAAGGAGGGTAGTGTTGCAATATGGAAAAAGGTCCTCTGGATGGTGGTGGGGGGAGTGGCTTGTTTGTTTTCTTATATTAAGATTTTCTATTTGTAAAAATGTCTCTAAATTTTGTATTTCTTATCATATAAATATTTTAAATTTAAAGCAAAAGACAAGGGTATACTGATAATAACAATAGATGTTAAAAGATTATTTTTAATACGTTACTCACATATTTCAATTATCAATTTGAAAGATATATAAATTTCTTTTAATTTCTTTTGTTTTTTTAAACTTGAGCTTTTTAATGGTAATTATTTTTGTAAATTCAATAGTTTTTAGATAAAAACATATAGATTTTTATTTGATATGTATTTTATTTTCAAATATTGATTTTTGACTGAATATATAAGATATTTTTTAATAAATGTTAATATTTTGGTTTTGATTAACCACAAAATTGAAATTAAGAATCAATTTTTAATTTTAGTTTCATTTTCAGTTAATCGTATTAAAATTAAGATTAAAATAATCAATCCGATTAATCTAAAAATTGATACAACTTACCGGTTTTTTAAAAGAAAAAATTAAAACTCCCATAATTATTAATTATGTTAGTATAGAAATGTATTGGATAACAGAATTAAAACATATACTTTAAGTTGTGCATTAAAAACCAAATAAAATCTTTATCATCATAAATTTCTACAAAGAGGGAGTTGGCATTCAAAAAAGCATTAAATTGAGGAATAAATCAATTACTTCTAAATTTAGAAACCATTAGTTTGTTTTCATGTTTATGTATACAAATTACAGAATGTTAATATTTAAGAGGTGAATTTTTGTTACCTTGCAAAATTTCAGATTAAGAATTTATAAGAAAATTTGACTTCATATGCTTAATGTTGCATCAAACATAAAAAAAATATGTCCAACATGACATCTTCTGAAAACTATGCTTCAAACTGATATGTTTCCTAAAATGTACGTCAATGTAAAATCGCTATATATGTAGGATTGACGTCTTTTTCGAGGGTTTTTGACGGATGGGGAAACGATGAGCAAGAACATCTATGAAATCACAAATGATAAACTAAAATATTTCAAAACTTTCAGCATCATTAGGTTTTTAGAACAAGAACATGTATTAGATGATAAATCACATGCTATTTCTTCCCTTCGGTCAGAGGAGGATAACGACAAACCAAAGAAATCCACTAAGCCATCGAGCCTCATGCACCCTCTCATCATCTTTGTATAAACATGTCAAACTCCATCGAACTTCGATCATAAAGGGGGGAGAGAGAGAGGTCGAAATGCTTGCGTGGGTCATAAAGAAAGAGGAGAAAAGCAAAAAGAGAGATGGAGATAACACTTTTCAAAGGGGTTTTTGTTAAGGAAAAGCATAAAAAGGGAGAAGAAGAAGAATGGTGCTTATAATTTTGTTATTTTTTTCATCTTCTATTAATTCATTTTTAGTCATGTTTTCACTGTTGATAAAATTGGTATTCTAATAGTCATAAACGAAGCCAAATCAGTCATAGTTTTCAAAGCAAAACCAAACAAAATTTTGAAATGACCAACTTTCTTTATGCATCATTTGGACCAGTATCGCACGGACCAAACCTACTAGTTCTTATGCATCTTTATTTTATACCCTTTGTTTTGCTTTCAACCAAAACCACAAATCAAGCAATCATTGTTTGGTTTAAACTTGTTTAGATATAATTAATTTTAATTTTGTGGTTTTGTAATTCAAGATTGTTAGCCATAAATAGAGTTCTAAACCACACACTTCATGCAATTTGATGAATACTTAACACACTTAGTCCATATGTGTCATTAAATTAAAAAAAAATGTATATAAGCATTATATTCCATAATCCATACTACAAAAAAAACATCAAGGATTAGAATAAAAAAGGATCGACATTTGATTAGGACCAATTATGGGCTTTCCAGCCCATCGGGCCCAGATTGAGCAGGGTTTAAAACCAAAAATTGGATGATGATCAATTTGAAATTTATTGAATCATACCCATGTAGATCTAGAAAAAAAATTTATATAAAGAGACTGTTTGACAGTTGCTGAATGATTTATTATCAGATGATTTGGTGATCAGAATTATTAAGATACTTTTATGATATATTACAAAATGAAATATGATTGTTTAGTAATTGATTAAAATGAAATTAGAGCTCTGAATGGTTTATGGAGGCTCACAATGCAAAATCATTTAAGGGGTTTTAGAACCATTAAAAGACATATTTTTCTTTGTCAAACTTAATTCATCTCTTAGCGATTCAGATGTTGACTCATAATGAAACTATTAAAAGGTAAACAAACAGTCGCTAAGACTTACATGTTGAATTCGTTTAACCGTTATGAAATGATCGTTTTGTTTCAATGATACGCCAACGACCATAACTTAAATCTATCATTAAATTAAAATCAAACAAAAACAATTTAATCCGGTTTCATGATGATATTCATATTGAGTCCTAATGATAGTTTAGCTATATGCAATAATTTTTATCTTTGAAAGTTTGAAAATAGCGTCTACTAGTCTAAAAACCGGAAGCGACTAAAGAGACAATTACAACTATGCCCATCCAAAATATTAACGACAGAGAAAAATCATCACAATCATATAAAAACAAAAACCAAATCTCATAATTTTAAATTATTGTTATTAAAATAATTTATACGTTATGTAACAAAAGTCGTATACTAATTTTAATATATAGTGAAATTCACAAGAAATTTCAAATATTATTACCATTACTCATGAAAAGCATAAAACCCAAGATACCCTTTCTATATACAAATCATTTTACAGCTTTCTTGGAGAGAGAGAGAGAGTCTCAAAGAAAGAGAAAGGGGTCATTCATGTTGCTCTAAAGTAGAGATGTAGGTGGTAAACTATCCCACTTTTATGAATAAAATTTGATCAGTTTTCGTGTGAATTTTAACGATTGCTGACAAATATTATACAATAACTGTTTCGATAGTTTATGCCTTATGTTTTCAAATATTTAATCAGTAAAAGGGATGAAACTCATATTTCAGTAATACATAAGAAATTATCAGTAGACTTAGACTATGACATTGGTGTTGATATTGTGTTGGTTAATTTTGGCATGGTGGAGTTGAGAAAACAAGACTTGGTTTTCTTGATGAAGAACAAGTGCTTTTCTTCTAAGCTTCTCATTTTCTTCAATAATGCATTGGTTTTGCATGTACAACTTCAAGTTCTTCATTGCCATCTTTCTTTTCAACACGACAAACAAGACCTTTCTTTTGTTTCTTGGATTTTTTCTACCCATTACTGTTTTCCTGTTACATTGAACAAAATACGATCATCAACCACCTCATGTCAGATAGTATACAACTATGTCATGCGTATAAAATCACTAAAACAATACATGGAATTGGAATTATGCTCGTTTGCATGATTAAATGATGCATATCGAACATAATTATGACTACCCCAATGTTAGAGAAAACATAATATAAGAGTAAGATAGCTGACCTTTGTAGAAAATCGAAACCTGATCTCTTGAGTTGTTCCTCATGAGGATAGAGATATGAAGGATGATATATATTATCTTTGGAGGTGTAAAGACACATGATCTTCTTTTCAACTCTTAACTCCAATGTGTTTGAGAAAGGGGGGGGGGGGGGGGAAGGTCTTTGATCAAATGGAGGAAATTAAATGGGAAAACAACTAGTTACATATATATAGGCCAATTGGGCAATATATAATGGCTATTTGTGTATAAAGGGTAAAATGGGAATTTTAAGAAAAGATGATCTCTCATCACACATTTACATGTTTGACCACCACCTCTCTTGGACCAACCTAAAACATAATGATGAAAAGAGGACTCATAATTACAAGGACCAAATGAAAAGAGGATCAACCTCCCTCCCATTCCCATCTTCACAACTAGTAGTAAAAAGAGAGCAAATGTAACACTCAATCACACACAACAGAGAGTTCTAATTCGTACCTTTAACCTATCTTGATCAAAGTTTTCAATCCAAAGACTAAAAGACATCCAGTAGGGCCCGAATAAAGATATATCCTTTTCTTTGGTTGATTTTTGAATCTAAAACAGAAGCGTTATAAATAACATGTACATCATATAGTAAAAAATGGTACATTACTTTAAATCTGTAAATTTAGCCTCTATGCAAACAAGTGCAACTCAAAATGAACGAACACCGTACGTTCTCTTTTAAACCCTTATTATTGATTTGGATCCTCAAACCTTCCCTTTTTGTTCTTTAGTTATTATGAGTAATCATGATGGGGGGGGGGGTCATTTTCTTGTAATTAATAAGACTGATATCATGATGGTAGCCAAATACCGTCCATTTTAGTGTTGAATTCAAACTTGGGATGCTTGCTTTAGATACTTGGTGAACAATTTGCAGAACATGCCTAACTACCGGATAAAGGGTATTTTCGTCTTTCTTAAAAAAGCAAAACAACTTGGTTGTATAACATAAACATAAACATAAACATAAACATAATCTAGTAAATAACAAGAACATTATAAATATCATACCTTTTTTTAGTGAAAGAAATACATACAAATCTAAACCCATCTTTTTATTTCTAAACTGAATTAATTTTATATCTGTTGTAAGTTCTAAAACGAAAACGTTTCCATAAACGGATTAAAAGGGTAATTTGATAGAATTGGAGATACACCTGGTTGAGAATGTGGTTGGGGGAGTGAATGAGGTTAGGTTTCTAGTTTTGTCTCTTTTTGTACATGTAATTGAGTACCCATGGCCTATTCTCATTCAATTGGAAAACGAGCTCTTCATTTTTTTGTATTTATCTCAAAAATAAAATTATGATTGATATTTTGTATACCTTCGTCTCATCCACTTCACACGGTTTCTCGTCATCATTGTTTCATTTTACAAAAACAAAATCGTACATAAAACAAAATACAAAATATTTTTAACAGACTTTTTAATAAAATTTTAAAATAAAATCTTTAAGATTGTATTCCAAAGTCCTTTTTACGAGGGAAGAAAAGAAAAATAAGAAAAGGAAAAAGTGGTATGTTATTGAGTTATTTTTATGGAAGGAAAATGAAAAAAAATAATGTTGATTTTACTTCTAAAACTTTTATACAAAATATAGGAGAAAAATAGAAAGATATTAAAGAAAATAAATAATAACAATTATAAATATTTATAAAATTAAAATCTATCGTCATGTATATTGGTAAAAATGACAATTTTGATTTTATTTATTTTCTGCTAAAAAACATAAAAAATTAGTTTTTTTTATTCTTTCATTTTCTTCCCTCTAAAGAACACACACACAAAAAACTATCTCCTTTACTTTCTCAAATTCGATAAACACAATATAAACAAATTACATTCATTTATATCAGATTTTTTATTTTTGAGATTACAACAACAATTATATTATCACAAAAATGTGTACATGTAATAATGTACTATTTCGCTCTCATAAAAATTTAACATCGAAGTTTTTTATTCGTTGGAATATAATAATAAAACATTGTTTCTTTAACGATAATCATTTATGGGGACTTCTTCAAAATTTGAGAATTTCACACCCTCTCATGCTTTCTTCATTTTGAAGAATTTATTGAAGTTAAATTTCATCTAAAATCTTCATTTTTTTCATTTTAAAAAATCTATTGGAAATGCTTTATTATAACTCTTATGAGTCTTATCTAATGTAGTAAAAACTTTTTTCTGTCATTTGATGTAATAAACGTTCAAGTCTTCTGATTTCATATCAGTTTTATTTGATAAATGAGTTTTTAGATATTGGTTGATTATGTTACGTTTTGGTATATAATAAAAAATTACAATATAATTTGACAACTTGACATTTACCTCAACAATAGTTACAACTTACAAGATCTAGTGATTATCATTTAAGGTATGTACGAAATGGAAAGAATTGAAAATTGGGAAAAACTGGATATTTGTTACACTAATTGAGAAAAGAAACCATCGTTACACTAAATAGGAATCAAGGTTCCAAATAGTTAAAGACATCGTGTGATGTGAGGTCAAACCTTAAGCCTTGTAAGATACGACGAAGTCAAGGTGTTTTGTACTATTACTCAAGAGTCAATGATATTAAATAGTTTAAATTAATTTATATACTTAAAACTAAAAATAAGACACTGAAAAGGTAAAACAAATCAAATACTGTGTTACAAAAACCGCATGTTGGACTATTGTATGCCACATGCTTAATGTGCAGGGACATACCCAATTCAGAGCATATGGTGGCCCGTGCTACCGTATTATTCATCCGTCGTAGTGAAAATTTAGGGTCGTGAAAAGTGTTACCATATTAATCTGTTGTGTGTCACCGTATATATTTTGAACTACAATTAGAACGTGTGTTCTTTGGTATAGTTGGTTTGCATGACTTTTCTTCCACCTAGATCCGAGTTCGAATCCTGTTATTATCATTTTCTTAGTCAAATGGTGTCACTGTTTAAAATATTTTCCCTCTTATTTGTTTCTTATAGTCAAATTGTGCCACCTTTTGAAAAATATTTCATATATTTGTTTCTTATAGTCAAATAGTGTTATCATTTGAAAATTTTCTAGGTCCGTCCCTGTTAACGTGACCTTTAGATACATGTATTGAGCCATGACGTGCCACAACAGCTGCCATAGCGAGACTTTTAGACCACTAATAAAAATTAGAACAATTTACCAAACACTTACCGGGTAAGCGCTTACACAGTCACGTAACCTTATCGAATGAATATGACAAAGACCAAGAATCTTATTGGGTGCAAAGACAAGGACCGAGAGTCTTGCCCAAAAGGTGAGGGCGACGACTCTTACCACGATTATCGCTTCCCGGATAATTGTTTAATACAATACTGCTTTTGTGGACTAAACTCTTACTCGATAAGCAAATGTTTGTATTGAATTTTACCGATAAATACTTATACATGTAAGCATTTAATAAATGACCGCTAAAACAAACTCCATGCATTTTGATATATTTTAACTACAAAAAACAGATTCTTAAACGTATAATTAAAATTATTGACTTTAAATAATTAAATGATCAAAATTTGCTTTTGTATAAAATTTTAAAATTGGTTATTACAACTTTAAGTTGCAATGATCATTTTACACACATATCCCAACATCGCCGTAAAACCAATTAATACTATTCGTACCTGGAGAATTTATTAGAGCATCTTCAATGTCATTTTTAATATTAAAAAAATAAAGATTTTGAGTTAGTATTTTGTTTTAATAATTTTCTTAAAATTGTTTTTAAAATGAAGAAAATAGAAGGGAAAAAGTTTTTTTCTCCAAATTCGAAAACACTTCAAAAATTGTTACAAAGTCATACTACAAATAGAAAATTTTGAAAACAAATATTTGGAGAGAAAAATAATATTTTAATAAATAAATAAAATATTATAATCAATGTTGCCTTCTCCAAAATGGAAAATCTGTTGGAGATGAATGTAATTTTTTTAAAGATTTTAACTTTTGATTTCTATTTTAAAGAAATTTTAAAAAATCTGTTAAAGATGCTCTTATATACTTATTTTATCCAAATATTCAACGTTTGATTAAGTATGTAACCGATAAAAAAGTTTAGTTACTCGTTAATGTCTGAAATACCTTATAAGTAAATTACTAAAACACCCTTTACATAAGGGTGTAAAAGATCATTATATGTAAACAACAATCAAACATTACAAATTTCATTTAATGATTACTGCCAAACTAATAAAGGTAAAGTATATTTCCACAAGGCATTATATTTTTTTCAAGAGTAAACTACAACTTTGATTCTTATAACATCTTTAATAGCATCTTTAAAAAAAAAATTAAAATGGAGATATAAAAATCAAAATCTTTAAAAAAAATTGCATCCATCTCCAACATCATATCCATTTTGAAGAGTCTAACATTAATTATATTATTAAAATATTCAATATATTTAAAATCTTTTAAACTAACTTCTATACTATTGGTGGAAGAGTGAAAATATAAATAAAATATTATTTCTCTCATTTGATAATTATGTTTGGAGTAATTTTCAAATTTGAAGAAAAGATCATTCTATCTCATGGTTTCTCCATTTTGAAGAAACTTTTAGAGATGTTATTGGAGTACAAATTTAGTTTAACATCTCAATTTTCCTCATTTTCTCTATTATAGAGATGCTCTAAATGGTTTGTTGAAAATAACATTTTGAGTAAATTACACTTTTGGTCCTTGTGGTTGTATGTTAACCACAACTCCCGTCCCTCTTTTAGAATAATTACAGTTTTGATCATTGTGGTTTCCATTTTGCTTCGATTTTGGTCCCTGAAACTAACTTCTGTTAAATAACTCAAAGAGTATTTTCATCTTTTTAGCAAATTTTTTTGTTTTCAGTTAAAACTGAATTGAATTAAAATTTTAACATGGTGGGACCCACCATCATTGTAAACCTTTCTTCTTCCCCCACCCACTAACCAAGCTGTCATGAGTCCCCAACCCCCTATGTTTCCGGCAACTTCCCAGCCCCCTGTATCATCACCATCTCCGACATCCACTCGTCATCACCATCTCCAGACTCTCTTCTCATCAGTCGTCACCATCTCCTGCCTCCACGGACAACCACCATCGAGACTGTGAAACCCACGACCTGTGAAATAGAAGAAACAAGAATCATGGTTAACCCCCCAAATTCTAACCCAAATCCCTTATCGATTTCTAACTCATCTTCGTCGACCACCAGATCTATGAACCCTACGAAGCTCCCTATAAAAACCTGGCGTAGAAGGTGATTTTGTGGCGATGGAGACTTTGGAAGACCGATGAGTGAGGAAATCTATGATGGGAAGAGAGAAGCAATAGTTAGTTTAGGGTTGGAAGAGAGTGACAAAGATCTTGGTGAAACAACTCCGAGTATGGAGACGATCGGGTTAGATCCATTAGAACTCAAACCCAACAGAAAGCTCATCTCCTCTCCGATAGAACTTAAACCCAACCCCAAACTTCCTTTGGAGATACGATTTGACTTGGTTTATCTTATCTGGTGATGTGGTTCGAGTTGTTTCAATTGATGTGAGTTTGTTCATCATTTCGATGATTTGGTTCGAATATCTCAAATCTCTTCCACGCCTATCTTGACGATCTACTTCGGTAGAGAGTTATAGAGTTATATATAATAAATAAATAATATAATATTATATTATATTTACTTATTTTTTAATTAAAAAGTAAAGAAATAACAAAAAGACGAAAATATCCCTTGAGTTAACGGACGAGTTTAACATAAGTTAGTTTCAGGGACCAAAAGTGAAGTAAAATGACAACCACAATGACCAAAACTGTAATTATTTCAAAAGAGGGACGACAGTTGGGGTTTGCATATACAACCACAGGGACCAAAAAGTGTAATTTACTTTAACATTTTCATTCTTACGGTTGCAAAATTATAAAATAGTCATCATGCCTTGTAAAAACGTCTGGATTTCATCCTCCTTCTAATGAACGTTACAAAATTACGCCAAATGAAGGGTATTTTTGCCTTTTTATTAAGTTTTTCGTCGTTAACCCAAATGAAAAACCACATGGACCAAATCATAAAATCGATTTTGATTGGTTAAAAGGCAAAAATCGATGTGCTTCATGAATTTCTAGCAGCAAATCAAAAATTACAAATCCCAGTTCAATCATTTTGCAATTTATTGATTTTCAAAACTCAATTCAATCGTTTTGATTTCCAACAGCAAATCAAGAATCTTGATTTTCTGATTTTCAAAACCCAGTTCAATCGTTTTGAATTTTCAAAACCGAATGAATTTTCTATATATATATATATATATGTGTGTGTGTGTGTGTGTTGGGCCCCTCGATCATTTTCAAAACAGATCGAGAAATTAGCAAACCATTGACTTCAAAACCATTGATCAAATCAACAAACAAATCGTTCATAATTTCCTGATTTCTTGATTTCAAAAGAGATCCAAATTTATAGACTTAATCAGAGCTTTAGGTTTAAGAAAAATAAAGAACAAAGGAGCGATGAGGGAGAAGGACAGGAAGAACGACAACCAGAAGCAGGTTTCGATGCAAGTAGACAACGAGTAAAGGAGTGTTGATTCGACGTAGAAGACGGATGGGAGGGAAGGTCTATAGTGGTGGTGTGGAGATGATCAATGACGAGGAAAGAGATGATCGGTGACAAGGAGGTGGCTTGGAGATGACCGATTGGAAGGTTTGAGGCGCTAAAGAGATTCTAGTAAGTTTTTGTTTTATGGAGGTCAAGGGCATATTTAAAATATAGTTGAATGTTAAGGACACATCTATTTTGCTGACCAATTAAGTCATCGGTTGCGCAAATAAGCCACATCCTAACATCTATTTATGGTTGAGTGAATAAGCTATATATATACTATACAACCTATTAAGCCACAATCAAACAACCCTTAAATCCAAGCATTTTTGCAAATCACGATGGCCATCTTGTAATGTCGAGAGTACGTAAACGAAAATGTTATTTTTGACAAACAACAAAGACCAAATTTATAGTTTACTCATTTTTCTAATAATATAAAAGTATATATCAAAATCTTTTTGAACGAATGAAATAAATTAATTTAGACAAGTAAATGGATAAAATTATTTTCCTACTTCTATGATGTAAGATTTAAAAAACACCTAGTATCATCAAACAAATTTAGTTGACTTTTTCGATTTATTTGTATAATTAAAATATAAAATATTTATCGGTATAATTACATCCATGACTAGAAGGAACCCATATGTAGACTATAGAGCAACAACTTGGATGAAATTACTATGCTACCCTTATAATCAATGATAAAAGGAAGAAATACTAAACTAAATAAATGGCTTAATTGACTTTTCCATGTTGTCTAAGAATCTGGTATTACCTCATTAGTAGCTTAATCGACAAAACTTTGAGCTTATTCTTTCAAGATCATTGTAAGATTTGTCTAAATATTAACTCGAAGGTCCTATGAGATTAATCAAGGTTCATACAAGTGAGCTTGTTAATTGAAAGTTGTATAAAAATAATATCAATATAACTTACATAAGTACTTATCGTATAAATTATATTAGAAATAAAAAAAACCTCAAGTCAACTAGCTATATATAAAACAATTACTACACTACACTCATAATCCCATATAACAAAGATTAAATAAACAAGAATATAAATGTTATCAAACTAAGGGTTTAATCGGTATTTTTTCAAGTTATATTAACGACTTGATTACCTTATTCATACTCAAATCCGATGATATTTACATGAACAAACCATTATAAAGCGAAATGTATCAGAAACAAAATAATCAAATGACGTTATAGATGAAATTACTATATTACCCCCTATGTTGAAGGATAAAAAAGGAAGAAAAAAAGAAAAGACTCAAAAGGGGTATGGGGGAGAATGCATTTGAGTCATATCATGATGGTGTTTTGAACTATTAAGAGGGTTGAGCCAAATTGATAAGGACCATGAGGACCACTTAGCAAACCTTCACTCATTTCATTTCTTACTAACGCCAAACTTCTAAAAATATCAACAAGATAGGGCATGGAAGATGTTACAAGTCAACAAATCAATGAGAGATTCCCCCACTAATTCAAAAAGCCAAATTTATCTGACATAACAATACAATAAATCAGTTAAACTCATGTGTAACATAAGAAGTCATATTCATCTTTAATTTCTCTTATGTATAAAAAGTAATACATAATAAATTAATTAAATTTGTGTATAGGTCTTTAACATAAACTCGTTGTCGTACTTTTATTTGTTTTAACATTAAAACTGAAAACTGAAGAACTTATAGAATAAAAAATATTAAATAAACAATATGAATGAAACTTGTGTTTTTTGTTCGATACATAATCTTTTAACTAGACGAAGCAATATTTCGACAAAGAAAATATCATCTCCCTTTTGAGTTGACAAATTAGTTACTTCATATATGTTTCAGAAAATACGATGTTTATAATACTATAAAAATATCTAATTACTGATAAATAATTAAAATACTTATTGGAACAAAATTAAGAAAGTTTAATTATAACTAAATTTAAATTTACAAATATCAAGTAATGGTTATTAAATAACGCACAAACTACGGGAAAAAAACTAGGTATAATTTTGGAAGAAAAAAAAGAAAGTTATCATGCCAAACCGCCAAACACTTTGTGTCCATGACATCTTATTCCTCAATACAATTTAATCAAACTCAGTAAGATAATCGATTCATCTAAAGAGTTGACTGAGTCAAGTCGCTTAACACCAAAAAAAAGTACCCATGTACCAAGTTTTGTTGCTTTGTGTTTTACAAAAGGATAAGAGCACTCAAGTCCTGAATAATGTAAAAAAAAGCCCAAGTACCCAAGTACCCAAGTACCGAACTTTGTTGACAGACAGTGGCGGATCAAGAACCTCCGATAGCAGAGGCATACGCGTTAAGCTTGGGGGAAGGACAAAAGGATACGACTCATATGACCCTCTTTTTTTTTAATTTTGTTAGGTCAAAGTGATTGAGTGCAGTCCCTCTCTTGTCTCCTCTTTAATGCATGAATCCACCACCGATTAGATGTTACCTTTGATGTCATGGTTTTCAAAACATGTACATACTGGAGACTAGAGAGGGAGCATAAGTTGATTGAAAACGATCCAATTTTAAAAGAAAACAATCTTATTCAATACCGTGAGAGTTTTCCTACTTCATTTCTTTTGTTAGTTTATTTTATTGAAATCAAATTTATTAGCATCCAGTAATTATCCTAACGCTAAACATACACAAATTGTTTATCACATAAATACTATGCATTTGATTATTCATTTCCCAAAAAATTATACTCGCATATATATATATATATATATATATATTACACACACACATATATATATATATATAGAGGGAAGTTCAAATGTGAACTTATTTTTGGTCGTGAACGTGAGGACAAATCTCAGTCACTTATCCGGTCAATAAAGGCGGCTTTGACCTGATTCCCCTCCTTTAATAATCTCCACCCTCCCATGAATCGCGTCAATCCTCCGTGATCGCGTCCACCATAACCGAAGATGTGTGGCAGAGATTCGTCCTCACGTTCACAACCAAAATTGAGTTCGCATTTGAGCACAACCATATATATATATATATATATATATATATATATATATATATATATATATATATATATATATATATATATATATATATACACACACGTTATAATTTAGAGGTGAAGGAAATTAAGTAAGAAACGAAGTTATTGGTACTCCAAAAAGTAACGTTTGCAATCATTACACTCACTTTCATGTGAGAAATAAAGTGCAACTATCACTTGTTGCATCATTTGATTTGGACTTCAACAGTGAAAATAATTGTCAATCTCACAAACTTACTTTTGGGTAACAACATCACAAACATGACGATTTGTAGATCTATCGATAACCCAGATAGTCAATGAGTTTAAAGAATGTCTTATACGCAAGTTTTTTTAATGTCTAGCACCACGAGAAATAAGCAATCAATAAATTTTGAGTAGCTTGTAAACCTACTACATGAGCAACTTGGGTTGAATGCAATCTGGCTCGACTCACATACGGGAAGACCTTCAGAAAACCCCTCTAACTAGGGGAAAGGAATTCAAGCCCCAACACTTCCTTATAAAGGTGGAAACACTCATTTTTTCGCTCCCGGATCTGGAGGTCTCTGTTCTCAAAGTCGAGAACCCGGTTATAGGAAAGGGCATTCACCCGATCTATGACAACAAGGGGTTTAACAAGCTACTTAAAATTATTGTTTTCAAAGAGAGAAATGAAAGGCATTTTTATTTGAGAGAGAGAGCTATGCTTAGGTCAGTTCCTTCAGTCCACATTTTAGGTAAGCCAAAAGTTCAATGAAGCATTCCGTACTAAGATTAGTACATCCCGTACGAAGAACTCCTTGAGATGTTTACCAGGACGAACAATCAAGAGACCAGCGGAATAAGGTCTGTGAATGTTCCACTCTCTCTAACGGATGAGTAGGCAATCTCGACACTAAACTCATTGCAGAAAGAGACTCGTGTCGGTTTGATTTCAGTCCGTTGTAAACATGACTCGGATCACTTTAAAAGAGCAGGGCCGGCCCTGGCCATGTGCAGCACGTGTGGCCGCACAGGGCATCAAAGCCTAAGGGGCATCAAATTGTCATCAAAATTTGAATAGGGGTGTAAATGAACATAACATTAAATCGAAAACCGATGAAACAAAAATTGAAGAGAAACCAATTGCACCAAAAACAATCACTTTATATCTATAATTTGACATCAATTTTGATATATTTTTCATCTGTTTTTTCATGGTTATCCGGGTTTTTTTTGTCAAGGTTCTCTCTTGATCTTTTCCCTTGACATTTATATGTAAAATTTTGTAATTAAATTTAATTCTTTAAAGTTCTTTTTTTGCTTCCCCAAAATTTACCCGATTCTTACATTTATTATGTAATCTTAGACACATGAAATGATAAGTAATAGTGGTTGATTTTATTCATTTGTGTCTATTTGTTTATGCTCACTTGCGTTTATTTAAGTTCGTCATTTATGTTCGTTTAGTACCTTGACAAACGAAAATTTACAAACACATTTCTTTACGAACGAAAAAAGAATAAAAAAAATCGTTTGTTTACCATTCGTGTTCGTTCGTTTGTTCAGTTAGGTTAAACAAACGAATACGACAAACCTTGGTTCATGTTCGTTCTATTCGTTAGCAACCCTAGTCTTGTGTAATGAAATTTGATATTTGAAGTTTGGAATGCATATGAGCACATCATTGTATCAACACAAGCACAACAATAACAACATATTATGATGTTGCATTGTTGGGCACTTGTTCTTTGCAATACAGGGTAGCTTAAATTATGAATTTTACAATTTATCATTGTTCTTTTAACTTTTGTTTACTTTGAGATTTGACATTACCACATTAATTTGAGACACCACCCTTGTGGTTAGACTAATTATAAATAACCACTTGTCTTTTAAGTTTCATATATTGAAGTAAATGTTCTATTGTTAATTTAAATGTGGAAAAGGGAAAACCGGAAAAAGAAGGAAGTACGACCTTAATCCAAATTTTATCTTTTTACTATGCACCTAACTTAGACTAGGTTTCAAACCCTTTAAATAACCGTATGTTTTGTCATTTCGCTTAAAAAATTAGGCATAGGGCATCATTTTAACATTTTCGCACAGGGCATCAAAAACCCTAGGAACGGCCCCTGTAAAAGAGTATAAATCTGTATAAGAAATATTTTGGATAAACGTCTCCACCCTTTTAAAAAAAGACCGGTCTGGTTCATCCCAATATAAAAATCCAAATTTAGAAAACTTGTTTAGATATCACAAAAAGGACCAAAAGAACCATTCAGAACGGTGAAATCTCGATTCTAGATCAAATCATAGCCATCATGCCATGTTAAGTTCATGGATGCTTCTATCATGCCACATCAGCATTCTTTTTTTAATAAATAAATATTTTCATTTTATAAACGGCGTACCACAACTATAAAACCTTCATTATTTCATAAATGAGTTCAGTTAACTTTATCGTTTTTAAATATAAATTAAAATTAAAATACCAAATCAAACCGGACGACTCAATTTTCAAAATGTCAAACCAACCAGCCAATTAGATAATTTCTAAACGAGCAATTTTTTATTTTATTTTTTTACTGGTTTAGCAGTTTACTCGTTATGGCCTCAAATGTGCACATCCCTGAGTTTTTATCTTCTTCTAAAAAAGGGTGATCTATGGCTTTTCCCAAACTAATCTCATGGCAAACTGCGACCGTAGGCTTCGCCACAACGCTGAGATAAATCTCACAGTTTCCACAAGCGTATATGTAGATGGCATAATTTGAACCCGAGTTGATTTTATCATCCTGTGTCCTTATCCACCGTGCTACCAAGTACCACCCTTGTGTTGAGTATGGTCATACAACAAATCCTCAAGTATAAACACAAGAAAGGGATCATTGGCTCATTGCATAACAAATTGAAGCCGTACATATATAGAAAGAGGTTCAAACAAGAATGATAACTAAATTTAAAAAAAACACGAAAATAGTCAAATCACATGCAAAATCACATGTGATTTTACACTAACGGTCAATATAAAGGTGTGTAGGCAACATGGTTGTGATCCAAAGTCGCAATCACATGTGATTCGACTGTTTTCTTATTCTATTAGTTGGTTATTGTTCTCGTATGAACCTGACTCTACACACACACACACATATATATATACATGTCATAAATCAAACACGTGGTCCGCGACCTCAGGTTGTGGCCAAAGTCACAATCACACGTGATTCAACTGTTTTCTTTTATTAGTTGGCTATTGTTCTCGTATGAACCTGACTCTATACACACATATATATACATGTCATAAATCAAACACAAATATAGACCTCTTAACTTCAAAACAATACATCTACTCATATCTTGAGCAAAAGTTGAGCATTTGCTATACGAATCTGGCTGTTTCAAATACATAATATGATGCAACTCCTAATTGTTCTTTAATACAAGCTCAGTACTACAGTTATCTTTCAAACCTTTTCTGAAAACTAATGCTACTAAACTGCATCCTAGATTTCTGAGCGTGAAATTGTAGGTGTTAATATGGTTAGTGATTATGTTAAGTATGTTACCATCTTCGAATCAAAGAAAGTATATATATATATATATATATATATGAATGGATGGATACCTGTAGACTATGCGCTTCTCAGATTGGTACCTTGTTTCCCCAGGGTTTGGTTTAATTCAGCATGGTCTTAAACTCACACCAACAGGGTCTTATTGAAGATGTTACTTTTCAAGTATTTTCTTCAGGGCATAGGAACATCTGAGAATTAATAAATGGTATTATTAGTGTATTAAAGTAAAAAAGCATACACCCAATGAGAGAACTTTTAAAAACTCTTAAAATTTCAATAATATTGCTATGCAAATAGCGGATCATTTGAACAATTAACATTCAAAAAAGTGCATAAAGATGATTTACCTCCATGGTAGGTGATCAATAAACATATAAGGTGATACAATCATATCCATGAAGGCTTCCCTACGAGCCACATAAGCTTCATACCCACCTCGTGAATCTGGTGTACTCCATCGTCTATATAAAGGTACATCAAAGTTTTTCTTCTCGGGTACTATATGAATAACGACACCTGGCAGAAACATTTCTCTGAAGTTCTCAGATGACTCGCCTTTTTGTGATGGCATTGCTTCCATAAACCGTGTTACAAGATTATCACTCGAATTCAGATTATCAGGAGACTGATAAAAAGGATTAGAAAACCTTTCGGATGAACCAATTATACCACCATCCTCATCTGAACTATCCTCCATATCCATACCACGCCAAAGGCTGAATCGTTCATCTGGTTCTTGGATGCTCACTACAGTCATTGTCAGTTGGCTTATTAGTATCAGGATTGATAACTACAAACAAACATGAGACAACTTAATGAACACATTATTCACACAGCTCAACATTTGCTTAAATGATAGTAATAAGTACCACGCAAAAGTTCGCGCTGATTAAACTTCTTGCTTTCTCTTCTCAGTGGCAATGGACTAAATGAAGGTGGAGATTCTTCCTGAGGCTTGGTCCATAGATAAGTGCTTACTGAAAGAAACCGGCGGGCAAGTTTCTGAATTACGGCTGAATCAGCGTCTGCATCATTTGATAGTGCCAGCATGGCAGCTGTTTGTAATCTCATGATGGAAGCAATCGAAAGGCGTGATGAGAATTCAGTATCATACACAATGCTGCAGTAGATAGGGACAATATGAAAATTTCTGCTAATAACTAGTTGGGATGAAAATGAAGGACAATAATTATAAAGCCCGAAAGTATTTTTTTTATTAAGAATTTAAGATTACCTTGTGACAAAACCTGAACATGCAATTGCTAAGACTGAATCTACACATGGAAGCGGTCCATAACTATATACATGTAATCGTGGATAACGTCCATATAACTGTTTATAAGAACGAGAAAAATTAGAAATGAAAGATCGACCAAATGTTAATTTATTCTAAATGAAAATATGAGAATAGACCTTTAATCCTAGAAGTGCAGCAATAGCTCCTCCAAGGGAATGGCCCACAACACGAAGGTTGTACCCTTCACACTCACATCCAGCTCCCAGCAATGAAGTAAGCAATCCGCCTTCCTGGAATTCTGATTTCGCAATTCGAAATTGTACGAATTCAATTCACAAACAAAACAGTTTAAATGTTTCCATCCAAAAGAGTTCTAACCAATAAGTAGCATATTATTTTATACCTTTTTTTTCAGGATTTCCGTCAATTTGCTCAAAGAGATCACGTGCAGCTTCCACTATACCGGAGTGCCCATAATATGCTGAACCTGGCGGAATAAGATTATCACTGTGACAGGGATGAGGAGGAAGAAGAATTCTGGTCATGAGAATGTTATGATAAGACCAAGGAAAAAAAGAGCAATGTTAAAAGAATGTTACTCGTAAATACTACCCTTCATCCCAAAATAAATGCAACAGTTTCCATTTTGGATGTCCTAAAATAAATGTAACGTCTCCTTTTCTTTTAGGGAAAGTTTTATTCCAATATTTTAGCCATTTACCCTTCAGTAATCATTACAAAGAACTTTCTTGATATTGTTAGATAGCTTTCGCCAACTGTATGCATATTAGTCAATATAATATATAAAAAAATTGACGTCCTATATCATCGGAACTTCATTCCAATGTATTACTTTTCAATTTATGTCAATAAAACTTAATTATTTAGTTACTTGATATATATAGATATATATTTGTTTTCTTCGGTAAAACATGTACCCCCTAAAGCCGGATTGGTACAAGATCCGCCCCAACATTTTAAAATTTAATGAGTTTCTAAAACTTCTATATTTAAAGTATAAATGAAATGTAAATTAAAAAAAAAACAGAACGAAAAAACAAATGAAAAAGAAGGAAAGACAATTTATAGAAATTAGAAATCCATATGGAGGTGTTCATGTAAAAAACTTACATATACAATATATGTGTGTATGTTTGTAGTCTGTAAGTGTGTGTGTGTGTGTGTGTGTCTATGGGTGTTTGTGTATGCATACGTATCTACATATATGTACATATACACGTGTATTAAACAGAATACAAATGCATAGTCAGAAAAAAAAGCAGGAGTGAACGTACTATATCAAACCATCTATATCTTCTGTATCAAGCATGCATTCCCTACTTAAACCATCTGTTAGAAGATCTTCTGGAGTTTCAGTTCCTCGCACACATATCACAACAGATTTTTTATGATGGAGAACCACAACAAAGTAAGCAGCTTCACACCTTGCCTGAAAGCAATAAACGCAAATTTGTAATACATGAATAAACATTAAAATATTTATGATATATATATATATATAAAATAAAATATGTAACCAGAAAGTTACAAGGACCTGACAGACACGGCCTTGTCGAAGCACTTCAGCAGGCAAATTTACATATCTCAGAAAAGCACTTGCATGACCTCGCCACCAATTGTCTCCTTCGAGTTTGGGAAGCCTACAGGAAGGTGGAACTGTTGGTATACACATGCAAGTGGTGATCATTCGACATAAAATAAATGGTAAGGGAAATTATAAAATAAATGATTTGCACCAAATAGGAGTTAGTGTGGGTCGACCTATTCCAAGTCCAAGGGGTCAAAATCCCTTGCCTAAACAACCATGCACAAAGAAACAATACAGGATTCCTTCCAACATCAAGCAAAAGGCCCTGCACCAAGAGAATAGTTGGCGTTAAGAAATTAAAATTATCATAATAAGCTACAAAGAGAGTTTAGTTCTCAAAAGACCGTATAGGCAGCTTCAGCGAACGGATGAAAATCAGCAGCTCCTTGAATCAGTTCTTCAGGTGCCTCCACAGTTTCCTCTTGATATTTAGGCATTAGGCTTTCCCTTTGCAACAAAGCTAGGCCTGAATAGAGTAATTAACCAAGTCATGCAAAATAATAATAACAACACGCTATATGAGAAAGTTCAAGAAAATTCACAATCCGTATAATAAGATCACTTGATAAATAGTGTATTTACGTGACTTTCGGATTAAGGTAAGGAAGGTGATAGATTACGATACAATGCTTACAATTTATAATGGAACTAATGAAATTTTATTGTGGCTTAAGCACATAAACAACACAGCTTTTATGTTAATTTATGAACATCAAATGTATCTTAAAGTTAAAGCCTGAAATAGAATCTTTTGGGGACAAGTAGAAGTGGTAAAATGGAGATTGATGGAAGGAGTATCATCCAAAAAAAACAAGTATAGTGAAAGTGATAAGGCTTCAAATGACTCCATCTAGGCAGTTCTGCTACTTTCTTCGGTTTTTGCTATCCATCCTCAATTTGTATAAGGTAATATATTAGTTTTTTTGCAATTCATTAAAGCAGGTCTTATCAAGTTTCAAGCTTCATTGCTTTCAACAATTTCCTGGATTTAATTCAAGTTTGGGCTGCCTTTAATCTCTCTGCTCGATGGTCCAGTGTGGCTGCCCCTTTGGATAGAGTCCGTTTTCTTCAGATTCAACTTAATTTTTGTTTATAACTTTAGCTATACGTAAAGTTCATAAAATAATAAACAGAATTGCCTAGAGGAAAAAACCATTGGCAAGAAGCAAAGTATTAACTAATGTGAAATCTGTGACGTTACAAAGATGCGGACAATACATGAACCTTGAAGACCCATGCATTCAACCTTACAATCTAACAATATGAAAAAGAAAAACCGACTAAACCCTATACCCATGTATGTTAGACAAATATAAAACCGGCACTTGTTAACAAATAACCCAATGCTTTAGGAGTGCCAATCTTAAAGATTAATCTTTTGCAACTCTAATTGACCTTAGATTTAATCGCGGGAAATATTAATAAAAAAACATGAGAAGCTTTTTTCCGTTCCTCTCCAACCAATCTATATAGTCCACTCCAATGTATTTTTAATGAAACTTTTAAAACAAAATAGAGCATCATTTATCATGAGAAATTTGTGTTCGATCCATAAACAAGAAATACCTGCCAAGAGTTCTAGATGCCCTTTCCCAGATGCACGATAAGAAACAAGGTCTCCTAGTAACTGTGCCACTGAGAAAACTTCATCTTCTTCCATCACAGTCCTGTGAGTTTGAGTTTGAAGCATGTGAAGTAATCAAAATCAATAAAAATGCATAAGAATTCAAGACTTGTAGGCCAAGGCAAAAGTGCAGAAGCATACAAGTATTTGACACGTCCCATACAGCACAATGCCTCACGAATGCCTTGATCAAACACCTCTCGGTAATGGTGTTTCCATGCTTTGTTTTCATTTGTATAAAAAGACCTCCATCTTAAGACATCAGATCCAGAACAACATTGTAGCATTGTCACATAACACACCATGATAATAAATACCACCACCATATCATGCAGCCATGTGGTGTTAGTTGAAAGAAGCTCTGCAAAAAACAACAATTTTTATTATAAAGAATATAAAATCATAATAAGGTATTAAGGTTTCATTTGATAGAACATTCTACTCTAATTCTAATAACATGCAATGTCTTGAAGCATTTGAGCCTCTTTCTATTGTATTAGTTATTCATTAAATTTTCAAATAAGGTAACAAGTGAACAGTTCTACGAAAATAGAAAGTTGAAGGGCCCTCAAGTTTACCTAATATACATTCATTTGGAGGTCGATCTTTAAAAACATTTTTTGAAACATTGATTAGAAGGTAACTTGCTCCCATAAACTGCAGCACTGTAATTATTAAAGCAATCCGGGTCCACCGTATCCACTTCGTGTACCTAATCTGTAAAGTAATAACAGAATTTTTAAATTAGGTGACATCACTACACATGCCAATCCAAAGAGAATAAGTGCATACTAAGATATATTTTTTCCCATGATTAGGCATAGGTAGATAGGAGACCATATTTTGTCAATATAAAAATTGCATCCTAATCTTTTTCGAACTTCCCACACACACAAAGAGCAAATGATTTTGTTAATATAAAAATTGCATCTTAATCTTCTAGAATTATGGGACTTCGCTAAGAGCAAGTGATTTTGTAAAGCTAACTTCCCCAGTTTAGTTCTATTTTTAGTCCTATGTATATGTAAGAATGTATAGTGGAGGAGATCAACTTTTTTCTACTTATAGAAACAATAAGATTTCCACAGTTGGAAGACAAAGAAATCAATACTTTAGAAAGAAAAAGATAATGTGAAACCGATGCATGGTGCTTTTGGGGAGCAAGTTGAACAACATTCCACTTCATAAATGGCCCACCTGCCCTCAGCTCCTACAAATCCAATTTTCCATTCCAAGAGACGAATCGTTCAAGAAAGCCAACAACATTCATTCAGGGAACAAGAAACTTGCAGAGAATCAATCATGTAGATAAGGAACCAAGCATCTTGAGTAATCTTAGATAGCGTTTGATTGCCTCTGATTTGGCTGAATCAAAGATGACCTCTGACTCGGTCAAAGAAGTCCACTTTTTGGTAGATTAATATTTTGCCTCTTATTGACTGACCAAAAATTATCATCCATCTCATTCAAAAGTAACACAATTCCACAGTATGTTGCAAGCGAATTGGCGCCCAACCTTGATGTAGCCTGTGAAGTCCCCTGGAAGTTAGAAAGGGTTGGCTTGCGACTTAAAGTCGCCTCAAATCGCATGGAAAATTATGATACATTAGACGCAACTTTATTTCTGACTTGTGAAGTCACGTACAAAGTTACGTGATCTCCCAGCAAGCCACCTACAAGCTTTGGCCAGTTAAATTTTGCGAATTAGGTCAGATTTGATTAGCTTACTTCTCCTTTCCAAGTCCGTACATGGAGATGATGTTGCATAAGCCCCTTCATAAAGGCTCAGTTTGATCTTATATATAGCAATCTAGGCATATGTGACACATAAGATCTAATTTGAAGGGGGGCAGAGGTATAACATATATCATTTAGGTGGTTCTCTAGCAGAGATTAGTAGAAAAACTGGTAGATTATGTGATTTTCCGGAGGTTTTTAACAAGAATTGTAGGATTGCAAAGGAGGAAAAGTTAGATTCACAGACTGAGAACTAAATAAAAAGACCTTGTATGCAGGTTTGGTTTTTCTAATGAAAGACTGCTTGTTTTAGTAACTTGATTATGTAAAGCCGGATAAAGAACAAAGAACAAAGAACAACAGAAGTTGCATAGAGCATAGTGGGTATCTGAATTGTGCATTTTAGAGCTCGATTACAATGGACTCTTGATAAATATGTATGGACAGCATATTTCCATGTACATACATTGTTATGATAAAAGCAAGTGTTATATGTCAAGTACTACTTATAGCAGCAAACTGATGCCTCTAAAAATGTTGATGACCAGTTGTCTTGACGTAGCCACATTTTGTCAATGCTCTAAAGAAAGAATCAAATCACTCATTATATTAAGCAAGTTGAAAAAATAAAGTAGTTAAATCAAGAGTTTGATACACTAATTCGATAATAAAAAAACATATTTCCAATTCCTGTCAAAATTTCCTTGAACCAACCAGTTATTGTATTATGAATCATAAAGAAGAAGAATAAATAATTATAAAGCTAGAAAAGTGACGTAAAATTTTACCCGCTGGTGACGCCGAACTAGGGTTCCAACAGCACGTGTTTCAGAAGGAGTATTGATAATGGTCATGGCCGTAGCTCTCTGCGCAATTGCGATCGGAATCATGGACGCCATTCTCAAACAGGAAACAAAGGAAATCACAAGAAATGGAATAATATCTCCAAACAGACAGTCCGGGTAAGCTGCAGAGATTAAAATGAGGCTGGTGATTATCAATAAGATATTCGAAATCCCTAGAATCATAGCGCTCCATCTGAGTTGCCTGATTTCAAAACCCCAAATCATTTCGATGTTAGTAAATTAAGATTTCGCATTGAATAATAGGGAAGAAAAAGGAACAAGTTGGGAAACGATCGAGTAGAGATTGTTCGTTGAATTCGGTTGTTTCATTCTTTAAACGGTAAGGTTTCAGTTTCAGTATTTAGCTCTCTCTATATATTTAAAACAAATATTTCCATACATATTTTTTCTAAATTAGACAATTAAAAAGTTAAAATCACAATTACATTTAAAATTTTAACATAAAATTATATTAATATAATATTTTTTAATTTATTATTTTAATATATTTTTTAAAATTAAAATAATAAATATTTAATCTTATTGATATGATTAAATAAAATAGTCATTTCTCTTTCGTAACCATCAAATTTTATGTTATGTTCTCGAAATTAAAGAGAAAAAAGAGAGAAAGAAAATAATATTTTTACTTGTGTTCTTGAAATGAAAGATTGAAAATATTTTTTTATTTTCTTGAACTTGATAGAAAGGAAAGAAAAGATGTTATGTTTATGAATATACCCTTTAAATATACTCTTTAAAATGAAAGATTATATAGTTTTTTAGTTTTAACAATTTTTTTTAAAAATTTAATGCTTTTTTTTCCTTTCATTGTCTTATCTCCCATATTTGGAAAGAAAATTTTAAAATGAAACTTATTATTATTTTTCTTCTTTTTCCTTTCTCTCCTAAAAAGTTTTAAGAACATGAGTTTTTTTTTTTACTTTCGTCCATTTTCCCTTCTTTTCGTTTTCTTTCATTCGTAAAAAAGGTTTCGAGAACATAACGTCAGAGAATTCTTCAAACTTGAAAAAATATCAAGAAGAAATTTAAAGAACAAAAACTCATTTTTTTTCTATTTCAGCAAAGCTGTTAGAGATGCTCTAAACATCTACTTCATTAGCCTATATTATTTGTTTTACAATATGTTTGTTTTATATGTATTTGATTTATAATATAAAACTTTTTTACGTGTATTTTTTTATCTTATAAAGACACAAAAGTCAAAAAATGTTCATATTATGAAACAAATATATGTTAATTATCATATTAAAAATTTAGCCATAGATGAAAAAAAAAGAATCACATAAAATGCCACATAATGCACTGATGTTCAAAGCTCTCACATTTTAAAGAATTCTAAAAAAAAGGTCCCCTCGCTAACTCCAACAATAGAAAATTAATAGAATTATGTTCATTGTTCAATTCTGGGAAAGGTTAAAAAGTGTATCCATCCGATCCGAGGAAAATGTGTGAAATCCCTCTCATGCACGTTCTTCTCAAGTAATGGCTCTAGTTTGTGAAAGTATATAAAATATTTACTGTATTAGTATACATCAACGTTTATCATTTGTTTAACATGCTTATTAATTTGTTTTTATAAAATTTAAACATAAAAAGTTAAGAAACTGTATATATAAATAATAAGTTGTAGACTTGAATTTTAAGGTAATTATATATTAATAAACACTAAATTATTTTTAAGAATTTTTATCAAATGAATTTTATTACAACATAGCTATAAGCCTCTAAGTTGGGGTTGGAACGGATCTTGTAACAATCCAACTTTAGGGGTAGATGTTTTACCGAATAAAACAAATATATATATAACAAGTAACTAAATAACTAAGTTTTATTCACATAAATTAAAAAATAAATACATTGGAATGAAGTGTCTATATGATATAGAAAATGAAAAATATTCATTCATATGGCTTACTATTTATAACTATTTTCGTCAATAATCTTTGAAAATTGATTTTTTATCATCGTTGTTTCCATTTTGGTTTCCTTTTTTATCCTTAGGATATGCAGGTTTTTTACATTTTTTTTAATTTTTCTTTCTTTTATTGAATTAAAGCATTTATTAAAAATAAAATAAAAACCTAACCCAAATCACACCCACCTACGCACACTCCTCTTTCTAATTCCTTTTTTCCGAATCTCAAAATTAGGGCAGTAAATGAACCAAACGAACACGAACGGAGCCTTGTTCGTGTTCGTTCGATTAACTTAACAGAACAAACGAACAGTAAACGAACAGAATTTGTTGTATTCGTGTTCGTTCGTTAAGAAAATGGGTTTGTTTGTGTTTGTTTGTTAAAATGCTAAACGAACGTAAACGAACCTAACGTAAATGAACATAAACGATTGAACAATACTAAAAATTTAATTATGGATCGTTTACCAAACAATTACCCGGTAAGTGCTTACCGGTAAAATTCAACACTATCTTTTACTTAACGAGTAAGATTTTAGTTCACATAAATGACATTGTACATATGCAATACCTTACCTGGTAAGCACTTACCATGGTAAGAGTCGTCGCACTTGCTTACCGGGTAAGACTCTTGGTCTTTGTCTCGTTTTTACTGGGTAAGATTCTTGGTCATTATCATATTCATTCGGTAAGGCAATACGACTTGTTAAGCGCTTAGCAGGATAAGTTTTGGTAAACGACTCCTTAATATAATGATTTTACATATTAATTTCATAATAAATAATACATTTATATATAAAAAAAAGATTTTACTATTTTTGACTTTGTGAGGGATGATGGATGTCAATAGTGGAGACCACTAGCAAAAAAAAGAGGGTTTTTGGAGAGCGTTACAACGGCTCGTTTTTTTTTTCTTCTGGTTTTTTGTTTTTTGTTCTTGTTTGATGGCTCTTGGCCCGTGTTTTACTTTGTTGTGACTCGTTCATACTCTGGTTGTGACGGTTGTGGTTGGTAATAAAATTGCTTTTTGTCTTTAGAAAAAAGAGGATTTTTAGGGGGGAACCTCTCTAGAACCCGACTATTTTGACCATTTTGGTTAATGAGGGAAAATATTACAGTGATTAATGAAAATGGGCAGATTGATAATTCACTCTTATTATATTACTCGATATCATTAGTTTGGTTTATAAGACGTCACAATTTATAAGAGGGTGTGTGACAACCGACAAATATTATTATGACATGTCTTATAGTTTAACAAAAATACATCAATGTACAGTCGCTTTCACCGTCTTTTATGTTGATTTCCCAAATGCGAAAAAGCTTTTTGCTTTACAGTAACATTTTATTAGGTATATATAACCCGATGAATGATCATGTGAGAAAAAAAGTTATGCTGAGAAGTGTAATAAGGGATCTGAACACTTGATCACTTTTAATTTCACACTCATCCATGAATTGTGCTCCTTACGATAATTGAACTGGTGCATTTCATTAATGTCGATTTTCAATTAAGTGTAATCCAAGAGTCCAGATTTGTTGTTACATTTCTCATCATAATTTATATTCTCACCGGAACTCAACCCTATATAACCCTAAATAAATATTCTTAAGAAGTTTTTTTTTTTAACAATTTGTAAATTTAAAAAACTAAAAGTTAAATCCTTTTAAGTAGTATCATATTTAGGGCTGTAAACGAACCGAACGTTCACCGAACCGTTCGTGAACCGTTCGGCGGGAAGTTCGTTTATGTTCGTTTATTTAATAAACGAACGAACATGAACACATTTTTTCGTTCGTTTAGTTAAACGAACGAACATGAACAATGGTCTCGTTCGTTTATTTACGTTCGTGAACGTTCGTTCATTTATGTTCGTTTATGTTCGTTTACATTCGTTCGTTTATGTTCGTTTATATATATAAATATATTTACATATTATGACATTAACATGTAAAATCATTAATTAAATTAAATTTTTAGAATTTCTTTTTTATGGCTTCTAAGTTTACCCGGTTTTTTATTTTGTTATGTTACTTTGAACAAAATGATAAGTAATGGTGGTTTTATTCTATATTTGTGTTTGTTCGTTTATGTTCATATATGTTCGCTTACATTCGTTTATCTTCATTCACGTTCGTTCGTTTACGTTCATTTATGTTTGTTCGTTTACGTTCGTTTAACAGTTTAACAAACAAACATGAACAAACAAATTTTCTTAATGAACACAAAAAAAAATTTGTTCGTTTACCGTTCGTGTTCGTTCGTTTGTTCAGTTAAGTTAAACGAACGAACACGAACACAAAAAATTTCGTTCGTTTACCGTTCGTGTTCGTTCGTTTGTTCGGTTAAGTTAAATGAACGAACACGAACAAGCCTCCGTTCGTGTTCGTTCGGTTCGTTTACAGCCCTAATCATATTCAATTTTTTAAAAAATTACAGAAATGGTCCCTGTGGATTTCCAAATGGCCCATAAAATCTTATCGTATTCATATGTGTGGGGTTATACGCTCAGGCCTTCTTCACGTGCTTCACACTGACAGCTACAATACACTGCTCCATGGAGTTCATCTATAAATGACCAAATTACAAAATCCCCCCTTAAACTATTGGTCAATATGCTATTTTAGTCCAAATGATTTCTATATTATCGTTCTTCTGAAATAATCAAATATTTATATCATTTTGATCCTTAGTTCGAGGACTTCCATGTTTTATTTTAGAAGTTTAATTTTAGTATGAGTTCAAAACATTGTCTTTAAATTAACGAAATAGAATCGGGGTTCTTCAGAAAAGAAGCTATCGGTATAAAAAGGAAAAAAAGAATATTAATTAATTGGATTTTACATATTAAGAATTAGTTTACAGATTTTTTAAAGCTCGTTTTGTAATTAAAGGGTTGCGTTTTGTAATTTGATCAACGAAATTAATTATTTTAGTTTCATTATATTCCAAACCACATGTTAAAGCATAAAAAATAACTTATTTACACTAAAAAGATTGTAGAAGCGAGAAGGTAATTTTAGTTATTCATAAATAAATAAAAACATTTGATTATGGACAAGTTATCATAGATAATCTTTTGACCAATCCAAAAACATCCAACATCAACTTCCCTAGAAAAGATATAACTTTTTTAGTAAATTATGGATTCAATGATGTAGTTTAACGGATGTTTAATAAAAATTATGACTAACATCTTTAAACTTAAAAAGACTATAGATTATGTTTTAACGGTTATCATTTTCATATGACTATAATTCATCTCCCTAACTTGTTAATGACGACTCGTTGACTTTGGAGTATTTCAGATTTTTTACCCCTTTCTTTTATTTTTCATGGTTATGAAAATATATTATATTTATGAATTAGATTATACATATATATATATATATGTAATATTCACACACACACAAACTGATATCTCACACCGTTCCTTCCCACCATCGACCTTCTTACACCGTCGGATCCTCCGGTTCTAGTTGTTGACCTCTCACCGTCGATCTCAGTTCCAATTGTCAACCTCGCTAGAGGGTTTTTGATTTATGAGGTGAAGTATGCACATGTTAGGGGAAGAAGCGGCGTTTGGTTCGTATAATGAAATTTGATGGAATTAGAATCCATAAAAAATTGACTTTGAAGGAATTATAATGAAATTTGACCACTCAATTGCTTGGAATTTGAATAAAATCTCTCAAAAGAATTGAAATTTCCTTCGTTTGGTAGAATGTCCAAAATTGGAAAGAAAAATTAATAAATGACCAAAATACCCATTGATTACAATTTCATACTTTTTTTGCTTAAATTATAAATATAATATTATGTCATATTAATTGGTGGGGGTTACGGGAGGTGGTTGTGAATAAGAGGGTGGTGTGGAGGGTCGGTGGGGGTTACAAGGTAGTTGTGACGACAACAGTAATATGGTGGTACTAATGGTTGGATAAATTGGATACAAAAGTTATTTCTTTCTTTTTAAATTTAAATTATAAAACCCATTAATTCGACAAGGGATGAAATTCAATTCATTCATTTTTGCTAAGGAACAATGAAATCATTAATCTAATTGAATCCAAAAGAATTTTATTTCTTTTAAAAAGCGAATCCGAACAAAAAAACTTAGAATTTGATCAAAGAAATTCACCGTTCCAATACTCTTCAAAATTAAAATCCCATGGATTCCACGAACCATACAAATCCCATGGATTTCACGAACCAAACAAGCACCTAACTTATTTTGTCTAAACATGAATGTGGAAGCAAACTTGTTAGGTACATTGACTAATTTTAGAGGGGCTGAATTTAACGGTAGACAAACTTTGAAGTGATCCTTGAAAAGCATATGAATTAATAACTTTTCAAAAACAGTGTCAAAATTTTTATCTGTTGATTTAATTTACCGGTAAATAGACCTTGTAATCCTGAAAGGACATGAATTGAAAAATTACTGCAACACAAACTCAAATTATTAGTATATAGGAGTAATTTTTTTGGTCAAAGAATATTAACAACACCTTAAATCCAAAATTTATAAAGATATGCATAAACTATAAAGAAAACAACAAAAAAAAAGTACAAAAAAAAGGTTGGAATCAACCAAACCATTCCTCGGTAATCAGTATCACTCTCAAATCACTCAAAGTCACACGCGCAGTTATCAAGGTTATAACGCCACCTGCTGCTAAAATGCGCATCTAATTAACAGAACAAGCCCTAATAATAATAATACTCAATATTCTAGACATAAAACAAAATTTAAATGATAAATTAAACAAAAAGCGCAAACAAAGTGAAATGACGATTTAGGACATAACGAATGATATCATAACTGAAACTGACGCCGTAACTAGAGCCAGAATGAATGACGGAGCTTTGACGCCGTCAACGGCGTTGCTGGCGTTACTATTTTGGGAGTCGGCGGTGGGGCCGTCCGACGGAGCAGGTCCAGCGGTCGGAGATGACGTCGGAGGAGCCGGAGGTGAAAGGAATGGTGAAGGTCCTGCTGCAGGTTCCGGAGATAGAGCAGAAGGTGAAGGCGAGGAGGAAGGTGAAGTTTCCGGTGATAGCGACGGTGCCGGAGATGGAGATTTGCCGAATAATTCGGTCGGAAGAAGTACATTATCGACGGTGAAAATGCAGAGGGGCGTCGAATCGAGAACCGTACTAGCAACGCGCGAAGTACCGACTCCAGAATCCAGTGTGACAGAATCGCCGGCGGTCTCAACAGTCAGATCGTACTTTCCGGCACCATTCGTCGCGAGTGTGCTAATAGGATCCTTCGCCGTCTTCAGAGAACCTTTTGGAGTGTAAGTCGCAAGAGCGTGGTACTGTAACAATGCAACAAGCTCAGCATTCGACAGCTTGCTCAGATCCGGCACACCGGCCGCCTTAAAAGCTTCATCCGACGGAGCAAACACCGTCAATCCTTTCGCCGCCGCTGTCTGAAAAACCTTCAACACTCCGGTGTCGGTAATCAATTTCACAAACGTCTTACAACCTGCCTTTTCCAATAAACCAGTAATATTAACATCAGCTGACGGAGCAGGTGCCGTTAAAATCCCCGGAGCGATTATAGGCGCGTCAATCTCCAAAACAGAAATGTTATACGGAATCTGTTTGACAGATTTCGTGTATGATGAATCAAGCTTCGAACCAGCAACCGCTGAACCGAATCCAACCTTACCGCCTTTCAAATCTGTTATATTAACAAATCCTAGATTTCCTGGAGAATTTCCGGTGGTTTGGTACAAGGTAGTGGAGAGTGTGGTGCCATCGGAGATGGCGTGAAGCTTCTTATTGTCGTAATAGTCCAAAAGGATATGGAGGCTCAAAACGCCCTTGACGACGGAGAGTGGATGTTTCGCGGCGAGTGACGACACGGCGCCATTGTTCAACACGAGAACGGTGATTGTTTCACGGCTGTTGATCTCGTCGTCGAGCTTTGTCTGTGAGAGATAGTTGTTGAACTCGCTGTACTCGGGAAACTGTGACAGGATAGCGGTGATGTTGTGAGCGGTGACGACGGTGCCGGCGGCGAGTAGAGAAACGATGAGGATGAAGACGATGCGTAATGCACCCATGGTGGCGCACTTTAGCAAAGGACAGTGGAAGCTGAAACTGAATGAATGGAGTGAGTGAGTGAGTGAGTGGGGGGTTCATGGGGTTAGGAGAATGGGATCAGAGTTTAATAGGGATTTAACTTAACCATGGTTAAATTTGTAGTTGTAACTAGGGTTAGTTTTAAACCTATGTTATGCATGTTGTGGGGGATGAGCTGGAAATCAAAATGCCCTTATTTGGTCAAAAAGACAAAAGAGTCCTTACGGTTAACTATTGTGGTGGTTTTGTGTTTTTGGCATTTAATAACGTAAAACCCCTTTTCCATGTCCAAATTTGTCAAATCCATAGGATTTATGTTGTAGAGGCATATACTTCACGCATATAAAGCTGTTTCATGTTTCTCATGGTGAGAATTATAACAATTTTGTTTAAATGTATTTTTATTCATTAATTTCCACTTACTTTTTATATTTTTAATATACGAATTAAGCTATTAAAAAAAGACGTCTATAACATTAACCATTGTCTATATGTATAATTAAAACATCTTCAACAATTATGTTAAAATAGAAAAAAAAAAGAATTTTAGCATTTTTTATGCTATAATAAATATGCTATTTTCTATGCTAAAATAGAAAATAAAGGAGAGAGATTGTAAAAATCTCTAAATTTAGAGAAATCTCTAAAAGTACATAGAAGAGATCGAAACAATATTTTAATTATATTCAACCAATCAAAATAATGAAAGTTAAGTGTGTATTAGAAAGAAATAATATTTTATTAAGTGATGAAATATTTTATTAGTATAATTAATGATAAAGTTGTCAAAATAGAGTAGCTGTAGAGTTGGTTGTGATTTCTTTTAGAAATTTTAACTTTTTATATTTTATTATAGAAATTTTTTAACATAGCTATTAGAGATGCTCTTATAGTTTATAATAATAAATCAGTTTAATTATATTATATTTAGTTTTAATTAAAAACTTATTCACATGAAGTAGTTGATTTGCCATACGAGAAAATAACAAGTTTTAAAATGTCACTAAAACTTTAATATTTAATAACTTATATTAGATAATTAATTAAAATTTAACTTTTACTCGTAAAAGATTTCATAGCCAATAAATACTAATTTAATAACGGTTTTGATTATTTAATACAAGAACGATTATGTAACCGATAATTTTATTTAAATATGGATTCAGTTTCAGGCTTTAATTAGAAAATTATTTAATGAACTCAAACATTAAGATCGACGTGGTTGAAGTTTAGATGATAACAACTTTTATATGTGTATCTTATAATCTGATATTTGATTTATTGACAATAAATCAATTGTACGGCTTAGAAGGTTCATAAATTGCAGCTTTTAAGAGGCATTTATTTGGATAGCATATTTTGGGTCTATGTAAAATGCCTTCTTTTGAATGTTTTACATTGAATTATTGTATGCTCAACTGATTGAAATAAAAATAAAAATATTTAGAGGCATGTTTATTCTAACCTTACATATGCAACTATAAAACAATAATTACGATGTTACATGGTTAATGAGTCATTGTCTAATACACTGCATGAAAGACTCATTTTCGATCTCTCTTATCATCGTCGGAAGGGGAAAGCTTTGTATGAACCCCATGGACTATGGAGACCGAAAAGATACTGATCCCATGATGTAAAAACATGTAACGTAATTTCTTTTTCTATTTCGCTTACGTTTTTAATCAACTTTTCAATGTAACTATTAATCTTTTCTAATGATAGGTGTATTTGACATCAAAATTCAAAATATTGACAACTAATAATTAAGTCGACATTAGAATATTGTAAATATAGTTGTCATATATGTAACGATGATAAATTCTTGTTGATTGTAACGTTTTTCTTACCATTTGGGAAAATTTAACGATCATTTCGAAATATATATATATATATATATAGAGAGAGAGAGAGAGGGGGGTTCAGGAGATAACGTTAAAAGAAGAGAAAATTGAAGAACACCCTGAGAGTCCGCCATCTAGACGATATTTTTTTTCTATGCATCAATGCATAAATATGCATTAGTGCATATGCACAAATGCATGTAAGCGATTGGAGCTCATTTTTTCTATGCATCAATGCATAAATATGCATTAGTGCATATGCACAAATGCAATGTTACCAGATGGCGGCCTCTCAGGGTGTTCTTCATTTTTCTCTTTTTTAGCGTTTTCTCTAGAACCTCCCTCTCTATATATATAATATTAAAACATGGTTTTTTTATATAATATAATAATATAATTATCTTTAAATAACAGGAAATTTACTTAAATAGCCATTTGAAAAATTGACTCACTTTTTACCCATTTTCAAGACTTTTTCTTGAAATAACCAGACTTTACACAGAGACTCAAGTTTTATAAAAACAATCTCTGCTTGAAGTCCCTTTTTTTAGAATATACGCAGAAACTCAAGTTTCTACGTAAACTTTTCCTTGTAAACTTTCTACGTATACTTTTGTTGCCAATCAAACAAAGTTTACACATAAAATTTACGCAAAAACTTGACTTTCAACGTAAACTTTAAAAGATTGATTTTTTAATGTAAAAATGGACTTTACGCATAAACTATACTTCTGCGTAAAGTTTTTGCCTAAATCTGATCAATTAAAAAAATCTTAAAAAATGACTAAAAAGTGAGGGGAGATGGTGTTTGGCATTGCTTATTTGAAACAACTCATGTTTTTCCTGAAAAATGTTTATCAACTTATATACTTGAGAAAGTAGGTTTGGGGTTAAAATGATAAATTGGTTTCTATAAGTCATAAGTTGGTTTTCATAAGTTAAAAAAACTTCTTTTCACCAGTTCCCCACCTGTGTAAGTCATTTTCTATTTTCCCATTCAAACACTCAAAAATGTTTTTCACAGATTCCATACCGTTATAAATCAATAACTTATTTTTATAAATAGTCCTAAACACCTTGATTCTCCTTTTAACAAATAATTATTCGACTAAATTTCCCTTAAATAACCTATCATAATTTAGGGGTGAATGGCATAGTGAGTTGTCATTCCATGCTTAATGATGGCTCTAAATGGGCACCATTATTTGGAGCACTCCCCATGGCCCAACTGCCAAAGGGTAGTTGTGGATTCAAATATATTTCTAGCGCACAATATTTATTATCTTTATAACTTATTGTCAAACCAATAAAAAAATGCATCTTTATTGGTGGATATGGTCATGAATAAAGTATCTAGGTCTCATATCTTCTTTTACTTTTATTCTCATCAATTACATAAAAGCACATATTTATTTTGTTTGATACAAATTGATTTAAATTAGGTTTTCATTCTCATAGTTGGCATAACCAATAGACAAAACGAAAAAATAAATAGAAAATTTTGGGTGTTAAAAGGAATTGATTCAAGCTTTAATTTATTGGAATTTCAGTTTTTCAATTTCACTTCTTTTAGATATAATTCTTTATGAATCTCTCGAGTTTATCGGTTCTACATTTCGTTTGCAGTGGTTGTTTGAGCGTTTTTCTTTCCGTTTTGGTTCTCGTTTGTTTTGTTGCCTGTTGGTTTTTATCTGTTCCTAGCCCTCTTTTTTGTTTAGGTTTCTTGATAAGTTTTTTGGCGTTTTTCTGTTTCTTGCAGATTCCCCTCGATACCTTCCCCCATATTGAGTTGCCTTTTAAAAAAAGAGACTTAAGAACTAGAGATCTTTTTGATGGCTTAAAACCTTATGTCCGACCCATATACAGGTGTGAACACAATATATAAAGAAAAGTTCAGTTACGACTTACGACTGCAAATCGAGGGACAGTCCACATGTGTTCCTATTAATCATGACTAATATACATGAAACTTTTACATTATTCATGATGGATTATATACCATTTACGGTTACTGTCCCATGAATATCTTTAACATATGGATTTCTTGTTGGTCCCCCCGATTCACAACGAATATCGGGCTCTCAACAGAACCTGCCCTTACATACAGCCAGTAGAGCTGTAAACGAACCGAACGAACACGAACCCTTAACCGAACTAACGAACGAACAGGAACGGTAAACGAACAAAATTATTTGTGTTCGTGTTCGCTCGTTTAGAAATTAGGTGTGTTCGTTAATTAAGATGTTAAACGAACGTAAATGAACGAACATAAACGAACAACCTAAATGAACATAAATAAACAAACTTAAACAAACACCACTACTTGTCATTTCGTTAACTATTTCACTTGAATTATGAAAAATTAAAACTCAAATAAACTTGGATAAACGAACGTAAATGACCATAAATAAACGAACGTTCACGAACGAGACATTTGTTCATGTTCGTTCGTTTAACTAAACAAACAAAAAAATTGTAAATGAACGAACATAAACGAACTTTCCGCTGAATGGCTCACGAACGGTTGTTTTACAACCCTATATACAAGTACAAAAGTTTGAAATTACATTATTTATATATTCTTTTATAGTATATACTATATAGTTATACATTAAATGTGGAAAATAATACCCCATTATATGTTATATTATGATATCAGGGCCGGCCCAGCTCAATGGTAGGGTTTTATTCGAGCGTGGTCTCTTTTCGCTTCGCTGGCGACTTGGGTGACTTCTCAGTCAGGCATTTCTACAAACATTTGATCGACACTCTCATTGAGATCAATCGATCTCAATGGCAAATCAACTTATCAAACCTCCAACCAACTTCACCAAATTATTCAAAAATCTTTACTACGTAGCCTCGCATTTGCGATTGATGACAACGAGCAGACGAGTTCAAGACCGAAGCCAAAAGAAACGAGTACACGCCCTCGAAGTCGCAGTCGAAAAGCACAAAATCGCCTCCAAAATCTTGTTTATGTTGGAATTATTAAAGCGCGAGCCCGAACAAATCATACCCATAAGGTCTCTTGATCAACACAGACGCCCACTCAACTTGCCAAAACCCCACAAGATATCAGACTTTATTCGGAAATCGCCAAAGTTGTTCGAGTTGTATAAAGACCAAAGGGGTACAACGTGGGTTGGATTAACGAAAAAAGGTGAAGAATTGATTGAAGAAGAAGAAAGATTAATAGCAGATAATGAAGAAAAAGCTGTTGAGCATGTAACAAGGTTGCTAATGATGTCAGTGGAAAAGATTCTACCTTTAGATAAAATCGCACATTTTAGAAGAGATTTGGGTTTACCCTATGATTTTAGGAAGCAATTGGTTCATAAATATCCAGACATTTTTCGAGTTATTAAGAATGAAGATGATGTTGAGTTCTTGAAGCTAGTTTCTTGGAATCCATCATGGTCTGTTACAGAATTGGAGAAAAAGGTTTTGGGTATCACAAAAGCTGACGATCATGTTCCGGGCATGCTTTCGCTTCCATTTCCGATGAAATTCCCTCCAGATTACAAGAAAGTATATAGATATGGTGGGCAGATTGAGCATTTTCAAAAAAGGGAATATCTTTCTCCATATGCAGATGCTAAGGAGCTCAAAGCTGGATCGGTGGAATTCGATAAGCGAGCAATAGCAGTAATGCATGAAGTGTTAAGCTTTATGAATGAGAAACAATTGATTACTGATCATTTGACTCATTTTAGAAGAGAATTTGTGATGCCCCAGAAGCTGATGAGGATATTATTGAAACATTTTGGGATCTTTTATGTTTCTGAGAGAGGGAAAAGATTTCGGGTTTTCTTGACGGAAGCTTATGATGGGTCTGAATTGATTGAGAAAAGCCCGTTGGTCGTTTGGAAGGAGAAAGTTGTGGGTCTTACTGGGTATAGAGGGAGGAAGAAAAAGATTGAAACTTTTGATGAGTTGCCGGATTTGGAGGATGATGATTTGTATGAGAGTGATTCTGAGGATGATAATGTTATTAAAATAGATCAATCTTTCAAAGAAGAGGATAGTATGAGTGATCTTGAAGATAAATTGCTTCCACAATGCTCTGAGATGGAGATTGGAGAAGTTCAGAAAGCTTATAAAGACAAGTAAACATTTGAAAGGTTATAAATTTTGTGTTCTTTTTGCACTTTTAGTTAGTCATTTAACATAATTCTAGCATACTTCATTAGTAGAACACACTTAAAATGATTAGAAATAGCACTTTGATGATAAAGCATAGTTGTTTCATTACTATTCAAGACCAAGTGAAATTTTACTAATAGTTGTTTCATTACTATTCAAGACCAAGTGAAATTTTACTAATAGTTGTTTCATTACTATTAGTAAACATTACTTTTTAGCAAGAATGATACATTTTGAACAAAACAAATGCTAGTATGTTGCTCCTTTTTGCATTTATGTTTTCATTCGGTGCAAATTTGCTAATCTTGAAGGGGTCTGGTGGTCTCTTTTGGTTTGCCAACAATATGCTCAATGATTTATAACTCGAATTATGACATTGATATCCATGAAATCTCAATGATTTATAACTCGAATGAGTTACATTTTTCCCCTTAGAATTTTGATTATGTTAGGAATGGATTGTGGAAAAGAGATTGTTTTGCATCAAATGGGTTACCATCAGATGTTTTCAAATTCATGTTGATTATTAATTAGGGTGAATTTTTTTGCGGATAGTTGATATACAAATTTGTGAAGGGTTATAGTTCTAGGTAATTATTAATTGTTTTCCCTAGAGAGTTTTTTGGAAGACATTTTGTGTTAAGTCGTATTATTCTAAGTCATTCTTTCAAGTCCAAATGAGTCTACAACTGAAGCTTTATATAATAGAACAAAAAAGTGTCAAAAGAGATCAATTGAACCATATGTACTTTGGCTGCTTGTGGAGTCCATTTAAATGTCTGCAAGGTGCAATGATCATGCCCAAAATTCATTAATTTGAGGTGTGAGTACCCCGTGGCAGCAAGTCATGCTACACTATTAATTTTAAAAATACTATTACATAGTCTTTTATAGTTTTATATAAGCTTTACAAAGACATTACTTGAAGTAATATTTGTAGAAAGTTTTAAATATATGTTACTAAGGGGCCGTTTCACGATTGCATCCCCCCCCCCCCGTAAGTGTTTACTGAATATCGTTTACCTTATCAGGTGAACATGGTAAGAACTAAGACCAATATTTTTTTACCAGGCCTGTAAGATACATAACAAAGAGTCAAGAATCAAGAATCTTATCTATAAGTGAGGGATAAAACTTTCACCCGGTTAGCATTGTCGGCTAAGGGGCAGTTCGGTAAAGACTTAATGGGCTGTATAGCATGTATAGCTTATTCGCTAAGCCATGTCTAAGTGTTCGGTAAAGGCTTAACGGGCCAGAAATTGGCAGATTCGCTCAGCCCAAAAAAGGGTGTCCTATCCACTCGGCCATTTTTTTACATCCTTACCCTTTGTAAAACACTCCCCTGATTAAACAAAAAAACAACCTAGGTCACTTTTTCTTCCATAGATCCAACATATTCAACTCGCTCTCTCCTACCCTGCTCACTTCACGTCGTCTCCGGCTATCTCCAACTCCGGCAGTGTTGGTTCTTCATCCCCTGTTCACTTCACATCGTCTCCGACTCTCCGGTGATCTCCAAGGTTCTCCGGCCATTTTGGTTCTTCATCTCCTGTTCACTTCACGTCTTCTCCGGTGATCTCCAAGGTTCTCCGGCCGTTTTGGATCTTCATCGTTATCCAGCGATCTCCTGTTTACTTGACGTGGTCTCCTTCACCTGTTCGGTTCTTCATCTCTTCGATTCCTCATCTTTTCAGTTTTGATTTGGTTGTAGATCTCGATCTCAGATCTTGTTTTTATGCTTCCTTTTTCATATATTGTATTTGGGTTTCGAGTTTTTCTTTGGTTGTAGATCTCGATCTCTGATCTTGTTTTATGCTTTAATATTTTGGTTTTGGGTGATTTGGTTACAAATCCTTTTTCTTTCTTTGGTTACAGATTTTGTAAAAAAGTTTGATCTACATAAATTTAATTGTTATTCACAATCTGGTTTTTTAATTTGCTCTTTGTTAAATAGATTGATTTATAAAAGTTTTACAATAATGTGTTTGTTGTTCTTTGACATGGGTTCTTGATTTGTTGGATGCAATCTTATTGGTTTTTAATGTTGTTTAA